>CM062814.1:618817320-620170310 GCA_031772625.1 Pinus tabuliformis | reverse complement strand
TGATTATATTAAAAAAAATTATGCAAAACACCTAAATAAATGAAGAAAACTCAAGTGCGTCATGTAGAACTTTCCATTTGATTTTTACATAAGGCAAATGGAAATTCTATTAGTAATAGAGGATTCCTCAACCACTTTATTGTAGAGAATGAGTGGATGAAGTGTTTCAATGAAGCTTTAAAGTTTTGTTTGCATGTTCTAAACGTGTCAGTGAAATACAAACTCTAAGTTTCTTTCACTCTGTAGAAGAGACATGGTTACTTCTACAACCAAGGCTCATCTCACGCCACTTTTAACCTTTTTTTTGGGACTAACTTGGTACACAACATGCTCATGATGCTAGCGCTAAAGAGAAATATCTAGATGACTTAGGCTAAAACCTAACATAGCGTACATAGAAATAAGTTTTCCTTAGTTAGTTCTATGACCAAAGCTCATCGCATGCCACTTTTAACTGACTAACTTGGTACACAACATGTTCATGATGTTAGTGATAAAGAGAAGTTTCTACATAACTACTAAAAGCCTACATAATGTACATAAAAATAAATTTTCACAAGGCTTTTCTCACTTGGAACAATGCAAGGAAATAAGAGCTTGGAAGGCAACAAAATTGGCTAAGTATTGGCTTGAGCTTGTCTTGGAAGTAGTGAGATAGATAGAGATAGTGTAGAGGTTGCTCGGGATTAAGAAAAACATTGTAATCTTCTCATATTTTTTTATTAATGCAATATACAGATAGCAAGGGTTTTTAGTTTTGACTTTCCCTAGAAAATGATTGTGTTATGTGTGATTGAATTCTTTCTCTTATATGCTTCGTGATTTCATCGATCAATTATTATTTCTGCTGATGAGTAGAGTAGATTCAAGGCAATTTTTTTAGCATATTACAATTTGCAATTTGAATCTACAAGGAATTTCTACAACTTTTGGTTAAACTGTTATGTCCACTAGATGCCATTTTAATGCTAACTTCAAAAATTCATTTTTCCTTAACCATAGGGAGTTAGGAGGTGTGCACGAGGTGTGCCACCTAACCTTAGAAATGTCTCATCGAGGGCTTCATGTTGATGTAGCTTCCCTTTGAATTTGCCTTAAATTTGACCATTTATTCTTGATTTTCTTGAAGGGCTTCTTCTCGCTACCATCCTTTTCTTTGAGGGCTTAAACCTTTTTGCCACACCTGTTGTTGGATTCTTAAGGCTCTTAAGGCTTCTGTTGAATTCTTATCACATGCTTTAACATTCCTTCTAGGAAGTTGATGTCATTCTAAGCTCTTTTCGATCATTCTTAGAGCTAGGGGTTTATTCCTAGAAATAGGGCATCAATCCTAAGGCCAAGAATTTGAAATCAATTACAACTTTACTCAACAAGACCTCATAACACTAGCAGTGAAACCACTCCCTCTACTCTAGCTTATAGGCTCAATGATTTATAAAGAGTTCTATTGCTATATTGATTTATAATGATTTATTATTAAATAAATTAATAGTAAAATGTTTAAATAAAATAATTTTATTTTTTATTAATAATATTATATATAAAAACATCAATCACAAAAGAAAAATAAATAAAAATTACAATAATGTCAAAAAGAAAAATAAATATATTTTAAAAATGAATTCCGGTAATAAAAATAGCACATTTTTCTTTAATTACTTAATAAAAAATAGATATTAGTAGGTAAAATACATTATTATCAGAGCCCATCAAAAATAACATCATTGTTATCATGGTAATGCATACATACAATTGGGAATCTCTCCTCGCTGAAAGCCATCGGAAATGCAATTGGGAAATTTTACTGCAGATACCAGATACCCAGAAACAGAGGAATATGCCAAAACCACCTATGCACGCATCTGTGTGGAAATGGACTTCAACGCTGGATTCGTAGCTGAAATAAACCTAACAAGTAAAGACTATGTGTGGAACCAGAAACTTGATTATGAAAGTGTCCTCTTCAGATGTCGATCCTGCTTTGAGACAGGGCATTTAGCCAAAAATTGCCCAAAACCCTTTGAGAAAAATTTTGCTAGAAAAAACCACCACAGATCTACATGGTGGGAAGGAGCACAAAAAGAACACTACACTGTCATCAAAGAAGAATATTCTAGAGAAAACTCTGAACCACAAGAAATCAGGGAAGAAATAAACAGCTCTCAAGACAACAAGGAGAAAGCCCGCCCCAACAAATCAAAGTTATGAGGATTCGAATACCGCACAAAATAAATCTTCATTTAATAGCAAAGCAGATCTCCTAAACCAAACTTCTTCTCCGACTATCTTCAAAAGAACGAACACAATAGATCTCGAAGCTAAGACACCAATGTCCCAAGAACCAGAAGAGATGAAGGAGATGCAAGATAAAGGAAGTTGGAAGACCATAGAAAAAAAAGAAAGCTACAACATCGCCAAAAAAGACAAGGAGCCATATAATTAAAACTTAAGAAAATTATAGGTCCGATAGACCAATTTGGTCTCAGTGGACGTTAACCACCATCATCATCATCATCACAAAACTGTCATTCTAATTCAAAAGTCAAAACTATCATTATAACTCCCATTATAACTCCCAAAGATAACATCAGTGTTGTCACTATAATCCATGCATGCAAAACTGTCATTATAACTCCCAAAGATAACATCACTGTTATCACCGCAATCCATGCACGCAAAGCTGTCTTTATAACTCCTTTGCTCCATATAATGACCTGCAAACCACATTGAAAATACAAGTTAGGATTTCTCAAGTGTGGAGCCATTAACAACACGCTAAATGAAACTAAAAAAAAATAGAACGATACAATAATATTAAAAGAAAATACAATAACGTTAAAAAGAAAAATAAATAAAAAGTCAATAATTTCAAAAGAAAATAAATAAAACTTTCAATAATATTAAAAGAAAAATAAATTTATTTTAAAAATAAATTCTCGTAATAAAAAAACACATTTTTCTTTAATTACTTGATGGAAAAAGGCAACAATATCTTTAAAATATTGATCCGTAAAATACATTTATCATTAAAACCATCAAAGATGACATCACTGTTATCATTGTAATCCATGCATGCAAAATTGTCACTATAACTCCCAAAGATAACATCACTGTTGTCACTATAATCCATGCACGCAAAGCAAACCAAATTGAGCATACAAGTTAGGATTTCTCAAGTGTGGGGGCATTGACACCATGCAAACTCCAATTACATTCTAACTTTAGCCTAAAAATATTCCGAACTTTCATTTTGTATCAGTTTTTGTTTTTATTTACCAGTGGTTTTAGGACACATTGGTGGCGGAGGTCTGCCTATGGTTAGTGGCATCAATGATTCCTTTGTCTCTGCGCAGCAGTTTGAATTACTTTCATCAAGCACAATCTGCTCTTGCCTGCATTCTTCGCTGCAGAACGCAGCGTCGCTGGTGGGAAAAAAATTTGAAGGACACACAAAATATTCATTAGTCTCACAAGCCGATCCAAACAGATGTAAAGAGACCTCAGACAGAGGTTACCTGTACATGTAAAGAGGCAGCGAAGGGTTATTCTTCCACGGGCAAAGATAAAGATGACAAAATATCCATGTCTGGAAAAGATGAAACGATATCCAAATTGCAGGAAGCGAATCAAGCCCTTACTGCAGAAAGAGAAGATGGGGAAGCTGCAAAGAAAATGGAAGAGAACTGGAAGGAAACTGAAAGAGACTTAAGAAAGGTTATCAGTGCGCTTCAACAGCAGGTGAATGATGCTGTCGACCGACATTCGCATTCAGTTCAGAGATTCAAGTTAACAGAAAATTCTCTCAGTGAACAGAATGAAATGCTACAGAAGGAGGTGGACAATGCCAGGTATTTGCTTCAAATGCAGAATCATAAAGTTGAACATTTTCTTGTGGAGAATGCCAGTCTTAAGAAGCAGCTTGAGGAAAAAGAAGAGCAGGTGATTAACTTTGAATCATTGCAAGCAGAATTTGCCAAGAAATATACAGAACTGGAGGAGAAGCAGTTGGAGCTGTTGAAAGAAAATGAAGAGAAGGAAAGAGAGAATGTTTCTCTTGGTAATGAGAAAAGATTGTTACTTCAGAGTTAGTAACGGAATCCGCTTCCAGGGGTGAACAACAAATTTTGTCATCTTTATCTTTGCCCGTGGAAGAAAAACCCTTCGCAGCTTAGATGTAAAGAGGCAGAAAAGTAAGGGATGTTTACCTGTACATGTAAATATCCGTGTGGGGCCTGAGACGATGGTTGCACAGAAAACAGGTTTGGAGAAAGTGGGCAGCCCCAGGAAAAACGTCAACGTCATGGCTCCTCGCTGCCGCTGCGTCATCCGGCGGTCGCTCGTATTTCTCCCAGTGGTCGACGTGGGCAGCCCCAGTTAAATGATGATCGTGGTTCATCACCGCAACGTCTTCCAGAAGCCACTCGTATCTCTCCTGGTGGTCGACGTGGGCAGCCCCAACAAAATAATGATCATGGGCGCTCGTTCCGGCCATTGCTTCACGAAAAGCACCACCCTCTTCTGTAGGCCACAGGTATTTCTCCCAGTGGTCGACGTGGGCAGCCCCAGGTAAAACATGAACATGTTTAATCACCGCAGCCGCTTCACGAAAAGCGCCACAATCTTCCGTGCTGCTGTTTCGTTTCATTATAGCGGACTTCAATACTCTAGGACTCCGCCTTTGGCACTAACTAGGACCAAAAATCTTCCAAAAAAAGGTGCCAAAAACCTTTGACAAAGATGTGTCAAAACTTTTTCACAGAACGCTGCTTCAACTAGGCTTCACTTCATTTCGGACCTGCTCTTTCCCTCTCATAAACACACAACAGAAGGCTTGAGTAGCGTAACGTAATTAGAATTGTTCCTCCTCACGCCTATTTGTAATGTGTTTGGGCAAGAGCTAACAGGCATGCTATAGGGCATTAAATGCCCGGCTACATGCGTTCTTGTTAGCTCTTTAACATGCACGCATATTTTTTATTTATTTATCATGTCGCGCGGGGGGTGCATGTAGTCGGGCATTAAATGCCCGGCTACATGCGCTCCTGTTAGCTGTTTAACACGCGCGGGTATTTTTTATTTATCTATCATCTCGCACGCGTTAAAGAGCTAACGAGGGCGCATGTAGCCGGGCATTTAATGCCCTATAGTATCTCGTTAGCTCTTGCCGTTTGGTGTTTGTACTAAGACTTGAGTAGTGTAATTAGAATTGTTGCTCCTCACACTTATTTGTAATGTGTTTGTACTCTAGTTAGGGCTGACTTGTTCACTGCCTGTGCGGAAATAATATAATTGACAAAATGTATAGTGAATATTTAAAAATTCATTTATTTTCAAGTTTGTTATTTTGGTTAATTTTTTATGGAGTTGTTTTTAATGCTATTTTTTTTACTTTCCTAAAGTTCGCTGAAAAGTTTAAGGTCAAATCTTGATTTGTGTTATTTAAATTGGCTTTTTGATGGTATATGGATTGGACACCGTGAAAATCCCTAAGACACTTGCATAGGTTACTATCAAGCTTGTGATTTCAATAAATTCTTATCAGATTTTAAAGAAATTAAACCGAAAAACTTCCAAAAAATCTCACTAAAACAATCCGATTATTTACTTTCTCATTAATTCAATTAATACACTATAGAATCTTACACACACTGTTTTGAGTTTTTCTCTATTTACTTTCTCATTAGTTTAATTATTAATTTAATTAATACACTAAACGGTTTTACATTGTTTTGAGATTTTTTCTATTTACTTTCTCATTAATTTAATTATTAATTTTATTAATTTAATTAATACACTACATTGTTTTACACCACAGGGTTTTTGAGTTTTTTTTTTGGAATTTGGTGAAACAATTTTTGGGTGAATTGTAATTCTTTTCCATCCACAATGCCCAGAAATTTAATTAATACACCACACTCTTTAGAGTTATTAATTTAATTAATACACTACATTGTTCTACACCGCACTGTTTTGAGTTTTTGGCGGGAATTTGGTGAGACAATTTTTGGGTGAATTGTATTTTTCCACGTAATCTAAACATGCCACAATACTCGGAAATTTAATTAACACACCACACTTTTTAGAGTTTTTGGTGGGAAATGATAAAACACTTTTTGGATGAATTGTGTTTTTTTCGGCGTAGTCTAACAATGCTACAAACCCGGAAAACAATAAACATTCTGGCGTGATTTTGAGAAAATATAACGGAAACTTTAATAGCTACCAAATTTCAGGTTTTCCGGAGGCTTTAAGGGTGCTAAATCCATTTCCACCATCAAAAAATGATTTAAAGACTCCACACTCACATTTCTAAAAAAAAAACTTGTAAAATGTTGACAAATAGTAAAAAGAAATTATAATAAACAATGTTTTTTATTATTATAATGGTATAGAATCTATTTTTAAATAATAAAAAATACATTCAATGTCCTTAAATGGGAAAGACACTTAAATTATACAAAATTTACAAAATAAATTTGTAAATTTAACAAATTCCTATCCTACAAATTTAACAAGAAACGATATCATAACAAATAAAACAAAAACACCTTCTCAACCTTAAACATCTCATACTTCATACAAACTACATTCTATATACAAAATACATTCTATTAATGTTTCAAATATTGAAAATATTTTTAAATCAAATAGTATATATATTATATTTACAAAAATATATTTGTATAATTTTTTAAAAATTATGTTGGGTCTTTGTGACTTCAGATTTAGTTATAAGAATTTATCTAAATATTCCATCTTATCATTAAGATTATATGAAATTTGGTAAGTCTAAATGTCCCTCGATAATTTTTACAATTCTCTTCCCGTATGCTCCCAGTTTAGAGACAGCTGTGTAACTGCACGATCTTTCGATGTTTTCATCGAAATTTGGAAACACAAGATCACAATTTAAATTGTATTTTTAATATGTGGAAAAAATTTCTACAGTATTTTCAAAATTTTGTAGAATATTATAATTGTTAATATTTCACAATTTAAAATTTATATTGTTTTTAGAAAAAAGAGTTTTAGGTCTACATGGGGTAGCTCAAGTGGCAATGGTCGTGGAAATGAAGTCTCACCGAACCGGAGATCTTGGGTTCGATTCTTGTGCTACCCTCCCTCGAAATGGGGTGAATAACGGACATGTAAAAACTCGAAAATGAGAAGGTCCCACCTAACCTTACAAAAAAAAAAAAAAAAGAGTTTTAGGTAAAAATCATATCATAATTCATTTGTTAATACGTTTGGAACCAATAAATTTAGTTTCAAAAAAATAAAAAAATTAACTAAACAGAGAAACTGCTCGGAAGAAGACCAACAACTACTAAAGATTCACCACTGTCGATTGATAACTTAGACTTGAATGTTTTTATTTCTTTATTTATTTATGAAATTTTTGCTAAATTGTATTTGTTATATAAGATTAATGGATTATGTTTTTTAATGTAAAAATGTAGTTAAACTCTTTAATATTTTCATTATAATCAAATTGGGCATTATTAAAATTTAATATGATATTTACAATTTATATATTTGAATTTTTTTGTTTTTTAAATTAAAAATACTTATTCTTTTCTTATTATTTTAAATAACTTAAAAAGAGCTGATTTATATAGTTTTTAGACTATGTTATTATTATAGAGTTATCTAATATTGTAACATTTTTGTTTTCCTAGATCATATGGCTGAGAGATTTTATGTGACGGAAAAGAGGTCAATGACCAATATTTCAGAAGTTATTATAGCTATATTATTAAGGAAAACATGTAACTCCATTGAATTCCTCTTTCATTACATGCAAGTACGTGTTTGGTGACTTTCTTGTCCAAAAAGAGGAGATAGAGGATGCATCACCTCAAAGAATACACAAGAGAAGACTAATCTAAAGGTTTAGAGTAGAAGGGGGAAAGCCTTATACTTCCACATCCCTATAAACAATAAGTGGATATTAGGCCTCTGACAAAGGGGTTTGAGTCTAGGCACAAGCCAACCATTATGCAACCTCTAAAAGAACTCAAAAGACAAGATTTTCCAACACCAATGGGAGCTAGAGTGTGGATAGAGAGAAAGAGAGAAGTTGATTATAAACATGAGGAACTCCCACAATGGAATTAGGTATAAAAATAGTGTGGACCTACATTAGCATATTTAGGAGGTGATTGCCTAGTATATATACTAGCATACCTAGGAGATGATTGCTCAATATATATACTAAGGAGATGACTTCTTGTATTATAAATAATAACATTAAGAAATATAGCCCTCTCCTAAAGCACATTTAAAATATCTTCCAATTATTGGATGATAAGTATAACTCCCTCCAAGAAGAAATACATGATCTACATATTTATCTTGCATACTCAAACAATAAGCAAGCCCGTGGCTACATAGAAATAGAGAGAAAACTAGGGGTCCTAGCTAAAAGCAACCCATGACATCTTTCCTTAATAATAAGCAAGTTTAACTAATTTTTTGTGTTATTTTCTAATATAACATTATTTATAGTATGTTTAAGCCAATATTTGGAAATTCAATGTTTTTATTCATAAAACATTACATACAAAATCAACTTATGGAAAATTATATTTACATTACACATTAATAACCCAAAAAATTACTTAATATATTTGTTTATTTAAATATCTACGAGCCTAGATCCATCTTAACCTCAGATCTATCAAGCGCTCAGAGGGATCAAATCTCTCGAGGTGCAAACCTTTCCTCAAGTTTTGCACTAAAAAAAGAGGTTTTCACCTCAAGGGATTTGATCCCTCTAGATGTTTGATAGATCTAGGGTTAAGATGGATCTAGGCTAGTTGTAAGTAAGTAAAAGTACGAAACTAAACAATATCTCTCTCCCTCCCTCTCTCCTTCTCTCTCCCCCCTTCTCTCTCTTTTCCTTCCTCTCTCCGCGACCCCCCCCCCCCCCCCCCCTTTTTCCTTCCTCTCTCCCCCCCCCCCTCTTTTCCTTCCTCTCTCCCCCTCTCTCCCACCTCTCTCTCTCTCCCCCACTCTATCTTGTCTCTCTCCCCCACTCTATCTACCCCTCTCTCTCTCTCTCTTCTCTCTCTCTCTCTTTTTTAAATCCAATCCCATTGTATGTATCTAAGAAAGTATCTAAATTAAAAAAAGTATAATTCCTTGTAAAATGTTAAACCTATATTTTGGATCAATTATGTCAAAGAAAATACGATAATACAAAACTTAAAATAATCATGCAAGTTATCTTTCCTCCATCATTTTTACTCCCTCTCCACCTTTCTCTCTCTATCTTTCTTCTTCCCCCCTCTCTCACCACCTTCAACTCCATCTCTTTCTCCTTCTCTTTCTTCCTTCCTCTCTATCCATTTCTCTCCCACCTCCCTCTATCTCTCCCCCATCTCCCCCATCCATATCTATGTCTCCCTCTCCATTCCCATTCTTTCCCTATCACTATCCTCTCCTTTTCTCCCTCTTCCCTCGTCTCCTCTCTACCTCGTTCCGTCTTCAACTCTCCCTTCACTCCATCTCTTTCTCCTCCTCTATCTCTCAATGTATTTGTTCTTACCTCCTTCTCTTCCCCCCTCCAAATCCATATCCACCCACCCCCCACCCCCTTCTCCCCTCCCCCTCCCTGCCCCCTCTCTTCCTTCCTCTCTCCCTCTCTCTCTCACTTGTCTCTCTCCCCCACTTTATTCACCCTCCATCTCACTCACTCTCTCTCTCTCTTTCTCTCTCTCTTAAATCCTATCCCACTGTATTGTATTTAAGAAAGTATCTAAATTAAAAAAACATAATTGGTTGTAAAATATTAAACCTATATTTTGGATCAATCATGTCAAAAAAAGTATAATAATAAAAAACTTAAAAGAATCATTCACTATCTTTCGTGGATCATTGTGAGTCTATCCAAGTTCCTTATAATAAAATTTATATTATATAAATTTCACATATGTATATATAAAAGTATTCCCATTTTTAATTTTAATAAAACCTAGATTTAATCTCTGTGGGAATACTTTTAGTAGTCATTAGGGTGGAGGGTTTAGATATATCTTAAAAGTAATTATAGCATTTTTGTTTTTAGATTTAATTTTTTAAAAATCATAAAATAAATATAAAATAAAATATTTATAAAATATTTTAATTGTGAAATAAGTTATGGTTTTTGGGCATGTAGTATTGATAATCCATGGTATTGGCCCATGGTATTGTAATAAAATGATTAAAAGCTTAAATCCATAACATAATAATCAAAACCCTAGATGACCCATGGTATTGATAAATTGTGGTATTGGCCCATGGTATTATGATTTTCTTTTATCTAAAAATTTGTTCTTAATTTTATTAATAAAAACAAAATTAAAATATAGCAAATTCAATTTTAATATTTGTATTACTTGGCTCAAATTAGTTTATTGCACTAAGAAGGACTAATGAGAACATGGAAGATTGTGTTGTTTTTTATAAGTTATTATTATTATTAGTAGTTATAATAAAGCCGACATTAAAAATATTGACATACAATCTTTCTTACATTACATCTAACCCCTACACATATACACTATTAATTTTGTATATCAATATCCCTAATTGAAGTGTCAACTCAAGGTGACTAAATTAATGCTAATGAGAATTTAAGACAACTGTCATTACTTGTCGCCCCTCAGTATGCCACTCAACACCATGCATTCACTCTCCTTATGGAGGTGAATGGCCTCACACAATTTCGCAAAGTTCATTGAATTTGAACTTAAGGTTCATAATTCAATGAACCTCAGAAAAAAGTTAATCAAACTCGTTTTGATTCATCCAGGTTTGTTTATGCTTAATCGCAGTACATTGCATGACAAAAAGTTAATCAAATTCGTTTTGATTCATTTGGTTCGTTTATGCTTAATCGCATTACATTGCATGACAACGTTGAGTAGTAGAAATGGGTAGTATGTCGATGTCCCCCAACCATATGTTCATCTAGGTGTCATTTAGTTTGTAGAATTCAGTTCATTCGATTTGTTCCTTGGCCTCCATTTGCATATGGCATATATGCCCTCTATTCACATTTAAATTCCCTTTGTTTGCGTATGTACTCTCTATCGATCAAACACCCTTTGCTTGTTCAGTATCAAATGCTATACTAACATTATTCACCAACACCGTGGTATGTGCGATGCTGCTCTGATGGTCAAATGTATCCTGTTAATCTACAAATAAATATGCCATAGTATTGTAATTTCTTTATTTATTGTAACTTTTAATCTTTGCTCTACCGAAGTCACCATATTATATCATTACAATTTAATTAATATAAACACGATAGAGTAGTTTTTTCCTTCAGTAGCTGTGTTACTCCTTGAAACAAATTTGTCCCACTATTAAATATTCATTTTCCCTCCAATCTGATTTGTCCCCTCAACACGGTCAGATTCACTTAATCTTATCATTCACTTGTTGTTGATAAGGTATGTGGGTAGTGATTTCCTTATAATGTATGGATCTTATGGCAATGGATTTTTTTGGATTTACAATATGTGGGTTGGAAAAAAAATAACTCAAAAGATAAGTAACACGGTTCACTGAACCTAACTTTCAGGTTCAGAATTCGGTGAACCCCAAAAAATTGAGGTTCGATTAGGTTTGTAGAACTTCAAAGATGAACTAAATAATGAACCTGAACAAATTCAAAGCTCAAGAAAAATTTAATCAAATTTTTCTTTAGGTTCAACATCAATTCTAATTTAGGGTTTATTTAGTTTTATTAAAAAATAAAATATAAAGGGAACACAACACGTGTCTCATTTTCTAGCATGGGAGTACACATCTCATTTTCAACCTTCCTCTTTGGTATATGCATTTCTTTGTTATCTCAACCCTTGGGCATCCCTCACCATTACAGTGCGTTACAACTTACAACTATACTGCAAAAGCTTGAGGCTCAGGCATCCACTCAACTATCCCTCATTGCTTCCCTCCATTTTGTTTGTCGCCTTGTGTACAATGTATATTTAATAAACATAATGCTTGGTTCAATGTCTTTTTCACCATGTGATTGTTTCTTGTTGCCATTTGATTGTTGTTGTTGTTGTTGTTGTTGTTGTTATTATTATTATTATTATTATTATTATTTTTGTTATTATTTTATTTTATTTTTATTTTTATTATTTTTTATTTATTATTATTATTTTTTTTTTCCCGAAGGTGGCAAAACCTATCAAACTCAGGTTTCAAACCAATAGTGAGGACAACTATCTCTGGCTATTATCCGCGAATGTCAGTTTGACTCATCACAGTTATCAAGGAAAACCACCCCACCTGTAATAACCTGCTGGTGGTCCATAAGGGAGCAGGCTTTCACTCCTGCCAAATGCCTCTGGGTCTTGGGCTGTTAACCTGTTTCCTTACGTCTGAGGAAGACGAGCTCTTAACAATACATGTAAAAATGAAATATCATATTTTATCTAATTTAAAATGAAATATATATATATATATATGAACATTGTATATAGTCAAATCTCATTCAAATCTCATTAGAAAATTCAAACCTTAATCGAATTCAATTGTTTTCGAACCCGAACTCAAACCCAAACCATCTGACATAGCTCAAAAGTTGTTTCCTTGATATCATATTTTATGAAGTGGGTATAACTATAATATTTATTATATAAGTTATTTAAATTATAATATGAGTTTAAAATATTATTTAACAAATGAATAAAAAAATAATATAATTAAATTTTGTGATTTAATTTTAATATATTTGTGAATTGAATATAGTTGAATTTAATGGCAAACCTTGTTCGACCTTCATCGGAAAAATTGAATTCAAATCGAATTTAACCATTGTCGAACTCAAATTCAAACACAAACCATGTGACATAACCCTCATATGAACACCAGTGTGGCATCGTGAGCTCTTAGGATTCAGACATGGGTTAACAACTTTATTGTTAGTTGGGCCTCCCTTAAGCTCAAGGAGTCGAGACTCCTCTATATAGGTCACTCCATCCTCTATAATCTTCCCCAACCGACAATGAATTCTAGTCACTAGCCTCTGTATAACTCCTTTATTTATGTTTATCCATTGTTTGTTTTTCCCTGTGCTACACTAGCATTGTCTAACATAAGCAAGAGCTTCACTGGCTTGACTACCTCGATTAGGGTTGTGGAGGTGACATCCCTCATCCTTTGAAGTTGTTATTTTCTCAACCCCTCAACTCAATGTCCTCTCCGCTTCATAAATGCTCCTCCATCCCTGGTCATCATTACAAGACAATGGGTTCATTGCAGAAGTATAGGAGGTGATCATGGCTAAGTGTTTAGCTCTCAGGCTTGCTTTCGGGAAAATTCTTCGACACACCGCTACTAGGAACACAATTTGGTGCTAATCCAGGAGGAAATTCACGATGTAAAGGAGGAAATTTCCTAGGAGCGTTAACAAATTTTAGATTTGGAGGTCCTGGAGGGGGTGACACCATGAATTCCTAATACGAGAAACACCAGGGGGAGACAAAACCATTATCTCCAACCATGGATCTTTATTGGCACATCAAACTCCTCTTGGGTAAAGTGCTAGTGGACAAAATCAAGGCTCAAGACAATCTCTTAAATAGATTGGATGAATTGAAGCTACTACTATTGGACATAGAGGGCCACTTAGCACAAGTAGAAATGGGTTCATCGTCAATGACATCAACATAATGACATAACATGGACGCAAAACAGCCAATAAATTTGGACACCTCTCTATCTTCCTGATGTCAAGGTTCTCTATTAGTGTCTCCCTATGGTTATTTGTTTTCTTTTGCATCTTAATTTATTAGGGACACAAGCTCCCTCATATTAATTCTCCCTTTTTTCTTAACACTGTTTCAAAACTTTTGTATTTTGGTTTTGGTCATTGTTGTTTGTTTCCTCTGTTAATGCAACATGCAAAAATATTTGTATAGTTATCTAATTTGATTATTCATAATTAAATTTTGAACAATGGTTACACTTTTTGAACATAATCTCTAAATTGAGTTCCCTAATGACAAACAAGAAAACACTAACTCTTATATAAACTTCTAAATCTTTAAATGATCAATAAAACCACCAAATATATATATATATATATATATATATAATATAATGCTCTTGCCCAATTACTTAAAAATATATATATATACAATTTTTTTAAATTTAAATGAATATTTAAAACCATTTAATGATGGTCACACATTTGTAAAATGGCGAGTGCTTCAAGAGATAGGCGAGTGCTTCAAGAGAGCATGGCTTTCATTTTGTTGTTCTCTTACTAATGTGTGTAGCGTTCAATCCAAATATGTACATAAATCCCACATTTTAAATTCAAAAGTTAATGATGATTTTCATAAATATGAACGATTAATCAATACAAAGATTGGACTAAACTGCCCTAATTAGTTCGAGTCAATCCATTCGCGTGCTCTGCAACTGGCTCTCAACGCATAACAACAAAACTATCTTATAAATTTTTACTTTTTCGCTTTTGTGCAGGAGATTTATTGGTTAAATGTTTGTCCCAGTGAAAAAACAAATTAATGTTTTCAAATTATTTTAAATAGCATAATTTTATTTGAATAACATTAATGATTATTCAAACCAGCAACCTACAACTTAAGATGTCTGAGAAAAGATATGTATATGAAAGTACATAGTCTAGTTAAATATAGTTTTTTGCATGTTCTAGATAAAGGAATATACTTTATGCAGACCAGTAGGATTAGGAGTACTCAGCACTGTTTAGTTCATCTTGCAAGGATAATCAGACTTTGGGCTTTCTATTTTTGGTCGACCATTAAAAACTTTAGATGGCTAAAATACTCGGTTTCCCCATGAGGGCGAGTTAATATGTTTTGATACTATGTTCTGTTTTATTTTCTATATAGTAATAGAAAGAGTCCCACCTCAGCTTACAAAAAAAAACATTAATGATTCAAATTGCATTTAAAAATAATAATGAATAATAATTATCTTCAGAGCTAAGAATTAAATTATAATAAATTTTATAAATAAATAAATAAATATATTTTTAAGAAATATAAATATTTAATAAAAATATTAATTAATTAATTAAGTTTGATTCATTCCATTCATATGTTCTTACTTTGTAAATGTATGTGAATAAAATTGGAAAGTAAATTTTCATTTTTAATAATGTAAGTGTATAATGATTATGATTATTTTTTCAAAATTTAATTTTGGGTGATTTATTTTATATGGTTTTTTTACAAATTAAAAGTGTAAAAACTTAATATTAAATTAAAATAAAGATGATTCATATTACATAAGGTCTTTGCGGACAGGAAGAGGAGTCTTGCTAGCCCACATCTCCATGCTCTCTACAAGATAGGTCTTGGTCCTTTGAACTTGGACCTCTTCATCCCTCTCTATCTGTTGAGTTGGTTTCTCTATATTGGGTGGGAGCTCTCCATTCCATTGGACCATCCTGCACAGACCCCCTGCCCAAGATATACTCCGGGATTTTTCTGTTTTTACTTAGTAGAATTTCTCTTTCATCACCTTGGTGGAGGTTTAGTCTTTCACCTTTTTCTTGCAGCTTGTTTGTGCAGATTCCTATGTCTTTAATGTTATCTGTCTCAATGAATACCAATATAAATAACTAAAAGTCACTATGCCCATATAGCATTGTTATTAAGGCAAATCATTAGTCATCAAATCAAATCATTAGTCATCAGGTAAAATCCCAAACAATGAGATCTATAGCCCAAAACATATCTCAATCATCAAGTTAAAGTTCTAAATCATTATCAAGCATCATGTCAAAACTCCAAACATTGCTTATCTATATCAATCAGCCAGAACTAGTCAAACCCTTGTAATTGTTATCAAATATTTTCATACACAAACCTCAATGGTTGAATCATAATGACATATTGATATGCATACCCTGGTCACCTGCAAACACAAGTTTAATCAATATATTCACATTATAGTAAGTCAAGTATTCAAACTCCCCTACTCATAGAACCTGTTGTCTACTCCATGTCTATAGGACTGACATCCTTCAGGTGAACTTCTGATTTCATGCACAAAGCTTCACTTTTGTGTCCTACAGGAATAATCGCACCCATAAGCCTTCTTCTGTGTGATTGAGAGACCACGGTCACACTCTTAAGCTTACTTTTGTGCAACTGAGGCTTGGAGTAATGGAAAACATTATCTCTCGGATCATAACTTTGTTGCAAGTCAACAATATCAGATATTTGACTATTCATGTTCATAAATCATACTTCAAAAGTAAAGCATATTGTAATAGAAGTAAGGATCTTATGGAGAGATTCCCCCTCTGAATGGGAAGTCGCTTTAGTCATCTTCATTCAAGTCATCAACATGTCTATAATATTTTCATGCATCAGCAGGTCTATTAGATCATAAAGTCAGACTATATCACATATTTATCATGGTCATATGTTAGCATCAATTACTTTATCATTGCATCATGACATCAATCTTTCATCAAGGGTTAGTGTCCAATAACTAAAAGGAACATAACTCAATCCATCAAGTCAAGGCATTTAATTTCACCATATGAAATAATTACTAAGCTCATTAAAACTTAACCACGATCAACAAAAGATCAATCTCATTGTTACACTTCTATCATCATGGCTACCATGCTTTTCATAAACATTATCAATAATATCAAGTTGTCATCTAGTAGAATCAAGGTGCTAACCTTCTTTATGGAATCAAGATATTAAAAATGATAGATGTTAGCCAAACATCAAATATATCAAAAAATCAATATTTATAAGTAGCTTCATAGAATCAAGAAATTCATCATGCCTAAGAAGTAAGATACTTGTTAAATACCAAGTGCACCATTTCATTACAAGAACCATGAGTCCAAATTACTTTCATATGTATGAGCCCTTTGTAAAGGAGACATTATCATCATACCTTAGGACTTACCTTGTCAGATAATATTATAGCTAAAACATAACATAGAAACAATATAATGCATGCCTTATAGTATACAGATACTTTTGCACCTTCTTATTTTACATAGGCAGCTTGTAGCGCTTTGTCACCTTTTCATCAGGTGCCTCTTTTCCGTTGTTAATTATTTTCTTCCTACACTTGCCATGGTCCTCAAGAAGGATCCACTTATAAAAACTCACCAAGAGGTTATAAGCATCCAAATACTCAAATATACATGCATGAAGTATAATAATCAAAACAATAATAAGATTGATAAGTCTAAAAAAAAGTAATGACATCAAGGAGCATCATAAATCAAGAAATACTTATCTTCAATAAGAGGTGATCATCTCCCATCATTTTTCATAACCCACTTGTCGCCTTCAATATATATTCATCAAATTCACTATCAACTAGGCCTAACAGAAACTATCCCATCTAGGTTTTCATTAAATCTGTCACATTGAACATGCTAGGGCTTCTAGATTTCGTATCTCACATCTTCGCCATAGACCAGGATTTCTCTCAAACCTTAACCTCATAATATCCATCAAACCCTAATACATAAATTACTTAAGGTTACCTTCAAACCATAGTATTCTTTTAGGTATCCACCATCCTCTCTTGCATCCTTCAATGGCATCATTATAGGGGTGATCTCCATTACTTTTCTTCAGCCCAACTCTGATACCATGTTAATTTTTCTAAGGACTGTGTTATTCTTTGCTTTGATAAATGCATTTCTTCATTTACATATTAAATTCACCCCATAACATCGTAACATTATTAAGATTTTCATCATTATTTAGAAACATATGCAACTATGTAAAAAGAATAATATCATCATCATCAATACAACGGAACATAAAGGAACAATAGAATAAAAACATTCACACATAAAGACACCAGGATTGTTCAGATACTAGGGCAAAACCCACTATGGAGAAAACCATTTCAAATTCTTCTTCTTATTAGATCATCATTGAATGATTTAGTAAATTAGAGTAAAATAATCCATATATTCAACCATAAACCTATCCAACAATAATTAACTAAACAATAATCCATATATTCAACCATAAACCCATCCAACAATATCAATAAAATGAACCCATCAATGCTTATACTAAAAAACCCTGATTCGGAAGCTTGTAATGAACTGTCACTGTTTATGATCAACTGCCAAACCTTGCGGTCAACGAGCAAAAAAATTGGATAGCTGAAAAATAAAAATTTAGGTCATGGTCACATGGAGGAGGAGTCATGTGTGCAACTAGAAAGGTCCATTTGCTCCCTTGAGCTTGTAAGCTGACGACTGTGGTCGAATTTAGCCTTTGGAGAGCCTATGACTGTGATTCTGAAACCCTAGATGTTAATCGCATGGAGGACATGTTGTGTGTGTGACTGGAAGGCTTCATTTGTATAGATGAGCCAGCCAGCGAGCAATTGTAGTCGATATTTCTTTGTGTTGCATGTGTGACTGAGGTCCAAAACCCTAAAACAATGATGTGAGCTCCGGAACCTGCAATTTATCCTTTGTACAAACATATTCCTCTATGGATATGCCTCAGACCTGTGCGAGCCAAAAATAAGAAAGAGAATAGAAAAATGAGCCATGATGATATCCAAATGAGGTAGAGGTCACTTGTATTTATAGCGTTCCAAGGGTAACTAATTTTATGTAGGGTCGACCTGATCAAATATGCATGTGTGGGATCATAATTCAAAAATATACTTTCCCTTGTCCAAGTTAGATGATCTTTAGGTCAATTTTGGTCCTCTCAAAAAGAGGAATTCAATGCAAGCGTCGTCTCTATAAAATGAGTTGCCCAAAGTTGAATTTGACAGTATTTTCCTATTTTAACACAACTTTCTTCACTAGACCATTTTCTACACTTCAACCCTTTGTAATCTAACATCCAAAGTTCATTCTCCTGTCATTAACTCATCCTACATCAATCCTTATTTCATTTACAAGAAATTTAATTTCTATTTAAAATTCAAAACAATTTCTTCTTACTGGATCTCTGTAAATCTACAATTCAACAAACCTGTAATTTCATTCAAACTCTTTCGAATTTGATCCTTCTTCTAGTGCAAAAAAGTTGACAGTGTTAGATCCCACCAACATGCAAGGTGAAAATTCCCAATTAGACTTCGCACCATTTGGTGTAGGAAGCCTTTTGAAAATAAGGCCCAACTACCATTTTTCATAGAGATTTTCCTTGGCTACATTGACCAACACGAGAACGTAATGTACATGTACTTTTGAATGAACAAGAGAGTATTCATTGTGGAATGTTCAGTTGTAGAATGTACTGAGGTTCTTTCATTGAAGGGGAAATAAAAGTGAGCCTTTATGAGAAGAGTAATAGTACTAATCTAATAAATACACATGGGCATTGAGAAAATTGTTGGCTTCTTGGATCATATTTAGAGTTTTTCATTCAACATAGGTCTATAATTTGGTTCCAGTAAGGAAGAAATCTGGGGAAATACGCATGTGCATCAATTTTCGTAATCTGAATCGCACCTCAGACAAATAGAATTATCAATTGTTGTCAATGGAACAAATTTCACAAATAGTATCCGAGTCTGAAATGTTTTCATTTTTGGACAATTTCTCGATATACAACTAGTTTCTGGTGGAAAAATCCGATAGGTAGAAGACTACATTTAGAACCAAGTGGGGTACATTTTCCTTTAAAAGAATGCCTAGTTAAAAGTGAGCCTTTAGGATAAGAGTAATAGTAGTAATCTAATAAATACTAATCTAAATTGAGCAAAGACAAGTTGTACTAGTTTCAGAGCTCAAGTGGTCATAGTTGAGCACTAAGACTGTGCAATGTGAAATTTTTGGAGGCAGGAACTGCGCATCAAAAAGTTTCAAGAGGAAAGGAATGAGCTTGAGGGTTGAGACTGCGTAATGTGCAGTTCCAAAGGGTTGAGTGAAGGATTTCTTCTCAAGAAAGAATTTTTCATAATTTGGCTAAGTGCGGGATCAGTGAGGTAAAAGTGAGAAAGGAAAAAAAATTAACATGATCACACACTTAGAATGATCAACGACACAACATTGATCACTCATAACGCAATAACAACATGATCCCTTTAGTGCGACGACAATATGACAACTTCCCCCTGTTATCACTCAGGTTGTTCCCAAAAGTTGTAAGAAAGGGAATACGGCCGAGGTAACCACAGAACAATCTTTTAGATACAGATTCTAGTCATTCTGCATCCAGAGAGGGCTCTCTCTTTATGATTTAGCTTTGTTTTTAAAGGTGTTAGGCTAGTTATGAAGTACAAGGGTTTTTTGTTTTGAGTTTGGGTGATGAGATTCAATAGAACAGTGAGTTAAAACTGAAGAGTTCAGTCCATTGGGCATGATGGAGTCAAAAGAGACAGGCTTCCTGGATTTGATTTCTAACAGAGGATGGCATCATAGAGCAAGGTGGTCAAACATGGAACAACTAAATGCTGGAATCAGATGGTATGGACTCAAATGGATGAAGGGCAGTTAAGAATCCTTCAACATATTGACAGAGGGAAAATGGATGATTACTGTTAAGGATCAGTTAAGAATTCCTTAGCAAATACTCAACATGAAAGAATCAGGGGAAACAGGAGCAATTAAGAATTCATTGTTTATATTAATTCTGAAGAAAACACAGAGAATAATAAAGACTAAAAACAGAGTGCAGTTAAGCAAATTCTGATTTAATCTTTCCCTTTATCATTCAGATCATGAACATAGATGACATAATAGACAAGAAAACTATAAAACATAAGATATAAGGGTACTTATTGATCCATAGGTTGATTCAAGAATTTTGTGACAGGTCTTTTGCATCAATTCTTCATCTAGTAGGCCAGACAACAGTTTGATCACAACAGCTTTTTATTCCAAAAGTTCAGAGTTACAGCAAAGTCTAAGAAATCTACATAGACCCTGTTAGTGTCAGTATTTCCAGCCTTCCTCCAGTGATCAAATATGCTCTTACAAAGTGATTTTGAAGTGTCAAGGTCAAATTTTGTCATTTCAAAGAGTTTTCAAGCAAAATTTGGTCACTAGGCATTAGGTCTAGGGTTTGCTTTAACTCCTTCTAAAGTTGTCCAAATGTCGGTCCATGTCACCATTCAGCTGAGTCTATCATCATTCATAGGGTTTTCATTATCATCTCAATGTCTAATGAGTCATTTTACACCTTGTCCATGCTTCAGTTGCGCCTAGGCAGGGTCATTTCCCTCTCCTAGGGTTTTGAAAGCTAATTTCTCTTGGGTGGTCAAATCACTAGCAAAACTTGTATCCAGATGTTCATACACCTTCCCATATCTTTCATGTACCTTATCCAACACTTCCCATCACTGAGATCCCCCAAATTCCTCATTTTTGCACAAACCCTAGTTTCTAGCTACAACCTGGCAACTTTCTAGGTTTGGCCTGTGTTTTGCCCTTTTGGACCCCTTCCGCTCACTCAATCTCTGAGATTAAACTTTCCCCTGCTTCCTAACATCCCTCCCCACTCCCAAAAATTTCCCCAAGAATTTAGAAGCCCCCTATCCCCTTCATTTCGCTCCATTTCGACAAAATTCCTTGTTTCACACATCGGGACAAGTCGCACACAAATGATGTTCCAGAGCAATAAAAGATGAATTTTGGAAAACTGAGAGAGGTTTTTGTCCATAACATGCCGAAGAAGAAAAATCTCCTTCACTTTTTGCACAGGTGTCATGGTTTTAGAGAAATGTCAAAATTGCAATCGCGAGATCCAAGGAGGTTGGCCAAGGCACTAAAACGACGGAAAAAGCCCGATCCACTCCAAATTTTGGCCAAAGCCTCTTTGACTGAGCATGGCACTAAATAGCTCAGTCCCAGCACAAATTCCAAGAAATTTTGAGCATTTTGGGTGATTTTTGGTTTTTAAGGCAAAAAACAGGTTTTCCGCTTGACGGGTCTCACCCCCCACGCGACCCTTTCACTTGGCAACTCTATTTTCAAAAAAATCAACATTTCTGGATTTGGCATGAAAAGTTACACATGCTCACCCATTTCCAAGAGATTTTATGAAGTTTTGGGCCTCCTGAAAGTCAAAAAACAAGCAAAAAATGACTTTCTGCCACATTTTTGACACACAGAAAGCAGTCTTGGGAGATTGCAATTTTGGAGGGGCAAATGACAACCAAATTCAGAAATTCCAGTTGGGTTGGAAAGTAGACTCATAGGCCTTTCTAACAAGCCTAGGCGTGCCTCATTTGGACACCTGAAAGTTCCCCAAAAGTGCTCTCAAAGGCGCGCGACCCGTCAGGATTTGGCGCGCGACCCGTCAGGCAAATTGCTCAAGATTTCAGCCTACAGCTCAGCAAAACGCAGTTTTGACTGTGTTTGACTTTTTGGAGTTGATTTTTATCCTTCTTGTTGTAAATGATGTAAATTTATGACACTTTTACACTTATGTATCTCTTATGGAAGATTCATTCATGAGATAGGTGAAAATTAAATGAATGAATTGGTTTCCTAGTTTATAGAGGCAAGTTGTTTTGACTGCTTAGTTTTCAGTGCTTAGTTTAGAATTGGTTGAAACAGCTCCTAGGATAGTGAGCTTGACCCCTAGAGGCAGGGAAAGATGTTAGATGATCTATATTATGTACTCTCTTGCTCATTTTCATGGTTGGACTCTTGAGGGAGAAGCTCTTATTGTATTACTCACTGTATCTCTGCAATTTTTGGCAAAGGAAGACCAGGGTTTTGCAGTCCTTTTTGGGATTCTTGTGGTCACATGTATTGATGGTGTGTTTCTCTTTGTACTTGTAAGTGTGTTATGTGAATCATTTCCTTACTTTTCCTTCTGCACATTAGGCAAATGAAGTGTTAAAGTAGAACTCATGACTGTCATGCTCTGCTTTTAAGTTTGCTTAATATCAATGTTTTCGACTGTTTAAAGGGAATTCAAGGTTATTTCTTGCTCTATTTAAATCCTCAACGGTCATTCTCATCCATCCATCTCTATTAAAGGCATCAATACTGTTGAATCCTACCTCGCCCCAAAGAACCCCCTGCGAAAACTGTGTCCAATCCCCGCACATAAAATTGCCATTTCCCCAATTTTCCACCAAAAACCCTAAAAATCCCAAATCAACCCTTTTGATCAGTTTACTAGCCTAAAATCAGTGTTACCCTATTGGTTATCTCACCATTGAAGATCTTTATCGAGATAGACCGGAGAGAGCCCTCTCCTACCCCGTAGGGCTAGCTACGAGGCTAAGTGGTTTGATGTTGCCTTGAGGTTTACCTTTCTCAGCCTGAGGTGAAATTTCAAGCGCTAACAGACCCAACCTCCTCAAAACTCTAATGAAGGGGGTATTTATACAACAAAAATATGTACAACAGGTATCTCATAAAAGCTCTGAGATAATATATAAGTTTACCCTAAAATAATTTACAAGAGAAGATAGAAACAGCTCGGAAAAGATATCTGATGTTGCGTTGGATGTAGGCCATTTAGGGTTCGGCTTGCAGGTGTCCTTTGTAGCTCTGTGCCGACTATTTGTCTTAACTGCTCTTAACTTCTGATCTGCTTTTCTTTGTCGGCTCTGATACTCTTTAATGCTAATTTGATTTGTCTTTGATTCTGCACTGATACTCTTTATGGCTCCTCTAATACTCTTTGACTTTAATAATCTTCTTTAATGTTGAACTGACCCTGCTCACCGCTATCTGCTAAGGTGTCTTATCACCAATTTTCTCTGGTAAATCATGTTTTTGTAGGTTTCCGCTCGCTGGGGTAGCAAAACATCCTGTAAATCTATGATTTTCTCTCCTGCAGGCTTGGAAGTCCTTGCGTTTGATGGTTCAACTGTGATTCTGCAAAATGGCGGGTTGAATGGTAGTGCTGTGGAGCATGCTTTTGTAGCTATGCTGGTCGGAGGCGGTCGAAACTGGAGCTGAGTCAGTTTTAATCTTTGGAGCGCGGGGGCGCTATATGCAGAAAACATAAAAAAAAAATGACCTTTTTTACCCTTTATTGACAAAAATGATTTTGGCAGGAAAATTGATTTTTCGAACGGGTGACATCAGCATGACGTCAGCGGGAGTATGGAATGGATGACGTGGCAGGTGACATGGCAGGTGACGTCAGCAAGGGGTCAGCAAGAGGGCGGTAAGCTGTTTTGCCCGCACCGCTTTTGGGCTAGGGCGGTTTCGGCCGAAGGGCAAGCGAGCATAGCGACAGAGTGACACGTGGCGGGCGTACGACGGCAAAACAGCCAGTTCCCCGCGGGTTAATGTTCAGTGATGGAGGGGGCGCAATATGATTATGGGCCGTTAGATGATCAAGCCCGGAACGGACGGCAGACGTATATGAAATCTGGTGGAAGGTTAGCACTGCGGGACCAATATAGTATACGTTGTTTTTTAAAGTATCAGGTGGGTTTACAATGTGTCGGGGCTTGGTTATTAGTTAGCCAGGATGGCTAATTAATCCCATTTATGCGCAACAGAAAGGTTTTAACAAGTTTCAGATAAACTCGTTAACCCACGTAAAGCAGTGATATGGTTATATTTAACCGGGGCGGGGTATATACAATAGTGGGGGTTTTTAATATATTTATAATACGAGATGGGTAAAATCTTTAGGGATTTATATAATAACCATGTTAATCGTTAATATGAGTTTATGAAATAAAGAGCGCTAAGTATAATGTTAGAAATTTAACATTTAACACTTAGGCTAAAAAAGGGGTTTATACAAGAAATGTGGCCACTTCCCTAAGTAAAAATGGGTTTTACTTAGGCATTTGATGAAAAATGGAATGAGTTACTTTAAGGATATTAAGCAAATCTTAATACCTTTGGGTGAGATTAGTAAGTGATTTAGGGAAGAATATGAATGGGAGATTAGTCATGCCTCGCTTGAGCTACATCAAAAAAAAAAAACTGCCATGGTACCTATGATAGAGGTAATATTAACGTTTTTAGAGAAAAAAATTATCACAAGTCTCATTCGGCAACACCAAAACTGCTTACCCTGCCTACTTTGCCTAACATTTTTTCTTCTTTCACTGGGTGCACTTAGACTAGCAAACCCTTTTCAACTTTTCTTTTCTTTGCCTGTAAGCCTATCTAAGTATGCACTTATTTCTTCCAAAGGCTCAGATTAAACTGATGAGCTCCTTTGTTTCTCTACCTATCTACTTATCTGCCAACTTTAAACAGTTTGGACAGACTTTATTCTCTATCTCTAAAACATGAAATTGAAACATGAACTGGCCAAGATTAAGTTGTTTGGCCATTCATCAATTGTGGCATAATTTTGACAAGTTGCACACAATGCTTTACTTTCAGAAAAATGAAATAGTAGTGGCATTTGGACTTGCACACTTTCCTGGTCTTTTTATTTGGGGTTCATTTCTTTTCGTTTTTTCTTTTGACCATTTATTTTTTTCACCCTTTGATTTTTCTTTTAGGGTATACCCTCTTTACATTTTTTTATTTTTTTTTATTTTTTCATAATATGGAAACCTTTACAGCAAGGAAAGGATGAACATATTACAGAGCTCAATCAGTCAACCATGAAATATGACACCTATTACTATAGGAGTATAACACTAGCTCCACTTGGGGATGGCTTTCCCTGGTGGAAAGTCAAGAACAGTAGGTCAGATGGCCTTATGAATACCTTTTACTGTGCTCTGAAATCTTCCTTTGCTGAACGTAGCAACTGTACAAAAAAAGGATGCCATAAAAATTACATTATTCTAGAGCTGATTCAAACAACTGTATATTTGTTCTGGATAGCTTTCACTTGGATTATCTGATCTTATGTTTTCTGCTCCCAAGTCTTCTTCTACAATTTCTGATAAACTGAAATGAGGCTAAAGAAAAAATGATAAAGTTACTTCACTGATTTTTGAATTTTCTGCACTTTCCTCCTCGTTCTCACTGCTGAAATGAACAAGCTGATCACTTCTTTCAAGCTGTTTGAAACTGAATTTCTTTATGTACATGTTAGAGTCAGAAAATATCAAAAAGCAGAATCAAAGTAATGTTTCAGCATTCGACCATTCATTGGTCCTTCTTATGTTTCTGTACCATCCAGGCTCTTCAGAAAGTAAGTGTTGTTTCCTTGTAATGTATGGATGATATATGGCCCTTTCCACAAGAAGTCAAACTTCCCATGTTTTCCTTTATCTTCTCTCCTGGAATCCCACTTCAGTACTTTGTCTCCAATGTAAAAATCTTCTGGTTTGGTCCTTTTATCAAATATCTTCTTGAGTTTTTCTTGTAACACTTGGGATCTTTGGTGCACTTCTTCTCTGGTTTGCTGCAAATGGATGGTCTGATTTATTCTCCTTTGAATAGCATTGGGTTCCACTTGAGCTTCTTGCAGCAATTTTATTACAGGAACTCCTAAAGATGAAGGAAACACAACCTCCATGCCATAAACTAGCTCATAAGGGCTGGTTCCAATTGATCTTTTTGTAGTAAGTCTGTCTGCCCATAGTGCATTTGTAAGCTTCTTGTGCCAATTTTTCTTATTCTCTTCCAGCAGTTTCTTAATAATATTGATCAAGCTTTTACTGGAGGACTCAGCTAGACCATTACCTTGAGGGTAATAGGTTGTGGAATGGGCTAAAGTAATGTGGTATTTGCTGCAAAAATTTATCAGTTTCTTGGATTTGAAGGCAGCAGCATTGTCGGTTATGACCTTTTCAGGACAGCCAAATCTAGACAAGATATTGGTCTCTAAGAATCTTATGATCACTGAGTCATTGGCTTGTCTAGCAGGGATGGCTTCAATCCATTTGGTGAAATAGTCTGTGGCAGTAAGGATCCATTTATGCTGGCCAGATGAGGGAGGATGGATTTCTCCATTGAAGTCTAAACCCTATTGTTGAAATGGTCTTTCAGTGGAAATTGGTCTCAAGGGCAAGGGCAACAACTTTCTTTTTCCTTCAAAAATTTGGCATTTGTGGCAAGTAGTGACAAACTTCTTTACATCAGCGAACAAGGATGGCCAGTAAAATCCAGCCCTTAGGATTTTGTCTGCAGTTGATTTCCAATAGAGGTGTCCACCGCAGTCCCCTGCATGAAATTCTTTGAGAACTTTGTCAGCTTCTTCTTTTATCAAACAATTCAATAAAATACATTCATGATTTTTCCAAAAAAGAGCATTATTTATAATACAGAATTTTGAAGCTTTCATCTTTAAAAACCTTTTCTTTATTCTGGATAACCCTATAGGAGCCTGTAGGTTTAATACTACATGAATTATATCAGCATACCAAGGTGATTCTAAGAAGGCCTGACTGATTTGTGGAGTTGCCATCTCCTGTTCGTTATCCAGTTCATTGATGTCCAGGGCTTGAAAGTTTGTTTCAATCATGAGTTTAGCTAATCCCTGTCCTTTTATCAGCTTTGTGGGTCTTATTTCAATGTCATATTCCAGTATCTTAGCTATCCATTTACCTCGTTTTCCTTCAATTCCATCCTGAGTCAGGATATCTTTGACAACAACATTTGGCACATAAGCTATTACATGTGAGTACAATATGTAGATTCTGAAGTCTTGAATGGCTTTCACAAGTGCATAAGCCTATTTTTCCATGATTTTGTAATTCAGAGGTGCATCTCTAAGTGCTTTACTGAAAAAGGCTATGGGTTTTTCACATCCTTGATCATCTTTTTGAAGTAAAACAGCTGCTATGGTGTGTTCTGATGCAAAGGAGAAAATTATGAAATCTCTGTCAAATTTTGGACTTGTGAAGATTGGTGTTTTGGTCAAAGCCATCTTGATTTCTTCAAATGCTTGCTTGGCTTCTATTGTCCATTTAATTTTTGAATCCTTTCTCAACATGTAGTTCAACAATCTAATTAATTCAGCCAAATTGGGTATGAATCTCAAAAAGTTAATTTTCCCTAAGAAAGCTTGCAGTTCTTTGACATTTTTGGGGTGAGGTATTTGCAGAATGGTTCCTATTCTAGGAGGGTCAATTCGGATGCCATATTTGGAGATGATGTGGCCTAACAGTTTGCCTTCCGCTAGACCAAACAGAGATTTTTTGGGATTTAATGATATACCATATTCTCTACATTTTAGAAACACTTGTCTCAAATGATTTAAATGTTGTTAATCTGTTTTGGAAAACACAGTGAGGTCATCTAGATATACAACCAGAAAATCATGAATTTCTTTGGAAAAAGCTATGTCCATTGCTCGCTGAAAGGTTGCCCCTGCGTTCTTAAGTCTGAATGGCATTTTGACATATTTGAATGTACCCCATGGTGTTGTAAATGCAGTCTTGTCTTGGTCATTAGGATGAACTAGAATCTTATTGAAACCTAAAAATCCATCCAAAAGTGAAATCCTAGAAGCACCTACTACCCTTTGTAAAATATGATCCATCTTGGGTAAAGGGTAGTTGTCCTTCAAAGAAACCTGGTTTAAATTTCTCAAGTCAACACATAACCTGATTTCCCCTATTTTCTTCCTTGTAGGCACTAAAGTAGACACCCATTCTGAAAATCTGATTGGAGCAATTATCCTTGCATCATGCATTCGTCTGATTTCTTTTTCAATTAAAGGAAGCAGTACAGGGTTGATTCTTCTGAGCTTTTGTTTGAATGGTTTTTGATTTTCCTTGAGGGGTATTGTATGTTGAATCACAGAGGTATCATAAGAGTTGAGGTCTTCATAGCTCCAGGAAAAAATATCCTGGAATTCTTTGATCAGTTCAACATACTTCATCTTTTGATCAGGGGGCAAAGATTTGGACAATTTTATCATTTTTGGGCTCTGTTAAGATCCTATGTTGTAGTCTTCAATGTCTACTTTTGGAGGTTCCATCTGAGGTTTCTTTGGAATGTCGTTAAAATCAAAGAGATCTTTCAAAGGAGTTAATTCTCTGGGCAAATGATTGTGTTTCAGATTGATAATTTTGGATTCTCCTTCAATAATCTCATCAATGTCTGTTTGTTTGAGCTCTTGCATTTCTTTTTTGGTGAATTTTGTTGGATGAAGTATTTGACTTGTATTTTCTGCTGAAATGTATGTTTGTATCTGATTGGATGGATCAAACTCACTAATTGCGTCTTCATCTATGATAGCGCTGGAAAATTCCTCTTCTAGGGTCAAAAAATTGTTAATCTGTTTATCACTTTCAAACACTTGCCAGTTCTTTACATTATCGGGTATGGCTGGCCTGTGTCTAATTTCTGCTATGAATCGATGATTTGGTTCAAATGGTAATTTAGAGGTGCTGACAAAAATTGCTAGGATATGAGCTTGCAAGTTATGTTTTCTCGTGATTTTGGCAAGCTGAGTTTCCAAAAATGTGTTCAGGATTTCTATGGTTGTTCCTCTATATTCTCTCAATCTGCGATCATTTGTCAAGAACTTCCCTTTTATCTGTTGAATAATTAAATCAGAATCTCCTAGGACTGACACTCTAGTTGCTCCCAATTTTTTTAGCAATTTAAGACCTAGCAACAGAGCCTCATATTCAACCATATTATTAGTGCATCTAAAGTTTAGTATGTAGGCATGACCTTCAGCCTGTTTGTTTTTAAGATTGTGCATCCAGACCCCTGCTCCTGCTCCTAATTTGTTCACAGAACCATCAAACTCTAAGTACCACAAGGTTTCATGTTTATGATTTGTATCTGGAGTTGTAGGGACTTGTTCAGCAGGGAGATCTGGTTTTTCAATTTCTTCTCGTTTGTCTGATTTTTCATGATTTTCAGCAATTTCTTAGATTCGGACATTAGACCTTCACTCGTTGTTTTTTCTGTTTCAGCTGTTAGAACTTTTATTGCATGTGGGGGACCAATTTTAGCATTGTACAAGATAAAAGAATCCATGTCTGAATGCACTGAGTAGATAGGGAAATTTTGAGGTTTCTCTTGACTACTTACTACATACTTCATTAAGGTTTCTTTGTATAATCTTTTTGGTTTACCAAACACTCAAATAGTAGCATAAGACATGTCTAACTGTAGAGAACCTTTAAGCTTTGCACGCCAAGATCTAGACAATAACATACCATACTTTGGAGGAATATCTCCTACTATTATGTCCATCAAAATGGTTTTGGCAGGATATTGGACTAGTGACACACATAAATCTTTGATTAAACCCAAACATTTGACCTGACTTGAATCAAAAGAGAAAAGATCTTTATATGGCCTGGTGATGTCAAGGTCAAGTTTCTCCATTACAGATTTAGGCATTAAGTTATGGGAGGCACCTGAATCAAACATGGCATTATGAAAAAATTTATCATGTATTTTCAAACCTACATAGAAAGGAGGAATTTCTCCTTCTACTGTTTTTCCACTTACTTCAGGGTCGTTTTTCCACTTACTTTAGGGTCGAATATCGGATCAGGCTGGTCATCAAAAATGTTTATTAAATCTTCTGAATCCTTGCTGACAAAAATTTTGAGTGATCTACTGATTTGACTTCTGTAGACATCATGTTTAGCTAATTCTGACAATGGGACAACTATCTTTAGTTTGCCTACTTCAGCCTCAAGATTAAAAGGTTTTTCAATTTGAATTTTTGTATTTCGGACACCTGAATTTTTTGCATTTTTCTCTTTTTCAGGAATGGGTTTATGTGCTGAACTATATTCCAAATCATGTTCTAGAGGTTGTTCTTCTTTTTCTTCAGCAAGAATAACAGTCGAAGACTATCTGTTAGGTGGTTGATTATCTGACACATCTTCATTGATTGGACTATTAGGGTTAGGATCTGTTTTAGAAAGAATATGTACAGGGGGGTTACTGATCTTACCTTTGTTAGGCTGCTTGGTTTCTTTCTGTTTGTTGATTTCACGTACATCTATCCTTCTGCTCCTCAGATTGTATTGTTTGTGGACTTCATAAATGGTTGTATCATATCCCTTCCTAAAGTCAAATGATTCACCTGACTGAGTTTGGAATTGTTTCACAATGTGAGCTTCTTGATCTTCATGGGTCAAGAAAACTTGTTGTTCATTGTTGAGTCCCATCAGATTAATTTGAGTGTCTTTTGTTGGTTCATCATAGGTTGAGGCTTCAGCATAATTTTCTTGAAATGGGGGCCTAATATTTTGGTCAGGCCCTATCTTTCCAGTGATAGGATTTTGATTTTTCCTTAAATTTGGATTTCTCCCAGTGTTACTTGGTTAACCATCCCAAGGGGATTTTCTATCGATTGTTTCCACTCTATCTTCAAGTCTATCCATTCCTTTGATAATTGCATCTAGTTTATGTTCAAAGGCCGAAGGTTCTTCTTTGAAAGGTATCCTTCTTTCAGCTCTGGCTCTAGACCGTTTAGATATCAGATTGGCCTCAACATTGACAACTATACTCTGCATTTATTCTAAGTTTCGAGGATCTCTTTCGATAAGTTGGTATGCCATATCAGAGTTAAATGCATTAGGGAATTTGATCAAGGCCAAATCTGGAGGAGGTCTGAGATTTTGAGGAATAGAATTGTAAACATTGTTGAATCTGGTACAGTAATCTTGAACAATTTCTTGTGTGCCTCTTCTTAGGTTCTCATACTCTAATAGAATGTGCAGAGGATCTTTCTTCTTTTCCCATCTGTTTAAGAAGGTCTGATAAAGAGCTTGTGGGTCATTGATACTATTTGCAGGGAGGGCTCTAAACCATTTTCTAACGTCTCCAGTTAAACTTTGAACAAATACTTTCATTCTGACATCATCATCATCAATCTCATAGTTTTCAAAATAGTCGGTCATTTTCTTGGTATGTTGTTGAGCTGTGTAAGTGCCAGTATAGTCAAAATAGGTGATTTTTCTTTGATAGTCTTGAGGCATAGCCCCTGGATTCGCAGGTAAGTTTAGGGGAGTATATCGGTTTGCCATGATTGCAGAGATAAATCTGATAGCTGGAAGAGCAGGAATAACAATGGGATGTATGTTGTAGATGGAGAAGTGGAAAGGGTGGTTTGAGGTGTTGATGGGGAACTTGGAAGAGCTACAACAATGACAGAAAGGTTTGGTGTTTTTCCAGAAGTAAGCTCAGATTGGATAGGGTTCTGCAAATGTTTATCAGGGTATGAATTAGCAGAATTTCCTTGGCTCTCTTGGCTTCTAAGGATCCTAGAAATCAGATTAGGATTTTCAAATATAGGTGGAGGATTAGGATCAGGATTTGATCTGGTGTAACGAATCTTTTTTGAAGCCAGTTTCTAGGTCTGTTCTTGGTTTTTCTTGAAATAGTTTTTTACAATACAACTTTAACAGTCTCTTCTTGGAAACTTTTAGATATTTTAGTTTTGAACTTAAGACTTTATTTGAAACGAGGAACTGATCAAATATTTGAAACCAACTGTTCAAACCATAAACTAGACTGGAGATAGACTGAAGCAACATTTATTTACTTCTGCAATTGCAAAGAAAAAGAAGTTCCAAAGGCTACCTGGCTAACTTCAGGTTCCATCTGTAGTTTATACAGTAAACAATAATAACAAACATTTATTTAGGTCCCCAGTGGAGTCTCCAATGATGTTATCACTCAGGTTGTTCCCAAAAGTTGTAAGAAAGGGAATACAGCCGAGGTACCCACAGACCAATCTTTTAGATACAGATTCTAGTCAATCTGCATCTAGAGAGGGCTCTCTCTTTATGATTTAGCTTTGTTTTTAAAGTTGTTAGGCTAGTTATGAAGTACAAGGGTTTTTTGTTTTGAGTTTGGGTGATGAGATTCAATAGAACAGTGAGGTAAAACTGAAGAGTTCAATCCATTGGGCATGATGGAGTCAAAAGAGACAGGCTTCCTGGATTCGGTTTCTAACAGAGGATGGCATCACAGAGCAAGGTGGTCAAACATGGAACAATTTAAAGGCTGGACTTAGATGGTATGGACTCAAATAGATGAAGGGCAGTTAAGAATCCTTCAACATATTGACAGAGGGAAAACGGATGATTACTGTTAAGGATCAGTTAAGAATTCCTTAGCAAATACTCAATGTGAAAGAATCAAGGGAAACAGGAGCAATTAAGAATTCATTGTTTATACTAATTCTGAAGAAAACACATAGAATAATAACGACTGAAAACAGAGTGCAGTTAAGGAAATTCTGATTTAATCTTTCTCTTTATCATTCAGATCATGAACATAGATGACATAATAAACAAGAAAACTGTAAAACACAAGATATAAGGGTACTTATTGATCCATAGGTTGATTCAAGAATTATTTGACAGGTCTTCTGCATCAATTCTTCATCCAATAGGCCAGATAACAGTTTGATCCCAACAACGTTTTATTCCAAAAGTTTAGAGTTACAGCAAAGTCTAATAAATCTACACAGACCCAACCTCCTCAAAACTCTGATGAAGGGGGTATTTATACAACAAAAATATGTACAAAAGGCATCTCATAAAAGCTCTGAGATAATATCTAAGTTTACCCTAAAATAATTTACAAGAGAAGATAGAAACGGCTCGGAAAATATATCTGATGTTGCGTTGGATGCAGGCCCTTTAAGGTTCAGCTTGCAAGTGTCCTTTGTAGCTCTGTGACGACTATTTGTCTTAACTGCTCTTAACTTCTGATCTGCTTTTCTTGTCGACTCTGATACTCTTTAATGCTGATTTGATTTGTCTTTGATTTTGCATTGATACTCTTTATGGCTCCTCTGATACTCTTTGAATTTAATCACCTTATTTAATGCTAAACCGACCCTGCTCACCTGATCCAGGTGGATATTGGTGGCCACCTGCCAAGTCCACCTGGACCCCCACCATTGTCTTTCTCAGCATTTTCAGTTTCCTTAATTGTAGCACAACTTACTATTTTTAGCAGTTTTTCGGGTCCTGAACTTCCGGAGCCATTTTGAGGCCCTAAACGACATTTTTTGGGGAATCCAGGGGCAACATGGGTCCATGGAATGGACCGATGTTTCCCGTTCCAACAATGATAGTGCTCGGATAGATCTTTCTAATGAGCTATTGTACACGTCAAATGGAGATCATAGGCCAAAGTTACGACCCTGGGAAGTTGATGTACCAACTTACCCCCAAACGGGGCCCATAGTTTGGCGTTTCATCTCCTAGGGTTAGGTTTTGGAATGTTAAGGGTTTTCCATTGTTTCTCAACAGTAAATAGGCCTTCGAGCCTCATTGTAACACAGTTCAGAGGCATGTAGCCACCACATCTCTTCTCAAAGATAAGCTACCATCGCCCTAGCTGGTTTATTTCCATTTCTGGTTGTAAGCATATTTCAGTATTTTCCATTAATGAAATGAAGTATTATTTCCGTTGCATCTTTTTGTATATGGTTATCTCTATAATTTGTTGCGTTCCTGTTTAAATCTGGATCAGTGGTATCAGAGCGGTCTGCTTTTTCTCTGTTTTTCTTTGCATGTCCCCAACAAGGTCGGGATATAAGGAGTTAGGGCTTGAACTGGTTGAACCTTTACAAGACCAGCCTCGCAAATCCCGACGGCCTCCCATGGAGGACGAGAAGAAAGACGAGGGGGCAGGAGATCCCATCAAAATCTTGCTCGAAGAAGCCCTCGAGCGACAACGGAACGCGATGATGGACAGCTTTGCCCAGATCCTTCAGCGGCTACCCAGAAGCAACGCATCGGCTTCCAGCAGCTACTCTGGAAACGCCACACCCTTTAAGGTACAAGTTAATTTTGAAATCCCCATATTCGAGGGTCAGATAGACGCAGATGCCGTAGATAAATGGTTAAATCTGCTAGAGGGTTATTTTTCTGTTCATGAATTTTCGAGTCGGGAAAAGATTGTTTTTGCTCTTCTCAAAGCAGCCCCCCACGTCAAGGACTGGTGGGAAACCTACTGCGAGCAGAAGGATGAAAGTATTGGCTCACTATTTTCAGCCGCACCCACCTGGGATTCATTCCAGGATGCCATCAAGGAGCAGTACTACCCTGTCAGAAGCTATGAGGATGAATACATAAAGTGGACCACGCTGCGGCAGGGAAGGGACCAAGACGTGCCGGAGTTCACCAATCTTTTCCATACCCTTCGCACAAAGTTGGGTATCAAGGATTCAGAGCAACATTTGATACTCAAATACCGTGGCTGCCTTCACAAGTACATCGAGGAAGAGATACAATTCCTAAACATCCCCTCGCTCGGCGCAGCATACCGATATGCCGTCAAGGTCGAGCAGAAGTTTAAACAAAAGAAGCGAGACTTTGGATCTGCGAATCCAAAGCAGGGGAAAGGTGCCCCTAAACCCCATAACAAAGGACAAAGCCAAGGCGGGACAACCCAAGACAACCAGCCGAAGCCGCAAGCAAAGAACAGCGCCGCGAAGCCGAGAAAGGACACTGGAAAATGGTGCGAGTTCCATAAGAGCTCCACTCACAACACAAGTGAGTGTCGGGCCAAGCAGTCACTGGTGGCTGAGCTAAAGGTTTCAGAATCAGATGCATGTTCCGACTCTGAGTCAGAACCCGATAAGGGGTATGAAAAAGGGAAGCAGATCATTGATGCGGATCCCAGCGCCACTGTTGCTACCGCAAAGATCCAGAAAAATGAACCCAAATATCCAGAGGAGGAGGAGCGTCTCTTCCACTCCCAGATGTGGGTAAAGGGCTCCCCGATACAGTTCATTGTTGATAGCGGGAGTAAAAAGAACCTCATTTCGGCAGAGGTCGTGAAGCGGTTGGGCTTACCGACCACAGCACATCCACAACCATACACCATTGGGTGGCTTCACCAAGGACAAGATCTTCGCGTAAGCCAGCAGTGTCGCCTTCCATACAACATCAAGCCCTTCACGGATGAGGTATTGTGTGACATTGCTCCCCTTGAAGTTTGTGATGTATTACTAGGACAACCATACTTGTGGAAGCGACATGCTGTGTATGAATCAAGGCCCCGTGCTGTTATTATTACATTGGGAAATAAGTTGTTCAGATACCAGAGGTAACACCACCTGTCGCCATCTCTTTGATTACTGCAAAACAATGCAGTAAGATCATTTCCAAAACTAGGATATTTTTTTTCCTGATGATACGCCCTCAAGGAAAGAAGAAGACAGTGGCCGCGGCCTCCAAACGGGGTCCCTCTGCACGACAACTACAGATGGACAAGGTTGTGGAGGAGTACGAGGACATCTTCACCTCCCCGGCAGGGGTTCCTCTGCACTGTCAAGTCAAGCACTCCATCGATCTGACCCCAGGTGCGTCGCTACCCAATGGACCAATTTATCGGTGCTCCGTTCTGGAGAACGATGAAATCAAGAGGCAGATTCAGGAGCTCCTGCAGAAAGGTCACATCCGTCCGAGTTCATCGCCCTGTGGGAGCCCGATCGTGTTGGTACAGAAGAAGGATGGGACGTGGAGACTCTGTATTGACTATCGGGCGCTGAACAAGATCACTGTCCGTAATAGGTACCCGATCCCGCGGATTGATGACCTCCTAGACCAACTAAAGGGGGCGAAATATTTCAGCAAGATCGATATGAAGTCAGGATATCACCAGGTACCAATCGAACCCTCCGATGTGTGGAAGACTGCCTTCAAATCCAAGGAGGGCCTCTTTGAATGGTTGGTCATGCCTTTCGGATTGACGAATGCTCCTGCAACCTTTATGAGGCTAATGAATGACATCTTGCGGCCATTCACCAACTCCTTTGTAGTAGTATACTTGGATGATATTCTGATCTTCAGCCAGAGTTGGGAAGAGCACCTCCACCACATCCGACAGGTTCTCCAAACACTGCGGCAACACAAGCTATGTGCCAATTTGGAGAAATGCACTTTTGGCATGACCCAGGTTCAGTATCTGGGATACATCATTGATGAACAGGGGGTACATGTTGATCCGGCCAAGATCCAAGTCATTCGGGATTGGCCCTCTCCAACCACTCTAACAGAGCTCCGCAGCTTTCTAGGTCTTGCCAAACCGACCATTAAGAAGAATGGCCTCTATACCCCGTTGCCTACCCCTAGTCGACCTTGGGAATCCATCTCCATGGATTACATGTCAGGCCTTCCTTCCACTAAGCATGGAAATGACTGTGTTTTTGTGGTCGTCGACAGGTTCTCGAAGATGGCCATTATGATGGCATGCAAGAAGAATATCACAGCAGAAGCCACTGCTAAACTCTTCTTTGAACGAGTGTGGGTACACTTTGGGATCCCACAATCTATCATCTCAGATCGGGACAGTCGGTTTCTCAGCACATTTTGGTCCAGTCTCTGGTCAATGCTGGACACCAAACTCACGAAGTCCACAGCCTTCCATCCTCAGACTGATGGCCAGACAGAGGTTGTCAACAGGATGATTGTGCACATTCTGCGCATGTATAACTCAAAGCATCCACGCACATGGGACGAGAGCCTCCCCTATGTTCAGCATAGCTACAACTGAGCTCTTCACAGCTCCACTGGCCATAGCCCTTTTCAGGTGGGTTTGGGATTCCAGCCACTATGCCCCATTGATGTGGCCATGCCCCTTGCAGCTACTCACATGAATTCAGCTCATGTCCAGTCCGAAACAGATAAGGCCACCAGCTTCATTGAGAGCATCCAACATATTCGCCAGCAGGTCCATGACATTCTTGAGAAATCAAATGCCAAGTACAAGCAGCACCATGATCAACACTGGGTGCCACACAAGTTTCAGGTGGGCGACAAAGTCTGGTTGCATTTGCAAAAGGAACGCCTTACTGGAGCCTATCGGAAATTGAGACCACTCCGATATGGTCCTTACACCATTACTAAGGCTATGGGAGACAATGCATTTGAGCTCAGCATTCCCCCAATTCCTTGGCCTGCACCCAGTGTTCAATGTGGACCGTCTTCGGCCATACTTTCCACCATTGCTAGACACATCCGACATTGCAGAACAGCTCAAACCCACAGAATTAAATCCAGATTGCATGGAACAAGCTGCAACTGATCGGATCATGGACACACAGATCAAGAACACTCGCCAACAGAATATCCAACTGTATCGAGTTGTCAAAGCAGGCCAACTCCTTCAGCAGGGAAAGTGGCTCACCAGGGAACAAGTTCAGCAGAAGTTTCCTCATCTCATGGAGGAGCTCAACGCAATGGGGACCATTGCTTCCTAAGGGGGGAGGAATGATCCAGGTGGATATTGGTGGCCACCTGCCAAGTCCACCTGGACCCCCACCATTGTCTTTCTCAGCATTTTTAGTTTCCTTAATTGTAGCACAACTTACTATTTTTAGCAGTTTTTCGGGTCTTGAACTTCCGGAGCCGTTTTGAGGCCCTAAACGACGTTTTTTGGGGAATCCAGGGAGCTATTGTACGCGTCAAACGGAGATCATATGCCAAAGTTACGACCCCGGGAAGTTGATGTACCAACTTACCCCCAAACGAGGCCCATAGTTTGGCGTTTCATCTCCTAGGGTTAGGTTTTGGAATGTTAAGGGTTTTCCATTGTTTCTCAACAATAAATAGGCCTTCGAGCCTCATTGTAACACAGTTCAGAGGCATGTAGCCACCACATCTCTTCTCAGAGATAAGCTACCATCGCCCTAGTTGGTTTATTTCCATTTCTGGTTGTAAGCATATTTCAGTATTTTCCATTAATGAAATGAAGTATTATTTCCGCTGCATCTTTGGGTATATGGTTATCTCTATAATTTGTTGCGTTCCTGTTTAAATCCGGATCATCACCGCTGTCTGCTAAGGTGTCTTATCACCATTTTTCTCTGGTACATCATGTTTCTGTAGGTTTCTGCAGGCTGGGGTAGCAAAACATCCTGTAAATCTCTGATTTTCTCTCCTGCAGGCTTGGAAGTCCTTATGTTTGCTGGTTCAACTGTGTTACTACAAAATGGCGGGTTGAATGGTAGTGCTGAGAAGCTTGCTTTTGTAGCTATGCTGGTCGGAGGGGGTCGAAACTGGAGCTGATTCAGTTTTAAGCTTTGGAGTGTGCGGGCGCTATATGCAGAAAACATTAAAAAATGACCTTTTTTTCCCTTTATTGACAAAAATGATTTGGGCGGGAAAATTGATTTTTCGAACGAGTGACGTCAGCAGGAGTACGGTATGGATAACATGGCAGGTGACGTCAGTGAGGGGTCAAAGGGAGGGCGGTAAGCTATTTTTCCCGCACTGCTTTTGGGCTAGGGCGTTTCGGGCGGAGGGCAAGCGAGCATAGCGACGGAGTGACACATGGCGGGCATACGGCGGTAAAATCGTCGGTTCCCCGTGGGTTAATGTTCGGCGATGGAGGGGATCGCGATATGATTATGGGCCATTAGATGATCAAGTCTGGATCGGACGGCGGAAGCATATGAAATCCGGTGGAAGGTTAGCACTGCGGGCCCAATATAATATACGTTGTTTTTTAAAGGTATCGGGCGGGTTTATAATGTGTCGGGGCTTGGTTATTAGTTAGCCCGAATGGCTAATTAATCCCATTTATGCGTGGTGGAAAGGTTTTAACAAGTTTTAGATAAACTTGTTAACCCACGTCAAGCAGTGATATGGTTATATTCAACCGGGGCGGGGTATATACAATAGCGGGGGTTTTTAATATATTTATAATACGGGATGGGTAAAATCTTTAGGGATTTATATAATAACCATGTTAATCGTTAATATGAGTTTATGAAATAAACAGCGCAAAGTATAATGTTAGAAATTTAACATTTAACACTTAGGCTAAAAAAGGGGTTTATACAAGAAATGTGGCCACTTCCCTAAGTAAAAATGGGGTTTTACTTAGGCATTTGATGAAAAATGGAATGAGTGACTTTAACGATATTAAGAAGATCTTAATGCCTTTGGGGGAGATTAGTAAGTGATTTAGGGAAGAATATGAATGGGAGATTAGTCATGCCTCGCTTGAGCTGCATCAAAAAAAAAAAAACTGCCATGGTACTTGTGAAAGAGGTAAGATTAACATTTTGAGAGACAAAATTTATCACAAGTCTCATTTGGCAACACCAAAACTGCTTACCGTGCCTACTTTGCCTAACATTTTTTCTTCTTTCACTGGGTGCACTTGGACTAGCAAACCCTTTTCAACTTTTCTTTTCTTTGCCTATAAGCCTATCTAAGTCTGCACTTACTTCTTCAAAGGGCTCAGATTAAACTGATGAGCTCCTTTGTTTCTCTACCTATCTACTTATCTGCCAAGTTTAAACAGTTTGGACAGACTTTATTCTCTATCTCTAAAACATGAACTGACCAAGATTAAGCTATTTGGCCATTCATCAATTGTGGCAATATTTTGACAAGTTGCACACAGTGCTTTATTTTCAAAAAAATGAAATAGTAGTGGCATTTGAACTTGCACACTTTCCTGGTCTTTTTATTTAGGGTTCATTTCTTTTCATTTTTTCTTTTGACCATTTTTTTTTCACCCTTTGATTTTTCTTTAGGGTATACCCTTTTTACATTTTTTTATTTTTTTTATTTTTTCACAATATGGAAACCTTTACAGCAAGGAAAGGATGAACATATTATAGAGCTCAATCAGTCAATCATGAAATATGACACCTATTACTATAGGAGTATAACACCCCTAAGTGCGACACTTAAGATACACTTTGCAAGGACAGTGACGACACTTGTGAAGCAATGCATGAAACTTTGGGTATGCATGTAATACATGTCTACATGATAAACATGACTCATTGGCACCAAAATTACCCCTTGAGATGAACCATTACTTCACTTATACAATATGCGACATTTCCCATGCCAAAAGTTGACACTTTGGTTTTCTTCCAAACGGGACTTGAAAACTTAGAGAATATACATGGAATGACTCTTATTACTAGTGACGACAACATGCAAGGTTAGAGGAGGCTCCAAAATTTGGATGTAGGCTAAAATTTCGGAGGATTTTGTAGCAAGGTCAACACTTGGCAACGCACTGGTTGAACTTCAGCTTCTTTGCCTTGGTGTAATATTTTGTGAAGGTTGTAGTTTCTCTAGAAGTATTGATTCATCATCCAGATTACTTTGGCTTCCCTACTTAACTTGGTAATAGATATAGTCCCATTCATCTCTTTCTCCATTGTACACATTCATAAGGACAACCATATCGGAATGTTTCGATTCAAGAGAAGGTTAATGTAATTCACAAGCTTAAGATATTCATAGTACGAGTTTTCACCTCTGGTGTTTCTTTGTTGCCAACAAGCTTGGATAGTACCCTGACGAAGTTGCTACAATAACACAACCATTGCTTCACTGCTAATGAGCTTGAACAATACCCTGGCAATTTACTTGCTTCATCTCCCTGCACGGGAAGCCTTTCTCTTCTTTCACCCCTTATTCATTTATTTTTATAGGATTGTGCTTCGACACTTATTTATTTCATGGGGTGGAAGAGGAGTAATAAATTATTGAGAGAAGAAGAGGTTGTTCCTTCAGAGAAGCATATATAAAACCTCTAATATGAGTTTTCTCATTAATATTTTCCCCTTGTCCTTCTCTACTTGATTGGATTAGCATGCAAAACAATAAAACATAAAGATCTGAGCATAGGAATGAGGTTCCTAGAATATATACAAGTATCATGGTTTTACACAAATATCTCCTTATGCAAGGATCGTATTTTCCATCAAAACATCATCAACCAAAAGGTATGAACCAAGTTGGAGAAGAAGGACTAAAGGTTAGCAAAATGTTGCAGTGTCACAAAGCCCTTTTCCATTTTCCCACACACATTGGAACCCAAAACACACTTTGACACGAGGCTTATTCACAAGAACGAAAAGGCAAGCAAAAATACTAAACATGATAGACAAACAAACAAAAACAACAGAATATATACATAGGGTAGGACACAACCCTAGAATACTATTGAAAGTATTGCTTCAAATCTTGGTCATTGAGAGGAAGAGATCCAATCTTCCCATCCAAATATTGGAGACGATAAGTGTGATGGCCAAGCTTCTTATGAACAAAAAATGGTTTGATCCATAGGCACTAGCACTTAGTGGGTTTCCCCTCTCTTCATGGGATTTATCCCACTTAAATATCATGTCTCCCACACTGAATTCCTTCTTCCCCGTGGACTTCTTATCAAACCATATCTTGATACGTTTTGGATGAAGAACAATTTTTTCTTTTCCTTTGCTCCTTTCTTCCTGTAACTTCAAGAGCGTTTCTATCCTACTCTGAACCAAAATATAAGGTTTACTCGGAGATTCCTGTGAAAGTTGAAGGGCATGTAGGTAAATGTTCGAAGGTAGGATGGGTTGTTTTCCATACGCTAGAAAGTAGGGAGATGTTTTCAGAGAAGGTTTACGCATGACACAGTCAACCCATAGAGCATTCACCAAAGCATTGTGTCAGTTATTTTATTTAAATAAGATGTTCTTTTTTTAATACAGATAAGGTTCTTATTGGTTGACTTAGCAAGACCATTCCCATGTGGATAATAATTAGTTGAACGTTTCAATACAATGCCATTTTCTAATGCAAAATCGTAGAGTTTAAGTGATAAGAAATAAAATGCATTATAGAAAAGAAGTGAAGTTGGAACATCGAACCTGGTGATAATGTTATCCTTGAGTGAACTAATGACTTCCTGATCATTCACTTCCTTGAGAGGAATCACTTATGTCCATTGCATGAAGTAATATGTAGTCGTGAGAATGTAGTGATGTTGCTTCGATGAGTGTTGAAAAATTTCACCAATAACTTCTAAGCCCCATTGTTGGAATGGTTCTTCTACAACGATGACTTGCAATAGGGCAACTAGCTTCTTATCTCAGCTAGCACATTTTTGAAAAACTAGACATTTGTGGGCATAATCATGAGCATCCTTGAAAAGTGTGGGCCAATAGAAACCAACCCATATAATCTCGTGCGTAGTACTGTCACCTGAAAAATGCCCACTAGTTGATCTGTCATGGAATAGGTGGGTGGCCACCAATATCCACCTGTATCACACATGCAACAAACACTACAATAATAGACTCAATGTTTTTAAGAATTTGATTCCATAAAATATCTCGTTGTATGGAGGTGCATTTCAGTGACTTAGTTATTATTAAAATTCCTAAGCATAGGCAATGGACATGAACGTGAATCACAATGGGTATGGGGTGCACCTATTTTATGGCCAAGCATTAAACCATGACACTGAGACTTTATTTTATAGGCATATTTCCTATGACGATATTGAATATGGACAACTATGGGATGTGGCACACCTATTTTATGGCTAAGTAGTAAAATATGACACTAATAAATTTGATGATAGGTATATTTCTTGTTACTCGACAATGCAGGATAACAATCTTGTAAAAATTCAAACACATCATCATACTCAAACTTGTAAAATTTATCAAAACAATATCTGGGATAAGCACTCGCCTTTAAGTTACATTCATTTCCTCTCTGATTAAAGTGGGGTCCCCTCATTTATTAAGCGGGTCGATCCCCGAGATCAATTTGTTAAGTTGATCACTCACATGAATCTATCTATTTTAGTCAAGTAAGTGAGCTATTTATAGCAAATGAGCTACGCTCACTAATTAATAAGGAATCAAGTAAGGCTTGATATAAAATGCAAAGACTTACTGTTAGCGGGTGTGTCTAGAATCAGAGCTAGCAGCAATCTTCATTCTATCTATTCCACTTCTCATTGCTAACGCAGAAGAATCAACACTTGGCTACCTACAAATTTGATTACTCTTTTCCCCAATAGATAAAATTTCAACATTGGATTCATTGCAATGCAACAAGGAGAATGCAAAGGAAAACATTAAACAATTCTTTGATATTTTCAACAAGAACATTACAATGAAATTGTCTCTTTACAAATTTATTGGATGACATAAGGTTGACACCAAAAAAGTATGTATTTATGTTGCAAGGTTCACCATCTCGAATAATCATATTTACATAATTTCCTAATAAACATGTGGATGAATGCATTGCCTAGAAAGGTGTCACAACCATGTAATGAAAACACAAACACATTGCTTATGATGCAACAACATATTTCATCTCATGTATGAAAACAATGGATTGCACATTGAATAATATGTTTTAAAAGATATGCTAGTAATGTGCAAAGAATAAAGAGGAAAATATGCAAACACTACATAAGCTTTGAAATTTCTCCTGGACACACAATAGATGCCTATCCATCAACAAGTTCATATTTTCCTCTCATTGCCTTTGCATTGTAGCTCAAAGAGAACAATTTTCTTGAACAGGTCTCCATTCGATAAAATAACATTTATCCTAAAAAAATTAGAACTATTAGCATTCGAGCTTATTGATTTAGAGGATAGTATGTGCACTTTTGTCATATATAGGTACACTCCAAGACATAAAATTTTAAATTTGTTTCCTTAGATGAGTGCATGAAATATCATACATTGTCAGCAAAAAATGAAAAAAATTCAAAACCCCTCATATCATACACTATGAACATAGATACCTTCACAATTTTTATAGAGAGAAATGAAGTTATACATTCCATTTCAAGAAACTTAGGATAGCTTCAAAGACAAAGAGGAAAGTTGACTTGAAATATTTTTTTTTTGGCAAAGCAATGATACAATGTTGAATTGATATTTGTTGCTCAACAAGAAAACAAAAATTGAAAATGTTGATAATGTCACGCCTATGAAATTTAATTTTTGTTAATTAAAAAATATATTAATACAATAGTTGGTGCATTCTATAAGTAACAATGATGGTTCCAATCTGGACATTAAATTACACAAGTATCATAATGGAATGAACCAATTAAGCATAGTAACCCACATCTAAGTTTGAGTTTCCATAATATCCTAACATGATTACTATTATGTAATATGCATACTAAAAGGGAAAAAAAAAATGGCTTAGATTCTAGTTCCTCAACTCCATTCCTAGTCCATCAAAAACAAAACAAATTGTGTGTGTAGCTTGCTCTAATCCTTACATTTGATACATCTACTCACTAATTATAATAACAACTATGAGTCATTATTTTCCAAAATAAGACCATGAATTATATCAATATCATCCATAGAATAAGGATTGAGATAATTAAAAGGGGGACAAGAAAGGATGAGGGTAGGAAAGAATGGGGAAAAGAATGAAGGTACCGGTGGTGAGGATAAGAAGGATGGTGAAGGGGATGATGATAAATATGGTGATGGTGAATCGAAATGTGACAGTGAAGAGAAGAAGGGTGGTGGAATGGAAAATAAATTCCATATTCCTATAGATGTCATTGATTATGTTCATCCTCCTTAACTCTTCAATGGTGAAAATCCAAATGCTTGCTCTATGATGTAACTCTTTTAGAGTACTATTAGCATATATGTCAAGTCTAGATAGGCTTGAATCCTTGGGGAATTCTCATGTCTTTCCTATCTCTCTGGCCTCATCTTCAAGGATCCTAACTAGTGGTGTAGGTATCATAAGCACACAACCCATAACACAATATTTTTTGTGCTCTCAAGAGAAAATAGACCCTTCTTGAATTTTTTCATATGTGATCCAGCATCTACCTCCCTTGCCTCACCATTTGAGTAATGTCTCTCACCCAAAAAGGATGTGTTCATATATTCCTCTGCTTTTTTTTCCCATATAACCAAGCACCCCACCCTCTGGCCTATAGGTAAGGGTAAGAAATTCTTCGCTCAAGGTTGTAGGACAATAAGGTTCAAAACCATTACAAGAATATACTCATTTTATGAGCTCAACATATAACTTGTTGGAATTAAACCTAGGTGAGGAGGACCAAATCATTCCTATAACCAAGAACCCCACCCTCTAGTACATATGCAAGGGTAAGATATTCTTCAAGGCTCAAGATCGTATGACAAGAAGGATCAAAGTCATTACATGGGGGATTCACTAGGGGAGCAATAACATACCACATGGGTTCATATTGGGGGATATATATTGAGTAAAAAATGACGTAATATATTGGGGGATATATAGTGATCCATTTTGTATCATTATATTTTTTGTCATCCATCTTGATGCATTTGGAGTGGAAAAAGTGGAGGAATCAGCTTGCAGGACCGTTTCTACCAAAGGGACATAGTTTGGCGAAACGAGGTTTGAAACCTTTCGGGAGTGTTTTGAGGCATCAAACAATGTTTTCTTCGGGGTAAAAATTTGTTGCTTTAGTGCAACACCTTTACATGCTATTATACACACAGAGATATTTCCAACGACGTAAGAATTGCGTCAATAATAGTCTGTATGCACAAGTTATGCCACTCAGAAGTTCACCTTCTTGTTTTCACACTTATAATTCGGGAGGATGTCACGTCAGCCCCCATTATTCATGGAAAAGGGTCTAGCCTTGTGTTTGTGATGTAAAAGACTCTAGAAGAGTCTATATTGTAACTCTAGTTAAGATTTGATATATTCAAACTTAAACACTAGTAGGCTGTCAGGTTGTGTTATAACCGGACCACTAGGAGGAAGAGGCAGGCCATTCTTTCGAGAGAATTTTGTTCCATAGATGAGCAAAGATAGCCAAGAGGGATAGGAGGTAGAGCACAAGGAGAGGATTTGTGCATTGTAGCAGCCCGTGGGCCACAGGACTTACTTCTTTGTACCCGTGATCACATTTCTGGAAAAAGAATGAGAGCGATGTGACCTCACCTTCCAGCTGGGTTTTCTTCTGAAAGGGTTTCCCAAAGCATATTTTGTGTCTTATGTGTGTGTGAACTTATTTTTTTGGTCTCTATTTTTTCGCGTAATTTACATTTGCGTGCATGCACTAATTACAGTTAAATATACAAATCTTAAAGTTAAATAAAATTGTAATAATGTAGAATATCAATTTTTTATATATAATATTATCAGATTTGTTGTGACAAACTGCCTAGTGGAATATCCACGACAGTTTACGGATCTTATAGGGGGTAAAGGGTTTTTATTTTGGCAGGTATAAGAACTGGAGCTTAAAGTCGATGAAAAAATACAAAGGGATATATAAAATGTTAATGAAAAAATGGATATCTATAATATCTAGTGAAAATAGGGGTTTTTTTAAATTGGGAAGGTGTATTGGGTTCATATTCGTAGGGGGTTAAATAATGTGATTTTGAGAGGTATTTTCCAATATGTAGTCAAATTAGGGGTATTGTTTAGCATGCCACGAAAGGTTCGTTAAGTAAAGCGCCCATAAGCCATTACAATAATATAATCAATATGAGCTCAACATGTCACCTGTGAGAATTGAGCCTAGGTGGGGAGGATAAAATCATTCCTCCCAAGCACTAGAGATAAACCTAATTGACATTGAATCTGCTACTTGACCTCTTTGACTCATATTTCATTGTCCTATGCACTAGGTAGTTTAAGGACTTTCTCCTTAGGAGATCATGTAGTCATTATTCAAGAGGTGTGATTTGGATGTATGAATGTATTGGGGCATTTGGAGGAGTTTCTCTTATTATTTAAGGAGTTATTATGTAACTTATCTCTCTTATATATCTTAGAGTTGTGCTCTGTACTCACATTTGTGTGGATGGTATGTACTTTTGGATTTGTATGATATTATGAGTATTTCGAACATAACATTTGGCATCATAGCACAAGATTTCTTTGAACACTCTAATATATGGCCCCAAGGAGGATTTATATGGGCTTAAATGTATATGATATTACCCTAAGGAGGGGCATATCCACATGTATGTTTAGATATCTATGTAATGGTGTCAACCTAATAATGAAGGGGCCACATATGCAATGTATGAATAGGTATATATAGAGATCATGTAGTCATTATTGAAGAGATGTGATTTTGATGTATGAATGTATTTGGATTTGGACTGTTTTCTACAATTATTAAAGGAGTTATTGTGTAACTTAGCACTCTTATTTATTTTTTAGTTGTGCTCCACACTCACATTTGTGTACATGGTGTGTACTTCCAATTTGTTAAATATTTGGATAATAATAATCTTTCCCTCATCTACTTATTGAGGAACATGTTCTTACTCTCTTAGATGGTGGTGGTCCCTTGCCTTCTCACTTGATTGGAGCCATATCCTATGCTTCACAAAAATTCCGATTGTCTTGGCTACCCATGGTTATCATTCTTCCTTATTCCATCCTCTCCTTGCATTGTGTCTCTCCATTATTCTACATAGGGAGGGTTCTATTTTTCTCATTGCTTACTTCAATCAAATGAAGGCAACCTCTCTCTCCTCCCTCATGGTATTCTATGTTTTGCCTTTCCTCCTTCGTCTCAAGTTTCCTCCTTTACTTACCCTTTGTACACTTGGGAAATTCATGCCTTTGTCCTTAGCCTATTGTTGGCATGGGGGCTTCACTAGAGGAGCAATACCATACCACGTGGGTTGATAATGGGGGATATATATTGAGTAAAAAATGAAATAATATATAGGGGGTAAAGGGTTTTTATATTGGCAAGTATAAAAAATGGAGCTCAAAGTTAATTAAAAAATATAAAGGGGTATAAAAAATGTTAATGAAAAATGGATACCTACAATATCTACTGAAAGTAGGGGTTTTTTAAATTGGTAAGGTGTATTAGGTTTGTATTGGTAGGGGGTTAAATAGCGTGATTTTTAGAGTTATTTCCCGATATGTAGTCAAATTAGGGATATTGTTTAGTATGCCATGAATGCACATGATATGTGAGAGGTTCATTGAGTGGAGCCCCCGTGATTTTCGGTATCTCAAATTCATGTTAGCCTTAAGGGGTCTCCATACTTTAGTATGTTTAACCAAGTTGAATTAATTACTATATCGAAATGGTACCTTTATGGGGGAAACATAGGCCTTGTGTCATTATTATTTTTTACCTCAATAAATTAACAATACCCTTATTTCTGTTGATTCACCATGTTTTCCTCATTTTTCACCTCCTTGCTTACCCTAATATACAAAAGGAAACCCCACCTCACTTTTCCTCTTCTCTTCTCTTGTTTTTTCTTTCCCTTGGTCACTTTTCCAATGTTATCTCCCTCTACATTGTTGTCATGGGTAGGTATCAACTAGAATTAATTTGTTCCTAGGTTTGATGAACTATCATCCCTCCTCCTCACCTCCTTGGAATGTCGGTATTGGTTGTGATATCCCATCGGCACCAAGGATGATATATCCTTCCCAACCATTCTTCCAATGTCTGCCCCTATTATATTTCTCTTTCACTAGCTTAACCTTAGTGTTATCACATATCCCTTATTTATTTCACTAGTTCAACTCTAATGTTATCACTTTTAGTATTGTCACTAGCTACCTATTGCCTTTGCAATTCAACAATAGCATTATCACATGCTACCTTTGGCCTTCAATGTTTATTCACTAGATTTATTGCATGTCACTTTCCTCTTCCTTCTTTCCTCTTTTTTTCACTTCTTTTCCTCCCCCGAGAGTTGGTGTCGCTAATCCCTTTCCACCACCAAGCAAGTTAGTAACCTTTGTTTCTTAGCTACACAAATTTCTTTTGGTAATGAAATCGTCATATTCATACCTACCATGCCTCAACTAGCCTCTATTGTTAGCTTTTGTAATCAAATGTGTGCAATTATCACCCTCTTAGCATGTTTCATTTCTAACATCTATTTCATAATCAAGTAATTGTATCCCCTTCATGATAAATATAATCAATGCATTATTTGCACCGTGTAATTTCCATCTTTCATTTCATGTAGTTCGACTTACTCATAGTTTCATTTCATAATCTTGCTAGTATTCTACTAATATGGTAGTTATATTTATTTATGTCATTTCATAGTTTAGCTATTTTGGTCCCTTATCAACATTCTTTGCATGTCATGCATTTTGTTACATCTTGTTCTTTCAATTTATCTTTGACTTATATATGTTTGATAGCATATTATTTTCATACTTGTGTGATGACTTCAATCTTTGTATTAACTATATTGGCATGGGGTCTCCATGAAAATTTGAGTACTTAAGTAAACTCAAATAGTGGAGGCTACCCACTTTTCGTGTTTGTGCATTAGTTCTTAATACACACACTAAAGGAGAAACCCCCATGCATCATTGCTTTGTTATTATTGCCACTGTTATTTTCACTTTGTCTTATTTTCTTGGTTACTTTCTTCTCCTTCCTTGCAATTCACTATTGTTTCCATCGTATGAATAGCAACACCTATAAGCATGAATATGTAGCATATGAAATTCACACATGATTATTCACATATGCCTACCCAACTAGAGGTCCATCCCATGCCATTTTCATACATGACCACCTGAAGATGACACAATATTTCTCTATATGCCTTTTCCATGATGGATCACCTTCTTTGGGTCCATTTCAATTAGTTTAGATTTACCCCTTTAGGATGTCTAATTCTAAGTTAGGACCCTCCTCCTCCCTTTCATCGTCTCCTTTAGCACTTGGTCACCATATTAACCTCAATTTGACCCTTTGCGGTGTGTGTGCAGTGCTCACTTGGAGTATTTCATTTTTTATGGGTCAAATTTCAAGTGTTAATCTGTAAACATCTGCGGATATTCCATTGGATATTTTGTCACAACATATCTATTAAAGTAAAGTGAAAACTATACTATGAAGAGTTAAAATTCCTTTAGATTCTAAATACGTTATTACTTATTTTGTTATTTATGCATGCAATAAATAAAATGCAAAAAATGGAGAATATTTAAATACAAACACACACACCAAAAGAGCACCAAGATAAACCCTTTCAAGGTAAAACGTGGTTGGAAGTTGAGGTTGCTTTTCTTTCTTTTGTATGGATGGAAATCATACAAGTAGAAAGGCTTGCTATGGAGTTACCTAAGACATGTGGTATGTGGTATGTTGCATAACACAAACCCCCTTTTTTATGCTCAAGCTCTCACTCAACCTCTCTCAAGTTGTTGTACTCTATTGTTGAACAAAATACAATCAAAATGAATGGAACCCATTTTCATCCTAGTGTCTTAGTTTAAACACATCTCGATAGCCAACTAAGGGTTAAGTTTGACTCCTCCAACTCTCAATTAGAGTCACAAATTTGACCATTCTAGAGTATTATTCATAGTATTCGTGTGGATATCCCCTTTTCATTCAATAATAGGGGATGACATGGCATCCTCTTGAATTAAGGTGTAAGTCATGATAGGTCAACTTGTGGGAGGCAGAACTTTTGCATTCAAACTCCAATTAACATCTTTCTTACACCATTGGAAAGGTCCCTGAGTGTAAAATAACACCATGGGGTCCTACACTTAAGCAGAGAAGTTTTACACCCCTCCCCCATCCCCTCCCATCCCCATGCTCCACAAAAAGGAGGGAAAAGACGACATTTAAGGCCTCAAAATGGTTGCAAAAGGTTTCATACCTCAATTCTCGAAATTGGGCCCCACCAATAAAATTGCTCTTGTAAGATGATCCCATCAAATTTTCCACTCTAAAAGCATAAAAATGGATGAAAAGTTGGATGTGCAATCTAATCGGGCCCATAATCATTTTGGATGCCTTGGGCATGCCCTTAATGACCCAATTTTTTTTAGGTTTTCTATTTAGGGTTTAAAGTGATCCAAACCTCCTCCTCTCCTATTGACTTCAAGGTAGATAATGTACCACAAGCTGGTAATGGGATCATGCCCTCCTATCCTAAGGCCTCCCATCCAACGTTTGTTCCAACCTTGGTTCTTATGGTTGTGCTCTAGTTTTCAAAGGACTCAAATGAGGGAGGACTTGGTACTTAGGGGAAGTCTCAAAATTTAAGCAGTGTCAGGTTTTGGTTTATGTAGTTCTTACAGGCTTCTGCACAAGGGCTCAAGCCTAGTCTTTAGCTTGTCTTTTTCACATGCAAATTCCACTAGAGATTCAACACGAATTGTAGAAAACAAAGGAAGTTGAGATTGTCATTTTGATTCAAAGGTTATTGTGATTGTATCTAATTGGGTGCTCGATACAAGCCATACGAGAGGGCTTCAAAATCAATATTCACACATTGTGGATCTCTATTAGCAGTTGAAGTCGTTCTTTGGTAAGATCCTCCCGGAAAGAATTGATGTGAAAGAATAAATCATATTGATGTTAGATAAGCCCCAACCACAATTCAAGGCTAAATACAACTACATGACAAGGATTGAGGCTACTATCACATGTGGAAGAGGAATTACTCCTGACAGTCTCACTAACATGGTACCCATTGAAGTGGACATCTACACCTTCTCTTAATCTTTTAAATATGTAAAACTCTTTTATATGTCTAATTTTCTAGTATATTTATACTTGTGAAAACTAATAATTTTTGCTTAGATATCTTTTAGACTAATCAACCTTAAACCTATTCTATTTTTGTAACTTCATAATACTAGTAAACCTTACAACTATTCTATTTTGTGAATTCATGATATTTGCTTTTTCTTTTAACAAAAGTTTCCCATTCTGATTTTTCCAACCACAAATAAAAAAACACACAACAGAGAGTTATACAATATGTAATTTCTTTCGGCTAATAGCGAATTTTAATTTTAAAAAAAGGACAAATAACGAAGGCAGACAAACATTATTCCTAGTGAGGCTTTTTTAACTCATGTAGAAGAATTAGACGTTTGTAAAATCGAAAAATTACTGCACCCATGGGTTATCTTCAGCTCCTCGACACATATTCACATAAGAAAAAATTGCACCCATTGAATTACTTGTTGATACCTTCGTCTAGCACTAAAACCGATGTCGACCTGCTATAGAGTTACTTGTTTTTACCTTACTGGCTTTTACCTTCCTCTAGTACTAAAACCGAGGCGATTCCTATTTCCAACCCCATAGAGAAGTTATTGCGCCCTGACATGCGCCCTCGATAGCCAGATATAACACGCGTGGTGATGACTAGAAAAAAAAAAGGGCGTGTTATATGGGGCTATCGAGGGCGCATGTCAGGCGCAATAACTTTTCTATGGGGTTGGAAATAGGAATCGCCCTAAAACCGATGTCAACGTGGCCTCGTTAGACTAATTTTTACTCTTTATGGGAGCACTTCTTGATCCAACAACAAACAAACAATCATAGTTCTAGTCTCGAACATAGTGTTGAACTTATTCTTATTACAGATTCAGAAGATATCTCGAAATTCTACAATAATAAAGTCAATTAACCTCACCGTTTTCCATATGATTTTCAAAATCTTCCATTGAGAATAAGAGTGGTCTTTAGTGTTTTTGTTTGAAGTTTTTTAGATTGCTTTTTCTGGTTTAATTTTTTTAAAATTTCACAGAATTTATTGAAATCACAAGTTTGATGGGTAATCTAGAGGTTGAAGTCTTTTAGATGGGTTTTTTTGGTTTAATTTTTCTAAAATCTCGAGGAATTTATTGAAATCACAAGTTTGATGGGTAATCTAGAGGTTTCCAGGGCGCTGAATCTATATATATAGTTAAAAAACCAATTTAAATAACACAAATCAAGATTTCACCGCAAATTTTTACGCCACATAAAAATCCAAACACTAAAAACCACCGCATAAAGATAACAAATAAAAATACTTTTATGTATTTGATTTATGAAAGATAAAATATCTTAATACTTGTAAGTAAAAAAAATCTGAGTTTAACTTTATTAATTTAAGACTTATAATTACGTCGTAAGGCATTTCCTCTTAAATCCATCCCCTTTTTTGCATACCTGTCATCCTTGGACACCGTACGATTAGATGTTAGACGATTACAGAGACTTGAACCATCGATCCTTGTGATGCTCTGTGTTTCCCTCGCTGCGAAGGAAAGAATCGTTCTGGTAAGGGTGGGTGCGGGGTTAACACCGTTTTGCCTCCATTAATCCTGAGGATGGCTACTCAAGATGTCGAGATGAAGGACTCAACAGCTGCGGTCTCCAATTCTTCTGTGCCATCGCCTCCTCCGGTTCTCACGCGTAAGTTCTATGAGATTTTTCCATTACAGGTAGTGCCTGTTTTGCCCGTGGTTGTGTTGAAATTGAGGCATATTTGTGGGTGTTGCAGATCTGAAGATTATTGGGCTTCTAGTGCCCCCCAACACACGAGAGTTAGCACACCAGCCGCTGACACAATATGCACATGTTCATTGTTAACACCACTAAAATCCATCCAGCCACCGCAGATTCTTTCAATGGATATTCATGGCCAATGCAAGATAAGAACTCTGGCATACATCCCTTAGCATAGTTTGATCAGAATCTCCCTTTCAGCAAAACTTGAATTTCCTCTTCCCAGGTGTATCCCTAATGAAAAGGTCTAACAAAAAAGCATGATCTTAAAAACTATGAAATCAGAACCTAGCACATTTCTCGTCGAGCTTGAAGGGGTCTTGGATCAAAACTATGCTGCACGTCACCATAGGGTCGAACCAAAAAAAAGGTACTGATATATTCTGCAATCTATATGTGACTCCCTTCGATTAGGAGAACATCTTTCCATGCTTCATAAAACATCCAAGAAAGGCCAGATGCCGGCACAACTTTGAGGCAACTTGCACTCCAACCCCTGTAAAGTCCTTTCAATCCTTCCTCCTCAATGATTGTTTTAATAATGTTAATCATGTTTGTTGGCTGCTTGCCTTTTAGCATGCCAACCATGAGTCTTTTGCGAGCTACTTCCAGTGGAAAGCTTAATGCACTGGATGTAAGCCCTGCCCATATAGAAACAAGAAGTCAGGACTAAGTGGTTTACAATAAATTAATGAACTTCATAATAATAACTGAGGAAATCTTATGTGGATTAATAATTAACTACTTTGTTTTATTCCATTTAAAGTAGGCATAAGCTAGAAAGTGAACCCACCTCCAAAGGCTCCAATAAGAAGTGCTTCTACCCGGTCCAGAGACTTCTTGTTGCATGATCTGCAATATGCTCTCTTTGTTGACTCATATACAAAATAATAAGATGTACTGTAGGGAACCATACCAATTATAGTGGGTACAAGGCCTGCATATAAAGCTCCTGGACCTTCTTCCTGTGATATTTTCCTTAGAGCGTGCCTGATGCTATGATACACTCCAGGATGCACAGTGAAACGGTCCTGATTTGCAAGATAAGAAAGAAATTACCTTTACTGAGTTGACTCACAGATTGCCAAAGAAATTCCTGCTTGAGTATGCAATATATCTAGAAATGTGACTTGGATCCTTAGTAGAATATCTATTTCAAGCACCTTTCTAGAAAGTTGTATAAAAACATTACTAGTTACAGAAGCAAAAAAACTACCTTCAAGACCTCCAAAGGATAGCAAGACAATTTGCCAGCGACACCTGCAACAGCACCACTTATAGCAACTGGGGAAATCCAGGATACTGGCAAACCTAGAGTCCGCCCAACAATTTGAACTCAGGGACATCCATTCTTCTCCCAGTGGTCTTGGACAGATGTTAAAAATCGTTTTGTAGATTCCAATGTGCAAATCTCAATTGCTTGGGTAGGAACTATCCGAAGTAGATTAATGCCATTGCCAGCCCACAACCCTTTCCAGCCTTGTTCTTTCATCACCTCTTTAAAACTCCCAACAATGTTCTTTGAACCAACACCTACAATCATCCTTGTCCTGGAGGAGACATTTGCAAAATACATTGGATTCCTTTTCCATCAAGCATAATGGCTTAAGCCAGCAGCATAAAAAACATAACTGAAACCAAGTTCATATGATACTGAAATTTCCAGTTCATACTTCAGAGACAGGACAATAGCTTTCTCTAGCTCATCTATCTCTTCTTCAGATAATGAAACATGCATACCTCTGAATTATTCGGTAAGAAACAACCAGATGGTTTAGAAAGGTAATTCAGAGATAAGTAATTGAACACATAAGACAAATTTTGAAAGACCTAATTGGTTGTATTTATAAAAAGAAAAAAAGCTATTGCACATCCATGTTGTATTCCATAAGAAAGGTGGTACTTATATAACCCTTAGAATTCTTCGAGGGGACAGCTGAGCTTTCAGTCCTACAAATGATGAATACACTAAAAAAATCCTCACTTAGTATCGTCCCTGGACCCAATCCTCCTCTATCCATTAAAGAACCCCAATACTTGAGAATTTAATTATTCTCATTTTCTTTGTCTAATGTTAAGGTCAGATTGGACTTTATCAGGCCAGTGAAAATAGGGTCACAATCAGGGTTTTATTCTCTTTAGGTGACATGTTAGGGTTTTATGCTCTTAAGTAACATGTTTGCAACTTTGCCCCTTGTGGGCCAATGCACCTCCATAAAGAGGGCATTCAAATAACATAAGCCATCATGTGTTCCACCTTTTGATAGGTGGTAGATACTCAGCAGATTAAAGTCTGAAAGAAGAATTGTAAAGTCATTCTCTTACATTTGAGTGTAGTACCCTTTTGAAGCATAACACTCCTGAAAAATCAATATAAAAGCATTTCTCTAGACAAAATGCATCAAGAATTTGGAGGACATAAGCATCTAGTTCTTCAGCATGATTGCTTATTTTCTTGTGAATGGGTTGAATGTTCGCAGACATAATCATTTAACTGAAAGAGGAGGAAATATTTATGTGGAGCCAAATCTCATCACAGGGATATGTCACTATAGTAAGGATAAAGTATCCTATTAAACACCCACTTAGACCAATTTGGCCTGTTGGACATGTGTTAAACCCCTTTGTTGATGGATGGAAACCAATTCCAAGTAGTCAAACACCATCCCTCACACATAGACACAGAAAAACTTTATACCTGCTGGGATTTATATTCTGGGATGTTTACATGGCAGCATCCTGTCCCAACCACTAAGCCAACTAGTCAAACAAAAGATTCAGAGACAAACTCCAGTAACATAGCAAGTGTCAGTGAGATTGAATATCAAGGTTGAGAATCTGTAGAAAAGCCCACAAAATAATAAGCTGAATAGATTGGCAATCGATCCTACACAGGCATATTCAAAACACACTGAACAACCCTAATCAACTGAACAAAGGCACTAAAGCAGGATACTACGCTCTCAAATAATATATATGTTCCAAAACTGACTCGAGTAGCAAAAATGGATTGCTTTCACTAGTGAGCCAACTTAACCATTCTGCATCCTGGGGAGACGCAAAGCCTATGGGCTTTCATACCAATCAGAATGAATAAGAGACAAAAGGCTTTATAAATTTGAGGAAGCCCAAGACCTAAAAAATAGTAAGAACAGGAAGAAAAAAAATGTCTGGAACCAAACCCTCCTCCCATCACCCCCAACTCCCCAATGGATACTAAGAATAATAGATATTGAAAAAAAAAAGAGTTTTTCTTTCCATTTTTCCCATTACTAAGCAGTAACTTCTAGTAGGATCTTGGACTTTATAGAGTAATCACCATGCTGTCTACATAATGAAACTTGAAATTTCCAATAAAAAGATTAAAAACATTTCATCTTGTCTCTGAATAAAACGAAGAATAAATGAAGAAAAGTTACCGAATAGTTTCGAAAGGACCCACTACAGTTTTAGCCATGGCCCCGGACAAAGCTCCACTGGTAAACTCTCTAAATGATCTGCCTTTGAATAAAGTTTGCATGCATATCAAGATTAATAGGTGAGAGAAATTGGGATTCCCATATCAATATAAAGAGACAGAGCAGTCGGAGGGTCAGCATTTTCTTCAAGTAAAATTTACTGCGGTGGGTTTAGTATGAAATTCTCTCTACTCGGTTCAGTAAATAATACTTAAATCATTGGGATTGAAATTTGAAATTGAGGATCTCCAATGTTCTACTCTGGAGTCTGTACCAAGGGTAGAAAAGCATACTTACTTGGAATGCTTTGCGCAGATCAGGAGCCTGAAAATTTTCTTTGCTGGGTAGTTTGTCTAACTTTGCCTCCATACTTTTCATAATTAAGGGATCCATGGTGCTCAGAGCCAACAGCTCTATGACTTGAAGTTATGGGATTTTCACACCCCACCTCAAGTATGGACTGTTAATCTCAGAAACCCAAATGCCATAGAGGAGACCCACAATACCCATTGCCAGCCTCCATGGTGCCAATAATCCTTTTTAGGTTTCAGAACAAATCCATGAAAATAGTTTGTTGGATCAATTTCGATTATGGAGAACGATGCTATATAGCGGTTAGCCCACCTGTACATAATACTTTCGGTAATTACGCCGTAAGGCGTTTCCCTCTGAAATCCATCCCCCTTTTTGCCTACCTGTCATCCTTGGACACCGTACGATTAGATGTTAGATGATTACAAAGACTTGAACCGTCGATCCTTGTGATGCTCTGTGTTTCCCTCGCTGCGAAGGAAAGAATCGTTCAGGTAAGGGTGGGTGCGGGGTTAACACCATTTCGCCTCCATTAATCCCGACATATTTACAGTCGAAAATGGTCCATTTCAGGTTTAACGAGCAAGCCCAGGATGGCTACTCAAGATGTCGAGATGAAGGACTCAACAGTCGCGGTCTCCAATTCTTCTGCACCATCGCCTCCTCTGGTTCTCACGCGTAAGTTCTATGAGATTTTGCCATTACAGGTAGTCCCTGTTTTGCCCGTGTTTGTGTTGAAATTGAGGCATATTTGTGGGTGTTGTAGATCTGAAGATTACTGGGCTTCTAGTACCCCCCAGCACATGAGAGTTAGCATTGCTAATCTACTCTCGAAAATCAGCGACAAGACACAGATTTTGGGCTTCATCACACCCATCGCCATCGCTGGGAGCTAAGGTTGCTTATAGCATGGTGATTACTTCATGCCTTCAATGATTCTGGGCTGTAAATGGTGATTTGGTGATTCTGCTTTGGATTTGGTGTGTCTTTTGCAATTGTTTTTTTAAGGTTTCAGGCTTGGGGATCTAGGTGGGTGTTGGTTATTTAGTGATTTTCCTTATGGGTTTCTGTTATCGTGAATGTTTGGTCAGGTTTCATATTGATTGCCTCATGATTTTCTACGTTTCTATGAACTTTTAGTGCTTATGTGTTGATTTTCATGGGTTGTTGCCTTGCGGATGCCTGCTATCTTGTTTGCTCAGTGGTGTTTTTTGTTGATTTTCTATCTGGGTGCTTCTGTTTCATGGCTACCATGGAATTTATGCCTAACGGTGAAATACCAACATAACATGCCTATTGGGAGCTGATCTCACGTGTCCTATTGTCGGTTTTGTGCCTTGGCTTTCTGTTTCATCTACACGCTCTGATTTTTGTGTCTATGATCTGTGCTTCAGGGGGTTTTCCAGAGCTGATCTTTATTGCTATAAATATCTGAGCGAGAACCTATGAATCAGAGTTGTAGAAATCAAATCAGACCCATGTGTAGATATTATTATACTGTTGCCTTAGAGAGTAGGGAAAAACCATTGCAAGGAATCCTATAAAGATTTTGATAAAATCCAAAGACCAACTTATTTGACCCTTGAAGCAAATGACTTTTCCCCCACAGAGATTCTGAAGCGGTTCTTCTGTGATATCCCGATCCAATTTTGTTCCTCGACGTTTTCTTATTTTTCTAGCATCACTTTAGGTGTTTTAGGCGTAGATTTGCATCTGGGTTTCGGTCACAAGACATCAATCAGATCCGTATAGGATTAGAATGTCTTCACTGGTTTGTTTTCCATGGACCTTTGGCAATGAGCTCTCTTAAGATGTTTTTTTGTTTTTCCTTTGTGAAGAAGCTCAGGGATCAAATTGACTCCATATATATTATGCATTCGCATTCTCACCATGGCCTAAGGTCTAGAGAGGCTGCTGACAGATTTGAGATCTTATGCATGTATGGTCTTAAGCACAGTTCTAGACCAGATTAAATTGTCCAGTATTTTCCACGCTGTTGCATGGCTATATTTTGGGTGTCTGTTAGCTTTGTTCTGTTGTTTTCTCTTTTTTGATATTGGCATAATAAATTTTGCTTTGCTGGGTTTCTGAATTTGGAAAAATTATATAGGTTGTGAAACCAGTTCAGTTTATTTGAGATGCAGGTTCCCAGATGGTTTTCTAAGGTCACCAAGCCTGGTAATACCTCAGCTCATGATTTTGAGACTTAACTTCTTTCCTTTCCTCCATCTTTCAAGCAGTAACCCTGTCATGATTTTTCTGTTGTAGCAGCAGGGAGGTTTGCTTATTATTTTTGTCTTCACCATCAGAAATGCGGGTCTATCGCAGTCTGGAGGTGATTGGGAGCTAATCTCACGTGTCCTGTTGCAGGTTTTGTGCCTTGGCTTTTTGTTTCATCTACACACTCTGACTTTTGTGTCTATGATCTGTGCTTCAGGGGGTTTTCCAAAGCTGATCTTTATTGTTGTAAATATCTGAGCGAGAACCTATGGATCAGAGTTGTAGAAATCATATCAGATTCATGCCTACCCATGCCAGTAAAGCAAGTGTGAGCTTATGCTTCTTTTGATGCCCCATTGGGTTGTAATAGAGCTAGTTACTTGAAGTGAACTAGACTCGTGCATTTTATGATAAGAGACTTGCATAGGAGGTTAATGGTGATGCCCTTGGAGAGGTATGGGTTGACTTATCATTTTGTTATTATTGTGATTAATATATCTTTATCCTTCTGTAACTGTCTCATGTTTGGGAAAGTTTGTAACTAGTTGTAATATGTTGTGCCGTCACCTTCCAGGAGTTCAAGGGATATGTCTTCAAAATTATGGGAGGATGTGATAAGCAGGGTTTTCCCATGAAACAAGGAGTTCTTACTCCAGGTCATGTACGCCTATTATTGCATAGAGGTAAAATATTAATCTTCAGAATTTTATTCTTGTATGATATGTTATCGTATAGTTTCATACTAGCAATTTAGTAGATTATTCGGATCAATATTTATTATCTTTCTCCGGGCACCCCCTGCTTTAGTGGGTATGGAAGGCGTAATGGTGAGAGGAGACAAAAGTTTGTTAGGGGATGCATTGTTAGCCCTGATCTTTCTGTCTTGAACCTGGTCATTGTTAAGAAGGGTAACTACTGAATCTGTTTATTTCATTGATGTGGATATGTTGCAATTCTTGATCCCCTATATTACTTGCATGAATTTGTGGACCTTTTGTTTGTAGGAGAAAATGATCTTCCGGGACTGACGGACACTGAAAAACCAAGGATGAAAGGACCTAAAAGGGCATCCAAAATCAGAAAATTGTTCAATCTTTCCAAAGAGGATGATGTTAGGAAATATGTCAACACATACTGTCAAACTTTTCAGTCTAAATCAGGTCTATAATTGTACCTTATGTTAGCGTTAATTTCTCCTAATTTGATTTGTTTTGTACAAATTTTTTTTTGGGGAACATCACCTATATTGAATAAGTGCATCTTAATAGCAGTAAGTATGATGTCATCTAAGAATTCATTTTCTCTTATTTTTCTATTTTCAGGTAAGACATGGAGCAAAGCTCCAAAGATTCAGAGGCTTGTAACACCATTGACTTTGCAAAGGAAGCGTGCAAGAATTGCAGAAAAGAAAAAGAGAATTGCTAAGGCCAAGAGTGAGGCTGCTGAATATCAAAAGCTCCTTGCTTCAAGGTTTAAGGAGCAGCGTGATTGCAGGAGTGAGAGTTTGGCAAAAAAAAGAGCATCCCATGTTTCAACTGGATCAAAACCATCAGTTGCTTAGTATTATGTTCTTTTATCTATTTATGTGAGGTGAACTCCCTTGCTTTGCATGGCATTGTACTGAGTGCAATTTAAAAATCAGCAAGCAATGATTTGCTTATTGAGTATTGTTTGAGAATATATAGTCTTGGTATACTTTGATGAAGGCTCAGACTGCAGGATTTTGAATATATGTTAGCATCTGTAATTCAAAAGCATTTTTTGCAGCTTTGGACAAAAGAAAAGTACTTTTTATTTTTATTTTTAAATTCAAGTGTTTTTATTTAATTATTCTAGTTCTTGCTATGACTGGAACATGTAGGGTTATATATCTTGTATCTTTTCCTTGATGTTACTTTTGGATTGCAGCCCTTATGATATGTATGGTGCACACCCCCTGCCTTTATGCTCCTCAAAATACATCATGATAATTATTTTCTATAGTTTGGCATTGAGTGATGTTTTTATTATAAATTGAGTCCAGCACAAGCTATATTGGTAATTTAGCCAAGTTGATTATTTTTGGTACCCTTTGATCTGAGGTGAAACTCAGGTAGTGGTAATGTTCCCCAAATTTTTTTCTTAAATACCTAGTTTAACTGCAAAAAGCAAGGAGTACTTAATAACAATACATCTTGGCTTTTACTTTGAAAGCACAACTCTGAACTTAAAACACAATTTATGTTTTTTTAATGTATTTGTGAAATTTATTTGCTATTGTTGCAACACTTGCCCATATTATACTCTTCAATGGAAGGTGAGCTTTCTCGTAACCTTTTATTTGTTTTCCCACACATTATATATTTCTTCCTCCCAATTGAACTATCCATTTCCCCAGAAAATCCCTATGAATAGGGGCAACAAAATGAATTTTGTACTCACCAGAAAACCATGCTACTTCCAGAGATCAATAAAATTTTCTAAAACTGAAAGAAAATGAGCTTATGTTGTTTCCTTTTTCGTTTCTGAACAAAATTGATACTGGAAGAGATGCAGTTATCTTGCCTTACAAGAGTACATAAAAGGAAATCAGTACATCAAAACCTTTCCCATGCCTACCCATGCCAGTAAAGCAAGTGTAAGCTTATGCTTTTTTTGATGCCCCATTGGGTTGTAATAGAGCTAGTTATTTGAAGTGAACTACGCTCGTGCTGAAATTTATGTGCTATTGTTGTGAAAATAGCAACCAAGTTACAATGTTGTTGCGGAATTTATTATTGGGTACTTATTGCCTGGAAAACCAATTGCCAATATCCTTTTCAAGACTTATGGAAGGATTAGTATAGTACATGCTCTTTATTTTCTTGTAGACTTGAAGCTTGGGCACTACATGAAGATTCCTCCACGTTGCATGTATGTTGCTTAGGTGTGGCAGTTATAGTTTTCGGTTTTCACTTCTTCTATAGTGTTCAATCTTATAAAATAATTTATAAACCATAAGTATCATTTTTTCATGGGGTTCAGTTTTTTATTAATTATATTTGAGTCCAGGGGCTAACTTGTGGATGTACACAGCTTGTGGGCACAATAGTTGCAGGTACAATCAATCTCTGCATTACATGGTGGATGCTGATAGGTATAGAGAATATTTGTGATGTGGACTCTCTGCCTCCTGACAACCCTTGGACATGTCTAAAGGACAGAGTAGCCTTTGATGCATCAGTCACATGGGGCTAATTCAAAATTTTGATTAGGTTTTATGTAATACAAGAGGTTGCATTAGTAAGTTTTGAAGTTACAATAGTAGTGATTAAAATCAATTTGCAATTATAATATTACTGATTATAATGGCTAACAAAAAGTTGATAAAAGAAGCCCACAAAACCCCAAAGAATCCTTATTCAATCTCCATCCCAATTATGGTATTCATATACATGAAATACGTTTTTACTTAGCTTTGTTCTGTTGTTTTCTCTTTTTTGATATTGGCATAATAAATTTTGCTTTGCTGGGTTTCTGAATTTGGCAAAATTATATAGGCTGTGCAACCAGTTCAGTTTATTTGAGATGCAGGTTCCCGGATGGTTCTCTAAGGTCACCAAGCCTGGTAATACCTCAGCTCATGATTCTGAGACTTAACTTCTTTCCTTTCCTCCATCTTTCAAGCAGTAACCCTGTCATGATTTTTCTGTTGCAGCAGCGAGGAGGTTTGCTTATTATTTTTGTCTTCACCATCAGAAATGCGGTCCTATTGCAGTCTGGAGGTGATTGGGAGCTGATCTCACGTGTCCTGTTGTAGGGTTTGTGCCTTGGCTTTCTGTTTCATCTACACGCTCTGATTTTTGTGTCTATGATCTGTGCTTCACAGGGTTTTCCAGAGCTGATATTTATTGCTATAAATATCTGAGAGAGAACCTATGGATCAGAGTTGTAGAAATCAGATCAGACCCATGCCTACCCATGCCAGTAAAGCAAGTGTGAGCTTATGCTTTTTTTGATGCCCCATTGGGTTGTAATAGAGCTGGTTATTTGAAGTGAACTAGACTGGTGCATTTTATGATAAGAGGCTTGCACAGGGAGTTAATGGTGTTGCCCTTGGAGAGGTATGGGTTGATTTATCATTTTGTTATTATTATGATTAATAAATCTTTATCCTTCTGTAACTGTCTCATGTTTGGGAAAGTTTGTAACTAGTTGTAATATGTTGTGCTGTCACCTTCTAGGAGTTCAAGGAATATGTCTTCAAAATTATGGAAGGATGTGATAAGCAGGGTTTTCCCATGAAACAAGGAGTTCTTACTCCAGGTCGTGTACGCCTGTTATTGCACAGAGGTAAAATATTAATCTTCAGAATTTTATTCTTGTATGATATGTTATCCTATAGTTTCATACCAGCAATTTAGTAGATTATTCAGATCAATATTTATTCTCTTTCTCCGAGCACCCCCTGCTTTAGTGGGTATGGAAGGCGTAATGGTGATAGGAGACAAAAGTCTGTTAGGGGATGCATTGTTAGCCCTGATCTTTTTGTCTGGAACCTGGTCATTGTTAAGGAGGGTAACTACTGAATCTATTTATTTCATTGATGTGGATATGTTTCAATTCTTGATCCCCTATATTGCTTGCATGAATTTGTGTACCTTCTGTCTGTAGGAGAAAATGATCTTCCGGGTTTGACGGACACTGAAAAACCAAGGATGCTGGGACCTAAAAGGGCATCCAAAATCGGAAAATTGTTCAATCTTTCCAAAGAGGATGATGTTAGGAAATATGTCAACACATACTGTCGAACTTTTCAATCTAAATCAGGTCTACAATCGTACCTTATGTTAGCGTTAATTTCTCCTAATTTGATTTGTTTTGTACAGTTTTTTTCTTTTGGGAACATCACCTATATTGAATAAATGCATCTTAATACCAGTAAGTATGATGTCATCTAAGAATTCATTTTCTCTTATTTTTCTATTTTCAGGTAAGACACGGAGCAAAGCTCCAAAGATTCAGAGGCTTGTAACACCATTGACTCTGCAAAGGAAGCGTGCTAGAATTGCATAAAAGAAAAAAAGAATTGCTAAGGCCAAGAGCGAGGAAGCTGGATATCAAAAGCTCCTTGCTTCAAGTTTGGAGCAGCATGATCGCAGGAGTGAGAGTTTGGCAAAAAAGAGAGCATCCCGTGTTTCAACTGGAGCAAAACCATCAGTTGCTTAGTATTATGTGCTTTTATCTATTTATCTGAGATGAACTCCCTTGCTTTGCATGGCGTTGTACTGAGTGCAATTTTAAAATCGGCAAGCAATGATTTGCTTATTGAGTATTGTTTGAGAATATATAGTCTTGGTATATTTTGATGAAGGCTCAAACTGAAGGATTTTGAATATATGTTAGCAACTGTAATTCAAAAGCATTTTTTGCAGCTTTGGACAAAAGCAAAGTACTTTTTATTTTTATTTTTAAATTCAAGTTTTTTTATTTAATGATTCAAGTTCTTGCTATGGCTGGAACAGGTAGGGTTATATATCTTGTATCTTTTCCTTGATGTTACTTTTGGATTGCAGCCCTTATGATATGTATGGTGCACCCCCCCTACCTTTATGCTCCTCAAAATACATCATGATAATTATTTTCTATACTTTGGCATTGTGTGATGTTTTTATTATAAATTGAGTCCAGTACAAGCTATATTGGTAATTTGGCCAAGTTGATTATTTTTGGTACCCTTTGATCTAAGGTGAAACTCAGGTAGTGGTAATGTTCCCCAAAATCTTTTCTTATATACCTAGTTTAACTGCAGAAAGCATCGAGTCCTTTGATCTGAGGTGAAACTCAGGTAGTGGTAATGTTCCCCAAAATCTTTTCTTATATACCTAGTTTAACTGCAGAAAGCATCGACTACTTAATAACCATACATCTTGGCTTGTACTATGAAAGCACAACTCTGAACTTAAAACACAATTTATGTTTTTTTAATGTATTTGTGAAATTTATTTGCTATTGTTGCAACACTTGCCCATATTATACTCTTCAATGGAAGGTGAGCTTTCTCGTAACCTTTTATTTGTTTTCCCACATGTTATATATTTCTTCCTCCCAATTGAACTATCCATTTCCCCAGAAAATCCCTATGAACAGGGGCAAGCAAATGAATTTTATACTCACCAGAAAACCATGATTGAAGGTCTATATTCATACCATATCGTAACATACATAGAACTTAAAGTCAACTTACACTTTTGATATATTGAAGGGTCAGAGTGAGTTGAGATTGATGGTGAATATTCATATTAGGTTGTAACTTGCAGAGTTTTTAACCATAAGTTACATTCCAGTGAATCTAACAATGAATATCAATAATGGTGATTCATTTTTTAAATGGGTGGAGTTAATAGAATTATAACAAGTGGGTTCCACCCAATATTCCCACTATCTGTTATTAGGTCATTTTAATGGTGGTAATTAATAGAATTTGTACTTACATTTACATTAATGGTTTAAAGTACATCATTTTAATTGTGGTAATTAATAGAATTTATTATTAATGGTTTAAAGTACATGTTATCAATGGGAATTTTACCGGGCTGTGTAAAGGAAAATCCCAAGGTAATATTGAATTAGTTTTTAGATTGGAAGTGGACCTTTCCAGCTTAGAGAGAGTTATCTATCATAACTCAGTCACCCTGTGTCACCTCAATAACTTGTTATTTAATCAGTATAATGGCTAGATATTATGTACGATAAGATTTAAAATGTTGTAAGACAGTGAAATATCCATTGGGCATGGAGTTATGATAATTAGCAAGAAATCTTATGGATCCATTTAAAATGTTGTAGGACAGAGTGAAATATCCATTAGGCATGCAGTCATGATAATTAGCCTGAAATCTGATGGATCCCCCATTACCTTGGTATGGATATTAGGGGTTAAAATGTTGTAGGACAGAGTGAAATATCCATTGAGCATGGAGTCATGATAATTAGCAACAAATATGATAGATCCTCCATTACCTGGCTATAGATATTAAAAGCAGGATAGATGAAACTTTCTTAGATTATCGGTGTAGTTGAAATTTGAATGGAGATGATAGTCCACTACAGTATAGCATCCAACGAGGATGAGTTCTAAAGTAGCTTTAGAAGGAAATGAAAGTATTTGATTGTAAGAAAATAAGACATCAATGATAAATTTCAAAATATTTACTTTCAATAAAAGATTGAAGATTACATATAAAATAAAATCACCTAGAAAGAAAAAAATTCAACATAAAGAAACAGATAGGAAAGTAGCATCTCAAGAATCTTTGGACCATAAAATCAAGAATTTTTGGTCCAATCAGATTCAATTAATCTCAAATTTACACAGTAATTTTTTCTCTCTGAAACTGAACCCTTTGTCCTTTTTTTCATCTGTTTTATAGAGATATTTCATATGTTTTTTCATCTGTTTTGTAGAGATATTACGTATGTTTCAGATCCAAAATCTATGGAAAAATATTAACTACGAAATTTTCAACACAAAATTGTACGCTGCTTCCTTTCTATTTTCTGAGGGGCAATGTACACTCTGAGTAGCCACTTGTGATATTAAAACAGTGAGCTCTGAGGTCAATATAATGCTCAGACTTATTGAGAAACAAGAGCTAGAGATATTCAATAGAAAAAGATGGAGATGGGAGTTTCAATGGACAATCTGCTTCAAACAATTTCAGCTCACGGAATTAGGAATCTATTTCAATTATTATGCCTCTATATAATTCATTATCTGATGAAGGATTCGTGGTAGAAGGACCTTGAAAAAAACCTCATTCCTCAGATTTTGGCAAAGATGATTAGATTTCAGAAATGACAAATCAAACACCTGTAACCATCACTGTTGTTAGATTTATCACCAGCAAAATCTAACACTGAAAATTCAAATTCACCAAAGAGTATTTCAGAGGAAAATCATTGTGATAATTGAGTAATATGGAGAACAACTACAGATCCATGCTACCAGCATTTTTCTAGGGAAAATAACCTTGCAAATTGAAACCCAACGACACCCTCTATGAAGAAACCAAAAATACCAGAAACCCTTGTCTTCTCGTCAGATCTACCAAAAGATTCATATAACCGTAAGTAATTTCAATACTCTTCCACAAGAATCCTTAGCAAACATATCAGTCTTCAATAGTCCAAAGGTGAGAAATCTCTTCAGAGATGACTTATTGCTTTGGCTCACTGTTTCCAGTAACCCATCTTTCACAATCTTAGAAATGAACTTTGTATGCAAATAGCCACGCTTACAAAGATAGAATTAGATAGAAATGAGGGTGATGAATATGCAATATACAACCAATCAATAGGATGCTCATTGCTATCATTGTTACAGTCACGCATAAGTCAATGTCATGCAATCAGTGTTACTCTTACAGCATCAACAAATCATCAAGGATCTGTCACACAAGGTTTCTGTCCTGTGTCAAGGTCTTTAGCTATTAGTGCTATTGGTGAAGCTTCAGACCTAGGATCACAACTTGAAAATAAGAAACTGGTAGAGCCTCCTAATCTGAAGATAAATATCATAGATACCCAAAGAAAAGCTCGGTCTTCTCAAGTAATGGTGCTTCTAAGTTTGCTACTGAGGCATGACAACACAAAATTGTACATTGCTTCCTTTCTATTTTCTGAGGGGCAATGTACACTCTGAGTAGCCACTTGTGATATTAAAATAATGAGCTCTGAGGTCAATATAATGCTCAGACTTATTGAGAAACAAGAGCTGGATATATTCAATAGACAAAGATGGAGATCGGAGTTTCAATGGACAATCTGCTTCAAACAATTTCAGCTCACGGAATCAAGAATCTATTTCAATTATTATGCCTCTATATAATTCATTCTCTGATGAAGGATTCATGGTAGAAGGACCTTGAAAAAAACCTCGTTCCTCAGATTTTGGCAAAGATGATTTAGATTTCAGAAATGACAAATCAAACACCTGTAACCATCAGTGTTGTTAGATTTATCACCAGCAAAATCTAACACTGGAAATTCAAATTCACCAAAGAGTATTTCAGAGGAAAATTATTGTGATAATTGAGTAATATGGAGAACAACTACAGATTCGTGCTACCAGCATTTTTCTAGGGAAAATAATCTTCCAAATTGAAACCCAACGACACCCTTTATGAAGAAACCAAAAATACCGGAAACCCTTGTCTTCTCGTCAGATCTACCAAAAGATTCATATAACCGTAAGTAATTTCAATACTCTTCCACAAGAACCCTTAACAAACATATCAGAGCATGTGTCATTAATGAGGGCCGAAGATTCCAAAAGGGGTTCTGGACAGTGGCTAGCACATGTGTCCTAGGAAATTTGTAGATGTAACTAACTTGAGAAGTTTGATCTGTAGACATAATTCATATGAGAAGTTTGATCCACCTACAAAAGAAGAGAGACAGTGAAACACAACATGACGTAGCCTTACAAATTGTAAACCCAACAAGCCATCGAAACCCTAGTCAAAAATAAAACAAAAACTTTTCAAACAATCATCAATTTTTCAAAAATCCTTCAACTGCATGGAAGAATCGTGCATTTGATATGCATTTTCACCCTCATGCACACTGTATTTTTGTATTTTCATTAATAAAACATAATATAATTATGGGTTTGGGTTTAGAAATTGTCAAAAATAAAGATTTCAGGTTACCAAGATGAAAAATAAGAGTCAACCTTAACAAATATCCCTGGACTCCTGAGCTGAATAAACTCCAATGACAATACCTATCTTGTGTCTTAATTAGCAAGGCCCAGAATTATGTGCAATATAAATTCTCTTACCTGAATAAGGAGGAGAAAAATAGAATTCCAAATAAGAGACTAATTATTTTAATTAACTAAATAATAATAAAAAGTAAATTAAATCACCTTTATTTTACTAGATTATTTACAATGATTTTAAAACATACTTTCAGTGTTACAACTATTAATTTTTTACTAATATATGTGATTTAGAAATAAACAAATTCAAATTAAAACTCATTTATTATGATTTTAAAGCATACTTTCAATGTTAAGCAACCATTAAAATTTTATGAATAAATTTGACTTCACAAATAAATAAATTCAAATTATGAGTAGGATTTTTTTTGGGATAAGTTATGAGATGCAGAAGATTCCCAACCACGGGTATGATACAAGAGAGACTAATTATTTTTATTAATTAAATAATAATAAATAAAAAAATTATTATGATTTTAAAGCATACTTTCAGTGTTAAGCAACCATTAAAATTTTATGAATAAATTTGACTTCACAAATAAATAAATTCAAATTATGAGTAGAATTTTTTTTGGGATAAGTTATGAGATGCAGAAGATTCCCAACCACGGGTATGATACAAGAGAGGCTAATTATTTTTATTAATTAAATAATAAAAAAAATTAAAATTATGATTTAGTTCTAATAATCATCTTCATCTTATTGGAGAGAGACTAATTATTTTTATTAATTAAATAATAAAACAAATTAAAATTATGATTTAGTTCTAATAATCATCTTTATCTTATTAGATTGTTTACTATGATTTTAAAGCATACTTTCAGTCTTACACAACCATTAATTAATTGTTATGAATAAAAGTGACTTTAGAAATAAATAAATTCAAATTGGAACTAAATTACTATGATTTTAAAGTAAATTCAAATTAACTCACACGTACAATTTATAGTGTTCTTCCTACCTCTCCTCTCCTTTAGCTATAGCTTTCCCATTGAGCAACTTCGTAGCTTCATAATCATGAACAACGATTTATATGCAATATTAATTCAATAATTAATAAAAAACAGTGTGAGACACCCTAAATCAATTTCATTTCTGCTACATCTCTACATTTCATTTAGATTTGCCCATTCCCATGTCCTGATTGTTACTCAATTTATGCCTTATGACGTTTCCTTTGCAACATTTGGTGCAAATGCTAGTATTTAAGTGTATGGTTTCAAACCAATATACGGTTAGTTTTAAAAAACTAACAATATTTATGATTGTGAAAATTTACACTAAAATTTTTAAAGTTAATTTCGAAAAACTAAAAACATTACGACTGAGTGTAAAAATCTACACTAAAGATTTTTTTAGAATTTTTTTTCAAAGAAAGATGGAATATGGATGTTTAAAAAGCTTAAAACTAAATTGCAAAAACCAATCATAAATCTCACATTTTCTGTGACTTTAAATTCAAAGAGAGAGATGGAATATGGATGTTTAAAAAGCTTAAAACTAAATTGCAAAAACCAATCATAGATCTCACATTTTCTGTGATTTTAAATTCCTATCTTTCCACTTAGGTTATTTTGTTAAGTGGGGGTGAATATCTTAAAACCAATGTACACAGCTAATTTCAAAAAACTAACAACAATATGATTGAATGTGGATTTTTTAAATCTCAGGAGAGAGGTATGTGTCACGGAGACAGATTTTAAAAAATTTAGAATTAAACTAGTGGCTTTAGGTTTTAAATACTTTTGTTGTTGGGAGATTTTTGTGATTAAAATTTAAAGAGTGATGTTTCGGAGATAAATCCACAGTGGTTATTTTTAATTGTTATTTTTAAATGACTTGATACTCATCAAGAGAGTAGGTAGGCAAAACAACAAATATTTTTTTCCCTCATTTTATTCATTTAGCTTTGTTTCATTTTCATTGATAAAAAGAGAGTTTTTTTTCTCATTTTATTTATTTAGCTTTGTTTCATTTTCATTTTTAGCTTTGTTTCATTTTCATTGATAAAAAGAGAGTATATTGACTGTGTCAGATATTTTCTTTTTTTAGGGGATTTTTGAGGTTTAAAATGGGCTTCCTAAAGAAATTATAAAATTATAGTGGAAATAATAAAATAAGATTAGATTACATCATCAAATTTTAGAGAGAAAAAAGACAACAATATTTTCAACTTGTATTTTCAACTTATCTCCCTATGGTTACTCAAATTTCGAGCGGAAACACTCCTTGGATGCAAAATTTGATTCCTCATCCAAAGAGTACTCGCATACTTTCGAGGGACCCTGCTACACGAAAAATCCAAGGAGTACCCACATACTTTATGGACACGAAAATGACAAATCCCTGACGGTTTTTCATGTATTTCTCATTTTTCGTGTAGATCACGTCTTTCATGTGTTTCTCATTTTCGTGTAGCAGGGTCCATCGAAAGTATGCAACATGGGTACTCCTTGGATGAAGAACTAAATTTTGCATCCAAATAGTACTTTCACTCGAAATTTGAATAAAAGCTTACAGAAATAAGTTGAAAATACGACGTGAAAAAATAGTTTTATTATTTTATTATTTTTTAATCTTTGTACTTTTTTACTCATCCCATTATCATCTTGAATCCTATTGGTTCTTATAAAATTTATTTTGGTTGTACATTTGTCTTAGGAGACCCATTTTAGACCACAAAAATCCCCTATACCCTTAGTCGATAAATTGAGATTTTAGTCCTATTATTAAAATAAAAAAGTTCCAAAACATTGGCTCTGTTTTCATATTTCTACCTTATCCAAGAGTGTGATGTATAATCAGCTATTAAATGCAAAATGGAGGTCAATTCCTTAACACATACAACAAAAACTAGACAATAAATTACAACAAAAGCTAGACAATAAATTACAGCATTCTCATTTTAAAGTGGATCCCTAGTTGGTATCAATGCAATCAGCGTTCATGAGTCTGTCCTGTATATCTGTCAAAGTGATACTTACCTGTCTCTGCCTCAATGTCCTTTTTTGACAATAGATCAGCGACCTCGTTTTGCTCCTTGTAGATGTGAGTGTAAGAAATCGGCTATAAAGTCACAGCCAGAAGTCTGATGCGGCTCATCTAGTTAGATGTGAGGAAAAAAAAAACCATCAATGATGCTCTTTGCTCCTTATGGAGCCATTTTGTTTTTTATGACTCTCAGATGTTAGATTTTTCAAACTTTCCAGCTAGTATACACCGTTCAATCCCCAACCATATTTGTTTTTAGACGTACGATTAACTTCACTAGGAGGTCTCCTATTTGCCCACCTGGTTCTTTGCTCTGGAATCACAAGTGGTTTGATATACCACACAAAATAAGTTTTAACTCACAAGTTTTCCCATTCCGCTTGCCTTGTTGTATAGTGTCATGATGAAAAACAATAATTTGAATAGGCAACTTCCTGCGGAAATTTTTTTAGCTTGTTGCAATTTGAGATATGTGAGTGTGTTTAATATTTTCTGTCATACTAACAATATTACATTGTTCAAAGCTCAAACCACCAGTGATCTTCGTTAACCTACGGCGTTTATGGAAGGACTTTCGTTAATTATGGAAGGAACTGTAATAGACCTTCGATACAACACCATCAGAGATGTTCCACTGGGAAAAAACTTTACCAAGACTTGGGTGTATGGATTTTCATTGTAACTCTCTAAACTGATTCATGTGGATTTCTGATTCATTTGTACGTCTGGGAAACCATTTCCTCATAATATCTAGGGGACTAGGATGAAGAAAAACACATTACACATCTGAAACTTCTTGGTAATTCAATGGTGCAATATTTGAAGGTTATCTACTTTTATTCCGAATCTGTACACTATTCTTTCGTGCAATTGGAAATCATAGATTTTGTCTTTGTTGAAGCAATCACGCGACAAACCAGAATAGGAATTTGGACGATACTATTTCATAACATCGAGTTACATTTTTTTGGCAGGTGACTAGCTGTATTTCTCGTACATGTCCTTAACCATCTTTCTGGTTGTTTGACTTCATAACATTTGTTTTGGCAGGTCACAAGCTGCATTTCTCGTACATGTCCTTGACTATCTTGCTGGTTGTTTGATTTCATAAAGATTGACGACACTACTTACCAGGGTTGGTATTTCACTGGCAAATTGCTGGTAACAGGCTCATCAATTATAACTAAAGAAATTGTTAAGTTGACCAAAAATTTTGTTGAAATTGTGAAAAGTGGGGAGGAAATGTGACAACCATGAAATTTGAAGGGTGGGTTTGTTTTGAAATTCCAATCTTGTTCCTAGTTTTTTACCATAATTTTTATATATCTTTATTTTTAGATCTGTAATGTAATTTTTGTTCAAATTTGGTGAGTATTTGTTAAATATATAATTTAAATGTTTTTAAGGTTACTTTTACCAGTTGCCCATGGGCCACAGGACTTACTTCTTTGTACCCGTGGTCATATTTCTAGAAAAAGAATGAGAGCGACATGACCTCACCTTCTAGCTGGGTTTTCTTCCGAAAGAATTCCCAAAGCATATTTTGTGTCTTATGTGTGTGTGTGAACTTATTTTTTTGGTCTCTATTTTTTCACGTAATTCACATTTGCATGCATGCACTAATTATAGTTAAATCTACAAATCTTAAAGTTTAATAAAATTGTAATAATGTAGAATATCAATTTTTTATATATAGTATTATCAGATTTGTTGTGACGAACTGCCTAATGGAATATCCATGACAGTTTACGGATCTTATAGGGGGTAAAGGGTTTTTATATTGGCAGGTATAAGAACTGGAGCTTAAAGTCGATGAAAAATATAAAGGGGTATATAAAATGTTAATGAAAAAATGGATATCTATAATATCTAGTGAACATAGGGGTTTTTTTAATTGGGAAGGTGTATTGGGTTCATATTCGTAGGGGGTTAAATAATGTGATTTCGAGAGGTATTTTCCAGTGTGTAGTCAAATTAGGGGTATTGTTTAGCATGCCACGAAAGGTTCATTAAGTAAAGCGCCCATAAGCCATTACAATAATATAATCAATATGAGCTCAACATGTCACCTATGAGAATTGAGCCTAGGTGGGGAGGATAAAATCATTCCTCCCAAGCACTAGAGATAAACCCAATTGACATCGAATCCGCTACTTGACCTCTTTGACTCATATTTCATTGTCCTATGCACTAGATAGTTTAAGGACTTTCTCCTTAGGAGATCATGTAGTCATTATTCAAGAGGTGTGATTTGGATGTATGAATGTATTGGGGTATTTGGAGGAGTTTCTCTTATTATTTAAGGAGTTATTGTGTAACTTATCTCTCTTATATATCTTAGAATTGTGCTCTATACTCACATTTGTGTGGATGGTATGTACTTTTGGGTTCTTATGATATTATGAGTATTTCGAACATAACATTTGGCATCATAGCACAAGATTTCTTTGAACACTCTAATATATGGCCCCTAAGGAGGATATATATGGGGTTAAATGTATATGATATTACCCTAAGGAGGGGCATATGCACATGTATGTTTGGATATCTATGAATGGTGTCAACCTAATAATGAAGGGGCCACATATGCAATGTATGAATAGGTATATATAGAGATCATGTAGTCATTATTGAAGAGATGTGATTTTGATGTATGAATGTATTTGGGTATTTGGAGTATTTTCTCCTATTATTAAAGGAGTTATTGTGTAACTTAGCACTCTTATTTATTTTTTAGTTGTGCTCCACACTCACATTTGTGTACATGGTGTGTACTTCCAATTTGTTAAATATTTGGATAATAATAATCTTTCCCTCATCTACTTATTGAGGAACGTGTTCTTACTCTCTTAGATGGTGGTGATCCCTTGCCTTCTCACTAGATTGGAGCCATATCCTATGCCTCACAAAAAGTCTGATTGTCTTGGCTACCCATGGTTATCATTCTTCCTTATTCCATCCTCTCCTTGCATTGTGTCCCTCCATTATTCTACATAGGGAGGGTTCTATTTTTCTCATTGCTTACTTCAATCAACTGAAGGCAGCCTCTCTCTCCTCCCTCATGGTATTCTATGTTTTTCCTTTCCTCCTTTACTCACCCTTTGTACACTTGGGAAATTCATGCCTTTGTCCTTAGCCTATTGTTGGCATGGGGGCTTCACTAAAGGAGCAATACCATACCACGTGGGTTGATAATGGGGGATATATATTGAGTAAAAAATGAAATAATATATTGGGGGATATATAGGGGGTAAATGGTTTTTATATTGGCAAGTATAAAAAATGGAGCTCAAAGTTAATTAAAAAATATAAAGGGGTATAAAAAATGTTAATGAAAAATGGATACCTACAATATCTACTAAAAGTAGGGGTTTTTTAAATTGGTAAGGTGTATTAGGTTCGTATTGGTAGGGGGTTAAATAGTGTGAATTTTAAAGGTATTTCCCGATATGTAGTCAAACTAGGGATATTGTTCAGTATGCCATGAATGCACATGATATGTGAGAGGTTCATTGAGTGAAGCCCGCATGATTTTCGGTATCTCAAATTCATGTTAGCCTTAAGGGGTCTCCATACTTTAGTATGTTTAACCAAGTTGAATTAATTACTATATCGAAATGGGACCTTTATGGGGGAAACTTAGGCCTTATGTCATTATTATTTTTTACCTCAATAAATTAACAATACCCTTATTTCCGTTGATTCACCATGTTTTCCTCATTTTTCACCTCCTTGCTCACCCTAATATACACAAGGAAACCCCACCTCACTTTTCCTCTTCCCTTCTCTTGTTTTTTCTTTCCCTTGGTCACTTTTCTAATGTTATCTCCCTCTACATTGTTGTCATGGGTAGGTATCAACTAGAATTAATTTGTTCCTAGGTTTGATGAACTATCATCCCTCCTCCTCACCTCCTTGGAATGTCGGTATTGGTTGTGATATCCCATCGACACCAAGGATGAGATATCCTTCCCAACCATTCTTCCAATGTCTGCCCCTATTATATTTCTCTTTCACTAGCTTAACCTTAGTGTTATCACATATCCCTTATTTATTTCACTAGTTCAACTCTAATGTTATCACTTTTAGTATTGTCACTAGCTACCTATTGCCTTTGCAATTCAACAATAGCATTATCACATGCTACCTTTGGCCTTCAATATTTATTCACTAGATTTATTTCATGTCACTTTCCTCTTCTTTCTTTCCTCTTTTGTTCACTTCTTGTCCTCCCCCGAGAGTTGGTGTCGCTAATCCCTTTCCACCACCAAGCAAGTTAGTAACCTTTGTTTCTTAGCTACACAAATTTCTTTTGGTAATGAAATCGTCATATTCATACCTATCATGCCTCAACTAGCCTCTATTGTTAGCATTTGTGATCAAATGTGTGCAATTATCACCCTCTTAGCATGTTTCATTTCTAACATCTATTTCATAATCAAGTAATTGTATCCCCTTCATGATAAATATAATCAATGCATTATTTGCACCGTGTAATTTCCATCTTTCATTTCGTGTAGTTGGACTTACTCATAGTTCATTTCATAATCTTGCTAGTATTCTACTAATATGGTAGTTATATTTACTTATGTCATTTCATAGTTTAGCTATTTTGGTCCCTTATTAGCATTCTTTGCATGTCATGCATTTTGTTACATCTTGTTCTTTCATTTTATCTTTGACTTATACATGTTTGATAGCATATTATTTTCATACTTGTGTGATGACTTCAATCTTTGTATTAACTATATTGGCATGGGGTCTCCATGAAAAGTTGAGTACTTAAGTAAACTCAAATAGTGGAGGCTACCCACTTTTTGTGTTTGTGCATTAGTTCTTAATATACACACTAAAGGAGAAACCCCCATGCATCATTGCTTTGCTATTATTGCCACTATTATTTTTACTTTGTCTTATTTTTCTTGGTTACTTTCTTCTCCTTCCTTGCAGTTCACTGTTGTTTCCATCTTATGGATAGCAACACCTACAAGCATGAATATGTAGCATATGAAATTCACACATGATTATTCACATATGCCTACCCAACTAGAGGTCCATCCCATGCCATTTTCATACATGACCACCTGAAGATGACACGATATTTCTCTATATGCCTTTTCCATGATGGATCACCTTCTTTCGGTCCATTTCAATTAGTTTAGATTTACCCCTTTAGGATGTCTAATTCTAAGTTAGGACCCTCCTCCTCCCTTTCATCATCTCCTTTAGCACTTGGTCACCATATTAACCTCAATTTGACCCTTTGTTGTGTGTGTGCAGTGCTCACTTGGAGTATTTCATTTTTTATGGGTCAAATTTCAAGTGTTAATCTGTAAACATCTGTGGATATTCCATTGGATATTTTGTCACAACATATCTCTTAAAGTAAAGTGAAAACTATACTATGAAGAGTTAAAATTCCTTTAGATTCTAAATGCGTTATTACTTATTTTGTTATTTATGCATGCAATAAATAAAATGCAAAAAATGGAGAATATTGAAATACAAACACACACACGCCAAAATAACACCAAGATAAACCATGGGAAACCCTTTCAAGGGAAAACGCCATTGGAAGTTGAGGTTGATTTTCTTTCTTTTGTATGGATGGAAATCATACAAGTAGAAAGGCTCGCTATGGAGTTACCTAAGACATGTGGTATGTGGTCTGTTGCATAACACAAACCCCCTTTTTTATGCTCAAGCTCTCACTCAACCTCTCTCAAGTTGTTGTACTCTATTGTTGAACAAAATACAATCAAAATGAATGGAACCCTTTTCATCCTAGTTTCTTAGTTTAAACACATCTCGATAGCCAACTAAGGGTTAAGTTTGACTCCTCCAACTCTCAATTAGAGTCACAAATTTGACCATTCTAGAGTATTATTCATAGTATTCATGTGGATATCCCCTTTTCATTCAATAATAGGGGATGACATGGGCATCCTCTTGAATTAAGGTGTAAGTCATGATAGGTCAACTTCTGGGAGGCAGAACTTTTGCATTCAAACTCCAATTAACATCTTTCTTACACCATTGGAAAGATCCCTGAGTGTAAAATAACACCATGGGGTCCTACACTTAAGCAGAGAAGTTTTACACCCCTCCCCCATCCCCATGCTCCACAAAAAGGAGGAAAAAAAATGACATTTAAGGCCTCAAAACGGTTGCAAAAGGTTTCATACCTCAATTCTTGAAATTGGGCCCCACCAATAAAATTGCTCCTGTAAGATGATCCCATCAAATTTTCCACTCTAAAAGCATAAAAATGGATGAAAAGTTGGATGTGCAATCTAATCGGGCCCATAATCATTTTGGATGCCTTGGGCATGCCCTTAATGACCCAATTTTTTTTAGGTTTTCTATTTAGGGTTTAAAGTGATCCAAACCTCCTCCTCTCCTATTGACTTCAAGGTAGATAGTGTACCACAAGTTGGTAATGGGATCATGCCCTCCTATCCTAAGGCCTCCACCCAATGTTTGTTCCAACCTTGGTTCTTATGGTTGTGCTCTGGTTTTCAAAGGACTCAAATGAGGGAGGACTTGGTACTTAGGGGAGTCTCAAAATTTAAGCAGTGTCAAGTTTTGGTTTATGTAGTTCTTGCAGGCTTCTGCACAAGGGCTTGAGCCTAGTCTTTAGCTTGGCTCTTTCACATGCAAAGTCCACTAGAGATTCAACATGAATTGTAGAAAATAGAGGAAGTTGAGATTGTCATTTTGATTCAAAGGTTATTGTGATTGTATCTAATTGGGTGCTCGAGACAAGCCATACGAGAGGGCTTCAAAATCAATATTCACACATTGTGGATCTCTATTAGCAGTTGAAGTCGTTCTTTGGTAAGGTCCTCCCGAAAAGAATTGATGTGAAACAATAAATCATTTTGATGTCAGATAAGCCCCAACTACAATTCAAGGCTAAATACAACTACATGACAAGAATTGAGGTTACTATCACATGTGGAAGAGGAATACAATCTCATTAACATGGTACCCATTGTAGTGGACATCTACACCTCCTCTTAATCTTTTAAATATGTAAAACTCTTTTATATGTTTAATTTTCTAGTATATTTATACTTATGAAAACTAATAATTTTTGCTTATATATCTTTTAGACTAATAAACCTTAAAGCTATTCTATTTTTGTAACTTCGTAATACTAGTAAACCTTAAAACTATTCTATTTTTATGACTTCGTGATATTTGTTTTTTCATTTAGCAAAAGTTTCCCATTCTGATTTTTCCGACCACAAATAAAAAAACACACAACAGAGAGTTATACAATATGTAATTTCTTTCAGCTAATAGCGAATTTTAATTAAAAAAATAAGGACAAATAACGAAGGCAAACAGACATTATTCCTAGTGAGGCTTGTTAACTCATGTAGAAGAATTAGACGTTTGTAAAATAAAAAAATTACCGCACCCATGGGTTATCTTCTGCTCCTCGACACATATTCACGTAAGAAAAAATTGCACCAATTGAATTACTTGCTGATACTTTTACTCTTTATTGGAGCACTTCTTGATCCAACAACAGACAGACAATCATATTCCTAGTCTTGAACATAGTGCTGAACTTATTCTTATTACAGATTAGAAGATATCTCGAAATTCTACGTGAGTACATGATGTGGTGGCTGGGGCGGTTGGCTTTCACACCCCCCAGCCATGTTCGAATCCTGCAGGCATAGCATGATGCTGCTGATGATGATATGATGACGTATGTGTCCGATGCTGATGACGTATGCGTTTCGTGCGATGATGCGGCTTATGCTGATGATGTATGTGTTGAATTCTGCTCGCTTTGGCGACGTATGTGTTTCGTACGATGTTGCGGCTTATGCTGATGATGTATGTGTTGAATTCTGCTCGCTTTGGCGATAATATAATGTTGTATGATGAAATCAATATGTTTTGCTTCGGCGATATATGTACTATGTTGATTCTTCAGCGGGGATTCTCTCCCACCCTGAAAAAGTCAATTAACCTCATCGTTTTCCATATGATTTTCAAAATCTGCAATTGAGAATAAGAGTGGTCTTTATTAGTGTTTTTGACAAATGGGGTAGTAAGCTAAGTGGGCTTGATTGTGGGGAAAACCCCACAGTTAAGCGCGCTTGAGCCAGAGGCGATCTGGGATGGGTGACCTCCCGGGAAGTCCTGGTTACCGGGTGCAAGCCTCGGAAGTGATGATTGACGCTATGTGATTCATTTCACTAGTTTCAATCGCATTTCTTCACCCCTATGAACATCACCTGATGCAATGAGTGCTAAGTGAACTATTCAAAAATCATGAGAAATTAGTCAGTTACGACTACCTCTCATGGAAATGGTCATACGTGAATGACTTACTTAATGCAGTTGAATCCCAAAATGATATCTAATATAATGCACTACATAAAACCCCCATACTTAAATTCAAAAAGAGTGAAGGGATCTCTACTTGAATGGTTCATGAGGCACAATACTTGCTAAGGTTTTGCAAATGGGGTAGCAAGCTAAGTGGGCTTGATTGTGGGGAAAACTCCACAGTTAAGCGCGCTTGAGCTAGAGGCGATCTGGGATGGGTGACCTCCCGGGAAGTCCTGGTTACCAGGTGCAAGCCCCGGAAGTGATGATTAACGCTATGTGATTCATTTCACTAGTTTCAATCCCATTTCTTCACCCCTGTGAGCATCACCCGATGCAATGAGTGCTAAGTGAACTATTCAAAAATCATGAGAAATTAGTCAGTTACGACTACCTCTCATGGAAATGGTCATACGTGAATGACTTACTTAACGCAGTTGAATCCCAAAATGATATCTAATATAATGCACTGCGTAAAAACCCCCATACTTAAATAAGAGTGGCCTCTAGTGTTTTTTATTTAAGTTTTTTAGATTGGTTTTTCTAGTTTAATTTTTTTTAAATTTCATGGAATTTATTGAAATCACAAGTTTGATGAGTAATCTAGAGGTTGAAGTTTTTTAGATGGGTTTTTCTAGTTTAATTTTTCTAAAATCTCGAGGAATTTATTGAAATCACAAGTTTGATGGGTAATCTAAAGGTTTTCCATGGCGTTGAATCTATATATAGTTAAAAACCAATTTAAATAACACAAATCAAGATTTCATCACAAATTTTTACGCCACATAAAAATCCAAACACTAAAAACAACTGCATAAAAATAACAAATAAAAATACTTTTATATATTTCACTTATGAAAGATAAAATATCTTAATACTTGTAAGTAAAAAAAATCTGAGTTTAACTTTATTAATTTAAGACTTATAATATTTAAGTGTATGGTTTCAAACCAATATATACGGTTAGTTTTTAAAAACTAACAATATGTATGATTGTGGAAATTTACACTAAAATTTTTAAGGTTAGTTTCGAAAAACTAAAAACATTACGACTGATTGTGAAAATCTACACCAATGATTTTTTTAGAATTTTTTTTCAAAGAAAGATGGAATATAGATGTTTAAAAAGCTTAAAACTAAATTGCAAAAACCAATCGTAGATCTCACATTTTCTGTTACTTTAAATTCAAAGAAAGAGATGGAATATGGATGTTTAAAAAGCTTAAAACTAAATTGTATCTCACATTTTCTGTGATTTTAAATTCCTATCTTCCCACTTAGGTTATTTTGTTAAGTGGGGTGAATATCTTAAAACCAATGTACACAGCTAATTCCAAAAAACTAACAACACTATGATTGAATGTGGAAATTTTAAATCTCAGGAGAGAGGTATGTGTCACGGGGACAGATTTTAAAAAATTTAGAATTAAACTAGTGGCTTTAGGTTTTAAATACTTCTATTGTTGGGAGATTTAAAATTTAAAGAGTGATGTTTCGGAGATAAATTTACAGTGGTTATTTTTACTTGTTATTTTTAAATGACTTAATACTCATCATCAGATTAGGTAGATATAATAACAAATATTTTTTTCCTCATTTTAATTATTTACCTTTCTTTCATTTTTATTGATAAAAAGATAATATATTCATTGTTCAGATATTTTTTTTTTATTAGGGGATTTTTGAGGTTTAAAATAGGCTTCCTAAAAAAATTATAAAATTATAGTGGAAATAATAAAATAAGATTAGATTACATCATCAAATTTTAGAGAGAAAAAAAACAACTATTTTTTCAACTTGTATTTTCAACTTATCTTTCTATGGGTTACTCAAATTTTGAGCAGAAACACTCCTTGGATGGAAAATTTGATTCCTCGTCCAAGGAGTACTCGCATACTTTCGAGGGACCCTGCTACACAAAAATCCAAGGAGTACCCGCATACTTTATGGACGCTGCTACACGAAAATGACAAATACATGAAAACGGTTTTCCATGTATTTCTCATTTTTTGTGTAAATCACGTTTTTCATGTGTTTCTCATTTTCGTGTAGGAGGTCCATCGAAAGTATGCAACATGGATACTCTTTAGATGAAGAAAAAATAGTACTTTCACTGGAAATTTGAGTAAAAACTTACAGTTGAAAATATGACTTGAAAAAATAGTTTTATTATTTTATTATTTTTTAATCTTTGTATTTTTTACTTCAAAAATGGTGAATCATCCCATTATCATCTTGAATCTTATTGGTCCTCATAAAGTTAGACTATAAAAATTCCCTATAATCAATAAATTGATAAATTGAAATTTTAATCCAGTTATTGAAATAAAAGAATTCCAAAATATTGGCTCTGGTTTCATATTTCTACCTTATCCAAGAGTGTGAAGTTATTAAATGCAAAATGGATGTCAATTCCTTAACACATACAACAAAAACTAGACAATAAATTACAGACAATAAATTACAGCATTTGGTATCAATGCAATCAGCGTTCATGAGTCTGTCCTGTATATATGTCAAAGTGATACTTACCTGTCTCTGCCTCATGTCCTTTTTTGACAATATATCAGCGACCTGGTTATACCAATGCAATCAGCGTTCATGAGTCTGTCCTGTATATATGTCAAAGTGATACTCACCTGTCTCTGCCTCAATTTCCTTTTTTGACAATAGATCAGTGACCTGGTTTTGCTCCATGTAGATGTGAGTGTAAGAAATGGGCTAGAAAGTCACAGCCATAAGTCTGATGCTGCTCATCTAATTAGGTGTGAGGCAAAAAAAACCAATCAATGATGCGGCTCATCTAATTAGGTGTGAGGATTTTTCAAACTTTCCAGCTAGTATACACCGTTCAGTTCCCCAACCATATTTGTTTTTAGAGTTACGATTAACTTCACTCGGAGGTCTCCTATTTGCCCACCTGGTTCTTTGCTCTGGCATCACAAGTGGTTTGAAATACCGCACAAAATAAGTTTTCCTCTCCCAAACTCATAAATTTTCCCATTCCGCTTGCTTGTTCTATATTGTCATACTAAAAAACAATAATTTAAATGGGCAGCTTCCTGCGGAATTTTTAGCTTGTTGCAATTTGAGATATGTAAGTGTGTTTAATATTTTCTCTGCCATACCAACAATATTACATTGTTCAAAGCAAAAACTACCTGTGATCTTCGTTAACCTATGGCGTAGGAGGCTCTCTCCAATAATTTTATGGAAGGACCTTTGTTAATTATGGAAGGAACTGTAATAGACCTTCGATACAACAACATCAGAGATGTTCCACTGGTAAAAAACTTTACCAAGACTTGGTGTATGGATTTTCATTGTAACTCTGTAAACCGATTCATGTGGATTTCTGATTCATTTGTACGTCTGGTAAACCATTTCCTCATAATATCTAGAGGACTAGGATGAAGAAAAACACATTACACATCTGAAACTTCTTGGTAATTCAATGGTGCAATTTTTGAAGGTTATCTACTTTTATTCCGAATCTGTACACTATTCTTTAGTGCAATTGGAAATCATAGATTTTGTCTTTGTTGAAGCAATCACGCGTACAAACCAGAATAGGAATTTGGACGATACTATTTCATACCAACGAATTACATTCTTTTGGCAGGTGACCAGCTGTATTTCTCGTACATGTCCTTAACCATCTTTCTGGTTGTTTGACTTCATAACACTTGTTTTGGCAAGTCACAAGCTGTATTTCTCGTACATGTCCTTAGCTATCTTGCTGGTTGTTTGATTTCATAAAGATTGACGACACTCCTTACCAGGGTTGGTATTTCACTGGCAAATTGCTGGTCACAGGCTCATCAATTATAATTAAAGAAATTACGACACTCCTTACCTGGGTTGGTATTTCACTGGCAAATTGCTGGTCACAGGCTCATCAATTATAATTAAAGAAATTGTAAAGTTGTCCAAAAATTTTGTTGAAATTGTGAAAAGTGGGGAGGGAAATGCGACAACTTTGAAATTTGAAGGGTGGGTTTGTTTTGAGATTCCAATCTTGTTCCTACCTCTTTTACCATAATCTTTATATATCTTTATTTTTTAAATTTCTGTAATGTAATTTTTTTTCAAATTTGGTGAGCATTTATTAAATATATAATTTAAATATTTTTAAGGTTATTTTTACCAATTGTCTTGAATGCAATTTTTTTGGAAGTTTTTTTTTTGGTTTTTACGGTTTAATTTCTCTAAAACTTAGTAGGAATTTGTTGAGGTCACAAGCTTGATGGGTAACTCCTGCACAATCCCGTTAGAAATTTTCAAGGTGTTGAATCCATATATACAATCAAAAAACCAGTTTAAATACTATTAATCAATATTTCAACTCAAAATTTTCAATCAAATTCTAGCACTAGAAAGTCCAAAAAATCACATTAAAAACAATTCCTTATTTTATAATAAATTTATTTATATATTTAAAATAATTATTTTAAATAACAAATAACAAAATATTATAAACTCATACAAAATTATTTTTATATCGTAAAATTAAAAAAATAAAAATAAAAATATTCTATTTCTTATTTTTTTAATTCAAAATTTATTTAGTTATATATTACATATTCTCTTTAAACTTTTAAATTTATTGAGTATTTGATTCATAGTTAAAATATTTTTTAAAAATAAGTTATGAATTTATGTAAATTAATAATTATATTAAACCTTTAATCAACTTTAACTTATTAACAAAGAAGTTCAATATCCTTATATATATATAACATTATTAATTATCATAAAACCTTTCTAAAAAGTTTATATTTCTCAAAAAAAATTATATTACGATATAATAATATAAAATTATAATATAACTTCAAATATCATCAAAATAATAAAACCGGTTTCCTAATCGATTTGCATTACGTAAATCAAAAACTACACTCTCTGGAAACATTAATGAGTTTGATTTACTTCTTAAAAAAATCATTAATTTTTTTTTAAATTTTACTTCGATATTGTTCCTATTCAATTTTAGAATAAACTTAGTAGATATTTATTGTAAGGGATATGTTTATTTTAAAATAAGATTTTTAAAATTTTAATTATTAATAGTTTTTAGCAATTTTGAGGTATATATAGTGATGAAAAAGATAGTAGAGATTTATTTTTTATATGATTTTTGAAATTATTTTTAATAATATTATCAATATTTATATCAAAATTAGTTAGGTTTTTTCTATTTTTAATTAAATTGATTAAGAAATTAAGATTATCATTTAATTAATTTTTATATTTTTTAAATTTTGGAAATGTGAGATGTACCATGATGTAAGTATTTTTATATTTACGTGCCATGTAATTTATATGGTTGAGTGAGTCAGTGAATGGATAGTAGGGAATTTGACCTCTATTGAATATTTTAGAATATTCTTAGTAGTGTTACATATTAAAGGTTGAGATTTATTTCAAAAGTAAGTATGCCCTTTCTGTCTTTTTAAAATAAATTTAACTAATTTTTATGTTTTTTTAATATCAATTGGGGTTATCTTGAGTGATTTGGGAAAATGGTTGTTCTCTTCCCACATAAATTGAATTTCTTATCATAAAGAGATTTTCCATAAAATCTTTTATGATTTTTTAAATTTTGTCAATAGAAAGAAAGAAAGAAAGAAATTATTTTAACCTCCACGAGACTAAAGATAGCTTATGGGATAGATTGCTTCTTCATCTACTTGATGTATTCAACCATTTTTCTGTGAAGCTTCACAATAAATGCTCCCAACTTCTCAACAAACCCCTCGCTAAATAGATTATCCCAAGAGCATCTGCTTGATGAATTCAACCCTTTTTTGTGAAGCTTCACAATAAATGTTCCCAACTTCTTGACAAACCTCTTGCTAAATAGATTATCCCAAGAGCTAATTGCCATCATATCTGCATAGCTTTCCATGTTGTCTTTGAAGGCCTCACATTCTAAAATGAAATGCTTTTATGTTTCCACTTTTCCGAAAGAACAAAAAATGCATACACTTTCCTCCCACACTTCTTTTGGCATTTTCCAACGCCCTGTTTCACAACGGACTTGATGGGAGCTAGTCCTTAACTGAGCAATAAGAATTTTGGCTCTCCAAGAGATATCGACCTCTATGTATGCTTTCGATTGATGAATATGAGTGGGATTAAACACTTCAATATAGTACTTTTTCTTTCTTCCTAGCTCCTTATCCCAAGTATGCTTGTGGAACTTATCCACAACAAAAGATTTTATCTCTTTGTTGTTTATAGGACACGTGTTCAAGCAAATACCCCATTTACTAAACCATTTGTCATTTTGCTGCATCCAAGGTTTTTTTTTTTGCACAATTTGTCTTTACCTTAGGTCATCTACCATCTTCCATTTGCTCTTTTTTTTTTTTAAATACCTTATGACTCGCACCATAACAATTGCTTCAATAAGAGCAGCCCCTATAAGGAACTGCACTTTTAATCTTGAATTCTTTATAATCAAACACTTCTAAATTTTCTCATTTTGTCTCCACTGCATGTTGGATGTACTGTTGGCCCATAGTTCACAACCATATAGAATCACTGAAATCACTAGAAGCCCAAAAAGAGTTTGAGTGGTTTTCTAGCCCCATAGCTCGGCCTCTCTACACCTATTTTGAAAAGCATAAAATGCTTTCCAACCCCCCAAAGTTCTTTTCTTTCTACAACCATCCCAGCATAGATTTTTGTTGAAGTCAATTCCGAGGTATTTGTAATCCGCAACTTCTTCGAGAATGTTTCCTTCAAAGTAGAACTTATGCTGATTATGTTTTCTTTTTTTAGAGAAAACCACTATTTTCGTTTTGTTGATATTGACTTGCATCCCTACACTTCTACAAAAATTCTCAAGGGATAGTAAGTGCTCTTGCAAACCAAGAGCTGATTTAGCAATCAGAATAAGGTCATCTGCATACAAAAGAAGCCTTATAACAAACTTGCCCAAATAGATACCATCACCCACCTTGCGAATTTAGCCACTCCTAAAATGTGTCAATATATAAACCAAAAAGGGTAGGAGACAGTGGGCAACCTTGCTTGACCCCGATATCGCTTCTAAAACTTTCAGAAATGCCTGCTGAAGTTCTGATTTTGACTTTCACCTGTTGTTTATAGGACACGTGTTCAAGCAAATACCCCATTTACTAAACCATTTGTCATTTTGCTGCATCCAAGTTTTTTTTTTTTGCACAATTTGTCTTTACCTTAGGTCATCTACCATCTTCCATTTGCTCTTTTTTTTTTTAAATACCTTATGACTCGCACCATAACAATTGCTTCAATAAGAGCAGCCCCTATAAGGAACTGCACTTTTAATCTTGAATTCTTTGTAATCAAACACTTCTAAATTTTCTCATTTTGTCTCCACTGCATGTTGGATGTACTGTTGGCCCATAGTTCACAACCATATAGAATCACTGAAATCACTAGAAGCCCAAAAAGAGTTTGAGTGGTTTTCTAGCCCCATAGCTCGGCCTCTCTACACCTATTTTGAAAAGCATAAAATGCTTTCCAACCCCCCAAAGTTCTTTTCTTTCTACAACCATCCCAGCTTAGATTTTTGTTGAAGTCAATTCCGAGGTATTTGTAATCCGCAACTTCTTCGAGAATGTTTCCTTCAAAGTAGAACTTATGCTGATTATGTTTTCTTTTTTTAGAGAAAACCACTATTTTCGTTTTGTTGATATTGACTTGCATCCCTACACTTCTACAAAAATTCTCAAGGGATAGTAAGTGCTCTTGCAAACCAAGAGCCGATTTAGCAATCAGAATAAGGTCATCTGCATACAAAAGAAGCCTTATAACAAACTTTCCCAAATAGATACCATCACCCACCTTGCGAATTTAGCCACTCCTAAAATGTGTCAATATATAAACCAAAAAGGGTAGGAGACAGTGGGCAACCTTGCTTGACCCCGATATCGCTTCTAAAACTTTCAGAAATGCCTGCTGAAGTTCTGATTTTGACTTTCACCTCTTCATATAACCCATGCACAACTGCTCTCAAATGTTTAGGAACCCCAAGTTCCTGCATTATGTGCCAAAGCTTATCCTTAAAAACCGTGTCAAACACTTTTTTGAAATCAATAAAGCAACAAAATACTTCTTCCTTTTTCTCCCAAACTTTTTCAATTATGTGCCTTAAAGTTATACAACGATCAACTGTGGAATGTTTAGATCTAAAACCTGGTTTCCCTTTAGCACACTTATCTCTTTCTTCTGCCCACTTGCTAAAGTTATTTTCTAGCATGCTTCCAAATAGCTTTGCAAACAAAGGGTTTATCATGATGGTCCAATAATTGGAGGGATTATCGACATCATCGCTCTTGAAAGAGGTATTGCTAGACTAGTTGTCCAATATGTGGGGAGCCCCAGTTGTATGATGTTGTTGAAAATTTTTGTAATGTGAGGTGCAAGGATCTTTAAGCCCCGCTTTAGATATTCTGCTTGGAGTTCAGTTAAGTCTTTTGCTTTTCCAACACCCAACTTCTTGATACCGATCACTACCTCTTGCACCGTAAAGAGTTCAGTATCAGTATTGACCAAGGGGGGAGGGTCAACCTTGGGATCCTACTCATAGAGTTGTCTTGCATAGTCAAACCATTTAGAAGTTGTAATACTATTTCCAATTTGTATCTTTCTCGGTTGGAGCTCCTTCTAAAATAATTTGGGATTATTTTTCCCAAGGAAGATTAGTTCTTCCCTCCTTGAAACCATGAAATCGACATTTTTCTTTCTTCATAACTGCTTGTCAGTTTTGAGCTTTGTGTTATCTTTGTTTGACTCTTTCCACATTCTCCTTGCCTTTTTTCATTCCTCGTCAAACCAAGCATTAACTGGAAAGCAATTTGTTTCATACTTCTTAATTTTTTCTCTTTTTCACTCTGCAAGTGCGCTTTGAATTAAATGTGTTAATTCATGACTATGAAGGTCGTGAATTGTGATTTTATCCTTCTCGAAGAGCCTCTCTAGCGTCATTTTGAAAGTATTACAATTTTCTGGATTCAAAAGAATTCTGCCATGTGGGAGATTTTGTTGGACATGCTGAATTTTTTACTCTAATTGTTTCTTTTCAGTCCAAGAGAAACTTAAATAAATTGGCTTGTGATCTAATTTTAAGTCCCACAACTAATCTCCAATCAAAACTTCCTCCATTTTCTCACACAAACCATGCGAGCAAATTACATAATCTACTACACTTGCTCCATTGTAAGTATTGCAAGTGAAATTACCAGACTTTGCCCATCTAGTCAAGCCATTACAAATGACTAAATCAAAGGCCCCACATAGAGTAAGCAATTTTTCACCAAAGAGATTGCAGCCCTTGTCCTCTGAAATTCTTTCCTGCTAATGATTACTCTCTTCAGTAAGCCAAATAGGGTCGCAATCTTCTTTACAACAAAGAAAGGTAGTTTGCTCACTTGTAGTCCTAGCATTCAAATCACCCACTATAAGGACTTCACCTAGCTGAGAATATGTTGTAATATCTGCTTTTAAGGCTGCAAATGGATCTTTGTGGTCAAGCTCTCTACCTTTGTAGATTTTTGAAACTTGTGGCGCAAAATAGCATGTTTCAATTCTAATGTGGTTTCCATTTTCTAATATTTTAAACCAAATGAATTTCTTATTTGAGTTTTTTGTTTCTAACTGAATGAGACGACCTTCTTTATCCCTCACTAAAACCATGATACCCCCGTGCCCTTTGCCATACCCTGCTGCCTTGTTCCACACTTCCATCTTCCAGTATCCTTCAAACAGAAGTGTCGTTCACCCTTCATGCTCATGTGTTTCTATGAGGCAAATTATGTCTCTATCTTCTGCAATAGGCCCTAACCCAGGTCCTCGTCTCCATGGGTAACCTCCGCAGTTCCAACAAACTAATCTTAAGGAAATTTGGGTATGTTTTGATTGCTATTTATTTTGACATGTAAGAATCACATTTGATTCTGTGTCCCTGCTTTCCCACACTGAGCCTACTTCCTGATTTCTTGTTGAAGAGCTTGTTGCCTCTTCTTTATTACCATCTTTCTATTATGTTTTGGAAGGAGGTCCAAATCGCGCTATCACAACTTTGCCTTTATAAATCCATGCTCTCTTGCCTTCATCTCTTGCTGCCCTAACATTTAACATTTCTCCCTTCTTTCCTCCTGTTGTCTTACAATTAAATCTTCTTCTAGGAAAAAGCGAGAACCCCTCAAGAGATGCTTCTTGCTTAGAATGATATATTTATCATGCAAGCTAGGCATGATGACTTTTATGGGCCTGGCTCTCTCACTGTTAAACTTACCCACCCTCCATGCTTGGCATATTTTTCCTTGCCATAGCAACTTGTCTTTCAAGAAGTCTCTTGCAAGGTCAAGAGTACATTCATTTTTCTCATAGTCTTTTACCCCTTTAATAATTATGTTTGCTGCTCTATTTTGTCTTTCCTTCCCTTCTCTATCTTGCATGTTGTCGACCTGAATGTTTGATTCTCCTTCGTTATTAGCAGAATTGCTAATAACTTGAGCCCAAGTTTTGAAAACTTTGGTGGAATCTCCTTTCCTTTCTTCTCTTGCTTTCTCTTCATGGTTGTCTATTTGGGCAATCATTTTCCCTTTATCCTAGGATGATTTCACATTCACCACCTTTGTACTTTCCACTACAAATTTCTTTATGTTTTGCACATCTGCCTTCATGCGTTGCCATTATGTATTCCCTGTCAAGAGAGCTTCATGTAGCAATGCCACTTGTTCTTTTAAAACTTTATTGCTTTTTGTTAAAGCCTTGTTCTGAACTATTATTATATGAATTTTATGATCTCTGTCCTACTCTTTAGCTTCTAAAACCTCCAACCTTTGTTTTGCATTTAACAATTCTTTCACATAAAGATCAAATGACCAGGTGAGAGCTCTGGATGTGGGACTATATAAGGCAGAATCGTCAATGACTTTTCCTCTAGAACTCTTGTTGCCACGTGCTTGTAGAGGAGACTTGTTTGGGTGCTTATTGTGAAGGGCTCGAGTACTTTCCTTTTGAGACTGTTTTCTCCTTGTTTGCTCCCATTTTAGAGGGGATAGTCTTCATTTTAAAATGACCTGATATTGTTTGGCATTGACCCAAAACCACTTCCCAACTTTGGCGAATGAGGCAATTTTCACTTGTCCTAAATCATTTGTCTCCACATGTTCTGAAATTTCTTGTCTCGTTGTCATGTTTGAATGCATTTGTCATCCAACTTGTTCCAAGAAAGATGTAGGTCTATAAAATGCCAAGATTACTTCGCATTGCTTCCCGTTGTTCAGGTTATCGTTGCTCCCTGCTTAGGCTACAAGTTGCTCCTTGCTCCCTGCTCGATACTTTTGTTGCATAAAAGCTCCCTGCTTTCACATTGCTCGCTACTCTCACTACTGACCACACTGCTCGTCAACAAGAAAACTTCAAAGATAAAACTTTGGCATTGATTGCCCATGAATTACTGAAGTAGGTGCGGATAAATTCGTTGATAAATAAAGTCTACCCATGAACAAAATCTGCCTTCTCAACTTCTCAGATATCATAGAACAACGTTTTAAAGCCATGTTATCATTATCTGCACAAATAAGCATTCATTATGTCTGCAGGTTGAAGGCACGAAGTGTAACTGCTTAGTATTTTAAAGATCGGCCATGGCCCACTGCATAAAGATGCGAAAGCATGCCAATGTCGCAAATTTCAATCTAACCCTGAAAATACACAATTAAACTCAAATGAAAATATATGCTTATTAGACACCGATGTTATTATTAGACACCCATATTCTCACCAAGGGCTCTTTGAAATTTTCAACTAATCCACTTGAAATTTCAGATCATCACAATTTAACCACTTGCCAACATTGTTGCCAAAATCACCCACTAATTAGCGAATGACTTGTTTTTAACAAAATTCCTTGAAAAGAGAAATCACCCTTCACAACCAACCCCTAGCATTATTCTCCAAATAAGATGTATGGCAATCTAGTCATAAATAATAAAGCTTGGTCTGCTACCCATATCCCACTGAAACGAAACAGATGACCATTATTATTCCCTACAGCAGGGTAATAACGTATTCAAAAACATTGATGTTGACATTAGTTTTAAATTTACCAAAAATTAAATGATTTTATCTAATGTTTACCTTTGAAATTTTTTTTATTATTATTATTATTTTATTTTTTATTTTTATTTTTTTTAAATCTATTTTTTCTACATTCTAATTGGTTAGAGTCTTATTTTGTAATGATAATATGTACTTTGACATATTAATGGCAGTGTACAACCACCAACTTAATTAACTTTAAATATGCATAAACTTTATGCTTAATCTTTATATATATATATATATATATATATATACCACCCCATAACCTAAACTGGTAAATGTTTGAGTGAACTAAGTATTTGTAAAAGGTTTTGGCGGGTCATTTTCCATTTATTGAGATTAATTGTAAGACTGTACAACATATTTATTATATCCTCGACTTTTGTTGTTGGCCAACTTGGCCTTCGGCCAACGTGCCTCTACACAAATGTCAATGCAAAAGTAAAATAGTATAATGTTATTGTTTATTATCATAGCATATGTATGATTGAATGCCAACCTCATCATATTTGTTATAGGCAATTTAGTTTATTGAAAAATATTTTATAATTTAACTTAATGTTGTTATAACATATTCAAAATATAAATATTTAACAAATCGTTTTTTTTTTTTTTTTCAAGTGATAAAAATATCTATTTTGTCTATTGTCAAGCAGAGGTTTTCAACTAAAAGTAAAAGTAAGAAGGTGCAATGGGCTTAAGTGTCTCCCCAAATTTATGTTAAATATTTTGGAAATTATTTTTTTTTAACTGAAAACTTTAATATGCCCTATATTTTTAGTTTTTGTTGTATTTAATTATTTTGTATCTTTGAATTTTTATTTAATTGTTTTGCATTTTAAAATTTATATTAAATTTCAATTTCTAATGATACAATTATAAAATTGTCATATATACTATCAAATAACATATTACATCATATCCAATAACAAATTACATTATATAAAAAATAAATTATCAAATAATAAATAATACATTTCATTTTGAGAAATATAGAAATTATTAAAAAATGTAATAGTTAGCTAAATTATTATTTTACAGTAGTTAGATTACATAATTTTTAATCTATTGGTTCTTGAAATACACCTTCAAATAATACATTTCATTTTGAGAAATATAGAAATTATTAAAAAATGTAAAAGTTAGCTAAATTATTATTTTGCAGTAGTTAGATTACATAATTTTTAATCTATTGGTTCTTGAAATACACCTTCAAATACTCACTTTTCACAGAGAAAGATTTGAATCATATTTATTTTCAAAGTCTTCGATATAATGGTTAGTTAAATTATAATTTTATATTGTTTAAATGACATTTTTAATATCAGTATTGTCAAAAGCTTTATTCATTTTGAAATGTCATAAAATAATTAATGCAAATGTAATTTTTTTATATTTTTACAATACAGTGGAATCTAGTTATGTAAGTTAATGTCAAATTGTGACTAGTGAATTTTGCCTAAAATCAAATAAAAATTAATTGAAATATCTTTAAATTATTATGCATTCAAAAACACATTATTAAAAAGATATATATCATAATTTTATTAAAAATATATCACCTAAAATTAATAAGGTAATTGTGTCTTTATTACATAAAACATTACAATGTCAATATTTTCTTAATTTATTAGTTGGTTTATTGTGTTTGATAAAAATCTCTACTTGAGTGTTCGTTTCACTTGTGTAGAACATATATTTTTTGTTCATATTTAATATATATATATATATATATATATATATATATATATATATATATTTGTGATGTTTATCTTGAGCATATTCATATGTATTCGAACAAATGTAATATTGTGTAAAAATAGAATTCAATGAGAAGTTATATATATGTATATGTTAGTAGTTTTAGTTAGAAGATTTCCAATGCAAGATAACAATATTTTTTTTACTACATTTGGTAGAATCATTTTTTGGTTTGGAAGTATAGTTCTAAAATTTTGGTTTCAACCTTCAAATACTAAGTCTAAGGTTATTAGCAGTATTTTATGGCTATTAAAAACACTTTATTCATTCATTCATATATGTCTTATTTGTTTCTTACTCTAATTTAATGATATTTAAAATAAACAAAAATACCTACGGTAACCCTTGTTAAAATACAATACTTAGTTCATAGATTTCAAAATTCCATAATTAAACTACACTACAGAAAAACATTAGCTAGGAAGCTGTGTTTAATTTATATAACCATACCGTAACTATACATATAAATTATATAATATAAAAAACACTAATGGCTACATGCTTATATATTCCGGTATTCATTGCTGCATTGTTCCATCTATTCGAATATTTATTGCACTATTATTCAGTGCAATAAATATATCAGGGTACTATTATTGCCCATGTCAAACGCTACCACACTGACAATGTCAAATCGTATCCGTAAAGGGACGCGTGGCCGCAGCCGCAGGGAATGTAAACAGCATATACAACCGGCCGGCCGGGCAGTAGAATCCAGGAGTGAAAGCGCCTAGCGAGTACAAATATTCAAAACGGCGTTGGCCGAAGGTCAGCTAAAATGTTCTTTTTGTTTTAATGAATTTTTCGTTTTGTAATTTTTGAGAAATTTAGAACCTCGATTTGTGTAATTTTAGCAACGGAACATAACTTAAAATAAAATTTGTGAATAACGTTAAAGTATTAAATTGCAAATTTGGCCAAAAATTACCGATGAGAATGATATATTTTTGCAGTACTATATATTTGGAAAAAAAGGATTTAATTAATCTTGCACTATGCTTCTTCAAAACCAGTCCTTGGACTGTGGACATTTTAAATGTGGACGTGGAGAAATTGTTTGGTTAGCGAAAAGTGGTTAGAATTTAGGGAAAAAAAATTAAAAAATCTTGTAGATGTAGTGTTTGAATCATATTTTTGATGGTGGAAATGGATTTAGCACCATCAAAAACGTCTAAAGCACCTAAAATTATGAATTTTGACGGTTTTTACTTGAATTTACAAAAAACCCTGCGAGATTTTTTCAAAATATGGCCGGAATTTCCATAACTGCCACAACAAAAAGGCATAATTTTTAGACTACGGCTATTTCAAATCCAAATTTTACACCTAGAGTGCCATGAGGAAGTTAGTTAGTTTGTGTTGTGTGTGGTTGTTATTGGGTAACACTATTTCAAGTAATGTTTAATTATATTATTTTAAATAATTTAATAATTAATTAGTCTAGATTTATTTTAAATTTTAATTTAGTAAGAATTGAGAGATATTAAGTTAGGAGTCAAGATGAATCTAAGTATTATTGTATTTTATATCAGATTTCCATGTTCTTGTAAACCACTATAGTAAATCCATCCAACACTTTACTCAAATTTATTTTAATAAATTTTTTTTTTTTTTTTTTTATAGCCTACTCCTTGAGCCATTTCCCATGTGGGGTTGTCCTACTAGAGAAATGAAATGAATGATTTTAATGAAGTCCACGAGGCTGAGCAGCCTAAAGGACCTAGAGAATAACAATTTTAACTTATCTTCATATTCATTTCATGTTCGGCTAGTTTTGACTAGAAAACTAGAAATTTGATTGATCTTATCTTTGTCAAATAGATTGTGCATGTTGTCAATATTTAGATTGTTTTCATATTGAATGTGAATATCCTTATATGTTGCACACTCCAAGACAAAGTGTCATTCTGTCTCCATCACACCCTTATCCCAGAAAATGCAAGTTCTCTCTTCCCAAACTTCCTTAGGTTTCTTCCACCGGCCAGTTTCACATCTAAGGTGATGTGAATGCGAGTTCTCTCTTCCCAAACTTCCTTGGGTTCTTCCACCGGCCAGTTTCACATCTAAGGTGATGTGACCATGTTCTCAATCATGCCACTAGCACCCTTGCTTTTCCTTTAATAGTTGCTCCTAAATATGTTTTCTCACCATGGTCACAAGTTGGATTGAACTCTTTGATGTAGTATGTTTTTTTTTACGCCCATAGTGGTCCAATCCTAAATTTTTTCCATCACAATTTTTTTTAATTTCTTCATTGATGTTAAGGCATTCATGCAACTTCATATTTCACTTACTCAACCACTTTTGTTTTACTGGTTATCCATGTTTTTAGTCTTATTTAAATAGATTATTAGACTAGTTATAACAGTTGCCTCCAATGAAAAAGTGCATGTTGATTTCATATAGGACTATGGCTTTAACTTTGAGATTGTTAGTAATTAGATGTTTTTGTATTCTTTCTAACTGCCTCCAATGGCAATCAAATCTTACATTCATCTTAATAATAACATATAATTATTGGATAAACCATTATTCTATCAAATATATAAATAGGGTAAAATTCCAAACTGAATGAGGCTCTAGGCTACAAACTTATGGAATTTAAAAATTTGGCTAAACGTTGTCTCCTTATAAGACAACAAAGTGTTTAGCATAATAAAATATTGTTTCAAAATTTACAAAAAAAAAAATCTTTGATCCCATAATAAGACTCAATAAATAAACTAGCCCACCCTCATAGAATCTCAATTCTTGCTCAATCATAAATTCATGCAATATCTAACTGACTCAAACAAGTTAGCCATTCACTATAATATTACCAAATAGAAAAAGAAAAACGGAAAGAACGCACTCCTCACGGACGAAGATCCCGACATCGATTGTAAAAACCAATAGAACATTGACATGGCAGTTGTGGCAGAGGCTTCACTTTCATCGTGAGTCCGTAAGGGGAGTCCAAAAGAAACAAAGTATTTATATGTGAGTGGTGCAGAGAACAATAAATGCAAGGCTGCATTTATTAACAAGGCACTGTTGCTTGCTGGGGTAGAACTCAGATTGACAGATCACTTTATTGTTTGGTCGGAGATAATGGGCATGTTGCAGGAAACGGTACAATGGCGAATCGGCAAGCACTCAGGTAAAAACGAGGTGCGAAGTTTTTTGCCTGCACGTAAGGACGAAACAAGATTAGGTCACGGTTTTAATGTTATTATTCAACACCCGGAGGTCTGGACGCTTGTACATGGGGCTTCAACTTTCTCCATCATAGGAATTACTTGGCCAAGAGGAAAATTTGAAGCCTCATCCAATTTTTAGGTCTGTTCCCTTAGGGATAGAGTAGCTACACTGTTGTTATTTCAGCACGGCACACAGATGGCATGAGCTCCTTCATTTAGTTTTCTTGATCTGTAAAGTACTGATCTTGTCCTTGTCGCCGAAAACAGATAGAGGGTATGGTACTGCAGCCCTGTCCTTGTGATCGTCTTGTCTGGGGTTGGCTAAGGACCGTTGTGATAACCTGGTAGGAATCCGAAGATAAAGACTCTTTATATAGATAGAATTTGAGGGCAAACAATACCTAGGCAGCAGGGCAGCATCATTTGAGCAGTTGGAGATATAATTAGGTCGAAATATTGAGTTGCAGGTGAAAGGTAATGATAGCTGGTATGGATGGTCGAACGAGGAAGGCTAACAGAGTTATGAGCCCCGACCAAGCAAAGATCTGTTTGCAGCCCAAACAGACTAGGAAAGTGCAGGTGGTGTATTATTTGAGCAGAGGTGGCCAGCTTGAGCATCCTCACTTCATGGAACTTGAGCTGCCCTACAACGAGGAACTCTACTTGAGAGGTGAAGTAAAATTGCTGGACTTTTTCAGAAGTTTTCAACCAGGAATTTGTTATTTTGTAAGGAAATGGAGTCATTCTAGATGTGTCCACTTGATAATAGATTGTAATCAACCAGGAATTTGCTATTTTGTAAGGAAATGGAGTCATTCTAGATGTGTCAACTTGATAATATATTGTAATCAACCAGGAATTTGTTATTTTGTAAGGAAATGGAGTCATTCTAGATGTGTCCACTTGATAATATATTGTAATCAACCAGGATTTTTTTTATTTTTTTTAAGGAAATGGAGTCATTCTAGATGTGTCCACTTGATAATATATTGCCCTTACAATGTGACACTGACAATTTGTGTTCTGGGGATGGAATATTGAATGGCACCTACAAATTTCGTTATAAAACTGCGTTATTGAAAGTGAGGTGCATTGTACAGTTGAAAGCATGAGTAATCAATATCTCACAGTGGTGAAATGATTCTCAGCGGTAGTGCCTTCTATCGAACTGTAATTGATTTATCGTGGGTGGGAGTGCAGATTTTCATATATATATATATATATATATATATATATATATACTTTTAGAAGGTGATCTTTGACTATCTCTGGGTCATTGGGAGGTTGTAAATATGTAGTTGAATTTATATCAATGGTAGATTTTGGGATATTACCATTTTGGGATATTTTAGAATTTGACACATAAGATTGTAACTATGTCAATTTTTATAAAACTGCAAGTGATTTATCGTGGGTGGGAGTGCAGATTTTCATATTCATATATATACACACTCTTAGAAGGTGATCTCTGACCATCTCCAGGTTGTTGAGAGGGCTATCAATATGTAGTTGAATTTATTTCAATTGTAGATTTTGGAAATTTAGATTCTGAAAAATAAGATAGTAACTATGTCAAACAATTGATGTTGCTCTTATTACTCATATTTCCAAATTTCCAAATATGTGTAGAATCTGCAATAGATATAAAAATAGCACAAATATATCACAAATATGTAGAAAGTTATAGTTTATACCAGCCACATCATTTTAGGGAATGTTTTCCATTGAGATCTGTGGTGGATAACAGATTCAGCTTGACAACAGGATGTGATGGATAACAGATTTATTTTGACAACAGGATTTGCTTACTGTGCAGATTTTTGTGAAGGTTTTTGCTATTTTGAGTGTGTTCTCTAACAATTTTGACTGTGTTTTCTGTTAGATCGATTTGACATTGAGTGTGTTTGTGGTTACATCGATCAAAACTTAGGGGACTATTTTGGCAGATTTCAACTAGAATCTCTAGATAGATCTATTTTGAGTAAATATTGAAATGCTCCAAGAAGCAAACCTGGTTACTTGGCCAATTGAGGAGAAATATTATACCCATTTACGGCTAAACTAAAGTCAACTGAACAGCTAGGGTTTTGTTTTTCATCGTAACAATATCAAAACTTTGTGAATAACTTACTGTTTATCTGGTCACAGATATAATGGATCGCTTGACACTTCTCAGAGGAAAAGGCATGCCATCACTTTTCTCATGGTCATGCAAAAGGTGCTTGCTCTCACGGATCTACCGTTAGAGTAGTTAAATGCGATTTCTCAATATACGAAGAAATTAAATGGACAGCTTCTGTAAAATTCCAAGGGGCAAGGTCACTTTCTCATCTTAAAATGCTTTCTGTATGCATGCAGGAGCTATAAAAATGGTTATGTCTGGAACGATTTATCGGAGGACGATGTAGTCTGTCCAGCTCGTGGAGTTGAATATGTTCTCAAGGGTTCAGAGTTGTTTGAAGGTTGTTCAGGTAGCTACTTATTTATTTATTTTTGAAGATAAAAGCTTACATTATTCAGAAATATTATCAGATTTACAAGGGAGTAAATTTACATTCCAGAAAAAACAAAATTTAATAATAATAAAATAACTTAAAACTAAAAAAGATAATAATTTAAAAAGTTTCATATTTTTAATAATTGTAAAATTTTTAATATTATACAAATAATTAAAATAAATTTAAATTTCCGCTTTGGACCCTAATCATTTTAAGAATATTTATACTTAATTTTTTCCGGCTAACATCTTACACAAAGACACAATTTCAGTTACTAGCACTTCTTGAAAATGTGAAAGAAGCATTATTTTTAGGTTCGTAAGAAAATTAATTTATTAAATATTATGGGTTTGTTAAGATGTTAAATTTATGTATTTAAAAATATTTCTCAAATAAAAAAATTATTCAATTAAATAGTTAAATTTTAATAAAAAATATTTGTTAGTAAAATTATATTGAAAACAAAGTTTAGAGGGGTTTATTTAGTACTGTTGCAAAAATGTTTTTGGAAAAAATTATTTAATAAAATTTTGAAAATGTAAAATAAATATGAGTACAAGATTATGATCTGAGTTTAGATCACAAAACTCCTCTAAAAATAATAGTGATCAAAACCAAACTAGTCTAAAATAAACTCAGTTACAAATTCACCACACAACAAACAAACAAATCAACAAAAAATATAAAAATAAAATGACAAACCAACAAAAAAAAATGTCAAACAGGCAGGGGTCCCAAAAACAAATAAATAAACTCTGCAGAAGATATTGGATAGACAGTGATCTGGTGCTTTGTAAAGACATTCGATGTAAAGTCAACAGTTCAATTCCCAGCCCTAATCAAGGTGATATATTAAATATATAAAGATGTAATCCCACCAAACTTAATAAAAAACAAATTCCTTAATCTAAAATCAACTCAATTACAAATTCACCCACCACAAACCAACAAAAAAAATTTAAAAATAAAAATAAAATATAAACGGCCTGGCCCAAAAAAAAACAAACAAACAAACTCTGCTGAAGAAAAAGTATTGAAGTCCATTCTGAAGAAGAAAAAGTAGGGAAGTCCATTTCCAAAACAAACTCTGCTGAAGAAAAAGTATTGAAGTCCATTCTGAAGAAGAAAAAGTAGGGAAGTCCATTTCCAAATTTCAGAAGGGAAAACATAATTCCTCCGTGATTGAACGGCCTTTGTCCATTACTGTAGGGTACTCGACCTGTGATATGTGTGGTCCACCTTTTAAAAATTCTGCCAACGATAGTCTTTACACCTCTCTATTGCAGATATTAGTTCATTATATTTTTCCACTCCGTACATTTGAAAGTTTATCATAGTGATATGATCTTTTCTGTCTTGGTTATCAGAAAAGTACCAAGAAAGCTCAGGCAGCAAGCCACCCATGGTTTGGCACGCTAATTCTGAAGGAGCAATGATGGTTCATTCTCTGGATTATACACCCTTGGTTAGTGCCAAACCACCTGCAGCTCCTAGGCGCAGCTTAAAGATTGAAGCAGCTGAAGATTTGCAAGACAAAGCCTGCAGTAATGGAATGCCTCCTGATGTCCAGTTTGCCCAAAATAGCACAACACCAAACTTCAGAGTAACCACCAGAGTTGAAGACAATGGCAGCGGCGGCACCTCTGAGATCCCCAGTTATAGGAGTGAAACTCAGAAGCCATGTGATCATACCCAAGACCATAATCAGATTCAAATGTCTGAAACCCTGGATAGAGGAGTATCCAACCCTGAAGAAGAACAAGAACCACAAAAGGAAAAACAAGAAGAGAAAGAAGTCGATCGAAACTCCACGGAATTGAGTGCAGGAGATCAGTCTCCACCATCGCCCTCGAGCGCTTCCTCGGAAGCAGCAGCGCATGTGGACAACAGATCGTCAAACCCCCAAGAAATACCAGCAGCTCAAAGCAAACGGCCCAGCAAATCAGTGAGATTCCAGGAGCAGAAAAGCCCTCAAACTTCAACATTCAATCTGGTACAGCTCATTTCTTGTGGGTCTCTGGCAGTAAAAGATCACAGCATTCAAATGTCTCCCCACAGAGTTTCTCGGCTCGCTCGTGCTGTAGAGACCTCGGGAGCTCAATTACCCATTTCTAGGAGGAGAAATCGAATCTTGCGTAGTAATGGTGTTAATCGGACTCTGGAAGAAGAACTAGAATGCATGTCCGAGAACCCACGCTTACTGGAAGATAAGGAGTATTTCAGCGGCAGCATAGTTGAAGCTGCCAAGGCTGCGGAAGACGAACCAGACCCTACTCTCAATAAATGTTCTTCATATAATGCTGAAAGGTACAATTATAACATTCTTTTTATCCATTCTGATTCCATCAGAATATTATTATATCGCTTAATTTTTTGGGTCATCAGATTACACAGTTTATTCATCAGAATATTATGTTACAGTAGGAATAGAAGAATCAGAAAGTAGTAAGAGAATCTGAGAGTTTGTATTATCTTTTTTTCCAAATGTTGGTCAGTGGGGTTTAATTTTCACGAGATGTCAGGTTTAAATCAGAACAGATTGAGGATGGAACCACCTTTGGTCTCAAAATATTAAAAATACTTTGTTCTTTAGAAAAATACAATCAATAATAATTTGTTATTTTCACAATTAGAATTTAGGTTGCTAATCTGGTTTTTCATCATGTACTCCTAATGATGAGTGCTCCACTCTTCATGTACCCCTGATGATCCACTCATCATCATGTATTCCTAATGTGACTGCTCCACTCTTCATGTACCCCTGATGATCCACTCATCAATGATGAGTGCTCTACTCTTTAGGGGGTGTACACTCTTCAGGGGATGTACCCTTAATGATGAGTGCTTCACTTTTCAGGGATGTATTCCTGAAGATGAGTGGAGTGTCATTTCAATTCAGATATACAATTTTTAAACAATATGTTATTTGTATAGTTAGAATTTATGTTGTTAATTTGTGTTTTTGTTTTTTTTTTCCAGAAAAACTATATATTTTGTTTGAAATAACTAATATTTTGGGTAAAACGCTCCACTTATCATGTGTCTCTAATAATGGGAAGAGCGTCCAGCTGAAATGTTGCTAATTTTAATCAATATACACAATTTCTGACCAACATTTTAGGTAAACGCTGCTACATCCATCATGTGTTCTTAATACAATTTCTGACCAAAGTTTTGGTATCCATCCATCATATATCCCTGATAATAAGTGGAGTTTTGTTTAAATTTTTGGTGCATTTTGATTTGCAGAAGCTCCGAATCTGAGATGGTTGGGACGACTGCAAAGAACGAGGATCACAGCGGTGATGATAGGGCTAAAACTAAATGTCTTCCTCGGAAGAAGGTTCCAAAGAAGCTTCCCAAGACTGAAACGATGCCGGCAACACTTTCCAAGGACTTAGTAAGTGGTACAGACACCCAAGGGAGTGGTAATAATGGTAATAGTGGTAGATGGGTGGGACTTTACCGATTCTCTGGGCATCCTTGTATAGGGTTTACTTGAAAACCTATGAAGGAACAGTTCCCAGCGTTTCCATCCAGGTACAAAAATATGGTGATTTTCAGTAAGAGTACTAGGTTGACAGTGGCAGTTGGATTTTGTTTTTGGTCCAGACTACTGGGAATCTGCGATAATTACTAAGTTTGATTCTCAAACTTTTACCCATCTTTATCCAAAAAGCCAGGAGACTTTTCCAGTGCTACCATCTTTTACCAAAATAGCTATGAGGAACTTTTCTGCTGGGCTTTCAGGCTGGTTTATAGAAGTGAAGCACTTTTGTAATTTAAATATTCAACTGAACTAAAAATTTGGTTAGCTTTGGTTTATAATGGTGCAATTGTTCATTGGTCAGAGTACACGGTAGAGTTTTCATTTTCCACTTCAGGCTGGATTATCTTTGAATTTTGATTTTCGATTTCTACGTTTGTTTAACATATTAAAGTGAAAGTTTGATTTTAAATAGGCTGGTTTATTTGTGATAGTAAAATATTTATGTAATTTAAATTTGTGGGTTTTGTTTAATTAATTATAAGTGGGGTGTTTTTTATTAATTTGTCAATTGAAAATAAAGATGGTTAATATTCATTTTATTATAACTATGAATAAATAAAATGTTAAAAATTTATAATGAAAATTTTTTAGTGTTTCCAAATATTTCTTAATTTGGACTTGATATATGAAAAAATGAACTTTCAATTAATCAAAAACAGTTTTATATTTTATACAAAATTAAATTTTTCCCACCAATTAAAAACATTTTAAATTCTTAATTTATTATTCAATAATAATTTTAACTTAAATAATATTAATAACACATTAAATATTATATATTATCATCTCTAAAATTATTAAAAAATATTAAACAATAATTTAAATGAGTGAATCTTAATGCCATAAATAGAACTTTAGTTTGACATTTTATTTTATAAAACTTTTAAACTTAGATAAAATTGATAAAACTTACATGCTTATAATTTAAATTTTTAATTAAATTAAAAAATAGTCGATAATAATATGAACTTGCTTTGATTTATATAATGAAAATAATATATATTTCATTGGCACAGCTAGATTATCTTGCTATCCATATGGAATCAAAGATGCATACAAAAACATGCCTCTTCTATATGAAGGAAATTATAGAAGGTCCAAACTACAACATTTGTTCATATGTACTTGATGTAAAATTGATAAGAGAGCCATTGAGAAACTATCAAAAGAAGTCTAGAAAAGAAGACCAAAAGATGCTTCCGACCATAATTTATGAATTCTCGAGGACATAAATTAAAGATATTGACATTATTTTTACAACATTGGTACACAAAATCAACATTATGATTCATTCAAAAATTTATAACCAGTTGTAGATCATAAAAGAAATAAAAGAAATAGATCATAACTTACCGAAAGCTTAAAAAATTGATAAAGACTAGAAAAGATGCATTCTCCTCTTATCCATTCTTCGAGGTGGATTGATCTAGACTGTGTAGATGGAGTCCTTTCTCTAGGAGATTGTTTGTTGAACTCCTCGTGGATATGAAAGAAGGATAAGTATTGGAACTCCTGCAATAACTTTTTTATCTTTAACTTTCAATCACTGTTTTACAACTAGGCCGAGTCAACTCGGAAACGGCCTGGTCAAACCGAGCCATTAAAAAAATTTACGACCAGGCCAGCTAACCGGCTAGGTTGGCCGAGTCATAGTTGACTCGGTCAACCAGGCCGAGTCCGTATTGACCAGGCCTAGTCATTGAAAACCGGCTGGGCAGCGTAAATCATGAATAATATTATACTTTTGACCATTGAGACAAAACCTTGAAATTCTTTTTACACCAACTTATATAGGAAGTCATGCCCTTTCCAATGAGTATTCATTTACCTCCTAACTGTGTGTCATTGCAGAGATTTTACTTTTTGAAATATGTGTATGTTAAAAATTGAAAAAGGCTGCCAGCCAAGTTGAATAGGCTCACTAAGGCATGTTGGATCCTCCAAATAGACATGTCTCTTCATAGACTCAAACAAGTATATATACCCAACTGAACTTGTCCATTTTAGCTCTGAAATTTTCAGTCAAGAGAGTATAGAAAAAATTGGTTAAGAGGTGAATTGCAGAAAAGAGCAAAGAGTTAAAAAAGGATGAATTTTGGTGAAGATTCTGTGATTGGGATTTGATCGATATATTGTGCAAACCTGAGACTTGTGTCACAAGAATAATTTGGAACGTAGGACAGAACCTGAGTACTGTTTGGGCCCACAAATCTCACACTTTTTCAGAACTATGGTGTCTTCTGCTTGTAAAACGAATTAGTGGATCTGTGAAAGAATTTAAACCTGTTGTAGCTTGGATTTGTAGTGGGATTTTTTGGACTTGTGGAAGCATTTAAAATCAGATCCGTGGTGACAAAGTTTTGCACTGTGGAGGACATTTTCTTTGAACCATTGAAGCTCAGATCTGTTGAAAATAGTTTGGTCCAATATAGAACATCAGCAGATCTGTGGAGCATCTCTTCTTGACATGGACAGTCTTTTGAAACAGTTTTAAGCAGCCCTTTGAGACAATTTGAGCAGACCTAGGAGGCATTTTGCAGCACTCCCTTGATGTCTTTAGAGCATCCCTTGAAAAGATTCTGAAGCAGCATTTTGTAGACATGCAAGCACCTTGGAGCAGATTTTGAAGGGCTCTGAAGATAACATCTAAAGCAGTATTGAAGTGCCTTGGAAGCCATTACTGGGATAGCCCTTAGAAGATCTCTTGAGCAGACTTGAAAGCTTGTTGGTGCAGATCTTGAAGACTTCTTAAGCAGGACTTCAAGTGATTCTAATGCAAGTTCTTGGGGATGATCTGAAGCCTACCTTGAGTACTTATAGAGGCATCTAGGGGACAGAGCTATTAGCAGAATTTGGAAGAGTCTTTGAGGAATTTTTGAAGGTGTTTAGATCAGACTAAGAGTCGGTTTAATCCTTGTATGACAGTTGACTATGTTTAATCCTTGGTTATTTGTATTTTGTTTTGAGTCTTTGATCATGTATGACAGTTGACTATGTATTGCCATTGGGTACCATTTTGATATAATGGATTGGTTCATGAGCCTACTTTGATCATATGTTGTCTTCCGTCTATATTATAATGCTGTGTGTTTGGAAACATGAATGAAAATCTTTAAAATTATATTTAAAATTATGTTTTTTTATAAAAAAATAAATATTTAATGTATTTTTTACAACGACCGAGTCATTGAAATCGACTAGGCCGAGTCATTACCGAATCGGAGTCCTGGTCAGAGTCGATCCTCGGCCTGGTCGGATTCCTGGTCGGAGTCGTAAAACACTGCTTTCAATAACATAAATTTAAAACATGTAGATCAAATTTCTTGCATACTTAGTCAACAATACATTTAGAGTCTCCCCCAATCTTAAGCTTGGGAATGTTTAATGACTTTGCCATAAGTAGGAGAGCCTGAGCAGCTAAGAGTTCAGCTTTAGTATTGGTGCCTTGACCGATACCAAGACAAGCTTTCAGGTAACGATTTTGAGGTAGCAAGATGATAAAGCCTCCACCACACACACTAGACTGAGAAGTACCATAAAAAAAAAGTTGTATGAAGATCAAAATTTAGAGTGAGAAAGACAACCATTATATTCTGAAACACTTTTTCCTTAGGAGGATACTCTCGTAAGGAAGCCACCACTTTGGAAGTAGCTTGCACTTGATTGGGGGGAATATTTTCAAAGATTTTTTTGTTTCTTAGACCCCACAAACTCCATGCAATGAAAATTGCAAGGGTTTGTGCCCTTTTCATATTGTTGTGAGAAAAAGAAGGCACTCTTCAAAGGACATGAAAGAAACTGGAAAAACGATACTGGTCGCTGAAAGAACATTTGACCAAAGTTCTTTTGCAATCTCACAATACAAAGAGTGAACATTTGTGATGTTGCAGATAACAAGGAGAACATACTCAAGTTGTCTATAACGTTCTTACCCCCACCCTGTGTCATGATACATAGTTGATCATCGACAAATTCAAATAATTGCTTTTGAGATGCTACTACAAACCGAAAACACAAGATGGGTCATCCTTCACCAAACTCAACGCAATCAAAACCATCACTTTGACAGCTTCCCAAGAACCAACCAACTTCCCTTTTAGACTTACTCGTATTGTGTTGCATGCAAATTTCCATTTGGAAGGCAACCGACCACCCTTCTTAAATTGTTTGTCGCTCATTTAATCATCAGCAGATGCCCCCACACCATGCAAGCACCCACCATGGGGAGTTAAATTTAGGACATGGGGGTGGGCTTTGATCTACTTATGTGTGCACAGGTCATGAGACCATTAAATAATGTCTCTCCAGGTGCAATCGCACATTTGACTACTACCTTAATGTGTCCCATAGCTCCAAGTTAGGTCTTCACAAGAATTGAACCTTGCCCAGTGACGAAAAACTCCTCATTTTTCACCATTGGATCAAAAATCCTTTGGACAGTTGCAAAAAAACTATTGAAACTATAACCTTATCACATGGCAAAGGTATTGATTATTCTCTAACTGTGGTATAACTAATTTCAATTAATGAGTCTTATATAACTATTTAGCCATTACCTATATGTACATTATGAAATGAATTCATGATCTCTTATTATTATTTGGAGAGGATATTGTGAATTCATATCCTCTCATCTTTACATAAGTACTTATTCATTGTATATATGTGTGGATTATTAGATGAATTTGTAGCTTATTATTTTTATATAAAAAGGATATTATAAATTTCTAATTATTAAAAATAGCCTTTGTGTGGGTAACTCTTTTCAAATTTATTAGTATTACACAACCATGTGTCCTTATTTGTAGTGGATTTTTCTCAAAATCCATGTATCACACAAGCTTTTTTCCACAACCAATATGATAACGAGTAGGATTTATATTTTGTTGGACTTTACTGAGAAGGGAGAGTGGATATGTATAAGACAATTCCTTTCTCATTTAAAAATTCATGAATTATAAAAAAACAATGTCACATATGGAACATAAGATATTAATCAATACTTCTTTATAATATTTCTTTGTAACCATCAATCTATTGATACAAACTTTGTAGGCACCAACTTATTACAAACTTTGTATGCACCAGCCTATTCTAGAGACACCAATCCCCTCTGTTGCAAGACTTGTAAACACCAACATCCACTCTATAAGATTTTGTAGGCACCAACCTACTAGAGACACTAATCCCCACTCTGATGATCAAACATATCAATATCTTTTTAGGATCTGATCAAACTCTTAGCACAACTTTTATACTGTCAATTATTATAAACAACATCAACATGATTTCCCAATAATTCAATATTTGGCACCATCACTATATATTTAAATAATGTCCTGAACACTAGAGGATATGATGTCCTTCGCTTTACCTATTATTCGATGTGAAGAAGCACCTCTGATTACAATGCCACAATTGAATAACGTTACCAGGGGTGAAGCTCAAATTTGAGGTTTATACTAACTTATTGGGGAAACGATAAAAAAATCATTAACGAAGGAAACTTCCAAAAACAACTTTCTTTTGGTCCAAACAATCAAAAATATTTATGTTAGATATCAGAAAATTCTTCATTAGATGACAATTTGATTAATCAAGTTATGAGATACTAGAGGATTTGAGATTCCTTTACTTCGTAACTACTTGGTGGTATAAGTATGTTATAATGGACAACTCCTATTGGCAATTCGTCTGTCTATTTGTCATAATTAAGGACGTTGGGGTCACAAACACCAAATTTTGGCTTTGCACTGGAATATCGAAAATACTTGAAATCACTAACACTAAAAATCCCCACAAAACCAAGACTTCTAGGGCTCGAACGATGGAAAATAATTATGTCTAAGTGTTGGTGATTTTTCTGTTAATCAATGGGCCCAGAGCTTTAAGATATCAGGACACTAAAGATTTGCGTGAAACATTATATTTCTTAATTACCTGGTGTGGAACTCTCCCGGTATGGTTCTCTCTCGGTGTGGAACTCTCCCATTATGGTTCTCTCCCAGTTTGGCTCTCTCTCGATGTGGCTCCCTTATGATATGGCTTTGTCCTTATATAGATTTCTCCAAGTATGGCTCTCTCCTCGTATGCCTCTATCATGGTAGACATATTTCAAATGACAAACTTTATTGCTATCGCTATTTCATGTTAGATAATGGAACCAAGATATCGAATGACTGGAAAATCATTAAATAAGTCTTTCGGGAAAACTTTGGTATGGCAAGGTCCAGGTATGACGTACTCCAATTGGTGTTCTCTCTTCCTTCATGTTTTTCAATTAATTGATGATATTGGAGCATCGAAACTCTGGAAAAAAGGAGACTCAAAAATCTCTAGTGGAGTGTGATCCCAATAGACAGATTACAAGATATGCCCATTTTTCTATTAGAATTTCTCATTAGTTAACCAATCAAGCACGCCCATTTTTCTATTAGAATTTCTCTTTAGTTAACCAATCAAGCACGCCCATTGTTCTATTAGAATTTCTCATTAGTTAACCAATCAAGCACCAGGATATCAAGATTTTTGCATATGCTTCATTTTAAAAAAACTCTAATACGTCAGGTTTGGTAGATAAACTTCAATTAACGTGAGGTTTACCATCTATTGACGAAACGATAGAGAATCAAGAATTTTGTTGTTTTTGCAATGTTTTCCCTTGTTCCAGTGAGAGATACTTCTTATTGAAAGCTTGTGTATTATCCATTGTAATCAAAATATATGGCTTTATTACATTTTTCTCTGCTAGAGTTACTTTGTCTACTCCTTGTTTCTAAGATCTTGTCTTCACACACATTATTTGCCTGGTGCAAATCACCTCTTCTTTCTTGCCTTAGATCACATTGCTTTTTCCACTTGATCACACCCAAATGTGCTCACCAATCGTTTCATTTATAAGGGTTTGACGCTCAAGGTTAGGTCAACTTCAAAACCTCAATTGGGCTTGTGCCAAAATAAAATTTGGTCTCCTTATCACTTGGGCCAACTTGGTCTTCCACTCACTTGGGTCCATTATTCCTCTAACTCAAGTTGAAATATTAGTCTCCCCTTGACTTGGGTCCATTCTTCTTTTGACTCGAGTTCACATCCATGTTGGTCTCCCTCTAACCTTGACATGTATCCATCTTTGTTTCCCCTAACTTTGATGTGAAAATTTCTAATATGAAATTCTACTGTAGCTACTGATTTATTTCACCTACTTATTCTTCACAATAAGTTATTTACGAAATCCCTTCAACAAATATTAAAATAAATTCTATTGTAGTTATCACATAATTACACAAAGAAAATACATACACAAGAACCAATCACATCAACACAATTTTTTTTGGACAATTGTCCTCGGAAACACCTAATGTGGGAAAACCGATGCAACGGATGAGGGTTTTATTAATCTTCAGCGACAATCGCTTTTACAAGGAATGATTTTACAAAGAAACTGAGAGAAAACACCTAAGACTTTCCCCTGGAAACTTTTTGACACCTTGGAGACCCTTCTCCCACTTCTGCATCACTTCTACGTCACTCTTCGTGGATCAGTGTGGCTCTACGTGGCTCTGCGATCCTCTGCGTCAGCCTGCTAAGGGTTGTGTCTCCTTTTCTGTTGTCTCTCAATGTCCCTGCGTCACCTCCTCCTTAGTCATTGATTGTTGTTGATGCCCTCCTCTTCCTCCACCTTACAACTCTCCCTTTGAAATTGATCTCCTTCTCTTTGAGAATCGATTTTCCTTGAGATACTCAGTATCTATCGGTGTGTCTCCAAATGACCCTCAAGTCTTCTCTTATACTTTTCCTATTGATGAATCAATGACCGAGATTAAGTCTCTAATCAACTAATAAGATTAAAACATACTTGATCATCGTTTCTTAGAAGCTTCTCACCCTTATCTTTATTAATACCCATTAATATTTTAATTTTCGTAAGTTTAGACTTTAGGAACCCATAAAAATATTAATTATTTTAATAACTCCTCATTTGGGTGGAATTTCTCCAAAGGATTTCTGGATCTTGGAGATCTCGTGTGCTTAAGCCTCTCCACCAGATTTCAAGGCTAGAGCACATATGATTCTACCAAAAATAAACACTCCCTCTTATCGAGGAATGTGCTCTATCAATGCTTCACCATAGAAGCATCACATTGGTCCTCTGCATCAGTCCTCTATGTTGATGCTTGACCTGCTGCCCCACACCCATTTTATTGTTTCTTCATGTACTGCTGCCCATGACACTGCCACTGCCACTACTAAATTTGTACTGCAACTCCCTCTCAACACGCTGCATCATGCTACCCATAGCACTGCCACTACTAATTATTGCACTACAACTCCCAATACTTATCCATTTCTTCTACTTAAATGGATTCTTCACCATCCCCATCTTCTCCCTGAAATAAGAAAACTTTGTTCTTCCTAGAGCCTTGGTGAGGATGTCTACCACCTGTTCTCCTATAGGAGTGTACTGAACTATACTGCCCCTTGTTGGACACAGTCTCTGACAAAGTGACACGTGATATCAATGTGCTTCGACCGATCATGAAATACTGGATTTTCAAAGAGCTTGATGCAACTCTAATTATCACACAAAATCCTGGTCACTTCCATCCTTCTCCTGAATACATTCACAAGCAATTTCCTAAGCCATATTGATTCGCACAAAGTTGTGCTAGCTGCCATATATCCTTCTTCAGCTAAGCTCAGAGCCACAAATTTCTATTTTCTACTACACCAGGTGGTCATTCCTGATCCAATGTTAAAACAATACCCAGTTGTACTTTTCTGATCTACTGAACTTCTAGCCCAATATGTGTCAATGAACCCACTCAGCCTGATGTCATTGCCTTGGGTGTACAATAGTCCATACTTGATTGTTCCTTTTATATACCTGAGAACATGTTTGGTTGTTGCCCAGTGCGCCCTCTTGGGTTCCACCATGAATTGACTAAGGGTGTTGACATAGTAACAAATGTCTGGCTTGGTACTGACCAGATACATCAAGTACCCTATAAGCTGCCTGTACAAGGTGGGATCAACTTCTTTATCTTCTGATGCATCAATCTTCTTCCAGTTGGTGATCATTGGAGTAGCCATAGGTCTATAGTCCTGCATCCTGAATCTCTTCAAGATCTTTGTAGCATATCTCCTTTGTCCAAGGAACATCTCACCCTTCTGCTGCCAAACCTCCAACCCCAGGAAATAATGCATCTGTCCCAAATCCTTCATGTCGAATTACATGGCTAAGTTCCTCTTGTAGTATTTGATTACCCTTGATGATCTTATCAGGAAAAGATCATCCACATATAATACCAGGATTAGAGGCCCATTCTCTATGACAAGATTGTAGAGATTGGGATCTGCATCACTCTTGACAAACCCCATCTTCTACAAGTAGCCATCAATTCGACCGTACCATGCTCTAGGTGCCTGTTTAAGCCCATACAAGGCTTTTTCTAATCTGCATACATGAGATTTCTTCTCATGTGTCTCAAAACCCTCTGGTTGTTCAATGTATACTTCCTCTTCTATCACCCCGTTCAAGAAATTTGTCATCTTGACATCCATCTAGTGAATCTCCCACCCCATCTGCATCGTAAGGGATATGACAGTTCTAATAGAAGTATACATGGCTACTGGGGCGAAGGTTTCTTCGTAGTCTCTCCCTTACTTCTGAGCATACCCCTTAACCACAAACATGGCTTTGTATTTTTCCAGACTGTCGTCTGCAACATATTTGACTTTGTAGATCCATCTCGATCCTACCATTGACCTGTCCTGTGGCCTAGGTACCACTTCCCAGACATCATTGACCATTATAGAATTGTATTCCTCCACCATAGCATCTACACATACTTGATGTTGAACGGCCTCTTGAAAACTAGAAGGTTACCCGACCTGAGCTACTAGGGCCTAGTATCTGTTTGGTTGTCTTTGCTCCCTTTTATCATTCCTGGGTGCACCAATGAAGTCCTCTCCATCCCATAGAATCTGTCGGAGTTCCCGGCTTGTTGTTCCACTGGTAGATACATCTATCAACTCTTCCTCTTCCTGAGATTCCTCATGTTCTGAAGCTTTGCCTTTAGGAGAATTTTTTATACTAGTTTTTGTTGGTCAAAGTGGTTGGACCAATGGATCGTCTTTTGACTACTCCTCGGAAGGCATTTCTCAGGATTTCCTGAAAGCTCTATCCTCCATGAAATTTACATCCCATCGAACCACTACCTTCCTACTCCCTGGAAGATAGACTCTATATGCATTAGCATTATCTCTATATCCCACAAGATATCCTTTCTCAGCAGTTTGATCTAATTTCTTTTTCTTTTCTTCGAGTATACGACAATATGCCAAACTCCCAAATATCCTAAAATCACTGACTTTGGGTGTCTTCCCGGTGAAGACCTTTTCCAGAGTGATTTTTCCCAATGCCCTGCGTGGAGTCCTGTTCTAGACATAAACTGCCATGTTGCATGCTTCTGCACACAGGAATTTGGGCATATCCTGATCATACAACATTGCCCTAGCTACTTCCACAATAGTCTTGTTTTTCCTTTCTGCTACTCCATTCTACTCCAGATTGTAGGGAGTTGTCCACTCTCTTCTGATGCCTTCCCTAGCACAAAAATCGGTGAATTCCTTGTCAACATACTCTCCACCATTGTTTGAGCGCAACAATTTTATCTTCTTTCCTGTCAGATTCTCCACTAGAGCATTGAAATCTTTGAATCGACTAAAAACCTCATCCTTGGTTTTCAGAAAGTAGATCCAAGTCTTCCTCGAATGGTCATCGATGAAGGTGATGAAGTATTCGACACCACTAAGATATTTTTTGGACATCGGTCCGTAGATGTCTGAGTGTATCAATCCTAGAACACTCTTAGCTCTATTGTTACTTCTGGGAAATATTGTTTTGGCATACTTTCCTAGAGCGCACCCTCTGCATACATCATCTCGTTCGGTACTTAGTTCTAGAACTCATGACACTGTTTTCCTGAGAATTATCAGAGCCCCATGATGTAAATGTCCTATCCTCATGTGCCATAGTCCATTCAAATCTTTATCCCCATTGCTGTCTATCAATGCCATTGAAGATTCTCGTTGTAATCTATACAACCTATTACTTCTAATTCCAATCTAGGTCTACTTTTTCCAACTCGAGTGTTTGACATATACTTTCTCCTTAATGAAGAAAGTGTCATAACCCTTGTTTTGAAGTTGAGATACAGAGAGTAAGTTCATCCCCAATCCTGGCACATGCAACACATTGGTTGCTCGAAGCCACTCTCATACTTCGATTTGAAAGACTACAATACCTCTTCCTATGGGGGTACACTTTGCCTTATTTCCCATGGTGATCTGAAAAATCATTCTTTCTTCTTCATAATCTGAAAAACATTCTTGAATTATTGTCATATACCAGGAAGCTCCACTATCTATATACCAAACCCCAGAGGAGGCAGAGCTTGCTAGGCAAGCGACTTCTTCTTCCAGACTGGAAGCTAACATAGAAAAATCGTGATCCATGTCCCTTGTGCTATCTTCTATAAATCTGTGTGAGTCCCTTTGATTTGATGTCTCTGCATTATGCTCTTGACCCATAATCGATTCTTCTCTCTTGTATACGGATCTGTGCTCTGATACCATGTGAAAATTTCTAATCTGAAATTCTACTACAACTACTGATTTATTTCACCTACTTATTCTTCACAATAAGTTATTGACGAAATCCCTTCAACAAATATTAAAATAAATTCTATTGTAGTTATCACATAATTACACAGAGAAAATACCTACACAAGAACCAATCACATCAACACAGTTGTTTTTGGACAATTGTCCCCGAAAAAACCCAATGTGGGAAAACCAGTGCAGCAGATGAGGGTTTTATTAATCTTCAGCAACAATCGCTTTTTTACAATGAATGATTTTACGAGAAACTAAGAGAAAACACCTGAGACTTTCCCCTAGAAACTTGCTGACACCTTGGAGACCCTTCCCCCACTTCTGCGTCACTTTTGCATCACTCTTCGTAGCTTAGCATGGCTCTTTGTCCCTCTGTGTCAGCCTACATGAGGGTTGCGTCTCCCCTGGACTGCATCTCCCTCTGCGTTGTCTCACAATGTATCTACATCACCTCCTCCTCAGTCACTGACTAGTGTTGATGCCCTCCTCTTCCTCCACCCTTCAACTCTCCCTTTGAAATCGATCTCCTTCTCTTTGAGAATCGATTTTCCTTGAGATACTGAGTATCTGTCGATGTGTCTCCAAATGATTCTCAAGTCTTCTCTCATACTTTTCCTGTTGATGAATCAACGACTAAGATGAAGTATCTAATCAACGGCTAAGATTAAAACAGACTTGATCCTCGTCTCTTAGAAGCTTCTCACCCTTATTTTTATTAATACCCATTGATATTTTAATTTTCCTAAGTTTAGACTTTAGGAACCCATTAAAAATATTAATTATTTTAATCACTCCTCATCTGGGTGGAATTTCTCCAAACGATTTCTGGGTCTTGGATATCTCATGTGGCTTAGCCTCTCCACCAAATTTCACGGCTAGAGCACATCTAATGCTACCAAAAATCAACATTTGACATGAATGACAACACTTTATTCAACAATCTCCCCATTTTTCATTGCTGGCAACCCTAAACGTTTATGCATTGTTGCTATAAAACTCCCCTTGTCTACAATTTCTTCTCCTTTGACATCAATGGCATATGGCTACTCCCCCTTGTCAGAAACTTCTCCCTCTATCTGAAACTTCTTCTCCTTTGACATCAATAGAAAAGGAATACTCCACCTAAGCTTGTGATTTCCTTTACTATTTATTTGAGAGGGATATCAATCCCATTCAACAATTTTCTCCTTTAACTTCACCAAGGACATATACATTACTTGAGGTCCCGATTTCATTTGCCACTAATCTTCCAGAATTTTATTTCTCTCACATCCTTTAGATTGAAATGTGAGATCATATCCTTGATCACACATTTGACTAAATTTTAGAATATTGTGCTTTAAACCTTCAAGATATAGGACATTTTGAGGTTTAGTATTTGCATTATCAAGACTAATTGTGCCCTTTCGAGCTATCCTTGCTTCAACATTATCTCCAAAAGTAACACTTCCTCGTTTGTTTTCCTTTAAAGAGATAAATTTTCTCTAATCTCTTGTCAAATGTTTTGAACATCCACTAATAATATACCATTGGCTTTTGTTTTGAACATATAGCCAAGTCCACATTCCTCCTGTTTTTCTTGCTTCCTTTTCCATACCATTTTGCATTGTTCTCAATGTTTGGTACTATCTTATTCCTTGCTTTGCTTAGGAAACCTTATTGTGATACTTCAAAGGTCACATGCTTTGTGCTCATGGTTATTACACATAGCATAAAATTTGATCCAATGGGGGAGAAAATGAGTTGAAGTTTCTAACAACACCCTCATAAATACTTTTAGATTTAGTGCTCACATAACATTCATTGATGTCTTATAAGATCCTTTGTTTCTAGTTCTTACAGATTCATTTCTTACATAATCTCTACAATCTATTTCCACTATGACCAAAATTATTACATGCAAATCAATAGCCAAAGAAGATATTTTGATACCTAGATGAAAAAGGCCTTCTTGGTGTTGTAGCTCTTCTTAAATCATTCTTGTTGATATTGTTAGAAAAAAATGATCTCTACTAGTATTCATCTCCTTTTCTAGTGTTGATGTCATTATTGATAGAACCTTTGAGCACATTAACATAGCTTTTAGTTTTTTCTTCTCACTCCTTCTTTGATGTCTTTATGCTTGATTCTCCCTTGGAAGCCTCATGATTTTATTTGTATCCAAGGCCTCTAGTAGCTAAGAATATCATCTAATATTTGAGTACATTTTCCAAACTTCAAGCTTTGATTCACCTAAACATTTGATTTTTCTATATCCTTACTCAAGGAAATAACTTCTACTTCCAACATTTTACAATTTTCTTCCTTTTCTTTCAATTGGCTTCTCACTACATCTATCCTCTTTTCCAGTTCTAGTTGTGTCTTTAGGAAGGAAACAATTATTTCATCAAGGTCATGATTCTTTTTCTTCTCATATTTTTGCATTAACTCTTCATGGTTTTTGTATCTTTCCTTAGAGTCTATCTATTTCTTCTAGGGCACTAACAAGTTTTGCTTCAAGGTTTACTTCCCCATTAATATCTTCATTCTTTGAATTTGTATTCTATGTTTAGCTGTATTCACCTCCTTTATCAACATTATTTGCATCAATGGCTATGAAAAGGAGTTCTTCTTTGTTAATATTATATGCATGTTCATCACTCTCTTCTCAGGAACTACTATCTTTTGTGGAGTAAAAATACTTTTATTTTTTGTATCTATGAGATTTTCTTTCTCATGCTTTGCTTCATCATCATTGTCTTCATATTTTGCATATGGAAACTTAGAAACAAAATTTCATATTCTACCACAATTAAAGCATTTGAATGGTAGCTTACCTTGTATTTTACAATCCTCTTTTCAGCTTTCTCACAAATTGTGCCTCTTTTGCATTTAATTCATTGTTAGAATAATCACATGCTTTTGAGTTATTTTGTCTTATTTGAAGCTTTGAAAGTTTCTTCCTTCAAATATGGATTCTCTTTTTATGTTCTCATTTCATATGTAGTGATAATTCCATGCAACTCATCCAACTTTATATTTTCCAGATCCTTTATCTTTTCAATAGTTCAGAGTTTGGCATCAAATCTTAAGGGAAGTGATCTCAACACCTTCTACACAATCATTGATTCCTTAATTTCTTCACCAAGTCCTTTATTAGTATTGAAAATTTCATACACTCGAAGAAAGAAAGTTGCAATATTTTCTTCCTCAATCATCCTTAAACTCTTCACCTTGTCATTTATTCATAGTTGTTTTCAATTTTGTCTTAAATGTCTTTTGCAAAATCACAATGCATTACTTCGACAAACTATGATTATAATAGGCCACAAAAGATGGCATTCATGAGTTTTGCATTATTTATAGAAGCCTTCTTACTATCTTGATAAAATGGAGGAGTTGCTAGAGATTTATAACCATCCTAAACATATTTCCAAATTTCGAAGCCAAGAGACATTAGATAAGTCCTCATCCTTATTCTCCAAAAGGAATAATTTATTCCATTGAATAGTAGAGCTTTGTTTTTTAAATAACCTTCATGATTGGCCATGGTCCCTTTGAGATATTCATTCTAGTGGTTAGGTTACTTTCGAGGGAACTGGATCTGATACCAATTGTTGGATTCACACTTATACTGAGAGGTGGAGGGTTGTATCGACGGGTGGGTGAATCAATATAAGACAATATATTTCTTACTTAAACATTCATACATCATAAAAAAACAATATTACATATGGAACATGAGATATCAACCTACTAATACAAAATTTGTAGGCACCAACCTACTATCACAAACTCTATAGGCACTAACCTACTGGGGACACCAATTCACTCATCTTTAAGAATTTATAGGCACCAACATACATGAGACACCAATCCTTTATGTTGCAAGAATTTGTAGGCATCAACCCATAGGAGACATCAATCCCCTTTGTTGCAAGATTTGTAGGCACCAACCTACTGGAGACACTAATCCCCATTCTGATGATCAGACATATCAATATCATCATCTCTTTTTAGGTCCTTGTCAAACTTTGAGAATAACTTTTTCACTTTCAATTGTTATAACAAACATCAACATGACTAACCAATGATTCAATATTAGGTTCCATCAAAATATGTTTAAAAAAATTGTCCTGTCGCTTCTCAGGATCTCTGAACACTTAAGGATATTATGTCCTTCAATTTACCTCTAATCTAGTGTGAAGAACCACCTCTGATCATAATGTCGTAGTTGAAGAATATTACCAAGGGTGAACCTCAAATTTGAGGTTTATACTGGCATATTGGGAAATGCTTAAAATCATTAACAAAGGAAACCTTTACAAAAACAACTTTCTTTTGGTCTAAACGATGAGAAATTTGTATGTTAGACACCAACAAATTCTTCGTGAGATGAAAGTTTGATCCACTAGGATATTGGATACCGGAAGACTTGAGAGTCATTTACTTTGTAATCACCCAGTGGGAAAATTTCGATGTGATAGACAACTCTAGTTAGAAATTCTTTTGTTTATTTGTTGTAACTGAAGGCGTTGGGGATCATAAACACTAAATTTCATATTTCCACTAGAATATCATAAAATACTCAAAATTGTTAAGACAAAAAAATCCCACAAAACCAAGACTTCTAGGGGCTGGATGATGGAAAATACTTTTTTAGAGTGCCTGTAATTTTTTCATTAGTTGACAGGCCTAGAACATGTGAATATTGGGATATCGTAGGTTGATGAACATTACACTTCTTAATCTCCTAGTGTGGAACTCTCCCGTATGGTTCTCTCTTAGTATGGACTTATCCTGGTATGGATCTCTCTCGTTATGGATTCCTCACAATATGGATCTCTCCCCATTTGGCTTTCTCATTATGGCTCTCTCTGGGTATTGTACTATCCCGGTAAATAGACTTCAGATGACAGATTTTCTTTCTGACATTATTTCTCCTCACAAAATGGCACCGAGATACGGGATCACCGGAACATCAACAAATAATTAGAGAAATTTTGAGGTCTAAAATGGGCCTCCTAAGGAATATTATAAAATAATAGTGGACATAATAAAATAATATTAGATTATATCATCACATTTTAGAGGGAGAAAAGAAAAAAACTATTTTTTCAACTTGTATTTTCAACTTATCTCCCTACGGTTTTACTCAAATTTCGAGTGGAAGCGTTCATTGGATGCAGAATTTAATTCCTCATCCAAGGAGTACCCAAGTTGCATATTTTTGATGGATCATGCTACACGAAAAAATGAGAAATACATGAAAAAATGTGATTGCAATCATGTTTTTCATGTATTTCTAATTTTTCGTGTAGCATGGCCCATCAAAAGTATGCAATATGGGTACTCCTTGGATGAGACATTAAATTTTGCATCCAATGAGTGCTCCCTCTTGAAATTTGAGTAAAACCATAGGAAAATAAGTTGAAAATACGAGTTGAAAAAATAGTTTTTTTTCAATATTTTTACCTTTTTTACTCCAAAAATGGTGAATCATCCCCCATGGTTGACATCATCATCTTGAATCCTATTAGTTTTTATAAAGTTGATTTTTTTACACATTTTTGTTTTGAGACCCATTTTTTACCTCAAAATAATGAATATTTTTTTGAAAACTCTAGTATGGGAAGGTCCTAATATGATGGAATTCAATTGATGTACTCCCTTCATATCATTTTTTCCAATCAGTTGATGATACCGAAGCATCAAAGCATCGAAATTTTAGAAAAAAATACTTTTCAAATTATATAGAGGAGGGAGATCCTTATATACAAACTACGAGAGGTGACATTTTTTCTATTATAATTTTGCATTAGTTAATAGGTCAAGAAACATGATAATAAGATTTTTGCATACGATGCATTTTGAAAAATTGTAGTACGTCCTAGTTGACAAATTTCAATTAATGTGAGATTCTCTATCCATTGATGAAATGATAGAGAATCAAGAATTTTGTTGTTTTTGCAATGTTTTCCTTTTTTCTATTAAGAGAGACTTCGTATTAAAGCTTTCTTACTATACATTGTAATCAAAAGGTCTAGCTAGATTACAATTTCCTCTACCAAAGTCTTTTTCTTTTCTCCTCGCTCCTCTACTCCTAAGATTTTGTCTTTGCACATATTGTTTGCCTGCCTTTTATCACCTCTTCTTGCTTACCTCTAATCACATCGTGTCTTCCACGTGATCACATCCAATGCATTCTCCAATCCTTTCATTTATAAGGATTCAACTCTCAAGGTTGGGTTGACTTGTAAACTTTGGTTGTGGTTGGGCCGACTTGTATTTTGTTGGGCTGACATAAAATCTAGTCTCCTCCTAAATTAGGCAAAATTCCATATCGCTCTCCCCTTGATTTTGGTTTTTTATTCCTCTGACTCAAGCTAACATATCAGTCTCCCTTTGTCTCAGGTCCATTCTAGACAAGCTTGAATTGTATCCAACTTGGTCTCCCCCTAGCCTTAACACGTATCCATATCGATATGCCCCTAACTTTGACATTAATGACAACACATTATTGAACATACTTCAACACTCCCAAAAAAAACAAATTACCAACTTAATGAGAACTTGACCGAGTTCTCATTGTTTTAGAGATTGAATTTAGTGCTAATTTTTATACTTGTATTGAAAAGTAGTGATGCAACATCACCCCTTTCCATTTAAAAGTAGTGATGCAACATCACCCCTTTCCATTTAAAAGTTAAAATTCCAACATTTTTCAACCATGACATTAAAACCCAAATACCATGACTATGAAAGACATGAAAAAAGTACCCCAACATGCAAAATTGGTGATGCATCATCACCCTTCTTTTAGGGTTAAAATTCTAACATTTTCAACCATGGCATTAAACACCAAATATCATGACTATGAAAACCCTTAAAAATCAACACTTGAAGTTTCTTTACATTCATTTTATTTTATTTTATTTTCAAGTCTTTGTTTTTAAATGTTTTTCAAGTTTGGTTTAAGTTTTATTTTAATTTTATGGTTAAAATTACACATTAATTGACATTATAGCCTTGATGACTAGTACCCTTGAAAATAAAAACATAAAATCAACTCTAAATTCAAAAATGGTTTACTTAGGTATAAAATGTTGGTTTTTTTTTTTTTTTTAAAACCAAAGAAAGAAAACACAAAAAAAACTACTAAATTGAAAAAGAAAAAAATAGTTTTAAGGGAAAAAACAATTTAAAAATAAATAAATTATAAATAAATAAATAAACACTTTCGTGTTATAAAAACACTTAAAATAACTTTTAAAACAGTTTATTTAAAATAAAAATTAAAAAACAAATAATAAGTTTTAATGTACTAAAAGAACTCAAAACCAAAAATCTCTTCAAATTTCAAAATAATAAAAATAAAAATTATATATATATATATATATATATATATGTATGTATATGTAACTTTTTTTCTTTATTTTTATGTTTAGTTTTTAAATTTTTTTTCCAAAACAAAATAAAATTAATATATATATAAAAGTGGCATGACTACATCTTATCATGTCCAATATATCACTTTGATTCGAGTGGAGAATTGAATCGGTGACTTCGCATTAGCACTTGATCACCGTCTATCCAAGGCCCCATGGACTTTTAAATATATATATTTTAATTATGTTCATCTTTTCTTTCTTTTTTTTAATATAGATTGTTTTTAATTATTGTTATGTTTTTTAAATTAATGTAATTTAGTTTTTTACTAAGCAATAATTTGTTGTTTTTGTCTTCTTAGTTAATTTAAATTTCTTTAAAAAATTGTTTTTAATTATTTTTTAACTAACATATATTTTGAAGAATTCACAAAGACATAATTTTTATCATTTTTTTTTTTAATTCAAGTCGATTTTTTTTTTAACTTTCATTATACCACTTTCTTTTTTTAAATGATGTGTTTTATGATTTTGTTTACATTAATAATGATTTTATAGATCATAGTTTAAAAAATGTTGCAATATAGTGCTCCATTGAAAAGGGTGTCAAGTTGTTTTAGGCTAAGATTTCAAATGAGTCATAATTTGACTTATGAAAAAAATGCTCTTGATAGAACCAATTTCTAATTTTGGTGTTAAATTTTAAGGTCTTTCATAGTCATGATATTTGGTCTTTAATGTCATGCTTGAAAAATGTTGGAATTTTAACTTTAAAAATGATGACACTACATCACCACTTTTTCATTTTGGGGTGTTTTTTCATATCTTATGTTGTCATGATATTTGACTTTTAATCTCATGGTTAAAATATATTGAAATTTTAACCTTAAAATGAAAAAAAAGGTGACATTGCATCACTACTTTTTCATTTTGAAGTGTCTTTTCATGTTTTTTATTCAAAAAGATGAGATTTTAGGCTAGAGTTTTCATTTTGAGGTCATGGTTCTCGTTAAAATGGTAACTTTGTTAAAAATGATTACTTGTGAAAATGTCATTTCATCCTACTTTCGTTGGACTCACTTCTCATAACATCAATGTTTTGTGCAAGTTTAGAGCTACTCCCTAGAGGCATTAGATTCTTTCTACCATGCATTGGCATAATGATGGTCTGTTATAGTTAATAGAAATATAGGCAACAAGCCAATCAAAATGTTAAAGTCATGACCCACTATAGAAAGAATTAATGGCTCTGACAAGCATTTAGTAATCCACACAAACATGATTTAGATTTTGAAGTAATCCTTGATATATTTAAGATAACATAAATTCTTAAGCTCAAGAATAAACCATTAACTTCAAAATATCTAAACACATCCACAAAATAATATACATGAGAATGTTGAAAGAACCTTACATAGGATAACACCATGAAATACTCCTTATGAAAAGAATCACTCCATAGGATATGTTTACTGCAAAAATCAACATCCAATATATCTCAATATAATGGAACTCGTGCATTTATACTTTCTCATGAATATTCCTAGGAGTCTATGCCAACTATCCCTTATTTTATGTCATTTCTTCTTAACCACCTAATTACTTTATTTATTACCCATATATTAGCTATCATGTGGCTTTATTCGATAGTTATGGTCGCGTTACATTCATTATCTCCTTGAGTACCTCCCTAGGCACCCCATTTTATCTTCCCCAAGTGTTTTACATTTCATCCTAGTGAAATGTGGACATGGGGTCCAATTATGTCCTTTCCTTCTTGATATTTATCCTAGTTGTTCCTTGGGTTCTATTTTTTGTTATGTTACTATAAAATATCCACACATTCCTTTTAGTCCTACAAGAGCCTCCATTATGGGTCTCTTTATGATTCTGTATTGATCTATCACAAGTTTGTTGATATTCATTCCCTTTCCTTGACAACCATTGTTTCTTTGAGTGGTGTGGGTGGAAATATACAAAAACCTTATCTCTTAATTCTTCTTTGTCTAAATATTCAACTTGTGGTTCCTTTGATTCAATTAGCTTGACATATTTTTCCTTTTTATGCCTTTTTTGGGGCTTTTCTTCATGTATTTCTATAGGATTTTCCTTTAATTCAACCTCAAACACTTCATCTAATGTGTCATTAGGTATTGTAATTAATTTCCTTGCAAGGATTTCTTAAAGTGTTCCCTTAGTCTTTTTTGTTTAGTAAAAGAAATATCTTGCAAGACAGTGTTCTTTTTTGTACCAAAGTTTCAAAAACTTCTTTTGCACATTAATATTAACTATATCAATTGAGCCCATCCAAGGATATGTCAAAAAATATTCACATCAGACATGTCTATAGCATGAAAATATAAATACAACACATATTTATCCATGGTAGTATTCAAATATTTAAGAATTTTTGCATTCTTGGCCTCATCATATGTGTTTTGAATATGTTTTGTTAGAATTTGTGATCTTTTGACCAACTTAACATCAAAGAAATTATAGTTACTACTAGGGTTTATAGAAATACTATATTTTCCTATTGAATATATCCATGAAGGCTTGTAATAGGAAGTTCTCACATGGAAATAAATTTTTGGTGTTCTCTTTATCCTTCTTCCCAACAAGAGACCATCCATCTAAAAATATGCTTTTATATTCTTTATCAAAAATTTCCTTTATCTAGTCATGGTTAAAATAATCCTACCATATGATTGCATCGCATGTTAAATAAATAGGGAGCCAAACTTTCCAAAACATTGTGGACTTCGTCTCTTTTATGTATTCTTCAATAATATGACTGTCAACTTTGTTTGTAAAATGCACCTTACTTGCTATACCCGAAAACTGAACTAGGTTTTTGAAGAAAATCACTTGTTGTTTAATGAAGCTCCTTTTTACAACTAGGGTTTGATGCAAATAATAAATGACACCACCACTAATTGGTTATTATGAAAACTATTATTAAATGACACCGCCACTCTACATCTAGTGGTATTGATTTAATTGAAATGTGGGCATCTATCAAAAGATATATGTTTTGCCAAATCATGTGGTCATGGAAAAACCTTGAAACAACTAATTTTAAATTGTCAATAACTCCACTTCACATAGTTCAATTAGGATGATTTTTTTTTTAACTTGGGTATTTTTCAAAATAAACTTATATTTATAACTAGTATATTTAGATTGTGCATATAAAGTTTTATAAATTGACCTAAATTCTATCATCCACTTTTTAACTTGAAAAAATTACAAAAAAGAAAAAAGAAAAAAAATACAATTCTTCAACTTTTTACCCGATAAAGAGCTATGGTACCACTTGTAGTAGCATGCAATTCTTAAAGAGATATGATACCTAATAAAGGGCTAACATTACCCAATTCTCCATTGTGTATTTGATAACATTGTTAGTACTCTTAAATATGATAATCATGTAACCAAATTGTCCCAACTACCAATGAATAAATAGCTTTTCAACTTTAGGTAATTGCAACACACCATGGTAATCATTTTCAATTTATACATCTCTATGAGTTACTCCAATGTAATAAATATAGCATCTAATCCTCATAAATCCAAAGTTCTAATTGCTCTATATAATGTAGATAATGACCCCTAATTTAGATTCATCTCTCTATATGCAATAGAAACCCATGATCCACCATCACCAAACCACAATCTTTTCCTAACTATTAAGTATCATACTGAAATCAATTCATTTTTCTCCATGACCATTTTTGCAAGCACCCTTAGCTTGCTCAATTATGGTCAATATGTTGGAAATAATACTGAGAGGGGGGGTGAATCAGTACTATCACGTTAATAAAACTTTTTCATTTCCATATTCAGATTCATATATGCTACTTCCACAACTTCTTATGATTCAGTTAGTTGATCCTTAATGAGTGCATTAGAACATTATCAACCATATTAACAGTAAACTGGTGCAGTAAAATAGAACAGATCATCACACATAAGTCACGCACATGAACACCATGATATAAGGTGGAAACCCAATGTGGGAGAAAACCACCTGCTGCAAGTCATCTCAATCTTCTTCTTAATAAGAAAATCCTTTTACAATATTAGTACTAGTGCAGCCTTATACCAGTACAGGAGCTACAACCCCCTTTGCTCTTGTACTAGCTTAGATACTAGTACGTAGGTGCCAGCCTACAATCTTCTCTCCTCCAGGTACCACGTTTCATACATTTTCAGACTGGATACACCTGAAGCACAACACATAATCTGAAGAGGCCACGTTTCATCCAATTTTCATACTGGACCCATAAATAACATTGAAGCTCATAATCAATCAATCTTCTGAATCACCCAATCACCATCTACAAGTATAGCATGTGTGTCAACAATCAGATCATATAAGGATAAGTCATTATGAACCCGATCCATTCATCTATCAAACCATAATCTATCACTTCTCAGACTACTGTTATTAGAACTTAATACCAGAAGCCAGACATCACTTCAAAACCCAGAACATAGCAATGATAAACATGGGCAACTAAATAGATTTCATCAAAAGTCCGCAGCTTCACCCATAGTACACCTGCGTACATCCGCACGTCTTCCTACTGCTCGCCTGCGCATCCCCGCACTGTGCCTTGCAGACTGCCTGCGCACCTCTGCACTGTGTGTAATAGACTTCCCGCGCACCTCCGCACCTTCTGCACTTCTGGGCCTGCGATCCTCCGCACCTTCAGCGCTTCTGGGTCTGCGTACCTCCGCACTTTTCCTTCACTGTACTTGCGTTCCTGTGGGTATAGATAATTTTCAGTCTTCAAAGATAACCCAGTCTGTCAGATCTACAGATCTGATCATGCGCCGAGGAGATCTCAACCCATTAGTAGATCCGACTTGTAATCCTCATGTTTCTCCTCGATTTAGATTCAATTATCTCTCACAAACCGATCACAAGAATTTCAGATCTAGCTTGACTTAAGATCTTCTGATTTCACACACGTGTCTAGCCAAATGATCTCCTTTGCTTTATATAGGCAAGATCTTGCTAAAACCATGAATCAATACCATAGATAACCAATACAAGGGACCCAAAAACATGGGGCTCAATAATAATAATAATAATATAAAACAATACCACTGACCAAACCATAGGATCAAATACGTCGGGCTAAATACTATGGTCCACCATCGGATTCCCACGTGAGAATACTTTTTCACTGCATGAAAGTGTGTGAACTAGGGTCCGCACCTTTTACATGGTGTACCTGTGGGTATGTATGCACTTTATCTATGACATGCCTGCGGGTCCGCACCTTTTGTACAGTGTACCTGCGTACCTCTTATTTTCTTCATAATTTGTGAGCTAATCATCAATCTCTGCTACTGACCTGTTGTACTGTGATCTATCACCTGTATGAGTTGCCATCAAGGACAACACTTCAGCCATAATGCCAACAATCTCCCCCTTTGGACTTGATGGCAAAGCTTACTTGTCATACTAAGAACTTGCCATTTGATTCCTTTGAACTGTCCTGCATCCATGTATTATGTCACATCTGATATCTCTTCTGTAGATTCATCTGAATGAATATAAGTGAGATGTTCTTCTATGAGTGGGTTGCCATCAAGTACAATACATGCATCATAATGCCAACAATCTCCCCCTTTGGACTTGATGGCAACAACACCAAATCACTCTCCCCCTTTGACATCAAGGGCAAAGGGTTATGCTCCCCCTGAGTATAAACCAGATCTGCTGAAGTCTCTGAATGAGCTCCCCCTTTGTATATGCCATGGTGCACCAATCTGATCATGCTCTTTCTGAGAACATGCTGAAATGTCTGCTCTGCTATATAGTGCTGATCATGCTCAAGCTCCCCCTGACTGTAAGCAAGGTCTGCAAAAAAAAATGTTTTACAAGAAGAACATGACTCTATACATCATAAATGACCTTCCTATCACCAAAAGACTCAATACATACATCCATCACCCAACCAAGTGGGGATACATCAGAAATATGAAAACCAAATACATTACATCTTCATCCCAGGCATAGTGGGGAAACCAACATAGGCCGTTACATGACCTGAAGAGATGACTACAATAGATAGAGACACACTATTACATCATGAGTCTTGATATGACATTTATAACAGAGACCAATCACCTAAATAAGATAAACATCAGCAACAACATTGTATGATCTGCTCCATAGTATTTTTCAACAGCAACTAGATCAGCAACTTGCATTAGTGCATGAATCATCAAGGTATGTCCATATCAACAGAATTTCACATTCTATGAGAGAAACACCATAGCCATCCAGATCTTCATGAACCAAGTATCATCAATTGGGAATATCTGCATCAATCAACATATGAATGAAACACTCATATCATCATATAGATAAGAGTTCATTATCATCATGTCTCCAGCAATGCAACTTTGAATAATCATCCATGTATCCAGCCAACAATCCTCATCCATATGTAGGAATCCTGCATCATAACTGTAATATATGATCTTTATGCATATGACGACAGCAGCATATGAGTGACCCATCATCAAGAAGATGTGAATTCAAGCTAAGTGCTTCTCCTTATCCTTATGAAGATTACCATGCAAGCACCATTAGAGAATCAACCACAAATCTGATCCAAGAACCATGTGAACAACTCATAATCATAGCAAGATTAATCATTTATCCATATAAGCATCATCACCAAGGACTATTAACCATAATGCCAACAATGCATTAAGAGCTCCCCCTAAACCTGTGCCATCTGTCAGATCTGATCATGCATATCAATAAGAAGTATCAATACATCATCAGTATCAAGTTAGAACCAAAATACTTCTAACCATCATATCCACACATCATTAGCAAAATGCAACCATTATCAATTAGAGCAAAACTGATCCTTTTCTTGAATCTGTCCCTACTGCCTTTCTTCAAACAATCATATACGCGACTGTGCAGTAACAAATTCGCATATGTATGCAACTTCCCTTTATCAAGCTTGCGTAGGAGATTGAAGTTTTACACTTCCGGCTCCCTCTGTTATGTCTGTATGATGTGTTGTGCCGCCACTTTCTGACTGAACTTCCTTTTTCTTCCATATCTTCAAGTGTGATGATGTTTTCTCCTTTTGGTGTGATGTCTGTGCTTTGTTCCTGCATTCCTTTGCTATATGTCCAAGCTTGTTACATGCATAACATCTTACATGTTTCATATTCCTTTTGTAGCAATCAGCAGCTTTGTGACCAAACATATTGCAAGCAAAGCAATATCCATTAAAGTACCTTGACTGAGATGATCTGTTTGTTTGATGATCTTGAACCCTTCTTCTTCTACATCTGGCTGCAACATGTCCAAGGTTATGACATACATAACATTCAACATTATTCATAGGAGGAGTAAAAGATTTTCTTTGAAGAATTTCTTTCCTTGGTTGATGATGAGATTGACCTTTCATCTCTCTTATCTCCTTGTTGATCATTTTAGATTTCTCTTTAGAGTTCCTTGCCTCACCTTGTGAACTAGATTCACCTTCAACATATTCATGAAAGCCAAGACCAATTTTGATAGTAGGAGATCTTTGACTATTAAGAATATCATACAAGACTTTAGTAATATCTTGAAAACGTAAGAGCTTATCCTTTTCTTCTAATTTACTTTTCAAGATATTTACCTCAACCTGAAGTTATTCTTCTTTTTCTAGATATTGCTTCTTCATGTCTTCTTCAGCTTTCCTTTCTTCTTCCAACTGATGCTTTAGCTTGAGAATCTCCTTTTCTTGTTCTTCATTCAGATCCTGTTGCATTTGACGAATTCTGAAGGCACATTCTAGATGAGATTTTAAGCTGATAACTTCGTTTCCCTGTTTTTCAATATCTTGGACTAGATCTTTATTCTGCTTCTTTGATTCTTCAAGATCTTCCTTTAGAGAGCGGATCGTGGCTTCAAGACTTTCATATTAACTGGATCTATCTCTGAGTTTCTTGATGGTTGTGTTCTTTTCATTGACTTCATATCTTAGAGATGTTGCTTCAACCTGCAACTTTTGATATTTCTCCTTGAATAACTCTCGTTGAGCCTTTTGTCTAGTAACAGCTTCTTTGAGGGCACCACTCTTTATGTTCAGAAGTCTTTCTTGTTCACTAATTTTGTTTGTCAGCCTGTTAAATTCTGCTTCTATTTGATATCCTTCTTCCTCACTCATAAGAGCACATTCAGTTGTTTCGTTATCACTTCCATCTTTTCCAAATGGATAGATAGCTGGAACATCAAAATATAGCAAATTCATTCTGAAATGATTCTGAATCTGAATCTGAATCTGAAGAGCTTCTTATACCTAATCCCCAATCGATTCTCCCACTGTCATAGTTCTTCTGAGATGTCTTCTTCTTCTTATGAGCTTTCTTCTTAAGCTTCTTTCCCATTGTTCCACGGATCTCCTTCAAGCGATCAAGCTTCTACCAAAGGACCTGCTCTCATACCAATTGTTGGAAATAATACTGAGAGGGGGGGTGAATCAGTATTATCACGTTAATAAAACTTTTTCATTTCCATATTCAGATTCATATATGGTACTTCCACAACTTCTTATGATTCAATTGGTTGATCCTTAATGAGTGCATTAGAACATTATCAACCATATTAACAGTAAACTGGTGCAATAAAATAGAACAGATCATCACACATAAGTCACACACATGAACACCATGATATAAGGTGGAAACCCAATGTGGGAGAAAACCACCTGCTGCAAGTCATCTCAATCTTCTTCTTAATAAGAAAATCCTTTTACAATATTAGTACTGGTGCAGTCTTATACCAGTACGGGAGCTACAACCCCCTTTGCTCTTGTACTAGCTTAGATACTAGTACGTAGGTGCCAGCCTACAATCTTCTCTCCTCCAGGTACCACGTTTCATACATTTTCAGACTGGATACACCTGAAGCACAACACATAATCTGAAGAGGCCACGTTTCATCCAATTTTCATACTGGACCCATAAATAACATTGAAGCTCGTAATCAATCAATCTTCTGAATCACCCAATCACCATATACAAGTATAGCATGTGTGTCAACAATCATATCATATAAGGATAAGTCATTATGAACCCGATCCATTCATCCATCAAACCATAATCTATCACTTCTCAGACTACTGTTATTAGAACTTAATACCAGAAGCCAGACATCACTTCAAAACCCAGAACACAGCAATGATAAACATGGGCAGCTAAATAGATTTCATCAAAAGTCCGCAGCTTCACCCATAGCACACCTGCGTACATCCACACGTCCTCCTACTGCTCGCCTACGCATCCCTGCACTGTTCCTTGTAGACTGCCTGCGCACCTCCGCACTGTGTGTAATAAACTTCCTGCGCACCTCCGCACCTTCTGCACTTCTAGGCCTGCGATCCTCCGCACCTTCAGCGCTTCTGGGTCTGCGTACCTCCGCACTTTTCCTTCACTGTACTTGCGGTCCTGTGGGTATAGATAATTTTCAGTCTTCAAAGATAACCTAGTCTGTCAGATCTACAGATCTGATCATGCGCCGAGGAGATCTCAACCCATTGGTATATCCGACTTGTAATCCTCATGTTTCTCCTTGATTTAGATTCAATTATCTCTCACAAACCGATCACAAGAATTTCAGATCTAGCTTGACTTAAGATCTTCTGATTTCACACACGTGTCTAGCCAAATGATCTCCTTTGCTTTATATAGGCAAGCTCTTGCTAAAACCATGAATCAATACCATAGATAACCAATACAAGGGACCCAAAAACATGGGGCTCAATAATAATAATAATAATATAAAACAATACCACTGACCAAACCATAGGATCAAATACGTCGGGCTAAATACTATGGTCCACCATCGGATTCCCACGTGAGAGTACTTTTTCACTGCATGAAAGTGCGTGAACTAGGGTCCGCACCTTTTACATGGTGTACCTGCGGGTATGTACGCACTTTATCTATGACATGCCTGCGGGTCTGCACCTTTTGTACGGTGTACCTGCGTACCTCTTATTTTCTTCATTATTTGTGAGCTAATCATCAATCTCTGCTACTGACCTGTTGTACTGTGATCTATCACCTGTATGAGTTGCCATCAAGGACAACACTTTAGCCATAATGCCAACAATCTCCCCCTTTGGACTTGATGGCAAAGCTTACTTGTCATACTAAGAACTTGCCATTTGATTCCTTTGAACTATCCTGCATCCATGTATTATGTCACATCTGATATCTCTTCTGTAGATTCATCTGAATGAATATAAGTGAGATGTTCTTCTATGAGTGGGTTGCCATCAAGTACAATACATGCATCATAATGCCAACACAATATACCCACCAAATCCAAACCCCAAGCATAATCTCACACAAGATCCATGGAGAGTTAATATCCTCGTTGTATGGTGCTACACATAGTTGAATACTTTAATGATATGTCTTATTTTGTGTAACACCTCTTTTTAAAACCCCAGGTTTGGTAATTTATAATTAAGATATAAATATTGCATCTAATCCTCATAAATCAAAGGTTCTAATTTCTCTCTATAATGCAACTAATTACCCCTAAGTTAGACTCAACTCTTTATATGCAATAGAAATCCATGATCCACTCTCATCAAACCACTACCTTTTCCTAACTGTTAGGTAGCATATTGAACTCACTTCATTTCTCCCATGACCATTCCTACAAGCACCCTTATCTTGCTCAATTATGGTTAATATACCCACCATATCCAAAAACTAACCATGCTCTCACACAAGATCCACAAAGAGTTAATGTCCTCATTGTATGATGTTGCACATAGTTGAATACTTTAAGGAAAATGCATGCAATCTATTATGGAAATAACCATTGCTATGTCTTAGTTTGTTTAACACCCTTTTAAAACCCCAAGTTTTGTAATTTATAATTAAGACTTATAATGTTGGGGATGGACAACATGGACAATGTAATGTACCCATTTTGCATTATCATATGATGAGATTTGAAAGAGTTACCAGAGCTTATGTCATCCATGTCAGATGAGTCAGGTTACATTGTTGGTGGGCCCAAAGGGTTTTAAGGAGTGTTTTGGGGGGCGAATAGGATTTATTTCCATATTTTACCATCAGGATCAATTCAGCACGGTTCGCTCTTGATTCCATTGCATTTTGGTGATTTTCGTAAAACATGGCTATTAATACGCATATTTTAATTATTTACACTTAGGTGTTTCTTCAAGCTAATTACTTAGAGAAACACCTTAGTGTAATAGCTCATTGGAATCGGGCTGAAAAGATCTACAGGGCAAGGTGATGAAAAAGGGCTTTGGCTTGTCAGTGTGACCATGGAGGTGAATTAAGCATTTTTTGGGTCAAAAGTGGCTTTAATTAGTCAATAAAAGTCACTTTATTAAATAAGAAACGAAAAGTGTCTTTATTATTTAATTAGAGGGAAAAGGGTAAAATGGTGGCAAAGGTGGCCACTAAGTTATAAAAAGGAAAAAATGAGGAGTCTCTCCTCATTCTATCACTTACATTTTGAGAAAATGAGCTCTTTTGGAGAGAAGCTTAGGGTTTGAGAAACCCTAGCTACCATTGCTAGTTTCAGTGTTGAAAATATAACCCTAGTTGGTTCAGTGAGTGAAATCGTTCAGATTTCACCATTGTGCTAACAAGGAGAAGAAGCCTTGCATGAGAAAATGGAGGTACAAGGTTTAATCAGTTGATTTTATCTTCTTATATAATGTTTCCTATCTCATTTTGGCAGGCTGAGAATTACCCACAAAGGCATCAAGTTTTCAAGTCACTTTGGGGTTGATATTTTGAGTAAAAGTTTTCCAAGGAGGATGTGTTATATTCCTAACAAGTTAAACCTCATGGATCAAGTTTATTGAAGAAGGAAGGATGAGTTTCTTGGTGCAAATAGAGCACGAGTTCCTCCATTTATTTGTTTGACGAGTTCACATTGGTTGGTCGAGTTTCCTAGAGGATAAGGGGTTCGAGTATTTTTGTCTCTATTGTTGGTCAAGCTTCTATATTTTGGGACGAATCTACAACGTTATTTTTGGAGTGTTGGGAATCATGAGTTATTGGTTTAAGGATGTGTTCATCTCTTCCATTTCAGAGTAAAGTATGTTGAGCATATGGTGTCAAAACATTGTTGAAGAGAGCTATATTAATCTCTGTTTGAGGGTCAAATCTACTATTCATATGTTGGTCGTGTTGTCTAGTTGAAGAGCTTGATTTTGGAAATATATTAGATCAAGTTATCTCTATCATTTTCTGGTTGATTGGACAATTAAGATAGGTCGAAACCTCAACCATATTGTGAGCCAAAATCAATAATATTGATGAAGGTGCATATCAGTTAGAAGGGAGCATGGGTTTTTCCATTTGTTGAAGGTGTTCTGTGATAAGTTCGTGGTTGTAGCAGAGGTTAAAGGGCAGAGAAATGGAGGGTTAATTTTCCTATGTTCCACGTTGCTAAAGGAAACTCCAATCCTAAGTGTTGTATTCAAGCCACTTCATTATATCTCAGACCAGGTTGCTTTCTTGTGATATTGCAATGTGTATTCCATTATCAAGTTAATATACGGTCTGTGCACTTTCTAACTTGTTGTAAAGGCATTCTATAGCAATAATTTTTGTTATTCCTGAAGTGTGATATGATATATTAATTGTTAGTTAAAATCTAGTTCCAAGGCAAAATAATGCAGTCTATATTGGTGCACTGTATATTTTCACTCAAGGAAAAAATAAGCAAAAACAATACCTAAAACATTATGCCTTTCATATGTTTGACAAAACTAATCACTGAAGACATCCACTAAACTCAGAAAACTCAGTGGTATTTTGGTAATTTCTGAAGAGGAAATATTACAGTGGTATTGGAGCATGATCTTAGCCCAGGTATGGGTCTAAATAAAGGTAGATGAATACAAATCAAGAAATCATGGAGGAACTTTTGGGAAGAAAAAAAAGGGGCTTAAATCTAAAGAAGCAGATGACTTCTTGGAAGTGAATGCACCTATTCACGTTGATGATGTGTGCAATGAGGTTTGTTATCACTCAAATTTTCCTTAGAAGTTATCCAAAAGAAGGAAAGGATCCAAGGTAACTACAAACCAATCTTTTAAGTACAGATCCTAGCCAATCTATACTCAGAGAGGGCTCTCTCTTTATGATTTATCATTGTTTTGAGGTGATGTTAGGCTAGTTATTAATGTTCAAGGGATTTGTTTTGATTTGTTTGGTGGAATTAAAGGAAACAGATGGGCAGAGCAGATATTCAGGCCATTGGGCTATGGAGTCGAGTAGGAAAGGTTTATCAGGATCATATTAATCACTGAGGTAAGAGTTCACAAGGCAAGATAGAACAGCAGGGACAAATCTGAAGGTTTCAATGGATGGAGAACTCAACTAGGGCCAAGGGCAATGAAGAATCCTTAGCAGGGATCAAGCTGAAGAAGGGAGGTTTGGAAAATAGCAAGGGAAATTAAGAATCCTATACCAAGGGCCAATAAAGGGAATGAATCATAGAAATAAGGGAGCAACTAAGAATTCCCAAACTTAAGCAATTTCGTAGAAAACATTAAATGAGCAAACAGTTAAAACAGAGAGCATTTAAGCTAATTCTGATAGTATTTTTCCTTGTTTGCTTTTAAGAATTTATAAGAAAACACATATGATATTTCATAACATGAAGGAAAACAATATTCAAACTTAGAGAAATGATACTTATTTGTTTCCCATGGTGCACATGAATCGAGTGAAATGTCCTCAGCTTTATTCAATCCAGTAAACCAGTCCAACCTTGATTACAATAGCTCCTTTAGCTCAAAACAAAAGTCTACAAAAATTCTTTTTCAATCCACACTAATTACTTCAATTTCTGAAGTATTTATACAAAAAATATTACAAAATATCTCATAACTATACGAGATTCATTATAGGAAACAAAAGTTATTTTCCCCAAGAAGGTAGAGACAGATGGAAAATAGATTGTTTGTTGTCCCTCTTTTTGTGAATGTGCTGGATGCTGGAACTCAAATTTGTCTCATGCAGTTGTCTTGGTAATTCTGTGCTAGATTTCACTCTTATCTTTACCTACTGATACTCTTTACCTGTGTTGATACTCTTTACCTGTATTTACTAGACTTTACCGTAGTAAATATTTTTACTCCATGGATTTACTATAGTAACTTTATAGTATATCGGTCATACTGGTCCACCATTCATCATTCGGTATCTTCATTCTGATCATTTTCCTGTACACTTCATCAGCTTCTATATATTTAACAAAATTGGGCCTGTTGGTGAAAAGGTGTTTCACTTCATGTTCTATGTAAAAGAGGTTTTCCAAGCCATCATAAAGTACCTTTCCTGTAGGTAGTGCTTTTACTGCTGAAGAGCTAGCTTGGCTCCTGGCTTGTTTGTTTAGTCTCTCGATGTAGTCATCCTATGTCATCAACTTGTCATTTATGACCAATGGGCTTGGAAGACCTTTCTCTCTCAAGATGCCATACTTCAACATGAATTCATCTATATCTACTTGAATACTTTGACACCTTTTCTCCAAGTTGAGCATCAAGTTCTTCTTCGTAAGAACTTTTTTAATTTCAAGAATGGTGGTTGTTCTATCTTCAATTTCTAATGCATCCAATTGGTACATGTTCCTGTTGTTCAAGAAGTCAATCAACTGATTTGCTTCTTCAAGCTTATCTCCTAATTCTTCTTTGGTCTTCTATATAGCTTCCATAGCTATCTTGACTAGCTCAGTCTGTTCAAAAATTATCTGGATAGAAGGCCAAATATCATTGATGGAATCAATGATATTGGCCCACAATATATTTCTCATATCTCCCAGTGGATTTTCTAGTGTTAAGTCCTTTTCCAGGACTCTGATTCTCTCCTCCATTCTTTTGTTCTTCCTTTCTTCTTCTTTGTTTTGAATTTGTGCCAGTTCATAATCTGTTTCCATACTTGATATTTTTTCTTTGAGCTTCTTTAATTCAGTAGCCTAGATACTCATCTGTTCCATGGCTTTGATCACTTCATCTGTTTTTTCTGTTGTTGTCCCTGCGTTGGTTGATGTACCTATAGTTGGAATAGCTTCTGCTACTGGCAGTGTTGTTACCGGTGGAAGTGTTGGTGCCAAAGATGCTGCCAGAGTGGAGGGTACTACTGTAGAAACTGTGGGTATGATAGTTGGAGGAGCGGTGGCCAGCTCACTCTGCCTATATTGTATTGCATTTTCCAATTCCTTCTCAGTTTCCTTTAGCTATTCATTTAACTTAAGGACTAAGTCCATAAGTTCTTCTTCCTTCTGTTTCTCTATAACCTCTGCAGTTTGGGGATGGTGGAGAGGAGGGATCTTAAGCTGCTTCTTCAATGCAGCTATATCATCATTTTTCTTTTTGATCAATTGTTCAGCTGCTTTGACATCCTTGGGATCATGTCCCAGCTCTATCACCAAGTCTTCTAAGGTTTTTATTCTGATGTCTTTAGCCTGAGAGGAGGCTTTTTCCAGTTGCAGTTGTGTTGTTGTGTTGTGCAAAGAATTTTGCAATTGGTGTGCTGTGATGGCTTTACTAGTCAAGGTAGAGTAGACCATCTCACCAGTCTGCTTGTGTAGTTCTATTTGGTCAATTGGATGGATATCCTTGGCCAAAACTTCAAAATCAGTTTTCAAATAGTCAGCCATTGACTTCGGCTGTTGTACAGTTGGTTTCAAGAAACTCATTTGCATTTTTCCTTCTTTTATGTCAAAAGCTGACATAAGCCTGGTCTGATTAGTTGGAGCCATTTTGAGGTAATGAGCATAGGTTTGAGCTTTTAATTTCTCATTCCTTGCTTTGATTTCTTTGTATTTCCCTTTAATGTCTAGGCTCGGTTTAGAGAAAGCTCTGAAAGAAGATACTTCTGTGCTTTGTTGTCTCTCCAATGCTTGTATGTGGGAGGTGGACGGTGTACCACCTACTGGGATAGTCTGCAAACTATCTATCTTTTGAGCCACTGTGTTACCTGTGGTCTCCTCAGTATATTCTTCTTCGGAATAGGGATTCAACCTTTGCCTTTTAGCAAAAGTTTGATCAATAGGCCTGCTGGAAGGAGTGGCCTCTTCTCTATCTCTTTTGAGATTTCTTTCCTCATTGAGAGGAGTCTGCAACACAGGAGGATTGCCCATGATTTGTTGAGGTTGAGCCAGTTCCTCTGAGATTTTGGGTTGCTCAGATTCTTCTTGTTGTTTTGAATCTTCTGCTCTTTCTGAGGTCCCTTGTTGCTCTGATGGCTGTGTATTGGTTTCCTGTGACTGCTTCCTGGATGAAGTTTCTCCAAACACCTGTACAAATGAATCCTCATTAAATCTTCTTTCTAAGTCCTCCATTACATTGTCAACTTCAACTTGAGTGCTATCTTGATCTATCAGTGTGCCTTCCACCCATTCTAATTGGTTGGCATATTATTCAATCTCTGGGATCATATGGTGGATATATGGTGATAGCTTATGTTTCTACCTTCTGTCACAAATGAATCTGTGAGGGTCATAGGGCTAGATGAAACTCTTTTTTAATTTCAATCTCTCAAGGATTTCATCTGCCACCTTTCCGGCTTCTCTGTTATTGCAAATAAATGGGCCTAGATGATCCTTTATCCTCAGCTAGGCCTTCTTCTTGGTTTTGACAAAGTGGATTTCATCAGAATAAATCATTTTCCTATAGTACTCCAGGGCAAATAATCAAATGGGGAGATATCTAGGTAATTTATATGGAGGTAGCTCACACCCATAAATCCTTATTTCGGTATGGTTTTGGTATAAATACCAATCCCAAACTTTGTATTGTTTGGACAGCTGAAGAACCCTCTTAATATTTGCACTAATTCTGGGAGGGGGATTACCTATCAACATTGTAGTCATTGGATGCACAAATTGGTCAATAAAATCTATATATGAATAGGGAGAATCAAAAGACATGTGGAAAAGAGAAGTCCGGAAAATGACAGATCTAGGACTCCCTCTAGTATCAATTTTTTGTACAGAGAAGGGAAACCTATCAGTTTGGTAATAAAGAAACAAATGATACAGGACTGATGAATACTTGAACACCCTCTCATTTTCGAGTCTCATAAACTAATCATGCATTTTATCTGCTATGAATTTGGCATAATCAAACTTGACTGCAGGAGGTTGACCGGGGGTAAATATAGACATACCAGCAAAAATAGTTTCATCTATATACTCATTAGTGGTGGAACCCAGAATGCATGATAGCATTGTTGTGATGTCTCTGCCTAGATCAAAAAAGAAGGCTGACATGTAAGGAGGGGGATCCTTTGGCATGTATTTTTCTTCAGAAATGAAGGTCTGGAGGATCTGAGTACATCTGGAACTAGATAGTTTGGTGAACCTTTCAAGCAAATTGGGGATGGACAGGGGGTGAGGTCTTGACCAGGCTGTAACTGTAACATCTCGTTTATGGACTCAGCTATAATGGTGAAAAGGATTTTCTGGTCTGAGGACATTACAGCTTTCAAAACAGGGTCATAATTCGCATGGCAGTAATGAATAATTTCAGGAAAGACATGAACACTTGGGAATTGATATTTGGGCAGGTTTGACTCCCAGAGACCTATCTTATCTGCATGGTTTAAGTAATTATCTCTGTATCTGCAATGCAATTTCAAAGGGGTTTCATTAAAGGTGAGGTCCTTTATCTGGAAATCCTTGTCAGCCAGGGGAAGATGGTCTAAATCTCTGTGGGGAGTGGTAATGGGCCTGGCATCCAAAGCAACTGGAACATCCATCCTTGGTTCTTGTGGATTCAAGGACGAGGGTAGGGAATTTCAGGGAATTTGTGAAGAATGGGGTTGTTTCAGAGAGATTCTAGACTGTAGAACGGCTTGCTATCATTAAATTTACTTGATTTTCATAGCAATTCAGTCCAGGTTGAATATGAAAGTAGGGTTTTCTCAGTAAAGCGGGTAAATACCTGGTTAAGGTTGCATGAAAGAACAAATGGCTCTGGTGCACTATTTGCATGGAGTGCACAGGTCTGCAATGGCAATCTGGAATTCAGCAGCTTCTGAAAGTTGATGGTTGGAAGCAGGGTGACGGCTCGAACGTACTCTGAGTGTGCATGGAGAACAGAAGTTTCTTTTCTCGGTAGGACAAAATAATGAGTATTTTTGTTTTTATTTGGAAAAGTCAATGTTTTGGCGGGTATGATGAAAATGACAGTTGGCGCCAGTTAACGGATGGGACATTTTGTCATTTAGCGAAGGTGGTAAGTGGGGGTGGTAAGTGGATTCTATCACACCGCTTATGAGGGTGTAGTGGTATTGGGAGAGGTCCGCCCGATGCCATTCATCAGGTGACACGTAGCAGCGGGGGAATAGTGAAACCGCTCGTATCGGGCGGGTAAAGTTCGGCATCAGGGGCCACCCGATATGAGCGTGGGCCATTAGATCTGAAGGTGTCAGATCATACGGTGGTCGGGGAAGGGACTTGATCGAGATTTAATGGAGGGGCCTGACGGGGTAGTAACTGCGGATTAGGGAGGTTAATTACGTCGGGGGTGATGTGATTGGCGGAAGGTTCTTAATTAATCATAGGTTGATTAATTAATTCCTTTTTAATGCAGCGGAGAGGTTATATGGCTTAGTTTGATCGTGGATAGATTAATCAATCTATCGAATTATTCTTTTATTTATGGTTTATATTTCAAACCAGGGTGGGATATTAGAATAAGGGATTTTAATAATATATAGGGGATGGGGTGTATTTTGCGGGAGCTAACTATAGTAAATTATGTTAATATGAAATGGATGTGGAAATGAGAATACGCTAAGTAAAATATTTGAAATATATTGCATTTCCGTATTTAAACATTTATAACTTAGGCTTAGATGCATGTTGCGGGTTTTTGTGGGAAAAAGGGGGGTTATATATAAGGTAATTACTTTCCCTAGGCAAATAATGATTTCACCTTACGAAAAGGGATTTTTTAGGTGAAATGGACGAATTATGGAGGAGTGAATGTTGATGAGTTAACACTTGGAACCTATAAATCATTGGGCCGAGGGTCTGGTCCCTCCAAAAGTCAGAGAAATGCTCTGAGCCCCTTTTGATTTAAGGTTTTTGGTGCTTTGATTGTTATTTGTGGGAAATTAGTGACATTAGGGGTAAAAGAAAATGAGGAAATTAATAACCTGACTTTGTAAATGTCTCCGTTATCCATATTTTCAAAGTAATATGATGATGAAAGTAAATGATATGGATTTCAACTTAACCATTCATCATACACCATTCTACAACCATTCATCTACTTACCCACCTACACATCCTACCATTTTTTCTATTTTTGTTAGGGTGCACTTAAGCTGGCAAACCCTTATGAAACATTTTTCTTTTCTTTTACAATGGAAATCTATCTAAGTCTATCTTTATTACATCCAAGGGCTCAAATTAAACTGTTGAGCTCCTTTTATTCACTCTACCTATCTACTTATCTGCCAAGATTAAACAATTTGGTCAGATTTTATTCTCTATCTCTAAGCATGAAATTCAAAACATGGAATAACCAAGATTAAACTATTTGGTTACCATGGATTGTGGCATAAGTAACAAGTTGCACACAATCATTTATACAAAAAGTGAAATAGTAGTGGCATTTTGACTTGCACACTTTCATGGTCTTTTCATTTTTCTTTGGGGTTCATTTTCTTTCATTTTTTTGACCTTTTCTTTATTTCCTTTTTCGTCCTTTGATCTTTCTTTTAGGACATACCCTCTTTACATATTTTAATTTTTTAGATTTTTTTCAAATATGGAAAACATTTGCAGAAAACAAAGGTGTGTACATATTTCAGAGATAAACTAAGTCAATCATAAATTATGACACCTATTGGTATATGAACATAACAAGGTTGACAAAACAACAACCTGTAGTACTCCATTAGAAACATCATTTGAGGTTGATAACACAAGTAAATATGATAAGCAATATGAGAATACATATGATAAATATTCCTAATCAATTAGTAATGATGATTATGATGATTTTGGTGTGTTATCACCTAATCATGATAAAGATATGGATGTTGATCTAATTTAGTGGGATTTATGCATGAATGATGACAAGGAGGAAGTTAATTCTGGGAAGTGTGATGACATTTCCCATAAGTCCCATCATTTGGTAAGGCAATTGAAGGTAGATGAAGACATGATTATTGCAACCATGAGGAATTTCGAAGATAAACAGAAATTTGTGGCAAAATGTTGTTGGAGAAAGGCAGTGGCACATGATAGTTAGGGAGGAGATCCTTCCCTTGTAGATTTTAGACTCTAAAAAAGGAATTGGTAGAGATGAAATCCAACTACCTACACCTCCTTTCAGAAAGGGATCACCTACTCTTGATTGTTGAATTATATCATGATATGCTAGTAGGGAAAGAGGAGGAAGTTGACAGGCTTACACATGAGCTTGAGACTACCTAGGAGTCCTTGAAGAACAACCAATTGGACGTTCAAGAATCAGAGTTGCAAGTTGATCAACTTTGTATGGATTTGAGTTATGTGTGTTATTCATCCTCGATAGAAAACAATCATTTAACTATAGAAACCATCACACAAGAGGATATTAGGGGCACTCATGATTTGATAGAGGTTCATCTAATTAAGCACGGGGAGCACTCAGATGAACTGGCACTTACAAAGAGGTATGTCCCAGAGGTTTCTGATTATGAACCCATGGGGTGTGGAGACATGTATATTTCAGATGAGGATACATTCATCTGGGATCTAGGTTCAGTTGACATGAGCAGATATTGGAAGCCTAAATTTGCATTAGGATCTAGGTGGGTCTTTCCATCATATATGAGAGGTGCAGGATGACTATGGTGTTGGTGGGATAATTGACCCAGTGACTGAGCACACACATTATTTATAGGGGTCCCAGTCAGCGCTAGTGTCTAGTCGGTTTATGAGAAGACTTCGAGAGATGTCCTGACACATATTCCATGTGCGGGGTTGCAGGCAAGAGTTATTCGAATGGGAGAGAATTGCCACCAAGAAAGGAATTGTATTGATGTATCAGGCACAACAGCCATTGAGGATCGGTGCAGCAGTGACATCCCCCTTAGCATGTGAGGGGTCATGTCACTCTGGTCTACCAAGACAAATTAGGAGATATGAAACATATCATAGTGGGTTCACTAGCAAAGTGGTAGATACATTGGTACATGTAGGATACCAACCAATACAGGGTGGTATGACAGTAGGCAGTGGTGTCTAGTGGTGCACAAAGATATGTCACAAAGTACAGTGTTATGTGCAGGAGTGCGGGGATACGTGGTTGTATGCAGTAGTGTGTAGATTTTCCTGTGGATTCACAAGCTCGTGTAATCTACTAAAACAAGAGACAAGAATCTACTTCTACTTTCAACCAGCGGAAGCCAATAGATCGATGAAAAAAATATGAACAAGAAGAAGACAAATCACACACAAATCAATGGCACATAACACAATAATTTTTAATGGGGAAAGACACTGCTCAAAACCTCACCTATCTGTATTTCATTAATGAGAAATATGAGTGAAGATACAAAGCTTGTTCTCACTAGAACAATTCCTGCACAAGTATAATCAACTCTCTGCTCACAAGCTAGCTCAACCCAAACCTTAGCCTATTCTTCTACTCTCCAAGCCCCTATTTCCTTGCATAATTCCTAAAGGAATTAACCTCTATTTAATGAGGAAATCCTTCTTCCATAACTGTGCAATGCAAACTTAGGTCCTTCTCTGACTGCATGCACCATCTGTATAACTCGGAAAATTATACAACTGATAGTACATTGTCCTTGCACTCTAGTCTCAACTGGGTCTTCCTTTGAACTCGCATGCATGAGTTTCTCATGAGTGAATCTTCAGTTAGCTGGAGTAGCACCAAAGGATGCACCAGTGCACCAACTCACTACTAATCCTCTACTAGTTACACAAACAGTTAGAACTAGTTTAACTGACCATAACTCGGTAAACTGAGTTATCTAATTACAACTCAAATAAACTCAATCTGGGACCCCTAAATCTTAGGGATCACACTTACATGACTCCAGATATACTTCCAAGTCGAAATTCCTAAGTTAACTAAGTCAACTTAACTTAGTTAAATATTACAATTTGCTATAAGAAAAGAATTACAATTTTAATTCTCAATTTAATTCAAGCACAAATTAAATTGGAATTCTGGATTCTATTTTTAACATTTCTTGTTGATATTTTCAACATAGTGTATGGTGTTGCACAAAAGGATTTTGGATCATTTCCTCTAGAGAGATCCGTTGACAAGAACATCAGGCATACCAATGGGTTTTGCTTACCCAGGGTCGACGAGGGCACAAATGATAATCTCTTGATTATACCCCTAGGGACTCACACACACACATTTATCTTTTGTATTGCTTACAGTTGCAAAGGATTTGGTTGTTGTCCCTTGATGTTGTCATCATGGGAAAAAAGAAGTGGGAAGCTCACTTGAGACTTTGGGATGGGAGGAAATGCATCAGGAGAGAGAATTCCCAATTGTGATATATGTTTAGGTTACAAGTTGAGAAATATAGGATTGGGGATGACCTAATCTACTATAAAGATGGGATATGTTCCCCCCTTGAGCTCATGCACTTAGGGAGATGCATGACACACTTTTGGAAGGACATTCCAAGGTACCACATGAGCATATATAGCAGGTGGTAGACCTCTCTTACAGGAGGGTGTTTAGACTCTAGGCATTATTTGGGTATATCATCAGGGGATGGAATACTAGAGATTGTTGTGTGATTTGGCAGAAGTAAGTTAGTTTAGCATTGACTCATGATACATGGAATCCATCTACTAGTTGCATACAATGATCATAAATGAGGCATGGAGGGCTCCAATAGTTAGAAATACTTCACTGGGACAGTCAGTTATGACCAGAGTGGCACAACGGGAGAATGGCAATTTTTTATTGAGGTTAGCATGGGACCATGGCATTATAGGGCTTGACAGCTCAACTACCCTTATGGATGAATTGGTATTTACAAGGGAGGATCACTGAGATATTCCATTGGACCTTAGTATTGTTGAAAACAATGACTTGTTCATATTATGGAGCACCCCACTAGCATGGTAGAGTGATTAGCAACAGGATTTCATGGCTAATTCATGCGAACGAGGAGGATTGCACCTTCAAGAGTACACTCTTGAGGTACAAGGGATTGGTTTTTTATTATAGCATCTTTCGAAGGAGTTGATAAAAAATTTGCATTATCGAGATGCTTTACTTATTGGCAGTAAGCAGAGGTCCTTTGGTGTCTATGCCTTGCTAGGGAGTTAGTGGCGCGAGAATGCTTCATGATGATCAGGAAGGTTTGGGACCTCGACATCATGAGATCCATTTGTGTTGGGGTAATGCAGTGTCGTGGAGTGGCTCTAAGGCACATTTAGGGCCCTAGTATTCATCAGGATCAACTTGTGGAGAGGCAGCAAGTGATGACATTGCTCAAGGACAAGCAATTTGGGGAGGGGGAATTGTAATGTCCCCTATTTTGCATTATATTGTGATGATATTAGGAGTTTCAAGAGCTTATGTTAGTCATTTCAAAGGATTTGGATTACATTATTAGTGGGCCTAAAGGGTTTTGAGGAGTTTTATGGGGCCGACTAGGATCGGTTGCCATATTTCATCATCAAGATCAATTATGCATAGATCGCTCTTGGTTTCGTTGCATTCTAGTAAATTTTGTAAACAGGGTTATTAATAAGCATATTTGAATTATTTACGCTTAATATGTTGTTTCAGGTTGATTACTTGGAGAAACACCTTAGTGTAATCGCTCTTTAGAATAAGGGTGAAAATATCTATAGGGAATGATAATGAAAAATGGATTTGGGTGGCTGATGTGAACATTGAGACAAATTAATCATTTTCTAGGGTTAAAAGTGGCTTTAGTTAGTCAATAAAAGTCATTATTTAAATAAGAAAGGAAAATTTATTTTACTAGGGTGAAAATATCTATAGGGCATGATGATGAAAAAGGGATTTGGGTGGCTGATGTGAAGCATTTTCTAGGGTTAAAAGTGGCTTTAGTTAGTCAATAAAAGTCATTATTTAAATAAGAAAGGAAAAATTATTTTATTATTTAATTGGAGGGAAAAAGGTATACCGGTGGAAAAAGTGGCCACTAAGTTATAAAAAGGAAAAAGTGAGGAGTTTCTCCTCATTCTATCACTTGTATTTTGAGAAAAGGAGATCTTGGAGAGGTTTTGGAGAGAAGCTTAGGGTTTGAGAAACCCTAGTCCTTGCTAGCTTTGGTTTAGAGAGTGAAATCACTCAGATTTCAACATTGCACTACCAAGGAGAAGAATCTTTGCAAAAGGAAATGGAGGTATAAGGTGTTATCAGTTGATTTTATCTTCTTATATAGTCTTTCCTATCTCATTTTGGTAGACTGAGAATTACCCACGAAAGCTTCAAGTTTCCAAGCCACTTTGGGGTTAATTTGTTGAGTAAAAGTGTTCCAAGGAGGTTGTGTTATATTCCTAACAGGCTAAACCTCATGGGTCAAGTTACTTAAAGGAGGAAGGATGAGTTTCTTGGTGAAAATAGAGCATGAGTTCAACCATTTATTTTCTCTATGATTTCACACTGGTTGGTCGAGTTTCCTAGAGGAAAGTGGGTTAAGTCTTCTTGTCTCTATTGTTGGTTGAGCTTCTATATTTTGGTTGAGTCTACAATGGTGCTTTTTGAGTGTTGGGAGCCACAAGTTTTTGGTCTAAGCATTAGAGAAATTTTAAGGTCTAAAATGGGCCTCCAAACAAAAATGTACAACCAAAATCAAATTTATAAGAACCAATAGGATTCAAGATGATGATGTCAACCATGGGGGATGATTCACCATTTTTGGAGTAAAAAAATTAAAAAACTACCTTTTCAACTCGTATTTTCAACTTATCTCCCTATAGTTTTACTCAAATTTCGATCAGGAGCTCCCATTGGATGCAAAATTTTATTCCTCATCTAAGGAGTATCCATGTTACATACTTTTGATGGACCCTACTACAGGAAAAATGAGAAATACATGAAAAACGTAATTGCAATCACGTTTTTTATGTAATTCTCATTTTTCGTGTAGTAGGCACCATTGAAAGTATGCAAGATTGGTACTCCTTGGATGAGGAATTAAATTATGCATCCAACGACTGCTCTCGCTCAAAATTTGAGTAAAACCATTAAGAGATAAATTGAAAATACGAGTTAAAAAAAAAAAAAAAAAAAAGGTATTTTTTTTCTTTTTTTCCCTCTAAAATTTGATGATGTAATCTTATCTTATTATATTGTTTCCAATATTATTTTATAATATTCCTTAGGAGGTGCATTTTAGACCTCAAAATTTCTCTAATGGTTGTGCTCCTCTCTACCATATTAGAGATAATTTTGCTAAGCGTATGGTGTCAAAACTTTGTTGAAGAGGAGCTATATTACTCTTTGTATGAGGGTCAAATCTACTATTCATATGTTGGTCGTGTTGTCTTGCTAAATGACTTGATTTCCACAGTATATTAGGTCGAGTTATGTCTATCACTTTTTGGTTGAGTGGACCATTAACAAAGGTTGAAACCCCATTTATATTGTGAGCCAGAATTAATAATATTGTTGAAGGTAGCATGATTTTTGTCCATTTGTTGAAAGTATTTTGTGATAAGCTTGAGGTTGTAGCAGAGGTTAAAAGGCAAATAAATGGAGGGGTCAGTTTCCTATGTTCCACATTGCTGAAGTAAACTCTAAGCCTGAGTGTTGTATTGAAGCCACATCATTGTATCTCATACCTGTAACAACCCTGAGTCAAAAATCCATGTAATAAAAATAATAAAGGCAAAATAATAACCAAGGTCACGTATTCCAAGTTGCATGTTTGGAAAAAATCCTAGTGTGGGTGTTCATTTGATTTATTATGGCTAAGGTAAATTGGAAAAGGCAATGGCAAAGGCTTTGGAAAGGAAAAGATACATTAATTGGAATTTTATTTATGAAAATAATGGAAATTAGGAGAAAAGGAAGGTGAAATGTCATTAGGTTCATGTGAGGAGAAAAATGAAGGAAAATAATGGAATGAAGAAAATAGAGGCCTCATTAATAGAATAGCTTTTGAAGATCAGTTCACAACGTTTTTTCAGTTCAGTTTTGGAGGTCTCTTTTTCTCTCATAATCTTGGACACTTAGAGAATTCTGGGAGCACTCTAGTATTGGAGGAAGGAAGGAAAAGGAAGGACAAGAAAGAAAAGGGAAGGAAAGATCAAGCAAGGAAGAGTTGGATCAAGAAGCTACAATGGGATTACTTGCAAGTATCAAGTTGCATGTGTGATTTCCTTGCTAGTTTTTGCATGCATGGTACATGCATGTATGTTTTTGGTTATCTTGCTATCATTGGCATGGGTTTTTCCAAGTGTGACAGTGGTTTCAACCTTGCCCTTCCATTTCCAAATAGCCATGGTGTGATGGGGTTTCTCTTACCTAGTTGAGATGGATTTCCATATGGTTTCGAAACTAAGTGGGGTGTTCTCAAAAGAGTAACACAAGGCCTAGGAATTCTTGGACTGGTGAATGTGGGATTGTAGTAAAGCCTGATTGTGTATGCCCTCGTTAGGCCTAGGAACCCTCGACCAGTGAATGGAGGGATATATAGTAAATCTTATACAGTGGGGCCTTGTTTGGCCTAGTAATGCTCTATCGGTGAATGGCAGGATATACGGTAATTCCTAGAGGTGGAGAAGGAAAAATTCCTCATGTTTCAGGTGGAGAGATCCGAAGGAATCCATGATTTTATATGCCTAGTGATCATTGGATTATATGGTGGGATTACGATAAAACCTGGTAGTGTATCTTTCTTATTTGAGCCTAGGAATCCCTTGGCGATATTGGGGTAAAGCCTAGTTGTATAAATGACGGATTAGGCCTAGGAATCCCTTGGTGGATTGTGGTAAATCTTGAGGAAGCCCTGGTTATTTTATTGTAAGTCCCATATTCATGCTTGGAATATGGAAAGGGGGTGATCGGCTGAAAGAAAGATTTGGTTCATCCCAATATATGGTCGGGTGGTACGTGTAAGTCCCTGACTTGGTTGGACTTTTCATATGTTAATAAGAGCTCTTTTCCTTTTGTGTTCCATGTGCAAATGTACTTGTTAATGTGTGGTTTTAATGGTTGTTCTAACATTGCTATTATGTTGGTTATAAGCATGGTTTATGATAGAATTGAGTTATGGCTCTCATCTTATTTTTTCGTAAATGAAATGTTAGTGAATGTATGACCTAATAGATGATAATGCACCTATTGTGAGAGGTCATGAGACATTCTTGACGAATCTCAGATAAGTATGAAGTCCCTATGTTCAGATCTATTGTTATGACCTGTATATTACATTTTCATGATGTGCTTGACAAAATGTTTTTCATGGTTAGGCCTAGTGAAGTCAGGTCCTTTTTCAATTTTGCATTAGAGGCCTTGTCATTGTGTTATTTATCATTTCTGGAAGTTTCATGAAGTTCTGGGCAGAGGCCTGATTCCTAGCCCTGAAAAAGTGGCTCAGAATTTGGGTTTGTTGGTACAGAACTTCTTGAAAAATCCCATAGTCGTATGGAGGCCTTAGTGTGGGAGTGACTGGAGGGTCCCAGTCACATGGAATGCTTGTCATGGAAGTGACAAGGGGTCTAGCTCAGTCAAGAAGCAATCTCTCTCAAAGGTTGGACACCTGGGGGGTTGGTTGGCTCCTAAAGGTTTTGTAGCTCCTGAGGAAGGTCAATTTGGTTTTGGTGTATCGATTCCACTTCATTAACTGTACTTGGGGAGTTGAATCATATCATAGTAACTCTTCGTCACATGTTTACCCTGGTGGACCAATTAACTTGGGTAAATGTGGGAGGAGGGTCTTACAATACCAGGTTTCTTTCTTGTGTTATTTGCAATGTGTATTCCATTATCAAGTTAATATATGGTTTGTGCATTTTCTAGCTTGTTATAAAGGTAGTCTATAGCAATAATTTGTGTTTTTCCTTAAGTGTGATATGATATATTAATTGTTGGTTAAATTCCAATTCCATATAGGTGCACTGTACGTTTTCACTCAAGACAAAATAAGAAAAATCAATACCTACAACAATATGCCTTTCATATGTTTAACAAAACTAATCACTAAAGATATCCATTAAACTCAAAAAACTGAGTGGAATTTTGGAAATTTTCAAAGAGGGAATCCTATAGACAACTTCAAAAACTTTAGTTTATGTAATATGTATTTTAATTTAATACATTCCTAAAGTTGAAGAAAAGAGAATCCAACACATATCCCAATGTCTAAGGGGAAGCTATGAGGGGAATTTGGGAAGTTTCATATCTTACCTAAATTAAATGTCTAGATTTCTTATTTGGTAGTTGAACTACCCAACTATCAACAACTATGAGAAGATAATGGGGAATGGTACCAAACTACTCTAGAGGTATGGGCTACGTACTCATTCTAGAGGCTTTGGATTGACCATGAAGCCAAAGGAGGGATCCTAAATTCTCATGTTAGGTAGTTGTGTGCGTGGTTGGGGGAGCAAAGATCAGCAAGTAGTCAAATGTTGTGGAATGGGTAGAGGAATTGCGGAGAAGTATGTATGCAAGTGAATCAAAGAGATACCCATGAGAAGAGAACAAAACCATGTGAATTTGTGATTATGAATTTGAATAGTAGGAGATAAGGAAGCCGATGTGGAAGCCTTCAGCCTATGCTATAGGGCCAGGAGAATTTCCTAAATAATTGTCTTAACTAAGAAGGAACTAAAAAAAACGAAAGTAATAAGGAACACATTTGGATTAGAAAAGGACCCCCTTTATAATATGCAAGCTCATGGTGTCCATATTATGAGTGTAACAAGCATTGGCTCATTGGTTGAAAGGTAAAATATTGATTCTTATATGTGAAGGAGAGTGACCTTCATGTTCTCTACCTTTACTTGAATCTTGTTGATCCCTAAGTGATTCTTCCTTGTAGGGAATCGAATATAGCATAGAAGTGGTTATTTGCAAGAAATTTGTAGTGTAGTTGATTCAATGGTTGGATGGAGAGAGACTCTCCCTCATTTAGTCTCTAAGAAATATTAACTGACACAAAAGAATGCTTTTATATTGGGTATGGCCAGCATGGACAACTTGACAAAATTTATGTAATATTTATTTTTATTTAATATATTCCCAAAGTTGAAGAAAAGGTATCCAACAGATATCCCAATGCTTGAGAGGAAGTTGTGGGAGGGCTTTCGAAATTTTCCTATCTTAACTAAATTAAATGTTTAGATTTCTTATTCAGTAGTTGAACTACCCAATTGTCAACAATTATGAGAATAATGGGGGAATGGTACCAAACTACTATAGAGGTGTGGGCTATGTGCCCATTCTAGAGGCTTTGGATTGACCACAAAGCCAAAGGAGGGATCCTAAATTCTCATGTTGGGTAGTTGTCCATGTGGTTGGGGGAGCAGAGATCAGCAAGTATTCAAAGTTTTTAGAATGAGTAGAGGAATTGTAGAGAAGTTTGTATGCAATTGAACTAGAGAGAGACCCGTGAGAAGAGAACATAACCATGTGTGGGTGTTGAGACTATGACTGTGAATAGAAAGAGATAGAAATCCTTCTAAGTCTTATTTCTCTTGTGTGGAATTGTGTTTTTCATTAAATGGATAAGGAAGTCAGTGTGGCAGCCTTAAGCCTACGCTAGAGGGCGAGGAGAATTTCTTGAATATCTATCATAATTAAGAATTCAAGGCACTAGGAAAATGGGAAGTAGTAAGGATTTGATGGATCAATGAAGGACCCCCTTTGTGATATGCAAGCCCATGGTTTCCATATTATGAGTGTAACATGCCCTAACTCAGTATTTGAAAGGTAAAATATTGATTCATGTATGTGAAGGAGAGTGGCCTTCACGTTCTCTACCTTTATTTGAATCTTGATGAACCATGCTTGATTCTTCCTCTTAGGGAATCAAATATAGCTCAACAGTGGTTATTTACAAGAAATATATAGTGTAGTTGAGCCAATGGTTGGCTAGAGAGTGGCTCTTCCCTCTTCCATTCCCAATAAATCTTAAGTGACACAAATGAATGCATACATATTAGGGATGGCCAACTTGGAAAACTTGACAAACTTTGTTTTATGTAATATGTATTTTTATTTTATATATTCCCAAAGCTAAAGAAGAGAGTATCAAATAAAGATCCCAATTCCTTAGGAGAAGTTGTGAGGGGGATTTGAGAATTTTCCTATTTTACCTAAATTAAATGTCTAGATTTCTTATTTGGTAGTACCCAATTGTCAACAATTATGAGATGAATGGAGAATGGAACCAAACTACTCCAAAAGTATGGGCTACATACCAATTCTAGATGCTTTGGGTTAACCAAAAATGCAAACGAGGGATCTTAAATTCTCATGTTGGGTAGTTGTGCATGTGGTTGGGGGAGCAGAGATCAGTGAGTAGTCAAAGGTTGTGAAATGAGCAGAGGAATTGTAGAGAAGTGTGTATGCAAATGAACCGTAGAGAGACCCATGACAATAGAATAGAACCATGTGTGGGTATTGAGACTATGACTCTGAATAGAAGGAGATAGAAATCCTTGTGAGTCCTAGTGATCTTGTGTGGATTTGTGTTTTCCATTAAATTCGGATAAGGAATTCAATGTGCAATCCTTTCGCCTATGCTATAGAGCCATGATATTTTCTTGAATAGAAGTCTTAACTAAAGAGGTAAGGCCCTAATAAAAATAGAAGTACTAAGAAATTGTTGGATCAGTGAAGGACCCCCTTTGTGATATGGAGGCCCATGGTGTCAATATTAAGAGTCTAACATGCCCTATCTCAGTATTTGAAGATTTAATACTGATTCATGTATGTGAAGGAGAGTTTCTTTCATGTTCTCTACCTTTATTTGAATGTTGTTTAACCCTGAGTGATTCTTCCTCTTAGGGAATCGAATCTCGATCAGTGTTGGTTATTTGCAATAAATATGCAGTGTAGCCAAGCCAATGGTTGGCCAGAGAGTGGATTTCCCTTCTTTAGTTTCCAAGAAACCGTAAGTGACACAAAGAGTGCATACATGTTCTCTTCTAATGAAATGATATTAATGTTCAGTGTTTCATAATTGTTGCTATGTGTATTTACTTAGTATGTTGTAATGATGAGTTCAAAAAATGTGTAACCACCTAAGAAGTTAAAGATATTGAATAGTCGGGAGGGCACCAAATCAACTCCATATGAACCCAGGTAAGGGCGGCACGTTACCAAAACACGCGCTCTTCTCCCGCCGCCGCCTGCAAACATTAGGTCTGAACCGATCTTCGGCCGCTCGGGATGGCCCCTTCGGAGGCTTTGCCAGAGGAGGCAGGTCACCAACACACCTTCTCTGCCTTGATCAAGTCCATGCCTCCTCAGCGAGCTCGCCCTTCAATATCAAAGTTCGTGAAAAAACTTGATGGGTTATAGGAAGTTTCTCTCCCTCGAACTTTTCCCAGAATGGCTACTCTTGCCTTGGCAGAAAAAGGACTTATTGGGCAATTTAAAGGACTTTGGCCTTCTCCAAAAACAATCCAGAGGTGGGTGGAAAGGAATTGGACATACAAAATACAAGGAAAAATCTCTATCAGATTTTGTGGAAAGGGATATTTTACATTTCATTTTGAGACAAAGGAATACAAGGATTTAATCTTCCGTAATGGGCCTTATTTCATGGATTCCAGAGGTTTATATTTAAACAAATGGACTCCATATTTTGACCCGGAGCTTGATATTCCTAATGCGGTCCCTGTTTGGGTCCAGCTTCCTCACCTCCCCTTGTAGTGCTGGGGAGACAAATCTGTGTGTGCTATTGGGAATGTTGTTGGGAAATACATTGATTGGAGTGAACCGAAAGATAACATGCAAGCCTTTGCCCGCATCTGTGTAGAAGTGGATTTGGGTAAAGGCCTACCAGAAGCCATCAAGCTCAAGGTTGACGACTGGACGCACATTCAGCAGCTTGACTATGAACAGATCCCCTTCAAGTGCAAGGTATGTCACGAGTACGGTCACTTTTCTAATCGTTGCACTAAACTTTCTAATGTAGAAAACAATCCTCAAGAAGAGCAATGGGAAACCATTAAAAAGAAAAAGATAGCCCCTAATCCTAAACCATCCCATGAAGCAGGTCCTTCCTCTGGACCTCCCCCAATTTCCCCTCCCTCTTCTCCCCCGCCTTCATTTCCTCTCCCTTCTTCCCCACAACCTCTCCTATCTTCTGATCACCAACCGGATCCCCTTACCTCTTCTCCCTCTTCCAATCCCTTTCACATCCTCTCTCTTCCTGAGGAATTTGCTCCCTTGATTCAATCTGATCCTACCCCTTCTCCCATTCCCTAGGTCATTTCCTCTTCCCTCCCATCTGATCCTCTCCCTCTCAGAATCACCAGAAGCAATTCCAAGGAGCATGGATCCATTCTAGATAATCAAAAGAAGCCTGGAAGAAAGTCTGCCAAATAGCACATGGATGAAAATGCGCAAAAAGACATAGCATTGGGGCTCCAAAACCCCATTGAATCTTATATTCAAGGACCAATAGACAAAGACATAGCAAACAAAGACAAGGGAGGGAGAGCAACTCCTCGCATATCTCACCTGAAATGATTAAAATCCTCTCATGGAACAGTAGGGGACTAGGGAACCCCTCCAAATCAAATGCCTTAAAGGATCTTATTAACTAAGAGAAACCAATCATTGTTTTACTCCAAGAAACAAAGCAGAGATAGCCAAAGAAGAACAAGATTATTGAACAACATAAGCACTACAAAGGATGTATATGTGATTCGAGAGGAGCCTCAGGAGGAATTGCTACACTTTGGCTTCAAGATGAATGGAACAACACAACAGAAATAGTAGAACAGCATTGGGTCAAGATTGTATTGCAGAATATTATCAGCAGTCAACAGATAGTAATTTACAATGTTTATGTCCCAAATCATTACAGGGATAAAGAAGTTTGTTGGGACTCTCTCAGCAATAATATAGCAGAAGAAAACAACAGCAACATCATTTTAGGAGGTGACTTAAACCTCATTTTACATGCTAATGAAAAACATGGAGGCAGCTTCAACCCAGATCCTTTTAGAAATCAATTGGAAAATGTTATGCAACATGGTGATCTTGTCGATATCATTCCAAAGAATCGCAAATACACCTGGAGTAATTGCAGATTGGGGAGAAATAATATTATGGAAATGCTTGACCGAATCCTGGTAAATGTATCCCTTCTCTCCACCTTTTCAGCTGTCAACGCTTCCATCCTTCCTTTTGCTGCTTCAGACCATTATCCCAATGCTTTAACCCTTGAATCTCTCTGCCCCCTGGGCCCTCTCCCTTTTAAATACAGTCCTTTATGGAATGACATTGAAGCAGCCAAAGTGTTGGTCCAGCAAACTTGGTGCCAACATGTCGAAGGATCCCCAAGATTCATTTGGGAAAGAAAACTTAGAAATGTAAAGAATGCTCTCAAGAATTGGGCAAAAACCCAATATAAAGAGCCAGAAGCAAAGAAAATAAAAGTGAAAGCCAAAATTGAAGAACTTCACTATGCACTAGAAAAGCAAGAATATTATCAAGCTAAAAAAAATGAAGAAGAAAATCTTTACAGCCAACTATACAGTATCAGAAGAGAAGAGGAAGAAAAATGGCGAATAAATCAAGGCAGACTTGGTTGAAGAGCGGAGACAGGAACACAGCTTTGTTCCATAAGCAAGCCACTGTTTGGCAAATCAGGAATAATATAACAACTATCACAGATAACGTAGGCACTCAACACAATGATCAAACTGCCATCAAAAACGTTGCCTCAGAACATTTTAAAGAGTTGCTAACTGAATCAGGGGAGGATGAAAACTATGCTGACTTCCTACAGCATTTTCCAAAAAAGATTGCAATAGAAGCAAATGAAAGGCTGATAGAGGAAATAAAAGAAGAAGAAATCAAGGAAGCAATTTGGGGCCTCTAGCCAGACAAGGCACCAGGGCCAGATGGCTTTCCTATTTGTTTTTATAGGGAGTATTGGGAAATGATCAAAAAGGACCTCATCAAATACTTCAAATGGATTCAGAGGAAAAATAAATTAGGAGGCTACACAAATTCAACACATCTGGCCCTCATTCCAAAGGAGAACTAGCCTTCAAATTTCTCCTGTTTCCGACCCATATCCTTATGTAATTCTTCCTACAAAATTTTCACAAAAATTCTTGTTTCCCGTCTCAAACCTCTATTGCCTATGTTAATCTCTGAAAACCAAGGTGGCTTTATGACAAATATGCACATTTCAGATTCTATTCTCTTAGTCCAGGAAGCCATTCACTCAAGCCATTCTAGAAATGAAAAGGGCTTCATCTTGAAATTGGACTTGGCAAACACTTTTGACAGGGTTAAACACTCCTTTCTATTTGTTGTTCTTCAAAAAATGGGCTTCTCATCCTTCTTTATTGATCTCATAAGAGCCTGTATCTCTGGCCCTTGGATAGCTCCCCTTATCAATGGTAGACCCGGCCCTGCCTTTCAATCTTCAAGAGGATTAATGCAAGGTTGTCCTCTGTCCCCCTACCTTTTCCTTTTAATGGCTGAGTCCTTCAGTTGCACCCTTGACCATAAGCGGCAAACATGCCTCATCACTGGAATCAAATTTGAAGATGGAGTGAAAAACATCAATCACTCCCAATTTGTTGATGATACCTTGTTGATTGGAGGGGCGTCCGCAATCAACTCGAATATTCAAATATTTATTAGACAAATTCATGAGATATTCAGGGGGAATGATTAATCACTTCAAAAGTTGTATTTATGGATGGAACGCCTCAGCTCAAACGCTTCAAAACATAGCCAACATCTTCGGTGTGCCTTGCAAGTTAAATTGGAACCATTTCAGTTATTTGGGAATGCCAGTGAATATAGGAAACACAAGAGTTGATGTTTGGGAAACAACTTTAGATAAAATGAAAAGAAAAGTTCAAAAGTGGGGAGCCTCTTGGCTCAACCCATCTAGAAAATTGGTACTTCTCAAATCGGGCCTTTCCTCTCTTCCTCTTTACCAATTCTCCCTTGCCTAGGCTCCAGCCTCTTTTCTCTGCAAAATGGACAGTATTCTCAGGTTTTTCCTTTCGCAAGGAGGAAAAAATGAAAAGAGAAAATATAACTTGGTTGGATGGAAACAAGTAAGTCAAAACCAAGAAAAAGGAGGTCTTGGAATTAGATCCCCATCTCTCACCAATTCAGCCTTTGGCGGCAAGATAGTTTGGAGGCTTATTGAAGACCAAGCGGCTTGGTGGAAAAAAGTTTTGGAGGCCAAATATCTCAGCCACCCAAGGCAGCATCTGCTTACAACTGAAATACCCAACAGGAACAACACAAGGATCTGGAAACTCTGTAAAAAATCCATCTCCTTTATGGCTCAAAATGTCTCCAAGGTTCCCAAAGGCAGCAGCAAAATGAACATTGGCACTGATAAAATTATGGGGAATTGTTAGGATATTCCGACACATAGGAAATAGTTAAGTACAACTTGGTCTAGTATAGAGTTAGGTATAGAGTTAGGTAAAGTGTGTTTCTTTACCATTGTACATTTTGTAACTTACAATCTGACGGTCACGATATGTAGTGATCCGACAGTTCATTCTCTCCTCGGTATTACCGACACTTGATCCGTGGCTTGACACCCGATTGGTCCATGATTTCTATTTAAAGCGCATGGAGGGACATTTGTAGGGTAATCCATGCATGAGAGAAGCATATGTAAATTTTCATTCTTTTATTAATAAATTGCCTGAAGTGGTCGCGTTGGCTCAGGCCGTGGACTGTTTCCCTCTTTGAGGGTTTTAACCACGTCAAAAATATTGGTGTATTGATCTGCGATCTGGTTGTGAGCGGTGTCCTTTGGTGTTCTGTCTGAGGAACTTACCCTGTAAATTCCTACATGGTATCAGAGCTATTTGAGGGCTGCGTCCGTTGGTGATCGAAATCTGAAGCCGGTAGAACTGCATCCGACTGTCGTTTCCTAGATCTACTGTTTCTGACTGCTTTCGGACCGAGAGGACTGCTCTGTTGTGTTGGAAGCATCTGTTCCAGTGAGGAACCCCTTTCGTTTCACGCGAAAAGGTTTCCGGTAGCCCTAGCTGCGTCATTTTTAAGATCTGGAGGTATACAGTCTTTATTTGCAGTTTACAGTTATTTTCTCTCTGTTTATTTCGGTTTTGGTTTATTTAGCCTTTTTTTATTACCGGATCTATACCTTTCATTTCTGCTTATGCTCTTTGCCCTGTGAATCTGTGTGATCTGGGCAAATCAGAAACAGAAAGGAAGGATTTTTCTCATGCGTATGCTCTTTTCCCTGCACCTTAGTGTGATCTCGGAAAATCAGAAACATTGAGAAAAATATTTAGTTTCTTGCTAAAGCTAACTTTGAGCCGCAAGGTTCATTTTTGAAAATATTTAGTTTTTCGACTAAAGCTAACTTCGAGCCGTAAGGTTCGTTTTCTTTGCATGTCCGTGTTGGGTTTTGTGTTTTTTGTTTTGTAGGGAAAAAGAGGTTTCTCAAAGCAAGCACGCAACCCAAAGCACCCCCCCCCCCTCTCTCTCTCTCTCTCAAATTTTTTGTATCGCTCAATTGGTTCAAAGCTATTTTAAGAGAGTAGAGGTCTTAGGTTCAAGTCTCCATTTTGTGGGGGCGGACTTTTTTCATTTCCGCACATTCCCGCACTTCATCGGCAACTTCATCAACTTTTTTTCAAAAAGCCATAACTTCTTCATCCGGAAGCCGTTTTCAGAGCCGTTTTTTTAAACCAGCCTAATTTTTCGAGATCTATCCATTGGAACACTTATATTCAGCATCTTTAGCTTTAGTTTCCGTTGAAATGGAAAGTCAATACCAAGTTACCCTTGACAGCACCAACTACTTCCAATGGTTGTCCTACATTGAGGATTTACTTAGAAGTAAAGGTCTCTACAGAATAGCCTCAGGCCAAGAAAAGAAACCGAAGGATGAAGATAAAGCTGCTAAATGGGAAAATAGGCAAGATCAAGCATGTGGATTGATAGGGATGTCTATTTCTCCATATATTAGATTCCATATTGCAGAACTTGATACTCCTGATGAAGCAATGAAACAAATCAATAAAGTTTTTGGGATTAAAAATGAACTTAGAGCCCATCAACTTGAAAATGAGTTGCTTACATTGGACCCTAATAATTTTTCTTGCATTGAAGATTTCTTGTCCAAGTTCAAGACCCTTAGATATCTCTTGGAAGGTGTTAAAGTTAAGAAAGAAGATAGTAACCTTATCTATTCCATTCTTACTAAGTTGGGACCAGCCTACTCTATGTTTGTTTCCACCTTCCATTCTACAAGAGAAGCCTTCATTTCTCAAGGAACAGACTACAAGTCCCCTTCCTTTGACTCTTTTTGTGATTCTTTAATAAGAGAACAAGAAAAACTCTTACACCTTGGTCTTCTTAATCTTGGAAACTCTTCCAAGAAAGCGTTAGCCGCCCAGCAGCAACCAAATTCAAAGAATCCTAAGAAGTCATATCCTAAAAAGAATGGTCCTAAACCAAACAAGGGTCCTAAGCAATCTTAGCCTCAAAATGAAAAATCATTTCAACAAAATGATAAGATAAATAAAAACAAATGGAAGAAGACTGATAGACATTGCAACTTTTGTAATCGAGATGGCCACTTAGAATCCAAATGCTTTAAGAAGATGGAAGCCTTGGAAGCAGCGATGAAGAAACATAACATTCATGTGGAGCATTCTTCAACTTCAACTTCATCTTCAGGAATGGCACTTTCTGCATGTGGTTGTCAATCATCTCGGTCTGGTTATGCATTAAATGTATCTTCTTCTTCTCATTCTCATGAGTGGCTCATTGATTCTGGAGCTTCTTATCACATGGCCAAAAACAAAGCCATGTTTTCTTCTTTAAATGATTGTAACACCAAAAATATATATGTTGGTGATGATAGATCTCTTACTGTTGTAGGGACTGGAACTGTTCATCTAGACAATGGTCAGTTTAATGATGTATTATGTGTTCCAACCTTATCCTGCAACCTTCTATTTGTATATCAGATAACTCATTCAGGTGAAGGTAAAATCGTTGAATTTTCACCTCATGATGTTGTAATCAAGGACTTAAGAGATCCTAAAAAGATTTTGGCTACTGGCATTGCTGATGATTCTACAAGGTTGTATAAGTTTCATAACTTTGGGTCATCAAATCTTCCCTCAGTATTTGTTGCTCATAACGATGAAGTGAGCAAACTTTGGCATGAGCGATTTGGTCACTTAAACTATCGCTCCCTTCGGCATGTATGTAAAGAAAATATGGTGACAGGTCTTCCTATGGTATCTTACAGAGATGATGTTTGTTCCGGATGTGTACTCGGAAAACATCATCGGGACAGTTTTGAAAAACATGCCTCTTGGCACGCCTCAGCCCCTTTACAGCTTGTGCATAGTGATTTATGTGGTCCTCTTCCTGTTGTGTCATTCTCTGGCTGAAATTATTTCTTAACTTTCATTGATGATTTCTCCAGACGCACTTGGGTCTACTTCTTAAAACTCAAGAGTGAATTATTTAACACATTTTTGGCCTTCAAGGCCTTTGTTGAAAAACAATCTGGACATCAAATTCTTAAGCTAAGATCTGATAATGGCGGAGAATATGTTAAAAACACATTCATCGACTTTTGCACTGAGAATGGAATTCAAATGCAACATACTATTCCATATACTCCACAACAAAATGGTGTAGCTGAAAGGAAGAATCGCACCTTAAAGGAAATGGCTAATTGTATGCTACAATCTAAAGGACTTGGTCTTAGTTTTTGGGTAGAAGCAATTAACTGTGCAAATTACATAATAAATCGCACTCCTACTAAGGCTTAAAAGAATATCACTCCAGAAGAAGCATGGAGCTCAATCAAACCAGATGTAAGTCACTTTCGTGTTTTTGGAAGTGAAGCGTGGGCCCATATTCCAGATGAAAAGCATAAAGCTTTAGAACCTAAGAGTGAAAAATGTACTTTTGTTGGATATTCTGAAGATGTCAAAGGCTATAGACTTATTCCATTTAAGTCCAAAATTGTTATCATTAGAAAAGATGTAAAATTTGATGAAAATATATCGGCCTGCGGGCCTAGTCCGGCGGATGTGCCACCTCTCCCTATATCTTCTACTTTTGAAAACATTTCTTCTTCAGATGATGAAAGTGAGGATGACAATCCTCCCCCACCATCTCAAGATCCTCCTTCAGCTCCTCAGCTTCCAAAATGGGTTCGTGCTACTCGAGATGCAGCAGGTGATCTTGTCGGTGATCCTACAGATCAGCAACGCACACTTCTCAGTTTGAGAGAGCCTCTTCTTTACTGGCTCAAGCTCCAATAAATTATGATCCTGACACCTTTGCAGAAGCTTCAGGCCATCCAGATTGGGAAGCAGCTATGAATGAAGAGTATCATTCATTATTAGCAAATGATACATGGGATCTTGTTCCTCTACCAAAGGGACGAAAACTTGTTAGATGTAAATGGGTTTACAGAACCAAGTATGGACCAGATGGGAAAGTTGATAAACATAAAGCTCGTCTTGTTGCTAAAGGTTTTTCACAGGTTGAAGGCATTGACTACACTGAAACCTTCTCCCCTGTTGCCAAAATGAACTCTATCCACCTTGTTCTTTCCCTTGCTGCCTCGTTCAAATGGGAAGTCCATCAGATGGATGTTAAATCTGCCTTCTTGCATGGGGACTTGCATGAAGAAATCTACATGGAACAACCCATTGGCTTCCTAAAAACAGACTCCAGCCTTGTATGTCAGCTTAAGAAATCCCTTTATGATCTCAAGCAAGCTCCTCGGGCTTGGTATGCCAAAATGGATAGCTTTCTTTTAGAATCTGGCTTTTCTAGGTGTCATTCTGACAATACTGTCTACACCAAGAAAGTGGGCAACTCTCTTATCATCCTTGTTCTTTATGTTGATGATCTTATCCTTACTGGTAGTGATCCCAACCTTATAAACCATGTGAAGTCTAGCCTTAAAAGGAAATTTGAAATGACAGACTTAGGACACTTACACTATTTTCTCGGTCTTCAAGTCTTGCAATCCAAGGAGGGTATTTCCCTTTCCCAGTCCAAGTATGCTTGTGATATTCTACATCATTTTCACATGGAAGACTGTAAGCCAGCCCCTTCTCCCTTTCAGTCTGGAGTCAAACTTTCAGTCACTTGTACTTCTCCTGAAGTTGATGCTACCTTATACCGTCAACTTGTAGGAAAACTCTTGTATCTAACTCATACTCGTCCTGACCTTTCCTTTGCTGTTGGCCTTGTTGCTCGGTTTATGCAAAACCCACGTGAAAGTCATTGGAAAGCAGCTAAAAGAATACTTCGTTATGTTCGAGGTACAGTTCAGTTTGGGATTCATTACAGTGCCGAAGCAGCTCCTCTATTGGTTGGTTTCACTGATTCTGATTGGGCTGGTGACCCTGATGATCAGAAGTCTACTGCCGGTTATGTGTTCGCTCTTGGTTCAAGACCTATTACATGGGCTTGCAAGAAACAGGGTGCCATTTCTCTTTCGTCAGCAGAAGCAGAGTATCGTGGTGTCGTAGAAGCTAGTAAGGAAGCCTTGTGGCTTCGTCAGATCCTATCAGAGTTTGGCTTTGAGCAGCGGCATCCGACTACACTTTGGTGTGATAATCAAAGTGCCATTCAACTATGCAAAGATCCAGTCTAACATCAGTGCAGCAAACACATTGAACTGCACATGCACTTCATCAGAAAGCTCATTCACGACCATGTTCTTGAAGTGCAATATTGTTCAACAAATGATCAAGTTGCAGACATCTTCACAAAGGCTCTCACAGAGGTGAAGTTCACTAAACTTTGATTTATGGTTGGAGTTCAGGAAGTTGTCACTAAGGGGCGATAGGCTCTAGTGCCTTCTTCCTTCTCCTATTGTGTCATATTTGTAAATCCTTCAATCCTATCCCAAGTTGTTCTTAAGGGGGGATGTTAGGATATTCCGACACATAGGAAATAGTTAAGTACAACTTGGTCTAGTATAGAGTTAGGTAAAGTGTGTTTCTTTACAGTTGTACATTTTGTAACTTACAATCTGACGGTCACGATATGTAGTGATCCGACGGTTCATTCTCTCCTCAGTATTACCGACACTTGATTCATGGCTTGACACCCGATTGGTCCATGATTTCTATTTAAAGCACATGGAGGGTCATTTGTAGGGTAATCCGTGCATGAGAGAAGCATATGTAAATTTTCATTCTTTTATTAATAAATTGCCTGAAGTGGCCGTGTTGGCTTAGGCCGTGGACTGTTTCCCTCTTTGAGGGTTTTAACCACGTCAAAAATACTGGTGTATTGATCTGCGATCTGGTTGTGAGCGGTGTCCTTTGGTGTTCTATCTGAGGAACTTACCCTGTAAATTCCTACAGGAATCAGCCAATTAGCAGTCTTCCAAGTATGGCTCCAATAATTTTCTTTCTTCAAAGTAAAGGAATATACAGTTTAGACCAAATTTCGCAATGGGATACAAATACCCAAGCTTGGAAGAGATGGAGCCTTCATCCCATCCCTCAACGACTCAAAGAGAATCTTGACAACTTTCAGATACACCTCCACAACATTGCTCCTACAATAAAAAATGGCAAGGATGGAGTCCGATGGGACCCCACTGGCACCAGCTAATCAATACAAGCAGGACACAATTATCTATGCAACAGGGACTACCCGGCACCAACATGGACACATTGGAAAACAGTGTGGAAATCATAAGCCATCCCTAAGGTGAAATTTTTTATGTGGACCCTCTTAAAAGAAAAAACTCTCACTGCAGAAAATCTTAAAAAAAAACATTGTTGGACCCTCCAGATGCCCTAATTGCCAAAAAGCGGAGGAGTCCATCCAGCACCACTTCATTTCGTGTCCTTTTGCTTTTTCTTGTTGGAACAGTATTGGCCCAATTGTTCCCTTCACTTGGAACTCTCAACAATCCATTGGGGAAGTCCTTAACAACTGGAAAAAAAACTACCCCTGGCAATCCATGAAAAACAACATTGCCAAGAGAGTGTGGGATGCCCTCCCATTCGCCCTCTTATGGAGGATCTGGATTGCTAGGAACAGCAAGATATTTAAAGATAACGAGACCACAATTAGGAGCCTTGGCAGCATGGCTAAAAGCCTTGCGATAGAAACCATCACTTCTAAGAGCACAAAAAAAATGGGCATGACAAGCCTTTGTGTTGAAGAAAAGGATTTCATAAGGTGTCTGATAGATAAGATCAGTATCCTGCCAGTAGCGAAAATCAATAGCAATCACTGGAAAATCTGACTAAAGTAGGATGACTTCAACAAGTGGCTCCGCACTAGCAACACTCACTCCTTGTTCTTTGACGGTGCCTCCAAATCAAATCCAGGAGCAGCAGGAGCAGGGGGAGTTATCTACAATCCCAATGGTGAGCCCTTAGTCACCTTTGAGTGGGGATTAGGGATCCTCTCAAACAACAGAGCAGAGGCTCTGGCACTCTATCAAGGAATTCTTCAACTACAAATTCATGGAATCAAGAAAGCTATGATCTTCGGCGATTCTGCTATCATTATCAGTTTAATGACTAGCAAACGAAAAGCCTCCAACATCTTCTTACAGCAAACCATCAGTAGATGCTAAGTCATGATCAATCAAACTCAGGATTTCCAATTTTACCATATCCTTCGGACCATCAATCGGGAAGTTGATAAACACGCCAGCCAAGCTTGTATAAGACAAAAAGGAAATATCCTCTGTAAAAACGAGGAACAATTCCAATTTCTTCCATGACTCCCATGACTTGTAAAAAAAATTCATATCTAAAGACTCACATCTTGCTCAGGGCGTACCCTGACCAAATCAAAAACAATCCCGAGGTTATCTGTTCCACGCCGCCAGAAATCCTCCCTTTTCTCCCTGCAGTCTCCTCAGATTTTTTGAATCTATGTTGCCCATGCAGAATCCATGACCACCTATTTGCTTCAGCATCAGACTTTATTTTTTCTGAAATTTCTTATCGCTCTGCTCTTGATTCTCTGAGCCCTCTTTCCTCCCTCTTCCCTGCTCTTCAGATCCCTTGTTTGGTTTTCACTGTCTCGTCGGTTACAACTTGCTGGAGCAGTATTTCAGCGTTTCTTCAGGACAGAGCCGAGGACCTCTAGATGGCCCGCAGCGAAGATTGTCTTCACTGTTGAGACTTGCAGGAAGAATTTGAGCAAATCATAACGCATCAGTGCCTCTTGGATGAGAAAATTGATTCCCTACCAAGATAATCACTACTAAAGGAATAGGCGATCTAAAAGAACAACAGAAAAGGAATTGCAAAAAAAAACGGAATAGCAGAAAAGGAACAGCAGAAAAGGGACAGCAAAAAAGGAACAGCAGGAAAAACGAAACAGCAAAAAAGGAACAATAGGAAAAACAGAACAGCAGAAAGTCACATAAGTATAGATTAGATGTTTTGTAAAGTTTGTTTACTTCTTTTTCAGTTTGTCCGAATCTATTCATGTGTCAGTACTTTTCAAGTTGAAAATGAAAGCAATTTAGCAGAATGCTTTAATGTAATCCAGTTCCAAACTCATCCTGCGAGCTCTACTCATGTAATACTGGAGCTTAGCCTCCCTATCTTTTTTTTAATACAACCAGCAGGCTAATTTGTAAAAAAAAAAAAGGATAATGAATAGTCAAATGATTTGATTGTATCTAACTTCTATAGTAGCTACACCAAGAGAGAGAGTCCATTCCACCTATAGTCCTTCTACAATTCTGTGAGTGCTTATTTTATTTTGAATCAATTCCCTGCACTCTTCTAAGTATTTGATTAATCTTACTTTATTAAATTGTTGCATGTTTTCTAGAACCAATCCCAAACTGTGTTTCTCTCTTGCTTAAAGGTACCTTTTATCATACTATTGGTCCACGACAACCCAATCCCTTTGCGGTGGACAAATTTTATTTTGACAATTAAGTAACAATATTTTTTGACTATTCCTTAGGCACTTAATTTTGTTCTAAGACATCAAGTCTGTAAATTATTTTTTGACTCTTGTAGAGAGATTATTTTGGGAAATCATTTCATTTGTGATTTTGAAACTTTAATTTCCTAGTTATAAGTAGGAGTCTTTTCAATGTCTTCATATGTTCTCATGATTTCAAATGTGTGACATCATTTTATAGTTCTTTGAATGTATGGACCAATGCTTTCTATTTTTGTCTATTTGAAGTTGCTTCAAATGTGTTTCCTCACATGTGTTTATGAGTTACAATGTGAAACGAATTTCTAAGAATATAATTTATTTGTTATTATTTTATGCTTTACTTTGAATAACATCTAGTTCGCTCACAAGTGCATGTGTTGAATACTTAATCTTTAATATTCAATTCATATGCATATTAGTGAGTGATCAATAAAGGAGCACTAGTTCTACAAATATGTAGAGGGAATTTGGAAATAGGACCCTAGGAGGTTGACTTGTTTCCTTGAAAAGACAAGAGATCAACATTTTGGCTAACCATACTAGGAATTCAAAAAGTAAATATTCTTTTCTAGTAAATGACTTGTCCTGATCTAGTCCAAACTCGCCTTCCCATTGACTGGAATACCAAAGAACCATATTGAATCAGTTGTATAACTTGGTCTTGGATACTACAAGAATTTGAGAAGAACATGAAATATTGTGACAAATTTTAGCCTAGCAAGAATCGCGTGCACTCCAAAATCCAAAAAGGCGACTTCGCTGAAAGATAAACTTGAAGCTAGAGGATTCATAGAATCCAAAAAGGCCACTAACAAGAAACCTAAAAAAGAGTTTGCTGACAAGGTTAGAAATTTTGAGAAATAAGAAGCCTATCTTTTCTTTTTGCTAGAAAAAGAAAATATTTCATGTCATGAATAAATATGGGAAGAAAGGAAAGAGACCAATAATCCAAGAAATCAAATTCGAAGAAGGGTAAGTTTTCTTGCTTCACAAGGTGAACAAAATCCCCTTCATATTATATCCATTGTATTCTTACTTGTATTTAATGGGGATAGTGTTATGGACCCAAATAGTGAATCAATTCCTAGCCATTTGTGATATCCTTTGAATTTTACATGAAGATCTCATGGCAAATGTAGATATTTACTCCCTTGTGTAATGTTTTTTACTATTGAACTAGTCTTTAAGCCCATAGTCTCAAAAAATGTCACTAAATGTTGGGTGTTTCATGATGATGAACAAATGATTGAATTCCTAATGAAATCATGTATTCTCAGGGACATGGTTATTAATGATGAAGAGCATGAAAATAAATAACAACAAGTGAAATAGACAAACAAGGCTAACCCCATCCCTAAAGGGATGATTTCACTCGAAAAGTGCTTTGATCTGCAATCAAAATTTTGGGGACCTACCAATACTTAAACCCATATTTCCACATTGAAGCATGAATTAGTAAATTTGAGAATGAAGAACTTGAAATTTGACAACTTGGGTATTGTTGAAATTTGGTTGTCATTAATGTCAACCCAAGCAGCAACCAGAAGAGACATCGCCTTCAATGAAAAAATTGACAAGAAAGATTAGTGCTCTTGGGCTCAAGGTCATCTTCATTTAATGGTCCCCGTCATGCCAATTCCAATGATATGTGGAAAGCTCCATAACTCCTCACAGTTTAAGAGATATGCCCGATCAAATTTTATGCCCCAAGCATATCGTAAAAGCCCCCAAAATGAGATGATGTGTCAACTTAACGATTGGCTAAACCTTTCATCAAATCATGAGGCCAAGAAAGGTTATTATTGAATATTTTATTTAAATTATTTTGGAGGATTAAATTTTCTTGCAAAGGAGAACCTTGACAAAGGGGAATTAAATTTATTTTTTTGGGAAATTAAGTTAGCCTCAAAATGAAAGTGATTTTGGCTCCAAAAATATTCAAATTTTGAATTTTTGGAGGGTCAACTCCCTCCAACTGATTGAGTATCCCCACCCAACCAATTTCACTTCAATGAATATAAATATGGATCATTTGAATTCCATTAGGATAAACTAGAATGCACTTATATATTTGTGATTCTTTTGTGGCCTAGAGTAGTCACACACAATTGAATAGGCTAAAGTTTGAGAGGGTTTTCTTGGGCTATATTTTTTCTTTGGGTATTGGTTTTCTTTGGGTGTTTCTATGGAAGTTCAGAAGTACTGAGGCCATATTCCGGGTCCCCTTTTTTAACTCTTTCCGAGAAATTTGATTTTGTTCATTAGGCTAATCTGAGGTGTTTTCGCTGGTTTTTCTGAGGTTGATCTAAGACTTCTTCAGTGGTATCTTAATGGCATAATTTTGAAGCTTATGAGGCCTTATTTAAAATATTTTGGCCCCTCTCCTTTTGACACTATTCATTGGTCTATGACAGAGATTCTCAACCTCTCTTATAGCATTTACATATGAATTGGGGGTTCATTATACCTTTGTTCTATGACATTTATGGGTTTGGTTTTCAACCCTCCTGAGACCATATTTCACATTGTTCGTGACTACTTTTAGTCTTGGTTTCTAAGGTTGAAGCAAGGTCATATTTTTTTGGATTAATTGGCCTCCCTAAGGCATAAATTTAGGCCCTCTTTCATGCCTATTTTGTAGCAAACCTAGAGCATTCTTTGGAGGCAATTTTTGTTGAAATTTTGAGGGATATTTAAGGTATTTTCTTAGTGTTCTGAGGCTAAATTTGCTAGTCTAAATGAACATTCATATTCACTGGACATAGGTTCCTTTTGGCCCTCTAAGGCTAAACATATGAAGTTTCTTTGGGTATGTTCTGACACATATTCGGCCTTGCTTTGTTATATTCCTAAAGTAGATTTCTTTGGCTATTCTAAATTCATTTTGAAGGCTCATCTTTATTATCTCATAAGCTCTAGTTTTTGTTCACTTTGAAGCTAATTCTAAGAACACATTCGTTGTTCCTGAATTGATCTAAGGTTCATTTCGTTAAGCCTTGTTTCATCCCTTATATGTCACAGAGTTGAGGACAACTATTTAGGCATTTGTTGTGACTTATTTCAAGGTACATGTTGATATGTGGTAATTTGGAGTTGGTTGGTCTGTGGTAGGTATAATCTTAATTTCATATTGTTCATTTAATATTAAATGGCAGAGCTTGGAGCTTTCCTTGAAGACTATAAAGATTGATCCAAATTCACATTTGCATTAGTGCCAGATATAGAAAGAATAAATTATGTTGAAAGAACAAGAATCAATCTAGTTAAGGTTTGATCAGATGGTTTTAAGTCTCCCTTCAAGGTGTATAATGTCTTTTCATGATTGGTTCTCATAAATCTTGTTCTAATGAAATCGGAGGTTTATATAAGGAGATCTTTAGGGAAAAATACTTGGAAAATCCGAAGCAAATCAATGGCACACTTTTAGTATTGAAGCATATGTTATTGATGTTAGGGTTGGTTAGAAATGTTTGACCTTGAGTGGGCATGTTGTTGAAAGAAATTGATGCTACTAGGCTTTAGACAGAGTATTCATGAGCCATAGTTTCTCTACACAAGAAATGTGTAGATGTCTTTACACAACATACGAAGAAGAATTTTTCAGAGTGACAACTTGATCAATATTGGCACCATTGAAAATCTAAGTTTAATTGAGGAGACAAATACTTCAGCTCTTATTTTCACTAGAATAATTGTGTGTTGATATATGACTGAGTGAGAATCGTCCAGCTAGAGTTTGATGTATTGTCAAGCAATAAGAGTGTCGTGTACTGATGTTGATGATGAATTGATGAGCTAGTGTTTCATGTTATAATCTTGAAAAAGTTTGATACACTACCGCTAGGACTTGAAGTTATTAATGAGCAGAGGTTTACCATTGTTGATCGTGGCTTAGTTATCAAATTGTCTTGATTACTAGATATCATTGTTACAATGATGTCACTGAAGCAGATTCAATTGTTGAGCAGAGAATGCATTATAGCTTGATGTTGTTTATTGAGTAGAGGTGGATCTAGTTTGAAAATATATGAAGCGTGGTTCAATGTGGTGAATTTAAGGTTGGCTGGGAAAGTGGTGGCGTGTTGAGCAAGGTGGCAGGGTGGTTCAAGGCGAGAGATCAGAGTCTCCTTTAGGTCATAGCCTGAGAACACTTTAGGACGCTAGGGTGGTGCTATGGAAGGTTGGAGCCTATGCAGGGTGTTGGAGCATCCTTTCAGTCAGAGTTGATAAAACCATGGTGTTGGAACTGTTGAAAATAGTAACAAGAAATGATAAAAATAGAAATGCTAAAAATAGCATTACTATAAATAGCATTTCAGGATATACTCCAACTTTGTTGAGAAATAGCATCAAGAAATGATAAAAATAGAAATGCTAAAAATTGCATTGCTATAGATAGAATTTCAAGATATATTCCAATTTTGATTTGTCCTTGAATCAAAATTGAGAATTAAAATTCGAATTTAGTCTCACTAGATGTTTGAAAAATAATTAATTAATTCATCTTGAGTTAATTAGTCAGTGAAAATCAAACATGAAGTCTTTGTGAAGACATGAAACAGTTATCCCTTTGGTTGAGGAAGTTATCCCTTAATTAAGGAGATAAGGATGAGTTGTATTTGAGTTGTAATTAGTTAGCTCAGTTAACTGAGTTAAGTCCAGTTAGATTAGTTCCAAATAGTTTGTGGAATTGATTGTGAGTTCAGTTAGTTAATGCATGCATGCATGCAACTAGTGTTCTCTAGATAACTAAATATTCTCTCATAAATAACTCATGCATGTCAGTTCAGACAAAGACCAAGTTGAGATTAAAGGAAGGGACAGTGTACTATCGGTTGCAAGAATTTATAAGAAAATCTCTTGAATGCAAAAGGAATTAACTCCTTTAGGATTGTGCAGTTAATTCAAAGTTCAATGTTGTGTGTGAGGTGAGAATCACACAGGTTGCAGCTGGAGGACCCAGGAGAAACTGCGCAAGGAAATAGGAGGCTTGGAGGACTGAAGGAAGGCACAGGTGTTGTCTATTCTGTCTATGAGCAGCAGTGAGGGATTGTATTGAGAGTTGGATAGCTTGTGAGCTAAAGCTTTGTGTAATCCTGAGATATTTCCACTTGTATGATAATACAGATAGCGGGTTTTTAAGCTGAGGCTTTTCCCAGAGTATTATTTTGTGTTTCATGTGTATGATTTCTTCTTCTCTATTATATGTTTTTCGATCAATCTTGCTGAAATTGATTAAGCTTCCGCAAAGTTTGATAGCAAAAGTAGATCAAGTATTTTGCTTTAGTACATTGCATTATCAGGTGATCTACAGTGAGAATTTCTACATGGTATCAGAGCTAGTTGATCTATAGAGAAATTTCTACATGGTATCAAAGCTAGCTGATCTATAGAGAAATTTCTACATGGTATCAAAGCGAGGTTTTGTAGAAAAGGTTCTACATGGTATCAGAGCCAAGTTGATCAAAGTGGAGAACAGTATACAAAGAAGGGAGAAGTTCGAAGTTTTGAAGTTATTGATTGTAGGTACATAATCGATTTCTTATCACATCTCAAAGTTCACCAATGGCGTTCAATGGCTTGAAACTCAAATATGCCCTGGATGGTAGCTCGAATTACATAGCCTGGAAGGATCGCATGGAAGCGGTATTAGAGGAAAACGGTTTGAAGGACTTCATTGATCAAGAAGTCCCCAAGCCAGCAGCAGCTAATGCCCAAGAATTGGCAGAATGGAAGAAATGTGTGGCGAGAGCGAGGAGGATTCTTCTGGAGGGAGTTCGAGACCACATTTTCTCGAGTCTCCATGGGAAGGAGACTCTGTTTTTAATGTGGAAGACATTGAAGGATCTATATCAGAACAGCAGCGATGCCAAGCTTTGGAAAATCAAGTGTGAAAAGGGCGACACGATTTCTACATATCTGAACAAGCTCACCACCTACAGAGATGAGCTTGGAAGTGTAGGAATCATGACAGTTGATGATGACATGGCGAGTCTTGCTCTCCTCAGTCTTCCTAAGAGCTGGCATACCTATTAAGACTCAGTGAATGGAAGAGAGAAACTGCCAGATTGGGAACGACTATGGTCGGATCTGATGCAGGAGGAGCACCAAAGATGGTTCTTCATCCAAGGAGGATGAAGAAAATCTAGCCTTAGCCAGTAAGGCAAGGAAAGGGAAGTAGAAGGATTCTCGTTCCAAATCGAGTTCTTCCCATGGTGGGAAGAAGATTGACAAATCTAAAGTGCGATGCTTTAATTGGAAGTGAAGGGAGGGAGAATGGTTGTGGGAAATGTGCATTTCATTATCTCAGCAGCCAATGATCCAGCTTGAGTCTAAAGATTGTGCAATGCACAGTCCAGCCTGGGCAGACTATCAAAGAGATTGTGCATTGTGCAGTCTTAGTGGCCAAGGGACAATCCTAAGCCCTGGAACTGCGCAATGCGCAGTTAGGTCAGTCGGTACTACGCATTGCATAGTCTCAAAGGCCAAGCTAAAAGCTTGAGCCTTAGACTTGCACAATTCCCAGCTAGACAAGGTGAAAACAAGTCAAGGAAAAGGTAGATCTTCCTAGTGAGAGTGTGGGAAACAAGAAGATATAAGTAATGGTGCAAGTTGAAGTGAAAATATGACTAAGTATGGATAGATAAGTGCAAAACAAGTTTGGAATATTAACATGCATGGAGATTCGTCACAACGACGACCACTGATGGGAAAAAACAGGAAAACTAATGTGACACTTGTGAAAGGCGAACGACGAACCGAACCAACACTTATACAAGATAATATAAATTGAAATGCCAGAAACCTTGAAAAGAAACAAGAAAAATACCCGCAAAATCCAAACAACTAAAAGCGATAGAAAAACCGACAAAAGGCGACAAAAGCAAAACTCACCCAGAAAAGCACTGTAAACTCCATCAAAGGCTCCTTCATCTCCTTGGGAATGCTAGAGCTCCAAGATCAAAATGTACAAATGAGATCTAGGGGCATCCATTATATATATCTAAACCAATTATGGTTTATGACACGCATGCCTAAAATCAAGGGAAAAGTGACACTTGGTGAAAAGTTCCAAAAATAGTAAGTGTGCCACCTTCGGGAAACTAATTAGTGAATTCCTTTTTTTCTAGGGATAATTTTTTATTTTTATCTTTTTTAGGAAACTTGCATACACACTTCCAAGAAGGATTGCACAATTCCCGAGAACTAGGAAGCTTCTTGACTCAGTGCATTGCGCAGTTTTTGAGTTCAAGGGGTGCTTTGTGCAGTTTCCATCATCAAGACTGGGCTACCATCCAGAACTGCGCAGTTCCTATTCTCAAGGTTGGCCTGCCAAGAAGGATTACACAGTTTTTGGAGGCAAGGTTGGCATGCCTTCCAAGATTTCACAGTTTCTGGAGGTAAGCCCAGTAATGCTGCAAGGTCAAGTCAAGGGTTAGCTTTGTGGTTGAAATATATCAAGTCAGGATCAATACATCGCAAGTAAAGCATGAAAAGACAACTCTTGATCACAACATGAATACTTGACGATAGTAGAAGATAAGCTCATGTGGATAAAAGGAAGGCTCCAAAATCAAAGCATGGGAAAAAATTTGGAGGGTGGTTGTACCAGCTACAACACATACTCAGGAATCGGGTTAGTTTAATGACCTACCCATGCCAATAGGAATAGTAAATGGCCTAGGAAAATATGGCATATACCAAGGAGGTTATAATGGATGAGGTTGCAACTAAGGTTGAGGTCAAGGAATATCATATTGCTTTACGTGTTGGCAAGAAGACCACATAGTGCCTAAATTACTGTTTAAAGGAGATTGATCTAAGATTCTGCAACATGTGTGGCCAAGGTGATCATTCTTTAGAAGATTTCCACAAATTTTGGAAAAAATGTTGGATAAATGAGTTGTAAATATTCTCCAAAATGTCCCAAAGAAGGAGGTTTTGAACTCGAAAAACCTCCACGTGATCACCAAATTGGGAGTAGCTCAAAAGAATTCTTTATTAAATCAATAAATCCTTTGACCTTCCAAGAATACTGCCAAATATGCAAACATGCAACATCATATTGATACCATGGAGAAGGTAGTCAAGCTATTAAGGAACGGAACTGGTCAGCATAGACCAATGAAGGATGTCATACTTGAAAAATTTCTAGAATTGCTAAAGAAAGAACAATCAGCTGGTCATTTAATTGAACTTCAAAATATATTAAAATATTGTAATAAGAAGAGAAATTAGTGTACAGAATTTTTCCAACTCTCTCAAGACAAACACTTGGATGACTACAATCCCTAAGTTGAATTGGAGATAAATGGATACATGGTAAAACAAGTTGTAGTTAATTTTGGCTCACAAGTGAAAATCCTTCCAAGGGAAACATGGATAAATTTAGGAAGGCTGACTCTCCAAATAACGACCAACTACCTCAAACTTGCAGATCAAAGATTCATTGAGCCAATTGGAATAGAAAAACAGGTTAAAACATCAATCATGGGGATTTTGACCTTTTTCAGTTTTGAAGTGATCGACTTAGTTGATGGAATACCTATGTACCCATCTTTGGTCAAAAGATTGTGGGTTCGAAGAATGAAGGCTCTAAGTTCACCCAAAAAAGGTAGAATTAAATTAAAAGGGAATAATAAAATGATCATCATACCTCTTGACCCTGGCGAAGGTAAACCCTAGATCAAACCCTAGGAGGATGACACAGAAACGAGGTGGTTGTACCAAATACTGCATGAGGAAAAAGCTAATTTGGAGCCCAATGCTTTTAGAGAAATCATATCAGGCTCCCCTCTCTCCATCAGTCAGAATTTAGATGCCAAGTTGTATGAATGGAAAATGGAAAATTACGAATCGTAGGCAAATGAGTGTTTGTCAATTGAAGTTATGCCAACCAAGTAAATTCATCCTTGCTTTGCTATAAAAGCAGTACCTATCATTCAATAAAGGAAATCTAAGGAAACTACAACACCGTTTTCATTCGACTTAATCAAGGACTCCAGTGTCCTGCTCAGATTTAAAGAATGAGCTTCTCCCATGAATCATGTCAAACAAGTGACTAAAGCTATTAGAAAACAAGGGAGAACGGAAATCTTAGTCCATACATTCATTAGAAAAGCATCTAGGTAGTGGGATACTGATGCCTCTCGACTTCAGACCTAGAAAATAGCAATAAATAACTTTATTCAACTGTTTGGAGAACACAAATTGTCAGCACAAGTGAACATCCCAGTGTTTAAAAATGGACAAGACCCTACCCTACATATACAAAATTATGAGTTGAAATGGCAAATAATCATGTACATGGATGAAAGAGTGTGGCTACATATGTTCCCCAACACTCTTAACGATTTTCCTAACAAGTGGTATAAACTAGAAGAAGCTCGAAGTCAGTCACTACAATGGAGAGAGTTATAAAAAAATATTTTATCAAAGATTTTGAATTCCAGATGGAAGAGAAAGAATTGGTCAAGGCAGCTCACTAAAAATAAATAAAAATTTGAAAACAAGTCTTATACTTCCCATATAGAAAAAGCAAGAACAATGCTTGAATTTTGTTTGTTATCATATATCATGCTTCCCAAATAAAAATTTAAAAAGTTTCTTGGAAATGGAAAGTATCCATACTCTAGGATAAAGTTTCTATTGGAAAAATGAGCATCCCAAAAATCTCTAAAAAGTTAGAGGAAAGTGAGAAACTAGATAAGTAAAAAATATTGCCTATTTATCGGGAGATAAAAGTTAGAGATCAAAGACTCGAAAAGTCAAAGACCCCTGACTGGATGGATGTAGAAATAAATATCAAAGAAGTCAATATTTTGAATAACGACCGACCACAAATGGTTTGACTTGGCGTTATTAGTCGAACATACAAACAATGGAATTTATCAATTTTCTCAAATAGTATCAAGATGTATCCACCCACGATTACAAGGATCTTAAAGGACTTGTCAAAGTAATGGGGGAAGTGAAAATTGACCTCATTCCAAGAGCAAAGCCAATAAATAAAATGCCTTACAAGCTCACTCATAAATACAAAATGATTGTGCAAAAAGAGAAATAAGGAATGCTGGCCATTGGCATCATCTATCCCATTGAAAATTTGGAATGGGAAAGTACCATGGTTATGCAACCTAAAAAGCATGACCCGATTAGATTAGGAATATGCATTGATTTTCACAGATTGAATAAGCTAATAATAATTTATCTATTCCCAACATCGTTCGCAAATGAGATTAGTAAATAAGCATAGTTCATGCATGTTATTCTTTTATAGATGGTTTCTTGGGGTACGATCAAATGCCCATTGCAAAAGAAGACCAAGAAAAGACCATGTTTGTTATATAATTTGGCTCTTTTGCATACAAAGTAATGACTTATGGTCTAAAGAATGCACCAAAAAAATTATCTAGGATAGTGTTTATGGAAGAAATAGAAATGCTAATCGCTCAACATTTTTGAATCCTTGGTGGGCTAAACCAAGAAAAATGGGAACATTACCTAGAGTTATAACCTTATTTAAATATGTTACTACTTTGAAGTAACTACCTAGTAGCTAAATACAACTAATATCAACCAAAATAACTACCTCAAATTTAAAAAGAAGTTAAAAAAAATTAAAGTAATTAATAGAAGGTAAATTTACAATTTTCAAACATAGAACTTGTGAGAGAAGTAATTAGAACATATGATCAAATTCATATAGAATAAACTTCAACAAAAATTTCATTGTCTATGTTTAAAATAGAAATTTATCAATAAAAGAGATGTTATATATAATACAAAAGATTGCAGTCATGAAAGTAAAGTAAAGAAACAATAAAAATAAGACACAGGATGGTAAGAATAGATCCTTCATTGAGTATACTTGAAAATATTGTTCAAAGATAATAAACTCAAACCCAACAGATTAAAGTAATCTACGACAAGAATCTCCTTTATAAATGAATATGTCTATGAGTCGTATACGTCAAATGTAGGTAACAAATAACAATAAATCAGCCTTGGCATTTTTGTAGTTGGTTCAGTGAGACCTCTTGGACTTTGGTATAATATGCAAAGAATCAGTAATGACAAATATACAGGAGTTATAATATCATCAAGACTAAATTATTTAATACCTTACTCAGCAAGTGATACTTCCGGACCTCCGTTCATTGCTACTATTTAAAAGGAGCTCTATAATAAGAGTTTATGAGATCAAAATATCTAAACAACACAGTAAATTATCCCAAAATTAAGTAATCAAACAAGATCATACATTACTCTCTGTAAAATTCGATCATTTTTTCCTTCTCCAAGAAAGCATTTGTATCCAATCTTTCTTGAGATGGTTATGCAACCATTTTATTTTATCTAACTTGATCTAATAACAAATTACTCAAATTGGTAAGGAGGAAAACAATTTTAATATTGGACTCCTAAAAAATAGGAAACATCTAATGACTCAAGAGGGAGGGAGGACCCACATTCATATCCATATCATACCATCATATTTCATAAAATCCTTATAAAGAAAATTCAAAACATGCATGATAATCTCTTATGCTTTCCACATAGGAATGCATTGCATAATTGTCAATTATCAAAATTGACTCTCATTTAATAATAGAAAAACATATAGAATAAGTCCATAGAAGAAGTGCATAAAAATGTCCATGAGAGTTGATCATCAAAATTAACATAAAATTGTCAATAAAACCACATAATAGTCTAAAATTGTATGAGTGGCTTAATAATTCAAAATCTATAAGAGAAAATAGCTAAGTTATGAGTTGTTTCAAAAATAAGTTTCCCAGTCAAAATTATTGATTGTTGTGTGAAATATTTTGCAAGATTCTCATAAGGCACAACTTCTCTTCCCTTGTAAAAATAGGATTAGGATTAGAGCATTTAAGATCAGGAGTACACTTTTTATTGTTAGGACTTGAAAAATCTACTATCAGTAGACCAAATTGAGCAAATTTATAAAAAGGCTGCATAACAACAACAACTTTTGTAACTGGAAGATTAGTAGGGCTATTATGAGTACTTTCAGTAATAAGCATAGTTTTTTTGAGACTAGAACAAGGGTTAAATGCCTCAGATGGATAAGACTGAGAATGAGTAGCTAAAGAATGAGAATGAGCAGATATATGGCGAGAAGGACTAGTGAGGACTTGTCCCCAACCCTTTTCTTCTGCATGAGAAGGGTCTAGTGATGGGTTCTAACCATCGTTATCAACATTGTCCCAAGCATTGTCAACAAGATTCTATACAAGAATTTCATGGATATTTTGATGAGGCCTCATAAGATAAGAGGCACTTCGCTGGAAGGTTGGGGGTTGACAGGTGACATTAGGAGACCATAAAAAAGGTGCGCATTGGTGGATAATTGATGAAAATCTTATGAGTCAGCGTTAAAATGAACATAGAAATGTATTATCTTATTTTTGTATGTATCCCAAATACCAGGGGTCTATTTCCTTTGTCATGACCCGTCCCACCTAGTCTATGTGAATTATAACTCATGTTTGCAAGTGAACCACAACATTAATAGCAACAAATAACAAAAGAAATTTGATAAAAAAACACCATCCCATTTCCCTTTAAAATTATTACAGTGGGCTTGCACTTAAGACACAGACCAATGAGCTCTCATACAAAGGAAAATGAGGGTTTGTGAGGAGATAAAGAAAGGGTTACAGTGGCTAATGAAGTAACAAAGAATCGAACAAGGGAAAAGAAACTCTTGTAAATTTCTAAGAGCATGTCTTTTTATTTTGGACACACTCCATTTGGGTTATTTGATCTTCTTCTTTTTTATATATATTCATTCTTTAACCACATGTTCAACCTTTTCATTAAATCCTATTGCATATAATAAAATTAATAGGAATTGAACATAATTTCCAAATAATAGTTGTCATGATTCATAACAATAGCAAATGGCATGATGCATGCATCGCCAGGGTTATGGTGTTTATATAAAAGTGCAGGTTTAAACTTATTGGCCAAAACAATGAGTGAAGACAGGGGAGAATCACATAAAAAATGGATTTACAATTGAGATGAGGATTCAAAGATGAATTGATCCATTATTTACATGAGGGTTATGTTAGTTTCAGTCTTTCCAGCCTTCCTCCAGTGATCAAATATGCTCTTACAAAATGATTTTGAAGTGTCAAGGTCAAATTTTGTCATTTCAAAGAGTTTTCAAGCAAAATTTGGTCACTAGGCATTAGGTCTAGGGTTTTCTTTAACTCCTTCTAAAGTTGTCCAAATGTCGGTCCATGTCACCATTCAGCTGATTCTATCATCATTCATAGGGTTTTCATTATCATCTCAGTGTCTAATGAGTCATTTTACACCTTGTCCATGCTTCAGTTGCGCCTAGGCAGGGTCATTTCCCTCTCCTAGGGTTTTGAAAGCTAATTTCTCTTGGATGGTCAAATCACTAGCAAAACTTGTATCCAGATGTTCATACACCTTCCCCTATCTTTCATGTACCTTATCCAACACTTCCCATCACTGAGATCCCCCAAATTCCTCATTCTTGCACAAACCCTAGTTTCTAGCTACAACTTGGCAATTTTCTAGGTTTGGCCTGTGTTTTGCCCTTTTCGACCCCTTCCCCTCGCTCAATCTCTGAGATTCCACTTTCCCCTACTTCCTAACATCCCTCCCCACTCCCAAAAATTTCCCCAAGAATTTAGAAGCCCCCTATCCCCTTCATTTCGCTCCATTTCGACAAAATTCCTTGTTTCACACATCGGGACAAGTCGCACTCAAATGATGTTCCAGAGCAATAAAAGATGAATTTTGGAAAACTGAGAGAGGTTTTTGTCCATAACATGCCAAAGAAGAAAAACCTCCTTCACTTTTTGCACAGGTGTCATGGTTTTAGAGAAATGTCAAAATTGCAATCGCCAGATCCAAGGAGGTTGGCCAAGGCACTAAAACGACGGAAAAGGCCCGATCCACTCCAAATTTTGGCTAAAGCCTCTTTGACTGAGCATGGCACTAAATAGCTAGCCACAGCACAAATCCCAAGAAATTTTGAGCATTTTGGGTAAATTTTGGTTTTTTCAGGCAATTTACAGGTTTTCTCCATTAACGGGTCTCACCCCCCGCGCGACCCTTCATCCTGGCAACTCCATTTTGCAAAAACTCAGCATTTCCAGATTTTTCATGAGAAGTTACATATGATCATCCATGGACAAGAGATTTTATGAAGTTTTGGGCCTCCAGAAAGTCAAAAAACAAGCAAAAAATGACTTTCTGCCACATTTTTGAGACACAGAAAGCAGTCTTGGGAGATTGCAATTTTGGAGGGGAAAATGACCACCAAATTCAGAAATTCCAGTTGCATTGGAAATTATACTCACAGACCTTTCCAACAAGCCTACTCTTTCTCAATTTGGACACCTGGAAGTGCCCCAAAAGTGGTCCCAAAGGCGCGCGACCCGTCAGGCAAATTTCTCCAAATTTCACTGTACAGCTCAGAAAAACGCAGTTTGACCCTGTTTGATTTTTTTGGGGTGGATTATTATGCTCTTTGATGTAATTAATGTACTTTTATGACACTTTTACACTTATGTACCTCTTCTAGAAGATTCATTCATGAAAAAGGTGAAAATTAAATGAATGAATTGGTTTCCTAGCTTATAGAGGCAAGTTGTTTTGACTGCCTAGTTTTCAGTGCTTAGTTTAGAAGTGGTTGAAACAGCTCCTAGGATAGTGAGCTCGACCCATGGAGGCAGGGAAAGAGGTTAGATGATCTATATTATGTACTTTCTTGCTCATTTTCATGGTTGGACTCTAGAGGGAAAAGCTATCATTGTATTATTCACTGTATCTCTACAATTTTTGGCTAAGGAAGACCAGGGTTTTGCAGTCCTTTTTGGGATTCTTGTGGTTACATGTATTGATGGTGTGTTTCTCTATGTACTTGTAAGTGTGTTATGTGAATCATTTCCTTTCTTTTCCTTCTGCACATTAAACAAATGAAGTGTTAAAGTAGAATTCATGGCTGTCATGCTCTGCTTTTAAGTTTGTTTAATTTCAATGTTTTCTACTGTTTAAGGAGAATTCAAAGTTATTGTTTGCTCTCCTTAGCTCCTCACCTGTCTTTCTCATCCATTCACCTCAATCTAAGGCATCAATACTGTATCCTATCTCGCCCCAAAGAACCCCCTGCAGAAACTGTGTCCTATCCCCGCACCCAAAATTGCCATCCCCTCAATTTGCCCACCAAAAACCCTAAAAATCCCAAATCAACCCTTTTATCAATTTACTAGCCTAAAATCAGTGTTACCCTATTGGTCATCTCACCCATTGAAAATATTTACCGAGATAGACCGGAGAGAGCCCTCTCCTGCCCCGTAGGGCTAGCTACGAGGCTAAGTGTTTTTGATGTTGCCTTGAGGTTTACCTTTCTCAGCCTGAGGTGAAATTTCAAGCGCTAACAGGTTCTTCATAATTTGTCTTGAACTAGGAATATTTGTAACCTTTCCCCATACAATGCTCATAACTATAACATTTTATTATAAAACCCAGGGTTGAAATAGGACAATTTATCTAATGAGAACTCGGCAACTGATTTCATGGATTTCAAGTAAACTTTATTTGTAATTGAAATATTTTGCAAGGCAAGCACAATTGGCATGATAAAAGAATGAGAAAATGTACAATGATGACTAGCAGTATGGACAAGAATGAGGGAAAAACTAGTGAAATGACAGGAAATAGAGAGTCATCATCCATTATCAAAAGTACAAGTCAATTGTGTAATTAACCATATGTATATCAAATTACTAGAATTATTCCCTTCTTTGTCGACACATGACCTTCCAAGAGGTACAAAAATTGTTCCAAAGAAAAGCTCATTATTTACACTTCACAATTATAACTTGCTATGGTAATAGGAAAAGTGATAGTGTGACTTGCTACAGATAATTTTTTCCAAAATGAACCTATATTCCCAACTTCAAATGCACTATAGCCATGCAAAAAACCCTCATTGTGAAGGATCGTCGATTTCTCAACCCAAACGATTTCCAACCCTTTATTATCATTACAGATATGTGCATTTAATACCTGGGTTGAAATTCCCCACTTCAATGCCTTGCATTTAATACTGAGAGTGTCACAAAGCCACATCATGTTTGGTGGATTCATAAATAGCATACAAACAACAAGTTAATCGGGTTCAATCAATAAAGCCTAGTCTTCCTCAAGAGTGACTCAACATCTAAGTCATCCTTGGCCTCCATAAAAACAACACCTCAGTCGTCAAAAAACTGAAGACACATTCATTCACCATGTGGATAAAAAATTTGGGCAAGGTATGAATTACATTGAATCTCTTACAACACACCTGCAGTAACACATTAGAATACACCAAAAGTAATTCAATTAAAAGCAAAAGTTTCCCACTTAATGGTAAAAGCAGTGGATCATATATGAGAAAGAATTTGAGACGGGCGATGGCGAGAACTGGCATATGCAGAGAGGCGAGGGCTTACGGCTCTACCATTCTTCGCGAATCTGGTACTCGATGTATCAAACCTCTGACTGATGAAAATTTTGGCTACGCTTTGGATGTTAGGGCTGAGAAGATCTGTAGCTCTCACCCTCCAACTGAAGTATTTTTGGGCCCTAAAATTGATCTATCAATGGATCCAAGATGCCGAGACAGAGATCTACAGGTTTCTTTTCCCATACTTCGATATCCTTCCCCGCAGATGCATATCGCGGTCAGATCTATCCACAGATTCGACTCGTACTTGGATGGTGAGGGAACTAACCGAATAATACACTCTTGGTTCTACACACTTGAAATGCACCTATCTGAAATGGGATCTGGTACCCGAAGTTGTATAATGGTTCCCATGGAGCCAAGCTCTTCAGATCCGTATATGGGTAACAGAAGCCCCAAAAATTTGGCGACATCATTAGAGGCAAACTACTGCATTACCATCATCACCGAAGGGATGACGAGGGTTTCTGTACTTAGTGCCTGCAATGAAGCTTTTATTCTCCCCAGAGATCTGGGACACAATAAAGGTAGAAGGGAGGAATCTCATAGCCACCACAGCAGGCTAGAAGAGGGAGCTGCCTCTAATCACGAACTGCAAGCTTGTCGAAAATATTGTTTGAGGGAAAAAAGGCATATTAAGCCACGAGATATGGCTTACCTCTGGCATGCATATGGTGAATACTGGTGGGTATCACGAGCCTGCAAACAAATCGGTCCAGATCCACAACAAGCTTTGGTGATTGAACATGAACGACAGGAAGCGGCGATCAGCTCTCCACTAGATCTTGAAGCTTCGGTAGCAGAGCCACTCGAAGGTAAACAAATTACCCTTTTTATCAGATCCATAGAAGGAAATGAAGTATGCTTAAAAATAGGGAGATGGGAGAAGATCAAAACCCTCAAACAGAGGATACAAGAAAGGATGGGCATTCCACCTTGCAAACAACTCTTGACCCATGCAGGAAAAGTATTGTAGGAGGAATACAAGCTAAAAGAATACGACATAGGCAAAGAATCAACTATCTACAACAATACAAGACTCCCTGGTGGCTGCTCTGGTACAAGCTCCAAAGGACCTGTTTCTTTCAAAAATGTAGTAAAAGGGAAAATGGGGCCTCAAATGCAATCAGAATAGCAAGCCACGACTCCTGGTGCCTACATCGTCGAGCAGACAACTCAGAATCTTGCTCTATCGATTGCTATACCTGAGGTAAATGAAATACATGATGATTATTTATCAAAAGCAGTGATATGCAGATTTAACGGGTTTTGGCCCAAACCAGAAGCCCTAAGTCAATGGATTTACTCCATATGGACATAAAACTGTGATATACACCTATGCTCAAAAGGTTTCTTCATTGTCAAATTCTACACAGTCAATGACAAGGAATATGCATTGAATGAGGGACCATGGTTCTGGGGTAATGTTGGCCTTTTCTTGACATCATGGTTTCCAGAATTTGATCCAAACACCATGGTGGTCTCCAAAATTCCTGTGTGGGTAAAACTATATAACCTACCTCTGCATTTTTGGCACATCAAAGTATTAGTAGGCATTGGCAATTCTCTTGGGAAATTTTTAAAAGTAGACAATGAGCGTCTTACCAAGGATATCTACACTTTTGCCAGAATCTGTGTGGAGGTTGATCTCATTCAAGGATTACCAGACTGCATCCTCTTATTCCACAATGAAAAGCAATGGTCCCAGTCTCTTGATTATGAAAACACTGCCTTCAGATGTCGCATTTGTCATCAAACTGGTCATCTACAAAGTGCTTGCCCACAAAATAAAAAAGACAGGAAAAGAAGACAACCACCAAAGCCTAAAGGATGGCAGTTTTTAGCCTCTCCGGTAGATGATATAGAAGAGGAAGGAAATGCAGAAAATACCACAAACACCACATTCCAAGAAGCAGAACACCCAGGAAATATCTCAGCGTTCAATGAACAAGGCACCCAACTTAACTCACAAAATGATGAGAACCAGAACTGCTCCGCTTTAGTTCCAATGACAACCGACCCACAGCAGAAAAATGAGCAACTCATCCCAGGGAAGGAAATCGGTGGCAACAAGCGAATACACTCAACAGAAAGTTCAAATTCCGACAAAGAAACCCCAACTACTACCAAAGAGGCAGAAATGTCCATTGTAACATCCACTCCCAACACTGGAGGTTGGCAGAAAGTGGAAAAAAAGAAAGGTAGGAAAGCATAGATAGTTCATAATTTATTGTTTTTTTTAGATCTTGTGCATCAGGACAAGTTTATATAGCATATGCTAATGTAGCATCTACAACATGTAATTTTGCTCAATATGAATAAAATTATGATTTTTCTTTTGGGAAAAAAATGGTAAAAGTAGTGTTATGTCTATCATTTTTCTTGAAATAAATTTGATTATAGTCGATGAATCCATCTAAGAGAGACATCATATAAGAACTAGCTACCTGTTGTAAATTTAACTCCATGTTAAGGAGTGGAAAGTTATCCTTTACATTGACTTTATTAAGTGAATGAAAATCAACACACAAATGAATTTGACTAGTCTCTTCCCCGACAGGAACTAGATTAGTTATCCACTCAAAGTATTTTATTGGAAAAATGATATGTGAAGAGAGAAACTTATCTAATTCAACTTGTATGGTTGCCTCAAGGGCAGGGTTTATTGGTCTCTACCTTTGTGTTACAAGAAAACATTGTTTCTTTATAGATATCATGTGACTTATAATAGAAGGATTAAAACCTTTAAGATCAGTGTAGGACCAAACAGATATATCTAAAAATTCATGGAAGAGACTTAAAAAAAATCAATTTCTTCAGTAAAACAAGTTTCTAAAACATATAACATCTTAGGTTCTTCTTCAATTCTGATATTAACTTTAATAGTTCCATCAATTGTTTTGCTGAAATTTTTATTTGGGGTTTTAATCTTTGTTGCATCACTCGGTGACAAGATATCTTCTAAAGGAACAAGACCCTTGGGGAAATTTTTTTCCCCGGGTTGATAATCTAGGAGGATTATTGAGTTTCATAAACAAGAAAATCACAGAGAACCTTATCATCTTCAAAAAAAAATAGGACTCTTCATTATCAAGCAGTTGTGACTTGTAGAAAGAAATATGATAAGACAATCAAGTTTATTAGACATGTCAAATATTTCGGGTCTTGCAGCATACGTGGCTAGGCCATCTGCAATAGTGTTCATGCTTTGGTTAATATGAGTAATATTAAAACTATCAAACTTTGAAATGATTTCGAAATCTAAACTAGTATAACATCTCATAAACTTATTTGAAAGTTTGTAAATCCTTTTAATCAAATGCATGATCAGTTTAGCAATTCAATTGTATAGTTTAGTGAATCTTAAATTAAAATCCCTAATCATTTCACCAGGCTGAAATCACATGCTATTATATTATTTTAACCAATCGACAGGGCTTTTTTGTGCCCATATGTAGATTTAAACCAATAACAAAGTTCAACCCGAGTGGAAATAGATTTAGGGGGCAGATAAAAGAAATCATATGCAGACTTCCCTTCCAATGTATTTACAAACAACCTCATACACAAGTGATTAGTATTAGCTCCTATGTTATCACGAGCAATGGAAAAGGAATTTAAATGTTCTTTCACTCTACAAGTGCCATTACCTAAAAACTTAAGTAATCCTTAAAATTAGGTAAAGTAGAAATGGCCGGAGGTAATCCAGAGGAGAGGGTATATGTCATGGAGTTGCATTCAAATCCTCTTCAAAATCAAACAAAGCATATTTTTTAATAACTTTATCAGGGTTGGTAATTAAGATGACGGGTCTGTAATTACAATTCACACTACCAAGAGGTGGTGTAACCATCTTGAATGGTGGTATATTAAACGCAGGTGTTTGTTGCATAAGCATAGAACTAGACTCTGAAGAAGATCATTTAAGATTACTTTTAAGGTGTTTAATAGTTTCTTTTCATCTTTTGACAACTGATAAGGAATCATATTCAGGAGATTACCCTTTAAGTATTTATGACTGGCGAGGAGCATCAATTGTTTGATGAGAACAAGATCGACATTGGCGATAGGGTGTATGAATTTACTTGATAAGGCATGATTTTAATTAGGTAGTATTCTGGCTAACCTCTCTCTAAATTACGCATCAACAATTTCAATATTTCTTGATATTGTGGCCCAAGATCTTTCAATTTCTTCCCTAGTCTTAGTAGTACCTAACATGGAATTTAAAAATCTATTGAAATACTATTTTGATTGTTAAGGTTTGGGAACAAGTTAGGTTGAAAAAGGGTTGGTAATTTCATTTATTACAAAGGATGTGCAAATTTAATCAAATTGTTCTAATCAAGGAAATATATTGTAAAGATATCTAGAAAGTAAAACTAAAAAAGTGAACAATTAACCTTCATTAAAGCTCTTGCTTGTGTATTCTTTAGCGAGCACCAATAATTATGCAACAATATGCTTATGCTCAATACTTGTTTGAAGTGAAGCAAATTTGGACATAACTTCCAAGATAGATCAGGGACAAAAGACAAATGATAAAAAAGAAACGGCTAAAAAAAAAACTGACATCAAAGAAATCAAAAGAAAACAAAGTGATCACTTTTCGTCCATAGTATGGTCACCAAAACATGTTGATGGAAGAAATAAAATTGTTAATTGGTCAAATTTTTCACATCCTTGGTGGGCTAAACAAAGAAAGATCGAAAAGTTACCCAAAGTTTAGCCTTCTTGGAATATGTTACAACATCAAAGTAACTACCTAGTAGCTAAATACAACTAAGGTCAACATGGTTATCTTACATGTATATCTATATTAGCCAATAATAACTACATTATATTTAAAAAGGAGTTAACAAAATTAAAGTAACTAACAAGTATAGAACTTGTAAGAGAAGGAGTCAAAACATATGAACAGGACGTCCATTGTCTATGTTTAAAATAGAAATTTATCAACAAAAGAAATGTCATATATAATACAAAAGATGTCGTAATCAAGAAAGTAAATAAAAGAAATAATAGAAATAGGATACATGCTGGTAAGATAACAAATAGATCCTTTATTGAGTATACCTGAAAATATTGTTCAGTTATAATAAACTCAAACTCAACAAATTAAAGTAATTTGCGACAAGAATCTCCTTAACAAATGACTATGTCTTTGAACTATATAAGTAAAATGTAGGTAACAAAGGGCAATAAATAAGCCTTGGCCTTGTTGTAGTTGGCTTATTGATACCTCTTGGATGTTGGTATACTACTGCACAAAATGCCAATTATCAATACTGACAAATATATAGCAGTTATAATATCATCAATGACCAAAGTAAATAATACCTTACTCAAAAAGTGATACTTTCATGCCTCCATTCATTGCTATTATTTAAAAGGAGCCCTGTAACATGAGTTTATGATATCCAAATATCTAAACAATACATCAAATTATCCCAAAAATGAAGTAATCAAATTATATTATACCATACTCGAGTATAAAATTCGGTCTTTTTTTCCTTCTCCAAGCAAGTATTTGTATCCAAGTTTCCTTGAGATGTTTATGTAACCATTTTATTTTACTTAACTTAGCTTAATAACAAATTACTAAGATAGGTACAGAGGAAAACAAATTTTAATATTGGTCTCCTAAAAATAGTAAGCATATGGTGACTCAAGAGGAAGGGAGGACGCACATTCATATCCATATTACACCATCATTGTTCACAAATCCTTATAAAGAAAATTCAAAACATGCATGATAGTATCTTATGCTTTCCACATAGGCATCCATTAGATAATCAACAATTATCAAAATTGACTGTCATTTAATAATAGCAAAATATATATAATATGTCCATAGAAGAAGTTTGTAAAAATGTCTATGAGAGTCGATCGCCAAAATTATCATAAAATTGTCACCAAAACTAAGTTATAGTCCAAAATTGTATCAACAGCTTAATAAGTCAAAACCTGTAAGGAAAAACAGTTGAGTTATGATTTGTTTCAAAAAAAAAATCTCAATCGAAATGATTGATTGTTGTGTGAATGATTCTGCAAGATTCTTATTAGACACAACTTCCTTTCCCTTATCTCCTTCCTCCATGGATGAAATTGTAGAAACAAGATTATGATTAGAGCCTTTAGGGTTAGGAGTAGACTTCTTATTATTAGGACTAGGATAATCTATTGTCACTAGACTGGAATGAGAAAATTTAGAGGCAGGGTGGATAACAATAACTTTTATAGTAGGAGCATTAGTAGTACTAGTATGAGTACTTTCAGTAACAAACACAATGTGTTTAAGACTAGAACTAGGGAAGAATGCCTCAGATGGAGAAGACTAAAAATGAGTTATTAAATAATGAGAATGAGCAGATATTTAGCGAGAAAGACTAGTGATATATTCTCCCCAACCCTTGTCTTCTACATGAGAAGGGTCTGGTGATGGGTTCTAGCCTTCATTATGAACATTGTCCTGAGAATTATCAATAGGATTATGTCCAAAAATTTCATAGATATTTGAATGAGGCCTCATAAGGGAAGTGGAACTTCGCTAGAAGACTAGGGGTTGACAAGTGACATTAGAAGAGCCTAAAAACAGGTGCTTAGTGTTGGCAAGCTAGTGAAATTGTTCTGAGTCAATGTTAAAGTGAACATAGAAACATATTTTATTATTTCTGCCAGTATCCCAAATACCACGGGCTCTATTTCCTTAACCATGGCTCATCCTGCCTGGTATACGTGAATTAGAACTCATATCTACAAGTGAACCACAACATTAGCAACAACAAATAACGAAAGAAAGTTGATAAAATAAAATAGTAGCACATTTCCCTTTAAAATTACTATAGTGAGCTTGAACTTAAGACACGGAACATTGAGATCTCATACAAAGGAAAATGAAGGTTTGTGAGGAGAAAAGGAAAGGGGTACAGTGGATAATGAAGTAACAAAGAATCGAACAGGGGAAAATAAATCCTTATAAATTTTTGAGAGCATGTCTTTTTATTTTTGACACATGCCATTTAGGTTACTTGATCTTCTTCCTTTTTCTTTTATATTCATTCTTTAATCATAGTTTCAACTTTTTCATTGAATCTTATTGCATATAACACAAATTATAGGAATTGAACATAATTTCCAAAACATATTTGTAATGATTCATATAATTAGAATAAATGGAACAAGCACCACACATGGAAGTTAATATTTTGGAAGTGAATTCCCTTCTTTCCAATATCCAATCCAAAGTTGTTATATGCGAATTTAATGGTTTCTGGCCTAGATCTAATGCATTACACTAGTGGGTTTTCTCTACATGTACCCAAAACTATGATATCTATTTATGTTCCAAAGGTTTCTTCATTATTTAATTAAATACACAGAAAGATCGAGAGAATGTTGTAAATGAAGGGCCATGGATTTTGGGTAGAGTTGGGCTCTACATTACTCCATGGTTCCCATATTTCAATGCTATAAATATGGTGGTTTCAACCATTATAGTATTTGTGATACTACCCAATATCCCTCTTCCTTTCTGGCACCATCAAGTCCTAGAGGTTAGAAATACCCTTGGAAAATTCAAAAAGATGGATTTTGAAAAAACTAAAAAAAGTTATCTTCACTTTTGCCAAAAATTGTGTAGATATAAACCTTAGCAAAGGCTATCTGATTATATTCATATGAAACATAAAAACTTCAAATGGACCCAAGTATTAGATTATGAGAACACAACATTCAGAAGTCAAATTTGTTTTCAAACAGGACACTTACATAACACATACCCACAGGCAAAAAAGATTCCAAAAAGGAAAAAAAGGCAAGCCAATAAGCCAAAGGGATGGCAGGTATCTAACCCTCACCTTTCTTAAGAAGAAGAGGAAGAAACCATGCATAACCACCCAAATACAGATGTACAAGATTATGTGGAACAAGTAGTTGGGGGTGTTGTGGATTAGTCTAGAACCACAACCCACACACAAAAGGATACCAAACAAGTAGAGATCCAAACATCATAGCAATAGAAAGAGAAAACACACAATGAAAAAGGTTTGTGGGGGGGGGGGGTGGTGTGGGTATAAAGAGAACTAATGTCTCTAGGAGCTCGGATTCAGACAAAGAATCCCCCCTAAAAATAACTAGAAATTAACTAGCAATGGTAATAATTGATCCCAAACATGGGGTTTGGCAAAAGGTTCATCAATAAATAAATAAATAAATAAAATTGACTTTATCACACTTAACTTGGGCATAATTTATGTATTTTTTTATACTTTTCTTCGCTTGTTGTTTGAAAGGCTTATATAACTGAATGCTTTAAGCATCTATAAAATGTAATTTTGTTCCTTGGTTCAAGTTGAATAAAATTATAATTTTTTCCTTGGAAAAAAAAAATATTCATAACAATAGCAAATGGCATGATGCATTTATCACTAGGGTTAGGGTTTTTATATTAAAATGAGGCTTTAAACTTATGGACCAAAACAATGAGTGAGGACAAGGGAGAATCACATGAAAAATATATTTACAGTTTGAGGATTCAAAGATGAATTGGTCCATTATTTGCATGAGGGTTCTTCATAACTTGCCCTGAACCATGAATATTTGTAACATTTCCATATATAATGTTCATAACTTTTATTATAAAACCATGGGTCCAAATAGAACATTTGAGATACTGAGAACTTAACAACTGATTTTATGAATTTCCAGTAAACTTTATTTGCAATTGAAAAGATTTCCCAAGGTGGGCACAATTGGCGTGATAAAATAATGAGAAAATGTACAATAATGATTATATGTATGGACATGAACAAGGGAAAAACTAGTGAAATGTTAGGAAACGAAGAGCCATCAACCATTATCAAAAATATAATTGAACTGTGTAATTAACCATATGTATATATATATATATATATATATATATATATATATATATATATATATATATATATATATATATATATATATATATATATATATATATATATAACTGCATTATGCCCTTCTCAGTCGATACACCGCCTACCAAGAGGTACAACAAGTTTTTCCATAAACAAATTCACTATTTACCCTTCACAATTATAATTTTCTATGGTAACAGGTGGAGTGATTGTGTGACTTACAGTGGATAAAAATTACCAAAATGAACCTGGATTCCTAACTTCAAATGTACTATAGCCATGCAAAAAACCCTTATTGCAAAGGGTCATTGATTTCTCAACCCAAACAATTTCCAACTCTTAATTACCATTAAAAATAGGTGCATTCAATACCTAGTCCAAAAATCCCTACTTCAATGCCCCGCATATAAGATTGAGAATGACACTAGCCACATCATGTTTGGTGCATTTAGAAATGGCATAGAAACAACAATTAATCGAGTTCAATAATAAAACCTAGTCTTCATCAAGAGAGACTCAACATCTAAGTCATCCTTGGCTTCCATAAGACAACACCTCAACCATCAAAAATCTTAAGATACATTCATTCACCATGTGCGTTGAATATGTTGGCGGGGTTTGAAATACATTGAAACTCTCAAAATACACCTGTAGTAACACTTTACACCCAAATGGACAAATAGCAGAGGAAAAAACATTATAATACCTGTATTCCAACGTCCAAGCCATAGAGAGGACCATAGCTCATTCAACAATTTAAACAGGCTATCATACCATATGCACGATGTAAGCGATATAATATATGTCATATAAAACACTTGGCCCCAAAAACATGAATCATTGTCATAACATATATCCCTCACCTTTTATAACCAATTCCCAATATTTGAAATTTTAGTGTATGGAAAAAACACATCTTTCTTCCTTTAAACCTTTGCAAAATATTTTCAGGAATGTTTTCTTATGCCACTTGTATTCATGCATTTGGCTTGAATGTATCACAAAATATAAGTTGAAAAATATAATAAACATGTCAACATTAGTCATCATTCACATCCACATCAAATGTTTATGACATAGAACATATCTCACATAATATGCACTGACGAAATATCAAGTTTTCATATATGGTGTCGTCCCTCCTTTGGTTAAGGAATAGGTCAAAATAGAAAAAATTAGGGTCACTTAAAACATGACAAAGCAATGATGGAGGGGTAATTTTGTAGCTTAATACAAAATTAGGTTTTAATGAAATTGGTATCAATAAATAGTGCTCAAGGCATTCCAAGAGTACATATATCAAACGATGACAATTTATTTTGATGATTGGACCATCTACACATTGTTAGAAGATCATACTCAGTGGATAATACTAATGTTAGAAAGATGTACACAAATACAATTGTCTCTAAATATTGAAAAATGCATCTTTGCTACTCCTATAGGTATATTGTTGGGGCAGGTAGTATCCAAGGATGGGATCAAAATGGATATCAACAAAAATCAAAGTGATCCTTGATTTGAAATGCCTTTTTAATCAAAAGAAGATCAAGATCATTCTGGGGCATACAAGGTATTATAGCAAATTTATTCAACATTACTTTGATATTACTTTCCCAGTCAATGAATTGTTAAAAAAGGATGTTCCATACCATTGGATGAAGGAATGTGATGAATTGATTCAATTACTTAAAAAAAAAATAGTTGAAGCCCGATCTTAAAATTCCCCGACTAGACTAAGAAGTTCCATGTACATGTCGACACTTCTAACATTGTAGTCGAGGTCATTGTAGCACAACCAAATAATAATTCCATAGACCACTCCCATACTTATGCCAGTAAAAAACTAAAAAAATCCAAGCAAAATTATTCAACAAGAAAGAGAGAGGCACTTTCCATGATCTTTGCTCTCCAGAAATTGTGTCACTACCTCCTTGCAAATCCTTTCATTTTTTTCACATATCACCAAACCTTGAGGTAACTTGTCAACAAACCAATCCATTGGGGTTGGAGCTATTGATGGCTATTGTTATTCCAAGAATTTGAATTTGAAGTAATTATTCGACCTGGTAAAAAGATCATCAGGCCCAATCATCTGTCCTGACTAGAGATAGGGGAAGAGTCGATAGATCTTGAGGATGATCTACCCAATACCCATTTACTCAAAGTAGAATCAATCCTTATGGAACTTACATAAATCTCTCATTTCTTACACGCACGGAAATCACCTTACAAACTATCTAAGAAAAAGAAGACCCTGTCAATTAAAGCAATTTCATTCTCATTGATAAACAACTAATTACATAATAAAGGAACCAACAAGGTACTCAAAAGGTGTGTACCAGAACATGAAAGGGAATTTGTTATCTATGAAGCTCATAAAGGAGGCACTAACGGGCATTATCAAGGAGACGCAACTGCAAGAAAAATCCTTCAAGCTATATTATGGTGGTTGACTATATTATGAGACTATCAAACACAAGTCATGAAATCCAACATATATCAAAGAAAAGGTTGTCAGTTGCCAAGAAAACATATTTCGCTTCACTTGATAAACCCAACTCTATCTTTTTAGATCTGGGTGATCGACTCTGTCAACCCATTTCCCAAAATAGCTAAATAAACGAGTGCAATATCCATTATAATAGCAATACAATACTTTAAAAAATGGGAGGAAGAAAAGTTGGTCAAATCCTATACAAAGGAAGTAGTGGCTATATTCACTTATGAAAAAATAATAACAATATTCGATTGCCTCCTTACCCTAATTAACAACAGGGGTACACATTTTTTCAATGCTACAATCCAGGCAATGTCGAAAATATTTATGATCGTGCATAGAAAAACTACAGTGTACCACCCATAGGAAAATGACATGATAGAATCATTCAACAAAATTTTGTACAAAGGGCTCACTAAAATATGCAACTTAGGCAGGGACGACTAAGATGCAAAAATACCAACAATTTTGTGGGCATATCAAATGGTGTATAAACAGTCAACTGGATATACACCCTTCAAACTGGTCTATGGACAAGAAGCATTCATACCACTTCATTAAACAACAAATGATGTGGATGTATCAACTGTGTTAAAATATGATGATAGAAAAGCTAAGAAAAAATGACCCCATCAATTACAACATTTGAAGGAGGATATGATACACGCATTACACCAACAACAAGTAAGAAAAAATCAATAGAATGTGTGGCATGATAGGGACTTTCAAACAAATAATTTAAAAGTAGGAGACCTAGCATTATTATGCAACGGTCTAGTCAAGGGGAAGCCAAGAAAATTATAAATTGCATGTCTTGCACCCTTTGTAGTCGAAGATATACATTCTTCCAGAGTTGTTCAACTTAAAACACTTCAAGGGCACATTTTTGAATCACTTGCAAATGGTGCTTGACTGAAAATATAGATCACTTGGCAACGTCGACATGTGACCAGTGAAAACCTCTTTGTGGAACCAAGAACATGGGATAGACTAAAAACCACATTGTGGCAAACTAGCTAACCGACTAAATGTATTATATATTTTTCTTTAGTTTAACTTCAATACTTACAAGTAATAAATCAATAGGATTATCAACAACAATTAAAAAGTTGGTAGAGTAATAATTGTGCCAACATAAGAATACTAAATGAGACTCCCAATCATATGAAAAAGTGTTGTAAAGAAATGGAGCGAGGAAAGGAATGAAGAGAGTTTCTAAATACTAGATCGCAGGAAATTATAATCATCGGGAAAGAAGAAAAGATCGATGAATCATATTCAAAGATCAATTTAAAAAGGAGGCCAACGTGACTAGGAGGGGACAACACTAACTACAAGTCATAAATCAAACTGAACCAACGGCTACCTTTGACCATGATATCAAAAATAATGGCGACATCACATCAAAATTAAAATCCTTCGATGATTCGATGTTTTCAAAAAATGAATCATCCACCAAATCTTGAAAAGTAACATGCTCATGTGCGTTGCATGCTCAAAGAGGTATGGAAATATTGGATATTAATGAGACAAGACATACTCAATGATAAGTTGCAGATGAAATTCATGACACATTTAATTCATCATCTATAAATCTGAGAGACCAATCAATCTCACCTCCCATTGGCCCATAATTCTCACCAATTGTTGCACTAGAATTAATAGAGCTCCCTGACCTCCTTATCCTAATGATTTCTGACTCAGAGTTGCTTGAGTTTCTTAGAGGACAATAATTTTAGGAGGATTTAAAAATGGTGAGAAATAAATTCCACTTCTAAGATGATGAGATCACCATGCAGTCGATAACTAAAGCTCGATTGGACCAAACTATCATGACAGAGCTAGAGGTTTGGCTCCACAATATTAAACAAACAAAAATCAATGAGCCATCATGGGAAAAACATTTCAAAACATTGAAGAAGTGGGTAGTGGTAGACAATAAATGGGCTACAAATGTCAAAATGTTGCACCAATATGGAATTCAGGATTACCTAGATGCTCCCTTAGTCATGGAATTCCAAGGCCCGAAAGAGGAAGTTGTAAAATTCATAATCAGTGGGTACCATGATGGTACCCTATGACTGGAAAAACCATTGCATATCACACTGAAAATCATCTGAAACATCATCAGGCTACCACATACCAAGGATAAGATACCAAATATAGTCAACTCAATCGCCTAGATTAGAAATTTCACAACAGAAATGATGGCTAAGAATTTCAAACGCATAATTATTAGCCAAGTCTGAGATCCATAGGTAAAATGGGCATGTATCATGTCTCTTTTTGTCTTACTCCAACTGGACGGGAGCCTGATGTCAAACTAAATATGCTAGAAGCTATCGGTCATATTACAAAGATAGGAAAACAATATAATTGGGCGGAATATATCGTTGACATGGTAAAATCTAATAGCTAGGAGTGTCAAAATTCTAGTGAGACCATCTGTTTCCCATCTATATTAATTTGGTTATCTATGAAATAGGTCTCCCCAATTGGTCAGGCACGATTTACCAAAAAACAATTCCTGTTAATGAAGAATTACAAAATTATTTCACTTAGCTAGCCGAGAACCCCTGAGTCAGTTTCCTCACAAGATATATTTAGAAATTGGTTGTTGAATCTAAAACTTGTGTCAAACATATGGAGGGTTTCCCAACAGATTCGGCATATGTTTCACAACATGTTGCATATTCAACTAGGCCTCAACACAACGAAGGTCTTGTACGTCAACTCTAGTGATGTTGACCCTAAGGAACTTCCCTGCTATCCTTCTAATGAACAAATATTTGAAGAGCTAATTCAATAGACAAACACAATCTTCTCAATTCCACCAGCTTCTTCAAAACCCCAAAATGAACTCTCTCTACCACTGACAGATGGGGAACAAGAAGAAGGTTAGGAAGAAAAAATGTACACTACACCTTAAAATTTGTCTTATTGGGCCCATTGTTGGAAACCTAAAGGAAATTGAAAAGTAAAGAAGTTGATATATCAATTGAAGTCGAGCAACAAGGAGTTGGAATAAATTTCTAATAATTTTTAATCAATATCAAGCTTGACAACCCAAAGCTACAACAACACCTCAACCCAATAGTAAAATAGGTGTTGGACAAGACATCAACAAAAGATAAGACGACCAAAAGGCCAAGAAAGTCCCAAGAATTTTTGGGATCAACTATCAAACTAGATAATTTATAATCTTTAGGACACGCCAAAGATATTTTTATTGAAATAGTCAAATAGAATATGTTGGTGACACAAGACAAAGAAGCATATGAACAATTGACACCAGTGCATTCGAGCACCCAGAAGGGAACACCTCCATAGAAAATAACTGAAGTTAAGTCGAGCAAAGGAAACAAAAAGAAAGAGCAGGTACCTAACATCGATCTCACAATCGACTCGCATCCCGCCACTCCTACACTAGTTACAGGGGTGAATGGTTAAAAGGATGACATTCTTGAAATATCATCAGGACAAATAAATCTTACTAACTTTGACTAGGCTACTACAATAAATATTAAACGAGTGATAGCAGACACACTTGACATACCCCAGACTCAGAAATAAGTACCACTCACACAGTTGACCACAGTCAACACATTAGTTTAGACATTAGGATTGGGATCATCAAAGGATAAATCAACATCCATACCATATGATCTTACTTATGCATCCGATAAACTTGTTTTCTCTTTTTTAGAATATACAACAAAAAAATCTATGAGGATATGGAAAAACAAATCTAATGCTAGTGATAAGATCAAACAAGGGAAGCAACAAGAAGAGGATACCTAGTCAAATTTTATGACCCGGGAAACAAAAAAACTTAATTTAGACATCCTAGCTAGCACTGATGATCCACTTGTTTCTATTTAGTATTTGGTCTACCAAATGGTAGACTGCAATGTGCAAATGAACAAATAGGTCACCCATCTCCAATAGGAAGCAAAGGAACAGGGAAAGTAGGAACTTTCGGGTATTATTCAGCAGGAACACAAAGAATTTGTGAAGGTTAAGCAAAGATTAAAAAAACGTTGGATAGGGTTGCAACACTTGACATAATTCTTAACAGTTGGCTGATGTATCTTTCAACCACATGTATCCACTATGGGCATAATAGATTCTTATTCATGACATATCAAGGTGACAACATATAGTTTTTTAAAGTCATGCAAGTACGACATTGAAAAATCAAATTTCATAGGGAATTAAGTTAGAAATACAGTTGATTTAGGAGGGAATATAGTAGCTCAGGGAGGAAAGAAGGCACAAGTGGAAGTAGCCAATGCCACTATGTTGCGGCCTCAAAGTTCTTTTGCTGAAACATGGGGGATAACCACCCAGTCTGGACCTTAAGACAACTCCTTTTCCATTTAAAGTGGTGGCTCTGACTGGGGATAATGGGACCAATTTCCCAGTGTGGGTTTTAATATTAGAGTGGGTGGTTTATGAGTGCCTTGCGATAGAATAATGATAATCTAAGAGATCTATTCTAAAATTCAATTCCTCTAACTAACTTATTCTAATATAAACCTGGGTGTTCATGTGTGATATGCGATCTACAAGGATATCTATTTACCATGTGATAATAAAGATTGAACACAAGTAAACAGAGATGATAACGTAAAAGATATTTCCTTTGACTAAATAGTTAGTCAAAGGAATTTATAAAATATATCGCATATATGATTAGTTATATATGAAAATCACAACTTCAGTTAAGCATCATACAAAAGTACAATTAACGCTTAACAGAAATAATAAATCTCGCATATAATCCATGAAAGTAAAGTTTTGCCACTAATGAAATGTCAATAGAATCAAGCATACACGATAATAGTACCATATGTGTGAATTCCTGCTCATTTGAAAAATGACATAGACCAACTTCTTTCTTCAAATCAAATTGTCTCCCAAGAATACAAAAGTGCATCAACAAAGGAAAGTAGTCTGATATCTAAAATAAACGATCATGTTCCATCATTTCACCAAAGCATTCACAAACTTACAATAGTGACTTCTTTGCAAATGTTTTTGATAAAATTCTGGACCCTTCTCTAAATGCATGAGAAGGGTATAAATACTACTCTAACTATAAGTGCAAAAATAGATTATACAAAATTTGAGGAGGTTTCAAACAGCCTACCTCCTAACTAGGTAACTAACTCCAAAAATAAATAGAGCCTCAATAAACGAAACTAGGAGGATGACTTGTTGTCTGCCATCTTGTCCTTTAAGTTGCAACTATCGGTCATTGGTTGAATTTGAGGAGGTGGCCCGAAACGAGTCCTGAGTTGTCCGTGAAGATCACATCCGTGAGTGGTGGCAACATCCTTTGAGCCATGTGAAGGGAACAGTTGAGAGTCATAATCTGCCTATGTGGCTTAACAAGATACTGCCAATATGACTCTCTGTTGGTCATAGTCAGTTTCTCAATTGCCTCTCTCTGAATCCCCGCCTTCTCTTGCTAGTATTTATACAAAGCAGTTAAATCAGGCATTTCTTTTGTATTGCCTCCCTTGATGAGATTGGTGGTGAACAGGATGTGGTTCACTGCTTTAACGATGTTCTTTGATACTCTCATTGTGCTTGCGACTTCTAGTTCAGCCTATTTGATTCTGGCATCCCAATCTGTAAAGAGAATGTCCTTATGAGTTTCTTCAATCTTCGATAGATTGGCCTTCTCTCCGTCTTCTATTTCCTACCACTCAACGAACTCAGAGATTCTGCTGTTTAAATCATTAAACTCCATTCTCTAGTCGATTGCCTTGTCTGTTAGTTGGTCACTAGTAGTCAAATAGGGAGTAATATGCAACATCTTTTGGTAGAAATACTCTTGCTATCTCACCAGAAGGGAATTTAATTCCAAGGCCTCTTTGATGAAATCCTCAGTAGTGGGCAGGTCCTTGTATCTTTCCATGGATTGCTGCACTTCTTGGAGTTGCATGTTTTTGGGTTATATATCAGCCTCATGGCTAATTTTCAAGACCTCCATGTTTTGCTGCAATTGCTTTAATTGCTCCACTACCTGTTTGTTTGTGCTTGTTTTCTCTTCCTCGAGTTCTTGTTCGAGCTGTGCAATTCTCTCCTCTTTCTCCCTTAGCAGAGTAGAGACCTCATTAGCCTTGTCAATAGTGGTCGATGCGTATACTCCCGTGAACTGTGATAATCTAGTTAAGTTCTCTTCCAGACTGAAAGGAATGTCCTTCTAGACCACGTCCATGGGCTCATTCCCAGGTGGGAATTCAGGTGCATCTACCCTCATCCTTTTCCTCTACCTTCTAACTACAACCTTGTGGAGAGGGATATAGAACACATCAAGTGGAGGTATTTTAGTCACTCTGAGAACAATATCCGATGTGGGTAGAGAAGGGATAATTTCAATATGTTGGGATGTTGTTGCTTGTTCCTCCATAGGTGTATATTGTTTGTTGGTAGACTTTGGCTCTGTATGCTTTTGAACATGCAGAGGAGTTTTAAATTCCTCTGTTTCTTGGGAATTTGAGGCTTTGGGAGTGCCTTGCAATTTCTGATTAAACTGATCCCACTCCTACTCCAAACTACTGCCTTTGGTTTCTGAACCGATTTCCGTAGTCGGGGTGCTCATTGCTCATCACTTGATCCTCAACCAACTTTCTGCTGGACTCAGCTGTGTTGTTGGCAATCTTGGGACTTCCCTGTGTCTGGTGTCTTCTTAATATTTACCTGAGAGTCTATTTGAGAGCTAGGATACCCACTATCAATGGTGATGCTTGGAGTAGTCTTATCCTCGGGTTTCAATAGATGCATTGGGATTACCCAAAGCCTCTCTCTCTGAATTCCTGAAATCTTTGAAAATATTCAGGTTTCAGATTTTCTTTTGCCCATTCGAATGCTTGTTCGAAGGATACGGTTGACTGTAACAAATCCTCAAAATGATTATCATCATGATTGTATGGCTTGAGTTTAACTCCAGTAGTGACATTGTATGCCACTTTATTTGGATCAAATTGCCTCTTGGGCAACGTATGAAGCCTGAGGGCTTCCATATGTGTTGATTCCTTAGTGGCATGAACAAAATTGGCTAAAGCAAAAGAACCACATTTGACAGGGAAAATGGGCCATAATGACTTCTTGCCATCTTTTAGAACTTTAGTTAGGCCCTTTCCCACAGTTTGGTAGGCAATCTCTCTCGCTAATAACTTATCAGAAACATATAGAGGAAGGACGTGTGGATCAGTTGTGCTACCAAAAACCCTAATATAGGTGAACCATTCTTCAATAAAATACTTGCCAACAGTAAGCAGGTCTATTGCAGCTTCTTGGGAGAACCTAGGGGCTTTTTTATTGAAAATCATTTGATGTAGGGGCAACACAACAACATGGAATATCTTATAGAAGTGAGGTATGTAATGTGACTCCCATATTTGTTTATGACTAATATGGATTGGGTAAGAATATTGTAAGGTCCATTTCCAAACTATGGTTGGAAATGTTGTGCAAAAACAGATAGCATCCATAATGTAGGCACTAAAATAGAAGGGAGGGAAGTTATCTGAGAAGGAGGCTTTCTTCTATTGATATTCGGTAATGGTCGTGGCTAGGTTTTCAGATACGATGGAATGCCAATTCATGATATGGGAATTGACACAAGCATCAATTAGAGGAATCCATTCAATTGAAAAATTATTGGGTAGCCCATACAATCTACATAACATGGTTGTTGCATAGTTGTAGGGGTTCGCCAAAGAGGCTATAGCATACATACCCGATTTGTCATACTTGAATTTGTTGTCCAACACCCTCCAACCCTGAATTAGCTTGAAGGGGTCTGGATTCTTCTTTTCAAAGTTAGCCACAAATGTATCGTCGTAGATATCATGGGGATCAGTATGTGGTAGATTTTCTTCAGATCCTCTGCTCTGAACGACCCAATGAGCTCCATCTTTGAATTCTTGAACTGCCTATCTTCAATTATAAGGTTTTCAATCACCCACCTGATCATATCTGTATAGGGGAGGATTTTAGCCCTTGCTCCTATCCTATGAAGGAATGAACAGGAAGCATCTCTACATTGGAGTTCTAAAGGCCTTTTGGAATCATTTGTTGCTCTCGTAACAATGATTTTAGGACGCTCGTCCTCCAGCCTATTGTAGATTACTTCCCAAGCTGTTGCGCCTCCAGCAGCGTCACAAACTGTATCAACAAAGATAGGAGCCATCTTTGTAAACTCAGCTTCAACAATGGTCTGTTTGCTCTGTTTCTGCATCACCTTTCTAAGGGACATGTCTTTTGTCGCTTTCTTGAGATAGACAAGATATATCAGCACAGATGATATCTAGCAATTAAGATTGAAAACTTCTGTGAAATGACTTTGGATCGTGAGAAAGGTTTTAATGAGATACTCGATTATAACTACCCATAACCAGGAAAATGATTATCCTTCCTTGGGCCACTAAATATTTAATAACATGTCAACTTGTTTGTTTTAGAATTTAAAACGTAATTATTCCACACGTTTTACCGGACTTAATCGCGCATTGCGGTCTTAAAAAGGATACAGTATAGCGTTACTGGATATTTTAAGCGAAATGCGATTGCGAGATCGCAATATCACATTTCACAAATCGTTTGTGGTTGTTCTAATGGCATGGTCAAGTTTTTTGCAAACTATGCGAAGTGTGAAATGTGATTGCGAAATGACCAGGTGATGTTATCGCAGCGGGAGGCCTCATCACATATCGCACTTTTGTATGGTTTTTAACATGGTCATGTGAAAAAGTGTGGTTTTGTGATTGCGATATGGATTTCATCCTTAGTTAGTTTTGCAAGGTTTTGCTAGGAATTTTCTTAGAGTTAGGGTTTTATTATCCTAAGCATAAAAATTTAAAAGGGTCCCCATTTACACTTCTAAGCCTAGCTATTTTCATTTATAAATGGGGGGTTATTTCGTAGTACAACACACTGATCAGTTACAAAGTATAGATAATAAATTTCATTAGCTATAGTAGTTAGGCCCTCTTGACCAATGATTGACCCAAAAGATCTCAATGGTTGATAAATTGCAATACTTGGCAAAGTTCAAGACTTTGGACATGCAACCCCAACAATCTATAAAAAATTGGTTGATATTTGACCAAAACCTTAAATCACTTGCACCAATCATCTACAATATCTATTTTGGAGAAGCACATATCCAAGCACAATCGACAGAATTGACCCCTCCTTGGCCCAAGTTTAACTTATTTGAACCAAGCACGTCAGAATACAACATGATACCTAAGAAACACTCCAACATACAATAGATTTAATTGGAAGGGTCAAACTAACTGCCAAGGGAGAAACAAAGAAGAGGAATTCATACCTTAAGTTCAGCCGATGGAGTACGAGTAACAGCAATGAACTATCCTACAGGGCCAGTCGACAAACTAGCTCATGAGCGGTTGAAATCACAGCCATCATCATCACCAACAAATCGCTCCTTCACCACTAGCAATGATATTCTTCTTATTTATTTCCTACTTATACTTCTCTCCCTTATTTCAATTTTATTAAATTTTGTAAGTCTCCAAATATCCCCCTTCTTCGAGATGAAGAAGGCATTGAGGGTGGGGGAGATGTTGGAGGGGCTAGTCAAAAAGCCCAGTCAAGTCAACATAGAATATTGTATTACAATTCAAATGACTCCCTAATCAAGTTGAATAACTGATTCGATCTTCTAAAGACGGTTCAAACAGAAACTACCATAATTATTCATTCATATATGTATACCTGACTCTATGTACTAGTCTTCATTAGTTGGTATTTGTTGGCTCTCCATTACTTTGTCTCTTCTCTCTTCCTTATATTGCACATGATTATGTAGTTTACTTGTTATTCCTTCCTATTGGCAACCAATGCATACTTTCTGATAGATTACAACATTTCTCATATCCAAGTTGTTATGAAGATATTATTTTCAAATCTAGATATGAGAGCACTAGAAATCTTGATTCATAGAGAGTTTCATTGGAAGTATGCATACACTTGAAAGATATCTTTCTTTTTCAAGTAGAGTAGGCTAGTGTAGGAAAACAAATTAATAGAAGTAAAGAGAAAAATAAGCTTTGTTGTGAAAACTAACTTGTCTAGCCCAACTTAATAGGAATCTAGTTAGAAAAATAAGCAACTAGTTAGCTGGATTCAGAATAAAATATGTTAGTGATGCATATTATATCTTTTACAAAATCATATGGTTCTATGTTCTCCTTGTAGTAAGTTTTAACCCATATATTTTGGCACATATTTTGGATTTGAAACTTGAGACATTTCTACAGTATCCTGGAGCCTACATACCTTGATGGCAGGTATCATATTCATCTGCTAAGGAAATACATAAATTCTTCTTGGAAGGTGAATTCGATGGTTCATTCACCTTCAAACAATCTATTCATGATTTACAGAATGTACCTAGTGCCTTGATTCCAATTAAAATGAGAGGCGGGATATCTCGCATCGGTTAAAAACCCTCTTCAATGGTTAGTAATCTAGTGATTCTAGATTATGTTCGACATCATCATAATCTATCCACATGGATAGGATTGCACAGGGAATAACAAGGATGAAGATTTTGTAGTTCATTAGCACTACATAAATACTTACAAAAGTCAATACAAAATAAACAGTGTAGGAAATTTCACATATGAATAAAAATTTTGGCAATAGAATCTTACTCGATTCCAACAGTTCCAGCAAATTTTCAGGAAGAGCATCGAAACATAGTTCCAAGAATATTATCAAACGTAAATTTTCAATGAATAGATCTATTAAAAATTTTAGACAATGTAAAAGAGACAGGTAAGATTTTATTTCTTATTTAAATAAACAAACTTTAGAAGATTTCATGGCATTAACATACCTAATCTTTTTATGAAACTATCATATGCCTTGACCATAACTTGTCATGATATATCACACGATCTATCTCTATTTTATATAATTAATTGTGTAATCTTTGAATCATCACCTCGATCTTATCTATGTCACAAGAAAATTTCAATATTACTCCTTGGGATAACAAATTAAGATATGATACTTTGTCTCATTCTAAATTTGTTTGCATTGATTTTCCATTCCCTCCTATTATCCACTCATACCTTAGTTTGAAACTTGAAACACTCTATAATTTGAGTGCAATCAACAACATAATATATCAACCTCATGCGGAATCAACCAGTGGCTACAACAAGACGTCAAGAACCTAAACCTCTGCTGTTTTTTTATGATTACCCTATGTTGTATGGAAGTGTTTCGCAATGTTGGGTTAATGGATTTCTTTGATAAGCTTAACAGGGATGATGATGAAGTGACATTGGCCTTTGCTATGACCTATGATGGTGCAAGCGCATTAGTGTATAGGTTATTTCTTCCTATTTCTAAAGCAACATTTTCCTTAGCTATATGATTACAAAGAAAAAAATAGCAATGGTTTAAGCACCAAAAGCTTCAAATTACATATGTGTGGAAACATATTATGAGAAGGGAAGCTACATAACCATATAGGTTCTTTACGTGGTTCATTAAAGAACCATGGGCAGATGCGGTCTATCTTTTGCAGAGGTATTTCACTTGTGAAGGTCATTATAACTTTGTTTACCTATATCATATTAGATTATTGTTGCATTTAAAAAGAGAAACTCCGCTAATTTTTACTTATTAGTTGTGGAAAATTTTGTCCAAAATTTCCACTACAATGCAGAAGCAATCAAAAACTACCATATATAATACATCCCATCATGGGGTTATCAATTTTTAATTTATACTAAGTTATGGAAATACTCTATCTAGGACGAATTCCTACGAGCCAAAGGAATTTCGGTTCATTGCCTTACAAACCCTCATGTTAAAAGGAAAGGGTTTATGAAGAACACCCAGCTAAACCAAGTTCAAGAAGGGATTGGAAGTTCTATGAGAAAAAAGGAATATTTTATAGTATGAAAATGAACTCGTAGTGACAGGTTGTGTCACTCATAGTAAAAGGAGCATTTTGGGAATGGAACAGGATGATGTTGTACTAAACCCACAAAATAGACAATATTCATAATCAAAATTTCCTTACTCGGATTTGCCAAAGTGACCATGCAGAAGAAACCTTCGGTCATAAACTCTTGAACTTGCATAGGTTGAATATATTCCTATGCACGAAGGACAATGCTTACCTAAGGCATGCTTTGAAGTAGTAGTGTCTTTATTAAAGAGGAAAAATCTCAAAATTCAAAAGCTAAAGCAACAGATAAAGGAATTACAAATTCTTAATAGGCATATTAAAGATGAAAATACTATGTCGAAAGCTCAAGAAATCTTGATAGGAGAAGAAAATGTTGATTTGAAAAATAAAGTTAAAACCCTAAAGCATTAAGCTAGATATTAGCATATGATTAATAAGAAGCTTTGTTGACATAATCAATTGCTTAAAATCAAGTTGTTGATTCAAAAAGATAGAAAGGAAAAGAATGTTGATGTTTTAGCATAAACAAAAGTTGCCCTCACAAGTCCCATTTAAAAAACCTCAAAAGCATATGTTTTGGTTAATCAGATAATGGATGATATTATTACAAACACTCTTTCTCTTTCCTCTATTAGGCTCAACGCAATAAATTGAAAAGGAAAATAGCACCTATACAATCTCGGTATTATTTATCAAGATCAATACAAGCTTGAAATAGAAAATTTACAAGAAAGATGGTTCTACCAATATTTACAAGTAGAAACATAGAATTCATCAACTCAAAAACCAATTAAAAGTTAAAGAAAAGGACATAACAACAATCTATAATCTGGTTATCCAATTATTATCATGTGGAGCACCAACTAAAGTTTATTCCATCTATATGACAGTAATGGATAACATTCCAAATGGATTGGTTAGTTAAAGGTGAGCAACATCAAATTCATGCAATTGATGATTTCACCTCCATCTTCAATGATTGTTTTGATTAAGATCACAATATTCTTTGTAAGTTCTATCAATATAATTTCATTTTAGAATAGAACACCATTTGGAACCTAAATTTGTTAGTTGTTGATTTACAGTTGAGATTTTTTCCTTCATTTATTCAAAATCAAATTAAATGGAAGCTTGAAATGAATTTCTATAAACAATGTGAAATAAGTTCATAATTTTGGGTGCATAGTGAACACCCATTTTCTGAAGAAATCATATGGAATCATGAGAAATTATTAGCTAATTTTGAGCAAGTAAAATGTTATAGAATGAATCAAAGGTTAGCCATCTATAACTTTGAATATGTACAGAAACAATTTGCTATGGGTTCACTTTTAGTTGCATATGAGAGGTGGCATATTTTACCCCTTAAACTACATAAACAATAACCTACATGTTATTCACTATTACATATGACATTGACTAGAGTTGACTTATACTTTGATGTCATTCAAAAAACTGGAACATGATGGTTGGGGTTGTGAAACTATTTTCTTTTACTATGGTGTAGCAAAGACTCTTATGAAGTAAAAGGTTATTAGGATGAATTTTCAAAAAGGCATCTTCAGGTAAAATCAGTCAAAATTTAGGCTTCCACAAGAATTAACAATCAGACACAAAGAATACAGTTGGACACATAGGCATTTAAGACAACATTATGATTTAGTTTCCTGAGGACAAGAAACATTTTCAGTCTAGGGTAGTGTTGGCCTACATTTTTGTACTCATTTTTGTCAACTGTTGCACTCTTTTTCCCCTGATTTTCCTACCTTTTTACCTTCATATCACCCAATTTGTTCTATGAATTGTCATATTAGGTATCCACAAGGTACTAAAAGTTACTTGCCATGTTTTTCCTCTAGTTTTTATTTAAATGGATTCAAATAATTTTAAAGCATTAATCTTGTAATTACTACAAGAACTTGTAGCTCTTGTAGTTACTTTGTTTTTGAAGAAATAGTCAAATGAAAAAAGGAATTTGTGCTTTGTCTAGATTCTAGGAAGCAGTAACATTATTGAAGATTCCATTGGACGAAGAAGAAGAGAGATCACAACCTTTATTGTATCTAGATTTTGCTCCACGAAATCGATTAATATTTTGGGCAAATCCATATTGTGTTTTCTTCTTTTAAACAACATTGTAATTAATTGATTTTATCCATCATCTTCGATGGTATGGTAGAATTTGTCTATTATTATTAAGAGATCGATTGTAAGCATAAAAGGGGTGATCACGTTGAAGGATTCAATTCATAATTTTAAAACCTTTGACATTTTTCCTATATTAATGTAAAGCTCTCCACTATGATATTGTTGTGTTGAGGTTTTCCATGTTTATGATATAATTGTATTTTTATCATTTATGTAGATTTGTTGTTTAGCCTATAATGTTTATAAGATCAGTTAAACTATCAGTTTCTTCGTAGTGTGTGTTGGATTTGGTATGGTCCCCATTCTCTGACATACATTGTGTTTTCCTTTTTATTTACTTTAGTTAATTAGATTAGCTACAACTTTAATTTATGCCATTTCATTTATAGTATATGTGTGTTTATTTCTAGAATTTGTTATAGATTAGAAAACTCTTTCTAAGACAATTCAGAATGTTGATGTGAGTGTTGTAAACATAGTAATTGTGCACCATATGATATAATTACAATGTTTTCACTTGTGGTTGGACCAAGTCCCAATCGATCTCACTAAAGAACTTGAATAATATTAATTATTTCATAAATAGTTTTATAGTTTTGCAATTAGGATAAGATAGTTTAACTTTGATCCTACACATACAGTGCTTGCACCTCACAAGCTTACGAGCCTCGTGTTGACATTAAAATGTAACAATAATTATAACATATAAGTTGCCTAATATTTGTTATACTCATGGGATGATTTTTTATCATCCCTTGAATCCTTCAAATAAATATTGTATATAGTCAACCACACAATGCATGTTTACCTTAACATGGGTGTTTTTTATCAAGTGATGGTAATATCCTTCTGGCACATTTTCTAACTCACCCCAACCTAAACTTATGTTAATGGATGATACCAAATGGTGTATGCCATTCATCCATATTGAATTTTTTCATATGGGAATGTTTGTTAAAAATTACCAAAGAGATAAATTTACTAAGAGCGAAAACAAATAAGAAATAGAGCAACATAACACACACAATGTTTATCTTGGAAAAACCCAAATCCGGGGAACAAAACACCCACTAATTGAATTCTATTAGTCCCTTGGAAAAAACTTGGTCAAGCCTTCCAAGTGAGCCTTCACTATTCACCTCCCTAGCCCATTACAATGAAGTATTCCTAACACGTTTAAAGCATTTATTACATGCAATCCATGGGCACAAAACCATGGGAAACCAAAGAAATATGCCCAAAACTACTACTTTTAACCAAGTAACTTTGACTCTTTCACCAAGTCAAGTTTTACCTAACAATCCCCCCTTAAAACTTGACTTGGGTCTTCCCTTGACCAAATCTAGTCAAACCGGCCAAGTGAGCTAGAATCGCTCACCTCCAGGCCCTACCTCACTCAAATTTTATATCCATGGTATCCAATAATTAAGCATGCCCCCCTATCACCTAGGGCTAACTCCAAACTTTACTAGTAATTTCCATGGGGTAAGCATGCCTTACCATGTCTTACAATCGTATACACATTTACATGCAATTTTTTTTTACTCCATCATAAAAATAAAAAATAAAAAAATCACCCATAGTTGTTATCCCAACTCCCTTCCTCTTGATTTTTTATTGTCTCAATAAATCCATTACACATGTTTCAAAGTTGAATATCATTGAACCATTCTTATGCCTCCCCATGAACAAGAGTGAAAAACCATGACAATGGCATCTCTTCACAGCCATGATTTGAACCACTCAAGGTTTGTCAAACACATTGGCACCTTGCCTCAAGAATAAACCTTTCTCAACAACACACCCTCAATGGCTACTTATTAGAGCTCAAAAATTAAAATTCAAGGCTTAATGCTTTGAGCACTTCCATATTTGCTCACCCTCAACCACACCACCAAAAAACTACATTCGCTCATCACTTAATCCTAAATGGGAACATATGTTCCCATCCTTCACTCTTTACAAGTCTAAGTCGATTATTTATGTTGCATGGTAGAAAAAAAACAGCCAATTCCTATAGAATCTGACACAACTTCATATGAAGTGCTTGCACGTTTGTGGTTTGTTGAAGTGAGCCACTACAAACTAGGTCCAGACTCCAGGAGTTCTCTTCACTCATATGTTCATGGTGAATAGGACATCATTAAAATCCTTAGTGCTCTAGTGCTAGTTAATTTCCCACTCTACCCAGGGTTCAGAGCTATTTGTTCTTTCTTTGAGCCTTCTCAATTATGAAATCCACACCCCCATATTCCAATATCTAGGAAACCATGAAGCAAATAATTCAGAACATTAGTAGTTTCCATTATCAAAAGAAACCAGGGGTCCTCAATAAGAATGTTCACCCTGTCGATTACTACCTTATTAAATTTAGAGAGCACAATAAATATATCAGAGGATCAAACTCTTAATAGTACTACCCTTTTTAAAATCGGGAATCAAATGGGTATTGATCATGGGCCTTTTTCTATCAATTTGTTAATATTTGGCCTTAACATGCACCCATGAAGTTAAAATTGTGTCTCGATACTAACACAATGATCACATGAGTTTGCATATAATAGCATATCTAAACATGATTGTTGCTTTTAGCATGGCCATTCTCATTGATTAGTGCTTCCCCTCGTATGTTTCCTTATCCTATCCAAACATGGTGCAATGTCCACTAGCTTTTATAGGCTCCACTATCAATACCTAGTGTCCTTTACACAAAGACAACACACCATCAACAGTTACACCTTCGAGAGCACTTCAATGCATATTATCCTCTTGCCATAGCTCTAATATTCACTAGGCAAATAAAACCTTTGGATCCAATACCATGTTAAAAATTACTAGAGCGATATCAATTTATTGAAAGAGAACAAATCAAAAATAGAGAAACACAATGCTTATCCTGGAAAGACTCTAGTCTGAGGGAAAATCTAGCTAACAAAATTCTATTAGTCCCTTGGCCAAAACTCGACCAAGTGAACCTTCACTACTCACCTCCCTATCCCATTACAATGAAGTATTGCCAAGCCTTTTAAAGGCTTTATTACATGTAATCCACGATCACAGGACAATGTGCCAAAAAACCACCATTGTTGAACAAGTAACTTTGACTCTTTCACCGAGTCAAATTTTACCCAATAATACTAACCTACAACAAACATTATCACCTCTATGAAGGATAATTTTTCTCAACAAATTTGTGATTGCATTAACCTATATATAGGCTAAATGTAGAAAACCACAATAACTAAGCTCCAACCTTCCATCCTTGACATATTAGGAATCATCTACCATGAAATTCACCAGCTAGGGGTAATTCATTATCACTTACGGACAAGTCAGGTTAAGTTTGAATATTGGAGATTTAATGAAACCATTTTCAAACTGTTTAGTCCTGTAGAATGTTGGATTGTCATATTTTCTATGTCATTTTGCTACAAGCATATACTAAAATAAATGAATATAAAACATTTTATTTTTTATTCCAAATTAATCAAAAAATTGATTACCATTGTCTTCTACCTAATCAGTGCTTCATTGTACCTACTTTCATACTCTAAATACAAAGATACTCTTCAGCTTTAATTTTAAGATGGGATACCAAAAATTTCCCCATAATTACTCAAGTACTTGAATAAATGGAAATCCATGTTACTCGAGTACTTAAATTACTTAAGTAATCATTACCAATTTCGCTCCATTAGAGTTATTGGTGGCTAATCCCTAGTTCGTCAATGTATTAGAAAACAACCAATTTAAAAGTTGGATATTCAAGAAAAATATGTCCACAAATTGAGTGGATCAACATAATTTAATGGTAGATGTTAGGAGAATCCACTGACATTGTTCATATTTACGTGAGAAATAACATGTTAAATGTTGGTGTGCGATCGATATTTAAGTTATGGTCATTTCTATAGCTCTACCATGAATGAAAAGCTACCCTATATTTACTTCTTTCATAATCGTCATGTTTCGGAAGACATATATTGTATGTATATGCCAGCAACCAAGATACAAATTGGAAATATTGACTATTTGCAATAAAAAAACATGGCATGAATGTTGCAACTATCCAAAAATTATGGCAGGAAATATGTGAGGCAGTTATCCACTTGGCATTGTATTTTGCAAAGGTTACAATAACACTTTCATGTTATGGCCAATAAATTTTCCGAAAAATAGTTTTTTCAATTATATTGAAAAATAAATATTTGTTTTTCAAAGTTAGACATTATAACTTGCATTGGTAGATGTTGAACTAATCGCGGTCAATAGGAAAATTGATTGGTATAGTCTTTCCTTGAGAGGGACTAATAAGAGTGCTTTGCCCATTATAAAGAGGGCTCTTGGAGAATATGTCCATCTTATGATGGAATAGAATAAAACTTCTTAAAATTTTCTTATGTATAGCGTGTTTTGACTTAGTTTATTAGTTTATAATGTTATAGAGTTGTTTGCTACCTTGTTCTTGGGAGAATTAAGCTCGCCCCAAATAGATCAACGTGGTCTTTTGTTCCATATTACATGTTTTTATTTAATTTTGCAATCTAATTTAATGAATAGTCTTTTCCTTTTGCAAGTTAGATTAGACTTATTTTACTAGTGCTTTCCAACAACAAGAGTTATAATTTATGGTGAGTGCCTAATTCATGTATGATCGCCCTTCAACACATAATCAATTCCAAGGGTGATTAAGATAGCTTTGAGTTTATGCAAGTGTGTTTCCTTTTTCAATTTATGGTTTTGTTCCATCTATTAGCAAATGATTCATGGAAACAATAAGTGATTAAATCATGTCAACATAACTTGGTGACAACATACTCCTAGTAGCATGATCAATGTTCAAAAACTGGTCATTGACTCATTATGGTTATTTTAATTGATCAAGTGTGGTATGTTTCATTTATGCATTTGATTTCAAAATTCTAAGCACTAAGTATTTTAGTTAGACACATGTTGTAAATGACATAATTCTACATAAACTATGTTTGCATTTCATAAGTTTATGAACTTTGGATTGATAATAAAACGTTATACAAATTATGAAAATAAATTAGCTAATAACGCTTAACGCAATGATTGCATTTGTTGGGCTGAGTAATAACAGTGATCATCTTGGAAATGACTAGATTAAGCTTTAATTTCCTGCAATTAATTAAAAAAAAAATCCTTTGAACAAGTTTGATTTCCTTTCTAAGAAGTAGTTAATTGATTTTCTTTGAGCAATTGTGAATTTCCTTTCTTATGACTAGTTAATAAATTTCCTTTTTAGCTAGTGCAAATTTCCTTTCTTGCAATTAGTTAGAATTTCCTTTCTTGTGATTAATTAACCAAATTCCTTTTAGCACATGTGGATTTTTTTCTACAAGTAGCTTTAGTCACTTTAATTTATGCAAGTGCGATTTCATTTCCAAAGTTTGTAGAACCTTGCCAAAATTTGTGAATTGTATATACTCTCCCTGCAAAAGTAGTCATTGATACTACAACAATAGAACAAACCAATGAAAGTAGAAAGTGTAACCAACATATGAAAGTTTCATACAAGCCTTAGGTTGACAATTAAATGCACATACCCTATGATTACCTCTCTAAGTGATTAGAATGGTAATTAAAAGGCATCTCACTTAGCTCAACTCATGTATCATTACACAATCAACCTTCTCTCTACATGCAAGGTCCACCCTTTTCTCAAGGATATGACCCACCTGTTGCTTATGCACTTGCACGCATGATCCTTCTTCTTCCACATTCATGCACTACTCCTACACCCACACCCTCAAGTATGCTTCACTTCCATCAAATAACACCTTCACTCTTACAATTCATCCTCTTGAATGGTGGGCATAATTTCCAAGGCCATGGGAGAGGTTTCTATAAGGATATTTGACCACATCTCTCACCAATCATATCCTTAAGGTACTTATTCCATTCCTCTCATAATTGTGGAAGGTGGTCCTTTCACCAAGAATTCAATCATCGGTTTATCAATTCATCAAGAATAAATAGAGGATAATTCTCAAAATCAATTTTACATCTTAAAATACTTTGAAAAAGGTAGTTAAGGATCATCAATCATTTTTAATCCCCTTTATTAGCCCCCTCATTATTCCCCATTCATGGTATCATGGTCCTTATAAGTGCTTGTGCCTCAATTATTTGTTTAGCTTCTTCATCAATGATCCAGGTGGATATTGGTGGCCACCTGCCTATTCCACTTGGACCCCCACTATTGTTTCTTTTCAATTTCCTTAATTTTAGCACAACTTACTATTTTGGCAGTTTTTCAGGTTCTAAACTTCTAGAGCCGTTTTGAGGGTATAAAACAAGTTTTTAAGGAAAACAGAGAGATTAGAAAAGTCACAAGCCAATTTTATTTTTTTTTCAGCCTCCTCTTTGAGATCTTCGAAACGAGGTATTATGACAGCCAAACGGAGATCGTATGCAAAAGTTATGACCCCGGGAAGTTGATGTACCAATTTACCCAAACTGGGCCCACAATTTTGGCACTTCATCTCCCAGGGTTAAGATTTTGGATGTTTAGGGTTTTCATTGTTTCTCAATAATAAATAGGCCTTTGAAACTCATTATAACACACTTTAGAGGCATGTAGCCGCCACATCTCTTCTTAGAGATAAGCTACCATCGCCCGAGCTAGTTTATTTCCATTTCTGCATGTAAGAGTATTTCAATCCTTTGATATTAATGAAATGAAGTTTTATTTCTGTTGCATCTTTGTGTTTATGTGTATATTTATATCTTGTTGTGTTCCTGCATAAGTCTTGATCAATCAACTATAATAAAATACATATAGAATGTTTTGATATATCTAGTTCATCTTGGCAAGGTAACAAAATATTTATGCCAAAATAAAACAACATTAATCATAGTTAATTTAAATTTAAATTGCTGGCCAAAATGGGGAAAATGGGGATGTTTTATAATCCATGTAGACAATGAACTAAAGAAAATGCCAAAAAAAATTTGGTGCATCCTAAGGCTTAGACTGGTGCATACAAGAAAGGTCCTAAAGAAACCCTAATTCTAGAACTCAAAAGGGAACCCTCTTTTCCATTAAAACCAAAATAGAGCGAGGAAGAACCAAATCTTTACAAGGCCAAAAAATAAGAAAATTGAAAGTTCAGAGATCAAAACAAATCAAATAGAGATCACCCAAAGAGGGTTGCAAGGTGCAAAAGAAAACCAAGGAAATTTATAAGCTTGTGACAACAAGACTCTGGAAGAGCAAAAATCCTAAGGAAGTACCAAAAAAGACAAAACCACACATAGAACTGTGTAGCTACGAGGAGTCAATCCCATAAATGAAATCACTTTTCTCATGTCCTAAAGTAGACTTTGATAGGCTAGAGATCTAGAGAAATAACTTTCAATAGGTCCTTACTAAGGTTGTTTAAACCATAATGAGCCCTTCATCCCCACAAGCATCTACCTCTTAACAATTCATAATCCCTCCTTTGCAAAATATACCTTTAATGATGGGTTTCAATGATTGAGAAATAATAACTTCATGCATTTAAATAGAGGTAATGCTCGTCCTTTCATGTCTAGGCTCCTTGCTTGAGACCTATCAATGGCCTTTGATAGACATGTGGCTACTAATGACCACGATAAGTGTCCTTGCCTTAACAACCTTAGATTCTTAAGTAATTCGGTGGAAGCTCCACCCATATTTTATTTTTAATGACACTAAAATTATAAACAACTAATTTGTTAGCCATTACATAAACTTATTGATTATGTTCTATAAATACCCGATAAAATGATATCTTGAGTAGATTAACGATCTTCCTTTGAACTTGGGCTATGACCAAAGCAAGTTTGCAATAAAAGGGTTTTGTTTTCAAGACCATTAAGTTTTTTTATTATATTTCAATCTCCTATGACAATCAGAGAATTTATTATAATGTTTTTTGCTAGGATAACACCCTAGTAGAAAGAATAAGCCTTTATTTCCCTTCCAATACCCCCAATAAAATGATTCTTCTAGATTTCCCTCGAGGTACAATATGGTCCCCCCACACCTACCACCACTTATATCCAAGAAGAAACAGTTCTTATATTAAAATTTGACTCATATTGGAATCTTCTTATGGGATTTTGAGAAATTAGCGACAATCAACAAGGAACTATAGCCCAAAACCAAATTAACCTCCCATATTCTTAAGAAGGGAATTATGGAAGATATTATCAATGCAACTTTTATTTCAGAGTTACAAGGCATATGTTATTGGAATAATTTTTCTATGAGTTGAAATTGGCATAAAACTTTCAAACAAACTTGGATTTTACCTATTGTTTTAAGGATAATTCTTTGTATGGTCGAAATATTACCAACACTTAATCACCTTCTTTAAATTCCCTTTCCAATGTATGTTTTTGCGCTTATTGTTTCATTTTATTTTGTGCACTCAATTGATTTCCTTTCAATTATTGAGTAGTCTTCTAAGATTCTTTAAGGTGGTTCACAATTGTGGGCACCTTACATTTAGTGTGAAAGCCTTACATATTGGTGGTTCTTTTTTATTTTTTGTGAGTAAGTTCCTATTAATAATATTAAAGGTTACAAAAATCTAAAATGGTTTGTCTCTAATCTGCCCAGCGGAAAACCAGAGTAGAGGTTGAGCTACAAAATTTTTAGATTGGAAAGGTTGTTTCCCACAAAGGAATTTGAAATATTGAAGGTGCAATCTTGAGGCATCATGAGATCGATATTTTTCATAATACAACCACAATATTGCTGAACTTGATTGTTTTCATTGATAAAATGCCCCAGTACATGGCCAAAGTGGTGGTGTAGGGGAAAAGAGGAGCCTGATAGGAGTGGACCAGTCTGGAGAACATGGCCATAAACGTTAACTTCGACTTGCTTGCAGCACATGACTTCATGAAAGACAAGGATTTGATGTAGATGATCAATGGCATGAATATGACAAACAACAATGATCTGATGTGAGAGATCAATTGTCTAAATAGAGTGCAAACCCAACACGCCCCCCCCCCCCCCCCCCCCCCCCCCAAACCCCTTGTGACGTCAATAGAGGGGGGGGTGGGTGGTGGTTCTTAATTGGGTAGAGCTTAGAAAGATGTGATCTTAGTAGAAGTATGATAAGTGGAGTTATACCAACATTCAATTAGATGTAATCAATGGGATCATTTGTGTTTTTTTTTTTGTAGCAAAGTAATGAAGATTGTCTCAAGGCACTTATGACAGAATTTGTCTAACCTTTTTTTAGGGGTGGTAAGTAAAACATATTGAAATATGTTTCACTTTGTTTTCAAATTCCATCCAAAATTTTCTTTTGAACTTGGAATCTCTATCGCTAACAATAACCTTAGGGTATCCTTGTGTAGTTTATAAACATGGCATAAGGTTTCTATGGCTTTTGATGTGGTGTGTGTTTCTTATTGCTCATAAAGTGTGCATATTTTGTTAATTGATCAAATACTATGGTAATTTGTCCTTACCTTTAGACAATGGTAATACTTCATTGAAATTCATGGAAATTTCTTCTCATCTAATTTGTATAATGTAGAGGGAGAAGTAATGTTTTCCATGGAATATTTTCAATTTCATTTCTTTGGTATTTATTATGTTTCATTGTATGATTTTGTATTTCTTTATGCATTGTAATAAACCTTGGTAGGTAAAAGATCAAAGATAAATCCTTAACTTTGGAAATAATAATATGCAATTGCACAACAAGAATGCAAGAATATGGAAAAAAAACCCATAAGGTAGGGTAACACCATCAAATACTCCTTATGGAAGGAATAACTCTACAAGCCATACTTGCTACAATACAATACTCAACAACCACTATGCCTTAATACAACAATACTCGTGTATCATACTTTCTCATGAGTATTCCTTTGCATCTATGCCAGCTACTCCTCATTGCAATATTCACTCTAACTATCTAGTGGGAATATTTATCACTAAACAACTACCAAGTGGGCTTATTCCATTATTTTTGGGTACATTATATTCATAACTTCCCGTAGATACTTACCTAGGTACTCCATATTATCCACATTGGGTACATTACATACATATTGTTCCAGTGAAATGTTTGTTGTGTAATGTAACAAATTTTCAAAAATCCTACATGCCCTACACCTAGAAATTCACATGCTTCTTTTAGCCTCCTTAATTAGACTTTGAAGATGAGATAATTAGGTTCTTCCTTTATATGAATAATATCATTCTTCCATGAGAACTTTGGGTTTTCAATATTATTGTTGATTATGTTAGGTATATCAAAATATTTAACATACTTAACTCAAAGCACTTCTAACTAGTTTGGGACAACGACTAGTTTTATCTTGTAATAAATATCGGGGACTATTGTGCTTTGTACATATTAGAAATTTAATATTTGGAAGGCATTAGTGTCAATTAATCATTCCTTATATGATGACTAAGGAATTTTTTTTAAGTGGATTTTAAGTATTCTCTTTAGTTGAGTTTCATACTCTCAAAAGTTACTAGTGACCTATTTGACTAAACACAACCCAAATTCCAAACATTGAAGCACCTTACTCCACCATGAAGGTTTTGAGATGTCAAGGTTAGCAAAGACTAGAGTGCTTGCCAATACATTTTTTAATGATTCAAAGAATTATTTTGTTTCTTATTCCATTAAACTGAATTGTTCTATAACATGTTTGAGAGTGGGTGTACCAGACGTACATAACCTTTTACAAAGATTTCATAATATCTTGTTAATTCCAAAAATCCTCTCAATTTTGAGATTTTTTTGGTATTTTACATTTTATAATTTATTTAATCGTTATTAAGACCAACTTTGACTCCCTCGTTTGAGATTATGTGACTTGTTTATTCTACCTCCTCTTTACCAAAATTAAATTTCACATTTTAGCCTAAAATTGGTTCCTTTCTAGAATGGTTAATCCTTAATCGATCTGTCTAAGTGTTTCTTCCATGTTTCATTGCAAATGAAGATATTGCCAAAAAATATGGATATGAAATTCCCTAAATAAGGTTCATAAATTTCATTGATGGTTTCTTATAATTGCAAGGGCGATGGTTGAACAAAATTACATTACTTTGAACTCATTATTTCCTTCATGAGTATTGAAATTTGTCTTTGTAATATCTTATAGTAGTGCCTTGATATGATAGTATTATGAACTTAGGTGTGGTTTTGGAAAATGTTTTTCGCCAATGTAGTTCATTGAGAATTTCATCCAAGAAAGGGATGGGGAATTTACCCTTCACTGTGATTTTATTAAATCCTCAATATTTGATGCATAACCTAAGGATTTGTCATTTTTTGTACTAGTATCTCTGGCTAATCATAAGGACTTCTCATTTCATGATGATGTGTATCTCAAAAGGTCTTGAATCAACTTTTCTATTTTAATTTTATGATGACGTGGATGTTTTTATTGTTTAATGTTAGCTCAATCGACATGTTTGATAACTCTTTCTAGAGATAAATTCATGGTTATATCCTTAAATGAAACTTTTTGTGATTCGTTATAATTGTTTGTATCTTTGGCATTTGTGAAACCCTAGTTCAATTGCTATAATTTCCATTTAATGACATGGTGCCATATATGTAGGATATTATTATCAAGTTAATTTCTCAATCTAATGTCATGAAATGATTTTTGTTGTTGGTGGTTGAAACCCATAAACTTTATATATCTCTCAATCTTATTTGAATTTAATAAAGTGTTTTTGGTGGTTTATGGAAAAACTTCCTATAATTGGCAACCAATCTACACCTAGTACCATTTAAATCCCCCCTTAAGCTACTAAAAAATAACATGTTTCTAGGTTGAAGTTTATTATCAATAACTAAAGCTTGTGGTGTCTATATATGCCCTTAATTTTTGTTTCCATTTGTGACCTTTAGCTTCTAAAATGTTATATCAAATATAGGAGCAAATTTTCAAGCCCTTGAGTTTGGGGAACATTTCTTGGTGGTGAATTCGTATGGACCCGATGATGGAAGGAAACCTCAATGGGAGAATGTATTTATAAAATATATGTTTAACAAAGAGAATATTGTAGGGGGGGTGACCTCAACTTTTAGACAAAAGTTCAACGTAGGGGAGGACATCAAGGACTAATGCACTAGTAGATTTCTTTACACCTAAAATTGAAGAAGTTAATAGATTTATAATTAGACAAGCTTACGACCACATCATGAGAAACTTTAGAAGTGATGAAGTTGTGATTTTCAAGAGGCGATATGGATTCTTGCTCTCTAAAAACCTTATAGGAGTTTAGGAAAGGATAAGGCCTTCGATGGGTACAATAGATATTCTAATCACCTGCCATTTTTTATTCAAATGAAGTGGGAGAATAGTAATACACACACTCTTTTAAATTCAACCCTATATGTTTAGAAGACGAAGAATGTGTTAATTTGGTCAAAGATGAATGTAATTTTTTTTATGAATCTCAGGCGATATTCTATTTTTCAATTTGTAAAAAGCCTTAAGCAAGTTAAAATGTGGAATTTGGATATGCTAATAATAAATTAGAAATGTGAATATAGAGGTTGAAGCCCAAATAATTGAGTTATATGGGAAGAAAATTAGGGAGTTTTACAAAAGAGGTGAAGGTTAATCTAAAAAATTGGAATAAAAGAAGAAAGTTATTTTAGAGTATAGGGAAGAAACTTGGAATACGAGAAGTGCGGTGGTATGGTTGGCAAAAGGTGATGAAAATACATTTTTTTTCATAAGTTTGCTAACCATAGAAAGAATATATATACTATATGGCAGATGGATTGACATGATGATAATAAATCTAGGGAAATTAAGGAGATTGTATGTGTGGTGGTTATGTATTTTAAATTATAGAGTGAAGAGCTAGACAAAGTTAATATAGTAGATAACATTAGCATGTTTTTTCCTTTCTTCATTAATGAGGAAACTAATGTTTACTTGATGGAGGTGGTTTCCAAGGAGGAATTTAAAGCAATACTAACGTATTTCCAAAAGGACAAGAGTTTAGGCCCTTATGATTGGCTAGTAAAATACTTCCTAGGTTTTTGTAATTTATTGGAAAAGTGCATTCTAAGGGTTAGCGAAGAGTCTAGGAGGATTATTTAGTTTATCGACCTTTTAATTCTACTTTTATATTGGTAATGCTCAAGAAGGATAACCCAGGTACTTTTGATTATTTCAAGCTTATTTCTTCATATTATTGCAAATAAACTATTGTTAATTTTTCTTAGGGCTATATTTTTCTTTGCTTTAGATAATTGCATTTCATAACTCACCCCACAACTCATAACATTATTTATATTTACCACATTATTAAGCAAAACATGCAATTATATAGAAAGAACAATATAATCATCAATGCAACAAAATATAAAGGAACAATAGAAGAAAAGAATTCACACATAGAGACACCAGGATTGGTTGGAGACCAGGGAAAAACCCGCTAGGGAAAACCCTTTCAAATTCTTCTTCTTATTAGATTGTCATTGAATGATTTAGCAAGAGAGAGTATAATGATATATATCTTCAATCATAATCTTATCCAGAAAAATCAATTAAACAACATCCATGAGATGAACCCAACAATGTTAATACTCAAAAGCCTGATTCAAAAGCCTGTAGTCAACTGTTATTATCTGCAGTCAACTATCAAACTCTGCAGTCAATTGACGAAATCTTTAGTCAACTATAAAACTCAAACCCTAACTTCCAACTACATGTAGGGAATGATGTGCATGTGGATGAAACCCTACAACCACATGCATAATCCTGCGTGCTTGTGGTTGCAACATAATTTTTCCTGAAGCATGCATGTGGTTGGAAACCAAAACCCTAAACACATGTGTGAGCTTCAGACCCCGCAATCTCAGACCTGTTTGAACTAATCTTTGTGACCCATCCTCAGAAATGTGTGAGCCAAACCCAAAGAAATAATAATGATCATGATGATGTCTAAATGAGGGACACTTTACTTGTATTTATAGCCATCCATGAGTGTCCAATTTCTATTTTGGTTCAACCTATCCATTTGTGCACATGTGGGATTTAATTAAAAAAGTACACTTTCCCTTGTCGAAATTGAGTGCTTCAATAGACAAAATTGGTCTTCTCAAAAAGAGGAACCTAGTCCCATAATTGGAATTTGTCACTGAGCTGCCAAATTAACTCTCCCTCTCAGCTAGGGAGAAATTTCAACTGCATCATGTAATCATCACAAGTATCTAGTCATCAAATCATATCTTATCTCAATTATCTTGTCATCAAATGTCGCAATTTACCATATCGGCTCATTTCTGCTTATCCTTGCTTATCTCTTGCTTATCTTTCCTCATATGTTGAACATTCTCAAATCTAAAATAAGAAGAATTTGACATCATAGGGGAGCCTAAGCTACCATCCACTATTCATCGAGGAGCCACTGCTACCACCCTCTATTCATCAAGGAGCCATTGCTACCACCTAGAATCACCGCCAGCGAGGAGCCCAATGCTACTACCCAAGAAACATCAAAGGGCTTATCATCAGGGAGCCCTAATCAACCTAGAACCACATCAAGGAGCACATCTCAACCCGAAATCTAATGACAATGAGGAAGGTCATATGGGACACTCTCACCCCAAGTCATCACATCGAGCAATAGGCGAGATACAACTTATCAAGCAAGGATCACAACCATCCCATTGTGCAATCAATGGGCGAGATACCACTTGTTATACAAGGTAAGGATAACAACCATCCTTTTTCTTGTTGATCTTCCAAACAATGACACTAAATAGTCATGTGGTAGAAAACTACATCATAATCAGCTTGGGTTGTACACCTCCAAGCTCTCTCTTAACCCATTGGCTAGACGGGAAGCGGTAATCCCAACAAGTAAAGCTTGTGGGTATGATGCCAATTGGGGTATGCTCTGCATAGACCAAGATAGGGGAGAAAAATATCTAACCCTATGGGTAACAAATAGGGGTGAAACCCTATTTTCCATAGATCCCTCAACCCTAAGAACCCTACATCTCAATTCCACACCCTGGGAGCTCAGATAGGGGTGAAGAGTTGGCTCAGTGTCCTCAATTAGTCCTACTCTCTATATATCATAAACATATCAGTGTGCTCATATTCAATAGTTACTTAAACATCATATTGCAGCAATCTTTTTTCTTCTTTTTCATGCAAGTCATCAAATCAAATATTATAATAGAATAAATACATGTCACAAAAGGATACCTTATTCTTATATAGCAGCATTGTCTCAACATATGAAGATATCACAATCCCAGTAATATAGGGTATTTTCTACTAATTGGATCCCACTCTTTATTGACGTATCCAGAATATTCTTGTTGGGCATGGAATCACCACACAGCATGTTTTGTGCTCAAAGCCCAAGTTTTGGTCAAATAATGTTGTAAGACTCCGCGAATTGTGGGTGTGGAGCGCGAAATGTATGTTGAGTCATAGGGTTGTCCGCCCTATGTTTTGTTATGTAATGTCAGCCTACCCATGGTCCGTGAACCATGGGATTGTATAAATAGAGAGAGACTCTAAGTTGTAAAGGGAATTAATGAGAGATAGATGAACATGGATGAAGTCTAGAAGATAGCGAGCATAGAGAAAAGGTCTAAGTGTCTTGGGTCGTAGTAGTAGGAAGAAGCTCTGCAGCTGAGTGCATAGAGGCCTAGTAGAGTCTGCAGCTGAGTGCTCAGGGCGGAGTCGAGTCTGTAACCCAAGAAGAAGAATAATAAAGAGAAGTTTGATCCCAAATACTATGTATCTGCTTTGGTATTACTTTCTATGCATTTATATTGTTTTGTTTATGGCGTGCACTTATATGAATATTGAACACTATTAAGTATAATTGGGCTCATACAGATAAGTTAAGTAATCGAATAATATCGGGTTAATAGTAAGGAACTTGGGTAATAACACAGATCGCGCCTCGAGCAGGGCTGCGCGAAGGCAGCATTGCAGGCTGTGAGGTACTGATAGGTGCGCGTAGGGTCAAACCGTGGACCACAGAAAAACCATCAGACATCTCTAGGGTGTGGAAACCTGGTTCTAGGACCCTCCCATACTACTTCAGGTGAGACCTCAGTCCGCACTCCGCGGACTGTTGCCGAAAGGGCCAGTAGTACTGGGATTTGTTTGGCTAAACCATCTCTGAACCTGGGTCAAGCCTTTATAAGCCAAAAAATGGTTTTGTTGCCGAGACAGGGATCTACATAAGGGATGTCTGATGTCGTGTCACTGTAATCCAACAAAGAAAGAAATTGAAGGGTGGTTGAACAAGAAGATTCATGAGTTCATGGCGTACGAAAACACGAATTTGCGAATACCTAAGGAACTGTGGTTGGAGCGCTATTTACATACGGAAATCCACAAAAAAAATTTGCATCCTTTCCTTTTGAGTTGTATGAATGGATCGCGAAGTTAGCAGACAGTCAGGGAAGGTGTAGGCTCGACAAACCAATCATGTGAACTCCAGAATTAGTGTGCAAACTAGAAGTGTCAGGATATAAGATCATGCGAGTTGTGGACCATTGGCTCGATCTAATTATAGGAGGATTTATCACTGAGTTCACGGTAGATACGACCATCAGCTACAATGAGGCAGAGCGACGCTTCCTCAAGGGACCGTGAGGTAAGTATATAAATCTTTGAACAATTGGATTAAGATGCTATTGTCTGAAAAGCGGTTATGTGAATAAATTAATATTCGGGACTACGAGAAGTGGGAAGATCTATAGCAGCGGAGGTAGTGAAGAATTAGAAACAAGTCCCTTAATTTCACCCTCGCAGGAAAGCAAGGAAGAGCTCACGAAAATTTCTCCAAGAAGCTCGGTCAGTCTGATAAGGCAGCGAATTCCGCTCTTACCACCTCCACCTACACCGCCACCCATCTCACCCTCCTCACCTCCATCTCTACCCACCCCACCTTCGCCACCACCACAGTTCAGTATGGCGAGTGCGATCAAACTACTGGTATTCAGAGGAGTAGGAAATGAAGATCTAGACCAATTTTGGTTCGTAGTAAGAGCGGTATGGGAAGCACAAGGAGTTGTGGATGACAATATCAAGAAGGCTACACTGGTAAGAGTGTTGCAGGATCACACCTTAACATGATATATTAGGCATTCTAATGACCATCCAAACGCAAGAATCGCAGAAATCCAGACCGCGTTGAATACGGAATTTAGCAAGCCAAAGTCAGAGACACAATCAATTATCAGGTTTAAGGAGATCGTGATGCTCCCAGGCGAGACCCCCTGGGATCTGGACCAAAGACTGAAGTGTATGATTCACAAATCCAACATGACTTTGACAGATGGACAGAATCGTTCATGGTTTGTAGCGTCACTAACACCGCATTTAAGGACGACATTGTCACAACAAAAGCTTTCCACCCAGGCCGAAGCTTTGGAGATGGAAATGAGATTGCACGAGACACCTATACAAGAGCTCGATCTGGGAATCCAATAAATCCACTCGTAACTACAAAATTTGTGTTTGGAGATGCAGAGTTTAAAAGAGGACAAGACACCTCAGCTAGAGGCGCACGAGGAGGTATGGTGCATAAAATGCAAAGGCCAGGGTCATGACAAGGACCACTGTCGAGTGTTCGTGTTTTACTTGGCGGGAGGAGGGTCGATGCCATTAAGACCTGCGGCACAAGTAGGACCAAGCACAGTGCCTTCACTATGGTGCACGATCTATCAGATAGGAGGAAAACACACTACCGATAATTGTCATCTATTGCAGAAGTATATGTAGATGTCCCAACAATTGTTTTGTAATTTATACAGGTCGGGAGGCCATGATGAATGCACCTGCAGAAGCTACGAACTAATGATGGATCGGACTCCTACCTACATGGTGCAGACCAAAACGCGAGCCCTCGACCCAAATACAGGAATGGTGTGCGCTAGATTTGAGGGGCGCGGACGAGGTCGAGGTGGAATGGGACCAGGAAGGGGTCGCGGACAACTAATTTTTTACAATTGCGGAGGACCAGGACATTATGCCCGCGATTGTACAAACCTGACAAGGACATCATGTTTGTACTGTACTTAGTTTGATCATGAGGCAAAAGACTACCCTACATTGATAGCGAGGCTGCGTAGAAAAGGGCTACTCCAGCCTCCTCTGACTCAGAATTTGCAGATGATGAGGTCTGAGCTGCGCGAAGAAGACCCGAATGTAAACATAGTGCTCAGGAGTGGTGTGACCACTGGCGATGACAAAGATAATCCATCAAAATAAAGTGTGTGAGTTCGCAAGGCTCCTATAAAGGAACCTGAATTTGATTTAGAACGCGCAAAGGAGACATTCATGAAAGCTAAGAAGAACTTCATGGAGGCCTCCACTTCAGGTAGTAAGGATCAACTAGAACCAGGGATGGATCCTTCAATACTCACTACCTTTATGGAGACATGCATGAAACTGCTATGCGACAGAAAGGCAATAAAAGGACTACATGAACTTATCACTAGGTGCGCGTGGTCCGGAAACTTGGAAAGTATGCATTGCACACGGGAAGGGAAATGAGGTTGACTGTGCAAATCGACGAGTATGAAATGGATCAGGTAATCCTGAATCTTGGATCGGACACGAATGTACTACCGAAACAAAAATGGGAATGCATGGGCAAACCCACACTACAATGGTCTCTGATTCAATTGTGAATGGCGAACCAACAGAAGATCTTGCCCATGGGAAGATTGCAAGGGGTGATGATGGATATTGAAGGTGTGAGCGCACAGGTGGATTTTGAAGTGATAGAGATTGTCGATGATAGCAATCCCTATCCCGCGCTACTAGGAATAGACTGGGCCACCGATATGAACAGAGTCATAAATTTGAAGAAGCGCAAAATGATTTTTGAGAAAAAGTCACTACGCATAGTAGTACCGCTAGATCCAGCCGAAGGAGCACGATACACTGAACCGGTGCACGACGATGATAGTGATGACGATCTCGATTGCATCTACAAGATAACCGCGCGAGAACAAGATTGGGTAAACCTGACTGCAGATGGTAGGATTTCGTGGGAGCGTGAAAGCTCCTGCACTTCGGATTCAGACAAAGAAATAGAGCGATGGCAGAATCAGCTGCATGAAGTAACAACACTTAATTGCAACATGATGGTTAGATCACTATGTTGCGTGACAACGGAGGCCAGGGACCTGTCTATGTATGACGGGTTGACAGTGGTGGATGAATTCCTAAACAAATTTGAAAGCGTAGTACCAGAACAGCAGCGGTTCGATGCTCTGAAATGGGCACTACGTGCGACACCCGCAAGGTGGTGGGGTACGCATCAGGGAAGTTTTGAGGACTAGCGCGGATGCAAAAGAATGATATGCCTATGATTTTGGAAACCACAGATATGGCTAGTAGACAAATATGACGGACGGGATGATCCATGTACACACCTCGCGAAATGGACCAAGGTCTATGGGGAAGAGCCACAACTTGAATGGGTACATTTATTCTATCATACCCTGGATGTCATACCCATGAATTGGTATACTGAGATGGAGCTCCACCATGGTACGAGCGAATGGGATGTCTTGCACGAGGGATTTCTATTAACTTTCACATTTGAAGATCGTTGGTGGGATACTATTGACGATGCGCTACAAGAAGTAAAAGCGGTTATCTTCAAAAAACCCCAGGAGCCAATGGAAGTACTTCAGCCAGAATGGACATAGCTGAGCTGCATGCTAGGGTGTTACAATGTAAATGTTGAGGAGGATGATGAGGACCCACGAAATATTAACATTCCAGAAACGAAAGGTTGTTGCGAGATTCGAGGACCATCAATTGAGGATCCCGACATCACCGTGCCACTAAAATCCAAGTGGGTAAACATTGGAACGGAGGCGGAGCCGAAGTACACAATGCTTGGGGACTATTGGGATGATGTCACGGTGGATAAGGTCGCTGAGTTACTCCGCGAATACCAAGACTTGTTCCCGACCAAAATTACGGACTTAAAAGGGATCGTTGGTGACTTAGGGATGATGAAGATCACCCTGAAACCCGACGCGAAGCCAGTTAAGCAGCGGCCTTACCGCTTGAATCCGAAATATAAAGAAAATATCCGTGAAGAATTAGACAAAAAGCTCGCAACTAGAATTATTGAGCCAGTACAAGAATCCAACTGGGTGAGTCCTATGGTAGTACAGGAGAAAAAGCAGAAGGGTGAAATAAGAATATGCGTGGACCTTAGGAAGTTGAACGATGCATGTGTACACGATCCATTCCTGACACTGTTCACAGATGAAGTACTGGAGAATGTTGGCGGTTAGGAATGATACTCATTCGTGGATGGGTTCTCAGGGTACCATCAGATCAAGATCACGCCAGAAGACAGGAGCAAAACGACCTCTGCAACAGAATGGAGCTGCTTTCAATACACTTTTATACTGTTTAGACCAAAGAACGTGCCAGCCATCTTTTCGCACATCGTGGTGGCTGCGTTCAAAGAATACATCCATAAATTCTTGTAGGTCTATATGGATGATTGGACTGTCTTTGGACTAGTTAAGCACCATGTAGCAAGCTTACGCTTGATGTTGGATACTTGTCGCTGACACCAGATTGCGCTCAACCTTAAGAAGTGCACATTCCTCGTTCCCTTTGGAAACCTGTTGGGACATGTGGTCTACAAGCAAGGACTAATGGTGGACCCCGCAAAGATTTTCGTTATTCTAACTTTGGAAGCACCGTGAAGTGTTAAACAACTATGCACTACCTTGGGACACACCGGATACTATAGGAAGTTCATTAAAAGTTATGCCCAAATAATAGCGTCGATGGAAAAGCTATTGAAAAAGGATGTTACATATTGCTGGAATGATGATTGCATGAAGAGTTTGGATGTCCTGAAGGGGAAACTGGCCTCTGCTCCAATCCTGGTCTTCCCAAAATGGGATGTGGAATTTCATGTACATGTTGATGCGTCATGTATTGCGCTAGGAGTCGTACTCACACAAGAGGGCGCGGAGGGCGTGGATCACTCGATCGCATTTGCAAGTCGGAGATTGTCCAAAGCAGAAAATAACTATTCCACCACCGAGCACGAGGGGTTAGCGATGGTGTATGCGCTCCAAAAATACCGACACTATTTACTTGGAGGACATTTCAATATGTATACCAACCATTTCGCGTTGAAATACTTGGTGAATAAGCTTGTGTTGGGGGGGCGCATATGCAGATGGCTCTTACTGTTCCAATAATATGATTTTGAGGTCATAGTCAAGTCAGGACGCCTGAACGCAGGACCAGATCACTTGTCACGAATTGAGACGGGCGAGGAACCAACAAATTTGGAGGAGGGACCACCTGATGCACAGCTCTTTGTAGTGCGCGTCACGGACGAACACTTCAAAGATATAATCCATTTTTTGACAACAGAGACTGCACCGAAAGAATACTCAGTCCAACAGAAAAATGAATTGGTGGTGTGGGCGGCAGACTTTTTTATCATCGCGAAGCACCTATACAAAATGGGAAATGATGAGATATTGCGAAGATACGTACCTGAATTTGAACGAGGTCAGATCCTCGCAGAAGCACATGGGGGCACTGTAGGATAACACTATGTAGGACGGGTGACCGCATAGAAGATTCTTCGCGTAGGGTTATGGTGGCCAACCCTGCACCAGGATTCGAAAGCGCACTGTAAGGCCTGCAATATATGTCAAAGGACTGGAAAACCATCATGGAGGGATAAGATGCCATTAAATCCACAAATGACACTGCATCCATTCGGAAAATGGGCAATCGACTTTGTAGGACCGATCAAACCTCAGGGAAAGACTGGCGTGCACTACATCATTACCGCGACAAAGTACTTGGCACGATGGGCAGAAGTGTAGACGGTCAAAGACTACACGACCGCTACGGCTGCGAAGTTTTTGTTCGAAAATGTGTTGACCCGATTTGGTTGTCCAAAAATCTTAATGAGTGATCGCGGAACACATTTCCTGAATGAAACCATCAGCGCACTCACATAAGAATTTTAGGTATATCATCAAAAAAGTACATTGTACCACCCACAAGCTAATGGGACAATAGAAGCATTCAACAAAATATTGGAGACTGCGCTGACCAAAGTGTGTAACACACAACGAAATGAATGGGACTTACACGTACCTGTCGTACTATGGGCTTACAAGACAACATGCAAGAAATTGACGGGACAGACACCTTTCTGGTTAGTCTATGGCACGGAAGTTGTCATGCCGATGGAATACATTGTACCTAGTCTACGAATAGCAATGCTCACAGGCATGACGAACCGCGAAGCTTTGGAAGAAAGGCTTGCGCAATTAGAAGAACTCGAGGAAGAATGATTTCTGGCTAGATTTCATCAGCAGGTACAAAAGCAGCGTGAAAAGGCCTGGCACGACCACCATATCAAGTTGTGCACCTTCAAGGTAAATGACTTAGTGTTGTTGTATGACAGTAAGTTTGAAAAATTTCTAGGAAAATTCAGAATGCACTGGCTGGGACCATACATGGTTAAGGAGGTCACAGATGGAGGCATGGTCCAGCTAGTCAAACTAAATGGAGAACCCTTCCCAGGCAAAGTAAACGGCAGTCGCTTGAAGCCCTACACAGGTGGGCCAGCTATCTGACTAACCGGCCAAAGCATAGTGTTCAAAACCCAAGAAGACGGACAAGGTCACAGGACTATAAACATATGTAGCAGATGCCAGTACAAAGTTAAGGACATAATTCAGACACGGAGGATTTAGAAGCAAGAATGCAGCAAGCAGCAACGTAGTGCACTGCAGACATTCAGGTCGTTCGAGACTAGTTGGAGGGACTCTGCGCCAATAGAGTGACTCGAGGGCAAGTCACGATGTTTGTGTTGGGGGCCTGTTGGGCATGGAATCCCCTTGCAGCATGTTTTTGGGCTCAAAGCCCAAGTTTTGGTCAAATAATGTTGTAAGACTCCACGAATTGCAGGCGCGGAGCGCGAAATGTATGTTGAGTCATAGGGTTGTCCGCCCTAACTTTTTTAATGTAATGTCAGCCTATCCATGGTCCGCGGACCATGGGATTGTATAAATAGAGTGAGGCTATAAGTTGTAAAAGGAATTAATGGGAGATAGATGAACATGGATGGAGTCTAGAAGATAGCGAGCATAGAGAAAAGGTCTAAGTGTCTTGGGTCATAGTAGTAGGAACAGGCTTTGTAGCTAAGTGCATAGAGGCCTAGTAGAGTCTGTAGCTTAGTGCGCGGACCCCTGTAGCCAAGCGCACAGAGTAGAGTCAAGTATTTAACCCAAGAAGAAGAAGAATAAAGAGAAGTTTGATCCCAAATATTGTGTATTTGCTTTTGTATTACTTTCTAAGAATTCATATTGTTTTGTTTATTGTGCGGACTTATATGAATATTGAACACTGTTAAGTATAATTGAGTTCCTACAGATAAGTTAAGTAATCGAATAATATCAGGTTAATAGTAAGGAACTTGGGCAATAACATAGATCGCACCTCGAGCAAGGTTGCGCAAAGGCAGCATTGCAGGCTGCAAGGTACTGAAAGGTTCGCATAGTGACGTGGGTGCAGGATCAAACCGCGGACCACCGAAAAACCATCAGACATCTTTAGGTTGTGGAAACCTAGTTCTAGCACCCTCCCATACTACTTTGGGTGAGACCTCAGTCCGCACTCCGTGGACTGTTGCCAAAAGGACCTGTAGTATCGGGATTTGTTTGGCTAAATCATCTCTAAACCTAGGTCAGGCCCCTATAAGCCAACAATTCTCAAACAAATCTCCAAAGAGCTTCCTCAACCAAACTAACCCACATCTATCCATGCTAGCAATAATGTACTTAACCTCAGCCATGCTTACGGACTTCTAATCCAAAATATCATGGAAAATCTCATACTAAAGCAACACCTAAATGTGCTCATCTCATCAATAACGATACCAAAAAGAATAAATGCATCCATGCATTCATATATCATCGGAGGAATATCTCAAACCATAAATTGATCGTCCCATGCAAATATCTCGAAAAGTGCTTATCGACAACCCAATGTGTATGGGCTCACTTATGTGATTGGTTCAGAGTGTTGTAATAGATCTGAGTATGACTTGGAGGCGGTCATGGGTTTCGGTGCCATGACCTCCGGCGGTTAACAACTATGGCCGCTCCTGCACCAGACCCCTAACTTGTTGATACCTGCTCCGGTTTCTTCTTGACCGCCACAAACTGTTTACGGTTTCCCTCTCCCATTCTGGTCTACTGAGCCCCCCCGGCGATTATTCTATGGTTGACTATCATTTTGCTGTCCTCATCTAGCAGTTGTCATAACTTCCCCCGATAGTCATGGATGACCAGGGAGAATTCCTGGACCCTTTGGAGGATGTGCCCTCATGGTCCCCCACTAAGACCACTGCTGTCGGTCTCTTCCCTTTCATGTCCGAACTGACTGATGAAGTTGAAGCCCTTCCTCCGATTACTCGACCTCTCATCTCGCCGGTTACCATTCCTGAAGCTGCGACATCTCCCCCTGTTCTCATCTCACAGTCCAGCTTACCGTGTTCTCAGGCTCTCAATGCACCATCGCTCAAACCAGTTAACCTAACCCTAGCTCCTGACATCGTTCCAACCTCTTCGGCGGTGACCGGTCACATTTCACCCGACCCCCCTCAGGGTTCGAAGACGGTGGCTTCGGGGCATACTGCAATGCGGACCTCCTCAGCTCCCGCTCAGGGACATTTTACAAGCATTGGACCCATCTCTGGAATTTTCGCTACCATCCCGCAGGAGGCATCAGAAAACCCTAGGGTTTCTCTGGAACCTTCATTCTCTAGTTCATCGCAGGAGGCGACGAACACTGGGGTTCTTGGACGGCCGAGGAAGAAACGGGGCCTGAAGATTCATGCCTGTGTTGTGCCCCTCAATATAGCTGAAGACACCAAACTACTTGACGCCATGGATATTGCTGCGAAGGTCTTGGTCGGACGGGTGCGTGGTAGACACTACAGTGTGGCCAAACTTCAACAATGGGTTACGGATGTATGGGGAGATAATCTGAAGGAGATACCGAAGGTTCAAACCCTTGAAAAAGGGTGGTTTGCGCTACACTTTAGCAGCTTGGAGCACACCAACTGGGTACTGTCAACGGTTTGGCACTTAGACCTGGCCCCGGTTCTCCTCCATCGTTGGACTCCCCTTGACCCGGCGAGGGAGAGGGTGCACGCAGGTTCGATCTGGGTTCGTTTGCTCAATCTTCCATTGCACTTCTGGATAGAGGATGTTTTCAGGCTCATTGGAAATGCACTCGGTATCTATCTCACCTTTGATAATTCTTATCAGACCTCAGGGCAGTTAGCTTATGCGAGGATTTTGGTTCATCTGGACCTGTCTGAGGGTTTGTTGGAGTTCATTGATATACGATGGAGGAACCACACCAGATGGCAATTGCTGGATTACGAGGGCGTCCCTTTTAGATATCATCGATGCCATAAGGTTAGGCATATTTTTAAAGATTGCCCTCTACTGAAAAGAAGAAATATCAGACCACAGAACAGGAGGTGGCCTCTCATCAGCATACTTATCAGGAATCACTACCGAGGAGACAATTCCCCTTTGCCTCACCGGACCCCAATGCAGCTGAGATTTTGGATAATTAGCAAAATATTCTAGCAGATGGGGCAGTGGCACCTCCATAGCCTAAGAAGCGCGGGCAGCCTCCAAATCGTTCGCAGCCTTCTCAGTCATGTCCGCAGTCGCCATCTGAGGGTCTGCCCTCAACGGGTATGAATACTTCCATTCCTTTCCCCTCTTGCAGCTCTACTCATATTGACTGTTATTTATCTAGCACTTTCTCTTCACTGCATGTGTTAAACCCTACAAGTGATCATCTGGATCAACATTTGTGTGCAATCCCCCCCAAAACTACTCCTCTCACCTGCCTGATAGCATCTATTCCCATATTCTCCCCTGCACCTGCCCCCCCCCCCCCCCCCCCCCCCCGACCACTACTCCTATCTTACAAGCCCCCCATTCTGGGAGATACTTGACCCACTCACAGTCAAAAAGACAAGCCCAGGATCATTTTGGACTTGAAATCCTTCACCCCCCCCTCCCCCTAAAATTCTGAGGGGTCGACCCTCTTTCCTTTCAAAGGCCAAGGGCACTGCTGAAGATGAAATTGCTTTGGGGGTACAAACCACCATTCTAGGGACGCTTAGAGCAAGAGGTTCCCAACCCCCCCTCCATGAAGCTCTTCTCCTACAACTATAGAGGGTTGGCTAGGCCGGACAAGAAACTAGCCCTTCGTAGACTGTTAAAAAATGAACTGCTGGATATTATCTTTCTGCAAGAAACTCTGGGACCCATTCTCGATATTGCGCAGTCCCTTCAAAATATGCTCCCTGGTTGGATTTTTTTTGTCTTGATGCACATGGGAGGTCAGGTGGACTTGCATTGGGCTACAACTCCCACACCATCAAATTACATAACTGCTGGGGTGGGATGGGTCATCTTGGAGCAGACATCAGTTTAGCTGAACTGGGGATACATATTCGGATCTTAAATGTATATGGCCCGTGCCAAAACAGACCAGCTTTTTGGCAGAACCTCCTAAGCTCTAATTATTTTAAGTATGACCGCCTGATCCTGGGAGGCGACCTAAATCTCTCCATCAGACATGCTGAATCCTGGGATCACAGGGCTCATAGAGACTCTCTCTCGGATTACTTTTTGTCTATACTGGAAACCCACCATCTGATTGATATCCCCTCAGCCAAACCGCAAGCCACTTGGAGGAACAATAGGACTGGGGACGACAGTCTGGCTCGCAGACTTGACCGTTTCCTTGTCAAAGAAAAGGTCCTGGACTTGGAGTTACAAATCAGACACTGGGTTGGTACTGGGGGGATATCTGATCACCTCCCCATTTACCTGGAAATTGTAGGGGGCGAGCAAAGCCTAAAGGTCCTTTTAAGTTTTTCTCTGTCTGGCTCAAGGACGACTCTTATAAAAAAATGATCTCTGATTTCTGGAGAGCAAATCCCCCTGGGAGAAGAGAAGACAGCACCAGAATATTTATTCAAAATCTTACAGCCCTTAAGAAGATGTCCAAACTTTGAGCCCATAATAAAAGAAAACAGGAGGATCAAACTCTCTGTAAAATTGAAGACGATATTGCCTCTTTTGAGAATAATCTAGGAGGCATCTACTCCTCAGAAGAACACAAGGATAGGATGGTTTCTCATTATGCAGAGAGAGAAAAAATTCTTAAGGAAAAGGAGGAATCCTTGCGCCTGAGGAGAAGAGCCATCTGGATGTTGGAAGGAGACGAAAACACCAAATTCTACCATAAATTTGCCAATGGAAGAAAGGCGATCAACACCATATGGCAACTTCAGAATGATCAGGGACATGCATTAAATACCTTTCCACAACTTGCTGAACTTGCCTCCTCACACTTTAAGAAAGCTTACCAAGCCCCTCAGGATATTAATCTTGCAGAAATCATCAGGGTGGCACAGCTCTTTCCCAGATATGTGGACCCCGGGGAAGAGGAAGATTTAATTAAGGCAATTACTCTGGAGGAATTGGAACAAACCTTAAAATGGTTCAAAAAGGAAAAAAGTCCAGGGCCTGATGGTTGGTAGGTGGAATTCTATTTGGCTTTTTTCGACATAATTGGGGAAGACCTACTCTGAATAATTGAGGATTCGAGAAGAAAAGGTTTTCTTGAAAATTCTATTACTTCTACATTCCTTGCACTCATCCCTAAGAAGGACAACCTGGATACCTTCGAGGATTTTCGCCCCATATCTCTCTGCAACTGTATATATAAGATCATTTCCAACAGGATGAAACCCATCCTCTCTAACCACATCTCGCTGGAACAATTTGCTTTCCTACAAGACAGACAGATCCATGAAGCTGTTGGCACTGCCCAGGAAGTAATTCATACATTACACTCAAGGCGTGGCAAAGGTATGATTTTGAAAGTTGATTTATCTAAAGCTTTCGACAGAGTGAATTGGCTTTATATTAGAATGTTGTTAACTCATCTGGGCTTTCCATATTTGTTCATTAAATGGATCATGAGCTGCATTACTAATATCCCCTTTAGTGTCCTGGTGAACGGTAGTGCTTCTCCCTTCTTTACCTCCGGAAGGGGGCTAAGATAGGGATGTCCCCTCTCGCCATTACTCTTTCTGCTCGTTATGGAAGGACCCAGCAATCTCATTAAAGATGAGCATCAAAGGGGCAGATTAAAAGGCATAAAGATAACAGAAGGCTGCACCCTAACACACCTTCTTTTTGTTGATGACATTCTAGTCTTTATCAATGGTAGTATTGGGGACATTAGCATCATCAAGGCAACTTTCACCCTCTTTCAAGTGGCTACAGGTATGATTGTAAATGACAACAAGTCTACATTGACAACAGCTGAGTGTACTCCGCATGAGATAATCTTTGCTCTTCAGCGCTTCCACTTCACTCAGCTGCAATTAGCAGAAGGTCTAAAATATCTGGGCTACAAATTGAAACCACTGGGCTATAAAATTGCTGACTAGACTTGGCTCATCACCAAATTGGAGAAAATACTAAACACATGGTACCTCAAATATCTTTCGTGGGCTGGAAGGCTCACCCTCATCAAAATCGTCCTGGAGGCCACCTTGGTATATTGGATGTCCTTGGCTTGGATCCCCAGAGGCATCCTCAACAGAATTCAAGCCATTTGTTGTAGGTTTCTTTGGCAAGGGAACAAACAGGGAAGGATCTTTGCTTGGGTCAGGTGGGAGGCTCTAAATCTTCCAAAAAAATGGGGCAAGTGGGGCCTTAAAAAACTTGAGGATTTCTCTCTTGCTCTTGCTGCAAAACTTGGCTGGAAATTAGTTGCAGCAGACAGCCTATGGACGAGGGTCACATATGAAAAATACATAGCCCCCCTACACATCATGGATTGGATTAGAAGGGCTCATCAAAGTACCTCAGGGGTCTCAATTATCTGGAAGGCGGTACTTAAAGCTTTGAGTCCGATCAGGGAAGGTATCACCTGGAGGATTCGATCAGGAAACACAGTCTGAATTGGACTTGATCCTTGGGTGGGATGTGGGGACATGCACCGATTACCCAGGGAACTCATTCAGTATCTCCAACAACAGAATTTCACTTATATATCTCAGATTGCTGACCAGGAAAACTCCACTTTCCTTCAACAAGCCTGGAAATCTGCTGAGCATTTAAACATTCCTCCTATTTGGTCACAGCAATGGGAGGAGTTCACACGAGCCCTTACGGACGCCCACATCCGTATATTGGAAGGGGATGATGAGATTATTTGGGCTCTTTCTAAAAATGGCAGATATTCCCCAAAGGATGGTTATTTGACTTTGGCAGCACCAAGGAAGCCTCTTCTTCTGGCTGAATGGTGGAGACATCTTTGGAAACTAAAGGCCCCCCCCAGATCTAGACTCTTAATGTGGACCATTCTTTGGAACAAAATACCAACAGGAGAAAATCTTCTCAAGCGATCTCAGCATGGGCCTCACTGGTGCTGTCTCTGTAAACAGGCAAATGAGTCAACTTCTCATCTTTTTTTAGAATGTACAGTAACCTGTTATCTGTGGAAACTGATTCTACATCATATCAACCCCTCTACTACCTGGGCTGGGAATACTTTACTTGATGCCTGGCAAGTCTGGTATCACACCTCCTCATCCCCAAAGATTCGGAATCTCCCTCTTCTTACCTGTTGGACAATTTGGACTGCTAGGAATCGCAACATTTTCTAGGATTTGATTCCAAATTGGGATGTCCTGGCAACAAAAGTCATTGTTGATTACACTCTCATCCCGGATGATCCTCCTCCCAGTAATCGGTGCATCCCTTCTCATCAACAAATAAATTTCAACAAACCTTGGGATTTTTTTGATGGAGCTACCCAAGAGCAAGGCTGTGGAGGGGTGGGGGGGCGCTATTCTTCACCTATCCGATCATCATTCTTTCAGCATGCAAATGCACAAATAACTCAATCGAACTCCTTGCCACAAAACACACCATACAATTCGCTTTGGAGAGAAATTGCATAGTTTTGCAACTTTATGGGGACTCTAAAATAATATGTGATTAGTTAAATAGAAAAACTAGATGCTTTACATATAAATTATTGTAGATCTTGGATGAGACTTTGTGATTGATCACACATTTTGATTCTTTCACTTGCACACATATTTACAGGGAGCAGAACGGAGCTGCCGACAGCCTTTCCAAAGAGGCTGTGATCGGGGAGCCGAGCATCTGGATGATCAGAGAACAGGAAGGAGATTCATTCTTCCAATATTATCACAGGCCTTTTATGAATCTGAATTTTTAATTCATGTCATGGTTCTGATACATGCATTTCTTATTTTGATCAAGCATAAGCCTTTTTTGTTTATATATACTGTCTCGATATATGTACATACAGTTACTTTATATGTCTCTCAGTTATGTTTTTTATTGTTGCCCCCTGCGTGGAACTAAGGCAACATTTCTGATATTCATGATCTTGATCATGCACAGCATATGCATTAGCATCTACAACATGTAATTTCCTCTTTTATAAATGAAATTACGATTTTTCCTGATGGGAAAAAAAGACAACCCAATGTGTATGAAGTGACTTAATCATAAATTGACTCGAGTCGTTCTTTGAAAAAACATATATCTAAATGGATGTTACAAGGAGCATCAATGCTCCAATCACCTATCAGTTGTCAAGTCTGGTCCAACAATAACTTTGCATAACTTCTTCAATTCCATCAGGGTGTCCAAGGATTTGCATTAAAAATTTCAAGTTCTTCATTTCAAACTTTAAATGCCATCTCCCTCTTCCTTTGATTATCAGAGGCCCATTTCCTGCCAAGAATAGACCATTAGTACATAAAACCAAAATCAAAGTCATACCTTGGACCATTTTGAAGTAGAAAGTCGGATTGACACATCTTCATGGGTTTACCAAGTAGCTATCAATGCGGACATACCAAGCTCGGGAAGCTTGCTTCAAACCATACAATGTTATCTGTAAACATTATACTTATAAACTAATCCTCACACAAATTAATATTGTGCAATCAAATCAACCAAGTCAACTTATCAAGCCCTAGATTCCAAATTAAAACCTATATCCAAGACATAAAAGTTCCTGCTAGTATCATTGTTAAACTTTTTAATCCAAGTCCCCACGTAGAGATCACATCGAAGTACCAAGTTCCAACCTTATCTATTCATGTTAACAAATTGCCATTAAGCATTATCAAACTCCATTGGGTCGTCCTCATGATATAAATAATTTATGTCACTAGATGCAAATGCATACATCAAAGATAAGTCATATAAGTTTCATGCATTCATTGTGATATTACTACATACTAAATCAAAATTGTTTATAATTCAACCAATGTGTCAAAGCTAATGATGACAATACATAGTCACTATTGAATACCAATATTAGTCATTGAAAGTCGCTATGCCCACATCGCACTGCCATGAAGGCACATCATCAATTATCAAAGCAAAACCTTAATTTGTTATCATGGTGAAATCAAACAATCCATTAGCCAAAACATATCTATGAACTATCAAGCATCATATCAAAACTTTAATATTGTTTATCTATACCAATAAGCCAAATCTTATCACACCCTTGCGATTGTTATCAAATATTGTCATATACTAGCTTCAATGATCAAATCAAAATAACATACTAATATGCATCTTCTGGCCCCCTGCAAACACAAGTTTAATCAATACATTCACATTATTTATAGTAAATCAACATTCAAACTTTCCTGCTCATAGAACTTTCTATTGTCTGCTCCATATTCGAAGGACTGTCGTACTCCATGTGTGCTCCCTTTTTTATGCATAGGGATTTAGTTTTTGTGTCCTACAAGCACAACCACACCCATATGCCTTCTTACATGTGGTTGGGAGGCCTATAACCGCACTCTTAAGATTTTCTACTAGCAGTCGGGGCTTAGACTAGAAGAAACCTCCTCTTCTTAGACCAAAACTTATTGTAGACTAACAACATCAGAAATTTGACTATTCATGTCAAAAATATTACTTCAACAACAAAGAATCTTCTATACATTTAATGAAAATGATAATAGGAGTAGGGATCTTATGGATACTTTCTCCCTCTGAATGGGAAGCCACTTCATTCATCATTATTCAAAACATCAATTTGTCTATCATAATACCATCATGCATCAACATAATTGTTAGATCAGGAAATCAAACTATATCAGGTTCTAAAACATATATTCATCACAGTCATAACATGTTAGCATTAGCCACTTCATCACCACATATGAACATGACATCAAACTTTCATCAATGGTTAGAGTCAAATAACTATAACAACTGATAGGAGTATACTTCAAGAATCATGATCACAACATCACTTATTTATCATATTATCCAACCATCGAGACAAGGCATCCAGATTTACCTCATTGTCAAATTTACTAAGTTTATCAAAACCTAACAAGAAGGTACTGAATATCAATCTTATCGTTACACTTTTATCATCAAGGTTATCATGCTTACCACAAGCAGTATCAAGTCACAATATATCACAAACAATGCATCTAGGAAATTCATCATGTCTTAAAATGTGAGATGCTTTGCAAAATATCAAGTATACCAATATATCAAAAATCAATGTTTATAAGTAGATTTACCATGACTTAATAGAATGTAAGATACTTGTCCAATACCAAGTGCACCATGTCATCACGAGTACCATGAATCAAACTTACTTTCATATGCATATATGTCATTCATGAAGGTGATATTCCCATCATACCTTAGTGCTTACCTTGTCATCTAATATTGCAGTTAAATCATAACATTGAAACAATATGCCATACATACCTTGTAGTATTCAGATACTTGTGCACCTTCTTATTTGATATTGGCAGCTAGACCTCTTTGTCAAATTTTCATCAGGTGCCTCTTTCCTTTTCCAGCACTAGCTCTTCTCTTCCTGCACTAGCTTTCTTTGTTGTACCTCGGATGATCCTCAAGAAGGATCCACTTATCACATCCTCATCAAGAGATTAGAAGTGTCAAACTACTCAAATATACATGCAGGAAGTATAATTAATGATCACATCAGTAAATCTAAACAAAAGTAAAGATGTAAGGAAGTAAAATAAATAAAAAAGTACTTATCATCAATGAGAGATGATCAGCTCCCTCTTTAACCAGCCTTAACGAGTCATGATTATCCATTGTCCATATAACATTCTTGCCTTCATTATTTCAACCAACTTCATCAACAACCAAGCCTAATTGAGACTATCCCATCTAGGGCTACATCAAATCTGTCACAAGTGCTAGAACATCTGCGCACTAGTCATGCTAGAGTTTCTAGGTTGCATATCTCAAATATTTGTCATAATTCATGGTTTCTTCCAGACCCTAACCTCATAATATCCATCAAACCCTAATAACCATATTTCCTAGGGTTTCCTTCAAACCCTAGTATTATTTTAGGTCTCCTCCATATTTTCTTACTTCCATGAAAGGTGTCTTCTCACGATCTCAATGAATTTTCTTCAGCCCAGCTCTGATACCACGTTAATTTTTCTTAGGGTTATATTGTTCTTTTCTTTAGATAATTTCATTTCATCATTTACATATTGAATTCACCCCACAACTCATAACATTATTCAGATTTAACATATTATTCAGAAACATATGCAATTATATAGAAAGAACAATATCATCATCAATGCAATAGAACATAAAGGAACAATAGAAGAAAAGCATTCACACATAGAGACACTAGGATTGGTTGGAGACCAGGGAAAAAACCCACTATGGGGAAAACCCTTTCAAATTCTTCTTTTCTTATTATATTCTTACTGAATGATTCAACAAGAGAGAGTACAATGATCCATATCTTCAACCATAATCCTATCCAATAAAATCAACTAAACAACATCCATGAGATGAACCCAACAATGTTAATAATAAAAACCTTGATTTAGAAGTTTGTGGTCATCTATCATTGTCTGTAGTCAACTGTCAAACTCTGCAGTCAACTGACAAAATCTTCGATCAACTATAAAGCTCAGACCCTAGCTTCCAATCACATGTAGGGAGTGATGTGTGTGCATTTGAAACCCTCCAACTGCATGCATGACACTGTGTGTCTGCAGTTATGACCGGAATTTTCCTTAAGCAATCCTATGGCTAGAAACAAAACCCTAAACACGTGTGAGCTTCAGACCCTGCAATCTCATACCTATACGAACCAATCTTCGCGACCTAGCCCTGGACATGTGCGAACCAAACCCAAATAAAGAAGAATGATCATGATGAGGTATAAATGAGGGTCACTTTACTTGTATTTATAGCCATCCATGAGTATCCAATTTCTCTTTTGGGCCAGCCTGTCCTTTTGTGCACATGTGGGCTTAATTCAAAAATACACTTTCCCCTGTCAAAATTGAGTGCTTCAATAGACAGAGTTGGTCCTCTCGAAAAGAGGAATCTAGTCCCATAATTGGAATTTATCACTGAGCTGCCAAATTAACAAGGACAACAGAAAATATCATAGGTCCAACATAAATAAAATATTCTCATAAAATATTTCTCAAGAATAATCTCTTGTTAAGTGGAAGGAAAATTTAGGATGCAATTAGGGTGGCTCATGAAGGGCTTTACTCCATTGAAAGAAATAGGATGCCTCTAATGGTTTTAAAAAATATACCTCTCAAAGATTTATAGTAGATCTAGTTGGTTGTCTTTGTGGTTTAGGTTGTCGCATATTAGTTTTAAATTATTTCTAGTTGATTACATGATGCTTAACTTATGTCTCATGTGCAATTCTAATAAATTGTTACATCTCAAGTTTTTTCTCTCCTTTGAAAGTGTTGAGGCAAGGGTTTCCCTTCTATCATATTCTTTTCATTCCTAAATAAATAATTACAACAATAATGGATGCAAAAAGAATGAGGAGGATCAATGGTATAAAAATGGGAAGAACATTGTTTCTTAAGCATTTATTATTTGTAGGACACTTTTTTTTATGATGGATGAAACACACCAAAAAGAGGATTTGGATTTGTATAGCATGTCAATAGGGATGGAGGTCAATTTCCTAAAAATTTCATCATAACATCCCTCGGTTAAAGTTTCGTGTAATAAATGATAATAAAGGCAAAAGAATAAGATTAAGTTCATGGGACATGTATTCCAAGTTGAATGTTGGGAAAAACACTTTAGTGGGAATCACTTGTGGTTTATTGTGGCTATGGAAATTGGCAAAGGCATTGGAAAAGGCAAAGAGGCAATAATTGACATTTAATTATGAAAATAAAGGAAAATAGGAGAAAAGGAAGGTGAAGAGACACAAATTTGCATGCAAGGGAAATTAGAGGGAAAATGAAGGAAAATGAAGAAAAGGGGACATCAATGATAAAAAGGCATCATAGAAACAATTCACATCTTTTGTCAGTTCTAGCTTTAGTCAGTTCAATTTTGGCTATCGCCTTTCATTTTCTCATACTCTTGCACACTTAGAGAATTATTGGAGCACTTTAGCATTCACTTGGATTTGGAGAAAGGCAAGAAAGCAAGCAAAGAAAAGAAAAGGAAAAGCAAAGGAAAGTAGGGAAAGCAACGAGAAGGGTGGATCAGCAACTTCAACATGAAGATCTTGCAAGTAACAAGTTTCATGTGTGATTTCCTTGTTGTGATGTGAATGCATGATACATGCATTTGTTTATTTGGTTCATTTGTTGTCACTAGAATGGGTTTTTCCTGGTTTGACAGTGCTTTCAGCCTTGTCTTGCCATTTCCTGGATAGCCACGGTGTGATTGGTTTCACTCTTAGTTGAGATTTGGATTACCGAAAGGTTTTGGAACCAGGTGAGGTGGTCTCAGGAAAATCCCAAGGGTCGGGGGTGGAGATGGTTTTCTATGGGAAGCCCTCGATAGGTGGGTGGAGACAACAAAATTCCTCAAGGTATGGTGAAGGAATTCTGAGGATCCAAGCTTAGTTTGGTTTCATGATGTTGGGACCGATTTAGGAGAGATCACGGTAGGTTGAGGGTGGAGGTAGTTTAACCTACGGATTCCTTGTTTGGATATGTCTTGGTTTATCCCATGAGATCCCACATTCATGCTTAGAATATGACACAAGGGGGATTGGCCAAAAGAAAGATTTGGTTCATCCAAATCTATGGTCAAGTGGTATGTGGAAGTCCCTAATTTGGTTGGATTTTGCATAATTTAATGTGATTTATTCTTCTAATGTAATTAATGAGCACATTTACTTGTTTTTTTTTTTACAGAAACGGTTAGTATGATATATTGACTCTTGGCAGAAATGCCTCAATTCAGGTTACAAAGAGATAGGCAGTGCTCAGATTTCTCCTCGGCCAGGAACCAAATGGCTTCCCCACTAATGAGCCTGCGAATTTTGCAAACTATAATACGAGAAATCTTCTCTATCTTCCCTAATTTGCAGATACAAACAAACTGCTCCAATAAAAGACAGTAAAACATTTTAATCAGACAGTTATGGGATGGGATCCCAGCCTTCATCTCCGTCTCTTAGAAGGACTCCGAGGGGGAGGAGAACCGCTTTATTGGCTTCAACATCAGCTTCTTTGTTGTTATCTCTCTTTACATGAAGGAATTCCAAACTCTGAAAGGATTTTAACAGGGATCTAATTCTGCTCATCAATCTTGATAACCTTAAATCTGAAGGTGAAGAATTGTCCACAATGGCCTTTATAATAGACTGGGAATCACCAAATACTATTGCATCTTTGATACCCAGAAAAATGAGCTGCTTGAGCCCCTGGAGAAGAGCCAGAGCTTCAGCTTGAATGCTGGTATTGAAGCCCACTCCCTAGGCGTATCTAAATTCAGTTCTTCCCTCTGCACTTTTGACTACTCCACCTGCTTTGGAAATACCAGGATTGCCTTTTGCTGCCCCGTCAAAAAAGAGAGCATTTCTTGCCTTCTTGGTGCAAAACTCAAAGAATTCTGCAGCCTTAAGGCGAATTTGCCAGTGTTTTAGAGGAGAGGGATGCCTGACTATATCAATGAAGTGGAGATCAAGAGTAGCGCCCCATTCAGCGTCTTGTTCACTAAGATCTGCCCCGTCAAGCTGATCTCCCAAACAGTCTTTTAGCTGGCTTTTAATTTTTACCCAGACTATCTTGGGATCGCTCTTCTTGTCTCTGAATATCCTTTGATTTCTTTCCAGCCATATTTGCCAGCAGATTAATTTGGGAAGGGCGAGCCAGGCTTCTTTGATGTGAGCATTCTGAGGAGTGCCACCAGGGTACGTTAGCTTCCAGATTGAGAACAGGTCTGAGCAGCGATTAGGGGGGGCGAAGACGATGCTCCATGGGCCTAAGGCCTCTTTCCAAAGTTCTGCAGCAAAATTACAGTAGAGCATCAGATGGGAGGCATTTTCTTCGTCTTCCCCACATAGCGAGCAACGGGAGGGCCCCATATAGCCTCTTTTCCGAAGCCTATCGTCGGTCAAAATTCTCTGATGGCATAGAAGCCAGCAGAATGAGTCGATTTTAGGGATCGATGTCTAAGACCAGATCCCCTGCTAGGGCTTCGGGTCAGGAATTACATGAGGATGCAAAGTGATCTGCCTATAACCCTGCAAAATTGTGTAATGCCCAGGGATCGGACCCCATCCCCGAGTGTCTGATTTTCTGCTGTTCAAAGGGGCTTTGCCTTTTAAGAGGGATAGAAAGATTGCGTAATCTTTGGAAAGGTTCTTAGGCACCTCTAACTTTTCCCAACTCTGCCAATCACCATTCTCCCAATGAGATATGTCCCACAGAGTTTTAAAACCAGCTCTGTCCATCCAATCTTTCAACAAAACCAGGGAGCGATCATCAGCTAGGGGATCACAACCCATAATACGGTCATCCCAGATTTTAATGCGCTTGCCATTTCCAGGGATCCAGTGCGCATGGAGATTAATTAAGGAGGAAGCTTTTGCGCACAGTTTGTGGATCATCGTTCTAGAGGTTGTAATGGGATTGTCCAGACAGCGTGTTCTCTGCCCACGAAAATATTTTTTCCACAACGCTAGCTGAGCCCAACCCGGATTTGGGGCAATTATCCTCCATAACAGTTTTTCACCCAATGCGATATTTTGCTTACTAATATTCTTGAAGTTCAAACCACCTTCCATTCTGGGCAAGGAGATTATATCCCAGCTTAATAGAGGGATTTTCTTCTCATTTGCTTTGTCGCCTTTCCAAAAGAAATTCCTTATGTAATCCTCCATTTTCCTCATGATGCCAATAGGAGCCATCATAACTGCAGACTGATAAATGGGAAGGCTGTTCAAGACAGCTTTTATAAGCACTGTCTTGCCAGCCAGATTGAGCCAATTGAAGCCCCAGGAGTGGATTTTGGACTTAAATTTTTCCAACAGAGGCAGCCAGTCTCTGCTGAGAGCACTTTTTTGGAAAACAGGGAGCCCCAAATACTTGAAGGATGACCATGAAGAGGAGGCTGCAAAACCGAAACAGCTGGAGATGGCTTGGAGCGATCTGGCAGTAGAGTTCCAGCAGTAGATATGACATTTGCCTTTATTGAGGCTGCTTCCTGAGTCTTCACAATAGACATCCACCACATCTTTAAATATTTTAGCCGAGGCCAAGGAGGCTGCACCCAGCAAGAGAGAGTCATCCGCGAATAGCGCATGGTTTATGTTTTTGACACCTCTTGTGATGTTCAATCCCATTATTTCTTGATCAGTCTGCTTTTTATTCAAAAGGAAGCTGAGAACAGAAGCTTGGAGGACAAAGAGCAAGGGGGAGAGAGGACACCCTTGCCTCAGCCCTCTAGAGGCTTTGAAGAAATCAGTAGCCCTCCCATTCACCAAAGGGGCAATCCAGGGCTCACTAATACAAGCCTTGATCCAATTGATAAATTTGAGGCCAAAACCAAATTTGTGCAGGACATCCAACAGAAATCTATGTCTCACCCTGTCAAAGGCACTTTCAAGATCTAACTTGATAACCATTCCTTTCTCTTTCCGGGTCAAGCTTGAATGGATCGCCTCTTGGACCAGGATAAAATTGTCCACAATCTGTCTTCCCTGAATAAAACCTCCCTGATTCTCAGGAATAATGTCTGGAAGAATGGTTTTCAGTCTGTTTGCAATCACTTTTGTTATCAGCTTGTAGCCTATATTGCAAAGGGAGATAGGACGAAATCTGGTGAAGGAATTGGCGCCTTTTTCCTTAGGAATAAGGGCCAGGAAAGCCGAATTGGTGCTTCCCCCAATTTTCTGACAAGCTTGTGATTTCTGGACCATTCTGCATAAATCTTTTTCCACAATCTGCCAACAATTCTGCAAGAATCTGGCAGTAAAGCCATCTGGGCCCGGGGCCTTATCTGGCTCCATTGCAAAGAGGGCGGTTTTTATTTCATTATTAGTGACTTCTGCTTCCAAAAACTGATTCTTTCTGGCAGAAATCAGAGAGGGCACCTCATTCACTAAAGTTGAAATATGCCCCAGTCCCTCTTCTTCGTTGTACAAATTTTTGAAGTGAAGGAAAGCAACGTTTTTTATGCTTTGTATATCTCTGTGTTTGATGTTCTCTTCCTTGATTTCTGAGATGGAATTGAAACTTTTCCGAGCTTGGGCTTGCTTGTGAAAGAAGGATGAGTTCCTATCTCCTGCCTTAAGCCAAAGCCTATGGGATTTAATCCTCCAGTACTCTTCCTCGGCCAAGCTTGCCTTGAGTAGCTTTTGCTGAAGTTCAGCCTCCTTGTCTAGAATTTCTTTTGTGATCTCTTCATTTTCTGATTTCAGATGATGAATCTCGAGACATTCTTGGATCTTTTTCCTTTCCACTGCTGGGTTAGGAAGGGATTTTACCCAAGTTTTCATTGCAGCTTTCACTCTCCTGAGTTTTTCCTCCCAAACAAAGAAGGCAGAGCCGTTGACTGGTTGCTTCCAACTATCTTTTACTAGTTGCATAAAGGACTGTTCCTTGACCCAAAGGGGACTGAATTTAAAAGGGATAGGACCTTGATCCATATGGGCCAGAAGATCAAGTTTGATGGGTCTGTGATCGGAGACACTACAAGGGAGAATATGCATTCTAGACTCTAAACCAAGAAGAAGAAAAGCACTTTGAACAAGAAATCTGTCTAACCTTGCAGCAATATGTCCCGGACCGAGTCTTTTATTGGACCAAGTGTACTTGCCCGACGAAGGTTTAATGTCGATCATGTCCCAATCCTGAAGCAGATCCTCAACCCATTCTCACGCCGGATCCCTTACAATGCTTCCTCCACGCTTTTCAGCCAAAGATAAGGTGAGATTTAGGTCCCCTGCAATGATGATGTTCGCTAAATCTTCAGAATCTGCCAAACTTCTAATGGAATCCCAGCAGATCTTTTTCTCTCCTACGCTGACTGGAACATACACGTTGAAGAGACAGAGGGTCTCTTCTGAATCAACGTGTTGCAGCTTAGAGAACAGCCAATGGGTGTTGGCGACCTCTTTGATCCTTGAGAATTTGTTTGCGTTCCAAAGGGTGCCCAGGCCTCCTGAGGCACCACGAGCTGAAACAGCTTGCCCTTCACTTCTCTTCCACAATTTTTTGCCGATATGGAGGAAGGCCTTGTCCTCCATTTTAGTCTCCTGGATGAGGAGTATATCAGGAGATTCGAATCTTATCAGGATTTTGATGGCTTCTTCTTTTATTCTGCTCCCCATACCCCTACAATTCCAGGAGACAATCTTCATCACTTGCTTTTTGAATGGAGAGCTCCTTTAGAGCTCTGGGACTGATTTCTGGTCGTCTTCGGTGTTTTTTCCAAGAGTTTCTCGAGGGTTGGTTGGCTTCCTTGGAGTTTGTCTTTATAAGTCTCCTGCTCTCTTTTTTCACGGGCAGATTTTCGGCCTCTCAATGATCTTCTAGCCGAGGTTTGCGAATCCCCTATTTCACCTTCTTCTTCTGAGTCCTCCGAACCTTGCACTTCCTCAGCCTCTTCTGTGGGTATCTCTTTCGATCTGTCTGCATTACTTTCGACTTGCTTTGGTCCCGAGGGGGGCTCTTTGTGGGGCGATCCTTCTTTCTGCATCTCTATTTCTTGGGTGTCTTCTATTGCTGAGCTTAACTGTGTAAATTTGTTTCCTTGTTCTTCCATGAAAGGTGTTTGTATCCCAGAGCCTGCCTGGGGGCCTTTGCCATTTATATTACCAGTTCTAGGGGCTTTGTGGGCAGTTTTGGTCCTTTTGACCTGAGTCCATCCTTCCTCCTTGCCTTTCTCCACTTCACTATTCTTTGGACAGCCTCTAGCAAAATGGCCATAGACATGGCATTTCCGGCACTTGAACGGAAGCTGCTCATAGTCCAGCTTTTGAACATGAGTCCAACTTCCAACCCTGATCTTTATTGCCTCGGGCAAACCGACCTCAAGGTCAACTTCAACACAGATTCTAGCACAGTCGTATTGGTCTTTACTGTTTGCTCGATCAATGAATTTGCCCAAGGTGTTTCCGATGTGCTTAAGAGACTCCCAATTCCAACAATGCACTGGCAGGTTGGGCAGCCTAACCCACACAGGGACGGCTGTGGGGACGTCAACTGCTGGGTCAAAATCGGGCGTCCACTTATTGAGATACAGCCCCTGAGGGCCCATGAAATAGGGACCATTACGGAATATCAGATCCTTATCATCCTTTTCAGAGAATTCAAACAGAAAGAATCCCTTCCCTAGAAAATACGAAGTGACTCTGCTTTTAATCAGCGGCGCCCAGTTCCTTGTGACCCAGCTCTCCGTGGTTTTGGGGGAGGGCCAGAGTCCAGTGAACTGTCCAACCAAAGCACGCTCAGCCAAAGAAAGGGCGACCTGAATCAGACCCTCAGGAGGGAGCAAAATCTCAGGGATGTCATCCAAACGTTTCACAAACTTCGCAGCCTCGGTCGCTTTCTTCTTTGGAAGAGAATCCAAAAGTTTGAGAAAGGCGTCAGCATCAGAAAGGGGAGGCGGCGGGGGTGGCTCCATTGATGCAGTGACGCCTTAGCTCGATCGAAACGAGCACACACAAATCCCAGCGATCAAAACATGGTCCTTCTAGCCAACACAGAAGTGATAGAGCCCCTGTAAAGCCAAGAAAAGAGCAGAGGGCCGATGCACCGCGCAGAATGGCCAGAGCGCCGCGCACAGTCAAATGAAACACTGGACGGCTGACTCAAAGCGTCGCACCGACCCAATGCGCCGCGACTCCCAGTCTAGGCGCCACGCAGGAACAGCTCAGGTATTGGAAAACCCAGCCCACAGGAGAAGAGCAAAGCCCTCCGAAGCAGCCACAGGGCCGAGGCAACGACCTCAATCGTAGAGGAGATCAGTTGTAGAGTGGCGGCAAGGAGGTTAACACACCAAGAACCCTATTCAAATTACACATTGTAATGAGAACATTTACTTGTTATTATGATGATTTTATGGCATATTTTTCATGGTTTCTATTATGGTTATATGTTGGTTATATGCATTGTTCTATGATGTGCTCTAGTTATGGCTATTGTACATTATTTGATAGTTTATTGAATGGTTGATGAATGCATGGGCTAACAAGCGTTGTTGTAGCTAGCTTGAGAGGGCATTAAGCCTTCTTCATGATTCTTAGATGAAGTAAAAGTGTCTATGGTCATATATGCATTCATGACTTGTAGCTTATATGTTTATTATATGTTTGATGAAATGTCTATCATGGATTAGGCATGTCTAGGTCAAGTTCTTGCTTGAGTTTTGAAGGGTTAGCATTTTTATAGTCTTAATTATGATTTTGGAAAGTTACAGGTAGTTCTGGGAAGTGGTCTAGAGGCTATCCTGGAAAAGTGACTCATATCTCCGAATTGTTGGAACAAAACTAGAGTTTTTGGGTCATAACCCCATGGAAGCAAGCTTATGAGTGTGGTTATAACCTCATAATCACATGCACAATGTTTCAATGGTGTGTTTATGGATTTGGGTCAGTGAAAAAGGGTTCAAACTCAGGGATTGATTACCTGGGGTGGTTATCTGGCTCCTAAGTGCTTTCTATTCCCTGAGGGATGTCAAAAAAAATTCAATTTGTATGCCCCACTTCCATCACTGGAACTTGGAGGTTGGGTCATGTCATAGTAGCACTCGACTCACATTTACACTAGAGAGCTTGTAAAAGTAGGTAAATGTGGGAGGAGGCATTACAGGGTGGTATCAAACCGGGTTTCATTCTCTTTGGGTGATATTTGATACCATAGGGTGGTATCAAAGCTTCTTGGTTCAAATATTTGGAATGGATGGGCTAAATATATATTGTTATACATGCATTGTGATGGTTATGGTTATCATGCATGTGGTTGTTGGTGGGCTCCAGTATTGTAGCAATAATGCTACAACTCCTGGAGCTTCCTATCTCTAATTTTATCAACCCGGTAGTTCGTACAAACTTGGAAGCGACGGTGTTGTATGCACAAGTACTAGCTCTTGTCGCAGCTGTCACTTGGTCAGCTGGCACAAGTCCGCTAGGGCTCAAGCCAACTTCTATATGCTCACAGAAGAAGCTTTATGAGTGATGGACGAAAGCTAACTCAAAGGAGGTTAATCTATTTGCAGAAAGAAGCTGAAAGCCAACAAAGCATGAAAACCCTAGTAAACCCTAATTTGACTAGCTAGGCCCTTACAATGCAAAACTGTGAATGAAACTTCTACCAATGATGCCATTACTTGCAGTGAGCTGAAATACATGCATCTAAGCTACTTGCATCTGAAAAGACATGTTTTTGTATTTTTTCATTAAGTGGTTGGATTTATTGTGATGATGCTTTTGATTAGGGTTTGACTGTGCAGGAGCGGTTCGAATGGAAGGAAAGCATGGGCAAGGTCAGGATGGCTAGAGGAGGTCCCAGAGGGTCTCTAGCATCAGTCCACAGAAGTCTACCACGTTCAGATGCTCAGCAACCGAGTTTGCAGGCTTCTACAGGAAGTCTGCAGGGGATCCTACAGGAAACTCAGGGGTTCTACAGGAAGTCTGTGCAATTCTACAGGATGTTCGATCATGGGAGTTTTGGGAGATGGTGAAGTGATGGAGTGGTGTGGGAGGATAGGTGAGATGGAGATGGAACTGGTGATGGCTTAGGAGCAGAGAAGTCAGATGGAGAAAGAGTGCATGCAGTGGGTTGATGGCTGGAAGGATGGGATCAACGAAATTTAAGTAAATGGAGCTATGTGAGTAATGGGAGAGCTGGAAGGTAAACGAACTGAACAGAGGTCGGTTGAGTGGCTTCAGGTGTGGTTGAAAAGAAGAGGAAGGTAATGGAATGGTGTGGAGCAGTGTAGATGAAACAAATTGTCTATGAATGTCACCAAAAACGAGAACTCTTTAACCTATGTTAACTGTGCTATTTTGAACCAATGAACAGCAGTGCAATTTGTGAAAGAAACTCGTGCATGGAAGTGGAATGAAGAAGTAATGATCAAGACCAAAGTGCATGGATGGATCTACGACTAAAGTAACTGTTGCAGCTTACATGGACGTGGAAAGAACTGCGTTTCTTTTTGGTGGTTGATATGGACTACACCCCAATCCCTAAGCAGAGATGGCAGTGATCTCTAACAACCTTTTTTCTGGAGTTCCAATGAATTATAACTATCCTCTTCTACCCTAAGCAACTGGAAGCAAATTCACCATAAACTAATCCTATTCAATCTCATAAAAACTAAATCAGCAGACTGTAAATTCGAATTGCATGTTAAAGTAAAGAAACGAAGTGCTGGAACGAAAGGCAAATAACATTACAACACAGAGGAGGTCTATTGCTCTCAGGTTGGGTCCTAACCTGAGAACTATAGCTCCCTTAGAAACTCAGAATGAGATCAAAATCTGCCTGCCTTTATTCATAACCAAAAATCTGATGTCATGCCAAAACTGGCTTACAAAAAGAACCAACACCGAGCTGTAGTTCGTACTTCGAAATTACAAGAGTAATGCAAAATTTCAAAAAGCTCCTATCAAAGGCTACGGCCTTAGTATTTATGCAAAACGATAATCCAACAAGTTTCCTTGATTTGTGGAGCTCGGCTGTCCAACTGAAGGTTAAACTACTGATCCTGTAGAACAATTGTAACTGCTGTTCCTGTAGAACGGTTGGCTGCCTCTAAGCTCGGTGGGGAGATTGGTTGGAGCTCGGAGCTATGGTGGGAATCACGAGGAAGGTCCCCAAGACTGTGGACATCCTCTCCTAAAAACCAGCAATGCCACCTTACTGTCTCCTTATCTCCTTTTTCGTGGTCTTTGCTCCCTTTTAATGCCAAAAACCTGAAATCACCATGTATTAGTCACGTAGATAGAATGCCTACCCTTCTTCCTACAAACAACACGAATAAACCAAGAAATGAATGCATAAGCAATAAAAGATGAATGGTTTGAGCAAAGCAAGTAGGCTAAATGAGCCCAAATTGTACCAAAAATTGGGGCTCATCAGTTGTTATTATCGTATTGCGTTATCATGCATGATGTTTATGTGTTGATGTCATGATGTATGTATATGTATCATGCTGATTTGGAGTGATTTGTGAAGATGTGGTAGCCTCCCTTGAACGTCACTAAGATATGGTTTAATCATGTTTCCTATTGGTTTATCTAACATGGTATACTTACAAGAAGAAGAATATCAGAGATGACGAGCAGAATGGTGGATTACATCTCACTTGAATCCCCTTACAGATCAATTGAGCAACAAGGAGATGAGTATTCTCATGATCTAGAAAGTACATAGAGAAGTTTGAAGGCTAAAATCAGAAGTTGTAAGGAAGATAATAACAGGTTGATTAAGACATAGGAAAGGTTTTCCAAAGCTCAACAAAATCAAGTCGAGGTTAATGCAATGATCCTTCAGAGACTATTAGCTTTGTAGAGACAATGACAACTAAGGATTAGCCATGGATAGGGGGAAATGACTAATGGGGCATATGGTAGTAGGTCTCGATTAAGATACAAGTTGGAGAGAGATGATACAGTCAGAGTGGTAGATGGTTGGATACACCTAACATGAGAGGCAGTGCTTATGGGTTCTATTCTAGTTATGGCTCAGAGATACCTCATTGTCATCACCGCCATCATCCTTATAAGAGGAGTGAGAAGCAAGTATTTTCCAAATGAGTTCAAGAAATCCAAGCCTCCCACGTTTGATGGAGAGATAAAGAAATCAGAGGATATAGAGGCATGATTTCTTGGGATGAAGAAGTTCTTCAAATTTCATGACTATTCAGAGAATATGAATGCCATGATAGCAATCTTTAGTCTCAAGGGAACAACAGATATCTGGTAGGAATATGTGAAGTGTGTATAGGCATAAAGGTAGAAGAGTAGAGTTGGCATTAGTTTAAAAGACTCTTCCGGAAGAAGTACTTGTCTAAGAGATCATATGATGAAAATGCCAAGGAGTTCTATGATTTGAAGATGGGTTCCATGATAGATGAAGAATACACGACCAAATTCTTGGAGTTGTTGAGGTATGTGCCTTATCTCAAGGATGAGAACACAAAGGTCTAAAGGATCATCAATGGAATGTCATTAACATTCAAGGATCAAATTGAGTATGATGAGCCTCGGTCATTAGAGGAATTCATCGGGTGATCCAAAAATGGATCCTGTATAACCCTCTAAATCTTCAAGTCTTCAAAATCTCATAAACATTCAAAACTAGTGCAAAAGGAGAAGTTCTAGACTTGAAGGATAACACTATCGGAACCCAAAAACATGAAGAAAACCTTGAAATCGAGCTTGTCAGAAACTTAAACCAAATCCCCACAGGAGCCATTGGATCTGGGTGATCAACGGTCCAGATCTGATCAGCAATTGCAATCGACGGTGGCAGTCGGTGGATATCGAAGGCATACATGCGATGGGACCGGGCCGATGTGATACTGCGATCGCCAATATCGGCGGATCGCAATCGAGGTTGGCATAGACCATACCATATGGGAAAGACCTCGGGCTTATGCGATTGTGACAAGTCGCATCGTACTATCGCGTCGGGGCTACCCAAAGGAGCGGGTCGATATCACTATGGCTTGCAACAGCCAAACCCGATAGGGTTAGAGGCGGTAATTGATATATATTTGAAGTTTGTCAAAAGGCAGTTTTATATGTGTTTTCGCGTATTTCGTTTAATAAACAAAAAGTGAAGGGAAGCGTCGATCCGATGAAACCGAACCCGAAAGGATTTCCGAAATGCAAATGCATCTTATTTTGAAATCCGCCATAAGGCCAATTTCTGGATTTTCAATGTTTTTAATGTAATTTTAAAATAGAAAGGGAAACCTTGGAACAAGGCCGAAGCGACTTGCGATAGCGATTTCAAGCGAACCCAATAGGATATGAAGCGCAATTATGAAAATTTCAAATCCGGTGAACAGTGTTCTCTGTGAATTTTCCTGTGTTTTACAGCGTTCTCTGTGTAAACAGAGAACGATTGTTTCTGAAGGAATTTTAAGTGCCGATGCACCCTTCCGTTACAGAATAGGTGGCATTCATCCCTGAGGGCATTTAGCAATGATTTCTAATGCTCAGAGAAGGGATTTGAGCAGACTGTGACTGGAAGACAGAGAGCCCGAAAGGGAAAACAAACAAACAACACTGATTTGGCTTAAAAGCCATGACTGTCAAAGACATAGGGCTGATTGAGTTGTTGTTGGTTGCTGAAGGTTGATGGAGTTGCTTGGAGATCGAGCAACTCGCATAGGCACTCAAAGAAGCCAAAGTAGAGAGCCACGAGCCACAGCCAGAGTCGAAGAGACAGAGTGATAGCCGAGAGCCAGAATCGGAGCCAGAGCCAGAGTCAGAGTTGAGAGCCAAAGCCAGAGCCAGAGTCAGAGCTGAGAGCCAAAGCCAAACCCAGAGCCAGAAAGCCGAGAGCTTCAAAGCTAGGGGATAAAATGGTATCTGAACCCACTGTTTCTGTGTAAAACAGTGGGAGTTGAGCCAAGAGCTTGTAAAAAGGACTTATAACATAATCCTAGAGAGCCTAGTTGAATTAACTAGAGCTCACGCAGACGTAGCCCAAGAGTTGTGGGTGAACTCCTAATTAAATTATTGTTATGTGTGTGCTTTACTTGCTGCATTATTTACTGTTCTTTGTATTTAAAATATCAGCATAAGCAACAGTAATTACAACACTTAACAGTAAAAAAAATAAACACAAGCATACACCTATTTCAAGCACACTTTAAATTCTACATTGGTTAATCAATAAGACTTGGGAATATTTAAACATTTGGGAGTGGGGGAGGTTCTTGTAAGTTGGACAAGAAGCCTAAGTGCCCAATTTTCAAATCACGTGGTATCAGAGCATGAGATTTGATTGACCTCACCTTCAAAGAAGGTTATATCAGAATGCTTGGTTGACAGAGCAAAGATTGCTTGTCTAAAAGGTGTTTAAACAGTTAGAGGTTGATTGTATGCTTGTGTTGGAGACTGACTATTTTCTGAGTTTGCATAGGTAAAGGGAAAGTTGTTGCTAGCTCAGTCCAAGAAGGACAAGAAGGAAAGAGAGCTGAAGGCACTCTTCTTATCCCAAAGGACCTCAAGGCAATCCAAAGCAAAAGAGGTTTGTTGCAATAGGTTGCTTAAATAAGCTCTTTATTTATTTTGTTGAAGTTTTTTTGTTCATTGACATAATGACAACTTCTACAAGTGGGTCCTCAAATTCTGCTCTCTTCACAATATTCTTTGATGAAAACATGAAGCAAGAATTGCCCACCATGATGGATATAGTGAGAGAAATGTATGAGGATGGAAGGAAGAGCAGCATGCTTAGAAAGCAGCTGAATTCCATGAAGGAAGAGAAGTGGTTGCTTGCTGACGCATTGCAGGAAATGGAGAGGCAACTTCATATTGCAAATATGAACCTGAAGAGGACGCATGAGTTAGAAGCACAGCTCTTTGTTGCCCAAGAAGCCTTAGTCAAGTATCAGCTTGAAGAAGAGGTAAACCATTCCAGTTTGTCTTCAAATTCCTCTAAGAATACTTATATTGGTTCTTTTGAAAAACATAATAAAGGCATAGGTTCCAAGCTAATGTCCAAGATGGGCTATGAAGGAAAAGGCTTGGGTAGACATGCACAAGGTATTGTTGAGCCAATAATGATTGAGGAAAGGCCTAAGTATTTGGGTCTTGGCTATGGACAAGCTTATGGAGAAAGTTCCAAGGCTGCCATGAAGGCCATTGAAACAGCTCCAAGAAGGGGTTGCATTACAGAGTGTGAAGATTGTATTCAGGAGGAATGCAATAGCTTGAAACATCAATTGTAGGATGTAGGTGTTCAGAGGTACACACTTGAACCAGAGAGTTGGGGAGACTCTAACAGCCTTGAAGAGATTGATGGTGTTCCAAAGGGAGCCACTTCTTCATGAAGGCAATAAAGGTCAAAGAGGTAGGTATAAATCTAGCTCTAAACATTTTCCTTTTGATTGTGAAAAGCATGATAAATTTCCACATATGTATGGGAAAATAATTGCATGTTCCTTTTGTGGTTTGGATAACCATCATGTTTCTAGATGTTGGAAGAGAATGGCCACATACAGGAAACTTTTGAAGGAAAAGAACTAAGAAGCCAAAGGTCCATTGGGCAAGGAAAATCATGTTGTGAAGAGGATGCACATGCAGTGCACTTATTGCCATAAGAAAGGACATCTTGCTGCAAAATGTTTGACTTTAAATCGAGTAATGCTTCCACAAACGTTGAAGAAAGTGGAAAGAGAAGATGGCAAAAATGGAAGTGAAGATTCCATGAATGATGTGTCTTAGAATGATTCACATGATGATGTTGATGTGCAAACCAAGGTAGTACCTTTGGAAGGGATTGGTAAGGAACGGTTAGAGTTCTTATTCAATTAAGATTGCATGTTTATTGATGCATCTACATTATATTTCATTTCAGCTTTGAAAGTACAGTGTGCTTAAGTGAAAGTTGAAGGATGAAATGCATGCATGAGAATGAGATGCATGAACACAAGGATGTTGATGATTTCCTTGTTTTTGAACATATATGTGTAATTAAATTGCAGGGTTGATTGCTTTGACATGCATCTGAATCCTTGTTGACTTGGAAGAAGTAAACTTGGTCTCCAAATAGAGATAATGATGAAGTGTTTCATCTTTTGAAAAAGAGTCCTAATGGTCTTTTTCTACATGCTTGACTTGAAGGGTCATTTGTTTAAATGCATGTTTTACGAGCTTGTTATCTAGTCCATCATTTGTATGCAGATACAAGACATGGAGGTGTTCACAAGATGTGAAATCTATTTCCTTTGTTGAAGCAGGAGTTAGTCCATCCAGTTGTTGTCTGTATGCCTGTTGTTGTTAACAATTGTTGTTGGCAGCCTTTCAAACAGGTACAAATGAAAGTTTTGTGGAGCATATGAACTTCACATTTGCTTGAGCCACCTTGGATTAATGATCAAGGCAAAGAAGTTCAAACCACCTTCTATGACCAGTTCAGCAGAAGTTCTGCAGAAAGGCAAGGAGGAAGACAGTTCGTCCCAGGAAGACTAGCCCATCCAAGAAGGGAATTGGTCAGAGACTTTGGTTCAGAAACACTATGCAAAGGCAAGTGTAGGGAGGCTGAAAGAAGAGGGTGATTCACTCTCATTTACTGTTCAGATCAGTATGTTAGTCTTTTGGAGACCAAAAGTTCTCTTAGTGGGAAGGCGTGATCCAAAAATGGATCTTGTATAACCCAATTAATCTTCAAGTCTTCAAAATCTCATAAATATTCAAAACTAGCACAAAAGGAGAAGTTCTAGACTTGAAGGATAACACTATCAGAACCCAAAAACATGAAGAAAACCATGAAATCGAGCTTTTCGGAGACTTAAACCAAATCTGCACAGAAGCCATTAGATCTGGCCGATCAACGGTCCAGATCCAATCGGCAATCGCAATCAGCGGTGGTAGTCAGCCGATATCGGAGGCATACATGCGATGGGACTGGGGCGATGTGATACTACGATCGCCGATATCGACAAATCGCAATCGGCATTGGCATAGACCATACCATTTGGGAAAGACCTCGGGCTTATGCGATATGCAATTGCAACAAGTCACATCGCAATATTGCGTCGGGGCTACCCAAAGGAGCGGGGCCGATATCACTATGGCTTGCGACAGTCGGACCCGATAGGGTTGTAGGCGGTAATTGATATATTTTGAAGTCCGTCAAAAGGCAGTTTTATGTGTATTTTTGCGTATTTCATTTAATAAACGAAAAGCGAAGGGAAGCGTCGATCCGATGAAACCGGACCCAAAAGGGTTTCCGAAATGCAAATGCATATTATTTTGAAATCTGCCATAAGGCCATTTTCAGGATTTTCAATGTTTTTAATGTAATTTTAAAATACAAAGGGAAACCTTGGAATAGGGTCGAAGCGACTTGCGATAGCGATTTCAGGCGGACCCGATAGGATATGAAGCGCAGTTATGAAAATTTCAAATCCGGTGAGCAGTGTTCTCTACGAATTTTCCCGTGTTTTACAACGTTCACTGTGTAAACAGAGAACGACTGTTTCTGAAGGAATTTTAAGCGCCGATGCACCCTTCCATTACAGAATAGGTGGCATTCATCCCTGAGGGTGTTTAGAAATGATTACTAACGCTCAGAGAAGGGATTTGAGCAGACTGTGACTGGAAGACAGAGAGCCCGAAAGGGAAAACAAAAAGACAACGTTGATTTGGCTTAAAAGCCATGAATGTCAAAGACAGAGGGCTGTTGAGTTGTTGTTGGTTGCTGGAGTTGCTTGGAAGTTGAGCGATTCACAGAGGCACTCAAAGAAGCCAGAGCAGAGAGCCATGAGCCACTGCCAGAGCGAGAGCTGAGAGCCAGAACTGGAGCCAGAGCCAAAGAGCCAGAGCCAGAACCGGAGCCAGAGCCAAAGAGCCAGAGCCAGAACCGGAGCCAGAGCCAAAGAGCCAGAGCCAGAAACGAAGCCAGAGCCAGAGTCAGAGCCGAGAGCCAGAGCAAGAGCCAGAGCCAGAAAGACGAGAGCTTCAAAGCCAGGGGATAAAATGGTATCTGAACCCACTATTTATGTGTAAAACAGTAGGAGTTGAGCCAAGAGCTTGTAAAAGGGACTTATACCATAATCCCAAAGAGCCTAGTTGAATTAACTAGAGCTCACGGAGATGTAGCCCAAGAGTTGTGGGTGAAACCCTAATTAAATTGTTGTTATGTGTGTGCTTTACTTGCTACATTATTTACTGTTCTTTGTATTTAAAATATCAGCATAAGCAATAGTAATTACAGCGCTTAACAGTAGAATAAATAAACACAAGCATACACCTATTTCAAGCACACTTTTAATTCCGCATTGGTTAATCAATAAGACATGGGAATATTTAAAGATTTGGGAGTGGGAAAGGTTCTTGTAAGTTGCACAAGAAGCCTAAGTGCCCCATTTTCAGATCATCGAGAAATTGAATAATTTTTATGAGCAGTTGAAACACAAGTCTAAGCCTAAGTGTGATTGGAAAGGGAATGAGAAGATTAAATGAAAATGGCCTCAAAAGCAAGGAATACCTCAATATGGAGGTGAGAAAGAAAATGTGGCTCCTTACAAGAAGTCTAATGCAACTGAGAATGGACATGGACCTTAGTGTGGAGAGCAGCAGAATAAAGGTAGTGGCAAAGAACCGTTGCATTGTTGTATTTGTGGCAAGGACCATCGCAAGAAGGATTTTCCATTGGATCGGGGTGACATAACTTAGATCTACAGTGCTCAGGAAGTGCATACAGTTGGGGATGTTGGGTAGAGAAGACCTAAAATCTATGTAGCACTTGATAATAGGTAAGAAGACTACCATGCATCCATTATTGAGATGGAAGGTAAGTTTTGTGATCAGGTTGTTTCCATTTTGATTGATCCTAAATCTAATTGTAGTTATGCTAGTCATGACTTGGTGGATAAATGTGGCTCGAATAAAGGAGTGGATGTAGAGTCTTGGTTGGTGCAGTTGGCTATAGGGACCAAGAAAGAGTTAATCATTGGGTGAGATCTTGTGCATTTGATCTGAATGGTATGCCCAAATCAACACATCTAAATGTGCTTCCTTTGGGATCGTATAGTATGCTTTTGGGAATGGGTTGGTTGTTCACTCATAGGACCAAGGTACACTGCTATGAGAAGGCCATTGAGTGCCTAGATGATGATGGGGAAAGGAGAATATTACAAGGGAATAATCCTACATCAATGAGTGGTTGCAAGTTAAGCACAATTACAGGAAGGGGTGTGTATTTTTTATAGTGCATATTTCCAGTGACAAAGGGAAATACGTTGAGGATGATGAAGTCTTGAAGAGGTATCCTATTTTGCAGAAATTGTAGGTTATTTTTCCTACAGAAATTTTAGAGCCACCGCCTCATAGGGAAGTGGACTTCTCTATTGAGTTGGTACCAGGATCAGCACTAGCATCAAAGGCACTTAACAGGATGATCACTCCAGAGTTGGTGGAATTGAATTTGCAGCTTAAGGAAATGCTCAATAAAGGATATATAAGACCAAATGTATCGCCTTGGGGTGCATTGGTATTGTTTGTAAAGAAGAAGGACGATACTCAGATTGTGTATTGATTACCGATAGTTGAATAAGGTGACTATCAAGAACAAATATCCATTTCTGCATATTGATGACTTGTTTGATCAGTTGAAGGGAGCAACGATATTCTCAAATATTGATATGATATCAGGATATCATCAAGTGTGCATCAAAGATAATATATCTACAAGTCTGCATTTTGTATGAGGTATGGGCATTATGAGTTTATGGTGGTTCCTTTTGGTCTTACTAATGCTCCAACCACCTTTATGTGTTTGATGAATAACGTGTTTCATCCTTATCTAGATAAGCTTGTGATAGTGTTTATTGATGATATATTGATATAGTCCAAGAATGAGGAGAAGCATGCATAACACCTGGCAATAGTGTTGACATTGTTGAGAGAGCACCAGTTGTATGCCAAGCTCAACTAGTGCAGTTTCTTTTAGAATCAGATTCATTAATTGGCACATGTTGTTTCTAAGGAGGGGATATCAATGGACCCAAAAGATATTAAAGCTATCACGGAGTGACCAACTCCTAGGAATGTGGATGAGTTCATATCATTCATGGGAGTAGTAGGTTATTACAAGTGGTTCATTGAGAACTTCTCAAGGATTGCCTATCCTATTACATATTTTCAGAGAAAAGGAAAGAAGTTTGAATGGACTAAGGAGTGTGCCGCTAGTTTTGAGTAGTTGAAACATTTTCTTACACATGGTCTAGTATTGAAGATTATAGATCCTGATAAGGAGTTTGTAGTTTGTACAGATGCTTGCAAGAAAGGACTTGGTCGAGTCCTGAAGTAGGTAGGATATGTGGTATACAATGAGTCAAGGAAGGTAGATGAGCATGAGCAAAACTATGTGACTCATGATCTTGACTTGGAAATTATCATTCATGCCTTGAAGATGTGGAGACATTATCTTCTTGGCAGGAGGTTTATTCTGATGAGTGATCATATTGGACTTAAGTATTTGTTTGACCAACCCAATTTGAATGCAAGGCGGGCTATATTGTTGGTTATCCTTAATGAGTTTAACTTTGAGATCATGTACATTAAAGGCAAGGAGACCAAGGTTGTAGATGCTCTCAATAGGAGAGTGTAGGTAAATCATATTTCAGTTGTGATCTCTTATGGGACAGCTTTGCAGGAACAAGTCTTGTAGGCAGGGCAACATGATGACAAGTACTAGCAGCTAAAGCAAAGATTGCAGCAACAAGGTGAAGGTGATAAGGATGAGGATTATCAACTCATGGTAGATGGCTTGGTCAGATTTAGGAACATAATTTATGTGTCGAATAGCAATGAGCTCAAGAAGCTTATCTTTAGGGAGTTTCATGTCAAGTCGTATTCAAGTCACCCGGGATATAAGAAGACTTTGAAAACCATCAAGAAGTTTTATCATTGGCTAAATTTGAAGAAGCAAGTGGTTGGGATTGTTGTTAGATGTTTGCGCTATCAAAAGGTGAAAGTAGAGTGTAAGCATCTAGTTGGTTTGTTACAACCTATTTCAATTCCATAATGGAAATTGGAGGTCATTTCCATGGACTAGGTTTTCCAAGGGCATCGAAGCAACATGATTCCATCATTGGTTGTGTTTGATAGGTTAAGTAAGGTAGCTCACTTCATTGTAGTGAAGTCTACTAATTCAACTAGTGAGGTAGATCAGATCTTCATCAAGGAGATAGTGAGGTTTCATGGTGTTCCCAAGAAGATCATATCAAATAGAGATGCCAATTTCACCTCCAGGTTTTGGAAGGAGTTGTTTGCAAGCATGGGGATAGAGTTAGCCTTCAATACAACTTATTATATGTGGACAGATGGACAGAGAGAGAGGGTTAACATGATTCTTGAGAATATGTTGAGGATGTATGTCATGCATCAACAGAGGAAGTGGGAGGAGTATCTTCCACTGGTGGAGTTTGCATATAATAATGGGTATCATGAATCCTTGAGTATGAGTCCATTTGAGGCTCTTTATGGGCAGAGTTGTAATACTCCCATTAGCTAGAGTGATCCAGTGAACAGGGTGTTGATTGGACCATACATGTTGGCTAAGATGGAACCAGAAATGCAGGTTATCAGAAGGAATTTGATGGCAGTGCAATACAGGCGGAAGAGTTATGTAGATAAGCACAAAGCATTCAAGGAGTTTCAAGTTGGGGAGCATGTGTACTTGCACATCAATCCCAAGAGGAGATCCTTGAGGATTGGGTCATGTTCCAAGTTGACACCTCGGTATTGTAGGCTTTTTGAGATCCTTGAAAGTATTGGACCAATGGCCTATAGACTTGCACTGCCGCTAATAATGAAAGTCCGTGATGTTTTCCATGTTTCATTACTTAAGAGATGTGTGCAAAATGTTGATCATGTGATAGTTTTTTTGTATTACAAGTGGAACTAGAGGGAGAGTTCAAGCTAGAGCCTCAATGCATATTGCAGCGAAAACAAGTCATGCTCTGGAACTAAGCAATAGAGCAAGTTAAAGTGTAGTGGGAGTAATTTGGGCCCGATGAAGCTACATGGGAGATGGTTGATCAGATGCAGACTTTGTTTCCTTCATTATTTGTAGGTTCAAGGAAATGAGTTTTTGTATGTGTGTGTGTGTGTGTTGTACATACCTCAATGAGTTGTGTTATAAATCTCCAATAAGTGGTATGTTTGTTTTGCTTTCAGTAAGATTCATTGTAAATACTGCATCAAGCTATGTTATAAAGTTCCATAGGCAGTATGTTTTGTTTTTAGTGGTTTACTGGTCATAGGTGTCATAGAACACCCAGGACGGTCTTTCCTCGAGGGGGAGGGGTTTGTAACAACCACAGATTAAAGGTTCATGTAATAAAGGATAATAAAGGCAAAAGAATAAGAACAAGGTCATGGGATAGGTATTCCAAGATGAATGTTGGGCAAAACACTTTAGTGGGCATCACTTGTGGTTTATTATGGCTATGGAAATTAACAAAAGCATTGTAAAAGGAAAAGAGGCAATAATTGAAATTTAATTATGAAAATAAAGGAAAATAGGAGAAAATGAAGGTGAAGAGACACACGTCAGGGAAATTATAGGAAAAATGAAGGAAATGAAGAAAAGGGGACATCAGTGATAAAAAGGCATCAAGCAAACAATTCACAGGTTTTGTCAATTCTAGATTTGGTTAGTTCATTTTTGGCTCTCCCCTTTCATTCTCTTGTATTCTTGTAGATTTAGAGCATTCTTGGAGCACTTTAGGATTCACGTGGATTTAGAGAAAGGCAAGAAAGCAAGCCAAGGAAGGAAAAGGACAAGCAAAGGAAACCAAGGAGAAGGGTGGATTAAAAACTTTAATAGGAATATCTTGCAAGTAATAGGTTGCAAGTGTGATTTCTTTGTTGGGATGTGAATCAATGGTACATGCATTTGTTTATTCGGTTCATTTGTTGTCATTGGCATGGGTTTTTCCTGGTTTGACGGTGGTTTCAGCCTTGCCTTTCCATTTCCTGGATAGTCATGGTGTGATGGGATTCATTCTTGGTTAAGATTTGGATTGTTGAAAAGTTTTGGAACTGGTTGAGGTGGTCTCAGGAAAATCCCAAGGGTTGGGGGTGGAGATGTTTTTCTCTAGGAAGCCCTCGATAGGTGGGTGGAGACAGGAAAATTCTTCAAGGTATGGTGAAGGAATTATGAGGCATCCAAGCTTGGTTTGGTTTCGTGATATTAGGACTAGTTTAGGTGAGATCATGGTAGGTTGAGGGTGGAGGTGGTTTAACCTCTAGATTCCTTGTTTGGTTATGTCTTGGATTGTCCCATGAGATCCCACATTCATGCTTAAAATATGGCACAGTGGTGATTGGTTGAAAGAAAGAGTGTGTTCAACCCAATCTATGGTCGGGTGGTACGTGGAAGTCCCTCACTTGGTTGGATTTTGCATAAGTTAATGTGAGTTATTATTCTGATGTAATTAATAAGCACATGTACTTGTTATTATGATCATTTTATTACAGATTTGTCACGACTTCTATTCTGGTTATAGGTATGGTTATATGATGTGCTCTAGTTATGGATCCTGATCATGATCTGATAGCTTATTGAATGGCTTATGAATGCATGGGATAACAAGAATTGTTGCAACTATCTTGAGATGGCATTAAGCCTTCTTGGTGATTCTCATATGAAGTAAAAGAGTCTATTATCATATATGCATTCATGAACTATAGCTTATGTTTATCATGTTTGAAAAATGGATTAGGTGTGTCTAGTTCAAGTTCTTGCTTGAGTTTTGAAGGGTTTGCATTTTTATCATCCTAATTATGATTATGGAAAGTTATAGGTAGTTATGGGTATTGGTCTGGAGGCTAGCCTAGAAAAGTGGCTCAAATCTCGGAACCACTGTCACAGTACTGAAGTTTTTGGGTCATAACTACATGGAAGCGGGCTTATGAGTGTGTTTATAACCTCATAACCGCATGCACAATGTGTCAAGGGTGTCATTATGGTGTTAGTTTAGTGAAAAAGGGTTCCAACTCAGGGATTGATAACTTGTGGTTGTTATCTGGCTCCTGAGTGGTTTGTAGTCCTTGGGGGATGTCATAAACCTTTCAGTTTGTATGCCCCACTTCCATCACTTGAACTTGGAGGTTGATTCATCTCATAGTAGCACTCAGCTCACATTTATCCTGGAGAGCTTGTAAAAGCGGGCAAATGTGGGAGGAGGCATTACATTCAATCTCCACCTATAAATTAAATTAAGATTGGTATCTATATATGCAATATCGCATTTGGATATTTTCGTTAAAATGTTTCGGAAATTACTTTAGAAAAATTATGTCGTGAATTTTACCCAAAAACACCATTAAATTAAAATTCAAAAATTACATAAGAGTTATTATTCTGAGAAATTAATAAAATACCGAAAACTCAAATGACATGAAGAATGACAACAAACTCAACTTTATTTATTTATTTAAATAAGGTTACATGACAATACGAATATCAATAGTTGAGTTGAAGAATAACTTAGATGACCTCCAAAATTTTGTTGTAATTTTGATGTTGGCCTCCCACAATAAACTGCAACTAGAAAATATGCCCAAATTGAGATTCTGGATGATCCTCACTCCAATCTCAGATATGCTCCAAATATGTTCTCAAATAACATTGTTGAAGCTCTATGAGATTTCTAGATGAAATCTCCTAAACTGTGGGTTGGGTTTTTCTCCAACTCACAATAGGGAACCCAAGAGTTTTTGTCCCAGGGCTTAGGAAAGTTGAGAACCACATTCCCAAAACCTCTCCAATAAGAAAATATGACAACTCCGAGATGTCCCAAATAATTAGCTTCCCTTCCTTTTAAAGATAAAATGAATCCCTCCAACCTTCTAGAAGCATTTTATTTTATTATTTGATTTCCATTATAAAAGATTCTCCCCTTTACTTTATTTTAGTGACTTTTACTTTATTTTATTTAAGTCACTTTTCTCCCTTATGACCTTTTTCTTCAATTAAGCATTTCCCCCTTTAATTAATTGAGTGACTAATTAAAGTCACTTTTAATTAAGAAAAAAGGTAATTCTGCCTCTATGATCTCTCCCGCCAAAAGTCACTTTTCACCATCCCCTCTTATAAATCTCTTCATTCTATTCCAATGAGCTATTACATTGAGGTGGTTCATCAAATATTCCTCCCAAAATGAATCCTTAAGCGGTTTTAATTTAGATATGCTCAATAATAACCTCATTTCACGGAAATCGTTGGAATGCAATGAAACCAAGAATAAGTTGTGTGAAACTGATCCTGATGATGAAATGATGTAAGTGATCCCCGTTGGACCCCATAAAACTCCTCCAAAACCATTTGTGCCCACTGATAATGAAATCTCGCTCCCATGACCAATTTGTCACCAACCCCAAAAATTCATCCTAGTTGCATCATAAGGTAAACTAAAAATTGGGCAATACAAATCCTCTTGCCCCATGATAGCTTGCCCTCAAGCAATCCACATCTATCAATTGTAAAGGCATTTGTACATTGATACGAGGATCCCATACAAACCATTGTGCTACACCATGCCTTTGTGTTATCTAATGATAAATGGAACCCTCAATGCCCGGATCCCAACCAAATATTTGGCTCATCTTGCCACCATGGCTAATCGTCATTTCCCATGCCCCATTACTTCAACTATACACTATCTCTGGTTATAAATGTTGCTCCATCAATAGAATACCAACTCATAATCTCCCACCAATCCATCCCATGGGAACTGTTGAATGCATGAATACCTGCACATGGAACAAATCCACTGCACCAACATTGCTCCATGCTAAAGTCTTGTCGCTCCACCAATAAAATACATCTAAAAGACTTTGTCCCTCTCCCTTGAATGGAAAAAGGTGAGTCGGTAATGTTGCAAGCCCTATATATGTACTCTCAAATAAGGTTGCTATGAAATTCCCAAGTAAACTCCTCTTGTTTCCTTGCTAAGGACTTTAGTCGCTCCTCAACGCTAGACAACTTGGTCACTGAATTGGCACACACCACTCTAACCTCCCCAATTTTTCTGTTTTGCTACAATATGATGCCTCGAATTATCTGGATCTTCTACTTCAATGCCATAAGATCAGTCCTAAAACGCTTAATCTTCTCCACATGGCTACCATCTATAAGTCTTGTAGTTCTGTTGGAAGCATTTATACCTGCTTGTACCTCATTAGGGGTTGGCCCCAAAGATAGATGCTCAACTACCTTGACCACAACTCTTACTTGAGTCTTCAACTCGTTCTCCAAAGATAGCTCATTATGCATACTATGCATCTCATCCTCCTCATGTCGTAGCACCTCTAAGTGCTCTTCATGCTAGATCATCATTAGTGGTTCATTCCTCAAGTCTCCCTAAATGTCCTATTTTTAGCCATCAAACATGTATGCATAAATGAGTTGCTATCAACACATGCACATCATTGCTCATGCTCTCCAAAGGTGTCCTCATGAAAATCAATGGCCTCAACTATAGTAGAAGGATCCTCATCAAAATGGTCAGAAAGAATATCATCCTGCTCTACCCCTGTCATCTCCTCCATATCACTCAAGCATGAGTGGTTAAGCCCCCAAAGTCCCTTGCAGATAAAGCAAAGATCATTCCTCCTTAGCTCATTCTGGTTGTTGGTTTGAATCTTTGCATCCTTATCTTCATTACAAACTCACATCCTCCTCAACTCCTCCTTGGTCAACTGCCTTCTAAATAGTTTCATGTTCTTCTCAACCAACCCTTTGGCTAGTTCATAGGCAGCAAGTGAGACAACTTGTTCCTTCCTCCAAATGGCCAATAACTTGGATTGCAGCTTCTTGCAAATGGCATCACAGTCTCCCATAACTAAATACAAAAATAACCTGCATGTTTGTTTTGACCATGTCAGGATCATGTTCCTTAATGTTGAATAAATATTGGAACATTTGAAGAATCATATCATTACATTCTAGATCAAGCATAATGTCATATAATTTAACGTTGACCATAATTTCTAAGATATTGAGCTTCTTCCCAAGGGAGGACGCAAGGTGTTATCCAAGTCTTGGAATCTTTCCACTATTAGTTGGAAAAATTTCCTCATAATATCATCATTGTAGGGAGGTATAGGTGAAGTTATTCTCATGACCTCGCTGAGATAAGAGGCGACGATAAGTCTCACCCCCTCACAAAGTTGCTCCAAGAATATTTGTTGTATAAAGGCAAGCATTGTTGCCTTTAAATCCCAATTTAGAATCCTCAAATCTGATTGGCTCACCTTAGAAAGTTGTGAGTCCAATTTATCTAGATTAAGTAGGGCTTTATCGGTTACCTTCACATTCTTCAAATTAGACCCAAGTGAAAAGAGCCAATTTCCTATCTCCTTCTCTTTCTGAAGATCCCTAAGTTGCTCCAATTGTAAAATAACATAAAATTCCCTCTGAGAAGGATATGTTGTTTGATTTTGTTCATTGGCCCAAGGAATCATTGTGGCCCAAAAAACCAACCATTGCTAAGTTATTCAAGGTATTTTCCAAGGCCTTCTCCCAATTATCCTCACTGACAAAACTCTACTTATGACAAATACATAAAGTTGGCAATGGACTAAGACTGATAACTCCTCATGTTTATGACAAATACATGCTCAACCATGACCCCTAACCTCACAAATATACAAGGCTTCATATGTAATGCAACAAAATATATTTATCATAGACACTTCACTCTCACTAACCCAACAAATATTAAAACTTTCTTTGAGAACTTTTAACAAATAATTAAAAAGTAGTACTTTTGTCAAACACTTTGTAGATAAATTGGAAACAATTGTAACATAAATAATTATGAGAGAAAAATGCTTGAGAGAATTATAATGCTCAAATGAGTTTTAGGAATTTGGCACAACTCCAACAATATAGTAGTTTGATTTGGCCTTAAGAAATGATAACGCATGCCTAAAGAAGCAACTTGGTCTTCAAGGAGAACTTGGCGCCAACAAATAATCATGGTCCAGTAGATAAAATTTGGTTTCAACAAATGAATTCAACTCCGACAAATAAACTCAACCAAAAAAATAAACTCATCCCTAATAGGTAAATCTGGCTTTGAGAAATAAACTTGGCCCTAATAGGTAAATTCGGCTTCGACAAATAACTGAGCCCGACAAATAAACTCGACCCAAAAACATAAATCTCTTTCCACCAAATAACTAGGTTCAATGCAAATAAACTAAGCCTAACAAATAAACTCAACCCTAATAGACAAGTCTCGCTTCGACAAATAATTATGATAAATGGAACAATAATATAACCTTGGAAAATAAAATTTCTTCAGAAAATACCTAGAAGTAATTTTGCCAAATTTTTAAAAAAATCGATAGTCGGCGAATCACAATTTTTTTCATTGAAAAATGGCACAATAGGAAACCCAACCAAATTTTTTAATAATATTGAGGAATAACCTCTCTTTTTTTTACTTCAAAAATTTAATCAGCTACTACACAAATAAATTCAACTACTACAAAACAATTCGACCCAACAAGAGAAATTTGGCACGACAAGATAAATTCAACCCAACATAATAGTTTTGGCCAAAAACGATAAATTCATTCGAACAAAATAATTTCGGCACAACAAGATGAAATTGTCCCAACAAAATAATTTCGACTCTGCAAGAGAAATTCGACACAACAAGATAAATTCAGCGCGACAAAATAATTTCAGCCCAGTAAAATATTCTTTTCCTAGCAAGATCACTAATTCTCACTCTGCAAACCAATATTACTCCATCTAATATGTTATCTTCGTTACTTTGAAAAATCACCTACAATAATTATTCTCTGGCAAATAGATTAAGAAATTTAACCCATGAAATTGGCTCCTTTATTCTTTACGAACAAAACAACAATATGGCAACTTTGATTTTAATCCGCGGCTAGCTAAAATCATGCTCTCATACCATTGTAATATCCCGTTTGGATATTTTCATTAAAATATTTCAAAAATTACTTGAGAAAAATTATGTTGTGAATTTTACCGCGAAACACCATTAAATTAAAATTCAAAAATTACATAAATGTTACTACTCCAACAAATTGATAAAATACCATAAACTCAAATGACATGAAGAATGGCAGCAAACTTAACTTTATTTATTTATTTAAATAAGGTTACATGACAATACAAATATCAATAGTTGAGCTAAAGAATAGCTGAGATGACCTCCAAAAGTTTGTTTCAGTTCTAATGTTGGCCTCCCACAATAAATTGCAACTAGAAAATATGCCCACACTGAGAATCTGGATGATCCTCACTCCAATCTCATATATGCTCCAAATATGATCTCTAGTAACGTCGTTGAAGCTTCGTGAGATTTATGGATGAAATCTCCTCAATAGTGGATTGGGTTTTCGTCTAACTCACAATAGGGATCCAGAGGGTTTTATCTTGGGGCTTACATAAGTTGAGAACCACATTCCCAAAACCTCTCCAACAAGAAAATATCACAACTCCAAGATGTCTCAAATGATTGCTTCCCTTCCTTCTAATGATCAAATGAATCCCTCTCCAACCTTCTAGAAGTATTTTTATTTTATTATTTTATTTGCATTCTAGAAGATTATCCCCTTTACTTTTTTTAAGTTACTTTTATTTTATTTTATTTTATTGAAGTCACTTTTCCCCCTTATGGATTTTTTCTTCAATTAAGAATTTCCCCTTTTTAATTAACTGAGTGAGTAATTAAAGTCACTTTTAATCAAGAAAAATGGCAATTCTTCCTCTACGATCTCTCTAGCCATTGAAAGTCACTTTTCACCATCCCATCTTGTAGATATCTTCATTCAAGTTTCAACAAGCTATTACACGAAATATTCCTCCCAAAATGACACCTTAAGTGTTTTTAATTAAGATATGCTCAATAATAACCCTATTTTACGGAAATTGTCAGAATGTAGCTGAACCAAGAATAAGTTGTGCAGAACTAACCTTGATGGTGAAATGATGTGAGCGATCCCTATTGGACCCCATAAAACTCGTCCAAAACCCTATGGGCCCACTGATAATGAAATCTTTCTCCCATGACCAATCTGTCACCAACCCTAGAAATTCATCCTAACCGCATCACAAGGGAAACTGAAAATGGGGACATTACAATATAGTTGTATCGACTCTAACATTGTAAGCGTTGGAAATACTAAGAGGGGGGGGTGAATCAGTGTTTCTTTTCAATTGTTCTTTTAATCAGCAAAAACATTTATATATGGAACACAGAAATAGATAGCTGGAATAAATGCTTTTATTAATATAATTTGTGCAATAAAATAGATACAATATATAAATGGTTGCAATCAGTTGCCAAGCACCAACTTGGACTTTTGTGAGGCTCCAACCTCCAGAGCACTAACTTTGTTTTGCCAAGGTAACAATCCTGGACCTAGGAGCACCAACTCCCAAGGACTCCAATCCTTTCAGTTATGAGGCTCCAACCCTTTATTGTAAACTGTCAGAATTTGTTTTGTTGTAGTTCTCTGCTCCCAAACTTGTTGAGCTTATGATTCACTTCTGTTCTCCTTCTTCTTCTGCCTCTACCTGAACTTCAGCTTCCTCTAACTCTGATTATTCACACGCACACACACCTTTCCTTGTTTTTTTCTGTTTTATATATTCCTGATGCCTCTGACCGTCGGTTTCCTCTTTTCATTGGCTCTTCGGCTTCCTCAACGCTCGCTTGATCCTTTGGCTTCCCTCCTTCGGTCGCTTTAGCTTCCTCTGCGCTTGCTTGCTTCTTCGACTTCCCGATCCTTTGGTCACTTTGGCTTCCTCTGCGCTCGCTTGTCCTTCGACTTCCCAGCTTTCGACTTCCTCTATCTCTTCGAGTTCACCAATACTCCAAGGACACGTTAATTCAAAAGAGAGGGCTGAAATACAAAGAAAAAATATTGCATATCAAAACTATAACAGAGAGGCCCTTTTTCAAAATAATATTCATACACTGGACTTTATTGTTTACGGAGAGACTGTACCAACAGGGAGGCCCCACATGCCACGTCACAATCGCAATTGCAATCGTTCAGGCCCACTGAACTATCGAAAGCGTTTATTTATGCATTTGTCCTTAAGAACCTCGGGCAATACATTTATTGGAATACACAAGAATACATGGAAAAAACTCAACCGGACGCTTAAGGCCGGACTTCAAATGCATTACGCCTGCATCTATAACTTCATCGGGTCCACTCCTCCACTACGTTATCGCAATCGACAGATTCTAGTGTCATCCCATTAAGACTTGCAATGGATAACTTCCGACATGGCAGACGCAATATAGCATTAGGGTGTGTTACAATAGGACCATCAGGTCCGCAACATATATCGCAATCGATGCTTTCAATGCGGCAAGGCCTTAAGCACTTGCGATATGGCGGATGCAACATAGTATTAAGTCATATTGCAATGTTGCAGCAGGTCCACATACTTTATCGCAATCGGCGCTTTCAGGGGTGACAGCCCTTTGTATATTGCGATTACCGTGGATGTGATATATCAATAGGGCATTTCATAATGTTGCAGCGGGTCCGCAATCGCATATTTTAATGTGGCAAGGCTTAGAGCCGGAATACAACGATACATATGAAATACACTGAAAACCCGCTTCGAAACACTTAGCCAGACTTCAACTGTTTATACACCCGGACATATATATCGTCGGGTCCGCACATGTATATCGCAGTCGGGGGTTTCGGGTAGTGGCACATAATAGAACCCCCCGATATGATTTCTCCGATATATATATATATATATATATATATATATATACTCTGCCTCCGATAGTATATATTGCTCCGCTCCTTTAACTCTGTTTATATTATATACTGCTCCACTGTTTCTCTATGTCCTCCGCTCTTTGTACTCTTCCGCATATATATGTATTCTGCTCTTCCTCTTTGCTCCTCTGATCGGTCTTCCTTTGGATTCCGATAGTTCTTCTTTGGCATATATTACTCCTGATACTCTTAATATGGCTCCTCCTGTAGCTCCGATAGCTCTGTTTATGCTCCTCCGATAGCTCTGCTTTGATATTCTGCAATACTCCTCTGATGCGTTGACTCCTCTTTTGATGAATTCCTCCGCCTCTGATAGTCTTTCCAATGGCTTGACTGTCTTGGCTTTCCTCTGGTTTCTCCTCATGGCTTCTTGCTTCCTAGAATATTGCCATATTGACATCAATGACAATCTATATCAACAATCTCCCCCTTTGTTATTGATGGCAATATTCTTCTTCTCTCCCCCTTTGACATCAATGGCAAAGGAATGCATAAGGACTCCCCCTGTTAAACTGCTCTCCCTGTAGAACTTCTCTCCCTGTCCTACAACATCTTTATGAATCAACTTAAGTGATGCCAAAGAGATAACACCCATCTTTTGACGAAGATGTTCAAATGCTTCTCGAGGAAGAGGTTTTGCGAAAATATCAGCTATTTGCTCTTTAGTATTGATATATTCCAAGATGATGTTTTGTTCAGCTACTTGTTTACGAAGGAAATGATACTTGATTGGTATATGTTTGGTCTTTGAGTGCATCACTAGATTTTTGTTGACTCTGATAGCACTTGTGTTATCACAATAAATGGTAATTGGTTGATCTGTACCTATGTTGGCATCTTTTAGAGCTTCCTTCATCCATAGTATTTGAGTACAACAGTCTGCAACAGCTATATACTCGACTTCGGCTGTGGATAATGATATGGATGTTTGTTTTTTACCGAGCCAAGATACTAAACAGTCTCCCAGGAAGAATGCATTTCCACTAGTACTTTTTTGATCATCTACACTTCCGGCCCAATCAGCATCGATGTATGTAGTTACAGTAAGAGTTGAGCTCTTAGGGTACCAAAGACTGAAATCAGGAGTTCCTTTCAGGTATCTGAGAATTATTTTTACAGCTAACAAATGGGATTGTTTAGGATCTGATTGAAATCTTCCCACCATTCCTACTGCCTGCATAATATCGGGTCTCGTAGTAGTTAAGTACATAAGAGCTCCAATTATTGACCTGTAATGAGTTGCATCTACTGAAGGGGAGTCATCATTTTTGCTCAATTTGCAATTTGTGGTCATAGGTGTGCTCATGGGTGCACAGTCTTCCATTCCATATCTTTTAAGCATGTCTTTAAGATATTTGGCTTGAGATATAAACAATCCTTCTATGGTTTGAGATACTTGTAGTCCAAGGAAGTGAGATAACTCTCCTATCATCGACATCTCGAACTCTTTTGACATGTTTTGAGAAAATTCATGGCTCATATCATCGTTAATTCTAGCAAAAATCAGATTATCAACATAAACAAGTGTGACTAGTAACTTACCCTCATCTGTCTTTATGTAGAGATTACTTCCTGCCACTCCCTTCTTGAAGCCTTGTTGTTGTAGATAGTGATCCAATCTTGCATACCAAGCTCTAGGAGCTTGTTTCAGCCCATATAATGCCTTTTTCAACTTAAAAACTAAGCCTTTTCCTTCTGTTAGATCAAACCCTTCTCGTTGCTCCATGTAGACTTCTTCCTTGAGTTCCCCATTCAGAAATGTTGATTTTACGTCCATTTGATAGATTTTGAATCCTTTTGAGCAAGCAAATGCCAAGAACATCCTGATAGCTTCCACACCAGCTATTGGTGCAAATGTTTCTTAAAATTCAATTCCTTCAATTTGTGAATAGCCTTTACAAACAAGCCTTGCCTTGTTTCTGATGATTTGTCCATCTTCATTCATTTTCTTGTTGAATACCCACTTGGTTCCTATTATGTTTTTGCCCTTTGGATGAGGTACCAGCTCCCATGCCTCATTCTTCTCAATTTGGGACATTTATTCTTCCATGGCTTTTACCCAATTAGGATCCTTACTTGCTTGAGTAAATGTTTCTAGTTCTATCATGGATAGAATAGCAATATCGTTTTTCTTTGGTGTACTTATCATCCTTCTTCGGGTTTGCATCCCTTCATCTCTATTGCCAATAATCTACTCTTTTGGGTGATATTTTTGGAGAAACTTCATCTTTGAAGGGGTTTGAGGTGGTTATTTTTCCTCGGATTCTTCTTGATCTATTTCTTCTTTTTCAGGTTCTTCTTCTTCAATGAGAGGATCAACTTCGTGTTCTTCAATTTCTTTTTTCTGGAAGGTCTTCATCAATCTTTACATCAATGCTTTCCACTATTTTCCTTAGTCGATTATTGTAGCACTTGTAGGCTTTGTTCCATGTAGAGTATCCAAGGAAGATCCCTTCGTCAACCCGAGAATCAAACTTTCCTGGTGAGCCATCATTGATTTTTATGAAGCACTTGATTCCAAAAATCTTGCAGTACTTTAGTGAAGCAGGTCTTCCTTTCCATAATTCATAAGGAGTTTTTTCATAATTTGGTCTTAATTGAGTTCGATTCAAGGTATAGACAGCTGTCCCGACTACTTCTCTCCAGAATTTTGGCTGCAAATCAGCTGCAAACAACATTGTTCTTGATATTTCTTGAACTATTCGGTTTCTTCTTTCAACTACCCCATTTTGCTGGGGTGTTCTGGCAGCAGAGAATTCTCTTTTAACTCCATGTATTTTACAGAATTCATTAAATTATTTTGATGTGAATTCTCCCCCTATATCTATTCTGAGGCACTTAATCTTTGAGTCCTTTTCATTTTCTACAAGAGCTTTAATATTCTTAAAACACTCAAATGCTTCAAATTTATATTTTATAAAAATATATCCACATCATTCTAGTATAGTCATCAACAAATAAAACAAAATACCTTTCTCCTTGGAGTATCAAATTTCTAGTTGGTCCACATAAATCAACATGGATGATCCCCAAAGGCTTTGATGTAGAAAACTCCCTGGTCTTGTGGTTGGTTCTGGTTTGCTTTCCATGTTGACATGGGCCACATATTCCTTGATTTGGTTTGAATAACTTTGGGATGTCTCGTACAGCTTTAATCTTGCTGATATTGATCAAGTTCTCAAAGCTTGTATGTCCAAGTCGCTTGTGCCACAACCAACTTTCATCTGTTTGACTTAAGTAGCATTTATCTTCTTGAATCTTGTTTAGAATGTAGATGTTGTCTGGTGTTCTAACCCCTTTCACCACAAGTTCCCCTGAGGAAGAGTTCCTTATTTCACAGTCTTTGGTGCTAAAGACAACATTATGTCCTTGATCACAGATTTGGCTAACACTTAGGAGGTTGTGTTTGAGCCCGTTTACTAGCAGAGCATTTTGAGTTTTTCCTTTTCCATTGATAAGAGTAACAGTTCCTTTTCCAGCAATTCTGGCAGATCCACTTCCAAAGGATACATTTCGTTCCTTTTTGTTTAATGAGACAAACTTCCTTTTGCCCCCTGTCATGTGTCTAGAGCACCCACTATCAACAAACCAATGATTTTCATTATTTTGAGCATATATAGCCAGACCACATTTATCCGTGTTGGAATTCTCACTTCTTGCTTTTCCTCTTTTGAGTGGGCAATTTTGTTCATAGTGTCCATTATTGTTACATAATGAGAAAATCAGATCAAATTTGTTGAAGGGATCAAACGAATTGTAGGTCTTGATTTGTCCCTGCCTTTCGGGGCCATATGGTTTGTTTATTTGATCCTTTAGTTTTTGTGTTTCAATCTTGCGAGCCATGCAATGTCTAGCTTGATGACCAAAATTTTTACAATAGAAACAATGTCTAAAGAAGATAGTTTTGTACCTATTGTAATAGCCATGATTTGAATCAACATTCTTCCTTGGAATTACTCCCGCTTCATTCTTTGGATTTGATATGGGCCTTTGATGGAAAACTAGTTTGTATATGTTGTAATATCCATTATTCGAATCCACATTCTTCTTTGGAGTTATTCTCTCTTCACTCTTTGGATCTGGGATGAGCCTTTGATAAAATAATTTTTCTTCTTTTGGGTTGCTGAAAGTGCAACGGCATAGCTTTTCGCACTATTCTTAGTGCTTGATGATTCTCCTTTAAAACCTATTCCAGATTTGTCATGTTGAGGTTTTTTATTATTTAGGATAGTCTCAAGTATTTGAGAGCTTTTGCAACCCTTTTTAACTTGCTCCAATTCCTTCCTCAGAAATACTATTTCAGCTTCACACTCTTCACAAGTCTCTTCTTTTTCTTTTAGCTTTGTGTCCAAGAGATCTTCCCTTATTTTTGTTTCCTCGTTTTCTACCTTGAGAGAAATGATTTTATTCTGTAATTTCTCATTTTCTTCAATGGCACTTATTAACAATTCATCTACATTTCCTTCTAGCCCTGAGTCATCATCATTTGTGAATGCCATGAATAATGTTTCTTGGCTTTCAGCATGGTCACTTTCTTCATCTGATTTCTTTTTTAATGACTACAAATTCATCTTCACCAGAGTCATCTTGCTTAGAGAAGAGGTTCTTCTTATTGATCCCTTTCTTTTTGTATACCATTCTTTTAGAATTTCTTCATCATCACCATCATGCGTATGAGGACATTTTGCAGCATAATGACCTATTTTTCCACATTTGAAATAGATAAGAGGGTACTTACCTTTTAGCTTAGATCCTTTCTTCAGCTTTCGTACAAATTGCACCAATTCAGATTCCACATAGGAGTCATCACTACTGACATTGCTTCCTTTCCCCTTCTTTGATTTTGAAGCCTTGAATGCTGCATATTTGGAGCTTGGGCCACCTTTTCTCATCTCATAGGCAGTGAGGATTCCATGGAGTTCATCCATCTTGAGACTATCTAGATCCTTTATTTCTTCTATGGCGCTTATTTTGGAGTTAAATCTGTCTGGGAGAGATCTTAAGACCTTTGGAACAATGGTACTTTCTTCAATGTTTTCGTCCAATCCTTTAAGAGAGTTGACCACTTCAGCTACTCGGAGAAAGTATGATGCAATATCTTCTTCATCATCTATTTTCAGATTTTCAAATTGCCTTCTATGAGTTTGAAGCTTTTCCTTCTTGACTTTTGAGTCCCCATTATATAAGCTAATTAGCTTATCCCACATTTCTTTGGTAGAGTTATAATTCATGACTTTTGTAAATTCAAAATTAGTGATTCCACTAGTGATGGAGTTTAAGGCTTTTGCATTTGCAACGTAGGCTTTCCTCTCATCTTAATCTGTTGCAAGAGTGGAAGAAATTGGGTATTCATTTAGAACCGAATGCCGAACTTCAGGTCCAAGGGACATTAAGTAGTAAGTCATTCTCTTTTTCTAGAATCCAAAATTGGTGCCGTCGAACAGAGGAGGTCTTCCTGGAACTTCGTGATTTCTCATCATGACTACGAATCCTTCTTCAAGCTATTAGGCTAATATGAAGAAGTCTGCTCAGATACCAATTGTTGGAAATACTGAGAGGGGGTTGAATTAGTATTTCTTTTCAATTGTTCTTTTTATCAGCAAAAACATTTATATATGGAACACAGAAATAGATAGCTCGAATAAATGCTTTTATTAATACAATTTGTGCAATAAAATAGATACAATATATAAATGGTTGCAATCAGTTGCCAATCACAAACTTGGATTTTTGTGAGGCTCCAACCTCTAGAGCACCAACTCTGTTTTGCCAAGGCAAAAATCCTGGACTTAGGAGCACCAACTCCCAAGGACTCCAATCCTTTTAGTTCTGAGGCTCCAACCCTTTATTGTAAATTGTCAGAATCTGTTTTGCTGTAGTTCTCTGCTCCCAAACCTGTTGAGCTTATGATTCACTTCTGTTCTCCTGCTTCTTCCGCCTCTGCCTGAACTTCGGCTTCCTCTAACTCTGATTATTCACACGCACACACACCTTTCCTTGTTTTTTCCTATTTTATATATTCTTGATGCCTCTGACCGTCGGTTTCCTCTTTCCGCTGGCTCTTCAGCTTCCTCAACGCTCGCTTGTCCTTGGACTTCCCGACTTTCAACTTCCTCTTTCTCTTCGAGTTCACCAATACTCCAAGGACACGTTAATTCAGAAGAGAGGGCTGAAATACAAAGAAAAATATTGCATATCAAAACTATAATAGAGAGGCCCTTTTTCAAAATAATATTCATACACTGGACTTTATTGTTTACGGAGAGACTGTACTAGCAAGGAGGCCCCACATGCCACGTCGCAATCACAATCGCAATCATTTAGGCCCACTGAATTATCGGAAGCATTTATTTATGCATTTGGCCTTAAGAACCCCGGGCAATACATTTATTGGAATACACAGGAATACATGGAAAAAACCCAACTGAACGCTTAAGGTCGGACTTCAAATGCATTACGCCTGCATCTATAACTTCATCGGGTCCACTCCTCCACAACGTTATCGCAATCGGCAGATTGTAGCACCATCCCTTTAAGACTTGCAATGGATAACTTCTGACATGGCGAACACGATATAGCATTAGGGTGTGTTACAATAGGACCATCGGGTCCGCAACATATATCGCAATCGGCGCTTTCAATGTGGCAAGGCCTTAAGCACTTGCGATATGGCGGATGCGACATAGTATTAAGTCATATTGCAATGTTGCAGCGGGTCCGCATTCTTTATCGCAATCGGCGCTTTCAGGGGTGACAGCCCTTTGTATATTGCGATTACCGCGGATGCGATATATCAATAGGGAATTTCATAATGTTGCAGCGGGTCTGCAATTGCATATTTTAATGTGGCAAGGCTTAGAGCCGGAATACAACGATACATATGAAATACATTGAAAACCCGCTCTGAAACACTTTGCCGGACTTCAACTGTTTATACAACTGGACTTATATATTGTCAAGTTCGCACATGTATATCGCAGTTGGGGGTTTCGGGTAGTGGCACATAATAGAACCCCCCGATATGATTTCTCCGCCTCCGATAGCCTTTCCAATGGCTTGACTGTCCAAATCATAAGGAGTCTAATTGGGATATTGCGTTAGGTTGAACCCCTACCATTGGCAAAGGAACATTTTTTCGTGTTAGTAGTTTTGGTGCTAGGAGGGTGAATATATATATATATACTCCGCCTCTGATAGTCTTTCCAATGGCTTGAATGTCCATATCATAAGGAGTCTAATTGGGATATTGCGTTAGGTTGAACCCCTACCATTGGCAAAGGAACATTTTTTCGTGTTAGTAGTTTTGGTGCTTGGAGGGTGAATGATAGGTCAACCCATGTTAACCCATTATTCAAAAATCATTAATAGCTCATAGCTCCTATCCATATCCCTACAGGGGATCATGTTTCGAGTATGTTGGGACCCTTAAAGGCTACCTAAGAAAGGCAGTTAATCTCTTATCTAAATTTATATTTTATGATGAAGAGAAAACCACTACATTGTGACATGCTTACCAATTTATTTTTGTATGTCGATTTCTTAAAATTTGCCACAAATTGCATGTAGATTATTTTCCCTTACATTCAAAGGGTTAATTCAATGTTGATATAGAGTGTTAATAACTAAGTCTACGCATAGTTGGAAACAAGTTAGGGATTTTTTTTACTTCGTCACAGTTATCTACTTGAAAAACTTTATTGTGAATTACAAGAAATTCATTAAGAGAAAGGTGAGTCTTTTGATGATTTATGTTTGAGGTTTGCATAGATTTATCATTAAGAACATCTTCTACCAATTATCTTACTATCAAAATTGTGTGATATTAAACTCCTAATATATCTTCAACATATGAGGAGGATAACCTTATGAGTTTTTCACCAAATATCTTACCATTGTGCTTGTGTAAGACCCACTCACTTGAGTAATCAGAGAAGATATTTTACCTCCTAATGAGACTAATGCTCCATATGATTCTAATAAAAAAATTCCTCTTGTAGAAGTTTTTAACCTAGACCTTCATTCTATACCTTTAGAATGCATGCCTCCAAACATCATCCCCTCCTAGTCATATGAGATCGACAATCCATTGAACCTAAAAACAAGACAAATAGGGTAGTCGAGAGGAAGAGTACTACCACTTGATGAAATTCATAATCTAAATGGTAGTATTCTACAAGAAATTACCATGATTAATCTTGACGATAGTGAACATGACATATCAACTAGCTATCCACCAAGATAAGAACTTGTCATACAAAAAAAAAAACAACAAGACGACATATCGTTTCATTGAGTCTCTTATAAAGAGTCAAAATAATTTTTGAACACAAAAGCCTCCAATGATTGTCAAGATGACGATGTTGGGTTGTGGAACACTAATTGTCTTTTGGAGCAAGGGGAAAGGCTTTACCAAAAAAACATATATAGAAACTCTCATCATGAACCCTGCTAAATTCTTGGGTTCCCAAAATTTCTGTGTATATAATTGTTGAGAATGCTCCCTTGAGATAGGGTTTGTAGATACATCCTGTTCCTTCCTTTCCTTGCATTGACACCAAAGACAAAATATGATTGTGGGTGACTTAGTAAAATTAGGATTGACAAATATGGATGGCTAAGTTGAGGATGTTGTTCACAAATAGGTCATTAAACTAATCAATCGCATGAGAAGATGTTGAACATCAACAATAGTATGGGATCACATATCACAATAATTTTTTAATAAGATATAAGAAAGCATTGTGAACTTGACCTGTCAAAATCACGATGAGACATCCCTGCCAAGTACTCTTTTTGCGTGACATAGAAATCTATCCTTCTAAATAAATAAATCATGTCCATTATCCATTCGTACATATTTTTTCATTTTGTGAAAGAACAACAAGAGGGAAATAATTTGTTGAGTGGATTTGTGCTTAACCATGATGTAATTCTAGAAAATCACCTGGTTCATTTCTAAAAGCAAATTTGAAACCGTAAAAAAATTTGCTTCATAGGTCGATTTTAAAAGACAAAATGCTTACACCCTTTTTTGAAGATTATGAAAAATTCAAAGCTAAAGAATAGGGCGTGATTTCTAATAAGCTCCCTTGTGTAGAAATAGGTGAATTGGTATTAGATCTCATGAATCCTCAAAGCTTAGATTGTTTGAAATTATGGGTATTTATTTTGAACTTGCATCCAATAGAAACCTCGTTGATTAAGAGAAAAGGGAATGCAATGTTGGTTTTATATATATTCTTGTCGAAAATACGAAAAAGTTCTTGGATTCTAGTTGTTTTTATAATTTACCCAAATCTCTTTGAAAATTTTCACTAAGAGGATTTCACACAAAACCATCCATTAGTTATATCTCTCCACCCTAGTTCTAAGAATGTGATATAGGGCGATGTGATAAATAAAATATCATAAATCCTAAAAATATTTCTTTGCAAGGAGGATCAATACATTGTCACTACTCACAAAATGTTAAAAAGAAGTAATGGAAAGTGTTTAGGTTCTTGTAAAGGAGAATATATCCATGAAGCTTGTATACTCAAAATGATAAATTCTAGGAAAAATCCATTTGCTTGTAATCTACAATTTGATGATTAAGAGAAAAAGGGAATAATGGTTGTGGGAGTTAGCTATACCTAGTGGTGATGTCTCTTTTCCAAAGGAATCTAAGAAAGGTCATACCATTTGTTAACCATGTTTAGCTTGATACTATTAATCATCGAGAATACAGGTTGATTGCAAGAAACATAAACTAGATGACATTCAATGAACTATTTGAACTCGGAAAATAAGCACTACTAGCTTTACAATGAATTGTCCTATATTGCGAGAGAAATAATGTTTTGGGTGAAGACTCATCTTCAAAGAGCAATATTTCAAAACAACTAATTAGAAGTAATGATCATGCTTGCCAATTGCTATCTTTGGATTCTTTTCCAATGTTCCAACACTATCATGGTTATTTTCACAATACCAATGGAACTTTGTTTTATTCATCATTTTCTGAATCATAGTCCAATACTCTTTGTTGTGAATTAACTTCGTAGGGTTTCAAATTTGTCAACAATCCATTGCATAACATACCAACCCTATAAACCTATCCATAATGTTGATTTCCTAATATGTCCCAATGTCCTTCAACGACAACATTTGATCTAAGAGTTCACACAATCATAAGTGAACCTATGTAGGTTAGGATAGAAACAACATGATTAATTGTTTTATTTTCTTTCTTTCTTCCTAGAATAATTTTTTATGCTTGGTTCCAAATTAGTATTTTCAAATTATGTTTCACATTGTTGGTCGTTAAAAACACTAGGTCATACATCCAAGTTCTTTACTTTTGGTTGATTTACATCATTCTTATTTTCATTCATTGCATAGTTTTTTTTCTAAGTTAGGCTAATTCTATTACTGAAAAAAATATTGTACACTGAGGCCATAGCCTGTGCATATCCATGCCTGAGAGTTGGCAAAAAACAGCAGAAATAGAGTCTGGACTACCCAAAATGGGAAACCAGTCCAAATCAAAAAACGAGTGCAAAATTAACTCGCTGCCCATGCAGGGGAAACCAACAATTGCGCATAATTATTTATCAGTTTTTCAAAGTTAAACAAAAACCATCCAAGGAATCTAAAACTATCAGTTTTTCCTGAATCCCCATTAACTAAGCTAGAAAGCATAATTCCAGTAAAAACCTAAGAAAAAACATAAACGTGGCAGGCTGTGTGGCGGACCATGTGGCAAACACGTGGCAAGCGAAGTGGCTGACTAGGAGCGAGGCGGAGGCGACGGGTGTTCCTCCCCAATGAAGCACCTGTACTCCTCCATGTCGACATCTTCCTGGTGGAAAGCCTTCGTGTCGTTAGGTTATTGTGCTGGTTGTTCTTCCTCAATGAAATAGCTGTAAGGTTCCACCTCTTCTTCTACCTTCTGGTCCTGGTCTGCCTCCTTCTCTGGTTGTCCTGTATCCTTCTCAATTGGTCGCATCCTTGCTCCGTGGGTGCTCGTCTGAGCCATGTCCAAAGCTGCTTTGTTGTGGCCACCACCATCAGTGGCCTCCTCCTTAATTGTGCTGGTTTGGCCACCACCTGCAACGGTCTGTCCCTCAATTGCGAACTCCATCTCATGAAAGCTAATGGAGATAGTGGCAATGATGAGGGGCCTGTTCATGGAAGAACAGAAAGTGAATTGGGTGGACTAGAGATGTGTATGAGGATTTGAGGGAGTACCCCTGGGGGGCGAAGCAGGATTGGATGGACTACCATTGGGAGGTGAGGCAGGGGGCGTTGGATGATGGTTGTGAGGTTGAGAGCGGCCTCTGCCTCTGCCACTAGGTCAGTGCATGCTTGTAATTGAGCATGGTCATGTAAAATGTTGATTGTTCCAGATTGCAGGACCTGATCATGCTCAACTCCTATGTTTGCCAAAAGATCGACCACCCTATTGTTTTCTCTTTTGACATGAATGAAGGTGGTAGCTCGTCTGTTTTTCATCCATTGCTCTATTAGTTTGAGCCTGGCTACTAGTCTCCAGCTGGTAGCGACTCACGAAGCTGTGATTCCCAATTGTATTTGGGTAACCATGTGTATCAAAATTTGGGAATCCCCTTCTATTATAATAGGATGAAAATTGTGTTGATGCGCTAAGTTCATACCTTGCCACAATCCTTCCAAATTTGTAGAGTTATTCGTGTCCCACCTTATTGAATCAAAGTATATTAGCAATGGTCGGCCTTCTTGATCTCTGAAAATACCACCATGTCCAGCTTTGCCTGGGTTGCCTTTTGAGGCCCCATCAAAATTTAGTTTGATCACATTTGTTGGAGGGGGGTTCCAATGTGATGGCTGCTTGGTGATAATGCTTGCTTTGTTGGGATTGTTTTGAACCTGTGGGAGCTTTGATTTCCAGTTGTCCCATATACTCTATTCCTGTGCTTGAGTGGGAAAGTCCTCAACACTCCACTATTGGAGAGCTAGGGTTTCTTGAATATTCTGACATAAATTGGTCTAGATGATCTCCAAAGTAGTGCTTTGATTTTTAAAAATTCGTTTGTTTCTTTCCTTCCAAATTGTCCAGAAAAGGAAGCCCGGGAGAATTGTCCATAGCACATTTAGAAGTTTGCTTTTATATGGCGCAGGGGGCCAATTGCGGATGGTGCCTTTGATATCCCCTAAGATTCTGCATGGTCTCTGAGATTTGAAGGTGATTTTTTCCCATAATTGATTAGCCATGTAGCAGGACTCCATGAGATGTTGAATAGATTCTCCTTGTCTTTGAAAATTAGGACAATAAGAGGGTCCCTGGAATCCTCTTTTAATTAAATTATCGCAAGTGAGAACTCGTTGATGATAGAGCAACCAAGTGAAGGTATAGATTTTGGGCCATATTCCTGTAGTCCAGAGACGAGTCCAAGCAAGATCAACTGGTTCCTGTGTGTGGAGCATCAACTTATAAGCTTCTTTTGTTGTGTAAGTTCCCCTTGGGGTGTAGCCCCATCTCAATACATCCTTTCCATTATTATATTTGATTTTCCTGCTGGTAAGTTCTTTGTGTAGATCTGAGTTATAGGCTTCAGTTTCATGTTGTATTATCTGTTCAATAGGTTTCCATTGCCTAAAGCCTTGATTGGTACTTTGAGTCCAGTGGTATGCTACATGGTCAATCTGGTTGATGTTGTTTCCATCCATAGGGGGAAGGATTCCTGCAATTTTTGGTCTCTGTTGCCAAGAATCCATCCAAAAACGCGCAGTTTGCCCATCACGTATCTCCCAGAAGCTGTGCTTTTGTATTAGCTCTCTATGTTGTTTTGCTGCATTCCAGATTAGAGATCCTGTATCTGTAGTGGTGATTCTAATCAACTCTTCCTGCGGATGATTGTTCGCATATTTTGCAGTCCATATTTGTGCCCATGGCTTCTGTGGGCTTGAAACCCACTGCCACCATATTCGTGCTCCCATTAATGTGTTACTGTGTTGCGGGTCTCGCAATCCTAGACCCCCCCTACTTTTTTGGTGTGCAGACGGTGACCCATTTTACTAACGCCCATTTACGATTTTTCCCTGTGGAGCCCCATAAAAAGTTGCGTTGCAAATTTTTGATCTTTTTGAGTGCCCATTTCGGTGCTGCAAGAACTAAGAAGAGATAGAGAGGCATGGATTGTAAAATTGCCTTTATCAGAATGAGCCTGCTTGCCATGTTGAGAGTTCTGTAGGTCCAGGACGATAAGCGGCTTTCGATTTTCTCAATGAGTTGTTGCCATGATGCATGCTTTAAGGCTGAATCTATCATTGGAGCGCCTAAATATTTAGATGGAAGTTTAGCTTGTGAGAATCCTATGATTCTGGCGATTATTCTTTGAGTGGCAGGAGGAGTGTGGAAAAAGAAGATTTGAGATTTGGCAGTATTAATGGTGGTTCCTAAGGCCCTTGAAAAGGTTTCTAGCAGAGCTTTGAAGGTGCAAGCTTCACTGACAAAAGGATGTCTGAATAACATATTGTCATCAACAAATTGTTGATGTGTTATCGCAGAGGTTTCATGGGCAGAGATGCCTCTAAGGTCGTGATTGAACAACATTCTTTATAAGGCGACCCAAACCTTCTGCCATAATAATAAAGAGGAAGGGGGATAAAGGATCACCTTGACAAATTCCTCTAGATGGGAATAGGGTCTAGAGAGGATTCCATTAACTAGGATTGAGCAGAAGGGGAGGATATGAGATTCATAAGCCATCTAACCCAGGTCAGGCTAAAGTCAAAGGCAGTCAGCATGTGTTTTATATAGGACCAGCTAAGTTTGTCGAAAGCTTTAGAAAGATCGATTTTAAGAAGCATACCAGCCTGTTTGTTGCTCTTTAAGGAGTGAATGATTTCATGAGTCAAAATGATGCCATCCAAGATTTGATGTCCTTCAACATAGCAAGATTGTTCCGGTGAAATAAGAAGAGGAAGAAGCGGTTTGAGGCGATTGGCAATGACTTTCGAAATGATTTTGTATATGACATTGCATAGAGCAATGGGCCTGAACTTCTCCGGAGTACTCGGTTGAGCTTCTTTGGGGATGAGAGCTATGAATGTCGCATTGAGAGAAGGAAGTAGCCAATGCATAGCTCGTGATTCTTCTACCACATTCCAGACTTCCTCTTTGATTAAATCCCAAAAGTGATGGTAGAAGTTAGAGGTGAAGCCATCAGGTCCTGGAGCTTTCCTATCTTTCAATTGATCTAAAGTCGCTTCTACTTCCATCAAAGTAACTGGTCGCAGCAAGAGCTGATTGTGCTCCTATGTTATAATTCTAGGAATATGTTGGAGTATTTCATTTATTGTAGGTTGTCTATCTGTAGGCGGCTCTTGATGTACTGTTTTGAAGTGATTAGTGAGCTCTTTCTCAAAATCTTCCTGTTTCTCCATTCTTTCTCCTTGTCGATTTTGAATAAGCAAGATGGTGTTATTCATTCTTCTTTGGATAATTGTCCCGTGAAAGAATTTGGTGTTTCTTTCCCCTTCTTTTAGCCATCTGATTCTTCACTTTTGTTTCCAGAGCATTTCCTCTTATTTCCTTCTTTCTTCCAATTGTGTGAGAAGAGCTTGTTCTTGACTTGCTAAGTTCTTGGTTCCGCCTCCTGTATTGATCTTCTGCTGTAGCTCTATCATACTTTGCTCGAGCACTTTTTGATCTTGAAAGATATTACCGAATGTGGTGTGATTCCAGTTCTTGATTTGCCTTTTGATATGCTTCAACCTCTGCTGGAATTTATACATAGTTGAGCTGCCATTGGGAATAAAGCTCTCCCATGCTGATTTGACCATATTTTTGAACTCAGGGTGAGTGAGCCAAAAAGTTTCAAATTTAAATGGTTTCCTGTTTGAGTTTCCAGGATCCTTCCATTGCAGGGAAATAGGCCAGTGATCCAAGCCGGCAATGGGGAGTATTGAGGCACTGATATCACCTCCTAGATGTACAGAGTTATCTGAGATAAGGTATATATCCAACCTGGATGAGATTTATTTGCAAGGAAGCATACAAAATGAGAAAACCCAATGCTCGTGCAATCCTTGGAGAAAGGCTCATCTTTGTAGAAGGTTTTATAGATAAGAAGTTTGTCTAAAACAATTCCTATCACTTAGTTGTATCAAGGATGCTTTTATTATTGATTACTAAACTCCCACCCACTGATACATATTCAAAGTTAGTATTAGTGAAGGAACAAATAATTTTGCATAACTAATGGTGCTCAAACTACTTTTGAATTTTTTTGTTGAGAAAAATGTTTCTCATTTATAGGTTTATGGGGATTCACAAGTTATTATAAATTATGTGAGTGGTCAAAATATGGTATGAAAGTTTCAACTTATGCTTATTGCAAATAAGATCTTATTAAATATAAAAGAGTTTTGTTTCCCTTTTTTCATATTTATATATAACACAACAGTGATGATTTACTATCAAAGAATGCTTTGAGGTTTCGAGTAGGTCCAATGATATTAACACAATTCAAAAATTAAGAATGTTTTTCTAAATTTTCATTATCCCTCTATGATGATTGATGGCTTGTTATGTCTTTCAAAGTTATAGCTTTTCTCATATGTGTGTCTTTTCTTTGGTCAACGTAACACTTTTTCTTTTTCTTTTTTTAACTAGAATGATTAATATATTATAAATCAACGGTTGGGCCATGGCCTAAACAACTGACATTACAAGGAATTTTCCAGATCTTTGTGCCTTTCTACGCCTAACAATCCTTTAATGCTTTGGTACTTAAATGTGTATTGCGTCAGCAAAGTAAGAATACACCCATTAAGCAAAATATACACAAAAGAAGCAATACAAATCACCCATTAAGCCTTTCGAAGGTGTTTAATTCTTAGTTTCCACCCTGGAACAATCTTGGCTCAATAATCGAGGTTCCACCTTTATCGGCATCAGGGATCGGCTCGTCCTCGACACTCTTTGCAACACTCTACCTCTGCGGCCGATATGCGATGTAAACTGGTGGACTTCAAAATTTTTAGGCACCTATGCATAACCGTTTCGGGTCCACGCCCATCGACCCTTCGTAAATCTCTTGGCTCCATCAATGTTGAATTCTTATAATATTTCCGCAAAGTAATCCTTTCTGCCATATTGCTGTCTTGGCTCATTATTTGAGGGTCCACCTTTATCGGTATCGGGGATCGGCACAATCCTCAGCTCTTTGCAATACTCCACCTTCATGGCCGATATGTGATTTAAACTGACGAACTTCAAAAAAAATTAGGCTTCTGCGCATAACCTTTTCGGGTCCGCGCCCATCGGCCCTTCATAAAGCTCTTGGCTCTACCATTTCCCGATCCTGATCGGTCAACTTTTGAAGTGGACTTCCGCCGTTGATCTATTTTGATTAGATCCGACGGTTCTCTCCCTTTTCGGACTTCAAGCTTTATAGGCTCTGGCGCATTACCACGTCGAGTCCGCACCCATCAGCCCATCATTGAATCTCTTGTCATTCCCGAACCCCAAACTGCCAACCTGCCTGTTGTATCTCCACCGTTGATCTATTTTGGTTAGATCTGGCGGTTCCCATGTGTTTCGGGTTGATAATGCACTCATGGGTTAACCACCCGATAAAGTGGTTTCCCCACCATCCACCACTGCTACCTGTCCTTCGCTTATTGGAATCAGAGCCAATCTCACAATACCTCTTACCACTACTAGTGCCGCCTGAAAACCCACTCTTGGCTAGAAAACCACCCTTCCGCTGCTTTACTTTCTGCGCTCTTTCGCGGGCGATGACCCTTGATCTGTTCCAGTGATCTACTCCAGTAGTTCTAATTAGTTCAGTTGATGCTGAATCTGATCCTTTGATTGCTGAGATCCAACGGTTGCTCACGGTGTGTTTTGCTTGGTTCATCACTATTAAGCTATGGAATGGTGGTCCACACTGGTTCATCTGAATTTCTTTTGAGAAATCCTTGAGTCAAATAGCATCCCTCGTTGGCTTTGATGTCTGCCTCTTTATTTGAGGTGCAGAGAATGTGATAGAAAGAGGAAGAGGTATAGAAACTCAGCAAGCCCCGTAGCCTCTGGAGAGCGTTGTTGAGTGTCAGATTGCTTAGATGCTCATATGAGTTTATTGCCTTTATCAAGAGTTCTGAATCTCCGAAGACCTGGAGAGCTGTGCGACCATGTTCCTGGGCAATCTGGCAGCCTTTAAGAAGCCCTAGAATTTCGGCCTGGTTGTTGGTGCTCTTTCCTAGTCCCCAGTTGTAGCTATCTATACGGGAGCAATCCTGAGAGTAGACCACACCACTAGCACCAGAGATCCCTGGGTTGCCTTTGGAGGCACCATCGAAGAAAACGGTTACCTTTCCCTGCTTCCTCCACCAGGATTGAAACTCTGTATCTTGTGTTCTGATGCGCCAAGTAGGATTAAATGTGGGCCAAGCAGGAACTTCTTTGCTGACCCTGGCAAGAAGGGTACCCAGCCAACTTCGCTCTTCAGTTATGAGATTGTCATCTAACTTACTAGGGTAGTTCCCTAGAGCCTCCATCAGGGTCACCTTAGCTTTGGCTACCACAGACAAGGGAGAGGACGATACATTGTTAAATATCCAATTATTTTGGGCTAACCAGAGCTTCCAACAAATGAACTTGGGAATGGAGTGCTAGATCCGATTCCACAGAGAGTTTTCTCTAAGGGCCCTAGGATACCTTTTAGTCCAAGTGGAGAAAAGTTCCACTACAGTGCACTGGATAGGGGCAGGTGCATTTAGACCTTGAAGGATGAGGCCCCATACCGATTGTGCAAAGGCGCAGCTTATGAAGAGATGATTTATGTTTTCGGAAGCCGATCTGCACAGAATGCACCAGTGCGGCCCTATAATGCCTCTGTGGGCAAGATTTTCGCCTGTCAGCACTTTCCTGTGAATAAGTAACCAAGTGAAGAAGTTCACCTTGGGTATACCATAAGTGTCCCATGTGCGTTGCCAGATGGAGGGGTTGAGGACTTGATTTTGCATGGGTTGCAAGGCTGCAAAGCCAAGCGCAGGGGTATAGACCCCTGTCTTCCCCCATCTCCAGAGATTTGGTGTATGAAGGTTAACTGGTGCCGAGCCCTTCAACTTATCCAAGAGAAGGTGCTTTTGTTGTAGTAAATGTGTTGGAAAATCATGGAAGACCCAATCTTCCTAGTTCCCTTGACTGTCCCAGACAGAAATGGCGGCTAGACTTTGCAATCTGTGTTGAGAGAGCCAATCACGAAGCCCAGCTAACTCCATAGTGTGTTCAAGGGGGGATTTCCCATGATTTTATCTTGCCATATAATGATATTTGCTCTGTTTCCAGGCACCCTGTAGAGCTGGTTTTGGAAGGTGGCAAGCCCTTTTCTGCAGAGGTTCCAGAGCGATGTGCCTTTGGGAACTCTATCTGCTTGGAGATTTCGCAATGAGACACCTTTGAGATATTTATTCCGAAGGAGTTGATTGACTGGGTGATGTTTATTGGAGTAGAGCTGCCAAAGGATTTACCACCTAAAGCGATGTTAGCCAGTCCAGTATCTCTAATCTGGAGACCACATTCCAGCTTCGTTCTTTTCACTTTGTCCCAACTTACTAGGTGGAATTTATTTTCATTTCCTTCGCCTCCCTGCCATAGGAAGTTTCTGAGCATCTGTGATATCTGATCTGTGATTGTCTTTGGTGCCAGGAGGAAGGAGAACTGATAGATAGGGAGAGAGGAAAGGACAGACTTTATGAGGGTTAACTTTCCAGCATAGTTAAGCCATTGCCCTCCCCAAGCAGCTATCTTAGTTTTAATCTTGCTAATGGCTTCATTCCATAGTGAGGCTCGGTTTGCCCCTAGAGTTAAAGGCAGTCCCAGGTATTGAATTTTGTCCCAGGAGGCATATCCTTGAAAATCCAGGATTCTAGCAATTCGGAGTGTGGTTTGCTCCTCTGTGTTCCAGCTGTACACTGCACTTTTTCTTTTATTGATGAGTGCTCCTGAAATTGTGCAAAAGCTCTGCAAGGTCCCATTGAATTCCTTTGCTATTCTAGTGGAAGCTCCTCCCAAGAGAAGAGAATCATCTGCAAACAAGGCATGGTTGATTGGTTCTAGTCCAATCGTCGGTCGGATGCCCGGGAGGGTACCTTTGTTTCTTTTCGCTTTTAGTTTCTGACTCAGGGTGTCTGCCATTATTATGTACAAAAAGGGAGATAGCGAGCATCCTTGCCTTATCCCTCTTGAAGCTTGGAAATATGAGGTAGGTCGGTCGTTAACCAGCGGGGCAATCCATGGTTTGTCAGTGCAAGCCTTGATCAGATTCACAAAATCTTGGTTGAATCCGAAGGTAAGAAGAACTTTGTAGAGGAATGAAAGATTTACCCGATCAAAGGTGTTGGTCATATCCAACTTGATCAACATCCCTTGCTCCTTCCTCTAATGACTGGAGTGCATGGTTTCTTAAACAAGTATCACATTATCTAAGATATGTCTTCCTGCTACAAATCCTCCTTGACTGGGAGAAATGAGCTTAGATAGCAGAGGTTTTATTCTGTTTGCAAGCAATTTAGCAAGAATTTTGTAAGAGACATTACAAAGAGAAATGGGTCTAAATCTGTCAAAGGTAGCTGGATTCACTTCTTTGGGTATTAGGGCAAGAAAGGTGGATTTGGTACTGCCTCCCACTTTAGCCTTTTTCTGAAAAGCCTTTGCCATTCTTAGTAGGTCAGCTTTGATGATTGTCCAACAAGCTCTGTAGAAGTGTGCCGAGAAACCATCTGGGCCTGGGGCTTTGTCAGGCTCCATGTCCCAAATTACATTGTTGATTTCTTCCTCAGTGAAGGGTTTCATAAGATTTGAATTATTCTCCTCGTTGACCAAGGAAGGGATCTGGGAGAGGAAGTCATTGGAAATCGCCTCATCTTCTGTTCCATCCTCTGAGTATAACCGTTGAAAGTGAGTTTCAACAACTTTTTTAACTTGGGCGAAACCTTTGGCAACTGTCCCATCTGCTGTGATGATTTCTAAGATGTGATTCCGAGAGAGTCTTGCTCTGAACTGCCTATGAAAGAAGGTTGTGTTTCGGTCACTTGCTTTCACCCATAGGCTTCTGGGCTTTAGCCTTTAGAATTATTCTTCTTTTCTGAAAGAGGTGAAAGAGGCAAGTTGAGCTACTTGTTCTTTCTCCAGTTCATGTGTGGTTACGTCTTTATCCTCCATATCCAACTAAAGATCTGCTAACTGTTGGATAGTTTCTTTTCTGTGTGTGGTGTGGGTGTTAGGAGGTGTTTTGACCCACTCTTTCAAAGCTGCTTTGGTTGCTTTTGTTTTTTGCTCCCAAACGTAACTGGGTGACCCAGTGACCATGGTAGACCAGGCCTTGTCAACGACTTCCATGAACCCTTCCTGCTCTATCCACAAAGGGCTGAAATGAAACGTTATGGGCCCTAGGTTTTCTTCCTCGTCCAGTTGTAAGAGGATGGGTTTATGGTCTGAGGTGAGCTTTAGTAATATTCTCGTTGACACTATTCTCTTATCCATCAAAAGTGTGCTTTGTACTAGGAATCTATCAAGGTTGGCTGAGATGTGAGCAGCCCCTGTTCTATTGTTGGTCCAAGTGTATCTCCCTTTTTTGGGTTTAAGATCAAGAAGGTCCCATTGCTGAATTATGTCCTCCACAAGGGGTAGCAATGGATCTTTGCTATTGTTGCCCCCTCTTTTTTCTTTTGGGTCAAGAACGATGTTTAGGTCTCCTGCTATTACAATGTTCATGGGAGAGTAGCATTCTACAAAATCGATAAGTGTTTGCCAACACTCTTTTTTCTCAAGGTAAAGCACAGGAACATAAAGATTAAACAAGGCGAGAGTGAGCTTACTTGCTTTGTGTCTGAGTTCAGTGTAAATCCAATGTTGAGTCTCGAAGGAGTTCTCCAACTGGAACAGATCTTCCATCCAGACTGTGGCAAGTCCTCCTGAGGTTCCCCTTGCGCTTACTGCCATCCCAACTTTAGTCTTCCAGGTCGTTCTACTTATCTCAAGAAGGGCTTCCCCTTCTATTTTTGTCTCTTGGAGCATGAGGATCTCTGGGGTTTCTATTTTCATGAGGTCTTTAACAACTGCAACCTTTATGTGGTTCCCCAAGCCTCTACAGTTCCAATAGACCATACACATTATTTATTTGTGGTGGTGGAGGAGAGGCCTCCCTTTGGTGGCTGTGTTTTGGTGTTTTGACTTATGGTCATTTCTAGAGTGGATTGACTTCCTTGCATTTTTTGCCTCTTTGCTTCTTCTTCTCTTGCTTCCTTGAGGGATTTCCTCCCTGCCCTCTTCGAGGGTCTTTCATTTGTCTCCTCTTCCTACGAGCCTGTTAGTTCTAGAGGTTTCTTTCTTATTATGTCTACATAAGAGGATGGTGGGTTTTCTCTTTCTGGGGAGTCATTTTGGATAAGAGAGGCCCCTGCGTTTCCTTCCTCAATTAGTGTGGGGTTTGCCTGCTGTTCTGCATCACTTTTCGTAACAGGGGTTTCCTCCTGTGTGCTGAGAGCTGCGAAGGAATTTGAAGGAAGGTCTGTTCGTGGGAGTGATGCCCCTTTCGGTTGCAATTCTATGGATGGCTCACTATTTCCAGCTTGTGCCCCTTTCCCTCTCTGTTTGTTGTGCTGCTTTGATGAGGCTGTTTTTTGCACTGTTGTCCACTGGTCTCCTTTTATTTTCTCTGCTTCTTCTTCAACTTTCTTTTTACAGTTTCTTGCAAAGTGCCCATATCCATGGCAGTGCCTGCACTTGAAGGGCAATTGTTTGTAATCCAGTTCTTGCACATGAGACCAATTTTCCATTGTTAGTTTTATAGCTTCTGGAAGCCCAACTTCTAGATCTACCTCAACACAGATTCTGGCACTAGAGTATTGCCCCTTCCTATCTGCTCTGTCAATGTACTTTCCAAGGGTATTTCCAATGATTTCTAAAGTCATCGGGCTCCAATAGTGCAAGGGTAAATGGGGGAGGTGCACCCAAACAGGAACAGCCGAGGGCACATCATGGGTTGGATCAAAGTCCGAGGTCCATTTGTTCAGGTAAAGGCCCTGAGGTCCCATGAAATATGGCCCATTTCTAAAAATAAGATTCCTATCTTCAATGCAGTAAAAAATGAAAACGAAGTAACCCTTACTGACAAAATGACATTTTATTCCTTCTTAGACCAGCGGTCTCCAGTTGTGTTGCACCCACGATTTGATGACTCTTGGTGATGGCCATAACCCAGTGAGTCCTCTTTCTGCAAATATTCAGGGTAGCACGACAGGGCTCTTCAGCTAGGAGATTGACGGTCGGGAAAGTTTCCATATTCTTGACAAACTTCTGTTAGGAGGGTGATATTAGCCGCTTACTACAGTCTCCCACTAGTTGCTTGAAGGCCAGGAGCTCAGGGGGGAGGGAGGAAGGAGCTCAGAGTCTCGCTCTGGAGCCATGGCTGAGGGAGGGATTGCAGGGGGGAAGTCGCAGAGTGAGCAGCGGTGCGCGTGCAAAAACTAATTGTTATAGATTCACCTAGGAGGGAAATGGTAATTTTCCATAACGTAGCACTTTCTTCAAGATATAGGAATTTGTAAATTTTGTACAACTTCAAACAAACAAGTCATGGGAGAGTTTTCATTTCTAAGATGTTTTAGAATATACTATAGAAATAAGAACTAATGATTAATCTACAAATTGTTAAAGTTTAAGAAGGTAGTTATTCTATCGTCTTTAATAAATGATCTAAGCTACCTATTTAGAGTTTTAGTTAAAATGATCAAATTGTATATCTTTCTTTTATTGATTGGCCAACCCTTCCACAAAATGGTCTTTTCTTTTCTCTTTTCTCTTTAACGTTAAATGATTGTGGGGTCAATTTTAGTTGGATTAAACCAATTGATCTTTTGGGTCTCATAGGGTCTTGAGCGTTTCATTTAGTTCAAAGGTAGAATGTCTTTATGCCTTTCTTTCTATGTTTGATCATGTGATTCAAGCACCTATTATATGTAACACTTTCATAAATATGATTATAATTAATTATTTTTCTTTGGAGTACACCCATATAGGGGCATCCAAATTTTCACCAGTCTAAAGCCAAAGGTTAAAGGACAAGGAATATCTCTAGGTCAAGACGTTGAGAGATTATCAGGGTCTAATGCCTTTCCAACAAAAACTATAGTGCGTAACACCCAAGTGAGTAGAGTTAGAGATAAGTTATATCTTGTAGAGCCAGACAAGGATTTTATTAAATCTCTAACACAAGCTAGATTAGCGGGATAGTTTCCAGTGGATGAATCAATAAGTAGGAACATCAAAGCATCAAGTGTTTTGAATTTTAAAAGATTTCCTACGTATCATTGTTCACTCCCACACATTGTAGTCAACGATCCACTTAATTCCTCACAATAGAGAAAGGTTTTTTCTGGTAACTTTAATTTGGGGAGGGAGGCAAAGCGCTTTTGTGGTGGTGCGAGTTTAAAAGGAAAGAGTCTAGACTTGGGTGCTTTATGTGGGAAAGCATTTGGTAAACCATTGGAAGTTATATGTGAAATGGGTGTGTAGGGTATTCAAGCAAAATAAAGCAAATAACAAAAAACTATTGGAAGTTATTCATTTGGAGAAAATGTAAGAATATTCAAGCAAATCCCTTGTTAATAAATTCCAAGGAAAATACATCTTGGAGCTTAATAAAAATAATTGGATTTAACAATTCTAGTTCATTTTCTTAGTTAAGGTCATATATTTAATTTGCTAGATTGTAGATGGTTAACGTTTGAATTCCAGTGAATGAAAGATGATCATAAGATCCTCAAAGGTTGGTGGCTTTGAGAAACCTAGTATCTGTCATTATGATATTGGGTTGCATGCTTTGATCCAAAGATAGAAGTGATAAAAAAAATGCATGTTTGGGTGAAGCATTCAAGGTTGCCCCTAAAATTATGATCAGAATGTGTTCCAAAATATATTACGATGTGTTAGGTAAGACGATGGATATAGACAACTCCATTAAATCCTGTTGTAACTGGTTTATAATGAAATTGCTAGTATCAATGGATATTAATGATTATCTTCTAGTGAAAATAAAGATTTTAGTATGAAGTTTCCCATATAATCAAATTCCAAGTTATGTAAAAAATCTCTTTCATTGAATGAGATGCCATGCTTATGGTCACTTTGTTGTGGATTGTTCACAGTCTTTCAAGTAGAATTTTTGGAGAAAAAAGGAAAAGCCATTTGAGGAAGCGAAATATCATTTGGATAATGGATATACTTAAGGTCAAGGAAATGAAGACTTGGAAAAAATATGGAGGCTAGACTAGTTACTACAATAGACCCCTCAATGGTTGAAAAAAAGTAGGTTCGAAAAATAACTTCAAAATGGAGTTTTAAATTTGGAGGTAGGTCCACTAAAGACCTCAAGCCCCATGCCACAATTTAAGGAGATAGTGGTTCTAGGGATATCTAGGCCAAACTTTGAGTTATAAGTCAAAATAAGCTAATCTAGATAAGATTATTGAAACTCCTAAATTTTTAAATACAAAAGAAAATCTAATATTTGATGTGAACCATCCCCTCTTGAAATTATTGAAATTCCTTTCGAATCATAAATACTCCCACCTAGCCCCGAGGGTTAGCTCAATTGGTTGAGTCCCTGTTGTTAAAGTACCTTTTCTATTGAGAGGTCATGGGTTTAGTTCTCTCAACACTCTTGGGGTTAGGCTCCATGGTTGAGCCAACAAGAAGTGATCCCTTTAGGTATATCTACTTGGTGCAAATATTTTGTGGATGTAGTGGTCATCGATCTTCGGGGTCCACGAACCACATAGAAAAAAATAAATACTCCCAACCACTCATACCACGTGTGTGTGTGTGTGTGTGTAACCAATAAAACATTTAAAGTATGATCTATTTTTATTATATATTTTAATCTTGTTAATGTTACAAATAATTTAATCATAGCTTTTAATAAATGACAATTCAACACATATAAACATATTTTAATAGAAATCTACAATAAATAAAACTAGTTTTTTATTAAAAATTTAATATATATATATATATATATATATATATATATATATATATATATATATATATATATAGATATAGATATAGATATATATATATATATATATATATGTTCTTAAGGAAGCAAGAGGAGTTCAAGTAGGCCAGGAAAGACCTCAACTTAGCTATGTATCTAACAGATGCAGTGGCTCGGCCCATGTTGATCACCATTTATGTCCCTAGGAATATGGAGTTTACCCTTACATCTCTCGAGCCTTAGGCTCAAGAGTCTTATGAAGATATGATAAAAGGGCATTGGAAGGTGGCACAAGTCAATGTCACTTGTGAGAATTGAACCTAGGTGGAGAGGATCCAAATTATTCCTTTGAACCATCAAGATAAATCCACTGACAAAGAAATGACATATTTTTCATAGGTATAATGTTATATGTTCAGTATGAGGAATATACATATGTTATCAAACTATCAACATCCATCATGTCACTTGCAAAAATTGAACCTAGGTGGGGAGATTTCTATTCCATTACAGAATTGGGGCTCTGTAGTTTGTTTAACATGGTTATTTGTAATGGAATGGGAAGGTGGCCAGCTTCAAGAGGGATCACATGCAAAACTTACAATGGTCAAGGTGTGGTAGATTATGTAATATGCTCCCAAAGTTTCAGCTCTAGATTGTTGAAGTTCGATATTGGGGATTGTCCTATAGAAATAAAATTTGACCATGCCCCTCTATTTGTTAAGCTCGATTTTTCCCATAGTAGTCCACATAATAGGCAAACTATGGGATACAAAAGAAAGCTCTCTGCAAAGGAAAAATTCTTGTAAATCAAGAAAATAGGGAAAGGTTCAATGCTGCTCTTAAGCAACAATTTCAGACTATAGAGCATGGCGTGGCAGATAAGACAACCACCAAGGCAGGTTTCCATGTTCATTGCAGTTCGTTGATCCCAACAATTCATAAGGCCTTAAGTGCATGCAAAAGGTCTCGCCCTAAGAAGGGATCTGCAAGTACTTTTCCGACAAATCCATGGTATGATTAAGAATGCAAGGCAGCCAGGAGATCTCTAAAAGAGAGAAAGTGGGGAAAAGAAAATAAGAAGACATATGAAAAATTAGTACAATAAAATAAAATAAAAAAGAATATTTTAATGAAAGAAGAAAGGAGTTAACTTCTCTTGGAAAGCACAACCCCAAGGAATTTTGGAAAGAGCTACAATAAAGGAGAAAGCAGATTGAAAATAATATTATAGGTGGCCAATGGTTGGAGTATGCGAGGCTCCTCTATGAACAGGTGCACGAGAAAGATACTACCTCCACAGTGAACACTTCAGTGGAACTATCCATAGAGGATGATATCAAGCATGGAATAAAGAATTTAGCAAGCAGTAAAACAGAGGACATAGATGGGATTGAATTTGAATTCCTAAAGTGGGGAGTTGAGCTCCTTGCTCCTCATTTAAAAGGAATTTTCAATGGGATCATCTATTACGACTTTCCGAGAGAGTGGACTACTAGTGTGGTCATTCCTCTCTTTAAGAGTGGAGATATCAATAACCCCTCTAACTACCACACTATTATGGTCAACCTCCTCATGGGCAAGCTTTTTGGGAGCATGATAGAACGAAGAATCAATAGTTGGGCATAAAGTAAGGGAAAATGGGCAAAAGGACAAGTAGGCTTTAGACCTAGACACTCTACCATTGACCATTGTGTCACCCTTAGACATTTGATAGAGAAAGTTTGGGACAAGCAAGGTGAAACAACCTATTGTTGTTTTGTGGACTTCAAGAAAGCCTTTGACACAATGCCTAGAGACAAACTATGGAACATGATGGAAGAGTTGGGTATCCCAGATGAGTATAGAGTAACAATTCATAGACTTTATGAGAAGGTTAGAGCTAAAATCAAAACAAGTGAAGGAATGTCCAAATTTTTTGGTAGTGATATTGGTGTCAAACAGGAATGTCCTCTATCCCCCACTTTGTTCAATTTATATATCGATAAGATGGAATCTTGGTTAAGCAAAGCGCATGGAGAAGGGATTCATCTAGCAAGGTACGTGGTAAAGTTGCTTCTATACGTAGATGATCTTATCCTAATCTCAAAAACAACGCATGGATTAAGAGAACACTTAAAGGCCTTATAACACTTTTGTCAGGAGGTGGGGATGCAAGTGAACATTAACAAGACCAAAATCACGATTTTCTCTTAAAGTAGAAAAGACAAACCAAACACTTTTCTTTGCAAAGGTAGTCCTCTGGAGATAGTAAAATAATATGAATATCTTGGGATTGAATTCCACTAGAAGCTCAGTTGGGAGACTTGTAGGACGAAAATAATTCAGGGAGGATGGAGAGCCTCATACTTACTCCAAAATAGGTGCATAAAAGTTGAACTTTGGGATTGGAAAACCAAGAAAACCCTTTTTGGTTTGTTGGTTACGCGATTGTTCTCTACGATTGTGAAGTATGGGGAAGCAGAATGTCAACTTGCAGCATGGGGTAGTTAGAAAGAATACAAAAACATCTAATTACTAGCAATCTCAAAGTTAAAGCCACAGTCCTATACGAAATCCTTGTGGTTGAAGCAAACATTTTTCCATTGGAGGCAACAAAGATAACCAAGTTAATAAGCTATTTAAATAAGACTAGAAACATGGATAACTAGCGTTGGCCCAAGATAGTTATGGAAGAAGGATTAGATCGTAGGAAGAAAACTTGGATGAAGCAAAACAAAAAGAGGTTGAGTAAGTGGAATATCAAGCTGCATGAATGCCCTAGCACCAATGAAGAAATACAAAAAATTGTGATGGAAAAATTTAGGACTGCCATGTGGACCAATCACAATGGGCATAAAAAAACATACTACATCAAAGAGTTCAATCCAACTTGTGACCATGGTGAGAAAACATATTTAGGAGCAGCTATTAAAGGAAAAGCAAGGGTGCTAGTGGCACAGTTGAGGACAGGGTCACATCACCTTAGATGTGAAACTGGCAGGTGGAAGATCCCCAAGGAAGTTTGGGAAGAGAGAACTTGCATTTTCTGTGATAAGGGTGTGGTGGAGATGGAATGACACTTTGTCATGGAGTGTGCAACATATAAGGATATCCACATTCAATATGAAAACAATCTAAAGGTTGACAACATGCACCATCTATTTGACAAAGATAAGATCAATCAGATTGCTAGCTTTCTAGTCAAGACTCATAGCCGAAGATCCAACATCGAAAGGAATATGAAAATGAGTTAAGATTGTTATTCTCTGAGCTTTTAGGCAACTCAGTCTCGTGGACATCATTAAAATCATTCGTTCATTCCACTCAAAATAACTCCAATTAACACATATACCCATAATTAATAATAAATTAAATGTTTTATTGTATTCTTTTTTCCTCTAAATTATTCTAAGTTTTTGGAATTTTAATACAACAATAATATAAAAGCTTAATTGGTTTTCAACATTTTAGAAGTTATGAATTTGCATAATGGATAATTTTTTAAGTTAATTCATATATTATTTTAACAAATTTATGATGTTATATCATTTATTTGGATTTTGAATAATGTCGGATCTATGTATCACTTTGAATACACTTGGTAGAGGCATTGTGATACCCCTACGAAAACACTAATATTTATCTAATCATATCACTCGACTTTGTATGTAATGTTAACATTATGGTTTATGTTATACATAAAACAATTCATTGACAATGCATACAAGTACTGATAAAATAAACATGTGATGATTTATGATAAATAAATAATATTTCAAATAAAAATATTTGTCTTTTCTTTAATGTTTAAGTTATTGACTAAATGTATTACGGATTGATTTTTGTTTGTTTATCTATTTATTTAAAATAATAGAAATGGAAAATTATATCGTTTATTTGAAATTTCATAAAATTCATTCTAGTTTCAAATCATTTTAAATTTATTTTAGAGGGATGAAATTGCATGTATCAAATGTTACTATTGCAAAATTTAATTGTAAGCAAAATTTAATTATAATGAGGATATTTATAGGATATTCAAGATTGTGGAAAACAATAATTTCATTGAGTTAAAATTATTACATTGATAAAGATTATTTTACTTTTCAATAAAAATAAATTGAAAAAAACTTAATCTAACATCAAAATATAAAATATTTAATCTTTTTCAATACAATAATTTATTGTTACTTATGTTTTAAATAAATTTCTTTATAAATCTATGACATATTTTATTTTTTATTAACAAGTTTCAAAAATAAGTCTAATGATTACAATTCATTTATTTATATTTTTAAGAATCTAGCAAGCGCCAAGAGGGATCAAATCTCTTCCCTTTTGTTGTTTGGTAGATCTAAAGTTAAGATAGATCAGGGCTGGTTTTTTTTTTTTTTTTTTTTGTAAGCTTGGCAGGACCTCTTTCATTAATTTACTTCAAAAAGACAGGTTACATACATAATTCAAATAGTTAGGTGGCCTCAACCTGCCCAGGGGAAACTATAACTGTTGGCCACCTAACGACATTATATGTCGTCCAAAAGCAGAAAAGTTTAAGACTCTCAAGTAGAGATATATATGTTTGAATATCGTGTAGTCTTCTATATACCAAATAATTAAGATCATAAACTAGAAACCATAAGTACGGCATATGACAAAATAAAAGTCGAAATTTAGCCAACCACGCTACTAATCATTTGAAGAATCGACTGGGGTTGGATCCTTCACACTGGATCCTGGAAGTTCAGATTGAGGGATGCACGAAATGTGTTGCTCAATGCGGCTGAGGCGTCCATTCTGTTGTTGGAGTTGAAACTGAATCAACTGGAGATCCTTTTGTATATCAACAGTTCCATAATTTTCCTTGGAAGATTCATTAGGAGGGATATCCAAAGCTTTGGCTACAATGTTCTTCATTATCCAATAAAGACAAACTGTTTGCTTGTATTGGGAGGACCTTCCTTTGGAATGGCCCGGATTGGGCACCAAATCCTACCAATCACCCAAATTCACATCTGATTCCGTTGCTTGATGGTTTAATTCAGCTTCCCAACCTGAGATAAGTTGGTGAACCTGAACCAGAGTTCCAGTTTGAAATACATGGGCTGCATCATGAATGAGTCGAGAGGTAGTTTTGTGGCCTTGACTTCTCGGGGGCTGCCACCGAGGCTGGGACTGGCTAGCACCACAGTGCGACCCTTTCTTTCTGTCACGTCCACAACCCTCCAGCCAAAGATCCAGTGACAGATGAAGGGTGTGCCATGAAATTGATAACCACATGACCACTATAATGGCTAACCCTAGATCCATGCGTGATAGTTACAGTTGCTTGGTTGGTGACAAACTTGGGATCCCAAAACCCTCTTGAAAAAGAAGGACCTGTAGGAATATCCAAGCGTACATACAAATTACAATGAGTTATGAGTTTAACAACCCACTAGTCGTTAGGTAAAGAGCAACGGGTATAGCTTGGGAGGTTTTAGATTACCACCCAAGTCTCCCCAGGTCAAAGGAAACCAAGATAATCAAACAGACAAAGGAGAACCATATTCAGAAATACCCAGGACATATGAAGCATGAGAACCATAATACTGTCATGGTCGTTCCCACAGGCAGACCAACATGCAAAAACAAAGAAATCCCAAACCAAAATCCTCGAGTACAACCCCATGCGTGAAAAGCAAGATGCCAAAATAAATAGAAACAACCAATTGAGCAGCAAACATTTCTTCATAGAAAACCACAGTTTCCTTCCAACTTTCACTGGGTAGCTTCCACTTATATCCAAATATCATAACAAATAAACTTCACCAATGAAAAAGAAAAAGACACAGAGTGAACAAAGGAGTTGTAACAAGTGAGTCTGCCATAAGTACATACTTGCGAAAGAAGACTGGTGAGGGGACGAAACCAACTGCTCGCAGGTGCCAGGTCGCTTGGATCTCCAATGCTTGCCGACAACTATCACCCAACCCTCCGAATACTGTTATCACTCTTGTAGTCAGAGTGTTATGGGATCATGATGGAGAAAAACCTTCAGAAATCTCCAGAACACAAGCAGCCCTGCCACCTTCCCTCTCACCATTAATACTAAGCATGCACGCTGCCACTTTTTCCATCCATGTGAGGGATGAGGTACCGCTACCCTCCGCCCTTACTATCCATCATATTAATCATCTCCGTAGTTCAATACAACTAGCTTGCACCCCGATCGAGGAAGGCTGGTTTAATTATTAATTATAATTATATTTATTTCTTTATTTTTCATAATTTGAAAGAGTCAAAATGTTTTAACTAATTATTATTGATATTTTAATTTTTGTGTAATTTGACCAAGTTAAAATGTTTACATAACATGATAAGACATGACAACATCTCTTCCATATTAGGTTGGTTAGTGCCTCTTGACGTAATTAAGTAACATTTTTATAAAAAGGAAATCTCTCTTTCAAGAATGCCAAAATCCATCACAACTTAATTGTTAATTCACAACAAGGACTAGCATCGCTCCTATCTAACAATGTGAACTAGCTTATCACTATTTAAAAACAATGTTTCTTAGCCACAATGATAATGGTAAAGAAATAAAAATTTACAAATATGTGTGTGTTTTTAGCCATTACCATATTTCTTTATATAAGAAAGATAAATTCTTATCTAAACAAACATAATTTAAATTTTACTCAAAAAAATAATTTTAAATATATATAATATTATATAATTTTATTACTAAAATTATAATTGGATATGGTGTATGTTTGCTTTTACTTGGCTAAGAATTGGACTGTACAAGTTAATGACCTAAGACATAGAGGCATCTCCCATGAGTGAAAGCTTGAATATCAACTAGTAATTTTAAATTAGTGGTTTTCCTTAAATAACTATAATGAATCAACCATGATGAAATCAACCCACGTTCATGAACAATAGAAAATTATAACTATCCTAATTTGACAACTAAATTATATTAATTGCTATAAATAAAATTTAGATAAAATTTACTAAATTTATAACGATAAAATTATATAATTTCAAGTAACATCTATTTGCCTAGAGAATCTTAATATTCTAAGAATGAAATCATATACTTTTACGTACATAAATCAAATAATTACCCTTGACTACAATAATTACAATTACTAAAGAAAACAATAAACAAAATCTCATCACATAGCATAATATATTTATTTTTTTTCAGAGAGAAAAAGCGGTATAGATTATACTAGCAATTGTCCCAAAAGGTACAAATAGAGGCCGATAGGATTATTAAATTGGAATTGTTGAATTTTTTTAGAAGAGATATTGGTTCAATCAGCCTGGTTTCCTACACTGCCACAACTCTTCCCGGTAAACCCTGACAACGATTCTGCTTTTGTGAAAAATTAAAATTTGCACCAGTAAACATCACACATATACCTATACCGCTGGATTGTTGATTGATATATTTGGACGTTGAATAATTTAAGGTAAATCTATTCGCTATTACGCATTTGTGAAAAAATGAAAATTTGCACCAGTGAGCATCACAAATATATACAGTTGGATTGTTGATTCATACCTTTGGACATGCTCGATTAATGAATAATTTAGGGTATAATCTATTACGTAAACAAAGGATCAAAGGGGGAAGGGGTCGGGTTTGTGTACTGGATCAAGCCTTTGAGATTCATGGGAGAAACGAAGGAAGAATCCCCACCCAAAACCTCCTCTGCAATCATCCACTGTATCCTCTCAGTTGGATGAAATTTGTCCCAGTAAACATATTCCTTGGGATCCTTGCAGATTGAGCACCCTGGATCCAACCCACAGCCTACATGGCCATTGTATGGACCATCTCCACAGAAAACCTGTTGACCCACCCCGTACCTCCTAGTCTTCGTCATCCAAAATGAGGTCTAGTCTGCAGCACCCTAGGCCGATGGCCTAGGCTGCCCTGGTTCGAGTCCTCCTGCCGACAGAGCCCTCATCGCTCTCTTTTTCACATCCCCCCTCAAGTGAGAAAGGATTCATAACCCTATATAATCTTATTAATGAATATTATTATATATAATATTATATTAATATTAAGGTTTAATCCTATTCATATTACCAAAAATAATTTAAGAGAGTCATAAACTAAGCAATATGGGGATTAACAAAAAAAATTAATTAATTAATCTATAAATAAATAAAAATAATTTTTTAGGAAGAAAGCGTAGGAATCTAGCATCTGTTGATACTCCAGCCATCATCTCTATTTAAATTAACAAGTCTTTTTTTTTTTTCAATTTCTAAGGCCTCTCTAAATTTACGATAATGAAAATGGTCAATCCTCGCAATGACTTTAGCCTCTTCAATGGAGATGTGATGATTGGTTTTTTCTGCATGCTCTACCAAAGCGGAGGAGCGAGACCTTCCATGCCTGATGTCGGCAGCATGTTCACGAATCCTTTGGTTAATGGATTGACCGGTCTCACCAATATAAGGAGCTCGACAAGAACAGGGAATGATATAAACACCCTTCTAATCCTTGGGGTTAATCGGGTCCTTAACAAAATGAAGAGAACTTCATATAGTGTTAAGAGGTCTAAAAGAAGAATGAATCTCATGCTTCCTCAAGATCCTAGCAATTTTATCCGTGGTCCCTTGAATAAAGGGAAGATGAACACCGGAAGACCAATCCTTGGGGTCAATCTTACTCTTAGGACCCTTTTCAGCATTTTGAAAAGCCTTAAGACCTTGAGACCTACTATAACCATTCTTATTAAAAACTTCCAGGAGGTAAGTTTTCTCATCTTCAAGGTGATTTTCGTCATAAACTTGCAACGCCCGCCGAAGTAGCTAAGGTGTTGAGAACGCCTATCTTTTGAGCAGGAAAATGATGGGAGCTAGCATGGAATTAAATTGAATTTAATTATTTTAGAGAGATGTTACAATGTTTAACATTTTGACTTAGTCAAATTAAAATTAAAATATAAAATATAAAATTTTCCAACCCATGGTTTTTCCTTATCATATTTTTAATCTATTGTTTTTTCCCATGGTATTTTTCTCTAATGTGAGTTATTTAAAGGTTAATATTTAAACTAATCTAAATTCATTTTAACTCTACATCTACCAAATGCCAAAAAAATCAAATCTCTTTTCACTCTTAAAAAATCAAAGTGTCAAAAAAAATCCCTCTTAACACATAATAAACTTACAACTAAAAATAAATCTAAACTAATTTTTAAATTTAAAATTTAAAATTTATATTTCAATTAAATTATAAAAATAAATTAATAATACATTGCATTTAAAAATTAAAAATCTTAAAAAATCTTTGCTTTTCTTAGCTTTTTTCTTTCGATCTTTGATTTTTATGATATTTTTCGTGCTTTCTTGATTTTTTTGCATAGAATCTTTTTTGAGCTTTTGTGCTTTCTTGACTTTCCGTGCTTTCTTGATTTTCCATTGTTTTGTTTTCTGGTTCAGATCAACGGTTGAAAGTGTTTCATTTGATCTAACGGATCAAAGTAAAAGTGTTGACGAAAAGTTAATGCATAGGAAAGGCCTATCGGCCTATAAGGATATATAAAGATCAAATATACATAGGAATTCAAAATGCTCAACCATATTAAGCAATTAAGCAAAATCATTATGAATGGGGAAAAACACATAATTCCCCAAAAGATCACATAGCATATGCAACACTAAATTACAATATTATTAAAACCCATATAAATCTCAAATTTTGTTTGTGGGTAGGTCAATGCGTTGAGAAGGTGATCAGAGGACCCTGGTTTAGCCTCAGCCGAATCAAGTTAAATTGAAAACTTTCAACTACCACTTTGTATGGAAGCGCCTACCAGTGTGAAAATTCAAATATGCTCTGACCTCTACACAGATTAACGAGAAGGGTCGAAGGTTTCAGCCATTTCCACTATTACCATGCTGCTGCTTCGTAATTTTTCATCCATTTTGGCGTTGTCGCGAACTGGTAAGCAGCTCAGTGCAGTGCATTATTCTGAATAACGAATGCTCATTCACGCAGAATGCTAATGCTGTGGTGAAGTTCAGATGTTCCAGCAGTGACATTTTATTGTATTAAACCTACATAACTGATATTGGGATATCATATGGATTTATGGAAACACAAGGGATCTTATACAAGTGTTTAGAGTTTATTTTCTCTGTTTCACTTGGCAAACTAAATGGCGAAATGTTGTACTGTGATTTTTTTCGTGTTTTGGCATGGTTTAGTTGGCCTGGTGCTTCTGAAGGTTTTATTTATTTCCACTTAAAAGAAAATAATTGCGTGTACCAGTATGTGAGAAGGAAAATTTAATTGGGTGTAGGTTAGATATGGTAATGATTTTACTAAAGATAAGCATTCTTTACACACAATTATATCCTGGGCAAATGCAATGCAACTGGTCTCTATTAGGGTTCTCTCGTGGTTAGGAAGAATGATTGTCTTTTCCACAGAGGTTTAATTTCCACAAGTGATTCAGTGGTTAGGAAGAATGATTCAGTGGTTAGGAAGAATGATTGTCTTTTCCACTGAGGTTTAATTTCACAAGTGATTCAGTGGTCAGGAAGAATGATTGTCTTTTTCACTGAGGTTTAATTTACACAAGTGATTCAATAACACTGAGGTTTAATTTCCACAAGGTCTCATATTGAGTATATTTTTGTAATAACCCTTAGCCCTTTTAATTTCCAAAGGGACATGTTAAACTCATATTGAGTATATTTTTGTAATAGCTCCCAGCCTTGAACTCTGCAGAATATCTTACCCTTACCTACGAGTTGTTGGAGGGTAGAATGCTTGGTCACATGGCATATATATAGAGAGAGAGTGACACAGACAATTTATTTTGCTTAAAACATCATAGCTATGAACTTTCGGTATCCCAAGTTTCATTTCCCTGAGCGTCGCTCGTTTGTGGCGGACGGCTCTATATTTGCAATGTGCTGCAGTTAAGGTCCGAGAACAATTTCTGTCAAATGCAGTAGAAATGGTGGCAGATGCACACCGCTATGGCTTGGGCAGCACTATTGAGAAATGATTGAAGATTGCGGGTGTCTTACTGCTGTCTTGAGGAGCACAATTGGAATGATGACGTGAATGTGAGTTAGGGAAGAAACCAGGAGAAGGCAAGGAACAACGGGTGGTAGTGATGGAAAGTCCAAGGGACATGATAGTTGAACGAGAATGGAATGGGTAGAAGAAGGGGAAAACATGGATGCAGAGTGGGATGGCAGGATATAGGAAGTTGGGGAGTCAAGACGCAACAAATGGGATGTGAAGCAGAGTTCGATGAAGGGAATGACGACCCAAAAATGATGCAATGTCACCAGGGTTCGTGGGTGTGGGTATAGGTGTGGTTGTTTAGGGATGCCATTTTTGGAGCCGGTCTTCTGTTTTTGTGGGTGTGTCACATGCATGTATTGGACGTTGTTTTGAGAAACATGCCCCAAGGTTGGAACCTGCACCACATAAGATAGGTTTCCTTTGACTTAAGTACTGACTTTGATGGGTAACTATAATCAAAATTGCCTAGGACTTGCATCTTGCTTCATCCCTTTTTTTGGACATGGCATATTATACATCTTATGTATTGGTGTTTTTTCATATTTATGTGGTAATGTGGTTATTTGATGTCGTTATTTATCTATATTTAAAAAATGGAAAAATGAATTAATGTTGGATTTTTTAATGCTTGTCACAGGTCGTTGATTTTTATTGACATTGTAGATGTCTTGATGTCGAGACCGTCAACATTTTTTTTTGTTTTTTTCCGATGCTGATTTTTCATCCATGTTTAGGGTTTCCGAGGGTTTTAACGCACCTTCAAGAGCTCACTACAATTGTTGATCCAAAAGTTTTCTTGGATCATCTCTTTTCCTGGTTCATTTTTGCATTTGTTCATGAGATTTCTTGTCATCATAACGATGTTGTGGGTTTGGATCTTTTCTTTTAGGATTTTATCCTTTTTCAAAGTTGTGTTTTTGTTCCAAGGTTCCGTGGGTGCATTTAAGGTTTTTTACCATCTTTACAATATTGGCACTTTCACCCTAGGGTTTCTTTCTTCAAAATCCAACACTAGCTTGTTCATTCTTTGTAGTGATATTTTTGTTGGCTGATGTTTTTGGTTAAGTTTTATGCTGCCCTAAACATAGATGGTACACTACAAATCCCTTGGAAAAGATGGTACTATTTCCTTCTTTTGTCTATATAGGGGGTTCCTTGTAGATTTTCTTGATCCTTATTCTTTGTTGGACCTAATGACCTCACCATGGCTGTTTGCCTTATTTAACACAACTACTTATATTTGAGCAGATCTAAAGCAAAAGAAATCTATATGCTATTATTGTCATATGGAGAGTTGCGTCTTCAAATCTTGGTTGACTTGTCTTCAAGGGATTGAAGAGCTCGCAGGAGTAACAATTTGTGATAGCAATTTTCTAGATGATATTGTTGACATAATGTTTAGTGTAGATGTAGCTGTGCACTTTGCACATGGGTTTGATTGATTGTGCCAAATACTTGATTAAGGTATGACTTCATTAATTTTGCACTTTAGTGTTTTTAGATCAAGTATATATGCCTTTATTTTGATATATTGTCTATATGATCCTCCTAGTACGAATGCTATCTTTGATGGATTATCTGTTGACGGTTTGCATGGATAATTTCCTTTGCTTCTTAGTGAGGATTCTTTTTATGGTGCACACATGTCAGTGCACCTTGCATATTGGGCCCTATTGGTTTTAAGATGTGACGATATCACCTTTAACAAATCACATTTGGAGACGTTCTTTATATTGTAGGAGTTGGTGGTTTTATTGTGGGTACTTTTGCTTATTGTGATGCTACATCTCAACATTTGGTTCATGGTGACATTTGTGGGCCTATGACCACTTGTTTGTGTGGGTGAGCTATGTGCTTACTTACCTTCTTTGTCATAGCTTCTACCCATAAGTCTATAGGATCCTTAACCTTATTTCATATGGAATCTTCCATGGATGAGTCTTAATGTATTACAATCGATCTCTACTTTCCACATTATGATGTTGGTCTCTATTGGATTTGTTGGAATTTCTAAGTCTAACCCGTTGGAAACCCTTCATGTACTTTATTGATTTATTCCTACCTACTTGTTCTGTTAATTAACAAGTTATTTACCATGTAAATACTGGAAATAAATACAAGTACATGCTCAACACATTATAGATCATCAATTGAAGGAAACAAAAACAAGCACACAAGTGACACTGTTGTTTTTGGACTAATGTCTCCCGAAAAACCCAATGTGGGAAAACCGGTGCAACTATCTGAGGGTTTGATTTATTAAGCAATTTCAGAATACAATCTGGGTGCCAAATCCGGCTCACCCAACAGAGAAAAATCTAGGCAGTAGTACCTCTCTACTTGGAAGCAGATATTCCAGCTGAAAACCCAGCTAATCACTTCAGCAACTTCACAGCTCCAATCTGCCCCACGAAACCCTAGCGTCAGCCTAGCCTCTCTCTCTGGCTTGGCCTGCGTCAGCCTCTGGAGGCACTACGTCAGTCCTCTGGCCCTCTGAGGCACTGCGTAGTTCCTGGCTGGCTCTGTGTGAGCACTCGCTGGCTCTGTGTGAACCCTTGGCTGCTTCTGCATCCCTCTCTCCGGCTACTGCGCTGATCCTCCCAGTGCTATCTCTGCCTCTCTGCTTCTGTATTCACTGCCCCTCAACTACAACTATGATCACTCTCTCAACTTTCTTAGCAAACCCAGCCCCAGAAAGTCGAAATCTTGATCTCTTGGTGTGTTCTCCAAGTGACCCTCAAGCCTCCTCTTATACTTTTCTCGTTGACAAATCAACGGCCGAGATCAAGTCCTTAATCAATGGCTAAGATTAGATCTGGCTTGATGCATGACTTTTGGACCATTCTAGCACAATTTTATATTAATTCACATTAATATTTTATTTTCCCTAAGTTTAGACTTAGGGACTCCATTAAAAATATTAATTATTTTAATATCTCTCAAACTGTTTAGAATCTGCCCAAACCATTTCTGGGTATTGGAGATCTCATGTGCCTTAGCCTCTCCACCAATTTTCGTGGTTAGAGCACATCCGATGCTACCCCAAATCAACAGGATGTACCATCTTTACTCGCCTACTTTAGGGATAACTTGAGTCACTCTCTACATCTTTAGTTTATTATCATGTTACAATGGATCTTTCTCTTTATGATGTCGGCTTACTCTAGATGCTCTACACTTGGTTGTTTTTAGTAGTCCAACTTGTCAACTTCAACTCTGCTATACTTCTATCAGAGGCCACCTTCTAAGTTGTGGAACCATGCTAGCTTGAGCAATATGGAGTTCAAGGAGGGTGATATGCCCCCCTACTCAATGTTAAAGGGGAAATTAAATCTTGTGTTGTAATGAATTCTCTTTGTGCTCCCTTGTTCAACTCAAAAGGGGGTGTTGGAATTATTAGTGTAATTTGGATGTGTGGCCACAACCATCCCCTATTGTGACATTAATACATTTGGTTAGGCATTAATTTTTTCTATGTGGTTCATTGTCCCCGGAGATTGGTGACTACTACTTCCACAAAACATTTGTACCAGGTAGATCCACTCGAAGGGATCACTTCTTGCCAACTCAACCTCGAAGCTTGACCTTGGAAGTGTTGAGAGAATTAAACCCGTGACCTCTCAATAACAAAGGTGCTTTAACGACAGGGACTCGACCAATTGAGCTAACCCTCAGGGCTATTTGGTTTGGCATTAATTATGGCAAAGGCCATCTTTTATTGTAGTAATAGGTTATGGATAAGACCAACTCAGTCAACTTTGAATGTAGGCTCAATAACTGTGAAATTTGGTAACTAGGGCCAAATTCCACCTTAGGACAACTCATATGATGGAGATATTTATTGCATTGGATTCCTCTTTTCGAGAGGTCCAATTTTGATATAAAGATCATCTCATTCTGACAAGTAGAAGTGGAATTTTGAATTTATTTTCTCTCATGCATAAATTGTCAAGGTCGGCCTCAATCAAATGTAGGCTCAAGAAGCCGAATGGATGTCCCCTCACCCTCAATGAATTGTATAAATAGGAGTGACCTCTCTCCTCATTTGAACATCACTCATCTGTCATCACATAATTTCTTCTCTCTCTTCTTCGTACGTGTGGCAAGAGGCCGAATATTTCAGGGTTAAGTGCAGGCTGAATTTCAGAGAAACAGAGCAACGTTGACCAAGGCTCATTTGATTTTCTTTGACTTCGGTCTTCAAGGCATAATTTTGATCTTTTGAGGTTGCATTTATTGGCACAAAAATCGAGGTGTTTGGGATAGTTTAACCAAAGTTTGACTTCATGTTAACATCATATTTGACTGTAGAAAATTACAGCAGTGTTTCTCTCGCTTTTGACTAGGTTTGACCGAACTATTTTGGGCTGACTTTGACTCTCCTTGAAGGCCGAATTAGATTGCTGTTGACCAAGCTGTTTGGAGGATGTTTTGGTGTTGATTTGACCAATGTTGACTTTTTGGTTAGGGCCGCAGTTGACTGTTGTTGATTGTTGATTTAACAAGAGCTGCTTTGACTATGTATTGGGCAAGTGAAGTTGATCTATGTACTCTCTCTTTGCTGAATTATTGAATAATAATAAGAAGATTTGATCAAAAGGTTTTCCCCACATTGGGGTTTTTCCATGGCATTCGCTAAATCTTCTGTCCTCTTGTCTTGGCTTGTCTTTTACACATGTTTTTGTGTTCTATCTGCATTTACTGTCAATGTGATTGCTGCTGGAAATTATTGATTGGGCTGATAATCAACATTGAAGTAAATTGTGCTAAAGCATGGAACATAGCATTTTTATCTAAAATTAACATGGTATCAAAGATCAGGTGAAGACAAAGGCCAAGCAAGAGTGAGAAAAAGCAATCACTAAGGGAAGCTGTTGGACTAGGACTTGGAACTAGTCGCAATGACGACTACATCTTACTTCAAATCCGAGGACAAGCTTAAGGAAAAATCCGATTATCATGCATAGAAGATGTCTCTACATTTGACTTTGGAAGAAAATGATGCTATGGACTATGTCAAAGGAAGAGTAGTGGAGCCTCCTTCAAATGCATCCGCAACTGCACAAACAAAGTACAAGAAAGGTGAGGTTAAAGCTAAGAAAATTATTGTTGATTTTATTCACAAGCCTTTGGTTGCCTATATTTCTGATTTGGAAACATCTAAGGAGATGTATGACAAACTGGTTGGGATGTTCAAAGTAAATAATGCAAATCAAGTTCTCTTTCTCAAGAACAAGTTGAAAGACATCAAGATGGATAGAGGATACTCCATTCAATCTGTTGATTTTGGGTAGCATCGGATGTGCTCTAGCCATGAAATTTGGTGGAGAGGCTAAGGCACATGAGATCTCTAAGACCCATAAATCATTTGGGGAAATTCCACCCGGATGAAGAGTTACTAAAATAATTAATATTTTTAATGAATTCCTAAGTCTAAACTTAGGAAAATAAAAATATTTATTTGTACTAATAAAATATGGGTGAGAAAGTTCTAAGTGACGAGGATACAACCAGTTCTAATCTTAGCCATTGATTAGGGACTTAATCTCGGCCGTTGAAGACTCAACAGGAAAAGTATAAGAGGAGGCTTGAGGGTTAGTTGGAGACACACCAAGTGATCAAAGAATTCGATTTTCTAGGGTGAGGTTTGTGAGGAAATTGAGTTAGTGATCAGAGTTGTAGCGAGGGGTAGTTAAACAAGGGATTTTCATCCGAGGTTGAAGAATACATAGCAGAGAGGCAGCGCAGTGTCAGGAGAGACAACGCAAGCCCTAGAAGGGCTGACGCAGAGGGTTGACGCTAGGCCTCAGAGGCAGCGTTGGGGAGATTCTGTGGGGTAGCCTGGGGTAGATCAATAGATTCTTAGCTGGGAGAGGGTGACAAAGCTCTTTGAGGAGTGACGCAGTTCCAAAGCAATGCTTAGAGCAGCTTTCGCTGTCCAGCATAGGGAACAACCAGAGTCGTTGTGGGGTTTGATCATCTGTTTGTTGAGTTGCGAAATATCTGCCTCCGGATAGAGGTACTACTGCCGAGGATATTCTTTGTTGGGTGAGCCATTTCTGGCACCCTAGTTGTATTCACGAAATCTGCGCAATAATACAAACCCTTTATATGCTGCACTGATTTTCCCGAATTGGGTTTTTCCGGGGACGAATGTCCAAAAATATCGGTGCCCCTTGTGTTATTGTCTCAGTGTATTTTAGTTCATGATCTATATATTTGTGTAGGCTGCAATAGTGTTTACATCGATGTTTATGCAATTAATTAACTTGTTAATGGAAAGAACAAGTAGGAGATTGTAAACTAGTAATTGCAGTAGGCGTTTTTGATGTGTTATATTAAGGAATTTTCACACAATCCTACTTCATGAGGATTACCAAAATCAAGAATGATCTCCTATCTATTGGAGAGGTCATTGGTGACAGGTAGCTCATTCTTATTGCCTTGGAGGCCTTACAAGAGAATGGGATGTGTTTAACACTACCATCCTCAATAATGATAGGATTCCAGGATTTGATGAGTTATTGGCTAGATGCACTCAAGAAGAAATAAGGATGTTTGAAATAGATAAGCCCTCAAATGGAAACAATCCTACCGCCTTCTCCGCTCATACCAAGAGGAAGAACAATGCTGGTCCTAAAAGACAAGGTCAAGGGTTCAAGCCAAGATTCAAAGAAGGAAGAAAAGGAAGATGCTTCAATTGTAACAGGTTTGGCCACTTCGCTGGAGAGTGTCCTCACAAGAAGGATACTCCAAGAGATGATGACAATAATAACAACAACTTCAAGGGCAATGGCAATCAAAGGAACAATAGGTTCAACAACAAGGGAAAGAGAAATGCTCCTGTTGCTCGAAATGGAAATGGTCGTCCTCCCAAGAAGTCGAGAAATTCCAGGTATGAAGAAGTTAATGTTGTAAAGCAAAAATAATTTTATCTTATTTCTGCCCTCACCACTGCCTCTCCTCCGGATACATTGGATCATTGGTTGATTGATAGTGGTGCCTCAAGGCACTTCACTGGGTACAAAGAGGCTCTCTCTAACTTGATTGAAAAGAAGACAACTATGGAGATTATACTTGGGGATAATGCCACTTATCTTGTTAAAGGAATTGGGATTGTTACTCTTTACTTAAGTCAATGTCAAACCCTTCATCTACAAGAAGTATTGTATGTACCTGATCTGAAAAAGAACCTGGTCTCTATTTCTGCGATGGAAGATAAAAGTTTCAAGGTGACATTCATTGATGGGAAGGTTCGTGTTTGGCAAAGGAACCCAAGAGATGCATTCACTCTTGGCTTTAGGATTGAAGTTCTCTATCAGGTTGGAGGAAGTTTGTTGGGAGCCATGACTTGTGATACTTCTCTTCAATTTGAATTATGGCATCAAAGATTTGCTCACCTTTATTAGAAAGCCTTATCCGATGTAAGGAATATGGTCATAGGTATGCTCGAATTCAACTTAGATCATGAAGGTGTATCTCAGGGTTGTGCAGCAGGAAAACATACAAGGGGATCATTCCCCTCAAGTCAAAGTCAAACTATCGATATGCTTCAATTGGTCCATTTTGATCTATCAGGTATGTTGCCTGTGACATCTTTGGGTGGATATTTGTACTATGCAATTTTTGTGCATGACTTCTCTCGCAAAACATGGACCTATTTCTTAAAGAAGGACGAAGTGTTCAAGTGGGTCTGCGCTTTCAAAGCCTTGGTCAAGAATCAAACAAGGAAGAAGATCAAAATATTGAGGACCGATAATGGGACCGAATATGAGTCAAATGAATTCATTGACTATTGTAGAGAAGCTGGGATTAAGAGGGAGACCACTACTACATATACTCCTGAGCAAAATGGAGTTGCCGAAAGGAAGAATCGTACTATCATAGAAGCCACCCATGCCATGCTTCATGACCAAGGTCTTCCGAAGTTCTTATGGGGAGAAGTTGCCAACACTGTTGTGTATGTTCAAAATAGATGCCCACATCAAGCATTGGACTTCAAGACACCCAAAGAAGTTTTCACCGGTAAGAAACTTGATGTTTCTCATTTTAGAATTTTTGGTTGTCTTGTATATTTTCATGTGCCGAAAGAGAAAAGAAATAAGCTAGATGCATCTGGGAAGAAAGGAATGTTTGCGGGCTACAATGAAACTTCAAAGGTATATAGAATCTATGTGTCTGGTCAAATGGAAGTGGAAAGAACTCATGTTGTCACTTTCGATGAAGATTCTACCCTTAGGAAAGTACGAGATCTTCCTATCCCTAGGAAGGACATAGATGATGATGATGTAGGAAAATAGGATGAACCTTCTTTTGATGACCCGATGCCTGATGTGGAAAGTTCGATGGATCCCATTGATCCACCTCTTAGTGAGCCCACTACTTCAAGACAAAGCCCTTTGTGGCTCAAAGATACTCTTGAAGATGCTGAGAAACACATTGCACCAAGGGGGACATTTTGTGAAAGCAAGAAGCCGAACAGGTACCAAGGGTACTTAGTTGCCTTGGACATTTATTTCCAACGCCTTTTGTCTTGATAGGATTTTAACCCTAATGATTAGGGTTTTCAAACCCCAACGCTTATCTTTATCCACATCATCCATAAGAGTTTTACCTCGTCCATAGACGTCGTCCATATCATCAAGAGCTTACCTTGTCCAATTTTTTTTGACTTCGACAATATCATAAGGAGTACATGTCATCACATAATTAGATAGGGTTTTTTTCTTCAAACAAACATAATTAGTCCTTAGATTTTCTTCTCCAAGCCCTATCTAGGGTTTACAAAACCAATGCAATGTCAGTAAATAGTAAAAGAAATACAAGATACTTATGACAATTCCTTCTTGATCTTGAATTCAACCCTTTGTTAATTTCTTTAGCATCAGATGTATTCTAGCCATGAAATTTGGTGGAGAGGCTAGAATACATGAGATCTCCAAAACCCATAAATCGTTTCTGGAAATTCCACCTAGAGATGGCTTAATTAGATTATTAACTAGTTTTTAAATATTTTCTAAGTCTAAACTTAGGTAATATGGTTAATTAATCATAATTAATTAAGTGAAGGTGTGAATCATATAGAAACTTACATGGATTGATTTCAAGATGATCTTAGCCCTTGATTAAGATTTAATCTTGGTCATTAGAGACCCAACAAAGTATTATGAGAAGAAGTCGATGGGCACTTGGAGAAGATACACCAGAAGTTCGATTTTCTTGGCAGATCGATTTCCAGAGAGCAACAACAGTTATTGGAGAGCCAGAGATCGAAGCAGAGACAATGAGGTTGGAGGAAGATTTCCAGATCCAACGAGTGCATTTGCAGAGAGGTAGAAGTACCATAGTGAGGCTGACGCAGGGACTACGCAGAAGCCTCTAGAGGGCAGTTCTATTTAGTTGGAGAGAAGTCAAGTTTCAGTTCTAGAGGCTGGGAAAGGGTTCTAGAAGGCCGAAGAGACAGTTTCTCAGCCAGTGGCAGACAGGACAGCTACAGGAGCAGCTGATTTAGGCTTAGCCTGGCAGGTACAACACTAGGGTGACGCAGGCCAGCACAGAGGCATGGACGACTCACTTGGAGATGCAGTTAGAGCCCGGATTTGCCTGTGGGGTGAGGAAAATTCCTCGGTAGAATTTTGCTAGTATTTTTCTTTGTAGGTTTGCCAGATTTCGACATCCAGATTATTGTACTCAGATTTTCTCACTGTTGCATAATAATAAAACCCTTAGCTGTTGCACTGGTTTTCCCAAGTTGGGTTTTTCTGGGGGCATTTGTCAAAAAATAACAGGGTCATTTTTATTGTATGTGTGTGCTAGAATTTTCTCAGTTTCTAGCACTATTATTTCTATAGTATTTTATTTGTGAAAGTTGCAGTGTGATTTATTTATAATTTGATATTTACCGTAGCAGATAAATTGTTAAAATAATTAACAATTAGAAAAATAAATTCCAGTTGCTGCAATAGGATTCCGATTTTGGAATTTTCACATGGTATAAGAGCCTGAGTGATCAACCAGGAAGCTCAAAAGCGGAGGAGAGAATTTCGTTGTTCAGAGGGAGCAGCAGGCCAAAATTCCTAGAGGTTGCACAGTTCATTGACAGGTAGGCTGAATTGTTGGGGCATAAATTCGATTTTCAGTTGCAGGTGGGCAGAAAAGTCAAGTTGCCCGGGATAGTGATTCCAACAGTTAGAGGGAGCAACAACAACTTAGATTTTCATTGAGCAGATTTCTGGTTGGATGCAGAGGGTTTTGCAGCAGTTTGCAGTTGTAGAATCAACGTCGGGTGGAAGAGAAAAACACACACAACAAAGGGAAGATTTATCTCAAGGAAATTCTAGTTTCAGAAGTTTGATTTTCCTGTTGTGGATCGGTAGTAGTTGTGAGGAGATTTCTTCACTCCAAAAGGGAGTGTGTGTAGCAGATCCAGTAGCCGAGCAGAGGGAAAGAGGGAGTTTCCAGTTTATTTTCTCCAGTTTTTGAGTTTCGTAAATGTCGTAACTTTGGAGAGATGATCATATGAGATTGCCAGAGGAGGCCGTATGAGTTGAAGTAGGTTTGAGGCTTGAGCTTGCTTGAATTGCATTGGGCTTTTATTGAGAAAGCTGAGATCCTCTTGCTTTGTCACATCATCCAATGCAAGAGGATGGTCCCCAGCCTATTGTCTAGGTAGAGTTTGTGGCATATCTCTTCCAGATTGAGATTGTCTTGAAACTGGTTGAGCTGTTGCATTGCCTTTAGAGATTTATTGACTTGGTGGCATGTAGAAACTGATACCCATATCTTGTTGACTGATCTTTGGTGACCATCACCGGGCCTAACCCCCCTTTGGTAAAGTGTGGTGTTGGTATTCACTTGTTTCCTTTAGTCCACTGGCATATCAATAGATTGCTTTCCCCCATTTAGGTACAACTTGGATGCTCTTGCCCACCTCTTGCATAATAAGTAGGCGTTCAATGGGATGATTGGGGAGGATATTTATAGATAGTATAACTAGGTCACTTGGATCACCTCCCTTGGGTCTTTGAGACCTAAGATTTCCTTTTATGTAGAGCATTTCCTAAAGCTTAGAGAGGACCTCATAGTTCACCCCCTTTACATGCTTTGACACTAGATGCATGGGTTTAGGATTCCCCTATGCTAGTTTCAAGTAGGGTCTCATCAACTTCAGGTGGAAGTTGAGAACTAGATACCATGTGAGAACATATTAGGATTTTCCATAAAGGGGAGAAAAATACAGAGGTGCACATTGTTTTTCAGATGCTCACATTACTATGAGATAGGTGGTCAATGGCACTACTTGTTTAGGGAGTCTTGTAATTCCCTCTCCACCTTCTTGTGATATACAAAGCACAGGTGCTTGGTGTTATACTTGGGAGAGGCACTTAGGTTCAGAGTTCACATCCACTATGCCCCCACTTGACGAGACACTACTAAGAGGATTTCATCTCTCTTCTTGCTGCTCCTAGTGGACAGGGGCACCAAGACACAGGCAGAGTGCAACGCTATTCTAGGCTCTAGAATGGTCAGACCCTGGGGAGGTAGCCCAACACTCAGCGATGATACCCATATAGAGTTGTTGTAGGAGGGATTGGTGTTGTTTACACTAAGATGCAATCTCCTCCAACCAGCTCTTGATAACGGGACACCTCTTCTAGATAGAGAGACATCCCTAGGGCTAGTTCCAATTCCTCTGGTTAGTTTTCTACACGCAAATTTTTACCTTTGGCCTTGGATGGTTTGAGAACTTCCTGTTTGACTCCAAAGGAGGCTGCTCCATTCCCCTGGTCCAACAATAGTCACTTGGAGCATTGAGGCTCCTTTCCTTGTGCTTGGCTCTAGAGTATTGTATTTATTTATGGCATTATGGTAGTTGCGCTAAGGTCATATAGATTAGTTTTGCTTCTTGCTTTTATAGGACTTCACACTCTCACTATGTATTGCAATTTGCCACATATGTACTCAGCAGTCTTGTTGACCTATTTTTGGTCATTTTTTGGACGGTAATAAACTTATCTTGTTGTCTCTCTTTCCCCCTCTATATAATGTTGTTTCCCTATTTCCTAAATTTTTTGAGACATTTTTTGCCAAAATCTCCCCGTTTTGGAAATTTTTGCCGTCTCCCTTTTTCTGTCAACTTAACTTTTCTTTTGGTCTGTTAACTTTTGCTATTGCATTGTGAGTGTCAATATACTGCTTGAATTTGAAGATTTCCTTTACCAAAATGTACAATCTACAAAAACATAGAGATCCATCCTATATCAGGTAATCGATTGGTTGGGGATGTGACTATTTTATTTTTAAAGCAGTTGATGGTGGATGCACGTAAGATCCCATTGTTTGATATTATAGTGTTGTACATTATTGTCTATAAATGCAATGCAGATTATGCTAAGTTAGAGGTGGGCAAGTTTCATTCTTGAACAAGTATTCTAATTCTTATTTGTTTGCACCTTGCAGTTTCTGCTGAATGCACAAGGCCTTTATCAAGAGGCTCACAAAAAACAAACTGTTTTGTGTGGACTGCTTATCTTGATGCTAGGTTGTTGAGCAGCTTACACAGTCAGCCAAGTTTTGATCTAACAGACATGACGTAAGTAATATACAGTTTCTTTGGGATTTATGGCATGCAATTTTTTTCAAGAATTTATTCTAATGTTTCAGAGAACACACGCAGAATTTATAACTATGCAACAAAAGCAGATTCAAGGATTTATTCTAATATTAAGAGAATGCACACACCCACATTTTATAACCATGCAACAAGAACAGATTCAAGGAAGAAAAGTTTCCCTATAACCCTGTTACACCTCATATTGTATGAGGTTCCACTTTGTGATTTTCATCACATTGGTGAAAATTTGCTGCTGGTTCTTGTTGAGAAATCTAGAGGCAGCAAATTAGGTGAATTCTCTTACTTTGACAACTGCTTGTGATCTATTTTTCTTAACTTAATTAGCTTCTTCTTTCACTTGATTATATTCAGTGTTCTTATCACAAACAACTACCAAATCATAAAAAACAATAAGACAAGAGGACACAAGATATAGGTGATCAGCCAGGGCCAAAACCTCTCCTCTTGAGAGGAAAACCCATAAGAATTCTTCTCTTCTTATAGAACTTCAATTGACGAATTCCAAGACCTATGACCCTTGACCAAGACCCCTCCAAGACCAAGTCAATGCCTCTCCTTGATGAGCTTCTCTTTCACAAAGTCAACTTCAGTCAAACTCGCTTTCCAGTAGCTGCAACTTCTCCTTTGACCTATTTTTCAGACCTGCAACTTCTTGACTGCAACTTGGCCTTACTGCAGAAACCCTAGGCCACACGTGTGAGTGAGAATATGGAGAAATAGTCCTTTCTTCTTTGCTTGGTGAGTTGCTTCTTCTTCAACAATTCAGCTTGCAATATGATCCCTTTGTCACCCAAATTCGGTCTTCTAGAGTGACTGTAATTTTCGGTCTTTCTGCTGTAATAAGAGCCCTAATTTGCTTGCACGTGTGAGATGATTGAGGCCCAAAACAGTCCCTAAAGTGCTTCACTCTTCCTTCCTTTATCTCTCCTTTCCTTCGCTAAGTATTAGGCTTCTTCTTCTAGCTTGATTGAACTTCTTGATGCTTGAATGAATGATCTTTTGGTGAGGTCGATGACTCTTATATATAGTCTTCCTTGGAGGTCAAATAGCTGTTCAATGAGGCCGACTTGTCCTCTCCTTGTTCTTTGCATGATGACAAGGTCTTGGAGGGTCTATTTTACATTTTTGACTTTACATAAAATTTCATTTTCAATATGTATCATGCGCAAGAGGGTCTTCCATACATTACAATGACTCAATTGACTTGTAGACTCAATGAAAAGCCATAAAAACACTCAATGGGTGCTGACCTAAAAATAAATTTTCCTTGAGCATGAAACCCATTCCTCAAGAATAACAATAATAAATCTATTTTTCTTTTACAACAAATTGAAATACATAAAATTATGATTACATATGTCATTATGAAGACCAAACCTAGTTACATACTTCAACACTCCCTCTTAACTAGGGAGGTATTCATAATTCATACAAGGTATTTGGACAACTGAAGAATTCTCATAAGAAGAGTCAGATTGGTAAACCATCTCATAAGCTACTTCCTTAGCTTATGTTAGAGCATCTCATCATACCAACCAACATTGTCACATAGCAAGGCCTTGACTAATAGCTCTATCTCTTTACAAGATCAGAGCACAATGCTGGTGAGACCAATGACTAACAGAAACCATCATCATTGTCTCTCAAGGCACATACGCCACCCAAGTGTTTACAGGGTATGTCCTTTTAGGACAATTCTTATCTTGGAATAACACTTCCTCAAGGAATTTCCTCTTCGACTAATCTTATCTTGGATGCCCTACCTCATCCTCAAAGAGTATTAGAATCAGTCTCAGATGCTTACCCAATCCTCCATTCTTTCTTCACAATGTGAAGACAAGAATGATGTGTCTGTCTCTCCCTCTCAACTAGGGAAGATATACTCATTCCTATAAAAGGAATATACCCAAGCTCCCTCTTATCTAGGGAATTGTCCAAGCTCCCTGATAACTAGGGACTTGATTCCAAGCTCCCTCTTAACTAGGGACTTGATTCCAAGCTCCCTCTAGGGACTTGTTTCCAACAACATCTCTTTTCTCTTTGGTGGAGATCATCGTACCTTCAGTTGCTTGTAGAGCTTCTCCTTTCAATGTCATGAATTTCATCTTCATCATTGTTGTCACGACCCCAACTCTTAAGGTGACTGCCCAACCTTGTTAACCGACAACCTATGCGACATCGACTAACTTTTTCGCTTTTCACTATTTAAGTTTTCAGACTATGCCTTACCAAGCCTTAGATTAATTTCGTTAAGTGTTCACTTTCTTTAATAATGCAACGGAAATCAACATTAACTTCATTTACATATGTAGCATAAATACATAAACACAACAATGTAAACAATGTACACAAGATTTACATGGGAGGGGGCAACTCCCCAAAGAAGCTTGCCTCAAACTGTTATAATCTTCAAAATACAAATAATAATACAACAGGCCAGCCATGCCCTTATGTCGTGTGCTGCCTTTCAAAGGTTACAACAGAAGTGCCACACCCTTACGCAGTGCGCACAACTCAATTTGCCCACAAACCTGTTCAATCTGATGTTGACACACTTATGGAGAAACCCCAAAATTTTGCTGTCAAAACTTGCCCAAGTGTTCGACCCTTGCCTGCGAAAACTTGACCTATGCCTAGTTTGCGAAAATGCATTCTCTGCGGAAACCGAGTCTGCGGAAGCGCACTGGATACGGAAACCTAGTTTGCGGAAACACACTGCTTGTGGAAACACAGTCTAAGGAAACGCACTGCCTGCGGAAACCCAATCTGCAAAAACTCAGCGTGCCTGTGGAACTTGGCCTCCTGCACTTCAGTTTTGCCTTAGCGAATTTTCGTCTTCCTCCTATGGTCAGTGAACCTTACTAAGCTCATGCTCCTGTAATTTCGCTCTTCTTCCTTGGTCGAACTCCTCTTGGTTGAATTCCTTGGATACTTGAATGATTGATACGCCACTTGTACTTATATGCCATTCTGCCCACGAATTCACGAAAGGTCGCATCCGTTCACCTTCCTTTGGGTCGTCCTGAACGTCTACACACCCTAGCCAACCTATCCGCACGTTCGTTCGCACTCCCATTCGCACGTCTGTCCGCACGCCCGTATGCATGCCCATCCGCATGTCCATGCACATAGTTGTGTGCATGCCTGTTCACACACTCATTTGCACGCCCGTCTGCCTTGTCCGCATGCATGCCCATCTGCATGTCCATCCACACACTCGTGTGCATGCTCGTTCACACACTCATTTGCACGCCTGTCTGCCTCGTCCGCATGCTTGTCCGTCTCGTCCACATGCCCGTCCGCCTCGTCCGCACGTCACACCCGTCGTGTTGGGCGGGTGCTCGCCTCACCCGTCGCACATTTTCGGTTAAACGCGCCTGGGTGACTCGCTCCTCGGTTATGTCCGTGTGCCCCTCTGACTTGCCCATGTGCATTCGGTTAAAAACAGTCGTCGCTTGAGTTCGGTTTTTCGACTCTCCCGAGTTGGTGGGTCGTCAATGGCGCTCGTCCAACTTGAGGCCCTGACATCGTTCCCCTCCTTTAAAAAGGTTGTCGCCCTCGACAACAACATCTCGGTAAACTCTATCGCTAAGAAAAAATGTCGCAAAGTGTTATCAACTCCAGTGTCAACCGTCCTTGCTCCGTGAACTCCCTGCTCTCATCGCACGAACCTCCACCAAGGCCCATGACTCTATGTGGGAAAGACTCCTCAGTCCACGGTCATCGGCCACAACTCGTTGCAATCCTCCATACTGCCTCATCTTGTGGAAGGCTGCTCCCTCCAACTCAGCTGCGTGCTATGGTTACAACTCATATTGGGCCAATTCACTGTGTATCGTCACCATGTGCACTGGTACTATGATACTCCTGTTAATTTTTGGTAGCATCGGATGTGCTTTAGCCATGAAAATTGGTGGAGAGGCTAAGGCACATGAGTTCTAAAGAACCCAAAAATCGTTTGGTGAAATTCCACACAGATTGTATTTTATTAAAATAATTAATATTTTATATGGGGTTCCTAAGTCTAAACTTAGGAAAATTAAAATATTAATGGATATTAATCAAAATATGGGTGAGAATGTTCTAGAAAGCGGATCAAGTCAAGTTTTAATCTTATCCATTGATTAGAGACTTAATCTCAACTGTTGAAGTCTCGATGAGAAAAGTATAAGGAGGATTGGGGTTCATTTAGAAAGACACACGGAGAGAACAAATTGATCTAGAGTTCGAATTCTGGGGCTAGGAAGCTGAGAATTTCGAACTAAGTAATCATTTTGCAGCAGAGGGGTAGGGATAGTTCGGGAATACTGGACAAAGAGGTGGAGAGACATTAGTGGAAGCAGCGCAACAGTTAGAAGCACTGACATTGGGCCAGTCTGGGCCCATGCAGGCCCGACACAAAGCCAGAAGGGCTAGCGTAGAAGCAGAAGCTGACCTCACGCAGAAAGTCAGAATTGTTGGAACAACTGGGAAGGTTGACGCAGAAGGCAGAAGAGACAGCGCAAGGTTGACTTAGGGCCAACGTAAAGATAGCTGGGGTTAGCCAGTTTTGCTGCCGGATCAGCCGAAATCTGCTGGGTGAAGTGAGGTAAACTCACTGTTAATTTTAGGTATGTTCTATGCTTAGAGCAATTTATTTCAATTTTCACAGTTAGCTCAATATCTTTTCCAGATTAGCAATCACATCAGCATTAAAGTAAACTGCAGATAGAACATAAACATAAATCGCAGAAGACAAGCCAAGACAAGAGGACACAAGATGTGGCGCTAGCCAGGGACAAACCCCAATGTGGGGAAACCCTTGATCAGTTCTTCTTATATGTTCTTCAATAGTTCAACAGAGAGAGAGAGAAATAGTACATTTACAACTGAAGTCAACACTTTGACTTATCTAGATAAGAGCATAGATCATCTCTAAGAAGATGATACATGAGATCAGTTGAAGACATGCTGCTTCAACTGATTCTCCAAGGTGACTCCTTCACCTATCGTTCTGCTACATTTCGTCATCATACTGCACCTCACCGTGTTGCATCATGTTGCACCCATCATGACTATGTTGCATCTCATCATGCTGCATCTCACCGTGCTACATCATGCTGCACCCATCATCACTATGCTGCATCTCATCATGCTTCATTAATCATGACTATACCCATCACTGTACTGCATTATGTGCCATTGCTGCACCATGTTGCCATACTGACCTATGTGCTAGCTACATCTTGCTTGCTTGTTGTCCCTAGCATGCTTGTTGTCCTTTGCATGCTAGCTGTCTCTTGCATGCTAGCTGTAACATTGCATGCTTGGTGTATTTGCTGTTAAGTGCCAGACAACTGTCCCAATGTTAGTTAGTTGTCGCTTGCATGCTGCTCTCCTTCGGAGACAGATGCTTTCGCTGTTCTGGCAGTTTCGGAAATTTCGGCTGTTCCCGGCAGTTCCGGCAGTTCCGGCAATTTCGGCCATTCTCGGCAGTTACGACAGTTCCAGTAGTTTCGGCTTTTCTCGACAGTTACGTCAGTTCCCGACAGTTTCGACTTCTGCCCTCTGCGTCAGCTTTCCTGGCTGTTCCAGCAGTTTCAGCTTTTCCCGGCGGTTCCGGCTATGCCCGACAGTTCCGATAGTTCCGACAATTCCAACAGTTCCGGCAGTTCCGGCAATTCCGGCTATTCTCGACAGTTCTGGCTTTTCCGGCGTTTCCCGGCAGTTCCGACAATTCTGGCTATTCCCGGCAGTTCCGGTAGTTTCAACTATTCCCGGCAGTTCCGACAATTCCGGCTATTCTCGGCAATTCCAGCAGTTCCCGACAGCTCCGGCAGTTCTGGTAGTGCCCGGCAGTTCCCGCAGTGCCCGACAGTTCTGGCTTTTCCCGGCAGTTTCGGCTTTTCCTGGCAATGCCAGCAGTTCCCGACAGTTTCGGCAATTCCGGCTATTCTCGACAGTTTTGTCTTTTCCCGGCAGTTCCGACTTCTGCCCTCTGGATTAGGGCAGCGTTATCCCTTAGGATCTCTCCTCTTACTAAAACCCAAAGACAAGTAGAGAGGAAGAGATCCCAAGTGTGTTGAAATGACTTGAAGGCCACCTCTATTTATACTAAAACGTTGAGCACAAGTGGGGTTTATTTGGTTGTTGGCCGACCTTGACGAATTGTCCCATAACACAAATAAATTCATATCTCCATGAATACTTATCGGAATCGGATGATCTTTAGATCAATCCTACACCTTTTGATGAGAGGGATCCAAGAAAAATATCAACTTCCATTAAGAAGATGACCCACATGGAGTTTGGCCCTAGTTTCCAATTTTAACACTCACTCAGTTTTCCGCCATTATATTTTCTCTGTCACTGGATTGCCGGGAGGGCATCCAACATTGTATTCATAATTACTGCTTAATAATAGAAAACCCTCAAAGCTGTTGCACCGGTTTTCCCGCATAGGGTTTTTCTGGGGACTATTTTGTCCAAAATAACGGTGTCCTATGTATCTTGTTCTTTGCTCAGTTTCTTGTTTCATGTATTCAAATTAAATTGGTGTAGGCTGCAGCAGTGTTTTAAAAAACGGCCGGCTCGGAACCGACTCGGCCGAGTTGGTCCAAGCCAGCCTTGGATTTTGTGACCCGGCCATTGAACCGGTTCGGCCGACCGGGTTAATACCGAGATGGCCGAGTTGTGTAACAACTCGACCGGCTCGGTATTAACCCGGCTGGTTCGGCCAAGTCCTTATCAACCCGGCCAGGTTACGTACAAAGGCCAGTGAACCCAAAAAAAAGGCTTTTTTATTTTTATTTTTATTTTTGGGGACTCCTTGGGCTTCCCTGTCTGACTCATGGGTTTCCCTGTTTGACTCTGATCCCTAGTATTGATATGCTATTCATGGTAATGTTAAATTCTTAAAGTAAAAGTGACATTCTCCTTAATCTTCATTTTCATCCTTTTACTTAAATTTTTAACATTACCATGAAATGACTCAAGATGTTTGAGAGTGGTTCCAGCCTCATTGGATTTCATATGGAGAAAGTAAAATTTTAGATTTCATTCAAAATCCAGCAGACTTATCAGTTTTTCAGGATTTCAGGATTGCAATGTTTCCATTGAATTTTGTCATGTATTAGGGTATGGAACTTGTATTTAATCAAGAGCACCAATCCCTCTATGTACCTTGATGTTAGTGACATTGGTTGTCGAACTCCTTCGGGATTCGCTCCCAAACCGGGAGCTTCTGAAAATGTCACTCCCGCTCTCGTTTTCGCTCTCGCTCCCCGCTTTCGCTCCCGCTCCCAAGTAACACTGAGCTAGATGATGTTGGCAACTCTAGTAGTAGCTAGTAGTACTGGTCACAGGGTTTTGTTTTAGAGGCCATTTCTAGCCTCCTTGGTTATGTGTTTTTGTTTTGATCTCTATATCATCATCGTGTATGTATTGGACAGTGCACTGGGTGCCAATTTGATATAATGGATATATTCATGAGCCTACTTTGATCATATGTTGTCTTCTATCTATATTCTAATGCTATGTATTTGGAAACATGAATGAAGATCTTTTAAATTATGTGTTTTTATAAAAAAAAGTATTTAATGTATTTTTTACAACGACCGAGTCATTGAAATCAAGCCGGCCGAGTCGATACCGAGTCGGAGTCGGAGTTGACCCTCGGCCGAGTCGGAGTCGGAGTCGGAGTTTTAAAACATTGGGCTGCAGAAGTAATTTACTTGAGTATTATTCAGAAAATAACTTGATAATGTATATTAAAATCAAGAAGGAGAAGTAAATTTAGTTTTGCTGTAGTAGGGGTTGCTTGAGTTTAGGAATTTTCACAACTCCAACTCAACTCCAACATATCTCAGCACATTTGCCGACCTCATGATTGGAACCAGTTTGGATGGCTAGTGCAATCATCATCCAAATCCATGAGAATGCACCTCCTCATGCCTTCGTTGGTCATTTCTCCAACATTCTGTCACATCTTCAACTCGATCAAGAACTCTTCCCATCAATCCAATGCTCAATGTGCCATATCCAGGTCAATGTAGAAATCTCCTTCCCATCCACGATATGCTGTCAAAGGAGCAAGTCTACACCTACCTCATCATCTCGCCCATGTGCTGCCCATGGTCATAGACTAATAAACCACCATGTCCATGAAAAATGGTTAAGTCTCATCAACTCAACCCATGCCCAAGTGCTCCCACCAAGGCACCTCCATTGCTGCAACTCCATCCAACTCCAAGCTGTCTCCTCCCATCGTATCCATCAAGTCAATCCTCTCGAACATATCCCATACTATGTTCAAGGTATGCGTCCCATACTGCATCAAAGTCAAGTACCAAATTGACCTCAACTCCTCAATGAACCAAATACTCCAAGACCACCATAGTATGAAGTCTTCATCAGCTGCAACTCTCTCAAGTCCTCAAAAACGACCATGGCCTTGTTGTTCAAAGTGCCCAACATACCCATCGGTCCATCTGCAAAATGTCCTCATGTTGCATCGACAAGTCCATTTTGCCCAACATCCTCGCCTTGGCACTCCTCCTTGATGTCCATATGTGACATCTCTACAAGTGCTCTTGCTTGATGTCTCTGCATGAAGTCTACCATGCGCCCTTCAACTCGATGTCCATGACTTCAGTTGCCCAACTCGTCCACTCTAGTAGACCCAACACAACTCTTGTCATAACATCCTTGCTTTTGTTCAGGTTATTCCATTGTAGGTACCCCCCTTCATCGCTGTCTCCCCCACTAAAGGTCTGCCCATGACTGCCTCTTGGCCTTAACGAAACTGCAATGAAGAAGTCCACCCAAATCATGTGTATAATATTCTCTTCGTTTTGTTGCATCCTCCCTTCGTTCTGTCCATGAGTCATGCCAGACATTTAGCCAATTCTCCATTTGGCTAAGCATGACTCAACCATCGCAAAGTCTATCATGTTCCACCCTTGTCATGAGCGTTTGCACCTCTTGCCACAAGGTCGCAAACTGTCCCAACAAGTTCTGCAACGACTAATGTCCTTTGTTGCCTAGCTGCACAAGGTCTCATCGTAGTCTTCCATCGAAAGACTGCCCATCGTATTGGCAAACAAACACCTCCTTCACCCGTTGCATATGGCCCATCTTCCAAAAGCTCCATTGAAACACAAATACTTACATCTTCATGAGGTCCCTCCACGTGAGTGCTTCCTTCCTCCAATGGCTGCATCATGCACGAATCTAGTTCAACTTGGGCATGTAATGGTGCCCCAAGTTCTTTCTCTTTTGCTGGCACTTTTGCAACACATATCGTAGCTTCTTCCTCTTTGTTGCAATCAACAGCTTCATCTTGCCCCATTGCCCAATCAAGTCGAAGGAACTCTCTTTTAACACGTTCTTCCGAGACTTCAAGTTCAACCTGAATTCCTGTTCTATCTTTCTTCATGCGTTCCAACATGTACAAGGTCTACACAAGTCTCTCGCAACATTCTTCCATCGTTTAGCTTGGCCCTATCCTTGACGTGCCTCTACCTCTGCTAAACTTCCCTTATGTTGCACTGTGGCCAATTACTCCAATGCTTCACCCACTTCCTTCGAAACACGCTCTGATACCGTCTGTCACGGCCCAACTCTTAAGGCGACAGCCCAACCTTGTTAACCGACAACTCGTGTGGCACTGACTAACTTTTTCGGTTTTCACTACTTAAGTTTTCGGACTACGCCTTACCAACACTTAGATGATTTGTCGTTAAGTGTTCACTTTCTTCAACAATGCAACAAAAATCAACATTAACTTCATTTACATACGCAACGGAAATACATAAACACAACAACCCAAACAATGTACACAAGATTTACACGGGAGGGGGCAACTCCCCAAAGAAACTTGCCCCGAACTGTTATAATCTTCAAAATACAAATAATAATACAACAGGCCAGCTACAACCTTATGTCGTGCATTGCCTTTCAAAGGTTACAACAAGAGTGCCACACCCTTACGCAGTGCACATAACTCAATTTGAACATAAATGTGCCGAACCTGATGTTGGTGCACTTACGGAGAAACCCCAAAATTCCGCTGTCAAAACTTGCCCAAGTGTTCAGCCCTTGCCTACAGAAACTCGACCTATACCCAGTCTGTGGAAACACACTGCCTGTGTGGAAACCCAGTGTGCGGAAACTTGCCCCGCCTGCGGAACTCGGCCTTGTGCACTTTGGATCTACCTTAGCGAATTTTCCTCTTCCTCCCGCAGTCAACGAACCTTATTAAGCTCATGCTCTTGTAATTTCGCTCTTCTTCCTTGGTCGAACTCCTCTTGGTTGAGTTCCTTGGATACTTAAATGAATGACACTCCACTTGTACTTATATGCCATTCTACCCAACGAATTCACCAAAGGTTGCATCCGTCCACCTTCCTTTGGGTCAGCCTGAACGTCCGCACACCCCAATTGACCTATCCGCATGCCCATCTGCACGTCCGTCCACATGTCCGTTTGCATGCCTCATTCGCACGCTCGTCTGCACGTCCATCTGCATGCCTCATTTGCATGTCGTGTTGGGCGGGCGCCCACCACTACGACACACTTGCCTCACTTGTCACACATTTTTGGTTGAAAAGCGACCGAGTGACTCGCCCCTCGGTTATGTGTGCAGGCCCTTCCGACTCGCTCATGTGCGTTTGGTTAAATGCACCTGTTGACCGAGTTCAGTTTTTTGACTCTCCCCGAGTTGGTGGGTCGTCATGGGCGCTCGCCCAACTTGAGGCCTTGACAATTATGGAGCCTTCATCTTCTAGGTTTTCTTCATAGGGTATCGACCATCTATCACTTTCCTTCACGAACCATATCAGTCATGTCATTCTTCTCTTCATTGGAAAATGATCTTCTAGTCCACATCTGGATTTTCTTCATCCAACTACCTCTTCCCTCTTCCAAGTCATGTTACTTTGAGGATCTTCCATCCATTCTCGGTTGTAGGTGACATCTACAACTCTCTTTCGGTAGCCCTGTTTCAACGCAACCAGATATCGTTCAAAATTAAAATGAAAATCAAATCAAAGTTACCTTTTATGATGGCCTTTCATCATGACATCTGCGTGCTTGCATCACCAAGATCCCGCACATTCATAAACACATCTTCAAGACATTCAATGTCAAGGGTCTCCTTCCTTTATAGACTTTATCAGAGTCTTCATACCTTCTCCATGGAGATGTCCTAGCCAATTTTTTTAGTCATCAGATGTTGATCACTTTCTCTTATCTCATGTGAACATAGTTGCATTTCTCACGAACTCCTCTTCCTTTCTTCATATATTGCTTCCAGGAACTTCTGTACATAGTTCCTTCATTGTTGTCAACCACCTCATATTCCAGATGAGGACATATTATGTTGATTTCATCTTGTAAATATGTGAACATATGCCTTCATGCATCTCTCCAAAGGAAGAGATCCTTCTTCTTCGATCATACTATTGAAAAATGTGTAACTAGGTTCGGTCTTCATAAATATGAAATGTACTTCTTGTATATTGTAAAATAAAAGAAAAATTATTATTGTTATTTTGAAGCATTGGTTTCATGCTCCAGGTCTTTTATTTTAGAGGTCAAACACCCATTGAGTGCTTCTAGGGGTTGTCCTAGGTTAAGAAGTCAAAAGAGTCATTGTCATATATTGAAGACTCCATTGGGCACATTGTAACTTGTAAAAATAATTAATTTTGTATTTAAAAGTGTCAGAATACCCTCCAAGACTATGTCGGCCTGCCAGCTAAGAAGTTGGCCTATTTTGAGGAGCCTCATCCACCTTAGAAGCCTATATAAAGGAAGGAACTCGACCTCCCTTGGACACACATTCACTTCTCATCATCCAAGCGAAGAAGAAGAGCAAGAAGGCTAGCGAAGAAGGAGAAGGGCAAAGGAAGAAGCTTTTGGGCTAATTCTCTCTCACACATGTGAAGAAGAAGAGCTAGGGTTTGCTGCTTCAAGGTCGAAATTCTCAAGTTGTTAGAAGAAGATCGAAGTTGCTAAAAGAGGAGCCTATTAGGTCACTATCTAGCCCTAGACAAGGAAGCAAGTCAAGTGAAGCTACTGGGAGGCCTTGGAAGGCTAATTTTCACTCACACTTGTGGAAGTAATACCAGTTGCAGGGGCCAAAAATTTCAGACCTGCAGTAGAGGCCGAAAATTTGAAGCTGGGGGTCGTAGTTGTGCTGATGGAAGAGATTTGACTGGGTTTGACTTAGACAAAGGAAGCACATAATCAAGAAGGTCAAACTTTGTCTTAGAAGGGTATTAGCCTTGGTCTAGAGGTCTTGGAATTCGTGAATTGAAGAATCTATAAGAGGAGAAGAGATTTTACGAGTTTTCCTCTCAAATGGAGAGGCTTTGGCCCTAGCTTGTAGCCTATATCCTCTGTTCTTGTGCACTATTGTTCCTCTTGTTTTGGTAGCTGTTTGATGATAAGAACAAACATAATAATAAGAGAAGAGGCTAATAAGTAAGAAAAAGTAAAAAGACATCACAAGCAATTATCAAGAATAGAGAAATCATCCTAACTATTCCCCTATAGATTTCTCAACACATACTTATGAGGTAGAGCATTTACCCATGCTTATCCACAACTATATGATGACATGACTTAATTTATAGAACATATACATACCTCTTTTCTCCTTTTGGTCATCTAGATTTCCTTCGACAACTTCCTTTTTTTGCTTGAAAGTTCTTCAACCATTTAGACATGCTGCACTCCTTCGTCATCATACCATCTTCTCTCTAAACCATAGATCCCACACAAGGTGGAATGATCAATGAGGCACTTGCTTCTCCCAAGTAGAGGTGAACCTTCTAATGAAGATTCCAACGAAGGATCTTGATTATCCTCATGTTGCAAATGCTCCTTCCTAATGATGATGATATATGATGACTTCTTTCTATCTTCTATCATGCTAGATGACCTTTTTGTACTCATGCTTTCAATGAGGTTACCAAGAGCTACTTCCTTTTTATGATGATAGCTACATCCATGTAGACTTCTACTCCAGCTATCCTTTCAAGTTTCTATAATGATGTCATGAGCTCTTGCTTCAATCGAATGCTTCTAATATGATGCCATCTCCTAATATAATGCATCTTGTCATACTTACAATGCTTTCTACAAGGATAGCTATCTTTCACAAAAACTGAAAAGAGCTAAGTGAAAGAGATTATCTCAGCCATAGTAGAAATCTTTCACTTCCTCCTTCTTTGATCTCTTTTTCTTAGGTTCTTCCACTTCTTCGGTGACATGGGCTTCTTTCCTTTCTTTCATTTTCTTCTTGTCCTTGTTGAATTTAGGACAATCTCTCTTGTAATTCCCATATTCTTGACAACCGTAGCATTGAATCTTTGACATATCGATCTTTTTTTCTTCTTTTGAGGACCAAACTTTTAACTTGGTTTCTTCAATCTTACACAATGACTAGAGTTCACTGAATTGGGTGGCTTCCTTTTTTCCATAGATGCTTGATACAAAGTTGCCCCATTCATCAGGTAGTGCATTGAGCACCATGGTGGTCATCTCTTTGTCAGACATTATTTCCCCCAACTCTTGCAGTTGGTCTCGTATTTCTGACACCCTCATAAGATATGAGGCTATCCCTTCTTCCTTTGATACCTTCATCTTATATAACTCGGTTCTCAAAGATATTACTTCTCCTGCAGTACTTACGAAGAATAATTCTACCAGTTTGTCATAGATGTCTTTTGACTTTTCCAATTTTGCTACATAGGGGATGAGAGAATCCTTAATTGATTCTATAAGGATTCTTTGAGCCCTTATCTCCCCCTTCATATACTTTGCTAGAGCTTGAGCTTCTTCCTTTGGTGGTTCGACAATTAAACCCTTAACATGTCTAATGACTTCATTTTCTATGAGAATCAAATTTGTCCTCTTCTTCCATGCAAGGAAATTTGATGACCCAACCAATCTATTGCTCTCCTTGCAGAATGAAGTCATTTGATAGTAGATTCCGTCATAGATATAAGGATACTTACTTGACAAGTGAAGATTCTCTTTTGATGGTGATATCTTCAACTTGATGCCTTATTGATTTTGATGACGATGTTTGCTTCCTTGAAGATGACAATGCTTCTTCTAGAGATGTCCCTATTCAAATATGCTTGTGATGAGATTCTTGATTCAAATGAAGCGAGAACACCTTGATTCCTTTGATGATAATGGAAACACCTGTTTTTACTTCCTTGAAATGGAGACTTCAAGATGCTTTGAATGTGTAGTCCTTCTTCGAGTGGAGGTAGGGTCTTTGTGATAATGATGTATGATCTTTCCAAGAATGCTTTGTGTAGAACCCTTCTCGAATGAGTTAGGGTTTTGAGGTCTTCTTAGATCCTTCCTTCAAGATGATGAGTGAGTGAGTCCTTCTTGATGATTTCCTTGTACTCGGCCCTTGTGTATCCCTTATTGATGGTGTGACGTCTTGAACTTTCTTGATACTCCTTTTGATGGTCCTTTTTCAAGCTGCCTTTACTTGTCTTGTCACCTTAGCTTTGATACCATGTTGAGAAATCTAGGGGCAACAAATTAGGCGATTTCTCTTACTTTGATAACTGCTTGTGATATATTTTACTTAACTTAATTAGCTTCTTCTTTCACTTGATTATATTTAGTGTTCTTATCATCAAACAACTACCAAATCATAAAGAACAATAAGACAAGAGGACACAAGATATAGGCGATCAGCCAGGGCCAAAACCTCTCCTCTTGAGAAGAAAACCCATAAGAATTCTTCTTTTCTTATAGAACTTCAATTGAAGAATTCCAAGACCTATGACCCTTGACCAAGACCCTTCCAAGACCAAGTCAATGCCTCTCCTTGACAAGCTTCCCTTTCACAAAGTCAATTTCTGTCAAACTTGCTTTCCAATAGCTGCAGCTTCTCCTTCGACCTCTTTTTCGGCCCTACAATTCTCTGATTGCAACTCAGCCTTATTGCAGAATTGGAAGAATTCCTCCGGACTAACTGTCTCTGCCCCTTTCTGTCTCTGCGTCCTCTCTATGGCTCGAACTCTTTCGACAAACTGCTTCTACTCTCTGGAAAGTCGAACTGCCCAAGGAAATCGATCTCAAGTGTGTTCCTCCATCTACACATCGACTTCTTCTTATAATCTCACAATGGGACTCCAATGACCAAGATTAAACTTAATCAATGGTTGAGATTATTTCTTAGTCGATCTGTGTGAGTTTCCAGAGAAATCTCACCTTCCTTAATTAATTCTTGTTAATTAATCATTTTTCCTAAGTTAGACTTGGGAAAAATTTAATTACTTATTAATTAACTTAATTAAGGCATCTCTAGGTGTATTTTCCTGAAACCTTTTATGGGTTCAGGTGTCCTAGCGTTTCTTAGCCTCTTTGACAACTGTCAAGACTAAAACACCATTCGATTAATGAGTCCCCCTCCATTAATGAGCCTCTTAGTACCTTTTAATGTTTTGTACCATGTGCAATTTGTTAAAATCTGAAAGTTATATGCAGAAATTAAAAAATTCTTTGAAGAAACTTGAAAGTTCTATGCAGAAAACTGAATGTACTTTGCAAAAAATTGAATGGAAGTGAATGTACTTCGCAGAAAATTGAATGGAACTGAATGTACTTTACAGAAAAATGAATGTTCTATGTTTTTGCAATTGCTTAGAATGCAAATTTCTTCTTCAAAACTTTTTCAGATCAACAATTGTAGATAGAACATTAACTTAAGGCTCATATGAAAACCAAGCACAAATATAAGACACTGAGAGTTAGGTCCAATGACCAGGGCAAACCCACAAGGGGAAAACCCAAATGATTCTTTTTCTATTAGATTTCTTCAATTGTTCAGCAGAGTACAAAGAGAGAGAGAGAATGAGAATGAATAAAGTTACCAATGTTTGATCAACTTGCGGCTGAAGTGCTCTTGCTCTTTGTTTGAAGATCTCATTCTCTTGATCAAATTTTGTCCTTCACATTTGCTCTAGCTTTTCCCTTGCTCTCACACTTCTCTTACACACACTCAACATTAGCTCTCCTTCTTCACAATGAACATGCTACTCTCAACTCTCACTTGTTCTTGCTTAAATAGATGAGAAATGAGAGGAGTTACAAAATGAATTCATGCCTTGAGCCAATAATAAGAGAATTGATTTCCATGAGGGAGGAGTTATTTGAGGAGAAGTGTAAGTCATCCCAAGAATAGAGAGAGGTACACTTGTTTTCAGGCGTTACAATTCGAATTAGGGAGAGAGAGAGTTACACTTAGACATGAGAGAATATTTGGTGAGAGTTACGAATTGAATTGAATGAAGGAGTTACAAGTGCATTTAATGAGTTACACTTTTGCAATACATTGAATTAGTGAGAGAGAGTTACATTCTCTTAAGTGTGGAGTTACTATTTTATTCCAAGAGATATGTTTGATTTGTCAAGTAAGAGATTTTCAATTTCATTTACTTATTCCATGAGATAATTCATTTATATTAATCCATTAAAGGTGAGTGACTTCAGATTATTTTATAAATAATAGTATCATAATCATAATAATACTAATAAGGATAAAAATATTAATTCTTGATCTGTATAATCATGATTGATTTGATTTTAAAGTGGATTCCAGATGTTGAGATCATCTTTGATCATTTAGATATGAATTTTTATTTTTGGAAAGTCACTTCCAAATTGAGTCATGACTTACTATTTTTGGAAAGTCATATTAGAATTGTTAGAAATTAAATTTTATTATAAGTGGTTCAAATAGAATTGAAAGATATGATTTCTTCTAGGAGAAATTCATCCCTGAGCTACTAAATTTTAACACTCCCTCTTAGCAAGGGAGGAATTTCTTTTTGCATCAAAGATCTTTGTTTCCTCTGGTCTATTTCATTCATCTCAGCTCAACTTTGCTTTGTAACATTTGTAACAATGAAGTCACAAACTAAAGTAGAATCATCCACTTGACACAAATTTGGAAAGGAAAGGATCATCACATGTAACATAGACAAGGATTGCACTCAAGCAATTTTCATCTCAAAATTTAGGTGATAGAACATAGGCATCACATAGACAAGACTCAAACAAGTCACACATTGTTAAAATTGGCAACTAGGGCCAAACTCCATGTGGGTCAGCTTATTTATGGCAACCGATATTTTTATTGGATCCCTCTTGTCGAGAGGTGTAGGATTGATCTAAAGATCATCCGATTCCAATAAGTATTTATGGAGATATGAATTTATTTAGATTATGGAATTATCATCTAGCCGACCAACAACTTGAGTAGGCTCAGAAGCCCAATGGACGTGTCTAATCATCACCTACACGTTAGTATAAATAGAAGAGGATTTGAAGTCATTTGCAACTCACCTGATCTCCTCTCCACGTCTTGGGTTTTTGGAGAAGGAGATACACTAGGGATTACGCTGGCCTAATATGATGATGCCCTAATGGATAACACAGTCATGAATTCACAAGCTATGGAGATGATATGTGAAGGGTAGCCACAGTCGAAGGGTAGCCGCAGTAATGTGAAGGGTAGTCGCAGTGGAAACTCAACGCTGTAATGAAGGACCACACCACGCAGTCCATACAAGGTACGCACAGTCACGCAGTCATGGCAGCAAACTTAACAGCAACACTCAAACCTTATACGCTGTCCTGTAGACTCATATACACGCAGGCCCTAGATCTGGCAGCGTGGTAGAGATACGTGAAATATATACGCAGCAACACAGGTCATACATGGAATACATCATACATGGAATACGTTGCAATTAAACGCTGTCATACGCAGCAATTCTATACACACAGTCATACAATATACCTTGCAGTCATATAATATACCACGCAATCATATACGCAATAAATATATTGGAACGCAGTACCAGACAGTCATATATATGGGGTATGGAACGCAGAAGGAACGCAATCATATGTATGGGTATGGAATGCAGTCATATGTATGGAACACTGTCATATAGAAGGAATGCCGTCATATGTATGGAACGCAGAAGGAATGCAGTCATATGTATGGAACATAGTCATTTAAATGGAATGCAGTCACATATATACGCCTCATGATGGAACACAGTTATATATATATATGTTGTGTATGGAATACAGTCATATAGACAGTCATATCCCTGATTCACACAGCTAACCCTATTCGGAAAACAATGGGACTGCATGGAGTATTGCGTGGAACTATAGCCTAAGCTGCTTTGCTAGGCTGCAAGCCATAGCAAGCAGCTAAGGCTGATATGTATATGAACTCCATAATGAAGCAAAAGAAAGATAGCATGGGCAGCATTATGAGCAGCATGATGATGCATGATGGTACTACACGGTAAGGTGCAGCAAATGGACGAGATGCAGCACGATGACAGGGGAAGTCGTCACCTTGGAGAATCAGTTGAAGCAAAATGTCTTCAACTGATCTTATCGTTATAAGAAATGATCTATGCTAGATCTAGATAAGTCAAAGTGTTGACATTTGTTGTAAATGTACTATCTCTCTCTCTCTCTTTCGTTGCTGAACTTTGAAGAACATAAAAGAAGAATTGATCAAGGGTTGCCCCACACATTGTGGGGTTTATCCTTGGCTAGCGCCACATCTTGTGTCCTCTTGTCTTGGCTTGTCTTCTGTGATTTATATTCATGTTCTATCTGTAGTTTACTTTAATGTTGATGTGATTGCTAATGTTGAAAATTTAAATAAATTGCTTTGGCATAGAACATACCTAAAGTTAACACTACAAGAATCAAACACAACCAAGTGTTAAGTGGTGGAACACCTGCATCTTAGACAAGTTACATAGACAAGTCTCACTACACCTATTGGCGAGATAGGTGACTTTTCCCACGTCCCAGATTGTGGGTCGGATGCATACTGAGGTCTACTCTTGTGGCACACACTACACAAGAGGTCCCTCATCCTCAGGAGCTTTCCAACATCATTCCCTAATCCTGTGAGATCTAAAAGGGGGGAAGGCAGCTCAGTGTTCTCAATCAGTTGTGACCGCTTCCAGGAAGGGTCACGTCCATAAGTCCAAGTTGCTCTCTAAAAACCAAGAGCTTTCCTTTCGGTAAAGATTTGGTAAGAATGTCAATTATCTAATCGTTAGAGGAGATGTGATGGAGCCTCTCTGCTCCTCTCTGCACCATATCTCGGATATAGTGATACTTGATCTCAATATGATTGGAATTGCCATGAAACACAAGATTTTCTGCTAGACGAATCCCACTCTTATTGTCACAATATATAATTGTTGTGTTTGGAACTTGCTCAAATAGTTCCCCAAAAAGTTTTCTCATCCAAACTGCCTCACAATTAGCCATGCTAACAACAATGTACTCAACTTTAGCTCTACTCAGTGCAATAGACTTCTTCTTTCTACTCATCCAAGAGATCATGGCAGATCCCAAGCTAAAGCAACACCCAAAAGTGCTCTTTCTATCAACAAAGTTTTTTTTTTTTGGTAAATAAGATAGTATATTACTTGGTAAACTGACAGATTACAAAAAGGGTTGTGTGGGAAAGAACCCGACACAATACCCAGCCGAAAAGCTAGTGCTGGTCATAGCATAGGTTGTATTTACAGTACGACCCAGACAAAAGAGGGAACAAAGTACAAAAGAGGAGCTGAGAGGTGCTCTCATTACAACATTTTCAAAATTGAGAAATTAGAAGCCGAGAAAGGAAAAGAACGCCTTATGGCAGCCGACCATGCAAAAATTGTTAACCTCCACGACAGACAGACTTTCGCGGAGGCAAAAGAACATACACTTGGGAAGAAAAACAAAGAAGGAAACCGACTGCATCACTCCTGGTTGGTGGTGACCTGATCCTCATCCAGATGAATGGGAGTCTCCTGAGAGCTTCCCTCCTGCTGCGCAGTGATGACCCAATGACTTGTGGAGGCCCCAGGGTCCTCTTTCTTGATGCTCGGGATCCTTCAACGGTTGAATGGACCTTCGCTGTCGACTTCTTCTTGATGACAATATAATTCGGAGTGTCCCGAGTGATAAATCTGCAATGGTGGATGACTTCTACATACACTACAAACTTTTTAGTGAGCCGGTCAATCTTAGTTTCTAGAGTCTTGGATCGCTCCTCTTGTTCCTGCATAGCAAGCCCCATGATGGTCTTCATTTGCCACCATGTTTCAATTGTACGCGCGTAGAGGTTTTCGCGCGCCTGGGTGAGAGCAGGGTCCGGAATCCATGCAAATTCCGCGTCAACCTCCTCTGTGGTGACCTCTCTACGGAGAATATTGGCATGGGCCTCTAAGTCTGAAATTCGCTGCTGAGTTTCCAGGTTAACCACCGCCGTGAAGCACACCGCTGCGTGCCTAGCAGCAGGCTTTGCGCGAGTGGTAGGGACAGGCCTAGGGATTGCCAATGGGAGGCTGTGCAACTGCGCGCACCTCCCCTACTTGGACCAGGGGTGGAGTTATTCCTTGGAGCCATGAGAGAAACTGAGGGACTGGAATGCATGGGGAACCAGAGAGCGAAGGGAAAATAGAGGAGGGAAAAGGCAGTGAGAAGAATGAGGGGAAGAAGGGGGAGGGGTGAATTTATAGATGCCAGGAGGAGGAGGGAGACTGGAATGAGGGTGAGGGACAGAGAGATTGGAGGAGGGGCAGAGGAGTAATGGTAGAGTAGAGAGGAAGAGGCTGAGAGACGACGATCACACAAGGGAGAGGGGAGGTGGCATCACGATCTCTGGAGACAGGCGAGCCTAGGATGAATCCGTACTTAAGCGCCCTCCACCTGTCCTTCTCATTGAGCAGAGAATCCATCTTGTAATGATGAAAAGTACATGAACAATTATTGTTCGGTAGAGTAGTTATCTTCTTCACTGATTGATGCACATTGCTGATGGATTTCCCCTTCCTGTAATCCTGCCACGCTCGGGACTTCAGGCGAAGGGTACCAGCCGTACCCTCATTCGCCAGTCTGTCCGCAACTTTATTTCCTTTCATTCTGATTGCTTGAAAGTGAAGGCTTGCCATGCTGTCAATTCCCTGCTTGATCCGTTGTATTATTTTGTTTAGGCGCCAATTATCCGAGATCTTGTTGACCTCGAAACCCAACTGAAGTTTTTTGCCAATTTGGGTTGCCAGCGTGGAATCTTCTTTAACTATCTGAGGACTGAGGTTTAGGTTGTGCGCTATGGCGATGCCATGTTCCAAGGCATGAAGTTCAACAACATTATTGGTGGCTGAACCTATATTGCTCTCATAAATCCGGATTTTCTCACCTTTAGAGTTTCTGAAGGCCCCTCCAAAACTTGTTGGGCCCAGATTCCCTTTCGCTGCACCATCGTAGTTGAGCTTGAGAGTCCCCTGCTTCGGCGACCACCACGTGTTATTTTTATTATCATTCATGGGGAGGGAAGTGACTTCGCGACCCTTGATATGAAGGAGATCGAGCATTGAGGGAATTCTCACTTCGCGGAGGTGGGAGGGGCTTTCTATCAACAAAGTTACCTACCCAATCAACATCAGTATATCCATGAAGTCTTATATTTATAGTAGTATATTTCAATCCTATATTGATAGTTCCATGCAAGTATCTAAGTACATGTTTTGGAGCAATTCAGTGGACATGAAAGGGATCAATCATATGCTGACTTAAAGTGTTTACGACAAAAGATATGTCAGGCCTAGTGTTTACCAAAAACATCAAAACACCAATGAACTATCGATACTCTGTGGGATTTGCTAGACTAGGTCCTCCAACTTTGCCACATAATTTCTTAAAGTTCATTTCTATAGGAGTATGCATGGACGTACATTCTACCATAGCAAATCTTTCAAGAAGCTTAACAACATATTTTCTTTGAGAAATATAAATTTCACCAGGTCTTTGCAGACCTCTAGACCTAGAAAGTAATGCATCAAACCAAGGTCTTTCATTTCAAATTCAGAAGCTAACTCCCTCTTACACTGGAGGATAAGAGGTTCTCCTCTTGTCAAGAATAAATCATCAACATACAATACCAAAATCAAAGGTATACCTTAGACTGTCTTGAAGTAGAGATTTGGGTCTGCATTGCTTCTTGTGAAACCAAGCTTTATTAGGTAGCTATCGATGTGAGCATACCAAGCTCATGGAGCTTGCTTCAACTCATATAAGGCTTTCTTCAGTTTGCATACATGAGTTTCCCTGTCATGCTCTTCAAAGCCTTGTGGCTATTCCACAAATACCTCTTCCTTGAGGAAGCCATGCAAAAAAACAATTTTCACATCCATTTGGTGAAGAGTCCATCCCTGGCTAGCAGCTAAGGAAACAACATATCAAATAGTAGTATATTGAGCTACAGGTGCAAAAATATCATCATAATCTATTCCCTTTTTCTGAGAGAAACCTCTAGCTACAAATCTAGCATTATATTTTTCAATACTACCATCTATACCATGTTTAATCTTAAACCACCATTTGAAAGTGACAACAAATTTACTTTGATGTCTAGCAACCACTTCCTAGACATCATTTTAGATGATGGACTCGTATTCTTCAGTCATGGCATCTTTCCAGACTTGTTCTTTTGCAACTTCTTCAAAGGTGCATGGTTTTGCCTGAATGATGTTGCTCATGGTAGCAACATACCCTCGAAACCGACTTGGCTTTTTACTTTCTCGGAACGTTCCTCTTAGGGCAGCGTGTTGTTCAACATCTTACAAGGTAGCTTGTGTTAGTTTTTGGTAGCATCGGAAGTGCTCTAGCCTTGAAAATTGGTGGAGAGTCTAAGGCACATGAGTTCTAAAGAACCCAGAAACCGTTTGGTGAAATTCCATCCAGATTGTATTTTATTAAAATAATTAATATTTTTAATGGAGTTCCGAAGTCTAAACTTAGGAAAATCAAAATATGAATGGGTATTAATCAAAATATGGGTGAGAATGACCTAGAAGGCGGATCAAGTCATGTTTTAATCTTAGCCGTTGATTAGAGACTTAATCTCGGCCGTTGAAGACTCAACAAGAAAAGTATAAAATGGAGGCTTGGGGTTCATTTGGAAATACACACGGAGAGAACGAATTGATCAAGAATTCGATTCCTATGGCAGGGTTTGCTAAGGATTTTGAATTAAGTGATCATTCTGCAGCAGAGGGGCAGTGAGAATCCGAGAGAAGGACTTTCCGGAGAATACAGACAGAGAGGCGGAGAGAGCCAACAGAGCAGAAAAGTTGCCTGTCACGTAGATGTTGGAACTGTCAGGAACAGTTGGGAACAATTGAAACAACCGGGAACACTGACGCAGAGGGTAGAAGCCGAAACTGTCGGGAGCGATAGGAACTGCCGGGAAAGTTGACGCAGAGGGCAGAAGTCGAAACTGTCGGGAATAACCAGAACTGCCGGAACAGCTAGGAAAGTTGATGCAGAGGGCAAAAGAGGTGATGTAGAAATAGCCGGGGTTAGCCAGTCTTGTGCCGGATCAGCCGAAATTCTGCCGGGTGAAGTGAGGTAAAACTCACTCAGATTTTCCGCTAGTATTTTCTCTGTAAAGGATTGCTAAATGAGCATCCTATGTTGATTTGGGGTAGCATCAGATGTGCTCTAGCCATGAAAATTGGTGGAGAGGCTAAAGCACATGAAATATCCAATACCCAGAAATGGTTTGGGCAGAATTTAACCAGTTTGGGAGATATTAAAATAATTAATATTTTTAATGAAGTCCCTAAGTCTAAACTTAGGGAAAATATAATATTAATGTGAATTAATATAAAGCTGAGTTAGAATGGTCCAGAAGTCATGGATCAAGCCAGATCTATTCTTAGCCATTGATTAGAGATTTAATCTCGGCCGTTGAATTGTCAACGAGAAAAGTATAAGAGGAGGCCTGAGGGTCACTTGGAGAACACATCGAGTTGATTGAGAATTCGATTTTTTGGGGCAGGGCTTGTTGAGGAAATCGAAGGAGTGATCAGAGTTGCAGCTGAAGGGCAGTCAATACAAAAGCAGAGAGGTAGAGAGGGTACCAGGAGCATCAGTGCAGAAGCTGGGAGAGAGGGATGCAGAGCCAGCTAGAGGCCACGTAGAGCCAGCCAGGAGCTGTGGGTGACGTAGAGGCTCCAGAGGCAGACACAGGGCCTCTAGAGGCTGACACAGGGCAAGTTCGAGTGACGCTGGGCAGACACTGGGCCAGAAAGGGCTGACGCAGTCCCTAGAGGTTGATGCTGGGGTTTTCGTGGGGCAGATTGGAGTTGGGAGCTGTCAGAGTGTTTATCCAAGGTTTCAGCCGGAACATCTGTCTCTGACTGAGAGGTACTACCGCCGAGAGCATTCTCTGTTGGGTGAGCGATTTATGGCACCTAGATTGTATTTTGAAATTGCTTAATAATAAAACCTTCAAATAGCTGCACTGGTTTTCCCGCATTGGATTTTTTTGGGGACATTAGTCCAAAAATAACGGTGTCACTTGTGTTCTTGTTTTTTCCTTCAGTTGATGATCTATATGTGTTGAGCATGTAGTTGTATTTATTTTTAGTATTTACATGGTAAATAACTTGTTAATTAACAGAACAAGTAGGAAGAAATAAATCAGAAAGTACATGAAGGATTTCTAACAATTAGACTTAGAAATTCCAACATGGTATCAGAGCATGGTTGCAGATCACAGGATAACTAAGGGCATCAGCTGAGCAGAGCAGCAACAGCAGAAACAACTATCCCGAGTGATAGAAGTTGTTCCTAGCGGAAACGCAGCAAGGAAGGGGTGACGCAGTGCTTGCGTGACCAGTTCAAGTCGAGAAGAGGATTAGTGCAGTGGCAGAGAGGAGCAGACTTGACCTACGCAGTGCCCGGTCACCTTTCTCAGTCAGGAAGGATTGACGCCCGTGGCCAGGAGGTGAGGATTTTGTTGGTGTTGTGATTGCGCAGAGCCTGGAGGCTCTAACCTTCAGTTTGTTGGGGCATAGGAGGCTGTGGGTAAGTTGCGGAGTGAAGCTGGTGGGGTACTGTGGTCAGAACAGTACCTAACAGGGCAAGACCAAGGAGGAGGGAGTTGCTGCCGAGGATTTCTAGCCAAGAAATCCGGATCAGTGGTGCAGCTGCACTAACGATCGGAGTGGGGGCATCTCGACATTGGCAGAGGGGTTTCCAGGAGGGAAATCGAGGCTCAGAGGGAGTCACACCGAGAACTTCTAGGAGGGAAGTAGAGAGACTCGGAAGAGTCAAAAGAGGAGCAGCGAAATGGCAGTGAATGGGGTAAGAGATCAGGACAGACTGGATGGAGCCTCAAACTTCGTAGTCTGGAAGGCCAGGATCTTGTCCGTTCTAGATAGGAATCGTCTCAAGCACTTCGCCTTGAACATGATAGCGATCCCAGTTGACCCGGCTGAGAACGAAAAGTACGAGGAGGCAATGGCGAGGGCCAAGAGCATCATCCTTGACGGGGTCAAGGACCATGTAGTACCACATATTGCCGAAAAGGACACGACAAATGCAATGTGGGAGGCCCTGACGAAATTGTATCAGCATACTTCCGTGCAGAGGAAGATGCTACTAGAAAATCAGCTGTGGTCATACTAGATGCAGAAGGGAGAACAGATAGACACCTTCCTCAATCGATTGAAGGAGATTCGGGATCAACTGACTTCCATAGGGTCCATGCCGGATGAGGAGATGTTGGTGAGGACCGCATTGAACGCAGTCTTAGAGGATTGGGAGGAACTATGGGTGGCTCTTCGTCAAGAAGAGATCAGAAGGCTAACCAAGGTAGGAAGCAGTGGCAAGGGGGTCAGAATCAAGAAGGAGGAAGAGGAGGATGCTGCCGTAGCATCTGAGGGAAAACAGGAGAAACAAAAGAAGAAGGACCTCTCCAAGGTCAAATGCTTCCACTGTGGGGAACTGGGTCACTATGCGAGCTAGTGTCCGAGGAAGAAGAGCAAGGGAGAGGCTTCTGAGACCAAGGCTGCGCCAGCAAGGGTGGAGAAAGAAGTGGAGACAGATGATGACTATGCCATGAGTGCTCATGCGCCACTTGAGAGGAAGTGGGGAGACATCGAGCTATAGTCAGACAGACTACAGGCGATGAGGGGCAGGATCCTCGAGGTACCCAACCTCTTGGATTATACCTTGCTACGAGAGCCCCGAAGAGGAGTAGCAGGATTGGCGGATGTCGGTAGAGACGGATGCAGATGGAGCGATAGAGGGAGCTACAGTGCAGGAGTCCCAGGACAACGTGAGGCAATAGTGCGAGATGCACAGAGTTGTTGCAGCAGCGCAGAGGTCAGAGAGGGAGCACTTGTCAGTGACAGAGGGAGCTTCAACATCAAGAGTGTTTCTAGCCTGACGGAGATGTCAGATTTGGGAGATTAGTTACTTACTTCTCAATAATTGAGTTGCAGTGAGCAGTGGCAGTGTTATGGGCAGCTCGATGCAGCATAATGAGAGGGGTTGCAGTGCAGATGCAGCAGTGGCAATGGCAGGGCCATGGACAGCAGCACAGATGCAGAGGGAGCTGCCGTACAGATGCAACAGTGCCAGTGGCAGGGCCATGGGTAGCAGTACATGATGCAGCAGTGCAGAGGATGTTGGGCAGCAGGCCTAGCATCAACACAGGGACCGATGCCGGATGATCAGGGTGATGCTCAGTGAGGAGTATTACTAGAGCACAATCCTCGCTAAGAGGGAGTGTTGATTTGGGGTAGCATCAGATGTGCTCTAGCCACAAAAATTGGTGGAGAGGCTAAAGCGCATGAGATCTCCAAGACCCAAAAATGGTTTGGGCAAAATCTAACCAGTTTGGGAGATATTAAAATAATTAATATTTTTAATGGAGTCCCTAAGTCTAAACTTAGGGAAAATAAAATATTAATGTGAATTAATATAAAACTAGGTTAGAATGGTCCAAAAGTCATGGATCAAGCCAGATCTAATCTTAGCCGTTGATTAGGGACTTAATCTTGGCTGTTGAATTGTCAACAAGAAAAGTATAAGAGGAGGCCTAAGGGTCACTTGGAGAACACACCGAGTTGATCAAGAATTCGATTTTCCGGGGCAGGGCTTACTGAGGAAATCGAAGAAGTGATCAGAGTTGCAGCTGAGGGGCAGTGAATACAGAAGCAGAGAGGTAGAGAGGGTATCGGGAGCATCATTGCAGAAGCTGGGAGAGAGGGATGCAAAGCCAGCTAGAGGCCACATAGAGGCAGCTAGGAGTTGCGCAGTGCCTGAGGAGAGCCAGTGTGGGTGACGCAGAGGCTCCAGAGGCAGACACAGGGCCTCTAGAGGCTGACGCAGGGCAAGCTGAGGTGACGCTGGGCAAACGCTGGGCCAGAAAGGGCTGACGCAGTCCCTAGAGGCTGACACTGAGGTTTTTTTGGGGCAGATTGGAGTTGGGAGCTGTCGGAGTGTTGATCCGGGGTTTTAGCTAGAACATTTGTCTCTAATTGAGAGGTACTACTATCGAGATTTCTCTGTTGGGTGAGCCGGTTTTGGCACCCTGATTGTATTATGAAATTGCTTAATAATTAAAACCCTCAGATCGCTGCACCAATTTTCCCGCATTGGGTTTTTCGGGGACATTGGTCCAAAAGCAACGATGTCACTTGTGTGCTTGTTTTGTTTCCTTCAATTGATGATATGTAATGTGTTGAGCATGTACTTGTATTTATTTTCAGTATTTACATGGTAAATAACTTGTTAGTTAATCAGAACAAGTAGGCAGAAATAAATCATAAGTACATGAAGGGTTTTTAACAGTTAGACTTAGAATTTCCAACATCCTAGATTTGTATTCAGATATTTCTCCTGCACAATAATGAACTCTCAGAATTGTTGCACTGGTTTTCCCGCATTGGGTTTTTCCAGGGACTATTGTGTCCAAAAATAAGTGTGTCCTATGTATCTTGTTCTTTGCTCTGTTTTCTGTTTCATGAGATCAAATATTTAATTAGTGTAGGCTGCAGAAGTAATTTGCTTCAGTATTCAGAAGAATAACTTGGTTAATGTATATTAAAAATCAAGTAGGTGAAGTAGATTCAGATTTGCTGCAATAGGGGTTCCTTCAGTGTGTAGGAATTTTCACATCTCGCAGCCATAATGGTCTCTTTCTGGTAGGAGCATCATGTGGTGGAGGATCTAGAGGATTGATGGAACCCATTGGATTATCAACAAGTTCATTCTCAGGCTCTGGTTCAGACTCAGATGCAATCTCTTTTTCATTAACAACTTGTCTTTCAACAATGGCAGGAGGAGGAGAGTCTCTTGCTTTTTCTAAGAGTTGCATCTTTATCAAATGTTACGTCTTCGCTACACTCTATAGTTCTTTGACTAGGTATATCAATTCTATAAGATTTTGAATTATCACAAAAACCAACAAAACCTTTCTTGCCTAAAGCTTCCAGTTTGTTCATTTTCTCTTTTTGCACATGGAAGTATACATGACAACCAAAGATTCTCAAATGACTCACCTCGAGCCTTTTACCAGTGAAGACTTCTTTAGGAGTTTTATTGTTTAAGGCTGGATGAGGAGTTCTGTTTTGCACATAAAAAATAGTATTTGCAACTTCTCCCCATAGAAACTTTGGTAGCTTTTGATCATGCAACATGGCTTTGACTGCTTCCATAGTGGTTTTATTCTTCCTCTTAGCCACATCATTTTGTTGCAGATTGTATGACACGTTGATTTCTTTCTTTATTCTAACGTCTTTGCAAAGATCATTAAAATCATTGGAGGTGAACTCTCCCCCATTATCAGATTTGAAAGCTTTGATCAACTTTCCAGTTTGTTTTTCAATCAGAGCCTTGAAATCTCTCAACATGTCAAATGTTTCCCCTTCTTTTTTCAAAAAGAATATCCATGTCTTACGAGAAAAATCATGAAATACAAGTAGCCACTAAGAGAAGTAACAGGCACAGGTCCACATAAATAATAATGTATGCTCTGAATTACCTGACTAGTTTTTGTTATGCTTGAAGGGAATGGTCCCTTTACATGCTTTCCACTTGCACATTCTGAGCAAACTCCTCATGATCCGTTCTAATCTCAGATATTCCAGAAACCATCTTCCTCGTTGGAAAATGTAACTAGGTTCGGTCTTCATTATTGTACTTGAGTCAAAATGTAATTTATTTGTCAAAAGAAAGTGAAAAGAATTTTTAGTATTAAATTGAATTGACTTATTAAAGCATGGGTTTCATGCTTGGGTCAGTTATAGGTCAAGCCTCCATTGTAGGCTTTAGGTTATTGTCAAAGTCATTTATTGTGTGGTCAAAGACTCCTCCATCAAGTCATCCTCTTCAGCAAAAGTCATCACTCGACCTCTTCATCAAAGTCTTCAAGTCGACTTCCCTCTATATATTCATGTTGGCCTAATATAAGGACGCATCCCTTCATATAGTGACGTCGGCCTAATTTTAGGGGAAACAACTATATAAAGGGGTATAGACTTTCGCATAAATGATAGATAAGGAAGTTCAGATAAGATTTCAGAGGTAGTATTTTGCTACTACTATGATTTCACAAAGATGATCACAACAAAGAAGATTTCGTATAAATTTGAGAGGAAAAGTCTCGGTGCTATCTCATAGATCTCGATGCTATTTCAAGGACAAGGTCTCAATGAAACCTCAGGAAGAAGGTTTCGGTGCTTTCTCAGGAGAACATTTTGGTGCCATCATAGTAAAGGTTTCGGTGTCTCCACAGAGATAAGATTTTGGTGTCATGACAATGATGAGGTTTCGGTGGAATCACAGTGAGGAGATCTTGGTGTCATGACAGTGATAAGGATGATGTCTCGGTGCAAATACAATGACAAGTATTCAATGCAATAATAGTGAAAGAAGGATGACTTGATGGAGGGAGTCTAGACTAGTTTGGAAGGGTCATGGTCGTCTTATCTTGAATCTAATGAAGGAAGAATTTTGTGACTGAGTTTTCCCCTCGAGGGGTTTTTTCCCTGACAGTGTGCCTATATCTTGTGTTCTCTTTTATTTGTTGCTTGGCATTATCGTGATGATAAGAAAAAATAACTAAGAGATCAAATACTAATAATGAAAATATCACAAGTTAATGTCATTAAGAGGAAAATTGTTTTAACTGCCACCTATATGGATTTTCCAACATGGGTTCAGAGCTATGGTCAAAGTCAAAGGCAATGTTTACATCTTTGAAGCTCTCTTAGTAAGAAGGTCAAAGGCATTTTGTGAAGGGTCTGTATTAGTATTTCGATGAAGGCATAGTTTGATAACATATTACTTCACGATATGGTTTCGATGCTACCACTATGATAGGGTCTCGGTACAATGACAAGATCTTAGAGACTACAATTCGGTGCTATGATTGACTACAGTTCAGTGTTATGATAAACTATAGCTCGATGCTATGCTAACCACACAGATTTGGTGCTCCCACAGTTCAGTACTACTACAATTTCGATGCCACTACAATGGTTATATTTCAACATTATTACAATGAAGGAAGCTCAGATTGTTTGTTGATATGATATACCTCAGAACTATCACAATTTTCGAGCTATTACAATGATGACGGTTTTGGTGTTAGTGTAGTTCGATAATGCTACAGTGGGTCTATCTTGGTGCTACCACTACTTTAGTGCAATCTCTGTCCCTGTGTAATTACAGTGATGAGAGTTAGCAACAAACATCACAAGTTCGGATCTACGGAGAGAAATCATAGAAGTAAACTCGCATAAAATATCAATGACTCGGTGACCTCATTTCGATGCAATTTCAGTGATCTCATCTCGGTGACCTTATTTCGATACACTTTCAGTGTTATAAGTTCAAAAGAAGAAATCTCAGAAACTCGCATATACCTTTTTGTGATGAAGTCTCGATGATCATAGTGAAGTTGTTTTGGTGTATCTACAATCTCGTTGCCATCTCAGTGCTATGATATTTCAGTGTAAAATGCAGAGATGAAGCCTTCCACAACACCACAGTCTTTCAGAATCCGAAGTCTGTCCTATAAAGTATGAAATTGATAGTCCAAGGAACCAACTTGAAGAAAGGACTCTTTGAGGATTTGAGTACAAGGAACCATGTAATTATTGTTACTATAACAAGTTATCAAACTAAGAGGTATGCAATTACAAGGTACGTTTGTTCATGAGTTTTTAGATCCTTGCTTATAACTAGACTATGATAAAGATAGTAATCCCTAGATTAGAACCTTAATACTTGTTTGAATGTTTCTAGAGATTACAAATAATCTAGGATGTCAAATAAAAGGTCCCACTGTTGATTGAAAATATGAACAACTTATCATAGGATTCCATCCTCCATGATTATAGATCTAACTTAAGAAGTCAAATCATGTCCTTGGTATCACATGTTCTGCTTGAAAGTATGCATTACAGGTATAGAAGATCGTGGCTTACACTTCCTACAAGGTTTGTCAAGAAACATCTCCAGGTATGTATTAGACTATAAAATTCTATTTATCTTATTTTGAAAATTTGCATTACATGACTAACATCGTTATGTCTAAACTTGAATCATAATGATTCTTGTTATGGGTGATTTATCACTTGATAAATCTATCCCTCCTCATATTATTAATTGATTTTGTAGAACCCTAGACAGGTTCTCTGGAAAACCTAACCTAAGGGTATGTTGACAATGTGTGAAACTCTAGCCTGCTTAGGGTTATTGTGAAATGCTATTTGAAGTTTTTGTTGATGATGTCATGTTTTGAATCTCGGTATGATCATGAAATCTTAACTTGTTAGGGTTGAATGATGTTTGTCTGAGATCCCGAGCCTTTGAAATTTTGAAATAGTAGGGTTTGCTTTACTATGAAACCCTAAATCTTTAGGTTTGGTTGGGTCTACAAGCAAAACCCTTGTTATGTATTTGAAGTCCTAGGAATGAATCTCTAGGTATGTGTTCATCTAGTTGAAATCCTAGCATGGTCTAGATCGGTATATGTGTAACATTTAATATTACCTGACATATGATATGCTTATCATATGCTGATGAATTCCTAGATATATGTGTTGGCTTGAGTGTTAATAGTCATGAATCCTAGGGTTTGGAACTAAGCCCTAGTCAAAGTTTGTTTCTCTAGGGTGATAGTATTTGTGAAATTCTAGGGTTTTGGAGTTGAACCTTAGTAGAAGTAAAAATCTCTGATGTATGATGACAATGTGATGATTTGAGATTTGTGTAAGATTGTTGAAATCCGAGTTTTAATTGGGATTGATGTTTGATTGAAAATCTAGGGTTTGCAACTAACCCTAGTGGAAGCTGGTCATGTTAATGACTAAATTATGATTGGTTTTGATTGATTCTTTTGTATGAAATCTAGGATTTGTATGAATCCCTAGTGGAAAATCTAATATATGAATTCTGAAAGTTGTTAGATGCCTTGTAAATCTATATTTGTTTGAATTGTTTCTAGGGTTTGCTATATGTTGTAGTAGGGTATGTCACACCTTTGAAAGAAACATTGAAACCCTAGATGGAATGAAAGTTGTCTAGGGTTTATGACAAAGTCCCTAGAAAGATGTTGAAGAGTATGTGTCTCTTGTTTAAGTTTGGTTATCTGATATATGTAAGGTTGAAATGCTTTCGTAATTATGATATGGCTAACTTCATGCTTCTATAGTTTTGGCTGTACTTGCTATCTAGGTTGTGCAAGTACACAATCTTCAATATGGTGAAGATTTTCGTTGATGTGATAAGCATGGTGGGGATGGTGATAACTCTGATGAAATGGTTGGAAGCCACGAAAGATTCTCCAATGACGAAAAGAAGAAATTGATCTCTCTAAGTTAAGAGGGAGCCTGGATAGAGGAAATCTCCGTAAGTTAAGAGGGAGTCTGGATAAAGGAAATCTCCCTGGTTGAGAGGGAGAGCATAGTTTTGATTGGAGAATGAAGGATATGTTATTGCATGTGAAGTAAGAAAGGAAAGTGTATAAGGAATCTTCTGTCAAAGATTTAGTTGATAGTCCTACTATGAAAAGTTGAGAAGCAACATCAAGTTGTCAGGAAAACCTCGAAGGTTTGTATTTGATATTATTGATTGGGGTTGTGTTTGTAAAGGTAAATATCTCGAAGGATTTTGATAGCATGTTGGTTACCAATTAGTTTGATTGGGAGAGATTTGTTGTCCTTGATTTGTTGGATCAAGGAGTGTTGAGTCTTTGTGAGTGAAGCATTGCGTGGGAGGACATCTGGCCGACACTTTGTGTTGATGTCTAGGTCCCGAAGTTGGAAAGGTGGCGTTGGTCATTGAGCTCTGACACACACTTGGATTTCTGGGTTGATGGTTAGCAAGTAAGCCTAATGGTACCTAGAGAGGCTGAAAGCTTGAGTCCATCTTATTCCCACCCGGATAGATTGCCCTGGTCAGGAATCTAGTCCGTGGCATTGCAGTGCCTAAATTGTTGAGAGACCAATGGATAGATTGCCCTGGTCAGGAATCTAGTCCATGGCATTGCGGTGCCTAAACTTCTTCATAGATGATGTGTTGAGATCTTCCATGTACCTCTGTGATTATATGTAAATATGAATACCTCCCTAGTTAAGAGGGAGTGTTGGAAAATGTAACTAGGTTCGGTCTTCATTATTGTACTTGAGTCAAAATGTAATTTATTTGTCAAAAGAAAGTGAAAGGAATTTTTATTATTAAATTGAATTGACTTATTAAAGCATGGGTTTCATGCTTGGGTCAATTATAGGTCAAGCCTCCATTGTAGGCTTTAAGTTATTGTCAATGTCATTTATTGTGTGGTCAAAGACTCCTCCATCAAGTTATCCTCTTCAGCAAAAGTCATCACTTGGCCTCTTCATCAAAGTCTTCAAGTCGGCTTCCCTCTATATATTCATGTCGGCCTAATATAAGGATGCATCCCTTCATATAGTCATGTCAACCTAATTTCAAGGAGAAACAACTATATAAAGGAGTATGGACTTCGCATAAAGGATAGATAAGGAAGTTCGAATAAGATTTTAGGGGTAGTATTTCGGTACTATTATAGGATAGGAGTTCAAATACATCACAAAGATGATCACAACAAAGAAGATTTCGTATAAATCTCAGAGGAAAAGTCTTGGTGCTATCTCATAGATCTTAGTGCTATCTCAAGGACAAGGTCTCGGTGAAATCTCAGGAAGAAGGTTTCGGTGCTTTCTTAGGAGAACATTTCGGTGCCATCACAGTAAAGTTTTTGGTGTCTCCACAGAGATAAGATCTTAGTGTCATGACAATGATGAGGTTTCGGTGGAATCACAGTGAGGAGATCTTGGTGTCATGACAGTGATAAGGATGATGTCTCAGTGCAAATACAATGACAAGTATTCAATGCAATCACAGTGAAAGAAGGATGACTTGATGGAGGGAGTCTAGACTAGTTTGGAAGGGTCATGGTCGTCTTATCTTGAATCTAATGAAGGAAGAATTTTGTGACTAGGTTTTCCCCTCAAGGGGGGTTTTTCCTTGGCAGCGTGCCTATATCTTGTGTTCTCTTTTATTTGTTGATTGGCATTAATCTTGATGATAAGAAAAGATAACTAAGAGATCAAATACTAATAATGAAAATATCACAAGTTAATGTCATTAAGAGGAAAATCATTTTAACTGCCACCTATATGGATTTTCCAACATTCCTTACATGAGGTAAGGCTTTGCAGTGTAGGTGAGAAAATCTTCTATGCCATATCTCACACTGAAGATCGGTATCGTGGACCAGTGCATGAGTGGGTTTACCATTAACTTTGTAAATCCCTTCACATCTTGATCCAAGAGTGAAGGCTTTTCTCATAATTGAGTTCAAAGGCTAGGTTAGAACTTTTCCGTTAATAAAAACAACATTCAATCCTTTATCTTCTAGAGCAGATATGGATACAAGATTCTTTTTCAAACCAAGTACATATTAAACTTCTTGCAGAAAAATAGATTTGCCATCATCTAACCGAAACGAAACTGGACCATAACCTTTAACTTGGTGAGTAGAATTATCTCTAAGGATAATATTTAAATGAGTCTCCCTCTCAACTGGATTAGAGAGTGCTTCTTTGTAAATGGTAAAATGTTTGGAAGCACCACTATCAACTAACTAACTATCAAATGAATCTGCATAAGAAGAATTGGAAAGAGAAAAAACAAGAAAATATTCTGATTGAGTTTTTGCTGCATTATTCTATATCTTGGATTTCTTGTTTTCTTAGGATGCCCTTTTCTTTGATTTTCAGAAGAGTCTTTTCTATAATCAGATTTGTTTTGAAATCTAGGTGCTATTATTCTTTCTTTATAATCACGAGCAAAGTGACCATGCTTTTGGCAGTTAAAGCATCAACTTTTGACATGTCTAGATTCCATTTATTTGATTTGAAAGCAAATGCCTTTTTATTACCTTTCCTTCTCTTGTCATAGGCTAAAAATGCAGTAGGTTTTCCTTCTTCATGATGTGAAATTCTCCCTCTAGAGATCATTCTGACCTCCTCTTGGATACACTTTTCCAGGAGCTCATCAAATCTGGAAATAGTGTTGATATCGCTGATGGTGGTGATAAAAGTCTCCCAAACAGGAGAAAGGCCTCCAAGCACAATCAACACCATTTCTTTGTCGGGTACAACTTCACCAATTGTTGACAGTTGATTCTTGATTTTGATCATTCTTAGGAAGTATGCTTGATCCATCTCTTCTCTGTTCATCTTGATGTCCTCCAGCTGATTCTTCAAGACAATAATCTGGTTCAAGTTACTAATTGCAAACATGCCAATTAGTTTGCCATACATTTCTTTAACTTTCTTCAAACCAGAAACATAAATAATGAGATGATCAAGGATAATTTTTATAGCTTTGATTTCACCCTTTTTATGTTTGGATTTGACAGCAACACTTGAATTCTGTGATGGATAAGCTATTCTGTCTTCAATATACTCCAAAACTTCGCGTTCGTCAAGGGTGATATCTAGCTTTGTTTTCCATGGACCAAAGTTTGAAGCATCATTTAATTTCTCCTTTACCTTGAAGTAGGATCATCTTGATAAAAAATACTTTGGCAGCAAGTGGGGTCTCTTCAAGTGATCTTTGGTCTCCTTGGACTTGTCTTCACCAAGAGGCTCAGATACCATGTTAAAATCTGAAAGTTATTTTTTTTTTTGCAGAAACTTGAAAGTTCTATACAAAAAACTGAATGCACTTTGCAGAAAATTGAATGGAACTGAATGTACTTTGCAGAAAGTTGAATGTACTATGCAGAAAACTGAATGTACTTTGTTGAAAACTGAATGTTTTATGCTGTTGCAATTATTTAAATTACATCTTCTTAAAAAATTTTCAGATCAAAAATTGGAGATAGAGTAAGAGCAAGTGTGAAGGATCATGAAGAGTTTGCACTTCACTTGCTCTTCAGTGTCTTATATTTGTGTTTGGTTGTCTTATTGCAGACCTTTTCATATTGAAGATCTTGAAGATATCAGACCTATTCTAGTTGCAAACTTTAAGCTCGGACCTATCCTTTGTTCCAAGTTCTTGGTATAATTCAAGTTGCAGATTTGGCCTCCCTCAAAAGTAGACCTCGGCCTCTTTGAGAAGCAAATTAAAGAGCACTTTTTGAAGAATAATTTTGTGCTTAACCAAAGGTTTCTTGAGAGACATCTTGATCAAAGGTTTGGAGCAATCTTGGAGCTAAATTTAACCTTGGTTTGATCTATAGTTTGGGGTTGTTTTTTAAGCTAGAATTAATCAATTTTGAAGTCCCTTTGAAAACATTGTTGAAGAACACTAGTGAAGTCTTCTAGCAGTTTTGACTCTAGGACATTGAGAGTAGTATATTGGGTATTGTTTGGAGCAATGATTGAAAATCTTAAAGCATCCTCATTGAAGAACCCTTGCAGCAGTCTTATTGAAGCATCATCAAAGGCAATCTTGTAACATTGTGTTGAAGACCTATTGAAGACACTTGTAGAAGCAGATCTTGGAGTCATTCTTCAAGACACTGTAGACCTCGTGATGTATAATTAAGACCCTCATGGAGTAACATTGGAGAAGATTGTTTGGGTATCATGAAGAGTCTTGCATACACCTTCTGTAGCTGCTAAAGTTGTCATTGATGAACAAAGTGTTTTGAAGATTAATTGAGGGCATTGTTGAAGGCAATATTGAAGATATTATTAAGGCTTGTTGCAGAAGACATTGGGAGCCTAAGAGAACTATTGAACCCACTTTGAAGAACAAAAACAAAGGGTTAGAGCCCTAGAGGATTGGTGTCCTCAAAGAAGACTAGGTTGGAGCTTGGGCCAGATAAGAGGGTTGGAGTCCTCAAGTAGACCAAGTTGGAGCTTGGTGGTATAGTACATGTTGGAGCCTGGTTTGATTGAAGATTAGAGTCTTCATCTAGGGTTGGAGCCCTGAAGTGTTATTGTACTTGAATTGTTGTAAAAAGAGGATTAGAGTCCTTGCCATTCTTGTTAATAAAATTATTCTTTTGTTGTACTTTTTTGTGTTTTGATTTATTATGTGATATTAACTGCATAAAAGTAACAATTCTAAAAGAAATGCTGATTCACCCCCTCTCTTAGTATTTCCAGCAATTGGTGTTAGAGCTATTACCTTCAGTCTCAGCCTAACAATTGTAAGTTATATCCTTGGAACACAAATAGAAAAATGAAGAATGAAAGGCTCCAAACCATTTGAAGATGTCAAGAATTTAGATAAAAAGTAGGTTGACAAAGCTCCCTTATTCAATGGAGCATACTTTGAGGCATGGAGATGTAGAATGAAATTCTTTTTGATGTCTCAAGGATTTAAGGTATGGAATTTAGTGACTATCGAAAGCTCAGAGGAGTCAAAAGAGTTTGATACAAAAGCTATAAAAACAATCTTGAGTGGCCTACCAAATCCTATAAAGGTCAAAGTGGAGAAATGTTCATCAACAAAAGAGCTTCGGGAAAATCTTCAAGATCTTCACTCAAAAGGATTATTGGGCATGACCTCTAATCAAGAAGATGATGGCAAAGAGCACAAAGATGATCCAGAGAAGACAATTCAAAGCAAAGATGAGGGCACCAATTTCATAAAGGAGGATAATGAAGTGATCTTTGAAGTTGAGATTGAAATAGATCTCAAGACAAAGCTTGTAGTTGCCCTAGAGGAAATTAGCAGTTTGCAAAAAGAAAACGAGGAACTCAAGAAGCATCTACAAAATGCTGATCATGACCTTGCCAAGACAAAGAAGGAAGTTGTCCTTTTAAGACATCAAGTACAAGAAATAAGTGAGGATCTCAACAAGCTTAGGTAGAATTGCATCAAAATGAAAAGAAACACAATGAAGAAGTTACCTTCATCACAAATCAATTAGAAGAAGAAAAAAGAAGGGAAATTATTTTTGAGAAGTCATCTCAACCAAAGATCCAAGGAATTGAGGAAATTAGAAACAAAAATTGGTCAATATAAAGAAAAAGTCACCTCCCTAAAAGCTCAACTAGAAGAAGCAAAGAAATAGATGCAAGGAGTTGAAGTTAAGAATTTAAAGGAAGAATTGGTCCTCCTAAAAGGACAAGTTGATGAAGTAGAGAAGGAAAGAAAAATCATGGCATGCCAACTAAAAGAAAAGGATGAAGAGACTAACAGATTTGAAGCAGATGTCATCTCTTTTAAAGTCCAAGCATGTGAAGCAACAAGGATGAAGGAATAAATGGAGAGTCAATTGGCAAAGAAAGATGAAGATTGTGAGAAGATGAAAGAAGAGATTGTTTTTCTAAAGAAAGAAGTTGATCAACTAAACAAGAACTTGAAGAGTTCTCAAGCCTTGGATGACATCCTTAGTCATCAAAGATCCCCTCTTGACAAATCTGGTCTTGGATATGTAGGTGAGTCTTCTAGCAAAAGTGATGCAAACCCTAATGTATCTAAGGACAACAATATGGAGAAGCTTGAAAGTTGTATTGATACCCCTAGCTCCAACAAAAGCAAGGAAATGAGACATAATAACGTTGGAAGGACCTATACTTCAAGAAGATATGTTGATGTTACAGGTAACAATGAATATCATCAAAGAATATCAAGGCAAAACAACTTCAGAAATGCACCAAGACAATCTTCATCTTCCAGGTATCAAACTATATTCTTTGGCTATTGTTACTCTTGTACAAATTTTGGGCATATGGCAAAGGATTGCATGGCATATAACAAAGAGGACTCCAATTAGTTCCCCAAAAATAATATTGCAGGGAGATACTCCAATGTGCACACCTACAAAAATTATGCTCCATCATTCATGTACAAAACTGAATGCTTCAAATGCCATAATGTTGGACATTTAGCTAGAGATTTCCAATTAAAGTGGGTCCCTAGCAATCTGAAGAATCATCAACCAAGCATGGGAAAAGAGTCGCAAAGGTTTGGAGAAGGAAGTAGGTTGCACCAACAAAAGAACATATTGAATGTGTCTTGAATGCTCTAGGCATCAATACTTGTTGTTGATGAATTTAAAGGCATCATAGGCAGGAACTATGTTCCACCAAGGTTCTGCCTATTAAGAAGATCATGCATACTATTAGGGGGAGCATAGGTCAAACACCATGATAGCAGAAGCAACTCTATGACAAAAAGACGAGCATGATGACAGGGGGAGCAACATACTTATCATGAAGAATTATCCTTGATGAAGGAAAGGGGAATTAAGACAAATGAAATAGCATGATGACATGGGGAGAAACATGATGATAGGAGGAGCACTTGATGGAAAGACATTGTCAGGAAAAACACCGCATTTGCCATTGATGTCAAAGGGGGAGAGAACACTGAAAGGGGGAGAGTATTGCCATTAATGACAAAAGGGGAGATTGTTGGATAAAGTTGTCATTGATGTGAATATAATGATGTCATTGTTGAAGATGATGACTACAAGAAACCTTAGTCCTTATCATAGTTTTAAAAACTGGAACTAGGTTTTGAACCTGATGCTTATCTAACTTTGATTCGGACCAAAACCGGATCAAATCGGATCGCACTAGATCCAATACACTGGAATTGGAAAAAATACATGAAATAATTACTTTTAATGAAAAAAACTTATTTTTAAGATTACAAACTAGGATTCCAAACCATTAAGAGACAAAATATGGAAAGTCTTCCCATCTATATACCATGTAAGGGTGCATACATCAAAATGACACCAAGTGCAATACATATCAATGATATAATTGACAAAATACATAACCAATGAGGCTCTAAATGGCCTCTAGAGTCCAAAAACAATGCTACAATGTGGCTTTAAATGGCCTCAAGAGTCCAAAAACAATGCTACAATGTGGCTTTAAATGGCCTCAAGAGTCCAAAAGCAATGCTACAACTCAAGCTACTAGGCCACTAGCCTACTACAAATCACTGGTCGACATGATCACTAATCAAACTCATCACCACTACTACACATGGGATCATCACCAGGAGCTACATAAACATCATCTAGCTCAGAGTTTGAGGACTCCTCAAACTCCTCTCCAGCCTCAATAACAGTACTAGTAGTAGCATGAGCAACAACACTAGGCCTAGTAGAACTAGAAGCACGAGTTCGCTAAGCTGCACGACTATTGCTTCCCTCACAAGTCACCATGTGCCATGCTTGGTCTTGTTGGTTCACTTCCTTCAGCTCTTGGTTCAATTACTAGATTTGCATTGGGATCAACACCCTCAACTCCACTAGACAACTCCACATCAACTCCAAGATGACAAAGAATCTCCAAACTTGTCGTTGCTCCAAAACTCAATGTTTCTACAGAATTGTCCAAGCTCTCATATGCTCACAAACATTAGAAATCAAATGTGTGAGGCAAATAGGAGCTTAGGATTCCTTTTATAAGCTTAGGGAGCCATATTTAGAAGGGGACCTACCATGGTTTGCTAAAAACCACTTCCAAAAGCCACTTGCAAGCCCCATCCACATGCCCAACCTTGTGGCTTCCTAACTGGCCGCTTTTTTTACAAAATCGGCTGGTTCGGACTGGTTAGGTACCAAATTGGTCCTAACCAACCAACCAATTGGATTTGTTGGGCTGGTTTGATATCTTAGGGAGCTAACCGATCGGTTTGACCGATGTTCAGTTCGATCGGACCGGTTTTTAAAACTAGGGTCCTTATCTAGGAATCCCCAACTTGAAAGAAACCCTAGCATGAAATATGCCTTAAGCCCTAGTTGAAGCATACCCTAACTTGAAACCCTAGAAGGTTGGCAAAACCCTCAGAGAAATCCCATAAGTGCATATGTGCATGATGCCCTAAGCCTAGAATCAGTTAAGTCAATATGATGTCATGTCTAGCATTGTTGAAGCTAGCCATATGTATCATTGATGATGGCAAGCCCTAGAAGTCGACATGTCCTTGTATGCATGTATGAAACCCTAACATAAGCCTTAGGTACCCTAGCTTGTTGAAGCCCTATAGAAGATATTCATGATGCCCTAGTCCTTGTTCCTTATTTAATAAAGATGCGCTAATTCTAATAGGTCCATGACAATAATGACCCTAGTGTTATTGTAGACCAAACCTTGCTACCCTAAGCCTATGCTCGCAAATGAAACCCTAAGCCCCAAATGCATATGCCAAATATATAACACTAGCCCTATGTCCTAAATGATGAATAATGAAACCCTAGCACTATCTTACCATGATGAAACCCTAGCACTACATTACCATGATGCCCTAAACATATGAAGCCCTAGCAAGGCCCTAAGGAACCCTTGATGTAGTCTAATCCCATGCACATAAAAGCTGTTGTAAATCCCTAAAATTCTGACTGTTCGAGATGTCAAACCTTAAGTTCTGAAAAGAAAAAAATATTTTTGACATTGACACAATATCTGAGAACTGTTGCTTACGCCAACTTGTAGAGGAGGTCAAGAGCTTTCTAATGAATATTCATATGCCCTATAATTCTTTACCATTGAAGATAAATTATTTTTTGAAGTTAAAATATGTCAAAAATTGACAAACTGGGAAGCCTACTCAAGTCGGCCCAAATGTAGGCTCCACCTCCCAGCAGTCACATCTCTTCAAACATACAAAGAAGTATAAATAAAAGTAATAAACAGTACGGTCAAGGCATTATTTCGGCTCAGAGATGAGAAGAAAATTGTAGAATGAGGTTAAATAGGATACGACTTGGGGAAAACTTTTGATTTGAGACTTGTAGAGACTATTTGAGTTCAGACCGTGGAGAATAACATATTCAGAGCTGTGGAAAGGATCCAAAACTTCGACCCTCATTTACAGACCCTCTTGCAGACCTGCAACAGCTCAAATTCAGACCTGTACAACTTGGATCTGAGATTTGAGGACAGTTTGGACCCGTGAAATATAGTAATTTTGACCTTGCCTTGACTTTGTGTTGCTGACCTGAACAAAACCTTGGACGATTTTCTGTGTTTTGTCTCTGTGCAAGAAAGGACGGTTTTTGAGAGAAGTCTTGGTTGACCTGTAAGTTGTGGCATATAAAATTTCTGAACAGACTTTGGCCTTGTACCAACCACAAGTTGCAGACCTTCGACCTGATATCTTGTGACAAAGTTTGGATTGCAGACTTCAGATTTGTTGGAGATCACTTTTGTTACAGATCTTGGGGTAGTTCTGAAAATTATAGACTCAAAGTTGCAGACTATGAAATTGGAGACCTGTTCTTATTTTAGATCTTGAAGATATCAGACCTATTCTAGTTGCAGACTTGAAGCTCGGACCTATCCTTTGTTCCAAGTTCTTGGTATAATTCAAGTTGCAGATTTGGCCTCCCTCAAAAGCAGACCTCGACCTCTCTGAGAAGCAGATTAAAGTGCACTCTTTGAAGAGTAATTTTGTGCTTAACCAAAGGTTTCTTGAGGGGCATCTTGATGAAAGGTTTGGAGCAATCTTGGAGCTAAATTTAACCTTGGTTTGATCTATGGTTAGGGGTTGATTGAATCTTACCACCATTCCTACTCCCTGCATGATGTCTAGTTGTGAACCTATCAAATATAAAGGAGCTCTAATCATTGATCTGTAAAGAGTAGCATCCACCATATGAGATTCATCATCCTTACTTAGCTTGCAACCTGTAATGATAGATGTGCTCACAGTAACACATTCTTCCATCCCAAATCACTTGAGCATATCTTTGAGATATTTTGCTTGTGATATGAACATACGCGCTTTGGTTTGAGTTACTTGAAGTCCAAGAAAGTAGGTCAACTCATCAATCATCGACATTTCAAATTCTTTTGACATGTTTGACTCATTTCATCATTGTTGCTCCCCAAAATTGGATCACACACGTATACCAATGTGATTAACAAATTGTCTTTTTCCATCTTCATGTAAATATTGCTTCCTGCAACTCCTTTCTTGAAGCCTTGCTGTTGAAGATAGTGATCAATTCTAGCGTACCAGGCTCTTGGAGCTTGTTTTAATCCATACAGGGCCTTCTTCAATTTGCAAACAAAATATTTTCCTTCTGCTAAGTCGAACCCTTTTGGTTGTTCCATGTATACTTCTTCCTTTAGGTCACCGTTTAGAAATGCTGATTTTACGTCCATTTGATAGACTTTGAAGCCTTTAGAATAAGCAAATGCCAAAAACATCCTTATAGATTCTGAGTGAAGGTTTCTTCAAAGTCAATTCCTTCAATTTGAGAGTACCCCTTGCACACCAACCTTGCCTTGTTTATGATGATTTGTCCATCTTCATTCATTTTATTCTTATACACCCACTTGGTTCCTATGACATTCTTATCCTTTGGACGAGGTACTAGCTCCCATGTTCCATTCTTTTCAATTTGATACATCTCTTCTTCCATTGCTTTTATCCAATGAGGATCCTTGCTTGAGTGAAATTTTCTGGTTCTATCGTGGATAATAGGGAATATCATTCCTTTTTGGTGTATTTGTCATCTTTCTTCGAGTTTGTATTCCATCATTTACATCACCAATAATTTGATCTTTTTGAACGAACTTTACCCTTGATGGAGTTTGAGATGGTTCTTTTTGATTTTCTTGCTCCTTTTCTTCTTTTGCAACATCTTCTTCTGGATCTCCAAGAATAGGATCTTCTCCATTGATTTCAACTTCTTTTTCAGGAAGAGCCTCATCAATCTTTACATCAATACTTTCAACTACCTTTCACAACCGATTGTTGTAGCATTTGTAGGCCTTGCTTCTTGTAGAGTATCCAAGAAATATTCCTTCATCAACCTGAGAATCGAACTTGCTTGGTGAATCATCATTGATCTTCATAAAACACTTACTTCCAAATATTCTGAAATATTTCACTGAAGTAGGTCTTCCTTTCCATAATTCATATGGAGTTTTGTCACTATTCGCCCGGAGTTGTGCCCTGTTCATAGTATATATTGCTGCCCCAACTGCTTCTCTCCAAAATTTAGGTTGTAAATCAACTACTAATAACATTGTTCTTGCAGTCTCTTGTACGGATCTATTCTTTCTTTCAACCACTCCATTTTGTTGTGGAGTCCTAGCAACAGATAGTTCCCTCTTGATTCCATGTTTTTCACAAAATTCATTGAATTCCCCTGAGGTAAATTCTCCACCTCTATTTGTCCTTAAACATTTGATTTTTGACTCACTTTAATTTTCAACTACTGGTTTCGGGATGGGGGGTGCAAGGGGACGAGTTTCCAGGATGGCTAGAGTGCACCCCCATATTTTCAGGGGACGACAAGTGCGACAACTAATTTTTACATTTACATTAAAATAAAATTTAGTAAGTCAGCGTAAGCACATATTATAAATTAAAATTAAAATTAGAACTGTTACCAATTTTGAAATTCAAATTACAAAATAAAATACTAAAAGTCTAACTATCTAATCATCATTGCGCATCATAAAAACAAATATCATCATCATTGCTCGTTGTCAAGAACTTAAGAAATACTAGTAGTCTGCTACAACCTATAGTTTACTACTGTCTATATAATCATTCTGTGATGCACGATGAATCATTTAAAAATTTAAGTAGCAACTAAACTTTAAAGACTAAAAGTAAAATTTAATAAAACTGTAACATGAACAAGTCATTAAAATTTAATTATGAATTCCAAATTAACATTCTAGAAATTAAGAACCTTGCGGGACCTGTCATCATTGTAATGTATATCGTAATCATTTAGAATCATTATTATTTATGGAGCACAAAGAGTATTACCATCCCATCTATTTACCTTATAACATTAAGCATTAAAGATGAGTTAGCCATTGTAATGTTTATTTCAGGAGTAAGAAATGTTATGTACAAAAGTAATAATGTCATAAAGTGAAATAAATTACATATAATAATGATGTTTATGTATTCAGGGAATTAGTTGATTGGTTCTTGAGATGAATAATGGAACTTGCTATGTATATAGACAACACCACTAGTAATTTAGTAGCACAATGACATATCATCTAGTCTCTCTTGGTTGTCTCTTGCAAATATTTAACATGGTATTAAAGTCGTGGTGATTGTGGCATAGGGAAATTTCAGAGATTCATGCCAAGAAAAGGTTTGTCACAGACATGGAGAAATAGACAAGTTCAAATTGAAGGCAAATTAATTCATGGAGTATAGTGAGTATAGTGATTGTAAACTGTAAACATGAATAAGTCTTCAAAATTTAATTATAAATCCTAAATTAAGAGTCTCAGACTTCTCCCTGTTGCTTGAATCTTACTTCACCTACAAGCTTCGCTCGAGCTCTCTTAGCTTTGTTTACCTTTGCCACCGAAAATGGAGTTCTCTGTTCATGGTTTACCTTCACCTGCCGTCTCAGACTTCGTTCGACTCTTACTTGCAACCCTCACAACCTGTGTTTACTTGCAACCTTCGCTCGAGCTTAGTGTTTAATTGCAACCTTTGAAACTTGTGTTTAACTTCACTGTTGTGCCTCTATAACAGTGTTTACCTTCGATGTCGCCATGTAGTGGAGTGTGTAGTATGTGATAGGTTAAGTTTAGTGTGTATGCAATAGGTTTAGTTTAGTTGATAGGTTTAGGTTGCAATAGGGTTTAGGTTTCAAACTTTGTTTTTTTATTTTTTGACTTTAAAGTTTAGAACTTAGGTTTTAATTTTTAATTTTTGATTTTTAAAGTTTAATGTGCATGATATCGGGGGATGTCCTAAAGTCCCCAATTTTTTGAGGGACTACCCAAGGATGACCTGGAAGTCCCCAAGTCCTCGATGGAGTCCCTAGCCAATTGGGGAAGTTTCCGACGAGTTCCAAAGTACTCGGATCGCCGGGACGAAGGAAACACCATGAATTTTTGTGGGGACAAGTCCCCGTGCAACATAGAAAAATACCCACATCATTCTAGTATAATCATTAATAAGTAATATAAAGTACCTTTCTCCTTGTAGAGTTGGAGTTCTGGTTGGCCTGCATAGATTTTCATAAATGATTTCTAGAGGCTTGAATGATGAGCATTTGTTTGTCTTGAAGTTGGTCCTTGTTTTCTTTCCATGTTGGCATGATGGACAAATAGCCTTATCAAATTTTGAAATTATGGGGATATCTCTTATTGCTTGAGTTTTGCTAATCTTCACCAAATTATCGAAGTTTAGATGTCCCAATTGTTTTTTCCATAACCAACTTTCACCTACTTGGCTCATGTATCATTTTTGTTCTTGAATTTCATTGAGAACATATACATTATCTGCTTTCTTACTGTTGAGAAATCTAGGGGTAGCTAGAGTAGATGATTTCTCTTAGTTCTGATAACTGCTTGTGATGCATTTTACTTAACTTTATTAGCTTTCTTCTTTCACTTGATTATCATTAGTATTCTCTTCATTAAACAATTACCAAGCCATAAAGACCAATAAGACAAAGGACACCAGATACATGCGATCAACCAGGGCCAAAACCTCTCCAATTGAGAGGAAAACCCACAATAATTCTTCTCTTCTTATAGAACTTCAATTGACGAATTCCAAGACCTATGACCCTTGACCAAGACCCTCCAAGACGAAGTCCCTTTGCGAGTTTTCCTTCTAGCAGTTCCTTAACAACTACCGCAATTTCGACCCCCAACAAATTCTTTTGCAACTTCGACTAGTAGATTCTACTCCAACTTCGACCTCTCTAGTAGATTCACAGTTTTGACCTTTCACATCTTCGACCTAGTTGCAGCTTTACAACTTCGATGCAACATCAAAATTTCATCTTGCCCAGTAACTATAGAAACCGTAACAAAAGAGAGGGAGGGGCCCAAAAGTTCGATCTTGTTCTTCTTCTTTGTCCTTTTCCAACTTCTATCTTGAGGAGATCGAACTTGCTTCAAAGTGTCTCCAGATGAGGTCGAGTGACTTCTTATTTATAGGCTTTTGAGGGGTATGAATTGCTATCTTTAGCCCGACTTGCCCCTTCATGTAGGCCGACTCGATCTTTGCACCATGATGAGGTCTTGGAGGGTCTTTTTGACTTTCTTTTGACTCAACTAAATTTTGTTTACAATATGTAACATGCCCAAAAGGGTCTTTCATACATGACAATGACTCAATCGACTTATAGATTCAATGACAAGCCCTAGAATTACTCAATGGGTGCTTGACCTAAAAATAAATCTCCCTTGAGCATGAAATCCATGCCTCAAGAATAACAATAAATTTGTTTTTCTCTTTTCATTAAATACATAAAATCATGATTACATATGTCATTATGAAGACCGAACCTAGTTACATATTTCAACACTTACTCCTCTTCCTACCAATTTTCCTGAAGATGATCTCCTTATCTCACAGTCCTTGGAATAGAAGATGAGATCATGACCTTGATCGCATATTTGGCTGACACTTAAAAGATTATGCTTGTGACCTTTTACATATAGTGCATTTTGTGCTTTGCCCTTGCCATTGATGAGACTCACAGTGCCTTTACTAACAATTTTAGCAGATCCACTACCAAAAGTCACATTTCCATCCAGTGATGTGCCTAGAACTTCCACTATCTACAAACCAGTTGTTTTCCTCATGTTGACGGTGCTGAAAATCCATCAACCAAGGGGGTCACCCTGATGTGAAGTCCCAATTAGACCTCACACCATTTGGAATAGGAGCCCCATCCGAGGTATCAACTTGATTGCCATATATTCTTACAGATTTGCCTTGGCTCTAACTATCAGCAAGAGAGAGTGCAAATGTGCCTTTGAAAAGCAAGGGGGTGTGCCTGGTGAGTGTTCGGTTGTATGTGTGTCAAAGTTCTTTTATTGCGGAGGGGGAAGAGAAGTGAGCCTCTAAGAGAGAGGTAATAGTACCACCCTAGTAGAGACACACATAAACAAGAAGAATCCGTTCAACATCCAGCGGAATAGTCCACAAAGATGCGACGATCATTGCAACCATTACAACAAGAAATATCTGTCTAATATCCAGCGGAATAGTCCACGAGGATGCGACAACGATAATTACCATTACAACACATTCTCAATATGATAAGTACCAAAATAACCGAAATAGTTCAACTACTTTAGCACAGATGAAAACAAACATGAATTGCAAACATTCACAGAATAGTCTTACAAATATTCATAATCCATGCATGAAGAACGTGCTAACCATAAGGCTTTTGATATTAAGTAAAAGTTCCAAGACACATGTATACAATGAACACCACTAGCTCCAATAGTGGAGCGTTGGAGCCACTCCTTGCTCCCCAAAAGAACTAGTCTGTCTCTCTAATGCCTTGCGGGAGGAGCCAAGGTGAAAAGTCTTTTGCTCATACAATGAGGGTGTATATATAACCAAGAGGTGATGCTTCACCTTCCTTGTGACTCTTTGACTACCCCATGACTGTTTGACTTCCTATGACTTTTCGACTTTACATGACTCTTCATATTCTGAATGTGTCCTTTGGACTTCCACTTTACAATACATTTTCCAATATAGAATTACATAATCCACAAATGATGTGGCACATGATGACTCGTGACAAGACATGACATGACACTGATGACATGGACTGCATGATGATGTGGAAGTGCCAAGCTATCCTTCTTGCTACTTCTTTCTTTTTGTCTTCAATAAGAGATGTGTCCAATGCTTCATCTTCATGAGATATATTCTTTGTTCTTCATATCTACCCTTCAAAGGTTTGTAAATCAGATGGAGTTTTCATGCGGTCCAAATCTTTGGTCCTTTGTTATAGTCTGGTGTTCCTTCGCCTTCTCACCTGATGATCATCTTATCTTCTTCAGCTCCATATATAGCTTCTAGAATGTCCTCCTTCTACATCTCCTTCTTCATCATCTTGCCATAGCATGATAGAGTACCTGCATCTGCAATCCACTCATGACAAGACGACATCAGTCTGATAAAACCCTAGTCTAAGATGCTGCATGATAATCTACTGACTGAGCTAGAATCGGGTGGCAGGCCGAGGGAGAGGCTCACTGACTACACAATTTCACAGGTAAGGCAATCTAGGGTTAGGTTTGAGGATTGAGACTGCACAATCCGTTGTTCAGGCTTGGACTGAGCAAAAATATTGTGCAGTTGGGGAGCTTAGGGAGCCAGGCTGAGGGCTTGAACACTGATTTTTCCCATTGCGCAGTTTTGGAAGACCAAGGAGTCCAGGTGATTGCGCAATTACACAATTCAAGAGCTCACGGATGAAGCTTGAGCCTTGAGACTGCGCAATGCGCAGTTCAGGCTGGAATGTGCAGTTAAATTTCACAGTTTTGAGGCTCCGTGAGTCAAGCTGTAGGGTTTTGCACTGTTTCTGTCAACTACGCAGTTCTGGGAGGCAGAGTAGACTTGGTGATTGCGCAGTTCAAGAGCTCAGGGTTTGGGCTTGAGCTCAAAGACTATGCAGTGCGCAGTTGGGGCTAGGATGGAGGGCTGAATTACGCAATTTTGGAGGCCAAGGCTCGGGCTTGAGCATTGAAACTGCGCAGTCCTGGAAGGCAAGAACTGCGCATTGCTCAGTGTCAAGAGGCAGGGTTGCAGCTTGAGAGTTGGGACTACGTAATGCACAGTTCAGGAAGGTCGGATGAGGCTTAGTTGATAGGAATTTTCCGAAATTTGGGTAAGTGTGGGATCCGTGAAATTGATGTGAATAGTGATAAGACTTGACTGTGATCACACACTTAGAGTGATGGACGACACAACATAGATCGTCTGGAACAAATTAACAACATACTTCCCTCAGTGCGACAACCTTTACGACAACTTGTGCGACAATGTTTAAAACTTTGCAAAATGAGTGCGACAAAGGTTTATATGGTAAGATAGACTCATTTACATAAGGAGAACCTCTTGAAACTGTTGTTTTTCCACGACCTTGGTGTCTAGGATAGAGTCTTAAATCTCTAACACTACCAAATGAAGAATCACAATGAAGCTACTTTGCACAGCGAAATATAAACAGTAAATCTACTAATGCACAAAATATAGACAACTTTTTACAAAATATTGTATAAATATGTACAACAACCCAACTTTGCTATATTAGTCAAACTGAATAATACAACAGTTTAGGGCTCCCATACCAAGGATAATGGCCCTCATATATCCACTGATACAAGAATACAAACGGGGCTTGGTGTCAGTCCATCTACAACCAATCTACCCTCAACAAGATACTTTGATCATCTAGCTGATGTCACTGTTTTAAGAATCGGCTGGCTCGGAACCGATTCGGCCGAGTTGGTCCAAGTCAAGCCCTCACCGGGTCGACTTGGCCATCAAACCGGTTCGGCGGCCGGGTTATTACCGATTCGGTCGAGTTGTCTAACAACTCGGCCGACTCGGTAATAACCCAGCTAGCTCGGTAACAGTGGCCTAAAAACTCAAAAAAACAATGTTTTTTTTACTTGCTTTTTGGTGAAGAGATTTGTGTTAAAAGCTGGTGGACACATGAATTCCACATTAGTTGACTGTTTTCATAGGTTGTTTACTTGTTCACATGGCTTCCTGTGGCATGAATCGTTTAATTCTTGAAAATAGAAAGTGACGAGTCTGGCGCTGGCAATTTGATAGGATCTAATGTTGTGAACTTTTTGCCAAGAACATGAAATCTCCTGTAAGAATGGAGCAAGACATCTGTTGCCTTCATTGTATAAAATTCCTCAAGGAACAATGTGAATTTCTAAGTAAACAATGATACTATCTGAGAACCATGTAATAAAGAGGGCACATGAAATTGAAATGCTAATTAGACATGTGATCCTAGTTAGAATGTTTATAGGTGCAATTCTCTCTTGGAAGATGGCAGTTTATCTTTATACATATTACAAAGTTGATGGGAACAAACTTGAAGTTGCCCCAAGGGATCCTAAAACTAGAGAATAGCCACAAAATATTCTATGGGGTGTAGATGGGTCTGTCATGACTGCATGTAGATGTGGATGCAGAAGTTTTGGCGTTAGGGATCCTATATCTTGATCTATGTCACATACAAATTGCTTTTGTAGTTCTTCTCATGAATACATCTATTAACATCCATCTTGGTGAGATGGTCTAAGATGATTGATGAGGGTACAAGATTAAAAATGAGTTACAAACTATGAAGCATGTAGATATGCTACCAGTGGTTGATCCAGATGATCTTGGCTCCTCTAGCAGTAGCCACTAGCCAGTAGTACTGGTCACAATTTACTTTTGTTGTAGAGGCCATTTCTAGCCTCCTTGGTTATGTGTTTTTGTTTTGATCTCTGTGCACTCGGTGCCATTTTGATATAATGGATATATTCATGAGCCTACTTTGATCATATGTTGTCTTCTATCTATATTTTAATGCTGTGTGTTTGGAAACATGAATGAAAATCTTTAAAATTATGTGTGTGTGTGTGTTTTTTTTTTAATTTATTTATTATAATAAAATAATTTAATGTAATTTTCACAACGATCGAGTCATTGAAATCGAGTCGGAGTTGGAGTCGGAGTCGACCCTCGGCCGAGTCGGAGTTGACCCTCGGCCGAGTTGGAGTCGACCCTCAGCCGAGTCAAAGTTGGAGTCAGAGTTTTAAAACATTTGCTGATGTAGAGCTCCTCATAGATGCCTTGGTCGTACCCTGTACCTGCCCGGTCCTTTGGCTCCCGATCTACAGCACTGCCTCTGTCAACGATCCAAGTCCATCTGACCGCTGAATCTCAGCTATCCAATCTGGTCACTAGGTATGCCTTAGTCCATCAAGGGAACAACACATCGAGACTCCTATTGAGTTGTTCACAACTCCATTTGTGAACAACTCACAACTACCTACTACTGCTCGTTAGCTACTCAAGGACTTCAACCCACTATGGTCTTCTTGCGCTACTCCAATGAAGATCAACATAGGGCACAAAGGGCTATCACCTATCACTGCAAGATTTCTATCTCCCCCAATGAAGATGGGCTAGGAGGATTTCCCATCATCTGCTGTAGAAGACCTTCCCCACACACAAGTCTAGGGCTGCCCCACTCTTCCTCTGGCTCATCAACCCTTAAGCTCAACATCTGCCACTCTAGGAACCACCTAAGTCCATGAAGATGGTGCACATCAGGCTCCAACTTGGGCACTATCACGCTCTCCTCCAACGGACCATAAATGCCCAATCCTTGTCCACACTTGGTCTACTCTCACGCTGCCCTCCAACAGTCCACGAGTGACCAATACTTCCTGTAACATCTGCCTCTGTCTAGGGCATTCTCATACCTAGGAAACCATCCTCTTGGCTACCAACAAACTTCTCTACATGTCCTCTCCTAGGACGCCCATCCACTTGCATCAAAACAACCTTAACTTCACCAATACATACCTTGTTTTGGGTCTTGTTCAACTATTGTAAGTGTTGGTCTGGGTTAGGGCTGATAACATGCTGCTTCAACAGCTAATTCCTCCATAAAAACCTCTCCTACAACTGCCATCACCCACCTTTTTGCTTATTCTGTCAAGTATTGCTTGTCTAGAGGAAAACCAGACCTAGATTAGGCCTTCCAACCCTCTCCAAAGTGCCCAGCTCTCCTCCTGATCTATGTTTAAGTCTGCTGCACCCTACAACAACCCCAAACAACATCTAAACAAGTCTTTCGGCCTCTTGCAATATGAAAAACTTTTGCGGCTGCCTAAACATAGGCTTCCCCACAAGATTTGACCATAAAACAACCCTCAAAACACCCTCAAAAAATGCGGCCTCCTCTTGCAACCATTCAAACTTGCAATGGAGACAAATACAACCCAAAACAATCCGTTTTTGCTCCACGCCTTGCCCTCAAGTGACTGTGGCTGCCTCAAAGATGAATTGGTACTCCTTTGATGCTCGTGGATGTCCCAAACAACTCGACCCTCCTACAGTTCTACTCGGCCTCCAAGAACAGTGATGAAGGATGCCAACACTGTCTCCTTCTCCTTCGTATTGGAGTTTTCTCTGAACTATGGCCCAAAAAGTCATATCCTTCACCTAATGCGAGCTCTTCTTCTACTCAAGGATATGCCTTATAGCCTCACACATGAGCTATATTTATGCGAATTCATGTGGCTTCCCTAGTGAGCTTGTCCAACTGTCATAAGGCCTATTATGACTCTAGCTGACCTCAAACATGAGCCACAAACCCACACTGTATCTTCAAAAATTCATAACTCCATGTTGAAAACTCGAAATTCAATGATTCTCAATGCATTGGAATCGTCTTGAGTCTCGACATCGTCTATCATCTCCATCCATCACATGTCAAAGTCTCGTCACGGTTTTGGCCCAAACATTGATGGGTGCAAAACCCCAAGATTGGGTTTCTAGCCCACAAAGCCACTTGTGGAGCTCCTTCCTCCAAATCCTCGATCTTCAAGGCTTGGAGTACCTCACAAGCTACCAAAAACCAACACTCCCTCTTTGCGAGGGAGGTACTTCCAAGACTAGGAAGTAACCATCTGGCGTCCATTACTGTAGCATACTTTGTAGAATGAACCTTGCAATCTTGGTAGTGCCTCTGCCTCATCACATTGTTAATTTTAGGATAACAATGGTATATTCTATGCTTAGAGCAATTTTACTTCAATTTCTTTATTAGCCCAATATCAATATCCAGTTTAGCAATCACATCATCATGATAGTAAAATGCAGATAGAACATAAACAATAACAGTAGAAGACAAGCCAAGACAAGAGGACACAAGATATGGCACCAGCGAGGGACAAACCCCAATGTGCGGAAACCCTTGATCAATTCTTCTTATAATTCTTCAAAAGGTCAGCAGAGAGAGTACAATATACAATTTTCACTTACCCAATCAAAGTACAATCTGATTAGTCAAACAGAAGTAACAACAAGCCCTAACCAGAAAGTCAACACTGGTCAATAGGGCATAATTCTTCCTCCAATTTAGCTCAGTTAAGCCCAGTCAACTCGGTCTCCAACAAGAAGTCAAATCAGCCCAAAAACAGTCTGAAAAAGTCCAGTCAAACTTGGTCAACAAAAGTCAACATAACAACAAGCTCTAGCACAGTTAACGCTGGTCAAACAGAGGTCAAACTACCTCGAATTTTGTGCCCAGAACTGTGGCTTGCCCAAACTAAAATCCTCCATCCAAAGCCGCACTCAAAACAGGTCAACACTTGGTCAACGCAAGTCAAATCAGCGTCCTGCAATTTCTGTCAACATTAGTCAACGACTAGAACATAAAACTCTTCCCTTCTTCGCACGTGTGGAGCGCTGCCTTTGAATTTTTTTACCCAATCAATATAGGAGAGAGAAGATTGTGAGTGAGTGAAGTGTCCAAATGAGGAGGCACCATGTATTTATATGCAAACGTTGAGGATTAATAGACGCGATTTATGGGCTTCTGAGCCTACATTAGACTTCTGGCCGCCCTTGACAATTTGTCCATAATCAAAATAAATTCCTAATTCCATTTGTACATGTTAGAATGGGATGATCTTTAGATCAATCCTACACCTCTCGGAGAGAGGAATCCAATAAAAATATGAGCTGCCTCATATGAGCTGTCCAAGGTGAAGTTTGGCTCTAGTTGCCAAAATTAACGTTCCCTCTCAACTAGGGAGAACTTCACTTGCCAAACTGTCTGACAATCGGTACCATCCCTGTCTCTGCTCTGATGAACCATGAAGAAAGAAGAAATGATCGAGAATGTGTCATACCATTCTCCACTGACCCGAAGTCAGTCTCCAATATTAGAGAGTGTGTCATACCACTCTTAATCGACCCGAAGTCAATTTCCATTAATCCCAAATCAATATCAACATCTTAGCTTAGGGAATACAGTGGTACACGATACTATGGTCCCTATCCTCATTTCCCTACTCATTGTCAAGATGAGAGGTACTTCCCATGAGTCCTAGACTGCATGGGTAGGATGTGCCGGCAGGAGAAAGTCAACCACTCATCTTGCTCATATGCCATAGGAGAAGGTGAACAACTCATCCTATGCATATGTCAGCATTGGGTATCATAGGGAAAGGTGAACCACTCACCCTGTACATCGCGCACCATTAAGGGAAGGTGAACCACTCACCCTATGGTCGCTCATTGCTCCAAGAAGTACCCCAAGCCCTCTGGAGCTCCCAAAGCTCAACATCCATCTCATATGGGACCCTCTTAAGAGGGTCTCTCCACGACTCCAAGTCGTTCATGGAAGGTTAAGAATTTGACCTTCCCCAGGGGCTTCGTAAGAATATCGATGACCTGATCATTAGTCTATTAAAATTGGCAACTAGGGCCAAACTCCATGTGGGTCACCTTATTCATGGCTGATAATATTTTTCCTAGATTCCTCTCGTCGAGAGGTGTAGGATTGATTTAAAGATCATTCGATTCCGATAAGTATTTATGGAGATATGAATTTATTTTGATTATGGAATAATTATCAAGCCGACCAGCGACTCATGTAGGCTTAGAAGCCCAACAGACGCATCTATTCATCATTAACATTTGTATATAAATACAAGAGGTCTTTTCCTCATTTGGACACTCACTCTCATCACATCTCTCTCTCTCTATATTGCGCAGAAAAGAGGCTCTTCTCCTACTGCGCAGAAAGGGACTCTTCTCTCACACGTGTGGAAGGAAGGATGTAGAATTTAGGGCTGCAACTGCAGATCCGAAATTTGACCAGCGTTGACCATTAGACTCTCTCTCAGAACTGCGCTATAGGTGGAACTGACTCTCCTTAGAAGGCCGTACATTTTGGTGAAGGAATCAAGGCAATCTGAGGGTCGGTTTGCAAGATATTGTCTGCCCTAGTTTAGGGCTGATCTAGGGTTTGTTGCTGCTAATGCAAGTCAGATTTTTGTACTGTTTCTCTCTGCCGAATTATTGAAGATAAAAGAAGATTTGATCAAAGGGTTTCCCCATATTGGGGTTTGTCCCTGGCTAGCTACCACATCTTGTGTCTCTTGTCTTGGCTTTTTTTCTGTCGATCGTTTAATGTTCTATCTGCACTTTACTTAATGTACATGTGATTGCCAATCTGTGGATAATAATAATAAAAAAAAGTAAACTGCTCTAAGCATAAAATATACCATAAATTAACATGGTATCAGCGTTGAGGTGAAGACAAAGTCTGAGCAAGAGCAAGAACAATCACCGAAGAGAAGATTGGTAAGGCTATCCTAAAAGAACTATGAGGTCCTCAACACTCTTCCCTGCCGAAGACAAGCTCCGTGAGGAAGCTGACTATCACAGATGGAAGATGTCTGTCGATCTAACCTTAGAAGATCAAGGAGTGTTGGACCATGTGAGAGGCAATATTGTTGAGCCTCCATCAAATGCACCCGCTGCTGCCAGAAACAAATGGAAAACCGGTGAAGTCAAAACAAAGAAGATCATCCGGGACTCTATCGACAAGTACTTGGTGGCCTATGTTTCTGCGCTAAACACCTCCAAGGAAATATACGGTAGTTTGGTGAGTTTATTTCAAGTTAATGATGCAAATCAAGTTTTGTTTCTTAGAAATAAGCTGAAGGAAATTAAGAAGGGCAAAGATGAGAGCATGCAAGCATATTTCTTAAGAATCATCGAGATCAAGAATGATCTCCTATCTATTGGGGAGATTATTACTGATAGGGAAATGGCACTCACGACTCTTGGAGGATTACCATCCGAATGGTACGTGTTCAGGACTACTCTTCTCAACAATAACATAATTCCTGGATTCGAGGAATTAATGGCAAGATGCATTCAAGAAGAAACAAGGATAGGAGAGCAAGAAATGCCCATGCCTAAAGGTCCTCTTGCTGCCTTTTCTTCTCATGCTAAGAAAATAAATAATTTCGGGACTAAATCAGAAAGAAAGGCTGGAAGAAAAGGACGATGTTACATTTGCGATAAAGCAGGTCACTATGCAAGAGAATGCCCTGATAGAAGGGACTCACACCGGGACGATGATCAAAATCCCTCTCATGGCAATCAAAGGAATGGCAAATCTAATAGCAGAGGTAAAAGGAGTGCTAGTAATCAAGGAAGAGGACAATCATTCAAGAAGGCTAGAAATTCCAGGTATGAATCTAACACTGTTGACAATAAGCAGGATGAATATTATCTACCAGCTGCTCTATCTACCTCTGCTCCTTCGGACTCGCTGGGAATTTGGCTTATTGATAGTGGTGCCTCAAGGCACTTCACTGGTTACAAAGAAGTTCTCCATAATCTGATAGAGAAAGAAACTAACCTGGAAATTGTCCTTGGAGATAATATGAAATATCCTGTGAAAGGTGTAGGCAATGTCTCTCTTAAATTGTGTCAAGGTAATATGATCCACTTACAGGATGTATTATATGTACCTGACCTCAAAAAGAACTTGGCATCCATCTCGACAATGGAAGACAAAGGCTACAAGGTGACCTTCAGCGATGGCAAGGTACGTGTACGGAAAAACAATGTTAAAGATGCCTTTACTCTTGGGTTTCGAGCTGATTTGTTATATCAGGTTGGTGGAAGTTCACTAGGTGTCATGTCTTGTGACACATCTCTTCAATCTGAACTTTGGCATCGGAGGTTTGCCCACCTTCATTATAAAGCTCTACCCGATGTAAGACAAATGGTGACAGGGATGCCCGAATTCCGAGTAGAGAAAGGTGTATGTTCGTGATGTGCCGAAGGAAAGCTCAAAAGGGGACCATTCCCCTCAAGCCAAAGCAAGACCTTCGATATATTACAGTTGGTTCACTTAGACATATCTGGTATGATGCCTGTGAACTCCTTGGGAGGATATTCATATTACCTTACTTTTACAGATTACTATTCTCGAAAGACCTGGATATACTTCTTGAAAAAGAAGGATGAAGTGTTCTCTTGGTTTCGACACTTCAAAGCCTTGATCGAGAATCAAACCAAAAAGAAGATCAAGATCTTAAGGACTGATAATGGGACTGAATATGAATCTAATGAGTTTCATGACTTTTGTAAAGAGGCCGGCATTAAGAGGAAGACTACTACAGCATATACTCCTAAACAGAATGGTGTGGCGGAAAGGAAGAATCGTACGATTGTGGAAGCTGTCCATGCCATGCTCCATGATCAAAGACTTCTGAAGTTTCTATGGGCCGAACCTGCAAACACTGCCATATATGTACAAACCGATGCCCTCATCAAGCATTGGGTTCCAAGACTCCTGAAGAAATGTTCACCGGTAAAAAACTTGACGTATCTCATTTTAGAAGTTTTGGAAGCCCTGTATATTTTCATGTGCCGAAAGAGAAAAGGAATAAATTGGGTGCATCTGGAAAGAAAGGAATCTTCGTGGGATATGGTGAAAATACTAAGGGCTATAGAATCTATGTAGCTGGTCAAAGGGAAGTCGTGATTAGTCATGATGTCACCTTTGACGAAGATATGGCTCTCAACAAGGTGAACAATCTTCCTACTTTAAGGAGCTCTCAAGAAGCTGACACCAGGGAACCAAAAGAAAAAGATGATGTAACAATACTCGATGTGGATGAACCCATGGATCCTATTGATCCACCTGAGCCTTCCTCTTCTAGGAAGAGGCCCTCTTGGCTTAGGGGGCTACTCGATGATGCTAAAGGACACACCGCACCCCGAGGAACCTTCTGTGAAAGTAAGAAACCTAACAGGTATTAGGGATACCTGACAATCATGGGCACGATCATACAAAATGAGCCTTCATCATTCTCAGATGCCGTCAAGCATCAAGTATGGAAGGATGCTATGACCAAAGAATATGAGTCTATTATGAAGAATGATGTCTGGGAAGTAGTTCCTAGACCCCAGGACAAGACAGTTGTCACTTCTAAATGGCTTTACAAGATAAAGCATGCAGCAGATGGAAGTACAGAAAAGTATAAGTCTCGTTTGTCCCTCGTGGCTTCTCTGTGAAGGAAGGTATAGCCTATGACGAGATATTTGCACCTGTTGCCAGATCTACCACCATCCGCTCGATCATAGCCCTTGCGGCTTCACAAGGATTGAACCTACATCAGATGGATGTCAAGACCACGTTCTTGCATGGTTCGATCAAAGAAGAGGTCTACGTGGAGCAACCCGAAGGATTTGAGATTTATGATCGAAAATCTCATGTATGTAGGTTGAAGAAGGCTCTCTATGGGCTAAAGCAAGCACCCCGAGCATGGTATGAGTAGATCGATAGCTACTTGATGAAGGTGGGATTCACTAGGAGTGAAGTCGATCCTAACCTTTACTTTAAGGTTGAAGATGACAAACCTCTCATATTGGTGCTGTATGTGGATGACCTCTTTCTAACAGGTGTAGACCCTCTCATTCACAAATGTAAGAAGGAGTTGGCTTCTGAATTTGAAATGAAGGACCGAGGACTGATGCACTATTTCCTAGGATTTGAAGTTTGGCAGAAGCCAAGGGAAATTTTCCTATCTCAAGGAAAATATGTGGTGAAGATATTGGAAAGATTCGGTATGGTGGACTGCAAGCCTGTAACTACCCCGATGGAGCTTGACTTTAAGAAGTTAAGCGGTAGCGCTACTGGACCTGTTTTACGAAATGCCACCGAATATTGTCAACTCGTCGGAGCATTAATGTTCTTAGTGAACTCCCGTCCAAATATATGCTTCGCAGTCAACATGTTGAGTCAACATATGGTTGAACCTCACCACATACATTGGATTGGTGCTAAGAATCTGTTGAGATATCTTCGTGGCACAATTACTTATGGGTTAAGATACACTGCCGGAGATGTGAGACTACTTGGATACACTGACGCTGATTGGGCAGGCAATGTGGTGGATCATAAGAGCACTTTTGGGTCTGGGACCAGTGGTAGGAGTTGTACCCACTATGACACTGACTTCGGGTCGGTTGAGGACTGGTTTGGGACCAGTGGTACACACTCTGAGACTGACTTTGAGTCAGTGGAGGATGGTATGATACATCCTCGATCACTTCTTCTTCTTCATAATTCGAGCATAGTAGAATAGAGCAGAGCAGAGCAGATCAGCACAAGGCAGAACAGAGCAGAGCAGAGCAGGGGTCAAGTTGTACAGGGCAGTGCATTTGATGGATGAATAGTAGCGATAGACAGACGAATTGCTGATGAAGTTCTCCCTAGTTGAGAGGGAGTGTTAAAATTGGAAACTAGGGCCAAACTCCATGTGGGTCACCTTATTCATGGCTGATAATATTTTTCCTAGATTCCTCTCGTCGAGAGGTGTAGGATTGATCTAAAGATCATCCGATTTCGATAAGTATTTATGGAGATATGAATTTATTTTGATTATGGAATAATTATCAAGCCAACCAGCAACTCATGTAGGCTCAGAAGCCCAACAGACGCATCTATTCATCATCAACATTTGTATATAAATACAGGAGGTCTTTTCCTCATTTGGACACTCACTCTCATCACATCTCTCTCTCTCTCCTGCGCAGAAAAGAGGCTCTTCTCCTACTGCACAGAAAAGGACTCTTCTCTCACACGTGTCGAAGGAAGGACGCAGAATTTAGGGCTGCAACCATAGATCGGAAATTTGATCAGCGTTGACCATCAGACTGTCTCTCAGAACTGCATTGTAGGTGGAACTGACTCTCCTTAGAAGGCCGTACGTTTTGGTGAAGGAATAAAGGCAATCTGATGGTCGGTTTGAAAGATATTGTTTGCCTTAGTTTAGGGCTGATCTAGGGTTTGCTGTTGCTAATGCAAATAAGATTTTTGTACTATTTCTCTTTGCTGAATTATTGAAGATAAAAGAAGATTTGATCAAAGGGTTTCCCCATATTGGGGTTTGTCCCTGGCTAGCCGCCACGTCTTGTGTCTCTTGTCTTGGCTTGTTTTCTGTCGATCGTTTAATGTTCTATCTGCGCTTTACATGTGATTGCTAATCTGTGGATAATAATAATAAAAAGAAGTAAACTGCTCTAAGCATAGAACATACCATAAATTAACATAGACCCAAAGTGTTGGAGCCTTATTGCTCACCGTTGTACCATATCCCGGATAAAGTGGTACCTGATATCAATATGCTTGGAGCGGTCATGAAACACGGGATTCTCCGAAAGACGAATCCCACTCTGGTTGTCGCAGAAGATCACGGTGGTATCCAACACATGTCCAAACAACTCACTAAAGAGCTTCCTCAACCAAACAACTTCATAGGAGGCCAAACTAGCAACAATGTATTTAGCCTCAGCGGTGCTCAAGGAAACTGACTTCTGCTTCCTGCTCATCCATGATATCGAAGCAAAACCTAGAGAGAAGCAACATCCAGATGTGCTTTTACGATCCACCACACTGCCAACCCAGTCTGCATCAGAGTAACCATGGAGCCTCACATTCCCGACAGTGTATCTCAGTCCATAAGTGATTGTGCCCCGAAGATATCTCAAGAGATTCTTGGCAGCAATCCAATGTATGTGATGAGGCTCGACCATAAACTGACTCAATGTATTCACTGCAAAACATATGTCCGGACAGGAGTTCACCAAGAACATCAGGGCCCCCACGAGTTGACGATACTCAAAAGGATTTCCCAAATCAGGCCCAACAACACTTTCGCATAACTTCTTGAAGTTAAGTTCCATCAGAGTAGTCACAGACTTGCAGTCTACCATCCCAAACCTTTCAAGTATCTTCACAATATATTTTCCTTGAGAAAGGAAAATCTCACCTGGCTTTTGCCAGACCTCCAAGCCTAGGAAGTAGTGCATCAATCCTAGGTCCTTCATCTCGAATTCGAAAGCCAACTCCCTCTTACATTGATGAATAAGAGGGTCTGCACCTGTCAGAAAGAGATCGTCCACATAAAGTACCAAGATGAGAGGTCTATCATTCTCAACCTTAAAGTAATGGTTCGGATCAACTTCACTTCTTGTAAATCCTAGCTTCGTTAGATAGCTATCGATCCTCTCATACCAAGCCTGGGGTGCTTGCTTCAACCCATAGAGGGCTTTCTTCAATCTGCATACATGTGTCTGACGATCTTGAACTTCGAACCCCTCAGGTTGTTTTACATAGACTTCCTCCTTAAGTGAACCATGCAAGAAGGTAGTCTTGACATCCATCTGGTGTAGATTCCATCCTTGCGAGGCAGCAAGGGCTATAATTGAACGGATGGTGGTGTAGCGGGCAATCGGTGCAAATATCTCATCATAATCTACACCTTCCTTTTGATAGAAGCCTCGAGCAACGAATCTAGCCTTGAACTTTTCAGCACTTCCATCAGCTCCATGCTTGATCTTGTAGAGCCATTTCGAGGTGACAATGAATTTGTCCTTGGGTCTAGGTACCACATCCCAGACATCATTCTTCATAATCGACTCATACTCTTCGTTCATTGCATCCTTCTAAACTTGGTGCTTTGTAGCTTCTTCGAATGTGCAAGGCTCAGATTGAACAATGGTGCTCATTGCAGTTAAGTACCCTTGGTACCTATTCAACTTCTTTCTTTCATGAAATGCCCCCTAGGTGCAACATGTGTCTCGACATCTTCGAGAGTCTCCCTAAGCCATGAGGGTCTCCTTTTTGAGGAGGAGGGCTCATGAGGGGGTGGATAAATGGGATCCATCGATTCTTCAACATCGAGCATTGGCTCATCTTGTGGTTCTCCCTGCTTTCCTGTATCTGCTTCTTTGTCCTTCCTTGGAATAGGAAGGTTACTAATCTTCCCAAGGGCAACATCCTCATCGAAGGTGACATCATGACTTATCTCCACTTCTCTTTGACCAGGGACATAGATATGCCTTTGAAGTTTCAATGTAGCCCACAAATGTTCTTTTCTTCCCAAATGCATCCAATTTGCTTCTCTTTTCTTTCGGCAAATTAAAATACACGGGGCTACCAAAAATTCTAAAGTGAGAAACATCAGGTTTCTTATTGGTGAAAACTTCTTCGGGAGTCTTGGAGTCAATGCTTTATGAGGGCATCTATTTTGAACATACACGGTAGTGTTGGCAACTTCTCCCCATAGGAACTTCGGAAGGCCTTGATCATGAAGCATGGCACGAGTGGCTTCTATCATAGAATGATTCTTCGTTTCAGCAACACCATTTTGCTCAAGAGTATATGCGGTAGTAGTCTCCCTCTTAATGGTAGCTTCTCTACAATAGTCATTGAACTCATTTGATTCATATTCGGTTCCATTATCAGTCTTCAATATTTTGATCTTCTTCCCTATTTAATTTTCAACCAAGGATATGAAAGAACGAAACCATGAGAATACTTCGCCCTTCTTCTTCAAGAAATATATCCAAGCCTTGCAAGAGAAATCATCCATAAAGATAACATAATATAAATATCCTCCTAATGAGTTCACGGGCATTGCACCAGATAGATTAGAATGAACCAATTGCAATATGTCAGTAGTCTTGCTATCACTTGAGGGGAATGGTCCCCTTGTATGCTTTCCTTTGGCACACCCTTGACAAACACCTTCATGTTCTACTTTAAATTCGGGCATACCTATCACCATCTTCCTTACTTCAGGTAGAGCCTTATAATATAGATGAGCAAACCTCTGTTGCCATAATTCGGATTGAAGTGATGTGTCGCAAGACATAGCTCCCAATGGGCTTCTTCCAAGTTGATATAGGTTATCAACCCTGAAACCAAGTGTAAATGCATCTTTGAAATTTTTATTCCACACACGTACCTTTCCATCAATGAATGCCATCTTGAATCCTTTGTCCTCCATAGCTGAGATAGTTACCAGGTTCTTCTTTAGATCGGGTACATAGAGTACTTGTAGATGAATGGTGTTACCTTTATTCAATTGAAGAGTAACATTCCCAACTCCCTTCACGGGATAGGTGGCATTGTCTCCAAGGATAATTTCCAAATTTGTATCCCTTTCTATCAGATTTGAAAGAGCTTCCTTATACCTAGTGAAGTGCCTTGATGCACCACTATCAATCATCCAATTTCCCAAGGTGTCTGGAGGAGATTGAGTAGAAAGGGCTATATAAGATAGAATTCTTTTTGCTTGTTATGAACAATATTAGATTCATCATACCTGGTGTTTCTTGATCTCTTGGGAGGGCGACCATTTCCTTTATGAGCAATGAGAGCATTCTTTTTTCCTTGGTTTTTTGAATCTGCCATTCCTTTGATTGTTGTTGCCCCTGAAATTGTTGTTGTTGTGGTTGTCATCATCATGAGGTGTATCCCTTCTATTAGGACACTCCCTAGCATTGTTGCAAATGAAGCATCTTCCGTTCCTTCCATTTTTGAAACCTGACCTTCCTTGACATTGCTTCTTTGAACTTGCATTGTTCTTCTCTTTAGCAAGAGCGGAGAATGTCGTAGGATCATTCCTATTTGAAGGCATATCTAGTTCCATCATCCTTGTTTCTTCTTGAGAACATCTAGTCAACAATTCTTCAAAACCTGGAATTATGTTGTTATTAAGAATAGTAGTATTGAACACATCCCCATTCACGAGGGAGACCTCCAAGGGCAATGAGAGTGAGCTCCCTGTCAGCAATAACTTCTCCAATTGAAAGAAGATCATTTTTGATTTCGGTAATCCTCATGAAGTAGGATTGGATATCTTCTCCTCTTCCCTTCTTTATGTCCTACAACTTGTTCTTGGGAAAGAGGACTTGGTTTGCATTGCTAGCTTTTAACATGCTAAACAACTTGTCATACATCTCCTTAGATGTAAGAAACTAAATGCTTATGAATAGAATCCCTGATGATCTTCGTAGCTTTGACTTCACCTTTCTTGTACTTTGTCTTAGCGGTAGCCGATGCATTTGAAGGAGGTTCCAAAATCTTTCCCTGCACATAATCCATAACATATGGCTCTTCCAATGTGAAATCAAGAGACATCTTCCATGTATGATAATCAAACTTATCGTGAAGCTTATCATCAGACTTGAAGTATGGAGGTCATTGAATCTTGTTTTTGATCAGTGATTGCTCCTCTTAGTGATTGCTCTTCTCACTCTTGCTTGGGCTTTGTTTTCACCTTAACGCTGATTCCATGTTAATTTTAGGATAACAATGGTATGTTCTATACTTAGAACAATTTTACTTCAATTTCTTTACTAGCCCAATATCAATATTTAGTTTAGCAATCACATCATTATGATAGTAAAATGCAGATAGAACATAAACAATAACAGTGGAATACAAGCCAAGACAAGAGGACACAAGAGATGGGACTAGCCAGGGACAAACCCCAATGTGGGGAAACCCTTGATCAATTCTTCTTATAGTTCTTCAAAAGGTTAGCGGAGAGAGAGTACAATATACAATTTTTACTTGCCCAATCAAAGTATAATCTGATCAGTCAAACAAAAGTAACAACAAGCCCTAACCTGAAAGTCAACGTTGGTCAACAAGGTAGAATTCTTCCTCCAATTCAGCTGAGTCAAGCCCAGTCAACTCGACCTCCTACAGCAAGTCAAATCAGTCCAAAAATAGGTCCAAAAAAGTCCAGTCAAACCTGGTCAACAAAAGTCAACACAGTAGCAAGCCCTATCACAGTTAGCATTGGTCAAACAAAGGCCAAGCTACCTCGGATTTTGTGCCCAGAACTGCGGCCTGCCCAAACAGAAATCCTCCACCTAAAACCGCACTCAAAATAGGGCAACACTTGGTCAACACAAGTCAAATCAGCCTCCTGCAATTTCGGTCAACGCTGGTCAACGATTGGCACAAAAAACCCTTCCCCTCTTCACACGTGTGGAGAGTTGCCTCTGAATTTCGTACCCAATTAATGAAGGAGAGAGAAGATTGCGAGTGAGTGAAGTGTCCAAATGAGGAGGCACAATGTATTTATATGCAAACATTGAGGATGAATAGACGTGACTGTTGGGCTTTTGAGCCTACACTAGACTTCTGGCCGACCTTGACAATTTGCCCATAATCAAAATAAATTCATAATTCCATTTGTACATGTTAGAATGGGATGATCTTTAGATCAATCCTACACCTCTCGGAGAGAGGAATCCAATTAAAATATGACCTGCCTCATATGAGTTGTCTAAGGTGAAGTTTGGCCCTAGCTGCCAAAATTAACACATCTAAACCTGAAGATCCCAAACCTCCATAGGGCTGCTCCCTCTAAGGTTAGACTCCCTCTGAGCCTACGCTATCTCCACTGGCTTAGTCCAACAAGCACTCATCCTCCTGGATCAAATACAACTCGTGCAAATCCATCCAATGTTGGATATGCAACATCATGATCTGATGAAGAGTCTAGCCTGCCATTTGCAGTTCGTCACATGAAACAATCTCAATCAACCTGATCTCGTCCAAGCCAAAGAAACCCTTGAGCTGTCCCAACCATCCATGGCAAGTCAAAGGAAGTCCACGATCAACAACTTGCCCTACAACAAACTGTTGTTTACCAGGCTCACCACCAATCCAACAGAACTCACAACAAATCTCACTGCCAAGCCAGTCAAGACCACATCTCCATATCTTTAGCTGAACCATCTGCTCCATGATCTAGACACCCACAACTCCCTCTGAGTTGCTTTGCTATGTACACTCTGATTCACTGTTCCTCAAAGTAGCTCAGATACACTCTGATACCATGTTTCTCCACAACCCTGCTGTCTAGGATAGAGTCTTAAATCTCTGACGCTACCAAACCAAGAATCACAATGAAACTACTTTGTACAACGGAATATAAACAACAACAAATATACTAATGGACAAAATATAGACAACTTTGTACAAAATGTTGTGCAAATATGTACAACAACCCAACTTCGTTATATTAATCAAACTGAATAATACAACAGTCGAGGGTTCCCGTACCAGGGATGATGGCCATCATACATCCACTGATACAAGAATACAAACGAGGCTTGGTTTTAGTCCATCAACAATCAATCTACCCTCAACAAGATACTTTGACCATCTAGCCGATGTAGAGCTCCTCACATCTGCCTTGGTCGTACCTTGTACTTGCTCGGTCCTTCGACTCCCGATTTGCAGCACTGCCTCTTCAGCGATGCAAGTCCATCTGATCACTGAATCTCGGCTATCCAATCTGCTCACTAGTTGTGCCTTAGTCCATCAAGGGCACAACACATCGAGACTCATGTTGAGTTGTTCACAACTCCGTTTGTGAACAACTCAAAACTACCCACTGCTGCTCCTCAGCTACTCAGGGACTTCAACCCACTATGGTCTTCCTGCATTGCTCCAATGAAGACCAACATAGGGCATGGAGGGCTGCCACCTATCACTGCAAGATGTCCATCTCCCACAATGAACACGGGCTAGGAGGATTGCCCATCATCTGCTGTAGAAGTCCTTCTCCACACACAAGTCTAGGGCTGCTCAACTGCTCCTCTGGCTCATCAACCCTTGAGCTCAACAACTGCCACTCTAGCAACCACCTAAGTCCATGAAGATGGTGCACATCGGGCTCCAACTTGGGCACTATCATGCTGTCCTCCAATAGACCATAAATGCCCAATCCTTGTCCACACTTGGTCCACTCTCATGCTGCCCTCCAACAGTCCACGAGTGACCAATACTTGTTGTAGCATCTGCCTCTGTCTAGGGCATCCTCATACCTAGGAAACCCTCCTCTTGGTTGCCAACAAACTTCTCAACATTTCCTCTCTTAAGACACCCATCCACTTGCATCAAATCAACCTTAACTTCACTATACATATCTTGTTTTGGGGCTTGTTCAACTGCTGTAAGTGTTGGTCCTGGTTAGGGCTGATAACATGTTGCTTCAACACCTAATTCCTCTATCAAAACCTCTCCTACAATCGCGGTCACTCTCCTTGCTTTTGCTCTCAAGTATTGCTTGTCTAGAGGAAAACTAGACCTAGATTAGGCCTTCCAGCCCTCTCCAAAGTGCCCAACTTTGCTCCCAATCTCTGTTTAGGCTTGTGACACCCTACAACAACCCCAAACAACCTCTAAACAAGCCTTTCGGCCTCCTGCAATATGACAGACTTTTGCGGTTGCCTAAACATAGGCTTCCCCACAAGATTTGACCACAAAACAACCCTTAAAATACCCTCAAACAATGCGAGCTCCTCGTGCAACCATTCAGACCTGCAATGGAGACAAATACAACCCAAAACAATCCTCTTTTTCTCCACGCCTTGCCCTCAAGTGACTGTGGCTGCCTCAGAGATGAATTCAAGCTCCTTTGATGCTCTTGGATGTCCCAAACAAGTCAACCGTTCTGCAGTGCTACTCGGCCTCCAAGAACGGTCATGTAGGATGCCAACACTGCCTCCTTCTCCTTCGTGTTGGAGTCTGCTCTAAACTGCGGCCTAAACAGTGATATCCTTCACCTAATGCGAGCTCTTCCTCTACTCATGGATATGTCTTATAGCCTCACAAATGAGCTATATTTATACTAATTCATGTGGCTTCCCTAGTGGGCTTGTCCAACTGTCATAAGGCCTATTATCACTCTAGTCGACCTCAAACATAAGGCACAAACCCACACTATATCTTAAAAAATTCATAACTCCACTTTGACAACTCAGAATTCAATGATTCTCGACGAGTTGGAATTGTCTCGACCATCCATCACATGTCAAAGTCTCGTCACGGTTTGGCCCAAACATTGATGGGTGCAAAACCCCAAGCTTGGGTTTCAAGCCCACAAGGCCACTTGTGGAGCTCCCTCCAAACTCTCGATCCTCAAGGCTTAAGTACCTCACAAGCTACCAAAAATCAACAGAAAGCACCAAAACAAACTTATGTACATTGTGAAACTTAACATGCCAAAAGACGACAAGTGCTAAAGTGCGAATGACACTTGTGATATGCGAACGACAATGAAAGCAACACATGGCAGATCGAAGATAACATGAAAACAACACTAATTAGAGTGAAAGCAAGCAAAAACGACAATCGAAAACATGAAAATGACACTCGCGAAAACAAAGGTGCGCGAAAGCGACAATTTGCAAAACTCACCGAAATAGAAGTACAAATGCAGCTAGAAGTGAGAAACTGTCGATGTCAGTGCACACTGATTATCGACATGGATTGGACATTGCACAAGCACAATCTTGATGGATCATGCTATGCTTGTTCAAGCTTGCATAAAAGAATGCACTCATGAACTTGTTTACAACTGAGCATGTGTGAGCAAGTACCCTCGACACTTCCAATCCAAGAAGGGAGCTCAAAAGCATCAACTAACCAAGAAGTGACTATGGAATGACCGATCGCAAGATCTGTAGTAGGCTCCAAAATTCGAGTGTAGGCAAAATTTTGGAGGGTGTTTGTCACGGCGACAACACCTCATTTTGTGCACACAAATCTAGGCCACACTTTTCAGGGGTGGATTCTCTTGTCTTCCTTCTTCGTAACTTTTCTCTTGGTTCTAGTGGACAATTTTGAAAGAGGAGCAAATTAATTGTAAGTGCTGACCTGGTTTTGTCTCCTTGAATCAATAGTCTTATTTTGGTAATTGTCTAACACTTTCTTGAGTCAAGTACCTCCATAAGCCTTTGCAATGCTTAGCTTGATGACCAAAATTTTTACCAAGAAAACAATGACCAAGGAAAATAGTTTGATACTTCACAGTCCTCGAAAAATGCACTTAGTTTCTATCCTCAGTCCCTTGAAAAATGCATTGAGTTTGTACTAATTGTTGTACTGATACCCTGAAATTCATGCCTCTGTTCTCCTTGGGAAATACGTTGTTCCCAACGATCACGTAATTTGTTTCCTTATGGTTTTGGAGGACCCGGAAAAGGAGAGATTTCCTAGCATTCAACGCAAGCTATCTCAATCTCCTTGCCTTCTCCTTTCCTCCTTGCTCTTCTCCAACATTTGCACATGAAGAGTGAATGCTCTCCTTGCCTTTTGCCTTTTTTTTAACATCCTTAATGATGAGAAGCCCTATCCCTAGCTTCAAGGGCTGAGATTAGATTTTAGGTCTCTTTGATCAAGGGTGGAGATCTAAACTCCCATTGGCCGCATTTTTATGTCTCCCCCTTTATTAATGAGCCTCCCTAGTCACTTTAATGTCTTTTTGTACCTTGTACCTTTTTCTCTAAAGTCACTTTAACATTATAAAGTACAACGTGATTTTTATAAAGTGACTAAAAGGTCACATGACTTTAATAACCACATAAAATCACACTAAAATGTGGGTTCATATGCTTTCCTAGGCCAAAGGCAAAAAGCACTAGGAAACACCTCTTTGGCACCTTTTTTCAACAAATACAAATAGGGATTGTTTGTCTACCTAACAGACACATATACTATGGATTTGAAAGTTTTGAAAACTATTTAATGTCGACGCTCAACGGTGGTAGCCAGAGTAAAATTCCTCATTTTCGCCATGAAAAAGCTGCCCCAAATAATCTCAAGCAAACTCATAATCAAGATGAAACACCACAAGGAAATACGAATTCATTTGGGAGTGCTTTGAGGGCAAAGCATTTTTTAGGGGAAGGGTCATTATTGAAAGGTCAAGACTCCTTGTAAAAGAGCACCGAGGTTGTACTAAAGCCGAGTCTCCCTCGTTGTAAAAAACATCTCATTCATATCTTATATATATATATGAGCTATTAGGAGTTTCAGAGTATTGAGCAAATAATTCTTTTACTCATCATGGACTTGTTCTAGTTCAACAACATGAAGATGAAGATGATCATGAGAAATAGGTTCAAATCCATCCAAATGTCCAACTCTGATAACATTACTGGTTACTTCATGAGGATCACCTAGACACTGGATGAGCTTGCAGTCATTGGGGAGAAAGTGGAAGATGTAGAGCTCGTGAATGTGTCACTGAAAGGTCTTCCCAAGTCATGGGAACCATTGATCAAAGGAATCTGCACCTAGGACCACCTTCCCAAATGGGAGAGGCTTTGTGATCCAGGAAGAGACTTAGGAGTATAAGGTCAGCAAGCAGGAAGATGAAGTGGAGAACTTGGCCTTGGTCGATATGACCAAGAATGGCAAAGGAAAGGGTTCCAAAGATAACAATGAGGGGGCAATGTTTAGCTAGGGAAGGAGTTGAGTAAGAACTATGCACCAGCGTCTGAAGAAGAAGGGGAAGGGGAAGTCGCAATAGACAATATTAGCAGAGGTTCAACTTGATGTGTTTGCAACAAAGTTTGGGGACTTCTTATCTGTCTCTTGTATATCTATCAGCACCAACACATAATATTACAAGAGACAAATAAGGGCAATGAGCACTTCGATCTGATGCTAAGTTTGTCGAGATTCTGCCACTTTGAGTTTTGAGCCTTTTTACCATGCCACTGGTACTTTAGAGATCCACCTGGACTAATCCTCCTGATCCTCCTGAATCAATCTCTAAAGTAGGCCTCCGGAGAAGGACATTGTGCTGGGATTAGAGGGACAACTAGTTGTAGGTGGCTCTTGAGGAAATACCTCCCTCGCTAAGAGGGATTGTTGATGTTTGCAGCTCGGGTATGTACTTCTACATAGGCCTAAGTGTCTAGGCATGCATAAGTTGTCGAATACACCCTTGACCTTAGCAATTATTTCAGTGATGAAAGAAATTTCTTATATAAGATAAAAGTGAGTTAATCTAATGAAATATAAAGGTTTTGCATTAGTGAATTAGATGAATCCCAACTTTCGATCATAAGTGAGGTGAGATCTAATCTCAAATGTCAATCACTTTGGAGATCAGGGTTGTGGATTTAGTCATAACTGAAGCTTATAAATGAAAGGCTAGGCTAAGGGAGAAGACACATAATACATCTTGAGCACAAGGCACAATGAGAGTGAGATCTCAATGATTGGGTGGAGAAGGATTTTCATTCAAGTATGTTGGGTTTGAGGAAGGTGTAAGGAGCAGTAAGGGAGATCCAAATCAACTAGGAAATAGATTGAAGGACAAATCTAAGGTGGGACCAGAAGGATCAGATCTAGGGTGTTGTTGTATATGTAATTTCCTCAGAGGGTCATTTTCCTAGTGAGGGAGCCCGAGTGGCTCTGAATTTAATAAAAGAAGAACTGTTTGATTGGGCAGAAAGTTTGTGTGCTTATATGATTGAGATTGGTTGTCTATTTTGATTTTGCTGTTTAAGTTTCATTAAGATCCCAGTTGTAATCTGCTAGGTAGTAAATTGCTAGGTTGTTGAATTCAAGGAAATTTTAACAAGAGTTCTATTTCATGTCATTGTGGTTAAAACATGTGTTAGGTTTGCTTTATTTCTTGTTTAAATGATTAAATTTTTTTAAAAGTAAAGTCACGCAGTCTAATATAGTCCCATTGTAGCTGCTATAGTTGAGGCTCTATTTTGTTAAGCTTACCGTTGGAAAATCCAAGGTGGTTTATACTATATAGATCAAGGAAGGAAGTCAAAGCGATTGCTACGACTATGTTGTGAAAATTCCTAATCCTGAAGGAACCCCTAGTGCAGCGAATCTGAATCTACTTCACCTACTTGATTTTAATATACATTATCAAATTATTCTCTGAATACTGAAGCAAATTACTTTTGCAACCTACACTACTTTAATATTTGATTACATGAAGTAGAAAACTAAGAAAAGAACAAGATACATAAGACAGTTATTTTTGGACAAAATAGTCCTCGGAAAAACCCAATGCGGGAAAACAGGTGCAACAACTCTGAGGGTTTTCTATTATTAAGCATTAATTCTGAATACAATGCTGGATGCCCTCCCGACAATCAAGTGACAGAGAAAATACAATGTTGGAAAAATAGAGTGAGTTTTACCTCACTTCACCTGGCAGATTCTAGCTGATTCGGCAACAAAACTGGCTAACTCCGACTACTTCTGCGCTGGCCCTGTGTGGGCCTTGCGTCAGCCCTACAGGCTCTGCGTCATCTCTGCATTGTCTCTTCTGCCCACTGCATCTGCTTTCCCGGCTGTTCCAACAGTTTCCCGACAGTTCCAACTTTCTGCATGGAGGGCAACTTCTGCTTTTGTGCTGGCCCTTCTGGCTTTGCGTCAGGCCTGCATGGGCCCAAATTGGCCCAATGTCAGTCCTCTTGGTTGCTGCTCTGCCTCCACAAGCTTCTCTACGCCTCTCTGTTAGTACTCCCTAATTATCCCTCCCCCTCTGCTGCTAAATGATCACTCAATTTGAAATCTCAGCTTCCTAGCCCCATAAATCGAATTCTAGATGAATTCGTTCTCTCCCTGTGTGTTTCTAAATGAAGCCCAAGCCTCCTTCTTATACTTTTCTCGTTGAGACTTCAACGACCGAGATTTAGTCTCTAATCAATGGTTAAGATTAAAACATGACTTGATCCGCCTTCTAGATCATTCTCACCCATATTTTGATTAATACCCATTAATATTTTAATTTTCCTAAGTTTAGACTTAGGAACCCCATTAAAAATATTAATTATTTTAATAAAATACAATCCGGGTGGAATCACCAAACAGTTTCTAGGTTCTTTACAACTCATGTGCCTTAGCCTCTCCACCAATTTTCAAGGCTAGAGCACATCTGATGCTACCAAAAACTAACACTCCCTCTTAGGGAGGAATGTGCTCTAGCAAACCATGTCCAGTTGCATGCTGCTCTGTCTCTGAAGCACCTCCTTTTCGCACTGTTGCTACCACCAACATTGTGCTGCTGCTGCTACTACTGTACTGCTGCCCATGACACTGCCACTACCACTGCTGCATCTGTACTACAACTCCCTCTCAAATGCTGCATCTGCTATGCTGCTAGCACTGCCACTATTAACACTGCATTCGTACTGCAACTTAGTTGCTGAGAGAAGCAACTAAGAAACATCCAAAATTAACTGAACTTAATTGTGTTCAACATAATACCATAAATGTTGGAAACTAACTGCTCCTGACCCTCTGAATCTTATGCGTTGTTGCTGACTTTTGCACTGGGCCATTTGCACTGCTGCCAACCTTGCTTTGCGCTGATCAGTCTTTGGTCTTAGGCTGCTACATCTGTCTCTCCAAACAATCCAATGCATCATCTGAAACTAAGTCCATCTTGCTACTGCTAAATTTTAGGCTCTCGTAGCAAGGAATTGATTCAAGAGGTGGACTCCTCAAGGATCCTGCCCACATGTAGTCCTCCCGACTACAACTCAATATTGCCCCATTTCGCTCCTAGGGATGCATGGGCACTCATGGCAAACTCTTATTCATCTATCTTTGTTGAAGCAGCCTTAGGATCATGTTTCTCATCCTTATCCTTTTGCTTCAAAGGACGCTGGGATGCAAAGTGGCCTCTCTCGCCACATCTGAAACATTTTACCTTCGAAATGTCCTTCTTCCGCTTCTACTTCTGCTGTCCTTTTGATGTTAGAGCTGCATTCTCCTCCTCCTCCTTGGTCTTCGTGCCACTCCCATTGCTACCATTGAGGTTGGCCTTTATTAGGTCCCTCTTTAATTCCTCCTGTTGAAGGGCTACCCACATCTCCTCCCATGAAGGTAGTCTTTCCCTACCCAATATACTTTGGACGAAGACTTGCCATTCATCCGAGACTCCATTTAGGGCCATCCTTACCATCACGGTACACTGAGGAGTATACCCCACTGCAACAAGCTGGTCTCTGGTTTCCTAAAGACGTTGAAGATAGGAGTTAACTCCTCCCTTCTACATCAATGTCCGTTGCAACTTTTGTTCTAGGTACATCTTCCATTGTTCGGAAGAGCTTTCATACAGTTAAGACAAAGCTTCCCACATCTCTCGGGCTGTATCTTTGCCTTGCAAGTGTGAGACCACATGATCTCAAACTCCATCGAGTATGAACCTCTTTGCCTTCCCCTGCTCGGCCTTGTACTTCTTCTTTTGATCGTTGTTAGTAGGAACAACCACAACACTCTTGACGCAGGCTTCGAGATCGTACTTTTCCAGAACATCTAAGATTTTGGTCTTCCATATGACATAGTTGGAAGCTCCTTCCAACCTATCCTGATCTATGAGCCCATGCGATGCCATCTCACCCAACTGTCGAACTGACTCCTCTAGTCACTGCTCAACACTGCTCAACTGCCCAGCAAGTGAGAAATTCAAACTTTTTGGCAAAAAGTTCTCTGAGGAGAAAATTCCCCTTCTATGTTTCTTTGCTCTTTTCCAATAGATTTCTGCCCCAACAGAAACTGTGTCCTTCAAGCACTGCGCTGAGGCACTGCGTCACTCCCTCTGCCTTGCAAACTCATGAGCTAGAAATCGTACCTCTCTGTTGGCTCTCTCAGAGAGAGATTTCCTCAGAATCTTTGCTTCTTGGCAAGGACTGTGCAATCCCTTCAAGGGGATTCGAATTGCTGCCAAATGCAGCTATTTCCCTCTCCGCCTTGAAATAACTTGTACCAATTATTGATGTCACTTATCAATCACATAAAAGAACTGGATCGAATCTATCCTTCCTTTTCCTTCCAGGAATTCAGTCCATTTATGGTTCCAACCATCCATAGCTGTGTAACCCTATTCCTAATAGATTGACCCCCAAATAACGGATCCAAACTATAAAAAATCCTAAAGAAGCCACAATTGCCGGTTCCTCACCCTGCCAACCCTTATTTATTCTAGTATGCAAATAGATTGCGAATATGGTCCAAGTAATTAATGCCCAAGTCTCTTTTGGATCCCAGCTCCAATAAGATCCCCATGCTTCATTGGCCCATATTGCTCCAGAAAGAGTACCTATGGTTGAAAGAGAAAAACTGAGACCAATTGCATGATTACTCCAATGATCTAATTGTTTAATCAATTGACATTTACGATAATTCGTTGATGAAAAATCAACAGTGTATTGCAAATCACTTTTTTGCTTTTCATGTGAATACAAATTTTCATTGGGAAAAATGGCTCGGGAAAATAAATTGTCCATCGCACCAACAATAACCTGTCTATTTACTCTGGACATAATCACTAGAAGAGCTATGGATGCTAGGGATCCACATAAAACGGTTGCATAGCTGAACAATATCATACTTACATGCATCATTGACCAATGAGATTGTAGCGCGGGTACAACGTTGGATCGGCTCTTCCTGTTTCAAAATCAATCCTCTGATACCATGTGAAAATTCCTAATCCTCAAGGAACCTCTACTGTAGCAAATCTGAATCTACTTCACCTACTTGATTTTAATATACATTATCAAGTTATTCTCTGAATATTGAAGCAAATTACTTCTGCAGCCTACACTACTTTAATATTTGATTACATGAAACAAAAAACTGAGCAAAGAACAAGATACATAGGACGCAATTATTTTTGGACAAAATAGTCTGCGGAAAAACCCAATGCGGGAAAACCGGTGCAACAACTCTGAGGGTTTTCTATTATTAAGCAGTAATTCTGAATAAAATGCTGGATGCCCTCCTGAAAATCCAGTGATAAAGAAAATACAACGGTGGGAAAACTGAGTGAGTTTTACCTCACTTCACCCGGCAGATTCCGGCTGATCCGACAACAAAAGTGGCTAACATCGGCTACTTTTGCGCTAGCCTTGTGTAAGCCTTGCGTCAACCCTACAGGCTTTGCGTCAAATCTGCGTTGTCTCTTTTGCCCACTGCGTTAGCTTTCCCGATTGTTCCAACAGTTCCGACTTTCTGTGTGGAGGGCAACTTCTGCTTCTGCGCTGGCCCTTCTGGCTCTTCGTCAACTCTACGCTGTCTCTTCTGCCCATTGCGTCAACTTTCCTGGCTGTTCCGGCAGTTTCCCGACAGTTTCAGCCTTTGCGTGGAGGGCAAGTTCTGCTTCTGCGCTGGCCCTTCTGGCTTTGTGTCAGCCCTGCGTGGGCCCAGATTGGCCCAGTGTCAGTCCTCCTGGCTGTTGCACTGCCTCCACAAGCTTCTTTTCGCCTCTCTGTCAATAGTCCCGAATTATCCCCCCCCTCTGCTGTAGAATGATCACTCAATTCGAAACCTCAGCTTCCTAGCCCCAGAAATCGAATTCCAGATCAATTCGTTCTCTCAGTGTGTGTTTCTAAATGAACCCCAAGCCTACTTCTTATACTTTTCTCGTTGAAACTTCAACGACCGAGGTTAAGTCTCTAATCAACGACTAAGATTAAAACATGACTTGATCTGCCTTATAGATCGCTCTCACCCATATTTTGATTAATACCCATTAATATTTTAATTTTCCCAAGTTTAGACTTAGGATCCCCATTAAAAATATTAATTATTTTAATAAAATACAATTCATGTGGAATTTCACCAAACAGTTTCTGGGTTCTTTACAACTCATGTGCCTTAGCCTCTCCACCAATTTTCAAGGATAGAACACAACTGATGCTACCAAAAACTAACATAAGTCTCAAGAGATAGATAAAGTGTGGCCTTTGGTTTGATGCCATGTTAGCATTTCACATATAATGACTTTGATACTCCCCACTTGGATAAGATTTAGGTAGAGGTATCTCTTAATTCTCCCTCAAATATAAAATCAATAATTGTGTCTCTAGGTAAATTAGAACTGGCAAAAGCTTGCCTGGCAGGAAAAGAACTTTTAACATGGCGGGGGGGAATGATGATAACATTGGTAGGTGTGCTAGTACTCTTCGGCCCACAAAAATGTAGGTTTGGTCACATTGTAAGTTTATCCTAAGGGCTATGGATATTAATCTCATTCATAAATCTTTGGAGACTGGTGTATGGTGCAGTGGGTCCAATTAGCATTTTTTTGACCAGATTTCAGGCGCACTTGGTTAGGTTTTGTGGTAATTTATACAATGCTATGTTTATTAGCACATATAATAGTTGATGATTCCCTAATTAGGTTAGATTGTTTAATCATATGCAACATTGTCATTAATGGAGGGCCCTCTAATTTCTCCTTCATTTTTTTTATAAGCTTAATTTTCCATTGTTGGTGTCTGAAGAATGTATTCAAGTTGTTTCATAGGTATGGGGTCTTGTTCCTAGTCCAATGGGGCAACTGGGATTGGATTTTATGGTTGAAAGCTGTTGAAAAAAGTAATGAGCGTAAATATGGGCAAAATATATGTGGAAGAGTAAAAAATATACTATACTCATCCATTTTAACATTACATCAATGCCATACATTTGTGGTGTATATATAGATTATTAGATTTACATTTGGAGACATATTCCATTATTCCTTGTAGGGATGACTTGCTATATTACACCTTGTAACTTTTACTAACATGTCATTATGTACATATCCTAAGTTCTAACCAGTGTGGAAAAAGTTGCGACAAAATCAGCAAAGTCCGATTTTTTGGGCTAGCCGATTCTATTGGCCGACTTTTTGGCGATTTTTTCCTAGTCGAAAAAGTTGGCATTAAATTGGGAGTCGATCGAAAAAGTCGGGCAGCCCACCCAAGGCGCAGATAAGTGAGGGAAAAGGCCAAAAAAACACTCATTTTTCACTCTTCTTTCTGCCATTCGTCCCTGTAGAGAGAGGAGTTGTTTCCATTTCCCAAGAGGAGGAGATTTACTAGTTTTGTGGTGTGGATTTGGAGATTTGTCCATTGCTCAACGTGAGAGATTCAAGGTGCCGATTTGCTGCTGTTAGGTATGTATTTTAATTTCTCTCTCAGTGTTTGTTACACAAATGGCTTCTTAAATCTTTCTATTAGTTTGTTTTTAGCTTATTTTTGCTTAAAAATTTGAATCAAAACATTGTTTAGAATCTAGATTGAATCAAAACTTCAAAATTTTTAGATTGTTTACATGTTTTAACTTTCAAGAATAAAAAATTCAAACCCTTGTTTAGTGATTCTGAGTGTGTTCAAGTGAGTGAGAAGAGGCTTTTACAATTTAAAATCAACAATTACATTTGTGTTTGCTTCTTATCTGATGGGCAATTTCTAATTTTTTTCAATTTTTTTTTGTGCCCTAGGTTCAAATTCAAGTTCAAAGTTTCAAACAAAATGCCAAGGAATTTGGACCCTATCTAGGAATATGGTGAACCTGATCGTATACCCGAATCTGGGGGGTCAATAAAATGTATTTGACTTGCAATTTGTATGGCAAGCATATGTCAGGGGGTTTCAACAGATTAACATTCCATTTGGGGCAAATTCCGGGGCAAAATATAGAACTTTGCCCAAATCCACCTCCAGAAATCATCCGACAAGCCATTAAATCATTGATGGATAAAGAGGAGGGCAAAGACACCAGGGCAGCAGTGAAAAGCCAACTTGTAGAGGCCTCAAGAGTGGGGGGAAGTGAGAGTGTTTCTTCAGCATCACATTCCACACCCCAATGTCCCAACCGCTCAACTTTCTCATTTTTTTTTGTTCCTAGAACCACACCTGGCATCAAATCGACACTTAAAAAAAATGAAAAGGCAAAAGCTGACAGGTTGGTCTGTAGGTGTCTTCTATGGAATGATGTTCCCTTCAACCTATGTTGCAGGAAACGTGGGGCAGAAGGGCGTTTCCGTACGGAAACGGGTACGAAACGCTGAAATGCGTTTGGTACGGCCCTGAAACGTGTTTCAGGCCGTACTGCCACATTTCACGAAACTGAAACGTGGCCAGTACGGCCTGAAACACGTTTCAGGGCCATATGACCCATGTTTCAGCATTTATTTGTGTTTTATTTTATTTTATTTGTTTTCTAATCTATTCTTATGTTAGCCTAGTGACTTCTAGTTGCTTCCAGATGCCTGTCTAAAGTTATAAAAGTGAACTTTTGCCCTAGTGTTGATATGCAGTTCATAGTAATGTTAAATTCTTAAAGTAAAAGTGATATTCTCCTTTATTTTTCATTTTCATCCTTTTACTTAAATTTTTAACATTACCATGAAATGACTCAGGATGTTTGAGAGTGGTTTCGCCCTCATTGGATTTCATATGGAGAAAGTAGAATTTTAGATCTCACTCAAAATCCAGCAGTCTTATCTGTTTTTCAGGATTTCAGGATTGGGGGGATTGCAATGTTTCCATTGGATTTTATCATGTACTAGGGTATGGAACTTGTATTTAATCAAGAGAACCAAGCCCTCTATGCAGGGGAGACTCCTAATAATCAAGAGAATGTAGGGTACTAGGGTATGAAACTTGTATTTAATCAAGAGCATTAAGGTTGTTCGACTATGTAGGAGGAGACTCCCAATCAAGCACGAGACAAGAAATTAGAAATTTCTCGTGGCTGATTTTGGATATTTCTATTTTCATTATGTGATTATTTATGAGTAAATGTGATGCAAATTTAGATACTTATAGTTTATGCATTGACAATTGACAGTTTTATCATAATGTAATAAATTAGAATGTATCATATATGCTTTATGATTGCACATATTTCTTAAATGTCCTAATATATATATATATATATATATATATATATATATATATATATATATATTCGCGTTTCCCCGTTTCCAAAATTTGGGGAGGTCGCGTTTCGTGTCGCTTCCCGTTTCGGAAACTCGTACCTGTTTCCTCGTTTCGTGCAACCTTGCCTTCAACATTGCCAAGGCAAACCCATTCTACCAACCTATGTTTGATGCTGTTGCTGTCCTTGACCCGGGGTACAAAGCCCCTACCTTTGCAGAGTTGAGAGGGCCTCTTCTTCAAGATGAAAAGATTAATTGCACTGCTAGATTGGAGGAGGTTAGGGCATCATGGGAACACACTAGATGCACAATCATGTCAGATGATCAGACTGGCCAGAAGAGTAGGACCCTTCTTAACTTCTTGGTTAGTTGTCCCAAGGGGACAATGTTTATGAAATTTGTTGATGCATCTGCACACATTAAAGATGCACGTTTATTATGTGAGTTGTTGGACATCTTCATTCAGGAAGTAGGTCCACAAAATGTTGTCCAAGTCATAACGGACAACACTGCAAATTATGTTGCTGCTGGCAGGTTGCTTATGGAGAGGTATCCTAACTTGTTTTGGACACCTTGTGCTGCACATTGTATTGACTTGATGTTGGAGGATATAGGTAAGATTCCTCTTTTTGAAATTAAGTATTAGGGGTTTACGCAGTGCATTATATTAGATATCGTTTTTGGGATTCAACTGCGTTAAGTAAGTCATTAACGTATGACCATTTCCATGAGAGGTAGTCGTAACTGACTAGGGTTTTGCAAATGGGGTAGCAAGCTAAGTGGGCTTGATTGTGGGGAAAACTCCACAGTTAAGCGCGCTTGAGCCAGAGGAGATCTGGGATGGGTGACCTCCCGGGAAGTCCTGGTTACCGGGTGCAAGCCCCGGAAGTGACGATTGATGCTATGTGATTCATTTCACTAGTTTCAATCCCACTTCTTCACCCCTGTGAGCATCACCCGATGCAATGAGTGCTAAATGAACAATTCAAAAATCATGAGAAATTAGTCAGTTACGACTACCTCTCATGGAAATGGTCATACGTTAATGACTTACTTAACGCAGTTGAATCCCAAAAACGATATCTAATATAATGCACTGCGTAAACCCCTAATACTTAAATTCAAAAAGAGTGAAGGGATCTCTACTTGAATGGTTCATGAGGCACAATACTTGCTAGGGTTTTGCAAATGGGGTAGCAAGCTAAGTGGGCTTGATTGTGGGGAAAACTCCACAGTTAAGCGCGCTTGAGCTAGAGGAGATCTGGGATGGGTGACCTCCCGGGAAGTCCTGGTTACCGGGTGCAAGCCCCGGAAGTGACGATTGATGCTATGTGATTCATTTCACTAGTTTCAATCCCACTTCTTCGCCCCTGTGAGCATCACCCGATGCAATGAGTGCTAAGTGAACAATTCAAAAATCATGAGAAATTAGTTAGTTACGACTACCTCTCATGGAAATGGTCATACGTTAATGACTTACTTAACGCAGTTGAATCCCAAAAACGATATCTAAGATTCCTCTTGTCAGGGATATTGTTGAATCATCCAGGAGCATAACAAAATTTATATATAATTATGCATATGTGCTTAGCTTGATGAGAAGATTCACCAACAACAAAGAGTTGGTGCGTCTTACCTTTACACGATTTGCCACTATTTTCATATCTCTTCAGTCTCTGTTGAATTCTATGTGGGATGTGAAGAGAATGTTTCTTTCACAAGATTGACGTGCTTTATTTATTAGCCGCAAACCAGAGGGAGAGGGCATATGCAGACTAGTTTCATATGATCTAAGTCACCTGACATGGGGATTCGGGATTCGTAGGATTCGGGATTTGTGGTGTCGGATTCGGACACGTTGACCCCCCGGAACAGGACACGTAGGATTCGTTATATATATATATATATAGATATTTTAAAAATTAGATATTTCTTACACAAATTTTAATTAATGATACAAATTTATTGATTTCAAATATAAATCTTCATCTATAGCTATTAGCATGCATAGTACATACAAAATTCAAATACATGTCAATCTATTATCTATTTCTTATGCTTGGCCCTCTTGCCACCACGAGAAATGTCTAATTTTTTAGTCTTGTTGGAAAATCAGGATCTTTGTCATTAATATCACCCTCTAAGCATTAATATCCAGAGGTATCTTTGTCATTACCTCTGTATCTGTATAGGGATCTTTGTCATTAATATCACCCTTTAAGCATTAACATAAGATAGAACAAGCATAACATGTCAAGTCAAGATTTTGTTTGAATGATGCGTACATTTTTAGGAGGGTCATGATACAGGAGTTCGACAACAAATGTCACTAACATCAAGGTACATAGAGGGATTGGTGCTCTTGATGAAATACGAGTTCCATACACTAATACATGACAAAATTCAATGGAAACATTGCAATCCCCCAATCCTAAAATCCTGAAAAACTGATAAGTCTGTTGGATTTTGAATGAAATCTAAAATTCTACTTTCTCCATATGAAATCCAATGAGGCCGGAACCACTCTCAAACATCTTGAGTCATTTCATGGTAATGTTAAAAATTTAAGTAAAAGGATGAAAATGAAGATTAAGGAGAATGTCACTTTTACCATGAATAACATATCAATACTAGGGCCTAGACTTGATCATTAAGCTGCCAAAACGCTTGCCAAATGAAAATATGTGTGGCTGTAATGACCAAATGCGGCCTTTTCATACCCGTGCAAGTCACTTTTGCTGCCTAACGAGTCCTGGAAAACAGGACAGGCTGCCAAAATCGTGACACGCAGTCGGATTCGACGTGTCAAAATAAGACACGACGTGTCATGGTTTTTGGACACGAATCTCGAGAGAATCATGTCGGACACGATGGATTCGGGATTCGTGGGGCCTATAGGATGAATCTCGTTATCTAGCATATGATCATAGCTTTTGGGCAAGAGTAGAGGAGGTGTGCCATTTCAGAATCTTTGGTAAGGGTTCTTCGGTTGGTTGATGGAGACAAGCCCGCAATGGGCTACTTGTATGAGGCCATGGATAGGGCCAAAGAAGCCATTCGTGCTTATTATGAAGATAAGGGAGACGGGGGGTTAGAGAAACAACAGTTCATATGGAGAGTGATTGATGAGCGATGGAGAGTGATTGATGATTTTGACTCAATATCAACTCTCAAGAGTCAAAGTATCACCAAAAGATATAATAAATGTATATCATGAGTCATCTACATGTCATAAAGTAATCAGTGACTGAAATCCTCTGCCCCTTTTACGTGAATAGGGAATGGCCTTGCCTTTTCTTCTAGAGGAAGAAGGCCCTGCCCCTGGGGCTACAAATGGACTATGTCGTCCTCTAGAAGCCAGAAACATGACTTAGTAAGTCATCTTTACTACCCTGTTCCTTTAAAACAAATGAAAAACTGTTTTTACATTACAGAAACAGCATATCGATACTTGGAATTTGCTGACAGAAGTTTGGAAAATTTTCATAGGCATTTTCATCCCACAAACAATTAATGTATGAAATCAAAGAGCAGCTCAGTTGTTTTGTTTTACATAAATAGATGGTCATGAGTTAAAATCTATATGTTGTCCAGATGCAGTTGTTCAAATTTGTGTCTCTGTTATGACTGGCATCTTCTGTATCCCACCATTTTGTTACAAGATTAACTGTGGCTATTGCCTGTGATGCCTTAATCTACGTACTTGGAGTTTGATTTTTGGTCTGAATAATTCACTTCTAAGTTCTTGTTGATTTGAATAGTTATATATTTAGCTCTAACTTTTATCCGGTACTCTTGCAGAAGCCCACACACTTGGTATCCACTGGCTCGGAAAATGAAGCGTATTGTAGTATTGCATGTAGGTCCCACAAATAGTGGCAAAACATATCAGGCATTAAAGAAGTTAGTATTAAGTTCCTCAGGTATTACAAAGATTTATTTATGTTTGTTGAATTTCAGTATGGTCCATTTCCATTGTTCAAGTTATAGATATGAACAGCAAAAGAGATGCGAATTTTGTAATGTTGGATAAGATAAATGTTTTAATGTCCAACTGATGACTACAACAGTAGTTCAGTAGGACTGTGTTAGGTACCATGATGTTGGTACAAAGTGGGAGTGCTAAAGTGGCTCCTATTATCTATATAAGACAAATATCAGGAAGTAAAAGAATATACTAAACTAAAACCCTAGACGGCCAGCTCCAAAGAATGTTTGTGATTTATTGACTGAAAATGCTTGTGATTACTGGTAGGTGTATACTGTGGTCCATTAAGACTTCTAGCATGGGAAGTGGCTGAGAGGTTAAACAAGGCAAATGTCCCATGTAGTTTAATAACTGGGCAGGAGAGGGAGGAGATCGCTGGTGCAGCGCACAGTGCAATGACTGTTGAAATGGCTGATGTGACACGGCAGTACAAGTGTGCGGTTATAGATGAAATTCAGGTATGCTTTGTGCATATTATGTACATTAGGTAGCTTACAGTTGAGGAACTCTGATTCAATAATCAACAATATTTGAGTTTTTCTTTTTGAAATGCTGTATAAATTAACTTTGTTTCCCAAGGAAAATCTTGCGGGGAAACCACCAGGACTTCCCCACATTTCATGGATGGTACTGAGTGTAACCCTGTTGGTGATGATTATGGAGCCTGACCCAGTAGGGACATTGAGTGAGGCACACAACAGAGGCAGCTGGCCTGGGGATTGGCCCTTTGATCTCCTGTGCGAAGCTCAAGTTAACTTTTATAAGATGGTTTCTGAATAGATATCTTGAGAAATTTTAGAAACACTAAAGTCATGCTAAACCTTTTTTCTTTTCCGAGGAAAAACAACTTCATAATTCATTAATCAAATAAAAAAATTGAAATTACATTCTATACATGCCTGGAAGAATTGCTAGAGATCTGTCTGTGATATGTAGCAGATAAACTCCTTCAGGCATGCATACATTATAATGACAATTTACAAAAAACCATTCTGAATTTTGTGAACATTTTCCTGAAACTTTTGCTATCACCATTCTACTACCAGCTGCAGTCGTACAACGAAACTACACCAACCTTCTATGGTTTGACCTTATAACATTCTTTAAGAGTTATATAGTCCCAAGACTAATCAGCTGATACCAAAAGGAATCATGGAATATTCTTTCAAAATATACAAGGACTAAAATACAGGGTTGACCATCCAAATCTTTAGAAATTTTCCAGTACCCCCGCATTTTGAGAGAAACCCCTATTTTAGTCCTTGAATATTTTGATGAGGCATTAATCTCGTTAAATATGGGAGGGAAAACAATGTTTTCAGAAGAAAAAGATCCCTCCATCCATCTAATGACAACAAGTGAGTCTCCAAACACCTGAACCCTCTGACCTCCTTTTTCAACTGCCAACTTAAGAGCCAGCTCGAGGGCCATTAGTTGAGCAAAATTATTGCTCCCCCTTCGTAGCCCTGCCTTGAATTTTAGCATATGATGTTCTGATATGAAAACTAATTCTCCAGCACCACATAATTATGGGTTCCCTTGAGAAGCTCTATCAAAATAAATCCAGGCTTCAAACTTACCTATTTCTTGTTCCACAATTACTCTTGGATGTTTTGAAGCTTTTAATTGAGGAAAACCATTGGGAATGCTGAAATTCTGCATGCATGCTTAAGCGAAAGGACAAGTCTGTCTTAAAAAAGGCTTGAATTCCTGGCAAGTAAAATTTCCCATGCTGTACAAATTGATGTTCCTTATGGATGTGTCCCCCAGTGTGGGGGGTGTGCCCTCCACATTTTCCACATTCTAGGGATGGGGCGACGGACCCCTTGAACCCTCTGAGCTCCTTTTTCAACTGCCAACTTAAGAGCCAGCTCGAGGGCCATTAGTTGAGCAAAATTATTGCTCCCCCTTCGTAGCCCTGCCTAGAATTTTAGCATATGATGTTCTGATATGAAAACTAATTCTCCAGCACCACATAATTATGGGTTCCCTTGAGAAGCTCTATCAAAATAAATCCAGGCTTCAAACTTACCTATTTCTTCTTCCACAATTACTCTTGGATGTTTTGAAGCTTTTAATTGAGGAAAACCATTGAGAATGCTGAAATTCTGCATGCATGCTTAAGCGAAAGGACAAGTCTGTCTTCAAAAAGGCTTGAATTCCTGGCAAGTCAAATTTCCCATGCTGTACAAATTGATGTTCCTTATGGACGTGTCCCCCAGTGTGGGGGGTGTGCCCCCCACATTTTCCACACTCTAGGGATGGGGCGACGGACCCCTGGGGAAACGTTTCCCCATGTTTCCCTTTGGGGGAAACTCAAGGAAATGCATGGGGAAATATTTCCTCAGTGTGGGGGATATGCTTCCCCAAAAATGGGACATATGAGCGCCTCCCCTCCCCCAAAAGGGTGATGCCTGGGCACTACCCCCCAGATATTTTGTCCAACAACCCATGAAGATAGAAGAAAAATAAGGGATAGAGCTTTTGACGAGGCTAGGACCTTAGTAATTAATGATAATATTAAATTCTTAAGAAAAGGTAAGATAAATGAGAATGGATAGAAAAGGTAAGAGAAACTTGAAAGGAGGATGGATAAAATAGGTAAGATATAGGAGGATGCCACTCTTACTAAATTTTTTAACATTACCATTAATTGTTTCAAGATGTTTGAGGGTGGTTCCAACCTCATCAGATTTCATATGGAGAAAGTAGAATTTCATATACCATTCAGTTCAGTGGACTTAACAGTTTTCAGGATGTCAGGATTGGCAGGATTATAGAATTTCCATGGATTGCACAATGATGAATTTGCATGGGATGAATTGTTATTGTTGGGAATTGATCATTATTATTTTTATATTTTATAATTTTAGCAATGGGGACCTCTATGGTAGGGGCCTCAATGTCCCCCTGAATTTTTCTAAAATTTGGTGGTGCTCCCACATGCCCCCCTTGTGCGTCTCCCTACTCCCATACTTCCCTGCCCCAGAAAATTGGTGGAACATAGGTACAAATAGTCAAGGCCTTAGACTTTTTTTAATGATGGGATCCCTCACCAACTTCTGAAGCACTTATACCTATGTAGGTTTCTTTTTTTTATATTATTTTCAACATTTCTAGGAGTTCTGCTTGTAATCCCACATTCTATTCTTATTGGTTTACTCTTCAATTCAATTGAACTACATTTTTGGTCATTCATCAGATATTAAGATAATTGTCTTATCCTATCTTCTACTGTGTTACCCTTCTAGCCTTATTTATATCCTACCAGTTTGTCTAATTCTGTCTAGAGTCTAGACCTCTGAAGTATAAGAACAAAATATAAACATGGGAAATATTGATTCATCAGTGATCTTGCAAAGAAGACACCTGCTCGTTCCTTCCACATGCTTTTTCTGCAAATTTTCCTATGTAAGTGCTTTATTTTTTAAAGCTAGCCATATGAAAACAAGAGCCTTTAATGGACATTTTAGTTTCCATACCTTCTTCCACCACTATGATGGTTTTACTGCTTCTATTTCTTCACATGAAGTTTTGTAACCCACTTTTGGAGTATAGAAACCTCCCAACTGACTTTTAGACCATAATAACTCTTCCTCCTCCCTAATCCTAGCATGATTGCTTCTGAGTTTTTCTATGTGTCTTTCTCATAAAGCTGATTCTTCCCTTTGAGCTCAATAAGATCTGCTATCCTTCATTCCTGCCTCAAAATGGAAATCAAAATAGGTTCTACTACCTGACTCAAGAAGAACAGTCCTTTTCTTTGGGAGTATTTACAAGAGGAATTAGAAACTTCAAATTTTCCCAACAGCCTACGCAAGGATCCTCACCAAGTGGAAATCTTCTTGCATTTCCAACCTTCCATACAAACTAATTGCCTCTAATCGGGAAAGCCTTTATAGTAGCCTTCCAAATTATTGAAGCATTGTTAAGAGACTTTGTTGAACATCTTATCCAATCCTACACAGAAGCAGGGTAAATATATTTCTGGACGACAACTTTACACCATAAACCTTCTCCCTTAATCAGTCTCCACACATTTTTTTGCAGACAATGCTGTAGTAAAATGAAATATATTTTTGAGGCCCCAACCTCTTAATTTCTTTGGAATTGCAATTCTTTTCCATTTCATCAAAGGGATGCCAATTCTTTCTGTGCTCTCTGGCCAAATGAATCTGTAGCTTAGCCTTCTTATTTTGTCCGAAACCCCTTGAGGAAAAAATGCTAGGGACATTCAGCATACTAGTATAGGTTCAACAACCGGGCGAACAAAATTCGTTCTTCAGGTTAAATACTCCAGAAGACTTGGAATATGTAGATCTCTATTGAGGATACAAGAATATATATTAAAAGTATGAATGAGAATGATACAAATGAGAGCAAGAGGTCTGCTTATATACTATGCAGGTGGCTCTTCATGGAGAGCCATGTCTCATTAGAAATGACTCCAATTACTAATTAACTAATCATCATTAATTATTATCATTTACATGATTTCCTATATATTTATTCATAACATTGCCTTCCTCCTCAAAAAGCTTTGTCCTCAAAGCTTATTGATGAAAGGCTTGATCTCTTTTTTCTGTTTCGGATGTCTTCTTGTCTCGGAATTGTCATCTTTGTCGAAGCAAGACGATATGATCCTCTAAGTGACAAACAAAATTGTCGCACTGAGAAGGGATTAGACCATCCTAGATTAATTTTCTGTGGAATATTTTGATCATTGGAATTTTGTAATGACTTGTCATCATAGGATTGGATTGAGGTTACATCACTATTCTCTGGAACATCAGTTTGTTGTTTCTGTTTTGAATGGTCCCGATACGTAACTTGATTGAGTTGTCTACTCTCATGACTTGGATATCGATATGGAACTTTTTTCGTTTGACTTTCCCTTATTAAGTGTGTGGAATTTTTTTGATTTACTTCAGGTGACAATGTTGTTGAGTTGGTTACAGAACCTTCACTTGGGGTGTTTATCATCTGAATTGCAACATCTAAGTGTGTCTTTTCTTCAACTAGTTTGCATTCTTCTTGAGTTATGATATTCACTAGATCGGTATTCGTTCCTTTATCTTCAACTTGGACTGTTACGACTGAATATTTCGAAACTTCTTCTTGAGTAAATTGTTCTAACTTCTAGCTTGTCTTTTAATGTTTTCTGATCATCCTTAAGTTTCTTAATTTGAGTGAGTAGATTTCGATTATGGTTTCTCAGACGTAATACTCTTTGATTTCTGATTTATCAACCTTATTTTCAGTGTTTTGACTTTTAAGCTTTTCATCTTTTAGATCTCTGATTTGTTCTAATAATTTCTTATTAAGGTTCTTTAAACGTAAATTTTGCTCTTCTTGTTCTGATAAGTGCTTCTTGAGTTCCTTCTTTGTGACCTTAGTCTTCTTGACTTGTGCAATTAATTTTTCAACGGGGTCCTTGAGGCGAGAAATTTCTTCGTCCTTTTGCATTACTTGTTTGTAATGTATATCTTCAAGATCTTCATATTCCTGTTGTAACGCTTTCTTGTTTTGCCGAAGTTTGGTTAGTTTGTTTTTCTCTTGATCTTCCAATTGCACTTTCTTGGTACACTGGATTACATCGTTTTGTCACAGAAATGTCAACATCATGGGTTTAGCTTTCACGCCGTAGTGCTGGTCAGGGCAAGGCTAAAAAGGTGATGAGACAGGTGGGATGGGGAAATGGTCAGACAAAGGTGGGTAAGGGAGGTGTATGACTTGAAACCTGACTTGAACGACAATGAACTTGATGAAGGGTTAATGACCAAAGGCCGGGATTTGTCAACGTGGCTTTGATACCAAATAAAGTGAACAAAGTTTGTTCTTCAGGTTAAATACTCCAGAAGCCTTGGAATATGTAGATCTCCATTGAGGATACAAGAATATATATTAAAAGTATGAATGAGAATGATACAAATGAGAGTGAGAGGTCTGCTTATATACTATGCAGGTGCCTCTTCATGGAGAGTCATGTCTCGACTCTCATTAGACATGAATCTAATTACTAATTAACTAATCATTATTAATTATTATCATTTACATTATTTCCTATCAGGGAAAATTTTAGGGGCTAATATTCTCAAGTGGGCTAATGCTCCATGTTTTTTCAAAGAAAAATACTTGCCAATTTCCATTTTTTCTAAAAACGAATTCGTCCAAATTTTATAGTATCAAAATTATTTTACCTTAAAAATCGCCTATATTATATATTTTTCTAATATAAAATAATTATAAATTTAAACATTTTTACAAAATTATCTTCAAACATTTTCAATTTTGGATATTAGGGACTAGTAAGATTCGCGAAGGTTGCTAAACTTTAAGATAAACTTCCATCCTTAAAATTTTGCTTGTTTCCTATATATTTATTCATAACATTTAACCAAAATCATTTTTCCTCTTATTACCAACTATTGCACCAAATAGGTAGTTTTTTATTTTTATATCTTGGCTACCAACCATCCCCAATCTTGTTTCCCATGAACATTTGGTTTAATATAAAACCTCAGATACTTTAACCTGTCTTCAAATCTGTTTGCTGGAATGAAAAGAGGCCTATTATGTACTTGATATCTCCTAAGGAACCCTTGCAAAAGAAATTGTTGATTCCATCAAATTAATCACTAATTCACCATCCCTGTTGCAGAACAATATAAATCCAGAATCTCCATTAGTTGCAGGGCAGCAAATGGGAAATATACACAACATTTCTTACTTTAATCCCCTTCACTGCCCCTGTTTGTTTACCTTCTATCAATGCCCTAATGGGACTTGTTACCCACCAAAATGGGTAACCACCTAGGAGAAAACTTTTCTCATATTTTGGACAGCAAGCCAGCCAATAGCCCTATGCATTAGCTTGATGATGATGATGTGCGAGCTTCTCCATGTGAAAATTCCTAGTCCAAGGAACCCCTACTGTAGTAAATTTGAATCTACTTCACCTATTTGATTTTTAAATTACATTCATCAAGTTATTCTTCTGAATACCTAAGCAAATTACTTCTGCAGCCTACACTAATTAAATATTTGATCTCATGAAACAGAAAACAAAGAAAATAACAAGATGCATAGGACACACTAATTTTTGGAGACAATAGTCCCTAGAAAAACCCAATGCGGGAAAAACGGTGCAACAACTTTGAGGGTTTATTACTATGCAAGAGAAATATCTGAATACAAATATAGGATGCTCATCTAGCAATCCTTTACAAAGAAAATACTAACAGAAAATCTGAGTGAGTTTTACCTTACTTCACTCGGCAGAATTGCGGCTGATCCGGCACAAGATTGGCTAACCTCGACTATTTTTGCGTCACCTCTTCTGCCCTCTGCGTCAGCTTTCCCGGTTGTTCCGACAGTTCCCGACAGTTCCAACTGTTTCCGGTATTTCCGACTTCTGCCCTCTGCGTCAACTTTCCCTGTTGTTTCGGTAGTTCCCGACAGTTTCGGCTTTTGCCGTCTGTGTTAGCTTTCCCAGCTATTCCGGCAGTTCCCAGCAGTTCCGACAGTTCCCAGCAGTTCCGGCTGTTCCCAGCAGTTCTAACTGTTCCCGGCAGTTTCGACTTCTGCCCTCTGCGTTAGCTTTCCCCGCTGTTCTGGCAGTTCCTGGCTACTGTGTTGCCTCTCTTCACCTCTTTGTTAGTATTCTCTGGAAAGTCCTCCTGGATTATCACCGCCCCTCTGCTGCAGAATAATCACTTAATTTGAAATCCTTAGCAAACCCTGCCCTAGGAATCAAATTCTTGATCAATTCGTTCTCTCCGTGTGTGTTTCCAAATGAACCGCAAGCCTCCATTTTATACTTTTCTTTTTGAGTTTTCCAACGACCGAGATTAAGTCTCTAATCAATGGCTAAGATTAAAACATGACTTGATCCACCTCTAGATCATTCTCACGCATATTTTGATTAATACCCATTAATATTTTAATTTTCCTAAGTTTAAACTTAGGAACCCCATTAAAAATATTAATTATTTTAATAAAATACAATATGGGTGGAATTTCACGAAACGGTTTATGGGTTCTTTAGAACTCATGTGCCTTAGCCTCTCCACCAATTTTCAAGGTTAGAGCACTTCCGATACTACCAAAAACTAACACTCCCTCTTATCGAGGAAAGTGCTCTAGCAACAATGCTCAACTGCATGCTGCTCTGCTTTTGAAGCACCTCCTTTCTGTACAGATGCTGCCACCAACATTGTGCTACTGCTATCACTGTACTGCTTCCCATGACACTGCCACTGCTGCATCTGTACTACAACTCCCTCTCAAATGCTGCATCTGCTATGTTGCTAGCACTGCCACTGCTAACACTGCATCTGTACTGCAACTCGGTTGCTGAGAGAAGCAACTGAAAAACATCCAAAATTAGTTGAACTTAACTGTTTTCAACATAATACAATGAATGTTGGAATCTGACTGCTGCTAATTTTGTCCCTCTGAATCTTCTGCACTGCTGTTGACTCTTGCACTGTGCCAACTGCACTACTGCCAACCTTGTTTTGCACTGATCAATCTCTGGTCCCAAGCTACTGCATTTGTCCTCCAAACAATCCACTGCATCATCTGACACTAAGTCCATCTCACTACTGTTGAATCTTGGGTTCCCGTAGCAAGGAATTGATCCAAGGGGTGGACTCCTCAAGGATCCTGCCCACATGTAGTCCTCCCCGACTACATCTCAATATCGCCCCATCTCCCTCTTGGAGATGTGTGGGCACTAATGTCATACTCTTCCTCGTCATTCTTCGCCGCTGCAACCTTAGGATCATGCTTCTCGTCCTTATTCGTTTGCTTCAAAGGACACTGAGATGTAAAGTGACCCATCTCGCCACATCTGAAACATTTCACATTCGAAATGTCCTTCTTCCGCTTCGGATTTTGCTGTCCCTTCGATGCTAGAGTTGCGTTCTCCTCCTCCTCCTTCGTCTTTGTGCCACTCCCACTGCTGCCATTGAGGTTGACCTTCATTAGGTCCCTCCTTAACTCCTCTTGTTGAAGAGCCACCCACATCTCCTCCCATGAAGGTAGTTTTTCTTTGCCCAATATGCTTTGGACGAAAACTTGCCATTCATCCGAGACTCCATTCAGGGCTATCCTCACCATCGCGGTTGACTGAGGAGTGGACCCCACTGCAATAAGCTGATCTCTAGTGTCTTGAAGATGTTGAAAATAGAGGTTCACCCCTTCTCCTTTTTGCATCACAGTCCGTTGCAACTTCTGCTCTAAACACTTCTTCCACTGTTTGGAAGAGCCTTCATACAAAGACAACAAGGCTTCCCACATCTCTCAGGCTGTATCCTTGCCCCGCAAGTGTGAGACCACATGATCTCGAACTCCATCGAGAATTACTTCTGAAGCCTACACTAATTAAATATTTGATCTCATGAAACAGAAAACAGAGCAAAGAACAACATACATAGGACACACTTATTTTTGGACATAATAGTCCTTGGAAAAACCTAATGCGGGGAAACTGGTGCAGCAGCTTTGAGGGTTTATTATTATGCAGGAGAAATATTTGAATACAAATCTAAGATGCTCATCTAGAAATCCTTTACAAAGAAAATACTGGCAGAAAATCCGAGTGAGTTTTACCTCACTTCACTCTGCAGAATTCCGGCTGATTCGACACAAGATTGGCTAGCCCTGAGTATTTCTGCGTCACCTCTTCTGCCCTATGCATCAACTTTCCCAGCTGTTCTGACAGTTCCCAGCAGTTCCGACTTCTGCCCTCTGCATCAGTTTTCTCAGCAGTTCTGACAGTTCTCAACGGTTCCCGCTGTTCCTGGCAGTTCCGACTTCTGCCCTCTGCGTTAGCTGTTTCGGTAGTTCTTGACGTTTCCCAGCGGTTACGGTTGTTCCTGGTAGTTCTTACTTCTGCCCTCTACGTTAGCTTTCCCTACTGTTCCGCCAGTTCCCAGCTGCTGCGCTGCCTCTCTGCTGGCTCTTTCTGCCTCTCTGTCAGTATTCTCTGGAAAGTCCTCCCAGATTCTCACTGCCCCTCTCCTGCAGAATGATCACTTAATTCGAAATCCTTAGCACACCTTGCCATAGGAATCGAATTCTTGATCAATTCGTTCTCTCCGTGTGTGTTTCCAAATGAACCCCAAGCCTCCATTTTATACTTTTCCTGTTGAGTTCTTACCGGCCGAGATTAAGTCTCTTATCAACGACTAAGATTGAAACATGACTTGATCCACCTTCTAGATCATTCTCACCCATATTTTGATTAATATCCATTAATATTTTAATTTTCCTAAGTTTAGACTTAGGAACCCCATTAAAAATCTTAATTACTTTAATAAAATACAATCCAGGTGGAATTTCACCAAACAGCTTTTGGGTTCTTTAGAAATCATTTGCCTTAGCCTCTCCACCAATTTTCAAGGCTAGAGCACTTCCGATGCTACCAAAAACCAACACTCTGCCATTTGCACCAGTCACTAGTTTTCTCACCATCCAACATTCCTCTTGAATGAAGATGGGCTACTACTCAATAAGTACTCGGATCATTTTGCAATCGGGTTTTTATACTTAATGTTTTCGGTATTTAGTATGGATAAAGGGGTGATCTAGATAATTGACCGATCTTGACTGTAAATTTGTTCTCACACCTTACCTATTAGGGGGTTAATTTTTAGTCCTAGTCGAATGGGACCAACGTTAAGGCCTTATGGTTGTAGGAGGGGCACTACTTGGAAGACTTTGATTGAAATAACGTGTTCATTATCCCTTACACTATACGTAACACTTTTCATGTCACATTACAAGCCCTTTAAGTTTATACCATCTCCATTCTTCAGATCCAATTTTTCATGGCTTCATTGGGATTTGGCACTCTCTTATCCACATCCTTGAGTAGGGCCAAAAAACAAAACCCTAGGTGTTGATGCAGCTAAAATAATGGAAAAACATGATATGGCCACAGTGAAAGAAAATGTAAATGATGGCCAAGACATATGTTAGTGTGTGGGCAAAAGCCTAGCATGAGTTCTACCCTCATCTTTAGCCATCACCTGGTTCCTGAGCGCTTGATGCTCCATCTCATCAAAAGGAACCTGTTATAGTCGGTCTTGAGCCCTCCATCAGCGATCAAAGCTCTTTGCATTTGCATAAGTAGGTGTCTCATCAGTGTCAATTTTTGCATCCCATTAGGCATGCCATAACCCTGATGGAGGAGCTGGTGTCTTTGTCCCCCTCTTGGCATTGCTGGATCAGGTCATTTCAGTCCTTAGTCACTTTCAAGCTTGTCTTGTTTTGTCTTGAGGTCAAATTCCTAGGTCTAGGGTTTTGGTCAAGTATGTTTACAAGGTCATGTTTCTGAAGGTCAATAAGTGCTCAGCAAGCCAGAGGGATGATTGTAAAGATGTTTCTTCGAAATTTTTTATCTTGTACAGTTAATTTTCACCTTGGATTTAAAAGCTCTGTTTTTAAAGCCAAGGTCATTTTTCAATTTTTTGTAAAAAGTGATGAAATTTCAAAGGACTTCAGTGGACAGCATGTAACCCTGGTCCCCTTGCCAAGATCCCTCAGATGATCTACCTGCAAAAAGAATCAAGCCAAAGCACTAAATGAGTCAAATTCAGGACAAAGGAAACCAAAAAGTCAGTTTTATAAAGTGTCAAAGAGAAACATTAGAAAGTGGGTTTGAGCATGAAATTTATTCAAATGAAACTTATAAAGACCCAATCTCCCTCCTTTTACTCTCATTGTGCATCCAAGACACTTGCAAGAGAGTTTGGGCGAGTGATTGAGTGAAAGGAGTGAAAGTTGAGCGAATTCGGGCGTTTGACAGGCGCGCGACCTGTCAGGCCAGGTGCGCGACCCGTCAGAGGGGTTCCCGCAGTTCAGTTTTTCAACGGGCGCGACCCGTCAGCGACCTCCCATTCAAATTTCTTGCAAATTTGTTCAAGCACCCGCCAAATCATCAAATTGCTTGAGGTAGGTTCTCCAAACTTGGAAATGATTGCTGGTTGTGTTTGAAGGACATCATGAATGTGTTTTTAATGATCAAATTGTGCAAGAGAAAACACTCCATATGGCTGTATAATAAATTTGTAAAAATTTGCTAGGGTTTGTTGCTGTTTCAATGGTTTTTTCCCTTGTAATCATTTTTCCTCATTCCCATTTCATTTTCCCTGTATGTCCATGTAAATTTCCCTTTTAAATTTGTAAAGAAAATAAACCCTACCCCTTTTCCCTAAAAAAAAATAAAAAAAAATCAAGCCCTAAACCTATCCCTCATAATACCCATGTAAACACATGTATTAAATGATGCATATGCAGTGATGTTTGCAGTGTTTTTCCCTAAAATCCCTGTTGTATACATGTATTCCCATTTTCCTTGTAAAAAATGTCCCTCCCCTAACATTTCCCTCATGTTCCTTGTCCCCTTGAAACAACAAAGAAATCAGCACTTTTAAAGGCAGAAACAGCAGTACATTTTGTCCACTTTGCTCCTTAAACAATGTCAGAAACCGAAACTTATGAGCAAAGTGATGACCAGTCATCAGCTTCAGAGATTGAGGTACAGAGGAGGCCTCATAAGGGTGGAAAGGGTGGTCATCATAGGCGAGAGGAGCCCACCTCTTTAGCAGAGTTACAGGCTTGTCCTATGGCAGTCACATGTTTCCAGTATATGTCTTGTTATGAGTTTTGTGAGAGGATCTCTCGGATTCAGCACCACAGAGAGTTGGCTCGCCTATTTGTTTTGCACTTGCATGATGGACATGTCAACCTTGCAGGGGTGGACTTTACATTGACACCCGAGGTGATCTCACATGCCACAGGGATACCTAATGTTGGGGAAGTGTGGAATAAGCGCAAGGTGTTGGATAGTGTTCACTTTGAGCCTTTTGTCCGGCCACCATTCATGAGACATTTGGCAGGTGTGTTTCCATTCAGGTTTCTCAGGAGCGAGTATGCTCCCATGATGAGGCTCATCATGCACTATTTTACCTGTGAGGGCAGATTTTCACAGGTATATTCATACCATATTCGCCTCTTGATGCACTTCACCCGAGTGAGGATGATGAACATCCCTGTTTTCTTCTATCAGAACATTCAGAGGATGGTGCCCATGTTACAGAGGAAGAGCCCGGCACAGCAGTATAGGAGCCTGTACCATTATGGTTTGATTCAGCTTGTAGTATTGCATCAGTTGGCTCAGCAGGGCATCTCATGGGAGGATTTCATCTCTCGTGAGCTTTTCACAGCACCATCACCGCCACATCCTGAGGTTATTCATGAGGAGGGAGGACCATCACAGCAGCATGACATCCCTGTCACTAGACATGTCAGCTCCTCACCTCTGGTTACCTATCAGAAAGGCCCGAGGGCCTTATTTGCAGCAGCTCGACGAGTACTATCTCCACAGCAGGTGGAAGGGGTCTCGCCTTCATCATCAGCTCAGCGAGTGTTATCTCCACATCAGGTGGAAGGGGCCTCGCTTTCTTCACCAGCACAGGTACCAGGGAGGGGCAAGCAGCCCATGATTGATGAGGGGCCATCAGGACTTCCAGATATTGAGCTTGTTGATCTTGAGGCCAGTTCTCCTAGCCGAGAGGCAAAGGAGATCATTCAGCATCTCAGAGCTGAAAATGATGCCTTGCAGAGGAGGTTAGAGGGTGCACAATGGACCATCACATACCTGGAGCAGCGCAACAAACAGTTGGAAGATGAGCAAGCACTTGATGAGCTGTGGAGGATTCGTAGTGACCGAATCTTGAACCGAAGAAGACCCGGTGATCCATTGCCCGCTGATCGAGAGTCCATGCTCATCCGGGTAAATGCACACTTGGAGAGGTTGTTGGCTAAGGCCAACCAAGAGAAGAAATTGCTAAGGAACATGAAGAACCATTACTGGGCAAGAATGCATGTGTGCAAGGCAAAGATGAAAATGTTTCAAAGGCGGTTGACCGAGGCACTAAAACGGAGAAAGAGGCCCAATCCCCTCCGTCTCTTGGCTGAGGCTTCACTCAAGGATCAAGGCACTAAATAGCCTAGCCACAACACAAATCCCAAGAAATTTTGAGAATTTTGGGTGAATTTTGGCATTTTCAGGCAATTTGCAGGTTTTTCCCTTTAACGGGTCTCACCCCCCGCGCGACCCTTCATCATGGCAACTCCATTTGACAAAAACTCAGCATTTCCAGATTTGTCATGCAAAGTTACACATGCTCATGGATGGACTTGAGATTTGGTGAAGTTTTGGGCCTTCAGAAAGTCAAAAAACTAGCAAAAGTTGACTTTCTGCCACTTTTTTGAACTGCAGAAAGCAGTCTTGGGAGATTTGATTTTTGACAGGGCAAATGAACTCCAAATTCAAAAATTCCAGTTGGGTTGGAAAGTAGACTCACAGACCTTTCCAACAAGCCTACTCTTGCTCAATTTGGCCACCTGCAAGTGCCCCAAAAGTGGCTCCAAAGGCGCGCGACCCGTCAGGCAGATTTTTCCAAAATGCACTGTACAGCTCAGAAAAGCGCAGTTTGACTTTTTGGGGTGAATTATGATTCTCTTTGATGTAATTATTGTACTTTTAAGACACTTTTACTCTTATGTAACATTTCTAGAAGATTCATTCATGAAAAGGGTAAATATTAAATGAATGAATTGGTTTCCTAGCTTATAGAGGCAAGTTGTTTTGACTGCCTAGTTTGTAGTGCTTAGTTTAGAAGTGGTTGAAACAGCGCCTAGGATAGTGAGCTCGACCCATGGAGGCAGGGAAAGAGGTTAGATCATCTATATTATGTACTTTCTTGCTCATTTTCATGGTTGGACTCTTGAGGGATAAACTTTCATTGTATTATTCACTGTATCTCTGCAATTTTTGGCTAAGGAAGACCAGGGTTTTGTAGTCCTCTTTGGGATTATTGTGGACTCATGTGTTGATGGTGTGTTTCTCAATGTACTTGTAAGCTTGTTATGTGATTCATTTCCTTTCTTTTACTTCTGCACATTAAACAAATGAAGTGTTAAAGTAAGAATTCATGCCAGCCATGCTCTGCTTTTAAGTTTGTTTAATTTCAATGTTTTCTTCTGTCTAAAGAGAATTCAAAGCTATTATTTGCTCTCTTTAACTCTTCATCTTTCATTCCTGACCATCCACCTCAGTTAAAGGCATCAACACTGTCTCCTACCTCGCCCCAAGGAACCCCCTGCAGAAACTGTGTCCAATCCTCGCACCCGAAATTGCCCTCTCCTCAATTTGCCACCAAAAACCCAAAAAACCCCAAATCAAACTCTTTGATCAGTTTACTAGTCTAATATCAGTGTTACCTTATTGGTCATCTCATCTATTGAAGATTTCACGAGATAGACCAGAGAGTGCCTTCTCCTGCCCCGTAGGGCTAGCTACGAGGCTAAATGGTTTGATGTTGCCTTGAGATTTACCTTTCTCAGCCTGAGGTGAAATTTCAAGCGCTAACAGAACCCTTGCATGTCCCAACCTCAATGAGCGATAAACTGCCTCAAGGGGTAAATCAAATGCTACATCATAAAGGGCAAGCTTTGATCCTTGAGTTGTGCACCATAATACAAAGCATTATCAAAAAGAAATAAAAAATACACCCGAGGAGTGGAAAAAGCAAGGTGAGCAAGGTAACTCATGCATCCACAATTGCTCCCTTCATTACATCTATACACTCAGGGTGTGGATTCCTATAAGTTGGCCCCTAACCATGGAATTTGACCATGAAGTCCTTCGTTTCCATTGCCACCCACTTACAACAACACCTATTGATTGAAGGGTTAACCTTAGAAATGCCACCTCCCCCTGGGGGCTGGAAACACTTAATAGGGTTGACTACTTAGCCACCCCTACAAAGGTAGGGAACACCTTTACGAGACTTGGTCTAGTTAGATATTGGATGTGATCCCAATTTGAAGTATTCATATGCTCTTGACACTTGAGTATGGTTCTGTTAGATGCATTTATGATCTTTGTGTTGGAATTTCTAAGTCTAACTATTAGAAATCCTTCCTGTACTTTCTAATTTATTTCTTCCTACTTGTTCTGTTAATTAACAAGTTATTTACCAAGTAAATACTGAAAATAAATACAAGCACAGTCTCAACACATACAAATCATCAACTGAAGGAAAAACAAGCACACAAGTGACATCGTTATTTTTGGACTAATGTCCCTGGAAAAACCCAATGCAGGAAAACTGGTGCAACTATCTGGGGGTTTTATTATTAAGCAGTTTCAGAATACAATCTGGGTGCTAGAAATGGCTCACCCAACAGAGAATGCCCTTGGCAGTAGTACCTCTCAGTCGGAGACGGATATTAGCCCCAATCTGCCCCACGAAATCTCCCAGCGTCAACCCCTAGGGTCTGGCCCAGCGTCTGCCCAGCGTTTGGCCCAGCGTCAGCCTCTCTAGCCCAATGTCAACCTCTCTGGGCTCTGCGTCAGTCTCTAGAGCCTTTGCGTCTCCCACGCTGGCCCTCCTCAGGCTCTGCGCAGCTCCTGGCTGCCTTTGTGTGGCCTCTAGCTGCTTTTGTGTGGCCTCTCGCTGGCTCTGCGTCAACCCTCTCCCGGCTTCTACGTTGATGCTCCTGGTAATATCTCTGCCTCTCTACTACTGCATTCACTGCCCCTCAGTTGCAACTCTGATCACTCCTTCGATTTCCTCAGCAAGCCCTGCCCCAGAAAATCGAATTCTTGATCAACTTGGTGTGTTCTCCAAGTGACCCTCAAGCCTCCTCTTATACTTTTCTCGTTGACATTTCAACGACTGAGATTAAGTCCCTAATCAAAGGCCAAGATTAGATCTGGCTTGAGCCATGACTTTTGGACCATTCTAACTCAGTTTTATATTAATTCACATTAATATTTTATTTTCCCTAAGTTTAGACTTAGGGACTCCATTAAAAATATTAATTATTTTAATTTCTTCCAAACCGATTAGATTCTGCCCAAACCATTTCTGGGTCTTGGAGATCTTACGTGCTTTAGCCTCTCCACTAATTTTCATGGCTATAGCACATCTGATGCTACTCCAAATCAACACTCCCTCTTAGTGAGGATTGTGCTCTAGTAATACTCCTCACTGAGCATCACCCTGATCATCCGGCATCGGTCGCTGTGCTGATGCTAGACCTGCTGCCCAACATCCTCTGCACTGCTGCATCATGTACGGCTGCCCATGGCCCTGCCACTGCCACTGCTGCATCTGTACAACAGCTCCCTCTGCATCCGTGCTACTGCCCATGGCCCTGCCACTGCCACTACTGCATCTGCACTGCAACCCCTCTCATCATGCTGCATCGTGCTACCCATAGCACTACCACTGCTCACTGTTGCACTACAACTCAGTTACTGAGAAGTAAGTAACTGATCTCCCAACTCTGACATCTTCGTCAGGCTAGAACACTCCCGATGCTGAAGCTCCCTCTGTCATTGACAAGTGCTCCCTCTCTGACCTCTGCGCTGCTGCAACAACTCTGTGCATCTTGCACTGCTGCCTCACGCTGTCCTGGGACTCCTGCACTGTAGCTCCCTTTGTCGCTCCATCCGCATCCATCTCTACTGACATCCGCTAGTCCTGCTACTCCTCTTCGGGGCTCTTGTAGCAAGGTATAATCCAAGAGGTTGGGTACCTTGAGGATCCTGCCCCTCATCGCCTGTAGTCCATCTGACTACAACTCGATGTCTCCCCACTTCCTCTCAAGTGGCGCATGAGCACTCATGGCACAGTCATCATCTATCTCCACTTCTTTCTCCGCCCTTGCTGGCGTAGCCTTGGTCTCAGAAGCCTCTCCCTTGCTCTTCTTCCTCGGACACTGGCTCACATAGTGACCTAGTTCCCCACAGTGGAAGCATTTGACCTTGGAGAGGTCCTTCTTCTTCCGTTTCTCCTGCTTTCCCTCAGATGCTAGGGCAACATCCTCCTCTTCCTCCTCCTTGATTCTGACCCCCTTGCCGCTGCTTCCCGCCTTGGTTAGCCTTCTGATCTCTTCTTGACGAAGAGCCGCCCACAGTTCCTCCCAATCTGGAAGGGTCGACCTGCCCAGTATGCTCTGGACAAATACCTCCCACATCGCATTTGCCGTGTCCTTTTTGGCAATATGTGGTACTGCATGGTCCTTGACCCCGTGAAGGATGATGCTCTTGGCCCTCGTCATTGCCTCCTGGTACTTTTCGTTCTCATCCGGGTCAACTGGGATCGTTATCGTATTTAAGGCAAAGTGTGTGAGACGATTCTTGTCTAGAACGGACAAGATCCTGGCCTTCCAGACTACGAAGTTTGAGGGTCTGTTCAGTCTGTCCTGATCTCTTACCTCGTTCACTGCCATTTCGCTGCTCCTCTTTTGACTCTTCCGAGTCTCTCTACTTCCCTTCTGGAAGTTCTCGGTGTGACTCCCTCTGAGCTTCGATTTCCCTCCTGGAAACCTCTTTGCCAATGTCGAGATGCCCCCACTCCTATCGTTAGTGTAGCTGCACCACTGATCCGGATTTCTTGGCTAGAAATCCTCGGCAACAACTCCCTCCTCCTTGGTCTTGCCTTGTTAGGTACTGTTCTGACCACAGTACCCCACCAGCGTTACTCCGCAACTTACCCACAGCCTCCTATGCCCCAAAAAACTGAAGGTTAGAGCCTCTAGGCTCTGCGCAATATCGGCAACAACAAAATTTGCACCTCCTGGCCACGGGCGTCAATCGTTCCTCACTAAGAAAGATGACCGAGCATTGCGTAGGTCATGTCTGCTCCTCTCTGCCACTGCGCTAATCCTCTTCCCGACTTGAATTGATGACACAGGCATTGTGTCACCCCTTGCTACTTTTCTGCTAGGAACAACTTCTGTCACTCGAGACCACTGTTTCTGCTGTTGAAGCTCTGCTCGACTGATGCCCTCAGTTATCCTGTGATCTGCAACCACACTCCGATACTATGTTGGAATTTCTAAGTCTAATTGTTAGAAATCCTTCCTGTACTTTTTGATTTATTTATTCCTACTTGTTCTGTTAATTAACAAGTTATTTACCATGTAAATACTGAAAATAAATAAAGTACAGTCTCAACACATATAGATCATCAACTGAAGGAAAAACAAGCACACAAGTGACACCGTTATTTTTGGACTAATGTCCCTGGAAAAACCCAATGCGGGAAAACTGGTGCAACTATCTGAGGGTTTTATTGTTAAGCAGTTTTAGAATACAATCTGGGTGCCAGAAATGGCTCACCCAACAGAGAATGCCCTCGGCGGTAGTACCTCTAAGTCGGAGACAGATATCAGCCCCCAATCTGCCCCATGAAATCTTCCAGCGTCAACCTCTAGGGTCTGCGTCAGCCTCTCTAGCCCAACGATTGCTCAATGTCAACCTCTCTGGGCTCTGCGTCAGCCTCTCTAGTCCAACGATTGCTCAATGTCAGCCTCTCTGGGCTCTGCGTCAGCCTCTGGAGCCTCTGCGTCTCCCATGCTGGCCCTTCTCAGGCTCTGCGCAGCGCCTGGCTACCTCTGCGTGGCCTCTGGCTGCTTTTGCGTGGCCTCTGGCTGCTTCTGCGTGGCCTCTAGCTGGCTCTGTGTCAACCCTCTCCCGGCTTCTGCGCTGATGCTCTGCGTCAAACCTCTCCCGGCTTGCTCGATTTCCTCAGCAAGCCCTGCCCCTGAAAATCGAATTCTTGATCAACTCGACGTGTTCTCCAAGTGACCCTCAAGCCTCCTCTTATACTTTTCTCGTTGACATTTCAATGACGGAGATTAAGTCCCTAATCAACGACTAAGATTAGATCTGGCTTGAGCCATGACTTTTGGACCATTCTAACTCAGTTTTATATTAATTCACATTAATATTTTATTTTCCCTAAGTTTAGACTTAGAGACTCCATTAAAAATATTAATTATTTTAATATCTCCCAAATTGGTTAGATTCTGCCCAAACCATTTCTGGGTCTTGGAGATCTCATGTGCTTTAGCCTCTCCACCAGTTTTTGGCTAGAGAACATCCGATGTTACCCCAAATCAACACTTCGACTCTAATGAATGTTTGCTTTCACTTGAGTTTAAGTTGGCTTTTCCAGGGGGTCTAAAGCAGCAGAGGCCTTGAGGGCACCCCATTCCACATGATGCCTAGGCCACATACTACATTCTAGAAAGCATGATGACTTAGTAGATCCAACGTTGCCTACTTTTGGTAGATCATTGGGCCTTTTGATGACTTTAGCAGTTGAGATACATCCCAGAGCACCCTAGGAGCCAAAATGGTGGGATTCTCTTGTCTAGCATGGAGGATTCTTGATGATGTACCAGTGTGTTGAGAAATCAATGTAGATGTAGATTAGGGTTGATTCCTCTTACTTGATAATTACTTGTGAGTGTTGGTTGACCTTTTATTACTTTATTATATCTTTTTCATCAAGCAATTACCAAAACCTAAAGTGCATGAAGATCACAAGAACACAAGATATAGGCTCCAAGCTAGGGTAAAACCCATCCAAGGGGAAAACCCAGTAAAATTTTCTCTTCTTGTGGAACCAAGTTAGAGTGAGACATCCAAGACCCAAAGACCAAGATCAAGACCTCCTTAAGCACCAAGTTAGCCCTCCTTCAAAACCTTCTTCAAAACAAGTCAAAGTCCATAAAGTCAACTACAGTCAAGCTTCACCAATTTTGGTCCAACTCAGATTTTCGACCCTATAGCTTAGATCTGAAATTCGGCCATGCAATTTTCGAACCTGCAGTTTGTATAGTTATCCCTAAAATTTGCATGTGTGGGCAAAAACAATAAAAAATAAAGAATTTTCCTTTCTTTCTTGACTTTCTTCCTTGGCCTTTGCACTTCTTATCCTTACTTCTATTTCAAAGATCGAACTTGTGTCTCAAGTGTGGAAATGAGGACGAAGTCTCTTGCTTTATATAGCCATCCATGTGGTCGAATTAGGCCTCTTCTAGGCTGACTTCTTGGCTGGGCTAACTTGGTCTTAGGGGTTAAAAAGACTTTCCTAGACTCAAAAATGATATTCTTCATTTGTTACAAATTGTCCAAATGGGACTTTGACACATGACAAAATTTCTTCTTGACTGAAATAAACCATAGAAGCATGAAGAACATGCTTGACTAGAAAAATAACAATAATAATAATTTTCTTTTTCTTTTGCTTTTTACAAGAAATATATATATTGATACAAGTACAAAAACAATTATGAAGACTGAACCTAGTTACATTTTTCAACACATTCCACCCAACACGCCCCTAGGATGGCCTTGACACTACCTAATAGGCATGCCATGATCCAGGGCCTAGATGAGGATGGTCATCGTTAAGATGATTCAGGAGGGCTTGTTGTACTTAATGGAGCCCCAATGCTAGAGAGAGGAGGCACCACGTGGCTCACTTCACACCCATGGAGATGACTTGTGGCAACCACAAATGGATTTTGGACCCTTGGAGTTCCTTTGATGCACGATTTCTGGGTTTTCCTCGAATGAATGATGATCATGATGCTTGGAGACATTTTCAGCCATCTCTTTGCCTTAATGGAGCATTTGGAGCCCAAAAAGGGCATGATGTCATCACATTTTTAGCCCTACCACTCATACGTGTTGGCTTATAATGGAAATCTAGTGGGTTGGCTTGTAACCCTAATTTACTTTTTGTGTGCTCAAAAATCAAACTTGTGTAGGGGCCAATGTTATCGGAACTGAACCGGTTCCGGCAAAACCGGCCGGTTCGACTGGTTTGGAGGCAAAATTGGTCCGAACCAGCCTATTTCACTGAACCGGCCAGTTGAAGACAGGTTTTGTGCAAAAAGAAATTGCCTTTATTTTTTAATTTTAGTTAGTTGGCACATTTCTTAGGGTTCGATTCCCACCGGTTCCCTGTCCACAAGGTTTTTCGGTTCGATCACTGGTTCGGTTCTGATAACATTGGTAGGGGCTTTTAGTTAGAGATTAAGTGAGGTAGACCTCATATAAATAGAGTCACCTCACTCATTTGTTTAGCGTCACTTGTGGAGAATTTAACCTCTCTTAGTGATTGCGGCTTAGCTTGTTGTACTTCGCTACTTTATGGAGATGTGATCCTTTGTGGATATTTGGTTACTAACTTATTGGAAACTAGTGCTTGTTGTGGAGATGTCATTTTGGGATAACGAACGCTTGTTTCTTGGGTATATTGTGAGTACCTTATTATTGAATATCTTTCATGATTATTGCATGTAATGTTGAAGGTTTTTCTATGTTCCATGCCTAAATGCTTATGTTCTATGAAATACTTGGTTAATTTTTGCATGCTTTAAGGTGTATTCTTGAACTTCCCTATATAACCTCCCAGAGAGATTTTCTCTAGTGAATTTATCCTTGCATAAAGTGATAGTTAGGGTTAGAAAGTGAAAACATAGGGTTTCCCCCTTACTCCCTTCAAGGGTTTGATATTTCCGTGGTTAAATTCCCTGAAGACTCCATCACCCAAGTAGATAGAAGGCACTAGCATCCATATTGATGGTAAAAAATCATAAACTTCTATCTTTTTACCTCTCTGCTAAAATTTCAGCCCTTCAAGGCAAGCCACTAGGGTTAGGGTCTATGTCACAGGGTTTGTCGAACTTTAACCTTGAGGTTCAAATTTTGGCGAACCTTAAAAAAATCTTGAGGTTCGGCGAACCTCATCGAACCTTATAGCCATTGACCAAGTCCATAGATCAAAACCCATAACTTCATGTCTTAACTCAAGCTTGTAGTTTATCCTTGCAGTTTCCATGCTTGTGATAGCATTTTTGATGTTTATTGATGTTGATTTCTTACTATTTTATCCTATAATTCATTTTTAATATATATATATATATATATATATATATATATATATATATATATAGACGAACCTAATGACGAGCCCCATCTGGATTTTGAACCTCATCAAAAAATTCGAACTGAAACCGAACCTAATCATTGCCGAACTCGAACTTGAACCATGTGACATTGGTTAGGGTTTGAGGTAGAATTCAACTAGGGCATGAGTGTTGGGCTCGTTGGAGGTCGTTCTACCTTGCTGAGCCTTTAAACATCAAAATCTAGCAATTTGCATGGTTGGAAGTCCTTCCTTAGGGCTGATGTCATCAACCCTAGGCAATTCTAGGGCTAGAAAAACCCTAATTCTGCACCAAGGCTTCAACTTAGGGTCACTTGAAGGTTTGTGGATCCTGTTGTTGATTATATCCTTATAACAAACCTTTTCTCTCTCCTTGTATGCCTAATTGTGCTACTTTTAAATCACACATCAAAAACCCTAGGCTACAAGTCCTTTATAGGCTGCTTCATAGGTACGCTATTCTTTGTCTAGTAGAATTTAGCCCTGTCCTTAGCTTGAGTACCTTGGGTAAGCCTATTTAATGGTCACCTTTGAAACCTAGACCTGGAATATGCTTTAGGTGACCTAAACTAGAAAGCCTCCCATGTGGTGGAATTCCACTAAAAAGCAGGAGGTGGATTGGTGAGGTGACAGTGGCATCCACCTCATTGTTGTGTCATAGTCTAGCTTTTGGCTTGTGAGATGTCTCACAAGGCCTGCTAGATTTTGAGGCAACAAGAGCGTATGCCACTATGAGGAAAGGAGAGGGTAAAAGACAACCTTGCTTCAACCTTCTTACTGGTCTTAAGAAATCTGAAGCAAAGCCACCTGTTAGGATAGCAATGGACACAAAAGTACCACAACTCATGACCCAATTAACAAGGACACATTGAATCCCAAGTGTAATAGGATTAATCTTTAAATAAAGCCAACTAACCATATCTTAGGTTTTAGAAAGATCTATTTTGAGTACCATTGCATGCAAAGTTTTGGTCTTTATTGAATGTAAATCTTCTCGGGCCACCCCACACGAATCTGCCTACTAATTAGAAATCCAAAAAGCACCTGTGAGATTGTATTTGAGAGAAGAATACGTTTCACCCTCTGAGCAATAATACAGTTGCATAAAGATATAAGTCTATATTCCTTGAATGAAATGGGGTTGTTAAACTTGGTAATAAGTCCTATAAATGTTGAGTTGAAAGCTGCCAGGACCATCGGTTTGACTCTGGAGTCCTCAAGGGCCCTTAGAAAATCTCTTCTATAACTTCATAACGGCCGATAATTTTTTTTGCAGGCCAGCCATTGGGACTAGGATTCTTGTCCTGCTTGAATCTGTGCAAGACCTCTTCCACCTCCCCTTATTTATTTCCTCTATGAGCTTTTCATTTGCTTGCTCAGGAACACAACTGGTAACAAAAGATGTCATTTAAACCACTTCAGCTATATTTGCTCTATTTTCTGCTTTATAGATCTCCTGAAAGTGATCAATTCCTCCTTGGGCAATATCTTCAAAGTTGGAGACATACTCTCCTGAATTATTCCTGATCTTCAAATGATATTCCCATTTATCCTATGGTTAACAAATTGGTGGAAATGTTTGGTATTATCATCCCCTTTCTCTAACTAGAGAGCTATTTCCCCTCTACTCTTCGGTCTCCAAGTTATTTCCCTATCTTCCAGAAGTTTCCTATTTTTGGTTCCAGTCTGCCTGCCTCCTGGCTTATATTTTCAGAAATAAAACTTGATAAATCTTGATTATACAATCTTTCAATCTGATTCTCCACTCCAGAGAGAACATGAGTGCCTTTCAACCCCTTTCATCATCCCAAACTAAAGTAAATTGCTTTATTCTTCATATTTTCTACAAATTGAATTGGAGCTAATTTTCATCTAGAGTAATCAAAAGGGCTCCAATTATCTTTAACCAACCTAATGAAATCTTCCTACTCCAGCCATGAGGGATTGAACCTAAATGGGTTAGGGAGTTTCTTCCCAAGTTTAGCTAGCTCTAGTAGAATAGAAAAATGATCAGCTATTACCTACCCATTGCCTTATCTTGATATGATTATTTTTCAACTCTTCTGTGAGTACATATATATCAAGTCTTTTGGCAACCCTGTCATCCCCCACGTGCTTGTTTCTCCAAGTTTGCTTAAATTTAATTGGTCCAATGTTGAAAAAGCATTCTCATCCAACCTTGAATAAAAAGATTATGTAAGAGGGTCAATTTGAGCTATAGGTTCAATTATGACAAAATCGAGCACCTTAGTGCAAATCCTTTCACAAGGTGCTAAGATTAGTGGAACATGGAAGTGTTACCACTATCACCTAGGCACTATCACCTAGGCAATGACTTCCCTCTCGTTAGTGTAGGATGGACCTATATAAGGAAGGCTTCCCTAGTAGCTTTAAGGTTTCCTAATGCAGGAGAAGATCAAGCATAAGGAGACTTATCTAACTACTCAAAGCACCACCAATAAAATATAATATTCAAGGTAACAATAAGGTGGTTGATTAATGCGATTTTCATTTTTTTTCTTGAAGTTTTATTATTTATTTTTCTATATTTTTATATTTGGTTTTTGTAACTAGTGGAATTTGCAACTAGGCTGGCCTCGTACTTGCTTGACATGGGGTTGATTTTGTCCGCTACCACTATAACTGCTAGATGTGACACAATGCCCTTAATGTGGACACGGGTAAATCAGGGGGATCGAACTAAGGGCCTCATAATATTTTACATAATATGTTTTAATGCTTTGCCAAGTGAGCTACACCTCTGGGGGGAAATGAAGTTTCCAGATTTGAATGGATGAGTATCTATGTCAATTTAGAAGGCTTAGAAAGTTCATACATGTCAAGAAAGCATCCCCAAACACTACACAATAAAAAATCAATTGGCTGTTGTAAAACTTGTAAATGAGATAGTAAATTGTAGCACTAAATAAATCAGCCGTTGAACAAGTAATTATCAATTAAAACTAGGGCTTAAACAATGGTTCAAATTAGGATTTAGTTAACTAGCTAAATCTCAAATTTAATATGCATACAACAGCCCTAAGAAACCAGACATCTGACCATAGAAGCTTTGTAAAATAAATCAAGAAGATAAAATATGATGACAAGATCAATTTTTAGCCAAGTAAATGCACAATAATCCAAATGTCTAATGGCTGAAAATTTATGTAAAGTTGTAACACTAGAACATACAATAAAAGTTAAATTTTGAGTTTTATGATTGACTATTGGGAGAAGACTAGTGCCTACTTTTTTTTGGGCATGTGGAGTCAACTAAGAATTTCCTTGAAGAGATGTAAGTAGATCTACAATGATAATTAGGGTTGTCCACTACAAATTCTAGAAGATCTACCTAGTACTTTTACAAGCTTCAACATAAATTCAATGCAAGACCCTCCACTAGAAATCTTCCTAGGGTTTAAAAGAAAGGATCTATACAAAGCAATATGAAGATAATGCACTGTCACCACTAGAAAAGTCAATTACACTAAATAATTATTCATAAGCAAATCCAGCAAGATTTAGGGAGACTGCTTACTCAAGAAATCATTTGCATTCATAAACCCCAGCTATGAGAAATCCATAGAAGTTGTAAATTCATCCACAAGATCATCTCCTCATTGAGGCACATTAAGTCATCAATCCATAGCTAAATTCACCATTCTAGAATCTAATTAATACTTGAGAGAAAATAGTAGATACTGAAGTCTGAAATAGTAAATTGAAATTACCCAAACTCAGAAGTAGTAAAGAGTGACAAGTCAAAGACTTGGTTTAAGCCTTGAGTTCATCAGTTAAGGTCAAGGCTCAAAAGTTAAAACTGAAAATTAACAATGGACAAGAAAGATTGAAAATAAAATGAGTATCAAGGAGCAAAAGTAAATAGAAGTTTAATAAAACTGAAAGTGAAGTAGGGTTCTTTTATATGTTCTTTTTATTTTTTTCATTTTTGAAGCCTTTGTGGGTAAAAGTTTGGGGGGGGAGAGGGTGATGCGTAGAAGTCCCACTTTCATGTGGAGACTCCCAGAAGCATCCCTTCTCTTGGGGGGACACCTAGAAGCACCCCTTTTCTGGCAGGATTCCCAGAGGTCCCCCTCATAGGGAAATACCTCCCCCACGTCGGGGAAATGTTCCCCCCTGCATTTTCTCAGGCATTCCCCTGCCCTATGAGTGTGGGAAACGTGGGGGCACGTCCCCCACCCTGGACCCTGGGGGACATGTCCCCATGGAAAATTTTTTCTAGCTAGTCTATGATACGTATTGGACCGAGTGTACTCTAGTGTACTCTCCACTAGACTCCAAAGATTTCTTGTTTGAAGTTAATATTAAAGATCATTAACACAAATTAGCCTGTGGATCGAAATGTTTAGTAAGTTAAGACCATGAATACAACTCCATCCCTCTGAAAGGCATACTGAATAATGTGAACAATTTAAACTTACAATGTCTCCAAACCTGACGTTCTGTAAGCCCAATAGTACTAGCATGAACATCAACTCAGTCTCCATCCAACTACACTTGATAGTTGTCACCAGTGGTCCATTTAGTGGTTTGTAAGCATCAGGACATCTGGTTCCATAATTCTACTCTACTACCACAATTTTTGGATGCGTATATAGAGCAAAACTCCTAGATAGTTCTGGCAAGAGGATACTGCCCATTGTCATGAATAGAGGCCATCCAAGGAGTGACCACACAAACTACATTCCCTTGGCTTTCCTCATGATTTGTACATTGATATTCACCATACCAACAACTGTACAAAAACATTTAGAGTCTAAATCTTGTAACTTCGACTTCCTGTAAACAGAAAGGTATCAGGCTGAAGAGCAGAAATAGTGCTCTGAATATGAGCATGCTGAGTATCCCTGTGGCACCTTGCACATTCCATGACACAAGAACATATTCGATGGTGAGTTGTTCAAATAATCCCAACCTTTTTTTAGCTAGAGACAAATGATAATGCAAGTTCCATATAATAGTGGAGCTAACCTGTTAATTTTATATCTTGCAACCTTTCATGAACTTATTCCTAACTAACCGATGAAAAGGGAAGTGGGTGTCAGTTTCTTCCAATCAGAACAAGGCTCTTAAAAGAGGAAACCATGAAATATCACTCATATGCTGCTATCCATTTAGGTGTGCAGTGCAAAACCTTTTCCTATATGGATATGATAAAAGGTTATGAAGAACAATATAAGAGTTAGATAAGCCGGCCACATTTTTTATATCATGCGTTAGCCATGCACTTAATATGAAATATTTTTAGCTTGTCAAAGATTGTTGTTTTTGTATATGGATTTGTTATCCACCTTTGGGCATTTGGCTTTGCACTGCCTCTGTGTTATAGCTATGCCATTCTTAACGGACAGGTCTATCTATAGCCCATAACTGTAAAACACACCCCATAGAATATACTATATTTTGAAGCCTCATATTTTTGTCTTGCAAAGGTGTTTGGCTGCCGAATGGGAGGTATCTTAGTTGAATGATTGATTCTTGCAAAGGATAATCTAAAAGCTGTTGTATGCTCATTTGAACACTCTGAACTGAATCCTAAATTCCATTTTTCTTTGTTCTTGCATATACGCTTGGCTGCACAGTTAAAGACCTGTAATTTGTATGACTAATTAATTGCCTAGGTAACTGTCAAAGTTCTTCAATATGCAGTCAATTTGACTATCTGAACTATATTTTTAAGCTCCTTTTGTTTCTTCTTGCTTAGATGATTGGCTGCACAACAAGAGGTTTCTCATTTACTCGTGCATTGCTTGGACTTGCGGCGGATGAGTTGCACCTATGTGGGGACCCAGCTGCTGTTCCTCTTATTCAGGAAATGCTTAAAGTTACAGGTGATAATGTTGAGGTGACAAATTCAGACTCGATCTGGGATTTTCTCATAGTTTACAGCAGGTTTCAATATTTTTAACATATTTCCTCAGTCCTGAAGCCCTTTAATTCCTAACTTCACTGTTTCCAAGGGGTGACTATTCCTTTATTACTTGTGTTTATTTGGAGCTAAGCTGAGCTGGGATGTAATATATATATATATATATATATATTAGCAAGAAACTTGATGTACATTGTTGCTATACTATTGAAAATGAGAAATTGCTGAACAGATTTTACTTGAAAGCTTGTGATGTTGGTACGACTCTTAATTTTTTTAAGTGGCGTCTTTTGCTGAAAGGTTGTTGAAATGTGGTGATGTTATGATCTGTGTTTGTTAGCTTTAATGGTTTAATGGGATTCTTAAAACGTGTTTATTCTTGTAATGTTTCTTATTGGGATTGAATTTAGAATATTGGCAACATAATGGCAGATTTCAAAATTTGATGCTCTTGTCTGAGAGACTAGTTTTGGTTGTGGAGGGCTATATTTTTTTTATTTTCTTTCAGGTTATAAAGTTCTTGTTTTGAAAGCGCTGGTCGTTGGATTTACTAATTTGTGCTATTATAATTTCTTGCTTTCACTTTTCTTTCATCACCCAGGTTCAATATTATGAGAGACTTTCACCATTGATTCCATTGCGAAGACCATTAGGCTCATTTTTGGAAATTCAAAGAGGAGATTGCATTGTTGCATTCTCTCGACCCAAAATCTATTCAATTAAGGTAATTGTCATCACAGTATTTCCATAACAATGGAGGGTGTTTTGCATGATTTTAAATGCGAGAAAATTAACTTCTGTTGACAGAAAGATAAAATGCTTTGCATGAAAAGACAATTTGCTTGGTGTCTAGAAAGGATAGTGTTTTGGTTGTTATCGCTGGCAATTAAGTTGAAATTACAGATTTTAGAAATGATTCCTGATGGTATTTTTTCTTTTGAATTAATATTGTATATGCTTTGAATGCATTGTCATTTCTTTTTGATGGTATATACTACACACATCTGGCAGATTGACGTATGGGCAAGATGCTGTTGTTTCTTTGGAGTTTGTGGTCCAGACCTCCAATGTCTAAGACTGGCAACTCAAAGTGGCTTGGGAGATCAACAAATTCTACAAATTAGGCTAAAGCAGCTACTGTAGATGGACAAGAGAGGCCTATATTCACAGTGGGAAACTTCAGTAGCATAGAGATGAAGGAAAGCCTGCAATGATAAACATTTGACGAAACACCAAATTGAAGAATGAATGTGTGTACTTAATAGTTAATTATGAGTTTAGAATCTAGATCATATATCAAACTTTGGAAGCCGCGAGTCATGTTAGTTAGACCATTTAAGGTTATTGAGATACAGGGTAATGGAGTTGTGGATTTGGCCATAAATTGGATGGAATGTATCTGCAAAGGGATGGTCATTGTATCCAAATTGAAGACATTAAGGTGAGCAAGATGACATAAATAACTTCACAAACAAATCTTAAGATGCAGTAACAAGGTCAACTAGTGTAAGTGGAAGGGATTCCACAATCCCAATCAAGCAATAAAAAGATGAAAGTAATATGTGAACATGACTCATCGTGTTTGCTCCCTATCGAAGCAAAAGATGTTCAGATCACAAACAAAAGAAAGTTATTGAATGGACCAAAACACCAACCCAAGAAACTGCTGTAAAAGCAGGAAATACGAGCACTAAAGAAGTGTGCTAGGGCTGAACCAAAAATTGTTAGAGAGAGAAATATGCTTAAGCATATCATATGAAATGCATAAATGGGCATACAAGAGAATATATGAAAACCACAAGAGGGCACTAAAGATATAGTGCTTGTAGTCTTAAAACACTTTTATTAGAGAGCCTTTACTCTGTCAAAAAAATAATGATATACAAAGGAATTTTGAGTGGTGTACTTATACCATTGAAATAGGTAGCACATTCTCCCAAGAGGGTTATGAGTCCATATAAGTATGGCATAATTCCTAAGAGGGTTATTTGAGCTGACATATTGTTACCTACCATATGTACCTAATAGGAAATGAAGACTCCATGGCCCAATATATAAGGTACTAGTCAAATTTTCCAAGTTCAGAAGACCAACAGGGAAAATTTTGCTCTTTCTTCTTGCTCTATTCTTAATATCTTATATATTCTTCTATCTTCTTCCTTCACGTAACCCCATGGGGGAGTTGTATAAAATGTCACTAGCATGTGTTGGCATTATGACAGATTTGGCGCTATGACACAGGTGTTGTCCTTGATGTCAACTCACATAGATGACAGATCACAGTTCGGGTTCTCAGAATGAAGAAAAAGAGGTATACGCAGGTTCCCCATTGATCAAGCCGCGTATACACGTGGGTTCACAGACCAAAAGACGCGTATGCGTATACACGCACTTTCACGCAAGGAAAGGCGTGTACATGTTGGAAAACTTAGTTTTGGTCCGTGGTATTTGGTCCATAGTATTTTGATCCATGATATTGGTCCAAGGTATTCTGTTTGAAGTATTGACCTCAGGTATTTGGTCCAAGGTATTGATTCTAAGTGGTTTTGGACCATGGTATTGAGAAAGGCCTAAGACTATAAAAGGAGGAGAAGATCATTAGGCAAGGACACTCAAGCAATTGAATATCTAAGGAAGAATTAGATCTAGAATACAGATCTTTGGGCTATGGTGCATCGCTGGATCTGAATCAAGGATCAACCTGAGCGCTTGATGAGGGATAAGTCCTTTTGATGGGTCAAGATCTTAAGGCTTGAAGAGAAGTATCTTTGTGTGGTTTTGATCTTTCATAAATGGTGCATGTCGTAATCTGTAAATCTGATGATCTGGGTATAACTGATGTCTGAATAGTTGTAAAGGTTAAATCATCTTTTACAGATCTGTATGTAGGTTCATTGTAGCAAAGGCGTGTATACACGCTGGTTCGACATTTCAAAAGTGTGTATACGCAAGTTTGCCTTGATACAAGTGCGTATGCACGCAGGTTCGTCACATTGAAGTAGCGTACACCTCATAAAATATGTTTTAGCTACTTTTGATTGCTGTTGCAGTGTTCTGGGTTCTGGCTTGGGTTCTGGTTACTGTTACTGTATTCTGGTTACAACATTCAAAGAAGTGATTGTTTGATTCAGTTTTGGTTGGTGCAAAGGAGATTGATTGATGCAGATATATTTTGATGTTTGATTGATGTTATTGATGGATCCAGTCTGAAAATTTATGAAATGTGGTCCCTGGAAGAAAAGAGAAGGTTGTAGCCTTCTGTAGGTCAGCACCTACATACTAATACATCAGCTAGTACAAGAGCTAGGGGGTTGTAGCTCCCTTCCAGGAGAAGCTGGAGAACGAGAGAAGGTTGTAGCCTTCTGTAGGTAGAAGCCTGCGTACTGGTATAAGACTGCACCAGTACAAAAATATTGTAAAAAGAAGTTTCTTATTAAAAGAAGATAGAGACGAATTGCAGCAGGTGGTTTTCACCCACATTGGGTTTCCACCTTATATCTTGTGTTCTTGTGGGTGGTTGTCTGCTCTGTTTATACTGTACCTGGTTACTGTTATATGATGCACAAATTAAAGATCAACATCTAATGAATTAATTAAATTATAAATCTGCAGGATATACGCTAGTTTCCTTAACTACAGTGCGTATATATGCAAGTTTCATTAACTGAAGTAGCGTATACAAATCTGATTGTGAAAAGAAATATTATTGAGTTGCTAACACTGATTCACCCCCCCCCTCTCAGTATTATTTCCAACAACATGATGAACTTATGTAAAAGACTTAGACCCTTAGGACTTGGTTACTAAGGAAACTTTTCCAAAGTGTTAGTTTTACTTAATTATTTTTGCTTTTTATGAATAAATAATTAATTGAGTTTTTTCACTGAGAACCTCCAAAGCTAGAGTGTGTCTTAATAATTGAGCGTTGAGTGGTTTCCTAAGCCTAGGGTCAATGTATATTACCATGCTAAGCATTATCTCGAGTCTCACGGAATTGCATTAGGTTTTAGTAGGAATTTTAATAATTAAAAATTTCACGCAAGATAAGAATTTGTAATGAGCAAAGTTCATATACTCAAAGGAATGCTTTGATACCAATATAACGATCAAAGTTCGTATATGCAATAGAGTAATCTTCAAAAGACTTAATCGTCATAACAAAATTTTTGCTGACTTAATCTTTATAATAGAATTTTTGATTAATTTTTATGTAACAAATAAAAAAGTGGGACTAGGTAGACTTGTTTGGTATGTGAGTACTTGATTTTCATGCTCAGAGTACCAACATTATCCTAGAACCCACTTTGGGGTGGAAAATATTAATTTTCCTTAATGAAAAATTACTTTTACTCATAAAAGTCAGAAAAGACAAGAAAAATTAGTAATTAATAAATTGTGAACATGCCAAAAACATGTTTCCAGTCAACTGGCTCTCTCAATCTCTTAAGAGGAGTGTCTAAGCAAATAAGAGGAAGTTAGAACAAGTCAAAAGCTCACATTGGGGGTCGAGTTTGCTACCATCTAAAAAATGAGTTAGCTCCTACACATGGTCACTTGGAGCATGAGTTGAGTGGGAGTGAAGGTGTTATCACTTAGAGAAAACCCTAGCTGCAGGAAAAACTCCAAGGTAACCTCTAACCAACCTAACCAATTTTTTGAATCGAAAGCTAACCCTTTCAATTCGAAGGGGGATCCCTTCTATAACTCAGTCAAAACTGATTGGTTATGTACTTAGCACATCGACTAGATCTGATTGGATTTAAACAAAATTGGTCTAGAAAGAACAAGAAAAACCATTGGGCATGGAGTTTGTTTGACAACAAGTTACTGCTTACAGGCTATATGAACAAAATATAGAGGCAAGGTAGCAACAACTTTCTTAGACAATTCCTCATTTAGCTATGATAGAAGTAGATAGAAATAAATACCAAAAACAGAGCAACTGGTGAATTCTGTGAAAGATATTTAAGTCGAAAACATATAACACTTTGGCAATGGTAAATCTGAGCTGATCAACAGAATTCAGATCAAATAACTCAATTTTCAAAACGTTATAGGCATATGGATCATATTATGAGACAAAAGAAATGACATGCACTAGAGAACAGACAGGAAACCCATCACACAAGAATCTCTGTAAATATGAACAAATAACACCGATCACAGTAATTTATATTAATGTCAAAATATATACACACTATACCAAGGTTTTGCAAGAAGTTTCCAACCCTTTTTCATTCTTCAGAACTAGTCTTTATAGAAAAGACTACAACTTAAAAACATGTTTCTAGCATATTCTTAATTACAAAGTCTAAAAATAACAACGTAAATATCAAATACATGCATATAAAACTTTTCCAATCTTATCTGTATCTAAATCGTAACAACATGCTACAAATCTGGCTAGAAAACAGGGTCAAAATGGTGACTGATCTGTTCCCTCCTTCGCTGGAATTCGTGCTTTGTCACCCCTCCAAAAACATCTTTTGTTGAACAACTCCTCCTTCCGAGCTTCCTAATCTAATAGCATTGAGAGTCTCGTTGTTATCCTTTTGAAGCCGAAATGTGACAGATTGCCAGTGCTTTTATCTAAGCCGCTTCGCAAAAATGCGTTGACAAGACAATTGTCAGTGCCCATTTACCTTTACCAGTGTAAAATCGCTGATAGGCGAGCTATCACTTTATAGATCAAAATTTCACCTTGACAGTGAGCGATCAAAACTGTGTGGTCAAAATATCAACTAGCTAAGTGTGCTAGCTGCGTCCAATAGAATCTTCACACTTGTCCTCCTCTGTCTCTTACTCTTTTGACCTTTGACAATAACCACTCCTTTGATTCCTTTTCTTTCTTTGATCTTTTTGAGCTTGTAGCCTTCTGAGGAGTCTTGTCTACATCTATGACCTCCTTGCATAGCTCAAGATTCTGTTTCAATTTGATGTTTAGTCTTAGTTTATTCCATGGCCTGGTGTGGGGTCTCTTTCCACCTTTAAACATTTCTGCCAAGGTGGGTTCCTTCTCTACGGGTGTCTACTAAGCTTCGGGCTCAATAATTTTTCCCCTAGCTTTCTTTGTCTAAAGGTAGGGTTTCAGTGGGAGGAGGGGTCTCCTTTGTTTTCTTTAGCCTATCGCCTTTCTTGGTATAAACCTGGATAATTGAGGAACCAGAGGAGGAACTATTTCTACCTTTTTCTGGTTCCTTGTTTGTATAGAGGAGGTTCTTTGAGATGAAGTCCCTGCTTCAGGGTTTTGTGTTTGTCTAACTTTCTTTTTACTGCCCTTTTTCCTACCCCTTTTTGGTTTTGCAGGCTGAGGTTGAAACCCTCCCCAAAACAAAAAATGCTCCCAAGTCCTCCCAACTTTTCTTAATTGACTTTCAATTAATAGTTTTATTAGACCCTTATGATATATAAAATGGGAGGATGCATTTGTTCTTGCTTTGACTCTAGCAGACATGTGCTTTAGGCTTTCCAACAAAAAATAAGGGGTATTGATTCTCAATTAACCTGCTATGTGAGCCAAAAATCGGAAGTGATAAAGATTGACCTGTTTGTAGCGTCTTTCGTAGGTAAAATATGATTGGGTGATTCGTAGGAGACAGTGCCATTCATCGTTTAGCGAGGACCTCTGCACCCTTGATCTCCAATTCATTTCTTTAAATTCATCTTTTAGAAAGAAGGGCACATCAACGCTAACTAAGACATGACTTCTGAACGCTCTCTCTCCATCTATAAGCAATCCTGTGACTTCAACAATCAACTCCTCTGTCACCTGAAAGGTAATTCCTCCAACAGACACCTGCTGACCATCGAAGCCTTCAAAAAACGCTCTAGCGACCTTGTCATGGTAACCTGCACACCGATTGAAAAATTCCTCCCATCCTGCTGCCCGAAACTGTTGTTGGATTTTAGGATACACTTTGAGTAGGTCGGGAGCGTTTGGGTTCAGTCTTAATTCAATTTTCCACTCCTTCCCGTGTTTGTCACAACCAAGCGAAAACACAGGAAAGGGATTGCGATTTGATCCTGAATCTCTGGGGAACACTTAACAAACCATCCACATTTAGCATAAGACAACAACATTTCAATCATGGGTAATACGAGTAATTTCTATATGGGGTAACTTATTCCAAAACATGTCAAGATGCTCATGATTCATCATTATAAGGAACTGACAATCGATTTGAAAAAATCTTATCATGCGATCATAATATTTTAAACCCACATACCTCTCGACGACGAATCCAACCATATATCACGTGATCTTACCATCCGACTCCCCAACACGTGTTTGATCCATGATTGCCCATTGGCTGATGTGGATTGTGTCAGCACAGTATAAGACAAAAATTTAAATTTCTCCATTTGGCTCTAATACTTTGGATGTCAGCGTAATTTTAAATTTTCAAAACTACAATAATGCTGACACTCTCGTTGTCACTGCTTTAACCCTGTTTATTACAAATTCGCGCTAACACTCTCGTTGTTAGTGTTTTAAAAAAATTATAGACTAAAAAATGTGATAACAATTGGCTCCATGGGGATGCTGTTGATCATGGATGGCAACAAGAAACCCATAGATCAGTGGCCTATTTATTACAATAAGTTTGCTTAAAGCAATACTTCTGATTGACTCTTATTCAATAAGAAAATTATTTTTCAAAACTTTTATTTACATATTTTTTTGGAATTGAAAAATAAAATAGCCAAGGTGGAACAACTTTATTCTTTGTGAAGCACTTATCAGAACCTTAGGGCCTTCTCCTCGGGCTTCAAGTCCTTCAAAATATTTATCCACAGTTGATAATTTTCAAATAATATGGATATATACAATGAGACAGTGGAATGTTGTTTTCTTAAGAAATATAATGTTTCAAAAACCGTCCATTTACTGGACCTCCAGGCAGAAACTCTCCCTTTAAATCTAGCAGAATAAAACTATTCTTGCCACGAAAAGTTGCAATTTGATATGGACCCTTCCTAATATGGTCGAACTTCACACGTTTACCTTTATCTTCAATACGTGCATCCCATTTTAAAACTGTGTCCTAGATTTTGAAATTATCTTCCTTAGTCTTTTTGTCAAATATCCTCTTGATCTTTTCTTGGAAACTTTGAACCTGTTCATATACTCCTTCTCTGTTTTCCTGCACTTCTATCAGCTGATTAATTCTTCTTTGAAAATGGTTTGGTTCCTCTCCTTGCTCCTGCAAGTACTTCATAATTGGTATTCCAAGTGAAACTGGGAAAGTTGCATCTACACCATCAACAACTGCAACTTGCGACCTGCACTTATTCTGCAACTGAAAAATGAAGCAAACTAAAAATGCATATGCTGAAAGAGATGCTTGCCCAGCAAGCTTATTGATCACACCTACCTACTTTAAGCACTGAGACAACTGCTGAATCAAGTGATCTCAAAACTCCAATGCAACCATATAAGCAATTGGCTACTTAACTGATTTCTGCTCACATTTTCTTTAAGCAGAAAGAAAAATTTATGGAATGGCAACTAAAACAGTAATTTGAATCCAATCCCTCTGTTGATGAACAAAACAAATTCTAGCATCACTGATGATTCCAACAGACTTGCCAAAGGGTCTTGGAAAACATGAAAAACTACCCCCCCTTGACGATCAACAAAAAGACAAACATTCCCTTCATTTTTAACTGTTGTTCCTTGTCCTATTCCATCCAACTCAAGATCATTTTCAGAACGAAAGGAAGCAAACTGTTCATCTGTATTATCATGCACATGAGGGAAACATTATGTACTTTCTTGTGAAACTTCAAATGCAACATCTACATTTTGTGAATGAAGACTATCTTTTTGGTTATCAAACAATTCTAAATTTGTCTCATTAACTTCTTGTAACCTTATTTGAGAACTGCCATTTTGACTTTCAAAAGAATGAAAGAAAACAACTTCCTGCACATGATCTTGTGAATAACTACTGTCATGAATTGGATTTTAAGGAACTGATTTTCATAAGTTCTTCATAAGACAAAAATTCAGTAGATGAATGATATGAAGGACAACTTGAATGATTGTCTTCATCCTAGTCTCCGTTACATGAAAAATGACAAACTTGCTGCATATCTTTATCAAGTTCAAGTGATGAAACATGACTGTATACAAAAGGAGCCTGATCGGTTTGATTTTCAGTCAAGATAGAAGCTATTGTTTGCTGAAAAGTTTTCAGAATATGACAACTAGCCTCTAATTTTTGTTTATGATGCTGAAAAGGGTTTTCATACAAAGCTTCAAGAATCTCTTCATCCATAAACTCCTCGTCACCATAAACACTTTCCAAATGTTGAACGAAATTCTCGAAATGATCACAACAATTTTGAACCAACAACAAAGATGAATAGGATTCTTTATACTTTTCAAAAAACACTGTATGAAAATCCTTTAAAGAGTATAAACTAGCAGTTGGTAATTTTTCATACCATGATCTTGCCTTTCCCTCCAAAGTAGCCATGGACATTTTCATTAAACAATCCTCTTGCAGCTCAACCTCTAGCTTTCGTATATGCATATGCAATTTAATTAAGTGAAGAGTAGCATCATCGTCGTCGTCATCTTTGAATCTTGGCAAATATGATTGCCAATCTATACGAGGAATACGATTTGGAAAGCTAGGAATATGAGCACGATTCATAGGAGCATACCTTGTAGATTGTGGATCCATCTCAAGATAGTGGAGTCGCCAAACAATTCTTCAAACAACTGAGTCTTCGGCCAGTGGAGCCGTCATGAGAGTTTTGAGCTCTATATTCAGTTGAGAATGGAGTTGCTAGGTGAATGATGCACAACCGCTTTGTGTTTGACCTCTGTTCACCATTATAAGTCAAATTTGATCATTTTCGATCTTCCGGGATATTTGCTTGAAGCTTTTGCCTCCCCGGCAACGACGCCAAAATGTTATCACTTAGAGAAAACCCTGGCTACAGGAAAAACTCTAAGGTAACCTCTAACCAATCTTTTGAATCGAAAGCTAACCCTTTCAATTCGAAGGGGGATCCATTCTATAACTCAGTCAAAACTAACTGGTTATGTACTTAGCACATTGACTAGATCTGATTGGATTTAAACAAATTTGATCTGGAAAGAACAGGAAGAACCATTGGGCATGGAGTCTGTTTGACAACAAGCTACTACTTACAGAGGCAAGGTAGCAACAACTTTCTTAGACAATTCCTCATTTAGCTATGAAAGAAGCAGATAGAAATACATACCCAAAACAGAGCAACTGGTGAATTCTGTGAAATATATTTAAGTCGAAAACATATAACACTTTGGCAATGGTAAATCTGAGCTGATAAACAAAATTCAGATTTAATAACTCAATTTCCAAAACGTAGAAGACATATGGATTAGATTATGAGACAAAAGAAAATACATGTGCTAGAAAATAGACAGGAAACCCATCACACAGAAATCTCTGTAAATCTGAACAAATAACACCAATCACAGTAATTTATATTAATTTCAAAATGTATACACACTATACCAAGGTTTTGCAAGAAGTTTCCAACCCTTTTTCATTCTTCAAAACTCGTCTTTATAGAAAATACTACAACTTAAAACATGTTTCTAGCATATTCTTAATTACAAAGTCTAAAAATAACAACGTACATATCAAATACATGCATATAAAACTTTTCCAATCCTATCTGTATCTAAATCGTAACAACATGCTACAAATCTGGTCGAAAAATAGGGTAAAATGGTGACTTATCTTCTTCCTCCTTCACTGGAATTTGTGCTTTGTCACCCTCCAAAAACATCTTTTGGTGAACAACTCCTCCTTCTGGGCTTCCTAATCTGATAGCGTTGATAGTCTTGTTGTTATCCTTTTGAAGCCGAAATATGACAGTTTCCCTGACGGGACAACTGTTAGCGCTTTTGTCTAAGCTGCTTGCCAAATATTCCCTGACAATGAAACTATCAGCGCCCATTTACCTTTACCAGTGTAAAATCACTGATAGGCGGGTTGTCGGTCTATAGATCAAAATTCCACCTTGACAGTGAGTGATCAAAACTGTGTGGTCAAAAAATCAACTAGCTAAGTGTGCTAGTTGCCTCTAGTAGAATATCCACATTTGTCCTCCTCTGTCTCTTACTCTTTTGACTCTCGACAGTAACCTCCTTCTTTGAGTCCTTTTCTTTCTTTGATATTTTTGAGCTTGTAGCCTTCTGAGGAGTCTTGTCTACATCTATGACCTCCTTCGCTAGCTTAGGATTCTGTTTCAATTTGATGTTTAGTATTAGTTTGTTCCATAACTTCGTGTGGGGTCTCTTTCCACCTTTAAACATTTCTGCCAAGGTGGGTTCCGTCTCTACTGGTGTTTGCTCATCTTCGGGCTCAATCATTTTCCCCGTAGCTTTCTCTGTTTGTAGGTAGGGTTTCAGTGGGAGGAGGGGTCTCCTTCGTTTTCTTTAGCATATCACCTTTCCTGGTATAAACCCTGGATAATTGAGGAACAAAAGGAGGAACTATTTCTACCTTTTTCTGACTCCTTGTTTGTATAGAGGAGGTTCTCTGAGATGAAGTCTCTGCTTAAGGGTTTTGTGTTTGTCTAAATTTCTTTTTACTGGCCTTCTTCCTACCCCTTTTTGGTTTTGCAGGTTGAGGTTGAAACCCTCCACAAAAGAAAAAATGCTCCCAAGTCCTCCCAACTTTTCTTAATTGGCTTTCAATTAATAGTTTTATTAGACCCTTATGATATATAAAATGGGAGGATGCATCTGTTCTTGCTCTAACTCTAGCAAACATGTGCTTTAGACTTTCCAATAGAAAATAAGGGGTATTGATTCTCAACTGGCCTGCTATGTGAGCCAAAAATCAGAAGTGATAAAGATTGACCCGATTGTAGCGTCCTTCGTAGGTAAAATATGACTGGGTGATTTGCAAGAGACAATGCCATTCACTCTTTAGCCAGGACCTCCGCATCCCTGATCTTCAATTCATTTCTTTAAATTCATCTTTCAGAAAGAAGGGTGCATCATCGCCAACTAAGACATGACTTCTGAATGCTCTCTCCCCATCTGTAGGCAATCCTGTGACTTCAACAATCAACTCCTTTGTCACCTAAAAGGTAATTCCTACAACAGACACTTGCTGACAATCAACGCCTTCAACAAACGCTTTGGCGACCTCGTCATGGTAACCTGCACACCGATTGAAAAATTCCTCCCTTCTTGCTGCCTGAAACCCCTGCTGGATTTTAGGTTATACTTCAAGTAGGTCAGGAGCCTTGGGTTCACTCCTATTCAATTTTCCGCTCCTTCCTATGTTTGTCACAATTGTTGTCACTCACTACAAAATTTGTTTTTAGTTGTCAAAAGGGTGCAAAAGAGCAGAAAAGTTGCAGCTATCTCCCAAACCACAGAAGCTCTTAAAGCTAAATCGGACCCTCTCCATTGGATAGTGCTCGAAATAAGCTTTCCAATGGTATATGGAACTCCTCAAATGGACCCCGGAATCAGAAGATATGCCCTGTTAAATATGGGGGTTTTGTCACCTTTTAAAGGAAGAAATAATCACTTATCGGAGGTTCGGGAACGATATTGGCATATCGACAGTCGAGGGTCGATGGCAATTGACGATCGACGATTGCACTTAGAACATCATGTCTTATTGGCGCGCCAGTGGGGTGACAACTCTAAAATATTGTGATATTGCGAGTTGCGATATGTTAGTGTTGAAGCACTAGGAAGGCCGAAAGCGATTTACAAAGGAAATCAACGAAAAACCAAGGGCAGATGGGCCTTTTCTCTCTCCTCTAGAGGGCCACATGGCAGAATACCATTGGTCCCGATAAATCCATAGTGGCGCTGACGTCAGCATGACATGGCAGTACGATGGACACGTGGCATGTAGATTCAACGTGTCGAGGGGTCATAAGGGGCCAAAACAGGGTGACACGTGCCATCACTCACAAGGTGACATGTGCCATAGGATGACGTCACATCGGAAATCGCAAATCAGCGTTTGCAGGTTGAGGCATGTTATTACATCAAGGTTAAAACGCCGATTGCGATCCACCGAGAAAGGGGCTCCGATAGGGGTTGGCCCACAGTCACATAAAAAGCTCAAAGAATCAATGGCTAAGCACAAAGGATGATCGACGATTGCAAGTTTTAGGAGGATGCACCAAGGACGTTGGTAGGAAATCGCCGATTTGTCGACCTCCGATATTTGGCCAAGCATCAGGTCATAGCCCCTCGATTATATGAGAAGAAAGGCAGAGAGTAAACCATAAGGGGGCCAAAGGAGATCAGGACTCGTTGTTTTGTAACGCTTTTAAGAGTAAAGGTCCTGATGCGGTGATGTTCCGATAGTATGGTACAGGGCTTTGAAGGTGTATGGGTCAACAGCTGAGGTATTGAAGGAAGGCATGGAGCAGTTGGAGATCGATATGGGCTAATCCTATGGAAGCCTCTGCAACAAGAAACCCAGGACAACAATGGCCTCAGAAATGAATTCGACTACTTCACTGCATGTCTTCGGAGAGTAAATGAAGGTATGGGGACTCAGGAAGACTTAATGCCTCAACGTGGAGCTCCACTCAGTCATAAATGTAAAGGACTGCCCAAAAAGACTCTACTACTGCTCTGTGACAAGCAAACACAGCCGATCGCTACCAACTCCTAAGAGTGGTGAAGCCAGGCAGTTAAGGCGAAAGTGATAGGAACCAACTGAGCAACGAGAGGGACACATTGTGGCAGAGACGTGGCCTGATCAGGGGCCTTCACAGGAATTGCAGGACGACATTTTCCTCCATCATCATTTAGTTTCCTTTTTCTATTTTTCTGTAATTTCTTTTATTTTGTAGATTCTATATTTCGAAGAACGGAATCAAATCCGAGGAAATCAGTTTGGGCAGCAGAGCTATCACAGGCCTAGACAGCTAGTCAATCTGACAGCTAGCCTTGGGCTGAGATATTTTGTAAAGGTTGATTCAAAGCCCCCTTTTTCTATATAAATAAAGGGGGAGAAACACTTAATACTGGTTCCGGAATTCACACCCAAGTGGTCCAAATTCTTTGGTTCCATTTTGGTTCTAAATGCTTGTTCATGAGGAACTTGAGCTGTAGATTGCTGAATGTAAATGGATTGGTGAATGGGACTCATTTTGAAGATTAATGAAACTCTTTGGTGATTCCAATCGTGGCAATGCTCAGTATGTTTTCCTCGCTGTAAATCTCATTTCATATGTGTTTTTCCTTCTCCGAAATAGTGTAATGAAGCTGTTGGTTTCTCCCTTGTTCATGATTGTATATTTGTTACTAAGTAGTAATAGTACCTGTGTTAGCTACAGATTTACTTATGTACCTGTAATGTGCACAGATTTACTTATGCTTTTGGTGACAAATGTGCCCATGAGGTATATGCCATGAAACCTTCATTTGTGCTCCACTGTTTCTTCCATTCCACATCTTCAATCTTCCATACCTCTGCCAGGACATTGTTGCTTAGGATTCTGTTACAGCCCTATGCATTGAATCCCCTTCTTTCTCTCCTCCTCTTCACCTTTACTACTGCAATATTAAGCTGCCTGTTGTTGTGTGCTAGCCACTAGAACCAAACATTTCTCTTTAAGGTTGGCCCGATTTACCCCCTGAACATTTGGATCCATGTATGGGCTTGAGTCTACCTTGATGAAGGGCTATTGAACCAAGCCCCCTTTATTCCATTTTTCCAACTACGTGACAACTGGAGTGCAGTAGAAAGCCTCACTGATATTATTCCATGCACTCCTCTATCTAAGATGTCCTAGGCACTGGTCTACAATCAACCCAGAGGCTGTCTCTAGGTAGCTTTCTATATCTCCTGAAGCACTTCTGCTACATGTGCTATAAAAAGCGAAATCATTTTTCTAGCGCCATTACTGAGGAACAGATTATAATATTTTTCCCTGGGTACGACAAATCTTTACATTCCCTTTGTTAGGTGAGCAAGGGAAGTGTGGGTTGAAGATCTCTCACCTTGGCGACTCCACTGTCTGAATTTCATTATAAATACCCTGGCGACTCCACTGTTTGAATATTAATTGTAAACACTTTGGCGACTACATTGTCAAGACATGGAAGAGACGATAAAAGTGATGGATGACTCAATAAAGAACTCCTTATATAGATTGATAAAACTGGAGTTAGAAAGTATAAACCTTCGACGACAGTATTCCTCTTTCTCTGATGAAGAACAAGAAGTCAGGACGCATGAAGAAGAGGAGGATGATCTTTATGCAACGCTAAATGATGATGAGATGGATGATTGCTGCAAGCAGTTCTTTGATTTCATGATGGCTCAGCTACACAAGAGAAATGTTCTTTGGTCATCTAGAATGAGATCAAGGGGACATGGCCAAAACAAAGGAACTTCCTCCGAAGAGCCTCCCAGGCTAGTTGACAAGGGGAAGGGATCTTTAGATCCAAATTGCTTTAAACCCGAGGTCCTCAAAGAAGAGAAGTCACCCTCCCCCTCTTGGCCCATCTGTGAAAAAGGAAAAGAGCCAAGTAGTGTTTGTGGCTACCCTAACCATGAGGATATTGGTTAGCACACTTTTCAAGAAAACGAGGCAGCTACAATTTTCTCTCGTCAGTTCTACGCCCTAGTAACTGACTACATGACAACATTCCTTGGTCAGCAACAGATGTCGTCCCTGGGGTTCATGGAGGAGATCAAAAGAAATGAGCCTCAAATATCTGTTTGGGGGCAGTGGTGTATGCCTATTTTAGTTGTTGACTCCCAACATCACGATGGCATAAGGTCCAATACTCTAATGCTAGGTTGGTGTCGTTGGAGGGTTGAACTCACTTAGGTGAATTGATGTCCTATACGTAAGTAGGAATTGTATGTAAATAAGCTCACTAGCTGAGCATTGATTTTCCAGTTGGTATAATTTATTTTTTTGCATTTCAGTTTGATGAGGAAAGGACTCCCTACAAACAAAGTTTCATGGAGATTTTCTGGTTATGTAAGTCCATTATATTTTTAACTCCATGCCCAATGGTGAAGGCTATTGGTCTGCAGGTTCTCAACACCTTGCCAGCAAGGCACTGTCCCTAGTTGGAGCCAATGTTGTCGCTTACTACAAAAATTGTTTTCAGCTGTCAAAAGGGTGCAAAAGAGCAGAAAATTTGCAGCCATCTCCCAAACCACAAAAGCTCTCAAAGCTAAATCGGACCCTCTCCATTGAATAGTGCTCAGAATAAGCTTTCCAACGGTATATGGAACTCCTCAAATGGACCTCGAAATCAGAAGATATGGCCTGTTAAAGATGGGGGTTTTGTCACCTTTGAAAGGAGAAAAGAATCACATATAGGAGGTCCGAGAGCGATATCGACATATTGGCAGTCGGGGGTGCATCACAATCGGCGATCGACGATTGCACTCAGAACATCATGGCTTATCAACGCGCCAGTGGGGTGACAACTCTAAAATATTGTGATATCACGAGTTGCGATATGTTAGTGACTAAGCACTGGGAAGGCCGAAAGCGATTTACAAAGGAATCAACGAAAAACCAAGGGCAGATGGGCCTTTTCTCTCTCCTCTAGAGGGCCACGTGGCAGAATACCATTGGTCTCGATATATTCACCGTGGCGTTGATGTCAGCATGACATGGCAGTACAGTGGACACGTGGCATGCAAATTCAATATGTTGAGGGGTCATAAGGGGTCCAAAACAGGGTGACAAGTGTCACCACTCACAAGGTGACGTGTGGCATAGGATGACATCACATCGGAGATCACAAATCGGAGTTCGCAGGTTGAGGCAGGCTATTACATCAAGGTTAAAACCCCGATTGCGATCTGTCGAGAAAGGGGCTTCGATAGGGGTTGGTCTACAGTCACATAAAAGCTAAAAGAACCAAGGGCTAAGCACAATGGATGATCGGCGATCGCAAGTTTCAGGAGGATGCACTAAGGACGTTGGTGGGAAATTGCCGATTTGCCGACCTTCGATATTTGGCCAAGCGCTAGGTCACAACCCCTGGTCATATGAGAAGAAAGGCAGAGAGGGGGTAAACCATAAGGGGGCCAAAGGAGATTAGGACTCGCTTTTCTGTAACGCTTTTAAGAGTAAAGGTCTCGATGCGGTGATGTTCTTTGAAGGCGTATGGGTCGGCAGCGGAGGTATTGAAGGATGGCATGGAGCAACTGGAGATTGATATGGGCTAATCTTGTGGAAGCCTCTGAAACAAGAAACCCAAGACAACAATGGCCTCATAAATGAATTCGACTGCTTTGCTGCACATCTTTGAAGAGTAAATGAAGGTATGGGGACTTAGGAAGACTTAATGCCTCACCGTGGAGCTCTAGTCAGTCATAAATGTAAAGGACTGCCCAGACAAACTCTGCTACTGCTCTGTGATAAGCAAACATAGACGATCGCTACCAACTCTTGAGAGTGGTGAAGCTAGGCAGTTGAGGTGAAAGCGATATGAACCAACTGAGCAACTAGAGGGACACATTGTGGCAGAGACGTGGCCTGATCAGGGGCCTTCACAGGAACCGCAGGACAATATTTTCCTCCATCATCATTCAATTTCCTTTTTCTATTTTTCTGTAATTTCTTTTATTCTGTCGATTCTATATTTCCAAGAACGGAATCAAATCCAAGGAAATTAGTTTGGGCAACAGAGCTATCACAGGCCTAGACAGCTAGTCAATCTGACAGCTGGCCCTGGGCTGAGATATTTTGTAAATGTTGATTCAAAGCCCCCCCTTTTTTGTATAAATAATGGGGGAGAAACACTTAATACTGGTTCTAGAAGTCTGCACCCGAGTGGTCCAAATTCTTTGGTTCCTTTTTGGTTCTAAATGCTTGTTCATGAGGAACATGAGCTGTAGATTGCTGAATGTAAATGGACTGGTGAATGGGACTCATTTTGAAGATTAATGAAACTCTTTGGTGATTCCAATCATGGCAATGCAGAATATGTTTCCCCCATTGCAAATCTCATTTCATATGTGTTTTTTCTTCTCTGAAATAATGTAATGAAGCTGTCGTTTTCTCCCTTGTTCATGATTGTATATTTGTTACTAAGTAGTAATAGTACCTGTGTTAGCTATAGATTTACTTATGTACCTGTAACGTGCACAAATTTACTTATGCTTTTGGTGACAAAGGTGCCCATGAGGTATATGCCATGAAACCTTCATTTGCGCTCCATTGTTTCTACCATTCCACCTCTTCAATCTTCCATACCTCTGTCGGGACATTGTTGCTTAGGATTCTGTTACAACCCTATGCATCTTACAACCCTATGCATCAAATCCCTTCCTTTCTCTCCTTCTCTTCACCTTTACTACAACTGCAATATTAAGCTACTTGTTGTTGTGTGTCGGCCACCTGAACCAGACATTTCTCTTTGAGGTTGGCCTGATTTACCCCCCGAACATTTGGATCCATGTATGGGCTTGAGTCTACCTTGATGAAGGGCTATTGAACCAAGCCCCATTTATTCCCTTTTTCCAACTACGTGACAATTGGAGTGCAGTAGAAAGCCTCACTGATATTCTTCCATGCACTCCTCTATCTAAGATGTCCTAGGCACTGGTCTACAATCAACCCAGAGGCCATCTCTAGGTAGCTTTCTATATCTCTTGAAGCACTTGTGCTACATGTGTTAGAAAAAGCGATAACAACAGCCATGGGAAAGCATAGGAAAGGGATCACGATTTGATCCTAAATCTTCGGACAACAGTTAACAAACCATCTGCATTTAACATAAGACGACATTTCAATCATGGGTAATAAGGGTAATTTCTATATGGGGTAACTTATTCCAAAACGTGTCAATATGCTCGTCATTATAACGAACTGACAACCGATTTGAAAAAAATCTTATCATGTGATCATAATGTTTTAAACCCACATACCTTTCGGTGGTGGAATCCAACCATATTTTACGCGATCTTACCATCCAACTCCCCAACGTGTGTTTGATCCATGATTGCTCCTTAGTTGACGGGGATTATGTTAGCGCAGTATAAGACAAAAATTTAAATTTCTCCATTTGGCGCTGATACCCTGGATGTCAGCGTAATTTTAAATTTTCAAAACTGCAATAATGATGACACCCCTTTTGTTAGCGCTTTAACCCTGTTTATTACAAATTCGCTTTGACACTCCCGTTGTCAGCGCTTTAAAAAATTACAGACTAAAAAATGTGATTACAGAAGGCAGAGCGAGTTCACTCACACTTGGCTGGCCACTCACTTTTTGATCCCCTACACATGTCTCCCCCTCCAACTCGCATTTCACACTTGGATCTATGTTGCCCCCTCAAGGAGATACACAGATCTCTCTTGGGCTCTATGCAGGCACACTTGTCAGCTCGTTTTCCCACTTGGGATTGTCCTTTTGCCACTTGGGGAGCTCGTCCCTCTTCATTGGGAGCTTGAGGAATTGTTGCTACTTTGTAATTGTCCTATTTTTGGTTAATAAAAGAAGGCTTTGTAGGCTTATGGTGTTGTGACTTGTATGGTTTGCTTGGAGCTTTCATGAGGTAACCTTGTTGTTGTTTCAATTGTATTGCTTTGAGTTTGCTTGTTTTTTTGTTAGTTTGTATTATTGAAATGGAAATTTACATGTGTTTCTTGGTTGAATATCATGTTTACTCATTTTCATTATGCAAGCTACACCTATGATTACTAATCTCTTGGCAAGATTTTAAGTCCCACAAGTATCTCAAGGTTTGAAGATTGGGGATCTCCTCAATTGGAGTATCAATCTTCAAGCACATAAGAAGCTTTATTCCCACGTGCATCAAGTGTCCCCAAGTCCTTCAAAGACCCCAAATTTATCTCTTCTTTTCTCATATAAAATTCTACAAAATATTCTCTCATATCCTTTGGTTCGATTCATGAGCTAATATTGTTTAAATATAGCATTTGAAAGCCTTAACTTGCTCCTATCCAAACAATAGTAAAATCAGCCAAGGAAAGCTGATTTAACTTAGCTTTCGTTAGTTGTTGTAGAGTAAAAACTCGTCATTTTATTTTAGCGTTTCACTTGGTATTTTTTTAGTTTTGTGCACTAGCATTTGTGAGTGTTCCAAAGCACTTTTTACATGCTTTTGCTTGCTGTTTTTTAGCAGGTCATTGAGTTTACAAGGGGAGGTTATGTCGAAATTTCGCTAGATTGAGCCATTTCAAGCTCCCAGAAGGAACCTTTGTAAAATAAGTAGTTTTACCATCATTATAACTTCAAAACCATATTTTATCCCTTTATTCACAAGGGGTGCCATCACTACTAAGCCTTGTAACATTGAGGGAGCTAAGAGAGTCTCATAGACATCCTAATACCCCTTACCTAGCAGGGGCCTCTTATGTTTTTGTGTCTCATTTGCATGGTGTCTTTAGTGCTACAATTAACACAACACCACGAAACATTAGACTAGATTTCAATTTCATAGATTAGATTTCATTTTGTGCTTTAGAATATTTTTCATTTTGCAAAGAGTAATAAAGCCCATCAGAATCTATCATGCTCTCCATCATTGCAGGCCTACACTGATCCTTGCGCCTGACTAGAAAGGGCTTGTTGGTGGCTTAGTTTAATTAGGGAAAACCAATTCTATCACTTATTGTGAAATTGGGGAAAGGTAAAGGTTGACTTGTGAAATTAGGCTAGGAGCTAGATTCTCCTAGTGTTAGATCTCCTTGCCACTGGTTGATTTGTGAAATCAAGGGAGTACTCATCGAAGCGCATCTTCCTCCCTTTGGATCTCCTTGCAACCCTTCGAAATCGATTTAAAGGATAAAGGTAGAAGGGGAAACACACATTTAGATTAGATTTATTTTCTTGCAATCACACAGGTCATATACCATCATCTCTGTTGTGCATTCCTTCACTAATTAATCTAAATCTAAGTGAAATCTAAGTTAATAGAATTTACGATGAACACATTCCACAACATTTCCTACAACATTCAACATTGAGTTATTATTTCATTTTCCATATCTATTTTCAAGCAATATTTACTCTTGGCATTTCATTTCCGAAGCATAAGCATTTACTTTCGAGCAATAATCTTTTACTTTGGGCATTTCATTTACAAGCATCGTCAATCTATTCTTGGCACTGGTCTTGTTGCCACACAATCTAGCAAGGGTCCTAAGAGTGGTACCTAAGGGACAACTACAAGATCAAGCGACAACAATGGGACAAAGGCTCACTATCATCTTAGTCAGTGTGCCCTGCTCTTTACGGACTTTCACCGATGAGAGGAGCCCTTATATGAGGGAAATCACTTGAATGATAGGATCAATGGCAAGGTATGATGTGATTTCCAAGGCCCATTCAAGGAGAGGCTCAAATAAGGGCTTAATGCTTCAAGAAGAAGCTAATGGCTCTCCAAGAAAGGCCTATGAGGAAACCTAGACCTAGGGCTAATGATACTCAATGATGATAAGAATACCCAAGGTCAGGGCTCCTAAGATGGTTAGGATCTTTCAAGAAGCTTTGAATGATGCTTATATGCCTTTAAATAGACTTTCGCTATCCTTGAGAAACCGAGAGTGGGGACACACGAGACCTAGGGTTTATGTATAATCATGGGAGAAGACTCTCCAAAGTGCTCTCTAGGTCAAGGTGGGATGAGAGAAAGGGTTCAAGTGATTTATTCCACCAAATACTATATGCAAAACCATCAAGAAAGCCAACAGACCTAAACATTCAAGATGAGCTTACAAAGTTAGAGCTAGGGCTTCCTTTTTTCTCACAAACGAACCATGGGAATCTCGTGAAACCTTGAGGAATCCTAGGGGAGACACTAGTGCAGTACTTTATCCACATAGAATTGAAAAATTCCTCCCCTATAAGAATTCACAGCAAGCCCTAGCAAAAGCGTCCAGGTTGGAGGCCAAAAGTTTTGGGAGGAGAAAAAGAGAAGGGAAAATGGGGTGATCACCAAATTTTTCTGGATCAATGCCTTGCCCTTGGGCTATGGAGTCTGTGATTTGAAATTTGGCCAAAATTGTCTTCAAGGAGGCTAAAAAGTGATGCTCTTGCAAACACTCTTTAACATTTACCCACCTAAATTCAATGGACTTTCATGGAAGAAAAACTAGTTTTACTCCACTAGGAACATTCGTCTATTTGTTATCAATGAGTAACAGGCACAAATTTGCAATCTAACAATCCTTTATAATGGTATTCAGTAATTACTAAATTAGGGCACAAAGAAAGAGCTAGTTACAAAATTTCCACACATTATAGTTTTTTTATGCAAAAATATTCCACAAGATTACTTACAAGACAACAAGAAATATATCCAAATTCAAGATTAAGAAGATGGCTCCAAGAGAGAACAAAATTTCAGCTCCAAAGATATTGAAATGCATCAAGAGATCTCCACTAGACAACCAAGAGAAAAGTGCGGAATTCTTAAGAAGAGATATCCAAGTTCAAATGAGCCTCTACTTTATTTATATTAGCCTATACAAATTCGAATGAGCCTAACGATCCCTTAAATTTGTTTTAATGTGCAAAATAAGACTAACTTTGGTGAAAAGCCCACCATATAGCTTAAATAAGCCCCCCTAATGAAGCCGAAATGATAAAATAATGGTGCAAAGGGGGCTGTTGTAGGGCCTAGTCGAGTCCTCAAGTGCCACGATGAAGAAGAGGGCACTGAAAATAATGGTCAAAGGGGGTGGCTCCTTGATCTCAAAGCAAAACATCATGTGGTGCTCCCAAATGGCTCTGGGCATAAGCAATGGTCTCATGGGTCTCAAAGTGGCTCATAATCAAGTTGATGCTCCATCAATGTCGACTAGAAGATGACACATGCCCTCCCATGTCTCGTTGGGATAGACCAAACCTCCTCTGGGCCCTAGATCAATTGCCAAGTGTCGGGTGCAATGTGTGGCCGACTGGGCAACGTGGTCCAAGTGCATCATCATCGCTGTATAATTGTGGCACAGACAAGCAATGTGGTGGTGTCGAAGAAGCCCATTGTGTGGCAATCAATGCTCGACATGGCTGGAGGCCCATGGCTCTCAATGCTCATCCTACAAGTCCCATTATGACCCTCAGAGAGCTTGGATCCCATAGATGGAGGCCGAGTCCAAGATGAAGACCCATGTGCAATCCTGTATAAGATCCAATGCGTCTCCTCACCTTTCAATACAATAATCCATTAGTGCAATTGAGTAAATAAGCTTGCTAATCAAGGGCAAAAGTGGACACTTCATAGTGGCATGCCCTTCCAAATGGGCTTTGAACATGTACTAATGTTACCTTCCTTGACAAGAGAGGTTAATGAAGGACCCTATTAGGTGGTTTCAACCTCTAAGGGAGTGACAGGTCCATGGTACATCCATCAAATGGAAGGTGTCATATGAAATAGTGATGGAACATGGTGGGGGCAAGAGGGGAGGCTCCAAGCCACATGCCATGGTACAAGGGTAGCTATGATGAGGAAGACCCACACCTTGGGTGTATGAATGTAGGAGGGAGCAATCGTGGTACATGAGTTACCCCGACCTTTGTTTTTCCACCCTTCTTCATATGCCTTTTTCCTTTTATTGATTTTTCTTCATTTTATTGCTCAGGGCTCAAGGGGATGAGAGCATGATGTGTAAGATGTAGCAGTGAATACCCCTTTAAGGTGGGGCAGTTCATTGCCCACCTGGGGTTGGGACAATCATGGGTTCCTTAATGATACAGGAGGCACTCAAGGGGCCCCATTAACTAGGGTGATGACAATAATGATGTAGGAGACACTTAAGGGGCCCTAGGAACTAGGGTAATGGCCATAATGATAAGGGGTAGAACTCATGTTTGGATTTTGCCCAAGCGCTAAATTTTATTGTCCCGACCATCTTTTGCATTTTGTGGTACATTTCCTGTTGTACTTGGCCATGTTATGCTTTTATCTTTCTTTTTTAGCTGCATGAACCTTTGGGACATCTTTCCAAGCCCTACCTAAGGTGTGGATAAGGGGAAGGGGATGCTAACACAAGGGGTAGAACTCATGTTTGGCTTTTGCCCACGCGCTAAATTTTATTGTCCTGACCATCTTTTGCATTTTGCGGTACATTTCCTGTTGTATGTGTCCATGTTATGCTTTTATCTTTCTTTTTTAGTTGCATCAACCTCTGGGACATCGTTCTAGGCCCGACCTAAGCTTTGGAAAGGGGAAGGGGATGTTAACACCTTGTGGACCCAGATGGGACAATGTGAAAAGGGCTTGTAATGAGCGGAAGGGAGTGAGATATATGGTATCGAGAAGTGGGACCTGTTGACCTTGCCGTCTACACCTACCTACAGTTAGTGAGAAAAGCCTTTAACTCCACAAGGTGTGGTTGGTGGCAAGGAACTCAGAGAAGGGGCTGCCACCTATTCCCAACTCTCTCCGTTTAAGCTATCTCCAAGGTTAGCTATGGGGGGTGGTCCCTAAAGGAAAACTAAGTTAAAGATGTGAGTTTTCTAGGAGAGTTGTTAGAGTCAAATAGATTACTTCTTAAGATTTACAAGCAAAAAGTGATATGAGCAATAACCATCAATACATAAAATAAGCATAAAGCATATGAAAACTAGCTAGCCTCCAAAGTATTGCTCTTTAAAATGAAATTGTATTTTCTTAAATGAAGTGAAATGCTTTCAAATGGAAAGCAAAAGTAATCCTGAAAAGTGAAACAATAAACTGTTAGCACAAGGTACTATAAATGCAAGATACAAGAATGCTTTTAAGATAAACAAATTTATGAATCAAATCATGTGAAGGTATCTTGCCCAAAAGGAAACAATTAGTAATCTACCTATGAGAATGTAAATGAGATGATAGAAAAAACTCAAATGTTAGACCAAGATGACATGCAATTAAGTTTGCAACCCAAAATAATAGTACTTGAAAGTGAAATCAACCATTCATGACAATATGCAATTAAGTTACAAAGGTAAGCCAATTTCCAAGTACAAGAAAATTATTTTTTTTGCAAAATTAAGAGATTACAATGCTTGCATCCAAAGTGCCTCCTGAAATAAGATTTGCATGTGAAACTTTAAAGTTTAAACCATCAAAATATCAAGAAATTTGAGAACTTTGCAAGTAAAGTAAATGTGATGAAAGAATGTTCATGGTTTATTTTATTAGTTAGCTCTAAAACAAGATTGCAATTGAACTCTAATTCTCTGACCTCACACTTTGCCCAAAGATTTGGATCTCATAGTGAGGAGCTAATAGAGGTAGAGGGTCTCTAAAATGTTTATTCAACCAACTTAAGTTGGAGGTAAATTTTAGTGAAGCTTGGGGAATGTAAGTAAATTAACCAAACAATGAAAATTAATTTCAACTTGAAATGTACTTGCTTGACATGAAATAGAATGTTACTTTATGGAGAAAATTTGCCCAAATATTTGATGCATGTAAGATGTGTTTAATGATGAAGCATAAGTAAACTTGGAACTATGTTCGAGCCAAATAAGATCAAGTAAAAAGTTCCTGTATGCAAAAATTCTGAACTTGCTATGGACTTGAAACATGTAGTAGATCAAACTAAAAAAGATGTGGAATGAGTGTAATTCATGATTGTGTTAATTCCATAATTAAATGAGATGCATGCAAATGAAATAGACCAAAGATCAAGCCACCAAACCTCTCCAAAAGGTGGAGAGATAGGGATACCAATGGGTAAAACCCACACTCCCAAAATCAGAAATTTATTAGCTGGTACAAGAAGGAAAAGACAATGAAGTCTTCTCTAAAATCCAAGGAAAATCTTAACAATTTGACTTCAAACCATAGACCTTTCCAAGTTGAAAATTTTTACAATTTGAGGCCCAAATAGGCTCAACAAAATTCAAATTTTGAAGAAGGAAAAGAGAGGATAAGCCTCCTCTATGGCCACGACCAAGAGAGAGAAAGAGATGGCCAAAAGAACTCAATCTCCCTCAAGAACATGGCCTTGTCCAAGAAGAACTCGTCCTAAAGGTGGAAGTAGTCACTAAATTCGAGCCCCAATGTCTTGCATGCAACTTTGTAAGCAATTTTTTGATGAGGAATCCCGCAAGTAGCTGCAAGAGAACATGTTAGAAATGGCTACAACAACACAACAAATATTAGATTCGGAAAACTACAATATAAGTTACAAAATAATCTACAAGAGGTTAGGCCAAATAGTATGAACAAACTCTCCTCTTTGACTAGCCATGACTTGGCTCTTTGGAACAGCCATATATTGATAAATGAAGTTCAATATGTGAATAATAAAATCTTTAATGTGATTTTGATGCAATAAATAAGAGCCTAAAACTTAAAAGAACGCCTATAAGACAAATCGAAATAGATGAGACTTTAGAATTTAAGCATGCAGGTTCTCCTTGAATATTTTTAAGAGTGAGTTGGTTCTTCCGAGAACTTCCCTTCAAGTTTGAAAGCTTGACCAAAGACGGATTCTTCTACAAAACTTCCCCACAACACATTAAATCCACATGAAATTAAATAAATGCAATGGAAAGAACTCCGAGAGATATATTTGACATCAACTAGAATGTTTCATTTTCTAGAGCAATTAAACAATTCCTATGCTAATATGAGATAGCTTCATATCGACATGACTTGAAACAAGCATGAAGGAAAAATAACATGAAGAAGTATGTAGAAACACAATAACAACATGTCAAGAATTTACCATATGCAAGGAGAACACCATCACAAGTAACTCGAAAGTCTGTTGTATTATATTGCAAAATGTGTATACAATCCTATAGCATGTCCTCAAGCACAATAGCTCATATTACATGATACATATGAGAGCCCATGACTCTATTATATAGAGAGTTGGGAGCAAATCCCATGGAAGAATGCATGTGAGAACTGAACCTAGAGCAAATCCCAAGAAAGAGCAAGTCGAGTTCCAAGTGGAGATGATAGAGACACCAAGGCAAACCAAATTTTATATGTGGCACCCAAGGAAAATCGAATTCTCTATATGGCATAGTAAACATATCGATAAGTGAACCAAAGAAATGAGATAACTCCAGTCAAACCATCCAAACTCGAACCAAGTGTTGCCACCTTAGATGATGATCCCAAAGATGCTCTGCGAAGATCCCAGGAATTGCATGATCTCTAACAAGAGAAACTCATGGTCCTCCAAAATGAAACTCGTAATCCTCCAAAGTGAAGTGCTAAGTGTAGAAGCACTCGAGCTAACAATGAGAGAAATCCCCACGAAATCCTTAGTTCAAATATCCATCGAATATTCCTCTAGTGCATGAGCTTCTCCAAATAATTCAAGTTTCCACATGTGCAATTGTTGTATTAACTCTAGGAAATTTGATTTTATGAGATATTGGTGTATTTATGATGTAAGGTGCTTAGTCATCATCCACATGTCCCTTGACTCAACTCTTTGACTTAGGATAATTTCCAAGTCATTTCCATGTTATTCTGTTACATGGATTAATTTATTTATTTCTATTTAATTTATTTCTAGCCTAATTTATTGCCACATTTTCCACTATTTTTAGGATATGTGGGGTTTGGGGGTCCTAAACACATTTTTGACCCCTCAAAGTGTGTCATAGTAGAAATTTTAGGGCGAGAGGTGCAAATTTTATTACTCATACCCCCATACAACTTCTCTAGACATCACTTATTGCGTTAGATGTACAATTTTTATTGCAATTTCTACCTTGTGGAAAATTTAAAAATTTAAAAAATGACTACGTAGACCTAACCAAATTCCACAGATTTTTTTTTTGTGATCTAGTATGGTAATATACATCAACTCTAGACACTAGGACTCACCCAAGGCCTCACCATCAAGCTGTACTCCGGATTTGGGGTATATTTGGAGGAAAAAACTCAATTAATTATTAAGTCCTGGTAGGGAGATGATAATTAACCAAGTGAAAAAACTTCCTGGAGTAATACTCACTTGTTGGTAAGGTCCCAAGCTACCTAGGCCTATTACAGACTCAAAACTCATCATTACTAGCATCACTTATTACAATTCCCCGCAGGGTGTGGAATCTAGGTACAAGAGAAAATGATGAGAAATAGAAGTAGAGTTTAAAAAATTTGCTACCCTGATGATATCTGATGGTACAAGTGTCCTTTGATACATCCTTGGGCATGGAGTCTTTATATAATCATTAGGTGCCACTCCAGTGGTTAATAAGACCACGAAACCACAGTCAGGGTTCCCCATGTAGTGCCACTCCTAAAGCTAGTAGCCAATAAAGGATACCCTACAAGATTAACCCCCCTAGTTGAGGTAAGGGAACAATAGTATAGTCAAAGCCCTTTCTTTCAACTGAATCACTTGCTAATCCATGCCCAAGTGTGCCCAAGAAAACCAGGCATAAACACCCAATTACATAATTAAAAGTCATACCTTCGAGGCTGGAAGGCCCACCTTCAAACATACAATCATAATAGATGAGTGAGGGCGCACTATATTGGCTCAAGTGGCGGAGAATAGTAGCACATCGAGTTATCAGGTGGTTGCAAGGGGTTACTGGCTGAAGACAAATCTAGGAGAAAATTTCTCCCATAGGGGTCACCCACTGGTGGTGGGTAACACGCTTTCTGCTAATCATTTTTGTCATTTGCTTATTTGCTCATTTTGTATGTTGATGGTGAATGTGATTATTTGCTTATCTATCTTTCATATGCTATGATTCATATATTGATGGTGAATGTATTCTTGAGTAATTAACTCCTAGATTAACATTTCTTATTTGCTATAGCTTACTCAAAGCGTTAGTTATTTTCTTAGGGACTACCCACCTTCGCTTCACTAGGAGTTAGCCTAGATGGAGGAGTTGAGAATTGAGTGACAACTACTCAACTCGAGACTTGCCCCCAAGGCCACACCAAGTGGATTAAAGATTTTCTCCATGTTAGCGCAAGTGTGGATTAGGCAGAAACGTTTTTTGGCGCCGTAGCCGGGGATAAATCTTTTTGGATTCGGCATATGACTATTTTTTTTTTGCCCTTATTTTTTGTTTGTTTTATGCATGACTCTGGCTATTAGAGTTTGGTTCATGTCCTGGCGACTCCATTATCTGAAAGCTCTTCAAGGTATTCTGCGAGAATAATACACTTGGTTTGATTAACCCCCTTCGTAAACCTGAAAAGGTTTATCGAAGGAAATTAAACAAACTTTCTTCTCATAGACTCCTTGTAAATATTGGACACGAATCAATCCCTAATATCCATTTTCTTTTCGAAGCAAATATCTGTCAAGTAAAAATGGATGACTTGTATGGTCCCATCAATTTTTCTAATCTTGCTAGTTATCCCCACGCTCTTCCTGACAAAGTCGTTGAGAAGTTGCCATCTTTCACGAAAATAATGCAATAAGTGTGAAGTTGCACCTTAGAAACTTCAACCTCTATGTTAGTAAGTGGTACAAAAACAACAATTATCAATTATGAAGATGTAAATAATAACTCCTTCACAAACCTCAAGCAGATCATTGATGCCTTTAATAATAGATGGGGTGATAAGAAAGAACATCTACATTTGTTAGTTGCGCTAAGTGGAATTAAGAAGAATGAAAATGAAACCATGGAAGAGTTTAATAAAAGGTTCAATGTTCTAATCAAGTGTCTTCATCAGGATATCAAGCCTGCCAGATGCTTCCATTCTCATATACTATATTGATGTGTTTAATGGATAATTAGCATATGATTTGAGGGGTAAGGAACCGAGAACTTTGAAGGTTGCACAAAGCATAACTGAGAAGATAGAGAAAAACATGCAAGCTCTAGGGAAGTCAAATCTTCCTTGTTTGACAAGAGGAGCTTCCTCAAGAACTCATGAGTCTAAAGGTAAAGAAAAAATTAAGGAAGCATCCTGTGACCCCATTAAAGAGTTGACACAAATGATAAAACCTATGGAATTCAACCAAGCTCAATTGATAAAGACCATGGAAATCAACCATGCAAATCAGATGAATGTTATGCAGAATAGGTTGATTTCCATGTAAAGGTCACAAGCAAACAGGTTCTAGCCTAGGCCTAATGACAGGTGGTAGAAGAAGGGTCCCCCTCAAGTTTAAAGACCACAAAATCCTATGGAATCTACCAACTTGGTTGATCAAGCCCTCCCTTATTGCAGGCCTTGCCATGACTTCTATGAGGAATCCACTTGTCCCATTTTTTGTCGAATTGCTGAAGGAGAAATGGTAGGACCGAATGAAAATATTAACATGGTGGGAAAAGGTTATATTCTCTGCATGGAAAGTTGGATTGAAACTATTGAAAGAAGTTAAAATATTAATAATGTGTCTATTGTTGGCGGGGTTAATAATATGTCTGTTGTTTGTGATAATGTCACTAGGATTTATGGTGAGAAACCTACACCAGAACAAATCGTTGGGATGACTAAGAAAAAGGAAGTGACTTATTAAAGAAAGGGTAATAAAGATCAAAGTTTGCCTAAAATTTTCATTCCTCCTACTTCAAACTTGAACTTTGATTTGACTGGTTGGATTAGTAATGCAAAGGTTTTGGTTCTAGTGTCAGGTTTTCTAAAGATACCATCTCAAAGATCAAAGATACCCTTATTATTGAAATTTTCGAAGACCAAAAATTCCCCTTCCTATCTAAATAAGCACTAAGCCCTAATTGGGTTGCTTGGCCTTAAGGGGGTCGAATTAGAGAAGAGAGAAATTTAATTTGTGGGTAAAAGATGACTTGATCACCAGCAAGACATGGCCAATGCCTAGTCCTAGGGTTGGTGGAGTCTTTGGTTTCTTAAGAATGGCTAAAACTTACAAAGGAGTTTGGATATTTTGATGCCCTAGCAACAAAACCCTTATTATTACCATTGTGAGGGATCAAAATTCACTTGGGAGGGCTAATATAAGATCACCAAGGGAATTGTCATTCACATATCATATAATTAGTAATGCATGCAATAATGAGACCTAACTTCCATACAATTGATATTCAAAAAATTAGGGCACAATAGAAAAACCCTAGATTACAATTTATTCCTTACATTAGACATAAAATAAGAGATTTTCAATAATAAAGCAATTTCAAGACAATATTCATGTACAATCCAATCATTGATCCAAGGTAGCTTCTCCAAAGACAAGAATATAGCTCCAATACAAAAAATGCTCTATAGATCACATCTATCAAAAGGTACAAGAAGGCTGAAATTCTCCAAGAGAGGCTGAATTGTCCAAGTGATGACGATGGATAACAATGATCCTCTCCTTTATTTTTATGAGGATAAGTTTCAATAATTAGCCTAAAGCTCCTACTAACAAGTAAAATTACAATGAAACCCTTGGGTTACAAGCCAACCCAACTAACTTTTACATAAATGCAAATAAAATCCCACATGTGTGAGTCGTGAAACCTTCTAAGTTGACATCATGCGTGAAGAGTGCTCCAAATGCCAAGTGTTGATGCTACAAGGTGTCAAGTGTGATGTAGTAGCATCTTAAAATCATAATTTTAGGGTTGGCCCTCTAATCTCCATCAATGGCTCTCTCTGGTCCCCAAAATCCAATTGGGGCAACCGCAAATGGGTTTTTTGGGTCTTCAATTGTGAAAATGTGTCCATCTCTGCCCCAACGTTGAGGGATTTCCAAGTGCTACTCTCACTCCTAAGTCTCTGAAGGTGAGGCCTTCCTCATCTGGACCTTGAATCAACTACCATCCCTCATATGGTGTTAAGGTCGGCTTGGGGGTATGCTAGGTCCAGCGTATCATCCTGAAGAATCTTCCAATGTAGTGCAAAGTGGAAGAACGTCTTGGGTGCAAAAGGTTCCTAGGGTGATATGTGATGTGCTACTGTTGCTTGGAGACCCAAGGCTCTAAACACTTCACCTGTGGGTGCCAATATACTTCTTTAATAACTTGGGTACCTATGGGTAAGTTGCCTTGGACATGGGTTGTTGAACCATTGAACAATCACAACACAAAGTCTAGTGAAAGCAACCATTCATCAGGGACAATAATCATTATTGCGTCTAAGTGAATCGAGCTTGAATGTAATGGACTATTTAATACTTCAAATAAGGATTCAATTCCAAAATTAGGGCCCTTGAGCTCGAAATTTTCTTTCTTTCCTAGGTAGGAGTGGGTAAAGGACAACCCTATTAGGTGTTTCCAACCCCTAAAGGGAAGTAACATTTCCTTAGTCTGCCCTTCAATTGATAGGTGTTAGTAAATATTAATGATGGTACGAAAGGGAGAAGACTTCATGGGCAAGTGCCATAGTTAAAGGGACCAAAATGATGAGGATCCACATCCTTAGTGTATGGATGTGAGGAGGGAGCAATCATGGATGCATGAGTTACCACCTCGGCCTTTGTTTTTCTCCCATGTATAGCAGTTATATTAACCCTAAAGGATGAGTCATTTCATTGCTCATCAAGGTTGGGACATGCACGGGTTCCTTTTATAATGTAATGGACCAACATGTGTTCAGGAATCGAGTGATGGCCGTAATGAGTGAGGTAGAGTTCATGCTAGGTTTTTCCCCATGTGCTAATTTGTATGCCCTGACCATATTTTGCATTTTGATATTCCTTTTATTTTATTTTGTGGCCATGATATGGTTTTTCTTTTCTTTTAGCTGTATCAACCTCCCGGGGCAAAGTTTTGGGCCCTACTTAGGTATGAGGGTGTATGGGTGCCAAATCTTAGAGTACCAATGGTCAGTTGAACTCGAAGAATGGATGTGAGATAAGGGGTTGTAATGTGTGACGGAAAATGGAAAGTATGGAATAGGGATAGATGGAACTATGCTATCTCAATCAAGGTTTCCGAAGTAGTGCTGCTCCTATACCCATTGGGCCATTAGGGGAGGTCCCATTGGACTAGGATCAAAGATTAACCCCCTATTTAAGGTGAAGGAACAAGATCACGTTGAAAACCCCTCTTTCTTCCAGGTCACCCCATAATTGATATCAAATGCCCAAATACAAACTAGCATAAGCACATGATTACAAAATGAATAAAGTTCATTTTCATCTGAAACCCACCTTTGCCCATGTGCTCTTGCCGGATGGGTGAGAAACATATGGCTGATGCACGTAGAGGAGATATAATGGGACATCATTAGAGAGTGGTGTTTGTTAGGGGTTGAATGGCTGGCCGACTGGATAAGAATAAATGAGAAAAGTTTTTCTCCTATAGGGATGCCCATTTTGGTGAGTACCAGATAATAAAGTTGATTTTGAAGAGATTTATTGATGTTGATAGCTTGGGTATGTGCTTTTTCATAGGCTAGGTGTCAAGCATGCAGAAGATGTCCAAAGTCTCTTTAGGTACTTGTTAATGTTGAGTAAGTGACTTTTATGGTTTCATTCCTAAGTTTAACTTGGGAAAAGCACATTAATTAATTAATTAATGTTGGCTTTCAAGCCAAGGTTTCTAATGGAAAATGAATTTGATTCATTTTAGTGAATTAGATCTAATCTCCATTGTTGATCTAAGTGGGTGAGGATTTAACCCCAACCATCCATCATTTTGGAGATCGAGGCTTAGGGATTTGGCTTGGTGAAAATTATAAAAGAAGCCTAAGGTAGAGGAGGAAAACAAATCCACTCTTTTGAGAGTGATTTTCTCAAGCAAGTGAGAAACTTAAGTCTAAAGAGAGGTGAATAGTTTGCAACTACAGGATTCGTGTGAGCACAAGTTTGCAGCTTGAGCACACGAGAGGACAGATGAGACTCATCTGTGGATAGTCTGAGGGAGTGCTACTTGGAGGAGGCTGAAACAGTTGAGGCCAAGTTCTGGGCAGGCAGATCGAGAGTTTGAAGATTTGAGAGTGTAGACACTAGACTTGGGAGGCAGCGGACTTGCTATAGTTGTGCCAAAATTGTGAAGGATAGATAACACAGTTGCAAGCCAAATTTCTTAGAGGGTCAAGTTGCGAGGTTCCATTGTTGTATTTGCTATGTATTCTTTGTAGGTCAATTTCCTTGTTAAAGGAAGCCCTAATTTTCCTGAGATATAGAAAAGTGAAGGAGAATTTGTTGGAAATTTTTTTCTATTGTCTTTTGTCACTAGTTTTATATTAAATTTCCATTCCAATTATTTAAAGTTAAATGCCGGTGTATTATTTTATTCAATAGTTTAAAAAAAAATTAATTTCTTGGAGGGAGTATAATTTTTTGGGTATAAATAAATTGTTGATAATAATAAGTCATATTTGGTATTGAAAACATTAACATGGTATCAAAGCACTAAAATTTTGAGGAGAGAGAAGATCTATTTGTCACAAGGTTTTATGGCGGCCAAAGAACTTTCCAGTAGGTATATTCTTGTGGGTTTTAGTTTTTCATTTGGAAGTTGTGAGAATGGTTGAGGTTTGAAGATTGTTTGGAGGGTGCATGCAACTGGAATCCCTGGAAGGAGAGGATATCATTAGTGTTGATGGAGAATGGGATTTGGGAGTTTGTAAATCAACAACTCACCCCTCCTACTGATGCTACACAATTGGCCATTTATAACCAAAAGGATGTGAATGGTAGGTTGATCATTCTGGATGGGGTGAAGGATCATGTGATCCCTCATCTTTGTAGAAAGAAATTAGCTAAGGGAATGTGGGAGTTCCTAAGTTGTATCAACGTGACAATCATAATAGAAAAATGGTGTTGAGGGAAATACTCAAGAGCACCAAGATGTCTAGGACAAGTATTATAGCATCTTATCTCACTAGGACCACACAGGTTCATGATGAGTTCGATGTAGTTGGGGAAGTTGTGTCAAATGAGAAGCTTGCGAGGACAACCCTAAATGGCTTCACAAAGCCATGGGCACCATTCATTTGTTGAGAAATCTAAGGGCATCTAAATAGATGATTTCTCTTACTTTAATTACTGCTTGTGATGTATTTTTACTCAACTTGATTAGCTTCTTCTTTCACCTGATTATTATTAGTGTTCTCTATCATCAAACATCTACCAAACAATGACGATCAATGAGACAAGGAGACACAAAATGTAGGCTGTAAGCCAGGGCCAAAACCTCTCCTCTTGAGAGGAAAACCCACAAGAGTTCTTCTTTTCTTATAGAATATTCAAATGATGAATTCCAAGACCTAAGACTTGTTGATTTGGGGTAGCATCGGATGTGCTCTAGCCATGAAAAATGGTGGAGAGGCTAAAGCACATGAGATCTCCAAGACCCAGAAATGGTTTGAGCAAATTCTAACTGGTTTGGGAGATATTAAAATAATTAATATTTTTAATGGAGTTCCTAAGTCTAAACTTAAGAAAAATAAAATATTAATGGGTATTAATATAAAACTGGGTTAGAATTGTCCAAAAGTCATGGATCAAGCCAAATCTAATCTTAGCTGTTGATTAGAGATTTATTCTCGGCCGTTGATGGACCAACGAGAAAAGTATAAGAGGAGGCTTAAGGGTCAGTTGGAGAACATACCAATGTGATCAGTCATTCATTTTGCTAGAGCGGGGTTCCTAAGCAAAGTTGAATCAGTGATCAGCAATGAGGGGTAGTGAGTACGAGGTAGAGAGGCAGGGACAATATTGGGAGACTAGCACAGAGGCAGAGAGAGTGAGAGCAACAGTCAGTCCAGGCTATGCAGAGCCCAGAGAGACTGCGTCATCCACACAGAGGCTGCTGGAGTGACGCAGAGGGTCCTAGAGTCTGCGCAGTGCCTTAGAGGGCTGACGCACAGGGTCCTGGGGCTGACGCAAGTCAGCTGGAGGCTGATGCAGAGGCCAGAAGGGCCAACGCTGAGCTTCAGTTGTGCTGGAGAGGGTTTCGTGGGACAGGTTTTCTGAATACTTGTTTCCGGATATAGAGGTATTGCTGCCGTGTATTTTTCTCTGTCAGGTGAGCCGGTTAGGCACCCCGTTGTACTCAGATAGACTGCATAATAATATAACCCCCTGAACAGCTGCACTGGTTTTCCCGCATTGGGTTTTTCCGGGGACATTGGTCCAAAAATAACGGTGTCACTTGTGTGCTTGTTTTCTTTTAGTTGATGATCTGTAGATGTTGTGACTGTATTGTGTTTATTTCAGTATTTAATGTATTAAATAACTTGTTCTATTTTAAACAAGTAGAATAAATAAACTAGCAGAATACAGATTAATTTTCTAATGGATAGATTTAGAAAATTCAACATGGTATCAGAGCGTGGTTACAGATCACAGGAGAGCTGAAGGCACCAGCTGAAGCAGAGCATTTGCAGTAGAAATAACTGTCCCGGGTGACAGAAGTTGTTCGTAGCAGAAAGCAGGAGAGAAGGGGTGACGCAGAGGGCTTGCGTCATCAGTTCGAGCCAGGAGGAGGATCAATGCAGAGGTAGAGGGGCAGATCTGACTTACGTAGTGCCAATCATCTTTCTCAAGCAGGAAAGATCGACGCTGTGGCCAGGAGGCGTAGATTCAGCCGTTGTTGGGATTGCGTAGAGCCTAGAGGCTTAGTGCTTCGGTTGCTGGGGTTTAGGAAGCTGTGGGTAGTTGGCAAGAGCAAAGTTGGTGGAGTATTGTGGTTAGAACAATACCTAATAGGGCAAGACCAAGGTAGAGGGAGTTGTTGACGAGGTGGATTTCTAGCCAAGGAATCCGGATCAGTGTTGCAGTTGCACAAACAATCGAAGAGGGGCAACTTGACATTGGCAGAAGGATTTCCAGGAGGGAAATTGGGACTTAGAGGGAGTCCAGAAGAGAACTTCCAGACGGGAAGTAGAGAGACTCAGCAGGAGTCGAACCGAGAACTTCCAGACGGGAAGTAGAGAGACTCAACAAGAGTTGAATAGAGAACTTCCAGGCAGAAAGTAGAGAGACTCGGAGGAGTCGACAAGAAGAGCAAAGAAATGGCCATGAATGAACTGAGGGATCAGGACGAGTTGGACAGGGTGTCCAACTTTGTGGTCTAGAAGGCCAGGATCTTGTCCATTCTAGATAGACATTGCATCAAGGAGGATGACGATTGTGCCATTAGTGCTCATGTGCTACTTAAGAAGAAGTGGGGAGACATCGAGCTGTAGTTAGACGGACTACAGGCGATGAGGGGCAGGATCCTTGAGGTACCCAACCTCTTGGATTATACCTTGTTACGGGAGCCCCGAAGAAGAGTAGCAGGATTGGCAGATGTCAGTAGAGACGGATGCGGATGAAGCGGCAGAGAGTGCTATAGTGTAGAAGTCCCGGGACCATGCAGAGTCTAGCATGATGCAACAGTGCGAGAAGCACCAGAATATTGCACCAGTGCAAGATGGCACAGAGAGGTATGCAAGGTACGAGATGTATGGATTTGTTGCAGCAGCGCAGAGGTCAGTAGAGGGAGCACTTGTTAGCGGCAAAGGGAGCTTCAACATCAGGAGAGTCTCTAGCCTGACAGGGATGTCAGAGTTGGGTGGATCAGTTACTTCCTTCTCAGTAACTGGGTTGTAGTGCAGCAGTTGGCAGTGGCAGTGCTATGGGTAGCACGATGCAGCATGAGGAGAAGAGGATGCAATGCAGATGCAGGGCCATGGGCAGTAGCACAGATGCAGAGGGAGCTTCTGTACAGATGCAGCAGTGGCAGTGGCAGGGTCATGGGCAGCAGTACAGGATGCAACAGTGCAGAGGATGTGGGGAGGGAGGCCTAGCATCAACACAGGTACCTGTGCTAGATAATCAGAGTAATGCTCAGTGAGGAGTATTACCAAAGCACAGTCCTCGCTAAGAGGGACTGTTGATTTGGGGTAGCATCGGATGTGCTCTAGCCATGAAAATTGGTGGAGAGGCTAAAGCACATGAGATTTCCAAGACCCAGAAATGGTTTGGGCAGATTCTAACCGGTTTGGGAGATATTAAAATAATTAATATTTTTAATGGAGTTCCTAAGTCTAAACTTAGGAAAAATAAAATATTAATGGGTATTAATATAAACCTGGGTTAGAGTGGTCCAAAAGTCATGGATCAAGCCAAATCTCATCTTAGCTGTTGATTAGAGATTTAATCTCAACCGTTGATGAACCAATGAGAAAAGTATAAGAGGAGGCTTAAGGGTTAGTTGGAGAACGCACCATAGTGATTAGTCATTCATTTTGCTAGAGCGGGGTTGCTAAGCAAATTTGAATCAGTGATTAGCAGCGAGGGGTAGTGAGTACGAGGCAGAGAGGCAGGGACAATACTGGGAGACCAACACAAAAGCAGAGAAAGTGAGAGTAGCAATCAGTCCAGGCTATGCAGAGCCCAACAGATGCAACGCAAAGCCCAGATAGACTGTGTCATCCACGCAGAAGCCGTTGGAGTGATGTAGAGGGTCCCAGAGTCTGCGCAGTGCCTCAGAGGGCTGATGGGTCCTGGGGCTGACGCAGAGGCCAGAAGGGCCAGTGCTGAGCTTCAGTTGTGCTGGAGAGAGTTTTGTGGGATAGGTTTTTTGAATACCTGTTTCCGAATATAGTGGTATTGCTATCGTGTATTTTTCTCTGTCGAGTGAGCTGGTAGGCACCCAGTTGTACTTAGATAGACTGCATAATAATATAACCCTCTGAATAGTTGCACCGTTTTTCCTGCATTGGGTCTTTGCGGGGACATTGGTCCAAAGATAACGGTGTCACTTGTGTGCTTGTTTTCTTTCAGTTGATGATCTGTAGATGTTGTGACTGTATTGTGTTTATTTCGGTATTTAATGTATTAAATAACTTGTTCTATTTTAAACAAGTAGAAGAAATAAACCAGCAGAATACAGATTAATTTTCTAACGGATAGACTTAGAAAATTCAACAAGACCCTTGACAAAGACCCCTCCAAGACCATGTCAACCTTCCTTCTTGATGAGCTTTCCTTACACAACTCACAACAACAAAATTTGACCTTCCAACAACAACTCCAGCAACTTCGACCCCAACAACTTTCTAGTAATTTTGTCCTCCAACAACTTTCCAACAACTTCGACCCCAACAATTTCTTCTACAACTTTGACTACTACAGAAACCCTAGCTCTTACACATGTGGTGATTTCTCCTTCGCTTGGTGATTTCAATTTTTCTAGGTGCAGCATGATGATGCCCTAGATCTCGCACGTGTGAAGAGAAATAGCCCAAAAACAAATCCAAAACTTCATTTTTTCTTCTTCTAGCTTCTTTTACCCTATTTCACTCTTCTGTTGGTCTTCTTCCTAGCCTTGATCGAACTTCTTGAGAGCTGGATGGATGATATTTAAGTGAGGTTGATTTCTTCTTATATATAGGCTTCACAAGGTGGTCGAATAGCCCTTAATGAGGCTGACTTGCTCTTCCATTTAGGTCGACTTGTTGCAGCTCGTTGACAAGGTCTTGGAGGGTCTTTTATGACTAGTACATTTCTTTTACATAATACAAGATGCCCAAAGGGGTCTTACATGTATGGCAATGACTCTTTTGACTTCTTAATTCTATGACAAACCTAGAAGCACTGAATGGGTGCTTGACCTACAAATAAATTTACCTTGGGCATGAAACCCATTTATTAAGAATGAAAATAATAAATTTCTTTTTTTCTTTTCATCAAATACATAAAATCATGATTACAATAGACATTATGAAGACCAAACCTAGTTACACATTTCAACACTCCCTCTTAACTAGGGAGGTATTCATAATCCATACATGGTACTTGGACATTCTGATACTGAAGAATTCCCATAAGAAGGGTCGGTTTGGTAAGCCATCTCATAAACTATTATTTCAGCTTATCTCATTGCATCTTATTATACCAACCAACATCGTCACATAGTAAGGCCTTGACTAACAACTCTATCTCTCCACAAGATCAAAGCACAATGCTGGCAAAACAATGACTGATAGACACCATCATCATTGTTTCTTAAGGCACACACCCCACCCAGATGTTCACAAGGTATGTCCTTCTAGGACAATTCCTGTCTTAGAATAAACATATCCTCAAGGAATTTCCTCTTCAACTACTCTTACCTATTGGGTGCCCTACCACATCCTCAAAGAGTATCGAAAACCAGATGCTTACCCAATCCTCCATTCTTTCTTCATAACATGAAGACAAGAATCATGTGTCTATCACTCCCTCTTAACTAGGGAGGATCAACACATTCCTATAAAAAGAATATTCCCAAGCTCCCTTTTAACAGGGGACTTGCCCAAGCTCCCTCTCAACTAGGGACTTGTTTCCAGCAACAACGATCTGCTCTTTGGTAGAGATCATGGTACTATCAACTGCTTGTAGGACTCCTTTTTGCATCATGTCATGAACTTCATCTTCATCATCACTTCATTGTAGGGCATCAACCATCTTCTCCATCACTTTCCCTTCAACAAACCATAGTGTTGAACCAATAGTCATGTCATCCTTCTCTTCATCGAAAAGTGATCTTCTAGTCCACATTTGGCTATCATTCATACAACTACCTTTTCCAAGTCATGTTTCTTTCAGGATCTTCCATCCAATCTCATGGGTACTAGTTGTAGGTGACATCTACAACTCTCTTTTGTTAGACCTGTTTCAACTCAACCAGATGTTGTTCAAAAATCAAGATGAACATCAAATCAAAGTTACCTTTTTATGATGGCCTTTCGTCATGACATCAACTTCTTGCAACATCAACATCCTGCATATGTATGAACCCATCTCCAAGACATTTATTACCAAGATTCTTCTTTTGCAGTATACATATCAGGGTCTTCATACCATCTTCTTCCATGGAGATGTCATAGCTAATTCTTCTAGTTATCAGATGTTGATTACTTATCTTATCTTGCATGACTGTAGTTGCATCTTTTACAAACTCTTCTTCCTTTCTTCACATATTGCTTCTGCATGAAATTCTATACATAGTTCTTTCATTATAAGAACCCGTTGACGATGCTGGACCTGCCAACATGTCAGGGGATCTCCCCAGTAAGAAGTCCCAACTAGACCTTAGACCATTTGGAGTAGGAGTCCCAGTAGTGGGTAGTAAAGCAATGCCTTGACTGTGATAGCGTGCAGAGGTAAGTGTGGTATCTTTGTCGGAAGCAAGTGTGTCCTTGCAGCGAGTCAAGTGAGATGCATGGGGGTTCTAACACACGGAGGGGAAAAGGAAGTGTGCCCCTTAGAAGGTTGTAATAGTACCCAACTTGAAAGGAACACACGAGCTGAATGACATCACATGCTGGAAAGCAAAATAATCCACACTCCAAAGTGACAAGTTAAACCAACAACACGATTACAATAAGGTTCATACAATTGCATACAAAATAGTTCATACACAAATGCGTAAGTTAAATAACATACATTGCTAAAGTAACCAAAATAGTCCAACTACAATAACAACATATGCATGAGAGCTTGTTGGCTATGTTATATATAGATAAAGTGAAAGTTCCATCCATATATACACCATTGACAACCACTAGCTCTAATAGTGGAACATTACAGTCAACATCGCCTGCTCCTCCAAAGAGATGTACTCGCTCTGTACTGTGGAGAAGCCAAGGCTCGTCACAATACTGTCCAAGCCTTCTCTAAGCAATGCCTAGCCAAAAGCTTGGCTCCCAAAAGCCCCTATTATGAGTTATGAGGTTCTATATATAGCAAAGGGTGGGGTGACCCTTGACATTCCCCTTCGACTCTTGGACTACCCTCATGACACTTCACATTACAATAGTGACTATTCGCATTCCACTAATGACACTTGGAATTTCACTTACAACATGTTTACAAAAATACAATTTCCACATATACCCATGTGGGACAAAAATAGGCTTGAGTTAGCCTGACAAGACAAACAACATCACTCGACGTCTTGGGGAAAGACCAACTCAGTAACCTCCTTGCGGTGTTCCTTGGTGATGAACTGATACCAAGCTTAGTACCACACTATTGTGTCCCTGTACTGTTTGATGACATCTTTGTCGAAGTGGACTCTTGCCTCCATGGCTTCTGGGTATATGGTTATGAAATCTCTATCCAACTCATCTTGAAGCATGTGCATCATTGTCCTGAGTGTGGCTGGACCACTGATGTACCTTTGCATGTTCTCTACGCTGAGCTGCAAGTCATCGCTGGTGGCTACGCACATCAACTACTCTATGTACTTGTCGACATCCAGCATGACTTGGTTCTTCCTCATGGCCTGGGTGAGGGTTCCGATGGAAGGGATCTTGTGTGTTTGCACTATGACATCCAGACTCCTAAACAACTATGCATAGGAAGCCTCAATGCTAGTGATGAGTGGAGGGAGTTTCTCATAGTTCCAGATCAACATTTGAATCCATGCTTTGTCTAGCTCAGCCTCTGGCTTCATCCTCTTGTGCAAGTAAAGCAAGGCTCCCTTGTACCTCATTGTCCATTCTTGCATGTGCGCAATAGCAGTGTGAATGTCTTTGAGAGTTTGGGCTGTCTACGCGCACTGCTGCTGAAAACCGTATAGATGGACAACCGCTTTGTGCACGGTGACAAATATTCTATACACTATCTGCATGGTGGCCTCCAAAGTTGATATCTCTGCCACTATTGCTTTCTTCATCTCTGTCATGGTGGATCCTGCAGACTGATCTGTTCTCTGCTTAGCCTCTTGCAAGTCCTTTGCTATTCGATCATTCTCTACTATCAAGAACTTGATCGTTGAACTTGTGGCTTCTGCATAGGCCTTAGAAGCCTCGACCATGGCAACTGGATGTCTTCTAACATCTGGTACAATCACCCTTTCTTTTGTGTGCGCAGGTGATGTATGATCATCCGGGAGCTGCTTTCTTCGTGCCTGTACAATCCTCTGATGTGTCTCGTCAAATGCCAAATTGTACACATCCATCTCCGGATCATCATCAAGGAAAACAACTTCTCCTTGCTCGCTCGGGACTGGTTGTGGTTTTGGAGGTGGCGGAGACTGCAGTGCGATCTCGAATACCCTTGGCATGAGATCGATGTCTTGGTCCTCTAGCTCCTATTTCGTCTCCAAGTTTGTTGCCTCAACCAACTGCTCAACCTGTTGAGTAAGTTCCCGAACCTGCCCCTGCTTACCCTCTTTTTCATCTGCTAGCTGCTTTGCTGTCTCAACCTGTATTTGCGCAGTTTGCTCTGTCAGTGCGCCTTGTCCTTCTTCCTGTTCCTATTTCTACCTTTCTTCCCTTTCTCTCCTCCTGAGCTCTTGTTTTGCTTTCAACTTCTTCTCCATTCCCTGCAAATTCCTTTCCTCTTCTTCTAATCTTTGCTTCTCCCTCTTTCTCTGCGCTACTCTCCTTTCGCGTTGTCACCTCTTTGCATTTATCTCTAAAGCTACTCTTTCAACAAGTGGATCTTCTTTGAACTTGTAGCTTTGCTCCGCCTTTGCGCTCTCGACAATCTTCCTCTTGCCTTTGTCTTGTGCTGATTTGCTGCTCACTGCTGCTGTTGTTGTTGCTTCCTGTGGTGCTGCTGCCTGGAGAGCTACTTTCCATTTTACTGCTATGCTGACCAATTCATTGAGCCTAGAGGAGTTATAGAAATACTTCCAAGGATCTTCCTCTGCCCAATGACATGCCCCGTGGACCCATGGAAAGTACACCTTTACACAGTGGTTCTTGCATTGGCAGTGTGGATCATACAGATTGAAGCTCTTGGTGCCGAACCCAAACTTCTTCAAGTCTTCAGCCTCAACATTTGCATCTTTCAAGGTACGGATCTCGTACAACCCAATCCGCAAAGGAAGAGTAGGCCATGGTGCCTTCTTCCTCCTGTGCAGTCTTGCTGATAACCCTATGGAGATGTGGTATGCAACCTCTTGCATGACCAACTTGTTTGTGGCAAACCTTGGTAGCTCATGCAGAGGCTTCTCCCCGCCAAACATCCTGATGAAGGTACCACCGGGTGAGGCATACCAATCTGCAATGTTAAGCAATGCCTGCATCGCTTCCTAGGACATGCAAGGTGGATCTTGTTCAAATATCATCCTGTATAGTGGGGCGATGAAGTGGTAGACAACCTCGCCATGACTCCTTGGTAGTTGCACTCAGAGAGCAACTTGCAATAAACATTCACAACTTCCTCTGATGGTGTCCATGTCCAACCCATGCCAGGGAACTGCTGTTGGGCACAGATTGCATCAAGCAGGTATGCAGACATATAGAATCTTGCTTGTCCATCCTTAGGCAGATTCTAGGCATTTGACACATGCACTTTCAGCTGAAGAGCCAACATGTCTGACCAGTTGAAAGGCCTTCCTTCATTTGCCAACTGATCTAACATAACAACCCAACTCTGCGGGAAGGTCTTCGTGCTCTCTTGGCCATACAAGTGACATGCAAATATGACCAGGAGTTGGTAAGCCTTCCTGAGTGACTTTGTCTTGTAGATCTGGTTGGGTGTTGTCTTGAACTTCGATAACTCTCTTACCCAATGCTTCATGATATCCCTAGAGTTTACGTTGCCGTTGGGAGTGAAGAACAATGCATCCATGTAGTTCACTAGTTGCGGCAAGTGATACATCTGACGATAGTTTTCTGTCCTGAAGGTGGCAAGCTGTGTCCCATTGGTGCTGCTCAATGCCATCTCTCGAGATCAGTGTGTGAGACAACCTAGTGAATGATATCCGTGCACGGGAAGGCGAGGTACCTGCATGCAACCCTGTACAAGCCTGACTTGTGAATGTTGACATAGACTTGTCGATCTTCCAGATCTTCCTTGAAACTGCTCGCAAATATGTCCTTTATTTCTTGCCATGTGATCATCATGTCCTTCTCTACGAACAACTATGTGTCTGCATAGATGGGCAAGTTCATTGGCATCTATTCAACCTCGTTTCCAGTGTTGCTCTCTACAGTGTCCTTCGATCCAGCTCTCTTGGAAACCATAATGTGTGAAAAGTGTTGATTTGGGGTAGCATCAGATGTGCTCTAGCCATGAAAATTGGTGGAGAGGCTAAAGCACATGAGATCTCCAAGACCCAGAAATGGTTTGGGTAGATTCTAACCAGTTTGAGAGATATTAAAGTAATTAAAATTTTTAATGGAGTTCCTAAGTCTAAACTTAGGAAAAATAAAATATTAATGGGTATTAATATAAAATTGGGTTAGAATGTTCCAGAAGTCGTGGATCAAGCCAAATCTAATCTTAGGTGTTGATTAGAGATTTAATCTCGGACATTGATGGACCAACGAGAAAAGTATAAGAGGAGGCTTGAGGGTCAATTGGAGAATACACCAGAGTGATCAATCATTCTATTCTCTAGGGTGGGGTTTTCTAAGAGAGATAGAATCAGTGATCAACAATGAGGGGTAGTGAATACATAGCAGAGAGACAGAGTTGGTAGCAGAGAGACAACGTAGAGCCGGGAGAGGTTGACGCAGAGGCAGCTAGGAGATGCGCAGAGCCAGGAGAGGCCAGCTTGTGAGACGCAGAGGGTCTAGGGGCTGATCAGAAGCTCCAGAAGCTGAGGTAGAGGCTAGCAGAGCTGACGCAGGGCCAGGAGGCAATGCTGGAAGGATTTCGTGGGACAAACTGGGTGCTAGTGAGCCAGGTAGGGTGACGTAGTCCCTATCAGAGTGACGCATAGCAGTGAGAGCTGCAATTGTTGTTGTGGGATCGTTCATCCGGTGATTGATCAACCAGAATATCTGTGTCCTAGGAGAGGTACTATTGTCGAGGGCATTCTCTGTTGGGTGAGCCATTTCTAGCACCTTGCTTGTATTCTGAAAACTGCATAATAATAAAACCCTCTGAATAGCTACACCGGTTTTCCTGCATTGGGTTTTTTTGGGGACATTGGTCCAAAAATAACGGTGTCACTTGTGTGCTTGTTTTCTTTCAGTTGATGATCTGTAGATTTTGATACTGTACTTGTGTTTATTTTTAGTATTTACATGGTAAATAACTTGTTAAGTAATTAAACAAGTAGGAAGAAATAAACCAGATAGTACCGGAAGAATTTCTAACGGGTCAAACTTAGAAATTCCAACAAAAAGTTCTAAATAGAAATCTTACTGCAGTGATTAATATTATTTCTTTTACTTATTACCTCAGAAATAAGTTATCTACAATATTCTTAGACAAATATCGAAATATATTCTACTGCGGCCTTCACAATTAAAACATTGCAGAAAGTAAATGTAACTAAAATACTGGCACAAATACAATCACACTGACACAATTGTTTTTGGACAATTGTCCCCGCAAAAACCCAATGTGGGAAAACCGGTGCAACAGATGAGGGTTTTATTATTCTTCAGCAAAAATCTTCACGTGCAAATTACACCCAGCAATATTTAACAAGGTTTTCTGAGAAAAAATTACAGATGTTCCTGTTCTCCTGTGGGAACATACTGTAGCTGTACTGCCCCACGCTGAACACAGTCTCTAATAAAGTGAGAACAAATATCTATATGTTTCGACCGATCATGAGATACTGGATTCTGAGAGAGTTTAATACAACTCTGATTATCACAGTAAACCTTGGTCGCTTCCATCCTTTTTCTGAATAAGATCACAAGCAATTTTTTGAACCATATGGCTTCACACGTAGCTGTGCTGGCTGCCATATATTCTGCTTCTGCTGAACTTAGTGCTACTAATTTCCGCTTCCTGTTGCACCAAGATATCATCCCTGATCCAACACTAAAACAGTATGTTGAGGTACTTTTTCGGTCTAATAAATTTCTTGCCCAATCTGCATAAGTGAACCCATTCAAATTGATGTCCTCCCCTCTGGGGTACTTCAACCGATATTCGACTGTTCCACGTACATACCTAAGAATGTGTCTTGCGGCTGCCCAATTCACCCTTTTTGGTTCCACCATGAACTGACTACGAGTGTTGACAACAAAACAAATGTCTGGCCTAGTGTTGACCAGATACATAAACAACCCAGTACAAGGTGGGATCTACTTCTCTGTCCTTTGATGCATCTATGTTCTTCCAGTTGGTGATCATGGGAGTAGCCATGGGTCGACAATCATGCATTCTGAATCTCTTTAGAATTTCTGTAGCATACCTTCCTTGTCCAAGGAAGATCTCCCCATTCTTTAACTTCCAACACTAGAAAATGATGCATCAATCCCAAGTTTTTCATGTCGAATTTGGCTTCAAGATTCTTCTTGCAGTCCTAGATGAGCCTAGATGACCCAGTTAGGAACAGGTCATCTACATATAGTACTAGAATAAGTGGCTCATTCTCTACCAACAAATAATAGAGATTGGGATCAACATCACTCTTAACAAATCCCAACTGCTGCAAGTAACTATCAATCCGACCATACCATGCTTTGGGTGCCTGCTTGAGCCCGTACAAGGCTTTCTTTAACCTGCAAACATGAGTTTTCTTCTCATGAGTTTCGAAGCCTTCGCGCTGTTCTATATACACCTCTTCTATCACTTCGTTCAAGAATGTTGTCTTGACATCCATCTAGTGAATCTCCCATCCCATTTGAGCTGCTAGGGATATAATAAATCTGATAGAGGTGTATCGAGCAATTGGGGTGAAGGTTTCTTCATTGTCTATTCCTTCTTTATGAGCATACCCCTTTGCTACGAAGCTTGCCTTGTACTTCTCTATGCTGCTGTCTCGAGCATACTTGATCTTGTAGATCCATCGTGATCCTACAATTGATCTATCTTCTGGTCTAGGTACTACTTCCTAGACATCATTCGTCATGATGGAGTTGTATTCTTCCACGATGGCATCTACCCATACTTGGTGTTGAACAACTCCTTGAAAGCTAGATGTTTTCTTCAACCTGAGCTACCAATGCTTGGTATCTATCTGGTTGTCTACGTTGCCTCTTCTCGGCTCTAGAAGCTCCAACAAACTCCTCTGCGTTCCTCAGTGTCTGCCGCACTTCTCTACTCGTTCTACCACTCGTGGTGGGAGGCTCAACTAATGCATCCTCCTTATCCTATCGTTCTGTCTGTTGATAAGCATCTGCATTTCCTCCTTTTGAGGAGATACTGGTGCTGGTCACTATAGTCGACCTAGGTGTATGCTCTCCTACTTGTCCTTCTTGCTGCCCCTGCTGCTCTTGGACTAATAGAACATCTCCTAACTGATCTTCTATAGGCATTTCACGAGATTTCCTGAAAGATCTATCTTCATTGAACTTTGCATCCCGTCTTACTACAATCTTCCCGCTGTGAGGAATGTAGATTCCATATGCCTTTGAGGTCTCGATGTATCCTACGAGATACCCCTTCTTTGCACTCTGATCCAGTTTGTTGCGCTTCTTATCTGGAATGTGACAATAAGCCACGCTTCTGAATATCCTGAGATGACTGACTTCTGACTTCTTCCTTGTGAAAACTTCTTCGGGCGTTCTCTTCCCCAATGCTTTATGAGGAGTTCTATTATGGATATATACTGCCGTGTTGCAAGCTTCTGCCCATAGATACCTAGGTAGATCTTGATCATACAACATGGCTTTGGCTGCCCCAACAATAGTTCTGTTATTGTGTTCTGCCACTCCATTTTGCTCCGGATTATATGGTGTTGTCCACTCTCTTTTGATGCTCTCCTTTGCGCAGAAATCTGTGAAGTCTTTGTTTTTATATTCTCCACCATTATCTGAACGCAATACCTTTATCTTTTTCCCTGGCATATTTTCAACAAGAGCCTTAAACTCTCGGAAACGATCAAAGACCTCATCCTTGGTCTTTAAGAAATAGATCTAGGTTTTTCTGGAGTGATCATCAATGAAAGTGACCAAGTATTTGCCACCATTAAGAGCCCTTGTGGACATAGGACCGCAAATATCTTATTGTATTAATCGTAATACACACTTTTCTCTTTTGTTACTTCTGGAAAAAGCTGCTTTAGCGTACTTTCCTGGCACACATCCTTTGCATAAGTCATCATGTTCACTACTAAGGACTGGTACCCCTATAACAGTATCTTTGAGCATCCTCAGTGATCCATGGTGTAAGTGCCCCATTTGCCTGTGCCATAATTCATTTCGCTCCTTCTCACCATTATAGTTACTGCCTATTAGTGCCATTGGTGATTCGAGCTACAACGTATAAACTTGTTGCTTCGAACCCCAATTTGATTTTTCTTCTTCCAACTTGGATGCTTAACGTATACTTTCTTTCCTATGAAGTAAACATCATATCCCTTGTCCTGTAGCTGGGACACTGAAATTAAGTTCATTCCTAATCCTGGCACATGCAGAACATTGGTGGCTTGGATGTTGGTCCCTGCTTCCATCTGAAAAACTATGGTGCCTCTCCCTACTGGAGTACATTTCGTTCTGTTTCCCATAGTTATTTGGAAGTCCATCTGTTCTTCTTGATAGCTCGAGAAATGTTCTCGTACTCCAGTCATATGAGCTGAAGCCTCGCTATCAATGTACCAAACATCTGCTGATGCTGAATTTGCTAGGCATGCGAATTCTTCATCTAATCTGGTAGATAAATTTGGGACACTTTGAGTATCCATATTGTGCCAATTTCTGATGCTAACCTATCCCAACAACTGCTGTAGGAAAAACCGCGTCTCACCTGAGATAATCCTCCTTGCTGAATCTTCTGTTGCACTATCACTGATAAATTTCGATTTGGAAAGACTTACCTCTCTGTCGACTCACTTAGAGAGTTTTCCCACGAAATCCAATCTCCTTGGCTTGAACCGCGCAATCCTCTGGGAGATTCGAATTTCTTCCCCTACAGGAATTTTGAATTCCCTTCTCTTCTCAACGTTGGATTCTCTAGCTTCCCTCTTATGCTCCCCTGTACCTCTGTTACCATGTGAAAATTTCTAAATAGAAATCATACTGCAGTGATTAATATTATTTCTTCTACTTATTACCTTAGAAATAAGTTATCTACAGTATTCTTACGACAAATATCAAAATATATTCTATTGCAGCCTTCACAAGTAAAACATTGCATAAAGTAAATGTAAGTAAAATACTGGCAGAAATACAATCACACTGACACAGTTGTTTTAGGACAATTGTCCTCGGAAAAACCCAATGTGGGAAAACCAGTGCAACAGATGAGGGTTTTATTATTCTTTAGCAAAAATCTTCATGTACAAATTACACTTGACAGTGTAGAACAAGGCTTTCTGAGAAAAAATTACAGATGTTCCTGAACAAGTATCTGACCCGAGAGAGAAGTTCCTCCACCCTCAGTGTCTCTTTGGCTTGCCCATCGTCACTTTCTCTGGCTCCTGGATAGGTCTGTGCAGTGCTAGTGTCACCCAAGCTAGCACTGCCTCTCCTAATGTCAATCTGCTCAGCGTTGTTCCTTCTACTGCTCTGCGTCTTCGTCCCTATCTCCCTGACTGATGTTGAACCCTCTCTGTCTCTCCTCCCCCTACAACTCTCCCTCTGAATCGAATTTCTCTTGCCGAACTTCGACTAGTGAGAAAATCGATTTTACTTGGGCAATGAAGTATCTGCCTAGTGTATTTTCCAAATGACCCTCAAGCCCCTTCTTATATCTTCTTGTTGGATAACCAACGACCTAGATTAACTTCTAATCAAAGGCTCATATTGTTTTGACTTGATCTCCGTCTTTATCTAGAAGATTCACCCACAATTAGATTAATACCCATTAATATTTTAATTTTCCTAAATTTAGACTTAGGAACCCCATTAAAAATATTAATTATTTTAATAAAATTGTCTTCGGGTGGAATTTCCCAAAACGGCTTTTGGTTTCTTTGGAATACATGTGTCCAAGTCTCCCTGCAAAATTTGACGCCTAAAGAACATCCGATGCTAACCCAAATCAACATGATGCCTGTACTGCTGAGAGACAACTCAACAATTGATGTACCTGGAGACAGAGCGAACACTCACGACAAGCAAATGTTAGTTTAAAACACAAAGCACTTCAAGGATCGATCATGCAACAAGCTGGGTGACTACTGGGCAAGATTGCACAGCAGTGACTCTCAAAGGTTGGGAGACTGTCAGTTGGAACTACGCATTGCGCAGCCCCAGCTGCCATTGAGTGCTGTTGCTGACTAGTACTGCATAGAGCGTAGTCTAGCTGGGTTGACTGTGGACTGGAAATGCGCAATGCGTAGTTCAGTGTGGCTTGACTGTTGGCTGGGACTGGGCACTGTCTCTTAGAACTGCATAGAGCACAGCTAGAGGCCAGTGACAGACAACCTCTCTGCAAGTCCAAGAGCCAAGGCAGGCCCCGGCAGGGCCTTGAGTTCTAGGAATGCGCAGTGCATGCCAGGAAAAGTAAGATATGAGCTAAGGCAACCTAGATCTTCCCAAGGGCAACTTGAAAATGAGTAGATTTGAATGGATGAGTGAAGGATGGTGCAGATAGGAGTGAATGATCATGCATGCAATCAAAACTAATGCAGGGATTAGTCAAATGGATGAATAACGAAGCTAGTGGGGAGAGTTGCCGCGACAACGACCGTTAGTGCAAAAACAATGTTATGCATGTGATGCTTAAGAAAGACAATGCAAAACTTGAAACAACACTTCTACAAGTTAAAACAAACTAAAACGCCAGTGGTCGTTCAGTAAAACATGCAAAACAACACTCACACAAGCCAAGGAAATAAAAGCGACAGGAAAAGCGACAAAAAACTTGAAAAGCAAAACTTACCTAGAAAAGTTGTGCCAAAGACTCCTAGATGCTAGAGCTCCAAGTTCGAATGTGTAGAATGAGCTTTGGGGTGTCGTTTAAATAGATTTGGTAGATTCAAGGTTTATGACGCGAATGCCAAAAATCTAGGAAAAAGCGACAAGTGGCAGGGAGTTTCTAAAATCAACTTGAGTGTAACTCCCAGTGCTAAAAATAGATCCCTATTTTTAGGGATGTTTTTTGTTTTTTTTTTTCTTTTTTCTTTTTCGGGAAAACGCTACCATGCATGCATGGGAAGATTGTGTAGTTTTGGAGGGAATCGGGAAATTTGCTGGCACATGCATCAGATTGCAGCTGAAGGAATGCTTCTGCGCAATTCCTGCGCTGAGTAGCTTTGGCTGCCTCTCATGCTCAGCACAATTTCCCAGTTGAAGACAAGCTGCTAGCTGGGTATGCGCAATTCCTGAGTCGAAGCCCAGTCTCTGGATGTTCTGCGCAATTTCTCTGATCAAGGTTGTCTGTTGGACTGCTCTGTGCATTTCTGGAGAGCAGGGTTGATTGCTAGGCTCCTTTGCGCAATTCCTGAGAGCAAGGTTGGTTTGCATCTAGGATTGTGTAGTTTGCCAAGACATTGCAAGAACCGGATGTGAACCAACTCAGGGGGTCAGCTTGTCGTTAGTCGACAAAGCAAGTAAGCGAACACAAGTTGCAAAGTGAAAGATAAACTTGAATGAAACACAAGTACCTAAGTAGTGCAAGACATGCTGCTAAGATTTTGAGGAGGAAGGCTCCAAAACAAAGCGAAGGCAAAATTTTGGAGGGTGGTTGTAGCCGCTACAATAGAACAATAATTATCAACCACCTCATCTTCCATATGAGGTCATATTATGTTGATTTCATCTTATCAATATGCAGAAGATTTCAAGGCATATTATTTACAAGCCTTCATGCATCATTCTAATGGAAGAGATCCTTCTTCTTTGATCATGCTCATGAGATAGAGCATTCAACCATGCTATCTACAAATACATGATGTCATGACTTTATCTATCAAATATATACATACATCTTCCTTCTTTTGTGTTGAAAAGTGTTACTAGGTTCGGTCTTCATAATGACACGTGTAATTGTAATTTTATGTAATTGATGAAAAGAAGAAAAATAAAATTATTGTAATGCTTGTCTCATGGGTTTCATGAGCAAGGATTTTTATTTTAGTGATTGCTCCCATTGTGAGCCTTTAGGATTTGTCATCTAGTCATAAAATTCAATTTGAGTCTATGTCATGTATGAAGGACCCTTCTTGGGCATGTTACATTTTGTATGAGTCATTAGATAAGTATGAAAGTCCTTCAAGTCAAGCACAAGGTCTCTCCCTTCAAGTCGGCTCCAAGAAAGATAATAATACCTCTCCACATGACACGTCTACCCAACTTGCAATCATGTCGGCTTATTATGATGGCAAACAAATAGGGCGGTTCAGAGTCCATTTAGCGGCATAATTTCAGAGAAGTAATTCGGTCAAGGTCTGAAGTTTGCAAGTAATGCGAAGGTGATCAAGAAGGAAGCCTAAACATCAGCGAAGGGAGAAGGAAGTAGAGCGAAGTTCTAAGCTTCAGTTTTTGGGTCTGTTTTAGGGTGGTCTTACTGTCACACATGTGAAGAAAGAGGAGATCATTTGCTACAGTAAGGCCGAGATCCAAGGTAACTAGATTGAGATAAGTTCAAGTCTTAAGGAAGGCTAAGTCAAGCTAGAAGGAGACTCCATCACAAGCAAAGTAAATCAAGGCATAAGAAAAGGTCTTATGTACAAGTTAGGATTTCTGAATTAGGATTGTAGACCTAATTCTAGGAGGTTGAAGGTTTGAAGCAAAAGGAGGTCAAAGTGGAAGAGGAGCCGAGACAAAGGAAGGAGTACAAGGTTGATTATCATCAAGGGAACTTGTGTCTTGGTCTTGGAGTGGAAAATAGGTCAAGGGTCTTGGTCTTGGTATTCATCAATTGGAATCTCTATAAGAAGAAGAATTTGTTCGGGTTTTCCTCTCAAGAGTGAGAGGTTTTGGCCCTGGCTGATAGCCTATATTCTGTGTCTCTTGTTTCTTTATGGTTTTTGCATTGGTAGTTGGTTGATGAAAAATAACAGTAATAATCTAAGTAAAGGAAGTTCCTAATCTAAGAAAGCAAAAAGCATTCACAAGCAGTTACTAATCAAAGAGAATTCACTTAATCTCTATGCCCTAGATTTCTCAACATTTTGGTCATTTAGATTTCCTTCTAGCAGCTACCTTTCCTTGCTTGAAGATGAAAGTACTTCAAACAACTTGACATGCTGCACTCCTTTGTCACCATACCATAAACAATGGATCCCACACAAGGTGGAATGTAGACAATTACGGAGACGCTTCTTCCAAGTAGAGGTGAACGTTATTATAAAGGTTCTAGTGGAGGATCTCAATGATCCTCATTCAGCAAATGCTCCTTTCTGATAATGATGATGTGTGATGACCTTTCTTTATATTCTATCTTGCTAGATGACTTTCCTCCAACCATATATAACCATGTATACTTTCTAGTTTCTACTTCAGCTATCCTTCCATGCTTCTATGATGATGTCATCTCTATCTTGCTATCATGCATCCTATCATACTTGTGATGCTTTCTATAACTGAAAAGAACTAAGTGAAGGAGATTATCTCAGTCATAGTAGAGATCTTTTACTTCCTCCTTTGATTTCTTCTTTTCTAATTCTTCCACTTTTTTGGTAACATGGGCTTCATTTCTTTCCTTTCTCTTCTTGTTATCCTTCTTGAGTTTGGGACAATTCCTTTTATAGTGCCCATATTCATTACACTCGTAACATTGTATCTTTGAGATATCGATCTTCTTATTTTTCCGAGGCCCAAACTTTCCTTTTCTCCTAGCCATGGCAACATATGCTTGAACTTGTTCATTTTATCCAACATCACTTTTGCCTTTTAACCTAGTTTCTTTAGTCTTACATAATGACCAAAGTTCACTAAATGGAGTGACTTCCTTCTTTCCATAGATACTTGATACAAAGTTGCCCCATTCATCAGATAGTGCATTGAGCACAACAGTAGTCAGTTCTTTATTGAACATTATTTCTCCCAATTCTTGTAGTTGATCTCTTATTTGGGACACCCTCATAAGGTATGAGGCTATCCCTTCTTCCTTTGATGCCTTCGTTTTGTATAATTTGGTTCTCAATGATATAACTTCTCCTGTAGTGCTTACGGAAAACAATTCTACCAACTTTCCATAGATATCTTTCGACTCCTCCAACTTTGCTACATAAGGGATGAGGGAATCCTTGATTGATTCTATGAGGATTCTTTGAGCCCTTATTCCCCTTTCATATACTTCGATAGTGCTTGAGCTTGCTCTTGTGATGGTTTGGAGATTAAACCCTTAAGATATTCAATAACTCCATTCTCTATGAGGATCAATTCTATCCTCGTCTTCCATGCAAGGAAATTTGATGACCCAACCAGTTTATTGCTTTCCTTGCAGAATGGAGTCATTTTGATAGTAGATTTAGACATAAATATAGATATACTTGTCAAGTGAAGATGCTCATATATGATGATATCTTCAACTTGATGCCTTCTTGATGATGTTGCTTCCTTGATGATCTTCTTCAAGGATGTTTGAGATGTGATCTTTGCTTCAATGTGAGGGAGATCACCTTGATTTCTTTGATGATGATGGCAATGCTTCTTCTTGCTTCCTTTGGATGTAGAAATGTAGAATATGGAGACTTCAAGATGCTTCAAATATGTAGTCCTTCTTTCTTTGAGTGGAGGTAGGGTCCTTGAGGTCTTCTTCTCCTAGTGATGATGTGATCCTTGAGATGAGTACTCCTTGTTGTTTCTTAGTTTTCTTGACCCTTATGTATCCTCCTTTCAAGTGGATGATCTTCAAGCTGTCTCTTCTTGTTTTGTCACCTTAGCTTTGATATGATGTTGAGAAATCTAAGGGGCAACTGAATAGATGATTTCTTTTACTTTGATAATTGCTTGTGATGTATTTTTACTTAACTTGATTAGCTTCTCCTTTCACTTGATTATTATTAGTGTTCTCTATCATCAAACAACTACAAAACAATGAAGATCGATGAGACAAGGAGACACAAAATGTCGGTTGTAAGCCAAGGAAAAAACATCTCCTCTTGAGAGGGAAACCCACAAGAATTCTTCTCTTCTTATAGAATCTTCAAATGACGAATTCCAAGGCCTAAGACCCTTGATAAAGACCCCTCCAAGACCAAGTCAACCTTCCTTCTTGACGAGCTTTCCTTACACAACTTACAACAACAAACTTTGACCTTCCAACAACAACTTCAGCATCTTCGACCCCAACAACTTTGACTTCCAACAATTTTCTAGTAATTTTGTCCAACAACTTTCCAACAAATTCAATCCTAACAGTTTTTGCAACTTCGACCCTAGCAGTTTCTTCTACAACTTTGACTAATGTAGAAACCTGAGCTCTTGCATGTGTGGTGATTACTCCTTCACTTGGTGATCTTCTTCTTCCTTAGTAATTCGACTTGCAAAGAGAGACATAATTTCGACCTTTCTAGGTGCAACAAGATGATGCTCTAGATCTTGCATGTGTGAAGTAGAGTAGCCAAGAAACAGATCCAAAACTTCGTTTTTTCTTCTTCTATCTTCTTTTCCTCTATTTCGCTCTTCTTTTGGTCTTCTTCCTTGCCTTGATTGAACTTCTTGAGAGCTGGATGGATGATATTCAAGTGAGGTCGATGTCTTCTTATATATAGGCTTCACAAGGTGGTTGAATAGCCCTTCATGAGGCTGACTTGCTCTTCCATGTAGGCCAACTTGTTGCAGCTCGTTGACAAGGTCTTGGAGGGTCTTTTATGACTAATAAATTTCTTTTACACAATACAATATGCCCAAAGGGGTCTTACATGTATGACAATGACTCTTTTGACTTCATAATTGTATGACAAACATAGAAGCACTCAATGGGTGCTTGACCTACAAATAGATTTACCTTGGGCATGAAACCCATGTATCAAGAATGAAAATAATAAATTTCTTTTTCTCTTTTCAACAAATATATAAAATCATGATTACAGTAGACATTATGAAGACCGAACCTAGTTACACATTTCTACATCATTAATTTATTATTGTGGCATGAGAGAAACTTCCAGACTAGGAGTGGTTGTGGGATGACTTCATCCAAGAGGATATTTGGGGGAGTCTCTACCTGGTGGCCAATAGAAAGATGATGATGAGAACCTTGCCCTTGTGATCCAGTCAAGGAAGGGCAAGGTGAAGCCCAAGAAGAATGTGATTGGGGTAACTACTTCACAGGATAGGGAAAAGCACTTGAGCAAAGTTAAGTGCTCTCCATGTCACAAGTTTGGCCACTATGTAGGTCAATGTCTAAACAAAAAGAAGATCAATGGAAAGGCATAGTTTGCAGCTTTAGAAAAATCACAAATCAACGAGTTTGCCTCCAGGTTCGAGAAGCAATTCTCATTGGTGTGGGGTTCATGTATAATGGAGCTTCTTGTCACATGACGGGGTCACGAAATTTGTTCACCAACATTTTAGAGGAAGAGTCAGTGCTACATATGGAGCTTGGTTGAGACTATCTAGTTTTAGCTAAAGCAAGGAGAGCCTTTGTAGTGTTAATTTTTAGGGCTAGATTGTTCTCTATTGTAGATAATTGCATTTTTAAACATTTTTCATAATTTTCGCATTACCTTCACCCCATTACATCGTATCATTATTAGAAACTATATAGAGAGAACAATAACATCAACAATGCAACAGAATAGTAAGGAATAAAAAAAGAAAAGCATACTCAATAGAGACACCATGATTTAGGTCAGAGACCAGGGAAAAACCCCACAAGGGGGAAATCCCAACTAGATTCTTCGATTCTTCTATTAGATATTCATCAAATGTTCAACTGAGATACAAAGTACCAATATAATGAGACATAAGTCTTTTATCATCTTCCACATTAGGCCACCTAGGGCCAATCCAACAACACATAAGTATATTAGAGAGGCAGGCACAAGCCTCCATGTCACTCTATCACTGTCATTGTCATAGAGGATCTACCATCACTGTCATATCATCATCATCATAGATCAGAGTGTCACTGCTATATACCAAAGTTCATTGCCATATCAAAGGTCACTGTTATATATGTATAGATCATTGCTCGATATCAAGGTCATTGTTATATACATAATGTCACTGTCTCGCATCAAAGTCACTATTATATACATAATATCACTGTCCGACATCAAAGTTACTGCTATACCTATAGATCATTGTCACGCGTTAAGGTTTACTGCCATATGTTTAATGTCATATGTTTATTATCATGTTAGGGTCACTATCATATTAGGGCTACTATCATATCAAGGTTATATCAAAGGTTATTGCCACAACAAAGATCACTATCACTATAAGTCATCATAAGAGTTACTGTCACCCAATATCGTCATATCTATTATTGTCCAACTGTCATAAGTATACTATACTACTTGACTATCATATATCAAAACACAAACATAAATTATAGACATAAGTTCATTGCTATATTAGATCACTGTCAAACATCCTTGTCTTTAGATCATTGTTAGATTAGGTAGCTATCTCACTGTCATATAGATCATCGACTCACTATCATCAAGGTCACTATTAGGTAACAGTGTCACAGTCAAGACTCTAAGTCATCGTCATTGTGTCACAGAGATATGCGATCCATTAAGACATGTAAGCACGCTAAAAGATAGATGCAAGGCATAAATGGAAATGTGATTCATAATAGAGAATGTGTGCAACTGGAATGCGTACCATAGAGAATACCAGTCATACCAAATGTGAGCCACCATAGAGATGTGATATGAGTTACATGGAGCATAAATACGAGCCCATGGAGATTAATATGAGTCACATTGAAGTAACATGAGCCACAATATATGAATCACTGTAATTTGATGAGAACCACAATAGGAGTGACCCATTATTGATCAATGGTTGTCATTGATGTCAACCTAACCAGCACCAGTGGCTACCTCGATCTTGCATGGTCATTTTGACTTGATAACTTACTCTATTCTGAGTCATGGATCTTGTAGATGGATTCTACTCGTTGAGATGTTTCTGTTGATATATGGCATGCCAAGTAATTCTTCACGGTTTGTTAGTAACCCCAGTTAGTGGGCTAAAACCCTATGGGGTTGTGGCATGGCACTCATAATTGGTTGTGGTCATTGAATAGTCAATAATTAATAATTTTTTTTTGCTCCTAAAATCCCTCCAACGTTCACTTGTTGAGGACCCTTTCAACCCAAGACATTCATATAAATAATGACCCTCATATCCTCCTCTAGTAGGTATTTTGTGGTAGGTCATTGTGGCATTTTCACTATAACTTATTTTCTGCGAAACTTCAAAAGCTGAAATTAAAACCCATTTGAGCCGAAATCTTGATGAACCTCGTGACCGAATTTTAGATCTTGGTTCGCTATATTTTCAGAGATATGATCTTAGGAAGTTAGGGTTTTTGCAGGCTCTCGAATTCCATGTCAAACAGGTGACGTTCTGAAAATTGTCGCAACTTTCTCTCTGAGCATTGGATTCAAATTTCGTAAATAGTCACAGAAAGAGGACAGACTGTAGTTTGTTGAGTAGCGTTTTCAGGGCCGAAGGTCGTAACAGTGACATGTGGCACTTCGTACAAGTTCGTGCTACTGAACTAGTCTATAATTAGGTCATCGTGGGAGATTGGGCATAACTCTTTCTTGAAGAATCCAATCTTGATCAGACCTATGGGGTTGGAAAGAGGACTCAGAGGGCTACCACAGGATGAAATTTCAGACCCTGGAGATCCGAAATTACATAGATACAACAGATTCAATATCGAGCTCCTAGAAGGCAAGAAAAAGCATGCATTCAAGGATCACTGCAGTAAGGACCACACATCAACAGTCAAGGGTCAATCTCCTACAACAAGGTATGTATGATTAGTGTTTAAATTTGAATTTTGAGTATCATCTCTGACATATGTTTTTGCAGGACAATGTAAGTACATACAGGGTCTGTCATTAGTTTTTATTGTATACATCTTTAGGTCAGTTTTGGATATAGTCTTGCATAGATTCCAGATCTATATCAAGAGTGGGAGTCTTTGTCTGCTGCTGCAACAAGTCAAAAACAAAAGTGACAAGCACACTTCAGGTACGCATTGTAATTTTAATTTGTATTTATTCATTATTATGCACTTACATGTGTTTTGCAGGCAGAGGTAAGTTGAAGGGTATTTTGTTTTGTTTTGGGATTGGTTTCCCCGAGCAAATTTTGCATGCAGGTAGAAAAAGATTCAAGTACAACTTGAAGCAAGAATTCAAGAGTAGAAATATCAAATCAAAGGAAGAATTGCAGCGGGACATCCTTTGAAGACATGACAACCATCCGTATATTGTGAAGAAGTGTCAAGGCCAAGAGTCATCATTGTAAAGTTGTAAAAGAGTCATTTGTAAAAGTGTCATCATTGTAAAGTTGTAAAGGAGTCATTTGTAAAAGTGTCATCATTCGAAGAGTCATTATTGTAAAAGAGTCAATCTACCTAGAGTCGAAAAGGCATTATTGGGAGGTATAGGAGTCTCTGTTGGGATGATGTCATGGTTGGGTTAAGGTCATAGTGTGATTGGGTATTCGGTCAAAATCATTGTAAATCATATTGTATCATGGATCATTGTCCCTGGTACGGGAATCCACACTCTTGTCTCATTTCAGTTAATATAGGGTGGCAGGGAGGTGCTAGGCAGGTGTATGAAGTCGCCTATAGGTTGGGGCCTGTGAACACTTCAGGGTGGTAGGGTGGTGCTAGGATGAGTTGTGGCTCGCTAGGGTGTTGGGGTATCCATTCAATTGATTATTGAAGAAACCAGGGCATTGGGGTGTCCTTCCAGTGGGAGCTGGAGAAGAATGCTTTTCTAGAATTCTAGGAAGTTGTTGCCTTCATTTGAGTTGGGGCTGAAGATTAAAGAATTTATTAGAAAAGCATTCGGTGGTTTTTGACCCAGAGAGGGTTTTCCACCTAAAATTCTTGTGCATATTGTGTTATTTTATTTATTGTTATTATTGCATAAACATTAATAATAATTGAAGATTAACTAATGCTCTGAAAAGATTTAAAAGTGCTAATTGCTAAGGATTACTGATTCACCCCCACTCTCAGTGTTTCCAACATCCACATATAGAGTAATGAAAGCCACTCAACAGAAATGCAAGCCACTATAATATAGTGTGCGAACTTCAATAAAAATGTGAGCCATAGTTGAGCACACGAACCACAAAGAATGATATGTGAGACATAGTTGAATTACGAGTCATTGTGAGAATGCGGGCCATTGTATAATAGTGCGAACCACTGTAAGATTGTGAGCCACAGAAAATAATGTGTGTCAGAAAGTGCATACGAGCCACAAATAATAATTGCAAGCCACAAAGTATAGAATGTGATCCACAGAGTGTAGTGCGAGCCTCAGAGTATACAACATGAGCTACAAAATGTAGTGCGAGCCTCAGAGTGAATCTATATGAACCTTAGATCATATCCAAACCATAGAGCCTCATAAACATATGAATCTCAAAGATATATAAGCCTCAACATGCGAAATTGTTGCGTATCGAAATGAGCCACAAAAATTGGCAATTTATAGTTGATCATGCATATGAAGGGACACATCCCTTAGGGCAAGTTGACTTGTGAACTGGAGAGAAACCATAATTCAAATTTGCTTTCCATAATATTTAAATATATTTTTCCTTAAAGATTGCATGCCCAATTTGTGCCATATAAATTATAATATTTCTTTATCTAATTTAGAATTCTTCTTTTGGGCCAAGGTGGGCTTCTCTTGGGGTAGGTGGGTTCCTATGGGAAATTCATGCCATAACTGCCCCAATTTCAACATGTAGGTGACAGAGGTATCGTGAATTCCAGGGTTAACGATGAACCTTTTAACAATCTCAGTCATGGAGGACAAGGGGTACATGGTTTTTTTCCGAGATGGACATGTACTTGTCAAGCCTAGATTGTCCAGTTCAAGCATATGTTGGGTGATTGGGAGGAGAGAAGGGAACTTGTACATGTTGATGGGTTAGCTTGTACGTGCCCTAGTTTATGACAACGATAGTCTATGCGAGTTATGGCACAAAAGGATGCATCACTTGCACCATAAAGCCTTACCTATGTTGAGGGAGATGGTCACTTATCTTCCAGAGTTCAGTGTAGAGCAGTAGGGTCTGTGTAAGTGCCGCACACTTGGTAAGTATGCCAAGGTGATCTTTCCTAGTAGTAACAACAGGTCCAAGGGCATATTGGATCTGGTACATTCAAATGTGTGTGGTCCCACGTGTATGGTACAACTTTTATGTGACATTCATTGATGATTTCTCTAGGAGGACATGGATTTACTTCATGAAGGCCACGGATTAGGACTTCAGTTGGTTTTGAGAGTTTACAACTCTCATGGAGAACCAGATACAAAGGAAAGTCTAGAGTTCTGAGGTTAGACAATGTGGGCGAGTATACCTTCAATGACTTCAAGAATTTTGCAAGGAGGCAGGAATCAAAAGGGAGTTGTTGACCACTACGTGTCAACTTCCCATAGCAGTACACCCCCTTGTCTTCGCAAAAGGGATAGCGCTTGATTGACATGTCCATGCCATTCGATAGTCATCGTCGACTTTATCAATTTATGTTGTAAAGCCAGTCTGCATGTGTGAATTGTAAATAATCTTAGCAGAGGTGAGTCATGTATGTAAATTTCCTAGGTGGACCTAATTTTCTAGTGATAATCTACGTTCCGGAAGGTTTTTTGTCTCACCGATCCATGATTGGCAGAGTTTCCTTCAGCCTAACCCCAAAGCCGGAATGAATTTTGTCATTAGAATCTTAGACGAATCCTAGTGTGTTGATCTGCTAGATTATATTTGGCCGCAGAACTGGGTGGTCTATGAGGGTCTATGTCAAATGGGTTTTCCCCTTTGAGATGTAAAATTGTAAAAGTCATGATGTAAAGTGTCTTGAGGGTTAGAAATTGTTTTAATCCCCTCATAAGTCCTAAGTCCTAGGTCCTAGGTGATTTTTCCAAGGCTAAGTTCGAGGATCCAAAAATAAAAATTAAAAAATTAAAAAATAATTAAAAAATAAAATAAAATAAAATAAAATTTAAAATGTAAATTTTTTTTTATTAAAATTAAAAAATAATAAAATAATAATAAGTCAAATTTTTGAGTAAATAAATGCAGAATTTTAATTTTTAATATATTAAAATGCATTTAAAAATTCGACGGATGAGATTAAAAGAAATCTTGATCCTTATCAACGGTCGAGATTAGTTTGACATGGATCACTCGAACTAGCTGTTGGGAATTTTTCCTTTAAATAGGGTGCTAGGGGTCATTTGAGATCACATTGGATCTGAGAGTCTGGTGTTAAAGAAAGCTCTCTTGTAGTCATTTTTTGTGCAATAAAGAAAGACTTTGGGGTTAAAAATCTTGCTAGTGTTACTCTTTGAAAGTGCTGTAAGATGATTTATGTTTCTGCATAATTTTATTTTCAGCCATTGATTTTAGTTTGATAAAGATTGATTTAGGCACAGGTATCTTGTCTGATCTCTGGGGTTTGAATGATAGTTTAGATTCTGAAATATAATGGTAGGTAGCTCCATTTGACGTGTATTTTACTATTATTTTCTCCCCCTATGTTAATGGTTGATTTTAAGCTGTGCAGGAAATCTTAGTTCTGAGTTTACCGGGCATTCGGGGAAGTTCTCGGCTGAACCAGCCAAGTCCCGGATTGTGTTTTCTGAAAGAGCCCAACCAGTGCTTGATCCCAGGCTTATCATTTGAAATTTTTTATGAATGCATGAAGGGTTTTTTGAAATCTCACATTAAATTAAAATTCTGAAAATATTTATGTGGCATAACGAGAAATCTAGCTATTTTAGAGCCTGTAGTTTGTGAATATTGTAATTATTCAGTTAGGGTTTTCAGTTTCGTTTCTTGCACATATTATTTTTGGGTTTTATGTTCTTTGTCATTGCAGGTTGCAGGTACAAATTTTGAAAATTTTTGCGGGGTTTTCATCAGACAAGTCTGAAGCAGCTGATCTCTAAATTAAGTTTTCTGAAGAGGTTCAAGGTTTTCCAAGTCATTTCTTTGCTGTTGCCTGGGGTTTCATTTTACAGAAAAAATTTAAATTTTTTTTTAAAGCAGTTTGTGGAATTGCTGCTTCACCTCCAAGTAGTGTTCTCCCACTTGCAGCGCATTGGCAGCATTTTTTCCCTGTGCGTTTTTCCTCTCAGCTATCCGCAACAAGCTTCCTCAGCTCCATTCACACTGCCCTCATCCGCTGTTCCAAATCTACGTTCCACTTTTTATTTTCCTGCAGTCATTCCTACGCTGCCGTCCAACTTCCTCAGGTTCCTGCGTCCTGCCTGCAGAAGTGAAAATCCGATTTTGGCAAAATATTTAGATTGTTTAAGCCATCCGCTTCTCCAAACGCTGCTACGCCCTTCCTCCATCGCTGTCCACGTCCCTCAAAACCTGCAACGAATCCAAACGCTGTCCTGCTCAGCGCCCTGCGTCCTCTCGTCCTTGTCATCGCCTGCATATCCAGCGCTCACGTTGATCAATCCGTGGCATCAAATCCGCAACTCCTCTCGCTCCTGCAATCTCTGCTGCCATCATTGCGTTTCCCTGCTCGAGGTTCGCCTTCCTTCCGCCATCCGACCTGCACACGATAAACAGAACTTTCGATTTTGATTTGCTGCGTTTTTGTAAGTCGAGATAGCATATTTTTGATAAGTCGTTTCAATTCACCTGCGTTTTAATTAAACTAGATTTTAAATAGTTATGCTGTGAGTTTTAGACGTATTGCAATTTTCATTTTAATTTTTTTTGCTAGGTTTTATATCTATATATTTTTAGGCTTAAAACTTCACATAAAAAAGGGAATCGATTTGTTAGAGCTAGACTTTTTCCTATATATTATTTACTTTTAATTTTGTTTGACTTAGGTTGTGTTTAATTTTTATTTTTTTTTAATCATAAAAAATGAAAAAATAAAAAGTAATATTAAAAAATAAAAAATAAAAAAAAATAAAAAAAATCAAAAAAGGCATAAAAAAGTTCTTTTAGTTTATAGATTAGGTTAGTTTTAGATTAGATTTTATTTTTTAATTTTTTTTAGTTTTGTTTTATTTTGAATCTAAAATTTAAAAAAATATAAAAATAAAAAATTTCATAAAACATAAAAAGTTTTTTTTTTTTTTTTTTTTTTTTTTTTTTTTTTTTTAATTTTTTTTTTTTTCATAAAAGATAAAAAGTTCATTTTCTATTTTTATTAGACTCTAGTTTAGTTTAACATTTTGTTTAGGATTTGTTAAGTTCTATTTTCATTTAGATTTTAGTTTAGTTTTATATTAGTTTTAAATTTAGAATTTTAAAATTATAAAAAAAAATAATAAAAATATAAAAAATAAAAAATAAAAAATATTTAAAAAGTTTTAATCTTTAGTTTTTCTTGTTTAATATTGTCATTAGCTTTTGGTTTATTAGTTTAATTTTTAACTTAGGTTTTAGTTTTAAATTAGACATTTTCAGTTTCATTTAAAAAATATAAAAATATAAAATATAAAAATTTTGAATTATTTTTGTGTCGCTTTTAGTCTTAGCATATTTTGTCACGTTTCCAAATTTTGGTATATTTCGCTAAGGCTAATAAATTTTTGATGTGGGATTAATGTTTATCATTTTTATGTGGTTAAACATGCTTAAATGATCATCTGAAGATTAGCTATATGAAAGTGATAACTGGTTGGCATTTGAAATTTACGTGGTTATTTAAAGCGTTTAATCTTTCGAATTTTAATTGCTGGAATATTGTTAAGACATTGAGCATTTATCGAATATCCCGCATTTGGCAAAAGCAATGTTACTTGGGAGCGGGAGCGGGAGCGAAAACGGTAGCGGGAGCGACCATTTTCAGAAGCTCCCGGTTTGGGAGGGAATCCGGGAGCGATTTTTTAAAAATATATATATTTTTATATTTCTTAATTATTGATACATATATGTCAACAAAAACATGTAGAATGATGAATTAGACATAAAAAACATAAAAAAACATAGATTGATCATTGAACCATATCACATCAATCATCTAGAAATTATAATCGTCATCAACCATGTCCACAATTTAGTAAAATACATATTACAACTGCAACATATTGAGTCTTATAAATCATGATTCATCAAATTCAATCTTAAAGTTTCAACTTCAAGCTTTCAGAATTGAAAATTCAATAACATTTATCATCATTGATCACCAAAGTTGTACTTGTAAGCTAATTTTAACCATTACAAGAAGTAATATCGAAGATATTTCTAAGTCCTAACTTCTAACTGTTAACATGATATGAAATGTTAAAAATTTATAAAATGAAACATGAATAATGAGATGAAATGAAACAACTTTAGTCTTTCACAAAGCATCATATTCATAATTCACAATCATTACCAATGAGTTATAATTGCCAAGGCCCAACTTCAAACTTCAAATTTTCATTGTCACAATGATATAATGTTTACAAAAAATATCATTATGATATGAAAGAGTCAAGAGTCAAGAGTCAAGGACTCAAAACTCAACAGTTATGAAAACTAAAGTCTAATAGAAACTAAAAAAGACAAGTAAACTGTAAATCTACATGTGGCCCTTGCCACGAGAGTCTCCAGGAGTATAAGCAGGTCGTGGTGGTCTTCTAGGAGTCTCCCGCACAGACCGACGACTAGAACTAGAACCTCCACGCGAGGGTGTAGATGGAGGTGGCGACAACAAAGGAACAAGACTCGGACCTCGAGCACTGCTAGTGGATGGTGGAGGTGGAGGTGGAGGTGGCATGGCTGCTGCTTCATTTTCATCCCTTACAAGTTCCTCTTCTAGTTCTTCAATATGTACAATGCCATCCTCCAAATTGTCATCCTCTGGGTGATTGTCCCAAATTTTATATGTGGGATCCTCATTAGCCCGATCACAGTAATGACTCAACAACCTCAAGTTGTAGTGAACATAAACCAAGCTTTTTGCTCGGTTTTCATTGAGTCTGTTTCTTTTCACATTATGTATATAGCTGTAGGTGCTCCAACACCTCTCCGCAGAAGAAGAATTTACAACCTGTGAAAGAACTTTTTTTGCCAATTTTGGCAAAAGTCCGTGGCCGCCATATGTTTCCCACCATGTGAGAGGTTCAAATTTATCTTTGTCCTCCATTGCATGGAAGTTACCATACAAACCAGTGCCACTGAAGTATCTGCCTATTTCAAGGCGCACAGCTGCACATTCCTCCCTGTCAGGTACCAACTTTTCTAATGCTTCCAAATATCCTTTGGTTACCTCTGGATCTAAATGGGGTTTGGTCCTAACCCCACCCCCTGCTGCAGGTTGGCCCAACCAAGATGTAGAGTAGTATTTTGGCGTAAGGATATACGCCAAGCAATGTAGTGGAAGGTTAAGCCTATTCCACCGTTCACACACACAATCATGAATCAGTTTGTACAAGTTGGGATCTCTATTATGAACAATGTCTTTTATTTCCCCCAACATGGTATCCATTTGCTCATACACCTCGCCAATCACTGGTTTGTCTGTATCTGCAAACCGAATCATGTGATAAATTGGCTTGGTGAAATCCAATACCTGCCTCACACTTGTCCAAAACTGCCCATCAAGAGCGGCCTCCTCCACCATTTCAAAACCTGCCATGTCAGCTACATTTGTAGCCCTTTCCTTTAACACCTGCCAATGTGGACTTGATACCATGCTAGCTAATGCCTCTCTTACCTTCAAAAGGCGCCTGAAGGTGAGGTAATAGCTACCAAATCTAGTCTTCGCAATCTTCAGCAACTCCAATCTCGAGTGACTGCGGAAAAGGCCATGGGTATTGCTACGATTTGTAATAAATTTTATCATTTGTTTGCCTTTCTTGTACAAATCACCAATCCATTGGTATTGTTCATTTTTGCTTTTGACAATATCATGCAACAGAAGGTTCAATGTGTGAACCAAACATCCAGACCAAAATATGTTGGGGTATTTATCCTCAATAATTGCTCCCGCTGCCTTACAATTAGGAGCATTATCAGTGATGACTTGGATGACATTGTATGGGCCAATACGCTCAATTGTTTCAAGTAATGCTTCTGCAATGTTGATGGCTGTCTTGAACTTGTCTGAGTAATCATGTGCAGCTAGAAAGATGGGACCACTAACAGACACAGCAAGAACACTTATCAATGGCTTGCCTTTTACATTTGTCCATCCATCAGATATAATGGACACCCCATGGTCAGTCCAAGAACTTGTCATTTTATTCAAAGAATGTGATATTTTTGCTTTTTCATGATCAAGGCCAACGGTTCTTGCCTTGTCATACCCAGGGCTCTTGTATCCTTTAGGGGCATCATTTATGGCAGAAACCATTTCGTGCCAATAAGGTGAGCGTAGAACATTGAATGGTATCCCACATGCATAGAGAAACCTGTAAACTTTTGAATCCACATCATTCCTACACCCCTCATCAAGGAAATCTGATATGGTTTTACGCCTTAAAGATGATGACCCTATGCCTCCATGTCCATATCCACTGCCTTGGGAGGATGCTGAAGGAGTTCTTTGTGATTGTGAGCTTGGTTCAAAGAAACCCCTTGATTTTTTTGTTCTGTATTGGGCTTCCTCCTCTTCCCTTGTGTATTTGGCTCTATCCGCTGTTGACACCGCTGTACAAGTTTTGATTCCTATTTGTTTCTCTCCATCCCATGGCCTTTTCCCGCAGAGGTGTCTTCTAGCACGGGTGTATGAACCTGTGTAATCAGTGTTGCAATGGGGGCAATGAAATTTAGTGGTTCCACCCCCTCTCCCTGTTTCAGCCCTGTGAACATATTTCCACAATGGAGTTTGGTCTTGTTTAGTTTTTTGAGGGTCATGTTCACCCTCCTCCAGCTCCTCCTCATCGGGGTTTTCACCCATTTGACTTTCTCCGGCTTCTTCATCCCCCTCTTCAGTTTGGGGCCCCCTCCATTTCCTACTCTCTAGCACCATAATAACCATAAAAGGGACCAGGAAGAGGAAAATGCCAATAAATATAGCCAGGTCCATGGTGTTTGATGTTTGTAGGGTTTTGATTCTTGAATCTGCAAATTAATTTAATTTATTGGGATTAATTAATTTAATTTATTAATTTAATTTAAATACATGATTTTTAAACTCAAACAGTTAAATTAAATTAACTAAATTACTATCTAACCAGCTAAACTAACTAAATTACTAAGTTACTTACCTCTGCAGGCTTGCTCCTCGCTCCTTGGCACTTGCTCCTCGCTCCTTTGCTCTTGCTCCAGCTCCAAACTCAAGCTCAATGAAGTTAGAATGAATTTTTTTTGGCCCATTGGGCTTTTAAAACCCAATTTTTTTTTTATTTTTCGGGTCCGCGGATTTTTTTTTTCCGCTGAACCGCTCCTGGCCCGGCTCGAATTGCTCCCGGAGTGATTTTTAACGCTCGGGAGCGATCGCTCCCCGATCGCTCCCGAGCGTTAAAAATCGCTCTGGGAGCGCCGGAGCAGGGTTGCAGGAATCGCCCCCCCCCCGGATCCTAACCCGGAACCGCGACCCGTGCGGAAGCGTTCCGGAATCTCCACAGGAATCGCGATTCCGAAATTTAGGTTGCGCGCTTCCTTGTTTTTTAAACGATTCCTGCCAATGAGGTTGCGGCCCCCCCGGAATCGCGCTTCGGCATGCGGTTCTGGCATGAGGTGGCGCCACGCAACCTGCCCGGAAGCGCACGCCACCCGCACGCCACCCGGGCGCAACCCGCACGCAACCCGCGGATATCAAATTTTTTTTTTAATTTCATTTAAAATCTAACTTAACTAAGCATGAGGGGGTGGGTTAGGGGTGGGTTAGGGTCACTTTAGGGTGAGTTTAGAAAAGAATAAAGCCCCCATTCTCTTCTCATTTTCTCACTTTGAGTTTATGAGAGTTGGAGAAGAGAAGAGAGGAGAGGAGAAGAGAAGAGAGGAAAGGAGAGGAGAAGAGAGGAGAGCTTGGAGGAGTGAAGAAGGAGGAGCTAGGAGAAGGAGGAGGAGCTTGGAGCAAGAGCTTGGAGGACTTCATCTACAAGAGCTAAAGAGGTAAGTTCAAACCCCAAACTCCCTTGTTTTTTTGAAAAAAAAATTGTATTTTTCTCCTCCCTCTCCTACTCTTTCCCATTGTTTCTACTTGCTCCTTTATTTACAGGTTGTCCACCACCTATATCCATATTCCAAGATGGTGTTCTTTTGGCTTCTATGTATCATTCCACTCTTGGTTTTAATGATGGCAAGGGTGAGGAATAGAGGGGAAGAGGAAGGGGATGAACTTGGTGACCCAATGCATGATGAGGAGGAAGGGTTTGAAGAGGAAGGGGATGAACTTGAAGGGGACACTGAAGCACAAGATGGGAAAGGTACATCAAATCCCTTGTGGAACTATGTGACCAAACTTGAAGGGGGAAAGGGTGGTGGATCTTACAAATTTTTGTGCCCTCATGGTTGTCATGGAGGAAAACCATATACGGGTTCATATACCCGTCTGAGGAGGCATCTTTGTGGGGTGCTGGACAGTGATGAAAAAAAGGGTTCTGTGGGGGTAACCATTTGCCCAAACATTTCAAGTGAACAAAGAGAAAAATACATCCAAATAGAGATGGCTGCACAACGAAAAAACAAGAAACAAAAAACTCATTCTGAATCAAGTGCAACCTCTAAATTTGGTAGTTGCCCATCTCCTCATGGTACTTTTGCAACCTCTGGAGGTAGAAAAACAATAGGGGATTTCCTTAATGTTGCTGGGAGGGATGATGTGGATGGAAAGATAGTCCGTTTTCTTTGTGCTTGCGGTGTACCATTCAATGTGCTTCGCTCTCCCTATTGGCATGAAATGGTAAAGGCCATCAATGAAGCCCCAAAAGGATACAAGGCCCCCAACTATGAGAAAGCTAGAACAGTGTTATTACAAAGAGAAAAAGCTAAGGTTCAAAGAGCTTTGACACGTTTTACACATGAGTGGGTGGATTCTGGGGTATCCATTGTATCAGATGGGTGGACAAATATTAGAAACCAACATTTGATAAATGTTCTTGGTGTTTCTTCTAGTGGTGCAGTATTTATTGCATCTCATGACTCCTCCTCCATCAGTGCAACTGCACCAAACATTGCAGATCTCCTATTGAAATCAATCAAAGATGTTGGTCCGAATAATGTGGTTCAAGTGATCACAGATAATGCAGCAAATTGTAAGTTAGCAGGAAAAATTATTGAGCGTACTCATCCACACATCTTTTGGTCTGGGTGCCTGGTTCACACATTGAACCTTTTGATGCATGATATTGTGAAACACAAAGATTGTGGGTGGATTGCTGAGGTTTACAGGAAAGGGAAGCAGCTCATTAAATTCATCACAGGGCATACAAGGGTAAACTACTTCTATGGCACTTACTCCAAGTTGCAATTGCTTAAAATTGCAAAGACAAGATTTGCTAGTTATTACCTCACCTTTAGGCGGCTAGTGAGGGTGAGACAAGCTTTAACTAATCTGGTGTGTGCTGAAACATGGGATGAAATTAACACTGACACAGATGGTGCTAATGAAGTCAAGGACACTGTTCTTGACAGTTACTTTTGGTCACAGGTTAAATATGTTTTGCAATTCACCAAACCAATTTATTACATGATCAAGTTTGCAGATTCAGATCGACCAGTAATTGGGGAGGTGTATGAGCAAATGGATAGCATGTTGGGGCATATTAAAGACATTGTTGAGCCTAGAGATACCACCTTGTACAATTATATTCGTGAAGAGGTGGAAAAACGATGGGATATGCTAAATGTTCCATTGCATGCATTAGCATATGTTTTGACACCTAAATACTATCATCCATCATGGCTTTCAAAACCAGCACCTGGGGGGGGAGTCAGGAAAAAACCACACCAAGATAAAGAGGTTCACGAAAAATATATGGCTGCATTGAGTAGATTAATCCCTGATAATGAGGAGGCTGCATTGGTACGGAGACAGGTGAGCAACTATACGAGCAACACTGGTCCATTTGGGAGCATGCATGCAATTCAAGATCGAGAGCATTTTTCTGCTCTTGAGTGGTGGAACATGCATGGAGGGCCTACTCCACTTCTACAGAGTTTGGCATTGCGGGTGCTATCACAGGTGGTAAACACTTCTTCTGCAGAGAGGTGTTGGAGCTCTTATTCTTTCATCCACAGTGTTAAAAGGAACAGGTTGAATTTAGACCGGGCAGAGAGCTTGGTTTATGTTCATTACAACTTGCGATTGTTGTCCCATTACTGTGAAGATGCAAAGTCTAATAAAGACTTGTTGACTTGGGACAAGAATCTAGAGGAGCCCAATTTGGAGGATGGAGTGTTGCGACTAGAGCAATTAGAGGATTCTCTTATCCAGGTATGTCCATTGTGGTATGAATTTTCCAATTTTCCCTTATAAAGCATTTCTCTAATTCATGTTTTTAATTTTTTTGTTAACTAGTGTTTTTTTTTTGCATGAATTTTTTGAGCGATTCTAGGATGATGACACGGGTGTTGATATGCCACAACCCCCACCCCCATCTGGTCCCTTGGTTTCTAGGTTCCATGGTTCAACACCAACGGCAGGGGGTTCTTCTTCATCAGTTCCAGTGCCACGACTTACACAGGGACCATCTTCTTCATTGCCACCACGTGGAGGCCCGCCATCACGTTCTATTCGTGGTGGAAGGAGGAGAGATTAGTAGATATATTCACAATCTACTTCTTTTTGTCATAGATTACTCATTAGACTTGTAGACTTGTGAATTTGAATTTTGAACCTTTTTGGCTTGGCGGTGACCAAGTGACATATTTTGTAAACATTATTATTTGAATTTTGGACATGACAAATGTTGACAGTTGCTCACTTGCTAGATAAATCATAATATGCTCTATGTTTTATGTTTTATAATATGCTTAAATGTTTTATGTTTTATAATATGCTTAAAAATTTGATGTATGTTTGTAATAGCTAGAATATAGATGATTGTTGTACATACTAGTAACTACAATGGAATCATGGATGCCATATCTATCTTGATTTATGCAAAAATATGCATGTTTTCATGTCTTCTACAATTAATTTGGTATTTGGGATGTTTGTTTTGAGTATAAATGCAAAAAAATATAAAATATATATATATATATATAGCAGACGCTTCCGCGGACGCTTCGCTTCCTAGATTTTTGGAAAATGACGCTTCCGCGCTTCCGCTTCGCTCCCGCTTCGTGCAACATTGCGCCGGAGCGATCGCTCCCTATATCGCTCCCTAACAGACCAGGGAGCGCAATTTTTTTTAAGGGAGCGCGCTCCCGTCTAGGTGTGATTTTGGGAGCGCGCTCCCGCCCGGAGAGCGATTCGGGAGCGGGTTCGGGGGGGGGGGGCGCTCCCCCGCAACATAGGGCAAAAGTTAACCTTAGTTTGAGCTATTTGATGGTAAATGATTGTTAATGAGCTCATATTTCTGCAAGCATTTGATAAATAATCATTCAGTCCTTAACTCCATAAGGCACTGGTCTATTAACGTAATAAAATCAAATAAGTGCTTGTTTTCCCTCGTGTCTCCCAACCCAACTAGTCCACAGTTGGTCATCCATTGTCCCATAGGGTCTACCCCCCTTAGCAACGGGAGACAGGCTTAAACAGAGAGATCGGGGGATCAAGGTGACAACCCTCGGTCTGAGTGTTGTCGTGACAATCTGTGAGACAACAGGAGCTAATAGTGCCTTACAACCTACAACAAAATGGGGTTGTAGAGAGGAAGAATAGGGCCCTTGTTGGAGCTTCCAAGACAATGGTCTATAATCAGGACCTGCCCATGTTTCTTTGGGCAAAGGCTTGCAACACAGTAGTGTACTTTTAGAACATGAGTTTTTACAAGTTCTTGGATGACAAGACTCATGAGGAGGCATTCACAGTGGTGAAACCGGAGGTTGGGCATTTTTGTATCTTCGGGGATCCGATATGTATCCTTGTACCTTCAAAGAAGAGGACGAAGCTAGAGCTCTCAACACATAAGGGCATTTCTGAGGGTTACAATGAGACTTCAAAGGTGTATTGGGTGTACATTCCATTGTAGGGGAAGATTGTGGTGAGCAGGGATGTTAAGTTCGAGGAGGGTCGAGCCTTTAGGAAGTCACATGAACCCTTTCTAGTAGTGACAAAGGATAAGGAGCGAGAGGCATCAAAGGTTGAAGAGAGACCAATATAATGAGCAACAGGAACTTAGTCTTCAGATTAGGAGGAGGAGTTGGAGGCTCCCTCTACTTTTGTCAGGAGGTTGTGATGGCTTGAGCACACATCGAGAGATGGTGAGAAGCATGTGGAGGCTTCTAGGAGCACTTTCAGGGAGAGCAGACCACCAAGACTATTTCCTAGTTATATTTCGCTCATGAGTGACATCATTGACTTTGAGCTTAGCAACTATGAGGAGATTGTAGGCTAGTAGGTTTGGAGGGATGGCATGGTGGAGGAGTATGCCTCCATCATGCAAAATGATGTGGGACACTGTGCGTAGGCTAGAGGGGTAATCAATGGTTAGCTCCAAGTGGATTTACAAGATCAAGCACATTGCAGATGGCAGTATTGAGAAGCATAAAACTAGGTTCATGACGAGAGGGTTCTTCTTGAAGGAGGGAGTGGACTTGAGGAAACATTTGCTCCATTCGCTAGGTATACTTTTTTCAAGGCTGTTATATCTATTGCTTTAGAGGTGGGGTGGAGGATGCATCATATGGATGTGAAGACAACCTTCCTCAATGGGGTAATTGAGGAAGAGTTAAACATTGAACAACTGCAAGGATTTGAGGTGCATGGAAGAGAGTCTCATTTATGCAGGTTAAAAAAGGCACTATATAGACTCAAGCAAGCACTAAGAGCATGGTACTCGAAGATTGATGGGTGTCTACTAGGTATGAGCTTCACTAAAGAGTTGGAGAAAGGTTGCTAAGGTGATGATCGCAACCCTTTCACTTGTTGCCATAAGGTTTGGGTTTGCATAGTGTTACTTTGCACTAGGTGTCCTAGATTTTGCGACAAGGTCAAAGGTTTGCAATATGGAGTATGAGGCTGCGTTCCAGGGAATTAGGCTGAGAGTTTGGGGAGGCTGAGTTCCAGGAAATTAGGTTGAGAGTTTGGGGAGGTCGAGAGGGTAAATTCTAGACTTGGGAGGAGGTTGAGTTGCTACAGGAGTGTTGAATTTGTAGAGGACAACCAGCACAGGTGCAAGTCGAATTTATGAGGGGCTGAGTTTCCAGGTTCCATTGTTGTATTTTCTATGTATTCTTTGTGGGTCGATTTCCTTGTTAAAGGATGCCCTAATTTTCCTAAGAGATAGAATTTGTTGGGAAAAAGTTTTTGCTATGTTTTGTGATCAATTTTCTATTAATTTTGCGCTAAAATCCCTCCTTCAATCGCCTTCTCCCTTTTTTATAATAATTCCCTCTCTGAATACCATGGGTCACTTAATTCCCCGAAAGTGACTTTTTACCCTTTGTATTAGTTATTATTTATCTTATTATGGTGACCCCTTTATTTTTCCCGCCAATAGCCCATAGGATTTGGATAGGCTAAGACTCAACTTCCTTTTGCTTCTAAGATTAGAAAGGGACATTACAACTCCCCACTTTCTCATGATTACTTTCACAGGCTGGGAGGAATCACCACTTTGATTCAAAAGGGTGTTGGTCATTCACTCGAACAAACTAGATATCATTGTTAGCCCCTCAGGTTGGCAGGATACAGAACTTTGATAACACTGTAATGTCGCTAGGGAATTATTGCCCTTAGGATTACAAGATTACGAGAGAAATTCTACAATATTTCCTTTTAAATCCAACAGAGAAGATATAGAGTACATAACAATGTTGGTAAGCAATAGTTTGCACAATACATCAATAGTTCACATCCATTTCAATTAACAGCTGCTCCTACACCAGTAAACCTGGTTGCATATAATAGTGACAATATTGAATGCACATAGTTATTTCTCTCTACCGGTAGTTTATACAATAAAACTAATTCACAAGTCCAATATACCCTGTAGCGTAACTTCTGCCATCTTATACTATTGTACCAGATAGATCTAGTTGCCCTATACTCTAGTTCTGACCTGGAAGTTGATTATGAAGCCTGTGGTTATTTGGTGGACTTATTGTATGCCACAATTTGCTTCTGCTGTCAATTTAGGACCCAAGGATTTCTTTGACAGTATTACTGTGCAACAAGGATATCCAGCAGCCATATAAGACCTCAGAGTGTTGGAAATATTGAGAGGTGTATGAATCAATTGTTCACATACAATTAGTTAATTATAAAATTATTAGAGCATGAACAATAGAACAGTAATCAACAACACATCACAATAGCAGTACACAACAAATTTTTAGGTGGAAACATGTCTGGGAGAAAAACCACTGAATGCTTTTCTAATATTCTGTGAGTACAAAAATGCTTCAGCTCCAACTGAATGGGAAGCCCCAACTCCCTAGTACTATAGAAAAACATTCAAGTTTATTAGGTAACTCCAACTCCTGAAAAGATGCTCCTGCACCCTGGTTTTACATGCTCCAGCTAGAAGGAAGCTCTAACGCCCTCGTTTTATCAGCTACAATTGGTAAGCTGCTCCATCACCCTGCAAGCTCCAACTTTCCCTAGCACCACCCTGCCACCCTGAAGTATCCTGAAGGAGACTTCACTCTCCTGCCTTGCACCACGTAACCACCCTGAATATGATTATAAAACAGAGAAACAGTTTGTGGGCTCTCGTACCAGGGACAATGACCCACTTACAATGATATTCTATAAAACCCTTCCTGCTCAATGAAAATCAGACTTCTTCAAAACTGCTGCCAAATAATATAACAATGTAACTGAAATTCACTGACTTCAATTCAAATATTCCTTCTATGTACCTTTCGTCCTCTGCCACTGTTGTACATGTGGATGCCTTCAGAATTGCTGGCTGCTTGGAGTCTCTGAAAATATACTACTGATGTCTTCAATCTTTACCTTCTCTGCTCTTATCTTGTCCTTGATTTTCTCTGCTGTAGATAGGGCCTCTTCACAAGGGGATCTGAATCTGATCAATGACCTTATAGCATAATAGCATATTAATATTCATCTTAGGAAACTCTTAGAGACAATCTGAAATAGTCCACATTAACAATAAGGTTTGCTAAGAGTAACCCAAAGAAACTGAGGCTGCCACAAAAGTGCAATGAATAACAATCTAGAGACTTCAAAGACAATTATTAGGCCTCACTTATATCTGCCTATAATACTTCCTCTGAAGGACACGTATTAGGGCTTCTAACAGTTGAGGAGTCCAAATAGTTTCAATGTAGTTCAAATAAGTGTATAGTTTATACTACTGTAAGAACCCTCAAAGTGCCAGAATGAAACACAATGATGTATGCCCTCACAACAGTCAAAATCCACCACATAAGTCATACAAAAAGGATGTAACAAGTCTTACCAATAATGTTGAGTCAAGCTTGTATCAGGTTGCCATTGAAAGAAGATTTTATGCCTGAAGAATGTCACTGTTATTCACAGGAATTAGGCTGAAACTCTGATCAAAAGAGCTAATGAGAACACACCTCAGATGAGCTCAAATGGATGCCTCAAAAGGTCACAATGAAGATGCATATGCTACTCGCATAAGGTCTCAGATATCTTAGGTCATATTGCATCGTTTTGCTCAGCCAAAACCCTCTCAGCAGTCCACAAATACTCTGCTTCAGAAAACCCACAGAAATCAGAGATGGAAGATGATACTCTTAGAAAAATCTGGGCTCTCATGGCCTCAAAAAATTGCCAGAATACTTCATGGATCTGTCTTCAAACAGTGAGAATCACCAACAGATAAAACGAAAATGCCTCAGCAAATTCTTTCTTCAAAAGATGTTACAGGTGAATTCCAGTTTAGCCTCAGTCTCCTTCTCTAGGGCGAATAGCAATGCCCCATTCATGTCACAGTGTAGGCCAAAAATCAGACTAAGAAAAGGGTTGAAATCTTGCTAGAAAAAAAGGCCACACCTGTGCATGAAGCTTCTCCTTAAACCTTAGAAGTTCGAACAGTGCCTCAGAACTGTCACAGACTTGTTGCCAAAGGAGGGCCGAGTAGGCCTCAGAAATTTATGAACCAGTCTCAACAATTTTTGAAGGTGTAACACAGCATTTGCCACCTGGATCAGCTTCAAGAAAAAGGTCGAATGGCCACAGTGATGCTCAAAACACCCCAGCAAAGCCCTTTAACAAAGACAAACAAAGAAACCCCAACGAAGCTGCTTCAAATCTTCGACCAACTTCAGATATGCCAAACTGCACAAGGCCGCAGAGAGATCAGCGAGATAACTTGTACAAGATCAGCATTTTTAATGCATACTTGTGGAGGAAACAAGTGCCATTTTATAGAGGAGAAAGGGCGGATCCCTTAATGGAGCTGACTTGAAAAGTTGGAGCGAAGCTGACTTATGCAAATGGGGGGTAAAGATTAAAATTCAAATTTTAAATTTGGAGCAAACATTATTTCCTTTGGAGGCTGACTATAATTTAATTTTGGTTGCTTTTGCGCTTTAATAAAATCATATTTTCACTGAGCCCATTATATAATTAATTTTTTTGAATAAAAATTTTGCTTGTGGCATAACCTTTGGGGCTTCTTGACCAAGAATGGGGAAACAATCTTCAAAGAAGCATAACTCAACTGTGAGGAATTAGGAGACATACCACATATCATCAGAAACAGCATGATGAGGAGAATCAAATGATGATGATCCTGACCCCAAAAACCCTGATCGACCTTGTTGTTTTTGTCATCGAAAGTGGGGCTTCTTCTGGCTACTGCTTGGGTTGACATTCATGACAACCATGGCTCAACACAGAGATACTGTACTAACTCCTTAGAGTATTCTGCTGCTCTTCCATTGCCTCGCTGCTATAGAGAATAGGTTTCCGGGTGACTTGCTTCCTCAAGAAGGGTTATGCTGCCCTAGCTGGTTATGTTGTCACAGAGATGCACTCCTAATTGGGTGCTGCCACAAGTAGGGTTCCACTGTCTGTTAGTACTTCGCTGCTTCACGAAAATATCATCCAAGGTGGTTGTTGCTCCCTCAGGAATACCAATGCCTTAAACATCTTTGAATTGCCACAGAAAACCCCTTGCAAGGAGGCCACTCCCTTAATCAGGGCCTCGGAATGTGCTGCTGCCCAGGTAATTCCCTTCAGGAATCAACTACAAGCCTTAGATTGAGGTTGTATTGTCAAAGGCTGGCTTTCGCTGTTCCTGACCAGACCTTTGCTGCAACAAAGTAGCTTCTAACAACCACAAAATGCCTTTCCAATCAACGACCCAACGAATCTCTCTCCCTGAATACCAAAATTCAGATGAAGGTGCCTCAGAGCAATTGCGCCAAATGAAAGAGAGAAAGGAAGGGACTGGCTAGGGTGGCATCATCACCACCGAAACCAATCAAAGGGAGATAGGGGTTTTAAAACCCGCAGAGCCTCAGCTCACAATACATAGATATCCAACCAATCAATGAAGAGAACCAATCATAGATATGGGGTCTCTTCTTCTTATTTTAATGTGAGGGGTTACAAGTCTACCTTCACTTAGCCCCAATTCTGGTTTCCTCCACAGGTTTTGCCCCAGTTACCCCAATCGGATAATGGGTTTGCCTCTTTATCATTGACTATAGCATACGGGATTGGATAGGCTATTTCATTCTCCCTTGGGCAGTTAATTAATAGGGAACATAAAATATTTTCCATACTAGATATACTGACATAGTTACTGTTGTTTTTTTTGGGTTGCCATTTTATAGATTCAAGATATTGATTAAATATGAAGTTGACGACTAATTAGTAGTAGAAATTGAACTTTATTTATATCTGTCTTTTCAGGATGACTGATCTTTGAGATGGTCTTAGAAGTATACACAATATTCCCGTATGTTGTGTAAATGAAATCATATATTACTACAAATTAATAACATTGATGTCATTGCTATAAATGATAATAAATATTCTGCAATTTGAGGATATTGTGTACACAGAAAGAACTGTTGGCTTTTGAATTTTTTTTGTTTGACGTTTATTTTTTTCTCGTTGAGCAGAGACAGATTCAATCGATAAGTAAACATTTATGCTCTGTAGTTTATGGATCATTGCCACCTGAAACACGCACAAGACAGGTATATTTTGTTTGTATATGCTACAATTTTAAACTTTTGGGTGTTTACAAGGAGACTCTTACGTAGATGGAATGAATTGTCTATTTTCTTTTAAATATTCCTCTAAATGCATTTTACTCCTGGTTATTTTTGAGCCTTCACTTATCTTTGAGTTTGGCAAATTATATATTCCTTTATGTTCGAACCGATTTTTTTTAATTTTCAGATGTTGGAAAGCTTTATGTTGCATATTTATGGTTCAAATTTCAAATGCTGTAGTGTAATGCAAACGGTTAGATCTTACTGCTTGCACCGAACTGGAAAACATTATTAGATTTTGGAGCACGTTGATCCTGCAGGCTAGTGATGGAATAAAAAGGGCCTTTCAGGGACATTTCGATTTGTATATATCAACTTCTAATAGAAAATACTTAGTTTAGTGACACCTGTCACTTATGATTATAACTCAACAATAGATATAGATCTGCTTATTATTGGAAGGCCAGCAAAGATAATTTAGGTAAAGGTTATTAAGAGAAATGTGGAAGGTTAAATAGTGTAAGTACCTCCCCTTTTCTAATCTTGTAGAGACTGAAAATACAGTTAAGTGTTCTTTACATAGTAGATAGATAATCTCTTCAATGTTAGATTATATTTTTTTTTTGGTCCCTCATGAGGCTGCTTATGTTTTATATCGTACACAGTTACCTATCTTATAAAAACTGATAGTCGAGTGTTCTTTAGATGCTAGATTAGATTTTGTTTTTCTTAATTCGGGTTCCTCATGAGGCTGGTTATGTTTCATATCATACACAGTTAATGGATATGAATAGTAAGCAAGGTTGGAAGGTTATGATCCATAAGGCAGGAACAGTACAGGTTGTCCAAATTTAGGCATCTAAATAGTCCCGACAATTTTATGTTTATTTTGTTAAATGTTTCACTTGTTCTGTTCTGTTCATCTTCATTCTGCTATGTTTTCTTTCAACTCGAAAGAATCTGCAGTAGGATGGAGATTTAGGGTAGACACGGCAGCAGTAAATAACTAGATTGGGACATGGTTGATATCTATGAGATCAAAATCAGTATGAAATCTATTTTATCGTTTTGAGTATATCTTATCCAATTTTATGTTCAAATAGCTGTTCGAATCAAAGTAAAATCAGGAAAACCTAAAGGGCATTGGTTACCTTCCGGATCTGTTGGATTGAGAGATGTGGTATCTATTTGTACAGTGAGCACTGTGGAGATAGAGGCTCTAAGGTCAAACTCTACCACTTAGTCCCTTTTTCTTTGGCTGAGGGCTGAATCTGAGCTTGCATGAGGAAAGACTTGCAGGTGTGAGCTTCTTTGTCAGCCTAGAAGACTTGTGGAAATTGCTTCGTTTCCCTTACGTGATCTCTAACTTGCCTTGCTGTTAGCATTGTCCTGTATGCTGAGATCACAGATGCTGATCTTGGGACTGCTTATCCATGTGCTGTGACTTATGCTGTTTCCAATTCTTCGATTTACCATTGGAATCTTTATGCTATTTTGAACTGTCGTTAGCACAGCATTCCTTCTAGAATGTTTCCTCATGTTTGGCTGCAAAGCAATTAGCATCTGCCGAGATGTTAACGATAAAAAAGATCTCAGTTTGAATGTCATGAAGGAGACTTTTGTAGTTAAGTACTTTATTATGCCTAGATTCTTGAACATCGATTCAGGCCATTAGATTATGAAATTCATCTATGTATTCTAGGATAATCTTCTGATGACATTGGTGCAACTACTGTCATTTTATGTACAAATCATCACGATGCTTGAGCAAGTAGTAATTAATGCACAATGCTTCAACAGACTTTATCTATGTGCTAATGGGGTGAGCTTTATCCTCACTGTTTCTTGTGAGATTCCCACTAGTATAATGCTATAGTCATGAATCATAAGTTCACACTGTTTAACCTATCCACCTTTTCCTGGGCATTCAGGACATTATATGCTGCTTCCTGAGATTCATAGCTACGTACTATTGAATGCATAGATGCTTTGACATGCCACTGATGCTTTAACATACTTTCATGATCTAGTCCTTTTGATTGAGTTGCAAGGAATGGCTTACAAATTTTGTTGACAGTTGTTAAACAAAATGTGAGCACATGACTTAAATAAAAAAAGGAAGAGTAATGATAGCATCCTTGGTCAGATTTGAGAGATTATCATAAAGTTCCTATTCAGCTCTTAAAGTTTATACGGTGATATGTATGTGTGATTATGTAATATATGTAATGACTCTAGTGTGGTGTATGGGGGTTAAATGTGTATAAAGGGTAGCTTGGCCTATTAGTGGGTTCACATGGGCAATTAGTGAGAAATGAGAACTAGTACATAAGAGGTCAATAGACCAATTATTACACGCACTTGATTATAATTTTGAAAATCATCTTATCTTATATATGAACATATTGGGTTATTCAGTATTCTTCTCCTAATATCTAAAGAGTTATATATAAAGGGGAGCTTGGCCTATTAGTGGGCTTACATCGGCAATTAGTGAGAATTGAGAACTAGTATATAAGAGGTCAATAGAGCTGTTATTACATGCACTTTATTATGATTTTGAAAATCATCTTATCTTTTATAATTACATATTGGGTTATTCAGAGTTCTTCTCCTAATATATAAGGAGTTATTCTTTAACTCATCACTATTATACTTCTAGGACTTGTGCTTGTTACTCACCAAAAGTGGGTAACCGATAGAAGAAAATTTTTACCCTTATTTGATAGCCAGCCAGCCAACAACCCTGTGATGGTCACCACACAACGTTATGCCAGAGTTCACCCATTGCTTTGGTCAGATCTAGCTCCCATCTGATATTCTTCTTGAAGGAAGGTGGGTTGTCTTTTGGTAGGTACTCTAACCATTTTTGCAGCAATGTGCTTTCATTTAATGTTATGAGCATATTCAAATTTGATATGAATCATGGGGCAAATTGGATGATTGATCAATCTTGATTGTATTGAAAAATCAATAGGGCTACTATTGAAGTGATTTCTCTTTAACTTGATAGCTGCTTGTGATATTCTTATACTTTTCTTTATGATTAACTTCTTCTCTTATTATTATAATTTTCTTATCATCAAACAACTACCAAAACATGAAGATCAATAGAATAAATGGACACACAAGATGTAGGCTGCAAGCCAGGTCTGAAACTCCTAGAGAGGAAAACCCACAAAAATTTCCTCTTCTTATAGATTCTTCAAATGATGAATTCCAAGGCCTTTAGACCAAGACCAAGTCAAACCTTCTTGAGGATGTGCTTATTCTTACCAAGTCAAACCAAGTCAAATCAATTCCAAATGCACAACTTCGACTCCCAGCTACAAACTTCGGCCCTCACTGCAGATCTGCAATCTTCGGCCCCCTGCAACAGGCTGCAACTTCGCATGTGTGGATGAATTAGGGCTTTTTAGGCTTCCTCCTTCCTTCGCTTGGTTTGCTTCTTCAAAGGCTTGTAGGTGATCAAATTGACATTCGTTCCTTCTTTGCTTCTTTAGAAACTTCGACCTTGTAGCTGCAAAAAACCTAGCCTCTTTCACACGTGTGAGAGAATGTGAGAGAAAAATTGAAAAGTTTGTCTTCCTTCTTCCTTCTAGACCTTCGCTTGCCTTCTTTTTTCTTGTTCTTGCTTCCTTGATCGAATGAATGAGTGTTCAATGAGGTTGAATGGTCTCTTATATATAATCTTTTCAAGGAGGACGAATAGCCCTAATTAGGCCGACTTCTGCACTGTTAGGCCGACTTTGTCTTGGAGGGGTATTTTGACACTGTTGACTCAAAATAAATTCTTTTGATTTGTTACAAAATGCCCAATAGGGTCTAATACATATGACAATGACTCTTATGACTTCTTGACTCTATGACAACCTAGTTGACTCAAAATAAATTCTTTTGATTTGTTACAAAATGCCCAATAGGGTCTAATACATATGACAATGACTCTTATGACTTCTTGACTCTATGACAACCTAGAAGCACACAATGGGTGCTTTGACCTAGAACAAAATAAACTTGAGCATGAAACCCATACTATAAAAATAATAATAGTAATTTTCTTTTTCTTTTACATCAAATACACAAGATCAAGAGCACATAAAATATTATGAAGAGAAAACCTAGTTACAAATTTTAACACTCCCTCTTAACTAGGGAGGTATTCATAATGGTACAAGGACATTCTCATATTGAAGAGATCTCATAAGAAGAGAGAGATTGATAAGCCATCTCATAAGCTATCCTTTCAGCTTATGTCAATGCATCTTCATCATATCAACCAACATTATCATATAGCAAGGCCTTGACTAACAACTCTATCTCCCCACTAGATTAGAGCACAATCCTAGGGAGACAATTATTTATAGACACCTTTATCATTGTCTCTCAAGGCACATACCCCATCCAGATGTTCAAAAGGTATGTCCTTTTAGGACCATTCCCGTCTTGGATTTACACATCCTCAAGGAATCTCCTCTTCGACTATACTTACCTAGTGGATGACCTGCCTCATCCTCAAAGAGTATGGGTATTCAGATGCTTACCCAATCCTCCATTCTTTATTCATAATTTGAAGACAAGAATGATGTGTCTATCTCTCCCTCTTAACTAGGGAGGAAATATCAACCAGTCCAAGCTTGCTTCTTAAATACACAAGTTTCTTATTAGGAAGAGATTTTGTCAAAATATCAACTACTTGCTCATCAGTGGAGATATACTATATGTCCTTTTAGGACCATTCTCGTCTTGGATTTACACATCCTCAAGGAATCTCCTCTTCGACTATACTTACCTAGTGGATGCCCTAGCTCATCCTCAAAGAATATTGATATTCAGATGCTTAGCCAATCCTCCATTCTTTATTCATAATTTGAAGACAAGAATGATGTGTCTATCTCTCCCTCTCAACTAGGGAGGAAATATCAACCAGTCCAAGCTTGCTTCTTAAATACACAAGCTTCTTATTAGGAAGAGATTTTGTCAAAATATCAACTACTTGCTCATCAGTGGAGATATACTATAGTTGTACCATCCCGTCTTTCACCAATTTCGTATGTAATGATATTTGTTGTTTATATGCTTTGATCTTGCATGGAAATTGGAGTCTTCAGACAACCTTATGCAACTTGTGTTGTCACAATGTATAATTGTAGGGTCCATCGGTTCTTTAAACAAATCAGATAACAACTTCCTTAACCAAACTTCTCTACCAACTTCACATGCTACAATATATTCAGCTTCAACAATACTTAAAACAATTGATTCTTGCTTTCTACCCATCCATGAGATCATAGAGGATCCCAAGCTAAAACATCCTTCAGTTGCGCTTCTTCCATCAGTCTCACTGCCTCCTCAATCTGAATTGGTATATCCCATTAGTTGGATATTGTTCTTTCCCTCAACGCTATCTCAATATATGTTTGGATGCTATGCAGTGGTTATGTCTAGGCTCCATTTGAAATTGACTGAGAATATTTATTGCGAAACAAATATCTGGACGCGTGTTTACAAGATATATCAGAGAGCCAACCAATTGTCTATAACTTGTGGGATCTACAAGGCTTGATTCTGAACTTCTTAATCTCTTCAAATTGGTAATCATGGGAATTGTCATCGGTTTGCTGTCCATCATGCCAAACTTTTGTAGCATCTTAATTATGTACTTTCCTTGTGTTGATTTGGGGTAGCATCGGATGTGCCCTAGCCACGAAATTTGGTGGAGAGGTTGGGGCACATGAGATCTCCAATACCCAGAAAGGGTTTGGGTAGATTCTAAATAGATCAGGAGATATTAAAATAATTAATATTTTTAATGGAGTCCCTAAGTCTAAACTTAGGGAAAATAAAATATTAATGTGTATTAATATGAATCTGTGTTAGAATGGTCCAAAAGATTGGATCAAGCCGGATCTAATCTTAGCCGTTGATTAGGGACTTAATCTTGGCCATTGATATGTCAACAAGAAAAGTATAAGAGGAGGCTTGAGGGTCACTTGGAGAAGACACTAGAGTGATCAGTCATTCTATTCTCTAGAGCGGGGTTTGCTAAGAAAGATAGAATCAGTAATCGGGAGAGCAGATGAGGGGCATTGAGTACAGAGAAATAGAGAAGGCGGAGATTGTGCTAGGAGAGCAGCGCGACAACCAATGAGAGTGACACAGAGCTAGCAAGGGCTCACGCAGGGCCACGTAGAGGTAGCCAAGTGTTGTGCAGAGCACCATAGAGGACAGTGTGTCTGATGCAGAGGCCCAGGAAGCTAACCTAGGGCCTCCTGGGGCTGACGCAGGGCCAGCGTGAGACAGAGAGGGGCTGATGCAGTCCAGATTGGGCAGACCCTAGGGTTGCAGAGCAGTTTTGTGCTGAGGTGCTGCCAAAAGGATTTTTTGGGTTTTCATCCAGGAGATTTCTCTAAAACTGTGAGGTATAGCTGCTAAGGAAATTCTTTGTTGGGTAGGCCAGTTTCGGCACCCAAATTGTACTTTGATATTGCTTAATAAGAAAACCCTCAGATAGCTGCACCGGTTTTCCCGCATTGGGTTTTTCCAGGGACATTGGTTCAAAAATAGTGGTGTCATGTGGCGTGTTTGTTCTTGTTCTTTTTAATTGTTGATTTGTAATATGTTGAGCATGCACTAGTGTTTATTTTTAGTATTTACCTTGTAAATAACTTGTTAAAGAAAAATAACAAGTAGGTAGGAATAAATCAGAAAAAGTGCATGAAGGGTTTCTAAACTCAGTAAACTTAGAAACTTCAACACATTGTCCTAGATATATTTTGCTAGGTTTATGCCAAACTTCCAACCCCAAGTAATAATGCATAAGCCCTGTTACCACTTAAACTAGCAGGGATCCAGGAGGGGATCCTATAGAGCAACTACTAGGTCAAGTGGCAACAATGGAGCAATAGCTCACTGTCACTTCAGCTATAGTTCCGTGCTCTTTATGGACTTTCACCGATGGGAGGAGACCCGATATAAGAGTTATCACAAGGATGAATATGTCAATAAATGGATGGAGAGTGATTCCTAGAATCTATACACAAGAGAGACTCAATTAAATGGCTTACTTGCTTAAGAAGAAAGGTGATAGGCTGTAACACATCCCCTTGTTTATATGCATTTTTTTTAACACCCAGTGATCGTGTTAGAGCTGCTCAACCTTACTTTGTTTGAGCCACCGAACTGAATCCTTTCAGTAAGTACATGCTATCTGCTCAAAATACTGAAGCCTTCCAATATCATCTTGCAAGGTTATAACTGTTTGAAAGGAGGTAGTGAAGTTTGAACTACACAGGGAAGCAACCTCCTACTAATATTTGGGGTGTGCATTGTCATCGATATGCCCTCTGGGCATAGCCTCAGACCATCAACCTATTGATGTGGTGAGTGTCCTTTCCATGGAGGGCCACACATCCTTATTACAAACCAAAGCTGCACCCATCTTGGTGCTGGAACTACATGCTGAGATTACATGGTATAGCTTAAGTTAAAATGTGAGAATGCCAGTGTGTTTCACAGCCCTAGAGTTATGCACCCCAACTCCCCTCCAACTGTGTGATCAGTTTGTGAACAAAGTCTGCAGGTTCATAACCAAATGATCAAACTGGGCTCGAAACTAACGGGTTCTCACTAGACTACAATGTATTTATATTCAGAGGAAGTTGTTCTCTCCCGTCTCTCCTCTCTAGGTGTCCTATACTTTAGCTTGTTTGTCATGTAGTTTGCAGTATACACAATTTAGATAGTAAGCATGGTATGCATTGAGTCATTGACCCCTAGAATGCTCCCAGCATCCACACCCTCCTTTTAAATTTGAAACAATGGACTCTGATTGAACCATCTGTCCTACCCCCTGAGGATTCTAAAAAGAGTTCTAACGTTAATTACCCTAATTCACAAATTCTGGATTGCTTAAGGTGATACTGCCCAACAATGAATATTCTGATACATTTCTGCAACAAGGTGGTGTCAAGGCCGATTCAGCATTATAATGTCGACATTTTCCTCAACTTGCCTTGTTTGCTGTCCTTAAAGTCAGTGACGAAAAGTAGCTGCAACTTTAATTACTTTGGTGGCTATCTAATAAATTGAAGTACTGGGATGCAACCTCTGAGCACAAATCAAATGACATACATGCATACAATGATAACTTTTCCATTCACATGAATTCAGGTATAATTGTAAACTTTCTATAACATCGGCTTAACAAGTACTAATAGAACAATAGGAGACCAAGCTCTCTACTGGGTTGATGACCTGGTTCATGGTAGGCATGTACATTCCAGCCTGTGCAAGTGACTATTTAGTGGGAATTAAAATAATGCCCATAAATACATTTGGATGCATTGGATTCTAGGTGAGGAAATCATAGCATGGTAGCAGTTTCGTATTTACAGAACAACCAACATGTTGTGCATTGACAAGCATCTTAATAACAAGAAAAAGTGTCTTATGACCAATGGCTATATAAAAATTGCTAAATCCCATGATTCTAAAGCCTTAAGAAGTCAAGCCATCATCTTATAACAAATATATTATTACATCTTTCACAAATGGCTGTCTCAAGATAAATGAGCAGAGACTGTCGCAAGTATAGTGTACACCACCCTTTCCATGACATCAGAGGCAATTCAATAAGCTTTAACTGCCTGTTCACCTGTAATAGGAGGAAAAATTAAGGAATGCCCCAGCTTACACAAATGGCCATTGTGGACTCCCACACAACAGAGTAAGTGGGAAGAATGGGATTATTGCTGAGGCCTGTGTGTCCCCAGTTAAAAAACAAACACTAACAATAATAACAATACCTTTCATTGGCATGGCCACATTAAAGTTTTCCCTGGTTGCTAGGTATTTTGCAATTACCTTAATGGCTCAAACTATAACACCTAATAAAATGCCACCATTTCACAGAAACTATACAAAGAAAAGTATAGAAGATGCTACCAAATGAATGAATTCGCTAGACTCTAATTGTCTACTGTATATGGATTCTACAAATATTTGTGCCCAAATTTACATGGTAGAATGCTATAATATCACTGTCTAAACAAAAATCAAGCTTAATTACCATAAATGGATGCCTACAACAAAATACACCTAGAAATGTCTTGTCTTACAGGCACAGGTGCATTAGCGATGTCTTGATGAATATCTCAAAAATACATGACTGCATACTAATGGAGTTGGACACCAAGCATTGTGAAATGAGGAGTGCCAAAGATTTATATTGATTTCAAAAAGCAGTGTTATTTAGAGCAGCAGAATATTATGGACGATAATTGCATCTTTCTTTTCTTGCCTTCCCTGAATCATAAAACCAGAGTATCATATCTCAGTGAGTAACATTTGAGTAGCATTAATGGTATGCAATTTGCTAATTGCTAGTGTATTTTTTCCCAATTATGATGGTCTCTGCTTTCACCATTCACACATATATTAAATAGTCTGTTTATGTAGTAAAAAAGATAACAAAACTATTTCACAGTTGCCACAAGTGTCAAGCTGTTGATTTGGGGTAGCATCAGATGTGCTCCAGCCACAAAATTTGGTGGAGAGGTTGGGTCACATGAGATTTCCAATACCCAGAAAGAGTTTGGGCAAATTCTAAACAGATCAGGAGATATTAAAATAATTAATATTTTTAATGGAGTCCCTAAGTCTAAATTCAAGGAAAATAAAATATTAATGTGTATTAATATGAATCTGTGTTAGAGTGGTCCAAAAGACATGGATCAAGCCAAATCTAATCTTAGCCGTTGATTAGGGACCTAATCTCGGTCGTTGAGATGTCAACAGGAAAAGTATAAGAGGAAGCTTGAGGGTCACTTGGAGAGCACACCAGAGGATCAGTCATTCTATTCTTTAGAGCAGGGTTTGCTAAGAGAGATAGAATCAGTGATCGGGAGAGTAGCTGAGGCGCATTGAGTACAAAGAAATAGAGAAGGCAGAGATTGTGCCGGGAGTGCAGCACAACAGCCAAGGAGGGTGACGCAGAGCCAGCAAGGGCTCACACAAGACCACACAAAGACAACCAAGTGCTGTGCAGAGCACCAGAAGGGCCAACGCAGCTAACAGAGGTTCCCAGAGTTGACGCAGGGCCTCTTGGGCCTGGCGTAGGCCTAGTAAGGCTGATGCAGGGCCAGTGTGAGATAGAGAAGGGCTGACGCAGTCCAGATTGGGCAGACGCTGGGGTTGCAGAAGCAGTTTTGTGCTGAGGAGCTGCCGGAAGTGTTTTCTGGGGTTTCAGCTAGGAGATTTCTCTCAAACTGTGAGGTATAGCTGCTAAGGAAATTCTCTGTTGGGTAGCTAGTTACGACACCCAGATTGTACTCTGATATTGCTTAATAAGAAAACCCTCAGATAGTTGCACCGGTTTTCTCGCATTGGGTTTTCCAAGGACATTGGTCCAAAAGTAATGGTGTCATGTGGTGTGTTTGTTCTTGTTTCTTTGCTGATATATTCGAAAGTACCCCATGGTTTGGTGAATGTAGTTTTGTGACGATCCTCCTTCTTAACCCATACTTGATTATATTCAGAAAAACCATCTAGCAATGACATCATTCCAGAACCAGTTACTCTTTGCAACATAGTCTCCATGTTTGGCAAAGGGTAATTATCTTTCTTACATGCTAGATTAAGGTTTCGAAAATCGACACAAAGTCTTATTGTACCATTCTTTTTCCTAACAATCACCAGGTTGGAACACCATGTTGAATGCCTTGTTTGAGCAATAATTCCTGTTGCAAGCATCTTTGAAAGCTCCTTTTGAACCAAAGGGGTTAACTTAGGATTTATTTGCCTAAGTTTTTGACGAAAGGGTTTAGCATTTTCATCTTTCAAAGGGATAGTGTGCTCCATGACATCTTCCCTATAACCCTTTAATTCATCATAAGAAAATGCTAAAACATCCCGATATTCACGAAGTAAATTGGTTAACTTTTTTCTTTCTTCAACATTAGTACCCTTGCCAATTTTGATAATATTTGGATCCCTAGAAGTACCAATGTTTAACTCGATGTATCCGCCTGGATCCATTTTACTTTCCTCTTTCATCTTCGTGGCATCATGCCGATCAAAGTGCTGTTCTAAAGAAACCACATTCCCAGGAGTAGGATTTATGATATTTTCATGATCATCAGACCCATCCTCCTTAGAATCTATCCGAAAATTTTCAAACTCATCCAAATTATCAAGAAAACGAATCACTTGTTTCTCATCATCAAAACTTGCCAATGCTCTGAGTTATCTGGAACAAAAGGCCTAAATATAACTTCCATTTTTATCTTATCCTTAATCAACTCATCAGCTAACTGCAAAGTAGAGGCAGCTACGGCAAGCTCATCTGGCGAACTATTCTGTTCTCTGGGGATAGCCTCAAAGTCAAGGGCATCAAGGTATTCCATAGTATCCCATACAACATTTCGATAATTCTTTAACCTTTGATTTTTACATGTAAATTTATTTTTAATCTGCATGATAATTAAGTCAGAATCTCCCTTGATGCTAAGCAACTTAACTCTTAAAGCCTTTGCCAACTCAAGACCCAACAACAAAGCTTCATATTCAGCAACGTTGTTGGTTGCTTCAAATTCCAATCGATAGGCAAACTTGAAAATATGACCAAGGGGTGATTTTAATACTATTCCTGCACCTTTACCATGCCTAGACGATGCACCATCAAAATACATGTACCAAACTTTATCCTTGAGATCCCTAATTTTTTTATCAACCTTATCATCGGGAAGAACTATGGAATTAGACAGGATAGCATAATTCCCAATGTTAGATTGTTCTTTAATTATCTCATTATGAGGTCTCTTAGGATCTTCAACATGGAATCTTCTCTCAGGCTCTCTATTAAGTCTCACAAAACCATCACCTTTAGGAGAAGGAATCATAGCATATGACCAATTCATTTGAATACCCCCTCCTAGATCAGAGGTCCATTTTTTAGATAAAAGCATACCCCAAGCATTAGGCACATCAACAACAACAATGTTCATAACAATCATAATGTCAGGGTAAACTGATAAATGAACTTGTAAATCCTTGATCAGACCATGAACTTCAATCTTTTTAGAATCCATGGCACATATATTGTAGTAAGGCCTAGAAACTCTTAAATTACGCTGTTCCATGACCCTCTTGGTCATGGCACAAGCTGACGCACCAGAATCCAACATGCAATTATTCAATTTATATCCATTAACCATCAAAGTAATAAAGAAAGGTTGATGATCCTTGTTATCTGAATCTAAACTATGCAAATATATAGGAGCATCCTGATAATCAGCCTCTGGTGCCTTCTGTTGAGAAACATTTACTTGAGGAGCTTCAATAGCTTTTAATAACTTAGCCCTTTGGGAAGGAATCTTCACAATCTCAGTGATAGGAACCCAGATTTTTGCATTATTAAACCAACTTCCCAAATCGACATCTAATCTAGAGTTTGAACCTGGGTTAAAAATTCGAGGGGGAATTTGATTTCCGCTTTGATCTTTATCCCTTCTTTGATAAGTTAAACCCTTATCTTTAGCAATTTCCATGATTCGCTCTGGAGAAGGCTTCTCACCATATAATTTAACCATCATATCATCTTCATTCTCAAAATTATTTATACTAAAAGTTGATGTGGGAGGCATAACATGTTGACTATTTTCGTTAACTTCCATCCAGTCTTCCATTGACAAAGAAAACTCTTTACCCACTACATTTATTTGAATACCTGCCCCAAACATTCCATTATCAAAAATCCTTCTAACTATGGGGCAAGTAGCCTCCTCATGAAGAGCATCACAAGCCCAATAATAAGGCGGAGCATCATCAACCAAATTAGTATGTTCAAGCGGATTAGGTGGTCTCTGCTCACTAGATTGACCTTTCTTCTGCCAATTATTATTTCGATTATTATTATTATTTCTAGGCTGGAAATTTTGCGTTTGAGCTCTTTCCATTTGGACCAACCTATTCTGCAAAGTAGTTATTTCCTTAGCATGGTTAGAGGTTAATTTCACTTGGTTAATCTCCATGTTTTCAATTTTTTGCAGTAATTTCTGAACAAGGTCATTATCAGATTCTTGAACCTCTTTTCCTTTAGGTTCTTTCAATTTTGTTGAAGCCCTAACAAAACTTGGGATTTCGGACTTCCCAGTTGCTGGCATGCTGCCTTATCTTTTTCAAGCTCTACTGCTAAAGCTTGACAATCCCTAAAATTAGGAAGTTTAGCACGTCTTAACTCATAAGAAGGCTCAGGGCGAAAGGCATCAATATAAAAGTCCTGAAGAGATTTATCAGTAGGTTTATAATCTTGAGGTAATTCCTTAATAATATCATTGAACCTCTTGTTAAATTCTTCTGCGGTCTCATTTTCTCTCTTTTTAATGATACTGATAGCTTTTACGAGATGCCTTCCTTCTCTTTTATCTCCATACTTTTCCTTAAAGGCATTAACAATCGATTGCAAAGAATCAAATGAGTATTGAGTTTTTTCCGTAAACCAATCTAAAGCATCCCCCTCCAAGGTAAGAAAGAAAAGGGTTATTTTTACATCTTCATGATTAAAATCAGTAGCCCTTGCATACTTACCTAGCCATGAACTAAAAGATTTTAGATGAGAGTTAGCACTAACTGCATTATTGCCTTGAAAGATAGGCAATTTATCCATCCCATGCTTTGGAATATCATTGGGATAACCTTGAATGTTAGCAAAGTTACAAGGGGCGAATATGTCCATGATGTCGTGCTCGACCAGGTTAGTGAAAAGCAAACGGATATCAGGGAGGGCTTCTTGTCTGAGATTGACAAGAAGCGTACGAGAAGAGAGTTTGTGTAATTGTACTTTGAGAGCCCTTTCAGGATCAGGAGCAGGATTAACCAAACTACTTGGATTTTTTCTAGTATACACTCTTGCAAAAGATAGATGAAGTGGAGTCGCCATTCAGACAAAAAGTCTAACTCGGAATAACTCGAAAGGAAGGAACCAAGGACATAAAAAACTCTATCCTCGGCAACAGCGCCAAAAATGTTGTCGCACAGAATGTCTAGGCATCGCGACAACGCTCAGATCGGGGGCTGTCACCCTAATCCCCAATCTCTCCGTTTAAGCTGTCTCCCTACAGCAGGCTAAGGGGGGTAGACCCTATGAAAAATGGAATGAAGAAGAGCTAGTTGGGAGCCAACCAGTTCGGGAGACACAACAAGGCGATCAAGTACTTGATTAAGGCTTAGCAAGACTTAGAATTTGATTAGATTTTAAACAGTTAATACCAGTGCCTTATGGAGTCAACGATCTTGCTAGGGAAATGAAGACCAAGTAATCGATTAGCGACTGTTGCTTAGATGAACGACTATCTTGTATGAAATGCAGATCTTAAAACTAGTGTGAGATGCAGGAATCTTGGTTGATTTTAGTCAAATGCCTACTTAGATTTTGAATCCTTCAATCCTTTCTGTGTTGAGCCTGATTTCGTAGTAATTGGCAGAGAGAAGATCAGGAGAAGCACACTAAGGTGTGATTAATGATACCTCTCTTGAACTTCTAACATACCTGGTGCCTTCGGAGCTGCAGAGAGCTGTGGCTCTGACGACTGCAAGGTCACCGTTTTAAGTACTATTAAAGCATGCTTCTCAAGAAAAGACGGATGGAGATCTATTTGTCTATCGACCAAGCTTATGCTTGGAAGTAAATTTTATCTATGCAAAGTTAACTTATATGCAAATGCACTGGAAGATGGGAAGGAGCTAGATTCGAGGATGGGGAAACACTTGCGTTGCTAAAGCCCAAATGAGATGCTCACTTTATTAGCTGAAGACTTAAAGGATAAACTCTTGAAGATATTACAATTAAAACACCAGCTTATTTCAAATCTTCTTGATACAATTTAGCTCAAAGAGAACAAAAACAACTTTGCAATTCGATATCAATGTCAATAAATGCTCAAAAGTATGCTTAGCTTAGGAAACAGAGATATGCGATCTATTATAATTCCACAACAAGATTCTTTAACAATCGCTTGAAAATATTTGCAAAATGTCTAGCATGTAACGAGCATTAATTAATCCAAGCAATGATGATAGATAGATGCAAGATATTCAACCGATGCACAATGTTCTAGCAATTAAATTTCAAGAGATACAAATACTTCTTAAACAACCATGAAATTTAAATGCTAACCATTTTAGATCCTAGAACTGGAAGATTTATGCTTAGTGACCCAAATCTAGGAAAATTTTCCTATAGTTAACCTTTAGATATAAAAATTTAAGCACATTCAACTATAGAGAAATGAAAAATACTAATACCACAAAAGTTCACCTTTAGATTTTATCCTTAGCACAAAAGACACCAAGAAGGAATTAAAAAATTGACAAATTTAGTTAGTCCTTTAGGAAATCTTTTTCAATATGCTAAGCAAGACTTAATGTGGTAAATGAGTAATTAAGATTTTTTTTTTAAATGTGACCCAAATAAATCAAAAGGTTCAATAATTTTTTAAATTTTTTAATGGGCCAGAGGCCACATAAAAAATTTAAAATCTTTTAACTCTAAAAATTTACTTTTGATTTAAAAAATTAGGATGTTTCAAAGCCACATAAAATAAAATTAATTTGAAGCCCCTTTTAACTTTTATTTTTAGTTTTTATTTAAATTTTTTAGGGTTTTTAGATTATTTAAATTTTTTTTTAAGATTTTTTTTTTGGTAAATTTTAATTCAAAATAAACAAAATAAAATTTTAAAATCAAAATGAAACAAAAAAAAAAAAAAAAAAACAAAATCGAACCCCTTTTTTTGTCTTTAGGTTTTTTAAATCAAATTTAAATGACACAATCAAAATCATAAATTAAACAACCAAAAAGACAAAAGAAAAGAAAATTGAATTCGAATAAAATCAAAACAAATAGGAATGAAGGCTCATAAAAAAAAAATCGAACAACCTAAAAGAAACCTAACAAAGTAAAACAAAACAAAGGTAAAATAAAACAAAAGCTAAGTCGTAAGTCACTATTGCTTTGCAGGTTGATGATAGAATGGTGAAAGGACGCAGGAGAGAGGATTCGATGGAGGGTTTAGTAGGTTAAGAGGACCACATGAGGAGGGCAAGGGAGAAACGATGGGGAGCAAGCAATGGATGAGGGACGCGGAGTTAACAACGAGTATATGGCAGGTTCGCTCGGAGAGAAGACAAGTTGGAGCTGCGATGAGGGAGAACAATGCAGGTTAGATGGGGAAGAGGAAAAGCGATGGCAGGTCCGAGTTAGGCAGATTATGTAGCGTTTTTTTTGAAAGGTTTTTGACAGCAGAGATGGAGCAGCGTGAAGACTGAGGGTATGGCAGCGGATTAGGGTGAGGGATTGCCGCAGGGTTTGAAGAGGAATGAGGGACTGCGTGAGGGTTTGAAGCTACAACTGTGGGCTTGAAGGAGTTTGCTACGGATAGTATGCAGATGGGCAGGTTAGAAAAATCGAATAAACCTGCTGGTGAATCGTTGACAGTAATTTTTTTCGAAAATCTCTTTAAAGAAGAGGAAAAACCCAGCAAGAATAATACCAAGGCAATAGAACAAATCCAAAATTTTCTGATAACTCCAGGAAGAAGAAGAAATTTTGAAGGCCTCAAGAAGGCAGCCCAAGCTCAAGACAAAACCAGAAAAACGAATTTCACACTTGCGCTTCAAATTTATCAATGAAAACCCTCGAATGACAGTTCCCAGATTTAAAATATTCCAAAACCCTTGGACTGCAAAAATAATGCTCTTGCAGAAACTGGTTTTGAGGCCAGATCTTACCCTCTAGGGCCTAGATCTAGCTTCAAAATCAAACTTCGCCTTCAAATCTGCAACCTATTCCTGAAAACACAAACACCCAGAACCCAAATATAAATGAAACCCTAGAAAACCTAGTTAGAAAAATAAAAAAATTACAGATCTATGCACAGGGACAACAGATCTATCAGATCTGGCGAGTGTGAGTCCAACTCCGCTCCCAGATCTGATAATCTAAGGCTCTTAAAAGCCAGATTTATCAATTTAGCACATTTTTTTTTTAAATTTTAATTTAAATGGAGGTGCTTCGCCCAAAACCCTTCATGCATCAACAATAAAATTTCTTATGATAAGCCCGGGATCCAATCAAGCTGGGCTCTTCAGAAAATACTAATTGGGAGTTGGCTGGTCCAACTGAAAACTTTCTCGAACGCTCGATGATCTTAAAAATCAAGAATTTCCTGCACAACTCAGTTCAACCATTAACATAGAGCGAGAAAACAATAATAAAATTCAGATTTAATAAAGATACCTGCTATTATATTCAAAACTTAAATTACCATTTAAACCCCAGTGATTGAACAAGATACTTGTGCTCAAATCATTCTTCAGAAAACTATCATCAATGGCTGAAAGGAAATCTATGCATGAAAATAACACATCTTACAACATTTTCACGAAGAGTAACACCAGCGGAAATTAACCCCAAAGTCTTTCTTTATTGCTCATAAAAAGATTACAAGAGAGCTTTCACTTAGCACACGACTTAGAGATCATTCCTCTCAACTGACAAATGACCTCCTATTTAAAGATAAATCTTTCAACGGCTAGTTTGAGTGATCCTCGTCGAAGCAATCTCGACCGTTGATGAGGATCAAAATATCTTTTAATCTCATCCGTCGAAATTTTGAATTATTGAGGAAATTTCGAAATTTTCAATTAAATGCATTTTAATTAATTCAAAAATTAAAATTTTGAATTATTTTCCTCAAAATTTTGACTTTGACTTAACCCCAGGGGCCAAAGGCTTAAAATTTAGCAAAATAATCACTTAATCTTAGTCCTTGGACCTCTTAAAATTTAATTTTTAAAGGACCCACGAATTTTGCCTTTAGAAGATTTAAATTTACCTAGGACCTATACTTAATTAAATTTCTAGCTTAGGATTTTAATTAATTTTGGCTAGAAAATTTAATTAATTAACCTATGAGGGGATAAATTATTTTTCCAACCCTCAAGGCACTTTACGTCATTATTTTCATATCTTTTACATCACAAGGGGGAAAACCCATCTGAAATAGACTCTCACAGACTACCCATTTCTGCGACACAAATATAATCCAACAGAGTAAGCAATTTGTAATAAAATAACCTAACCAAATAATTAGGATTATTCCCAAATCACTTTTACATAGACTCTATCTATAACATTAAGACTCGCCAAGATCTTGGTGACAAAATTCATTCCGGCTTTGGGCTAAGGATGAAGGAAAACTTTGCTGACCATCTGAGAATGGATCGGTGAGACAAAAATCCTCCCAAAATGTAGATCGTTACCAGAAAAATAGGTTTACCTAGGCAATTACATACATGACACAGATCTGCTGAGATTATTTACATCATACACATGCAGAATGGGTTTACATTATAACATGACAATTAGGCTGATGATGACAGTTGGACGACGCAGACACATTGATCAGGTGCTATCCCTTTTGTGATAAAAAGGGGGTGTACTGCTATGGGCCATTGACACGTAGTGGTCAATAGGTAGGAATAAATCAGAAAAAGTGCATGAAGGGTTTCTAACTAAGTAAATTTAGAAACTTCAACATGGTATCAGAGCGTGATTGCAGATCACTGGAGGACTAAAAGACATCAGCTGAGCGGAGCAATAGCTGTAAAAAACAGCTGTCCCGAGGTGACAGAAGCTGTTTCTAGCAGCGCAGAAACCAATAAGTGTGATGCGGAGCCAACGAGAGCCATGTAGAAGAAGTCGGGAGCTGCACAGAGCCTCAGAGAGGTCAGCGTTGCTGACGTAGAGGGCCAGAGGGATGACGCAAGGCATCCCAGGGCTGACGCAGACCCATCTGGGGTGACGCAGAGAGGGGCTGACGTAGTTCACAGAGAGGCAGTTGCTAGAGTCTAGAAGGCTACAGAAATATTGCAGAGTGGAGTTGGTGAGGTATTGTAGTCTGAATAGTAGCTAACAAAGCAAGGCCAGAGGAGTTGTTACCGAGGGTTTCTAGCCGAGGAACCTCGATCAGCAGTGCAGTTGCACAAGACGATTAGAGTAGGGGGCATCTCGACAAGCGACAGAAGGATTTCCAGGAGGGAAATCAGGACTCAGAGGGAGTCTAGAAGAGAACTTCTAGACGAGAATTAGAGACTCAGAGGAGTCGAACAGAGAGCTTCCAGGAGGGAAGTAGAGGAGCGTCATGGCACTACATGGGGTAAGGGACTAGGATAGACTGGACGGAGCATTGAACTTCGCAGTTTGGAAGGCCAAAATCTTATCAGTGCTTGACAAGAATCGTGTCAAGAACTTCGCCTTGAAGACGATAGCTATCCCAGTCGATCCAAATGATAATGACAAGTACGAAGAGGCGATGGTGAGGGCCAAGTGCATTATCCTTGACAGGGTCAAGGATCATGTGGTACCACATATAGCCGAGAAGGAAACGATAGTTGAGATGTGGGAGGCTCTCAAGAACCTGTACCAGCATACTTTTGTGCAGAGAGGAATGCTGCTCGAGAACCAGATGAGGTCGTATCAGATGAAGAAGGGTCAAACGATTAACTCCTTCCTTGGAGGACTGAATGAGAACCAAGATCAGTTGACTACTATAGGAGTGACACCGGATCAGGAACTTACGGTGAGGACAACACTGAACGTTGTCTCAAAAGAGTGGGAAGTGTTTGTCCAGAGAATCCTGGGTAGAGAGACTCCCCTACCTTGGGACGAGATGTGGGTAGCGCTTCGCCAGGAAGAGATCAGACGTTAGTCAAAGACAGGTAGCAGTAGCAAAGGGATCAAGGTCAAGCAGGAGGAGGAGCATGTGGCCCTAACATTTGAGGGAAAGCAGGAGAAGCGAAAGAAGAAAGATCTCTCCAAGATCAAGTGCTTCCACTATGGGGAGATGGGTCATTATGCGACTCAGTGCCCAAGGAAGAAGAAGGGAGAGTCTTCCGAGACTAAGGCAGCACCAGCATGGGCAGAGAAGGAAGTTTTGACAGATGATGACTATGCCATGAGTGCACACGCACCACTTGAGCAGAAGTGGGGAGACATCGAGCTGTAGTCAGGCGAACTACAGGCGATGAGGGGCAGGATCCTTGAGGTACCTAGCCTCTTGGATTAGACCTTGCTATGAGAGCCCAGACGAGGAGTAGCAGGACTGGCTGAGTGGGTAGAGACGGATGTGGATGGAGCGGTAGAGAGAGCTACAGTGTAGGAGTCCTGAGACAGCGCAAAGCTAGCAGGCTGTAGCAATGCGAGAGGCACAAGAGTGTTGCACTAGTGAAGGAAGGCACAGGGAGGTGTGCAACGGTGCAATATACATGGAGTTGTTGCAGCAACGCAGAGGTCAGAGAGGGAGCACTTGTCAGCGACAGAGGGAGCTTCAGCATCAGTGGGTGTCTCTAGCCCAACAGGAAGGTTAGTTGGGAGATCAGTTACTTACTTCTCAGTAACTGAGTTGCAATGTAGCAGTGGGCATCATGATGCAACATGATGAGAGATGCATTGCTGGGAGGAAGGACCAACAACAGCATGGAGAGGGAGCTGTTGTACAAATGCAGCAGTGGCAGTGGCAGAACCATGGGCAGTAGTACAGGAGGCAGTAGTGCAGAGGATGTTGGGCAGGAAGGCCTAGCATCAGCATAGGTACCGATGCCGGATGATCAGAGTAATACTCAGTGAGGAGTATTGCTAGAGCACAGTCCTCGCTAAGAGGGAGTGTTTATTTGGGGTAGCATCGGATGTGCTCCAGCCATGAAATTTGGTGGAGAGGTTGGGGCACATGAGATCTCCAATACCCAAAAAGGGTTTGGGCAGATTCTAAACAGATCAGGAGATGGAGTCCTTAAGTCTAAACTTATGGAAAATAAAATATTAATGTGTATTAATATGAATTTGTGTTAGAGTGGTCCAAAAGACATGGATCAAGCCAGATATAATCTTAGCCATTGATTAGGGACTTAATCTCGGCCGTTGAGATGTCAACAGGAAAAGTATAAGAGGAGGCTTGAGGGTCACTTGGAGAGCACACCAAATGATCAGTCATTCTATTCTCTAGAGCGAGGTTTGCTAAGAGAGATAGAATCAGTGATCGGGAGAGCAGCTGAGGGGCATTGAGTACAGAGAAACAAAGATGGCAAAGATTGTGCCGGGAGAGCAGCACAATAGCCAAGGAGGGTGATGCAAAGCCAGTAAGGGCTCACGCAGGGCCATGCAGAGACAGCCAAGTACTGTGCAGAGTACCAGAGGGGCCAGCGCAGCTGACGCAGAGGCTCCCAAAGCTGATGCGGGGCCTCCTGGGGCTGACACAGGGCCATTGTGAGACAGAGAAGGGATAACATAGTCCAGATTGGGCAGACGGTGGGGTTGCAGGAGTAGTTTTGTGTTGAGGAGCTGTCGGAAGGGTTTTTCGGGGTTTTAGCCAGGAGATTTCTCTCAAACTGTGAGGTATAGCTGCTAAGGAAATTCTTTGTTGGGTAGGACAGTTACGACACCCAGATTGTACTCTAATATTGCTTAATAAGAAAACCCTCAGATAGCTGCACCGGTTTTCCCGCATTGGGTTTTTCCGGGGACATTGGTCCAAAGATAATGGTGTCATGTGGTGTGTTTGTTCTTGTTTCTTTTAGTTGTTGATCTCTAATATGTTGAGCATGCACTGGTGTTTATTTTCAGTATTTACTTTGTAAATAACTTGTTAAAGAAAAAATAGCAAGTAGGTAGGAATAAATCAGAAAAAGTGCATGAAGCGTTTCTAAACTTTGGAATATATCAGACAAAAGTGCATGAAGGGTTTCTAAACTAAGTAAACTTAGAAACTTCAACACAAGCAACTGTTATGGTATGGCTTCTTTATGCCACTTATTGCACAGTGGGCAATATGGAACAATTTACAGAGACAACATTCTGTTAACCTGATTACTAGATCACAATCAGATTTGGTATTGGTGCACAATCAATAATGCCAGTCAAGTATCAAGTGTCTCAATTCTGGGGAAGTAGGGATCACCTTCCATAATTGTGAATGGTCTAGATGAAGCATAAGTGTGGCTAGCTTGGTAATTGGTCCCTAATTTACCACCCATCCATTGACAGACTGCCCATAATGCATCTGCTACCCCCAAGCCTGGGACCAAATCAGGGATTACAGAGACTTATCCTGCCTCCACCCTGTATAACCCATTAGGCCTTTACCGAGATTCTAGAGGCAGTCTCCTCCACCCAACTGTCATTGAGGGACTCCAGAGACCATATTTCTCCACCGCCACTAGATTCAAAGGTTTCATGAATTCTCTCCACCCTTGAGGGACTCCAGAGAGCTACACTATCTTGAAACTATAACCATCATACGTCCACCCTATGTTGGGAGTCCGCTGAAAAATTCAAAGTAGGTTAGTTGATTGGCCTCCACCCAAGAGGGATTCCAGAGCGTAGTAAGGACATTTATCTAAATGTAGTAAGAATTAATGGAATATAAATTCATTCATTACAGTCACCATAATAATTGTAAATGTCGACCCATCTAAAGTGAGAAACGTTTTTCTTTGTAAAAACAAAGTGGTTGGTTGATTCATAAAACCCAAAACAAAGAGCAGTGGACCAAGTACATGAATACTTTTTTGTTCATACAACAAAGAACAATTTTATCAAGTATGCAAACCCTTGTTCTGAAATATACTGCAGGCAATGTGAACACAACTTAGCTCCACTACCTGATTAACCATTCATGGAACATAAAATGCACTAGATTCTTTAACTTGTATTTTCTCATGAAGCATGGACGAAATACATTTTCTAGTTTGAAATTATACAAGTTTGAAACTCTAAAACAAAACCACAACTCATCTTTGACATTTATTATTGTAGTGTGATCCTTAACACTTTGATATGTATTAGTTACTTTTCTTGCTAAAATCACTGTAATGATTGGAGGCGTTAAGTTCATGAACTTACCAAATCCAATTTGTTGACTATAAGAGAAAAATACATGAAAAAGTGTTGACAGGGTTTTCTTCATCATTTTTTCCCTCTTTTCAAAAAGGCTACGCTTCCCTTCTACCCTAGAGAAATTAATGCCAGACTAGCAATAACAACCTAGGGCTTATAATAATCCATCCATTCACTCTACACATAGGAAATTTAGGGGATTTCATTATTTGTAAAAGCAGTGCAAACAGTGAAATTGTTAGAGAAACTCACCTCTGCACTGCTTCTTTCCAAACCACGCAAATTTATCTTGATGCCTCACTGACCCGTGCACCCTCCTTTCCTTTTCTTCCTCTTCGAAATTCTCCTCTCCCTTAGTGTCTCCCTGCCCCGTTTCCTCTTCCTTTTTCTCATCTGAAGTTTGGCTGTGGTTAGTTAGATCCCAGCCTGGCGCAACTCCTCTAGACCAACAAAAATATTCCACTTGTCCTTGGCATTCAAATTTTTGTGGTGGTTCTCCCAGTCATCATTAGCCAGTCTTGCAAGCCAACCATCCTCACGCCATTTTGCCCCTTTTTTCCTTGCTTGTCATTTGCCCCAATCAACACGTCCACCTCAACCCTGGAATTAGTTCTCCCTTTGACTCAACCCATATTTTAATTTAGTTAATTCACAAAAGGTCATATTTAAGCCTAGGTTAAGAGGATATTTAAGCCTAGGTGTGGGGAATATCCCTTGAGAAGAAGCTTCCTTGACCTAAGAATCCTTGTGGAGAAATGACATCTATGCAATCCTTGTGGAATTTGGGTTATAAAGTTGTGTGATCACAAAGAACCGAAGCGGGCCCAAACTAGGTCAAGGATATGGAGTTGATCAACACTAGAGGGGCTTGACCTATTTAGGGAGGAGAATAGGATCAAATGACATTCTCTTTTGAATTTCAAATGCAATGATCCAAGTGAGGACACTAACCCAAATCAACCTAGGGAAAGAAATAGTCTTATGGCTAGGGCTTGCTATATCTCAGAATTTCATTGTCAAATTTGCCTTAAACTTGGAGGACCTCTGAGAAAACCCCAGTGCAGTAGTGGACCAAAATTCAAGGGTTTTGAATGGCTACTAAGGATTTTGCTTAATGCCCTAGGTGACTGGTCTGAAATGATCATATGTTAAACTGAAATAGAATTGATTAATGCCAACAATGAACTGAATGTTAACTTAAAGTGCTTTAACTGTGAGAACTGTTTGAAAGGAAAGACTTTATGACAGATGAGAAACATAAGCAAGATGAACACAGAAGTGAAAAGCAGCAAAAACACAACAATACTAGACAACAAGATTGATTACGGAGTTCGTCCCTGATGGACTATGTCTCCGGGTCCGCTTTCAAGATGGGCGACCACTTTATTAGGTTTGAATATGAGGTCGATTACACAACAAATTAACCAGAATGATTGTGCACGTAGGCACTTCTGGTCACTGTCACAAGAAAGCTCTCTGAATTAACTTTCCAACACCTGTCACGGTTCCCAATTCCGACTCTCAATGATCCTGTTACATTGAAAACAAAACTGCCTATAACCTCTAGAATCTGCATACAAAACTCTAAAACCACTCTATGACTTCTTCATGACCAAAAGGATGAATTTAAAGAGTTCAAGGTTTTGTTTCGAGCTTCCATGGCTAAACATAGCATCTGGTTAAGCATTAATCCTCATATGGTCTCGGTCTTACCACTAGAGGACACCTTAGGCCTAGTCACATGGTGGTTGCATTAGTTTTAGACCGAAAGCAACAATAACAAACCCAAAATAAAACTTTGGATAAAACATATCCCACTGACGGTCAGTAAACGACGCAGAAGTTGAGCGGTTCCCATGTGAATAGACGCGGTCTAACCACAAGCTGCCACTTGGCCACTGATCCCCGACAGTTTTGGATCACTGATGGTGACAGTGTCTTGTGAACAACGCACCCCTTTGGTATCCCTTTTTGAACAACGCACCCCTCTGGTAACCGTAGCGGAGGTATGACATGTGAACAGGGGATTCACCGCGCAGTCAGAGTAACCGTTGAACAACTGACAGTCACTGTGTAGTTTGCCGCAACTGTCAGAGGGGTGCGCTATTCAGAAGACACCGTCATTGTTGGTTAGCCGGAATTGTCGCGGATTAGTGACCTACTAGGGTTAGGCCTAGAATTCGAAGAGATGAGAAAAAGAGGGGTAATTTTGACCAGCAAAGGGATGCGAGGATCAATGCCTTGGTTCTTGGGCTTAATGGAGTCAAGATACATCTAGATCGAAGATTTTTTTATGCTAAGGAGCCCGAATTTACCCTCGCTAGCCTTCCCAAGTGCAACAACTAGGTTATCAGGGTTTTATACTTCAAATTTGCAAAGGAGATGAAGCTTCGAGGTCTTTCAACCTATGAGGTGCCTCTAGGAACATTCACCCACTCCCTAAAAGAATTTCGCATTACTTTAACCCATACAAGAATAATGATAACAATACCATGCATTAAACAAGTAAGATAAAAATAATAACATTAAAATTTCAGTTACATGAGAGAGAGTATATCCATTTATCAACTTTGCATTAGAAAGAAGCTCCAAAGACAATAGCGAAAATCCAAACATCATAGTGCATCAAGAAACTCCCAAATTTTCATCCCAGAAACAAGTGCGAAAATCTCTCAAGAGATATACTAATCCTATCCATGTGATGATGAGAGGAATGAATGAGCCTCTCATCTATTTATACAATCCATATGGGGGTTCAAATAGCCTAATTAGCCTAATAATGCCCTAAATAATAAAATAATGTACAATAATGATATGACTTGGTGACAAGTCCACCAAGATAGCTCCAAAATAGAAAGATAAGCCTCTCGAGAGGGATAAATAGTAAACATAATGAGTCGTTGGGCCATTGAGAAGGCCTAGTGGAGTCCAAAGTGTGCTAAGGTGTGAGAATAGGCTCCAAACATAGTGAATAAGGGGTTGGCCCCTTGATATCCAAGCAAGCCACATGTGGTGTCCCTAAGTGGGTGTGGGGGCACAATGACATCCTCATGGATCTCCAAGTGGATTGATAATGCCTGTAGACCATCTGCAAGGGCTAGGATGATGACATAAGTCCTCCCTTTGTCTTCCGCGGTGAGACACATCTTCATTTGGACCCTAGAACGTATGCAAATATTGTGTGGTACAAGTGTGAAGCCGACTAGGCATGGTGATCTGGGTGCATCATCCTCATCCAAAGGCGGAACACGAGCAATCATTGAATGGTGCTGGGGATCAATGAAGTGATCTCTGCTATGGTGGAGGCCTATGGCTCTCTACGCTCACCCTACAAGTGCCAATGTGATTTGGAGGGCTTGGACCCCATATAGGGAGACCAAACCCCAAATGGAGACCCACTTGCGATCCTGCATAAGGTCCAATGCGTCTCCTCGCCTTCCAGTACAGCAAACCATTAGAGTAATCAAGTAAAAGACCTTACAAATCATGAAACACAAGTGGATAGTTCATAATGGCATGCCCTTCCATAGTGGGTTTTGGCATGTACAGGTGTCTCCAAGTGCAAAAGGGGGGTTAACCAAGGACCCTATTAGGAGGTTTCAACCTCTAAAGGGGGTGACATGTCCATGGTACATCCATCCAATGGTAGGTGGCATGTGATATAGTGATGGAATGGAATGGGGGTGAAGGGGAAGCTCTGGGCCACATGCCATGGTACAAGGGTAGCTAATATGGGGAAGCCCACACTTGAGTATATGAGTGTAGGAGGGAGCAATCGTGGTACATGAGTTACCCCGGCCTTTGTTTTTCCACCCTTCTTCATATGCCTTTTGCCTTTTATTGATTTTTCCTTATAACTACTCGAGGTTCCAGGGGATGAGAGCATGATGTGTAGGATACAATAGTAGATACCCCCTTTAGGTGGGGTAGTTCATTGCCCACCAGGGGTTGGGACAATCATGGGTTCTTTAATGATGGAGGGGGCTCATCTAGGGCCCATAGGAACTAGGGTGATGGCCATGGATAAGGGTTAGAGCTCATGTTTGGCTTTTGCCCACGTGCTAAATTTGTATGTCCCAACCATCTTTTGCATTTTATGGTACAATTTCCTATTGAGAGTGGCCAAATATCTTTTCTTTTTAGCTACGTCAACCTCCGGGGCATCGTTCTAGACCCGACCCAAGGTGTGGACAAGGGGGTGGGGGGGGCTAACTCCTTGTGGATCCAGTGGACAAATGTGGATCCGGATGGAAAAATGATGAATGGGGTTGTAATAAGTGGAGGGGAGCAATGTATATGGTATCGGTAAGCGAGACCATGTGACGAAAATCAGGGTTTTCCATGTAGTGCCATCGCTAAAACGTAGTGGCCAATAAAGGAGATCCCACGGGACTAGAATACAAGGTTAACCACTAAAGGGCAGAGGAGACAAGAGTACAAACCTAGTCCACTCTTTCCGCCGAATAGCCCCACTAATCCATGCCCAAAAGTGTCCATGATAAATAAACAAAAATACTGAATCACACAATGATAAGCCATACCTTCGGGTTTGGAAGTGTTAAAATTGGCAACTAGGGCCAAACTCCATGTGGGTCACCTTATTCATGGCAACTGATATTTTCCTTAGATTCCTCTTGTCGAGAGGTGTAGGATTGATCTAAAGATCATTCGATTTCGACAAGTAATTATGGAGATATGAATTTATTTGTATTTACTTGACAAATTGTCAAGGTCGGCCAACAACTAAATGTGTGGCACACATGCCCAACAAATCATATAAGTACAAGTGAGGTTGAGTCATTATCAACTCATCTCATCTCACATCTTCTCTCTCTCCTACGCATTAGAAGAGCCTCTCTCTCTCACACGTGTGGCTGAAGAAGGAAGACGCTGATTTCTGGCTAAGGCAGCGTTGACTTGGGTTGACCTAGCTGCAGATGGGCAGATTGGATTGCATTGACCAGCGTAGAGACCTTCTTGACTGTGGTTCAGGTTGGGCAACCTCTCCTAGGCTAGCCGTAGTTCTATTCAGCTCTTTTGACTAGGTTTGACCATTCCTTTGACTTGCATTGACTGTCAAGACGCTGCTGCAGGTTTGACCAGATGTTGACCAGATTTTGACTGCTGTTTGACTGAGTATTGTGCACTGTTTCGGGCTGCTAAAGTTGGTTGTTGAAGACCGAGTTCATCAAGGTTGACTAGAAGTCAATCCAACGCTGTTTTGACCAAGCTTGAATTTGCTGATTTAGGGTTTGCTGTTGCTGTTATAAAATTACAGAATTCTGAATTGTACTATTTCTCTCTGCTGAACTATTGAAGATTAAAGAAGAATTGATCAAAGGGTTTCCCCGCATTGGGGTTTGTCCCTGGCTAGCCGCCACATCTTGTGTCTCTTGTCTTGGCTTGTTTTCTGTCGATCGTTTAATGTTCTATCTGCACTTTACTTTATGTTTATGTGATTGCTAAACAATGGCTAATAAAAAGATTTGAAGTAAACTGCTCTAAGCATAGAACATACCATAATTTAACATGGTATTGGCGCTGAGGTGAAGACAAAGCCCAAGCAAAAGCAAGAGCAAGAGCAATCACCGAAGGCTATTGAAGCTATCTCAAAGACTTCATGGGGTCCTCATCACACTTCCCCGCTGAAGACAAGCTCCGTGAGAAGTCTGACTATCACGGATGGAAGATGTCTCTTGATCTGACATTAGTAGAGCAGGAAGTATTGGACCATGTTAGAGGTAGAATCGTTGAGCTTCCATCAAATGCATCCGCTGCTGCTAGGAACAAGTGGACCAGGGGAGAAGTCAAAGCAAAGAAGATAATCCATTACTCTATCGACAAGCGCTTGGTGGCCTATGTTTCCGAGCTGACCACCTCCAAGGAAATCTATGATAGACTAGTGAGTTTATTTAAAGTTAATGATGCAAATCAAGTTTTGTTCTTTAGAAATAAGCTGAAGGAAATTAAGAAGGGCAAAAATGAGAGTATACAAGCATATTTCTTGAGGATCACTGAGATCAAGAATGATCTCCTATCAATTGGGGAAGTAGTTCCTGACAGAGAAATGACTATCACAACTCTCGGAGGGCTCCCATCTGAATGGTATATATTCAGAACCACTCTCCTCAACAATAATGTAATTCCTGGATTTGAGGAATTGATGGCGAGATGCATTCAAGAAGATACAAGGATGGAAGAACATGAAATGCCTGCACTTAGAGGCAATCCCTTTGCTTTCTCCTCTCATTCTAAAAGGAGAAACTATTCTGGGGCTAAATCCAAAGGAAAGGCCAGACCTAAGGGTGGAAGAAAAGAACGATGTTACAATTGCAACAAAATGGGCCACTATGCGAGGGAGTGCCTTGATAAAAGGGACTCACATCATGATGATGGTCAAAATCACTCTAGTGGCAATGAAAGGAATGGCAGGTTCAATGGAAAAATGAATGTCGGAAATCAAGGAAGAGGTCAACCCTCCAAGAAGGCAAGAAACTCCAGGTATGAATCTAACGTTGTTAACAATAAGCAAGATGAATATTATCTACTAGCGACCCTCTCTACTACTGCTCCCCCGGACTCGTTGGGAAATTGGCTTATTGATAGTGGTGCCTCAAGACACTTCACTCGTTACAAAGAAGCTCTCTCTAATTTGATAGAGAAAGAGACCAAACTGGAAATTGTTCTTGGGGACAACTCTAATTATCCCGTGAAAGACGTAGGGAATGTCATTCTGCAATTGAATCAGGGTAATACAATTCATTTACAAGAAGTCCTATATGTACCTGATCTAAAAAAGAACCTGGTGTCCATTTCGGCAATGGAAGACAAAGGCTACAAGGTGGCCTTCATCGATGGCAAGGTATGTGTATGGAAAAAGAATTTCAAAGATGCTTTCACTCTTGGGTTTCGAGTTGATTCATTATATCAGGTTGGAGGAAGTTTGCTAGGTGTCATGTCTTGTGACACATCTCTTCAGTCCAAACTATGGCATTGGAGGTTTGCTCACCTTCATTATAAAGCTCTACTTGATGTGAGATAAATGGTGACAGGGATGTTCGAATTCAATGTAGAGCAAGAAGGTGTATGCCCGAGATGTGCCAGAGGAAAGCTCAAAAGGGGACCATTCCCCTCAAGCCATAGCAAGACCTCCGATATATTGCAGTTGGTTCACTCAGATATATTTGGTATGATGCCTGTGAACTCCTTGGGAGGATATTTATATTACCTCACTTTTATAGATGATTATTCTCGCAAGACTTGGATATACTTCTTAAAAAAGAAGGATAAAGTGTTCTCCTAGTTTCGTCACTTCAAAGCCTTGATCGAAAATCAAACCAAAAAGAAGATCAAGATCTTAAGGACTGATAATGGGACTAAGTATGAATCCAATGAGTTCCATGACTTTTGCAAAGAGGCTGGAATTTAGAGGGAGACTACAACACCATATACTGTTGACCAAAATGGTGTGGCGGAAAGGAAGAATTGTACGATTTTGGAAGTTGTCTGTGCTATACTCCATGATCAAAGACTTCCAAAGTTTCTATGGGCCGAAGCTACGAATACCACTGTATATGTGCAAAACCGATGCCCTCATCAAGCATTGGGTTCCAAGACTCCCGAAGAAATGTGCATTGGTAAGAAACCTGACGTATCTCATTTTAGAAATTTTGGAAGTCCTGTATATTTTGATGTGCCGAAGGAGAAAAGGAATAAATTGGGTGCATCTGGAAAGAAAGGAATCTTCGTGGGCTATAGCGAAAATACTAAGGGCTATATAATCTATGTGGCTGGTCAAAGGGAAGTCGAGATTAGCCATGATGTCACCTTTGACGAAGATGTGGCTCTTAGCAAAGTTGACAATCTTCCTACTCTAAGGGGATCTAAAGAAGGTGACACCAGGGAACTGAAGGAAAATGAAGATGAGATTATGCCCGATGTGGAAGAACCTATGGATCCTATTGATCCCCTTGTTGATTTGGGGTAGCATCGGATGCGCTCTAGCCACGAAATTTGGTGGAGATGCTAAGGCACATGAGATCTCCAATACCCAGGAAGGGTTTGTGCAGATTCTAAACAGTTTGGGAGACATTAAAATAATTAATATTTTTAATGGAGTCCCTAAGTCTAAAGTTAGGGAAAATAAAATATTAATGTGAATTAATATAAAACTATGTTAGAATGGTCCAAAAGTCATGGATCAAGCCAGATCTAATCTTAGCCGTTGATTAGGGACTAAATTGTGAAAATTCTATCATTGCAGCAACTGATTTACTTTTTCTTCTTATTTCATCATAAGTTATTCATGAAATTACCTCAACAAACATTAAAATAAATATTGCTGCAATTATCACATCGTAATACAGAAACAAAAATATGCACACATTGACACAATTATTTTGGACTAATGTCCCAGGAAAAACCCAATGTGGGAAAACCGGTGCAACAAGGGAGGATTTTATTATTCAGCAATTTTCTTGTACAACATGGTGCCAAACTGGCTTACCCACAGATAGACAAACTTCCAGCATTGTAGGGCCTACTGACCTTTGCGTCAGACTGAAACCCTCTGCGTCAGCCTACTGAGGTTTTGCGCAACCTCTCTGGGCTTCTGCGTCACTTCTGCAACCTCTGCATGGATGACACAGGTCGTTCTGGCTCTGCGCAGTCTCTTCTGCCTCTGCGTGGCTTCCTCTGGCTCTGCGTCTGCCTCTTCTGCGTTGATCTCTCGTTTCTCCGTTCCATACTTGCTGCCTCCTAATTGCTCTCCAGAACACTAGTTCAATTTCTTAGCAAACCCCGCTCCAGAAATTGAACTGACTAGTCTCCCTTAGTGTGTTCTCCAAGTGCCCCTCAAGCCTCCTCTTATACTTTTTCTGTTGACACCTCAACGACCGAGATTAAGTCCCTAATCAACGACTAAGATTAGATCTGGCTTGATCCATGTCTTTTGGACTATTCTAACACAGATTCATATTAATACACATTAATATTTTATTTTCCGTAAATTTAGACTTAGGGACTCCATTAAAAATATTAATCATTTTAATATCTCTTGATCTGTTTAGAATCTGCCCAAACTCTTTTTGGGTATTGGAGATCTCATGTGCCCCAACCTCTCCCAAATTTTGTGGCTAGAGCACATCCGATGCTACCCGAAATCAACACTCCCTCGTAGCGAGTACTATGCTCTAGCAATACTCCTCACTGAGTATTACTCAGATCATCCGGCATCGGTACCTGTGCTAATGCTAGGCCTTCCTGCCCAACATCCTCTGCAATGTTGCATCCTGTACTGCTGCCCATGGTTTTGCCATTGCCACTGCTCCATTTGTACGACAACTCCCTCTGAATCCGTGCTGCTACTAATCCTTTCTCCCAGCACTGCGTCCGCATTGCACCTTCCTCTGCATCTGTGCTGTTGTTGGTCCTTTCTCCCAACACTGCATTTGCACTACAACTCCCTCTGCATCTGTGCTGCTGTTGGTCCTTTCTCCCAGCATTGCATCTGCATTTCAACTCCCTCTTCATTCGTGCTGCTAATACACTACTTTTGAAAGGGGTTCTTTACCATCCCCATCTTTTCCTTGAAGTAGTCAAATTTTGACTTTCCAAGGGCCTTAGTGAGGATATCTGCCACTTGTTCCCCTGTAGGAGTGTAGCTCAACTGTACAGCTCTACGTTGGACACAATCTCTGACAAAGTGACACCGGATATCAATATGCTTTGACCTATTATGAAATACTGGATTCTTAGAGAGTTTGATGCAACTCTGATTATCACACATGATCCTAGTCGCCTCCATATTTCTTCTGAATAGGTTTACCAGCAGTTTTCTAAGCCATATGGCCTCACACGAAGCTGTGCTTGCTGCCATATATTCTGCCTCAGACGAGCTCAGAGCCACGAACTTCTGTTTCCTACTGCACCAGGGGTTATTTTTGATCCAATGTTGAAACAGTACCCAGAGGTACTTTTCCGATCCACTGAACTTCTTGCATAATCTGCATTAGTAAATCCACTCAACCTGATATCCTTCCCCTTGTTGTACAAAAGCCCATAATCAACTGTTCCCTGTAAATACCTGAGAACGTGCTTGGCTGCTGCCGAGTGAGACCTCTTTGGTTCCACAATGAACTGACTGAGGGTGTTGATAGCGTAGCAAATATCTGGCCTGGTTTTGATCAGATACATCAGGGACCCTATGAGCTGTCGGTATAGGGTGGGATCCACATCTGATGCATCAATCTTCTTCCAGTTGGTGATCATTGGCGTAACCATTGGTCTACAGTCTCCCATCCCAAACCTTTTCAAAATTTCTGTAGGATACCTTCCTTGCACAAGGAAGATTTCTCCTTTTTGCTGCCAAACTTCCATCCCTAGAAAATAGTGCATTCGTCCCAAATCCTTCATATCGAACTATGTGGCTAGATTCTTCTTGCAGTGTTCAATGAGTCTAGATGATCCTGTCAGGAAGAGATCATCCAATTATAATACTAAGATAAGTGGCTCGCTCTTTACGACCAGATAGTAGAGATTCGGGTCCGCGTCACTCTTGACAAACCCCATCTTCTGCATGTAGCCATCTATTTGATCATACCACCCTCTTGGTGCCTGCTTCAGCCCATACAAGGCTTTCTTCAGTCTGCATACATGAGACTTCTTCTCATGAGTTTCAAAGCCCTCTGGTTGTTCAATGTATACTTCTTCTATTACCCCGATCAAGAATGCCATCTTGACATCCATCTGATGGATCTCCTATCCCATCTGGGCTACAAGAGATATCACGGTCCTATTAGATGTATACCTGGCTACCGGGGTGAAGGTTTCCTCATAGTCAATCCCTTTCTTTTGAACATACCCCTTAGCCACAAACCTGGCCTTGTATTTTTCAATATTGTCGTCTGCAGCATATTTGATTTTGTAGATCCATTTTGAACCTACCACAGATCTGTTTTGAGGCCTTGACACCATCTCCCAGACATTGTTTACCATTATGGAGTTATACTCCTCCACCATTGCATCTAGCCAGACCTGATGTTGGGCTGCCTCCTTGAAGCCAACAGGCTCTCCATCCTCAGCTACTAATGCCTGATACCTGTCTGGCTGTTTTCGCTCCCTTTTACTATTCCTTCGCTCTCCGATGAAGTTCTCTGCATCACGCAGAATTTGATGAAGTTCCCTACTGGTTCTTCCTCTGCCAACAGGTGCTTCTGTTTGCTCCTCTTCCTCATCCTGAGAATCTTCCTGATCTGAGGAAGGATTTTTCACTTCCGTTGGTTGAAGATCTTCTCTAGACTGCTCCTTGGAAGGAATTTCGCGAGATCTTCTGAAAGCTCTGTCCTCCATGAACTTTACATCTCATCGTACTACTGCCTTCCTGCTCCCTAGAAGACAGATCCTATATGCCTTAGCGTTCTTGCTATATCCTGCCAGATACCCCTTTTCTGTAGTCTGATCCAGCTTCTTCCTTTTTTCTTCGGGTATGTGACAATATGCCAAACTCCCAAATATCCTGAAATGACTGACTTCAGGTGTCTTCTCAGTGAAGACTTTCTCTAGAGTAATCTTGCCCAATGCCCGATGAGGAGTCCTGTTCTAAACGTAGACAACTGTGTTGAATGCTTCTGCCCACAAGAATTTTGGCATATCCTGATCATACAACATGGCCCTAGCTGCTTCTACAATAGTCCTGTTTTTTCTTTTTGCCACCCCATTCTGCTCCGGATTGTAGGGAGCTGTCCACTCTCTTCTAATGCCCTCCTTAGCGCAAAAATCAGTGAAGTACTTATCGACATATTCTCCACCTTTATTTCAGCGCAAGACTTTTATTTTTTTACCTGTCAGATTCTCCACTAGAGCCTTGAACTCCTTGAATCGACTGAAAACCTCACCCTTGGTTTTCAAAAAATAGATCCAAGTTTTCCTCGAGTGGTCATCAATGAAAGTAAGGAAATACTCGACATCGCTGAGAGCTTCAACGGACATAGGTTCGCAGATGTTTGAGTGTATCAATCCTAGTACACCCTTGGCCTTGTGGTTGCTTCTAGGAAATGCCGCCGTGGCATACTTTCCTAGAGCGCATCCCCTGCATACATCATCTCGTTCCGTACTCAGATCTGGAACTCCTGTTACAGTGCTATAGAGAATTCTCAGAGCTCCATGGTGCAAGTGACCCATCCTTCTGTGCCATAGTTCGTTCAAGTCTTTGTCCCCATGACTGCCTATTAGTGCCATTGGAGATTCTAGTTGTAATCTACACAAATTGACACAATTATTTTGGACTAATGTCACTGGAAAAACCCAATGTGGGAAAACTGGTGCAGCGAGGGAGGATTTTATTATTCAACAATTTTCTTGTACAACAGGGTGCCAAACTGGCTTGCCCATAGATAGAAAAATTTCCAGCACTTTCCTAAACACAGCGTAGGCCCTACTGACCTCTGCTACAGCCTGAAACCCTCTATGTCAGCCCACTGAGGCTCTGCGCAACCTCTTTGGGCTTCTGCGTCACTCTTGCAACCTCTGCGTGGATGACGCAGGCCCTTTTGGCTCTGCGTAGTCTCTTCTGCCTCTGCGTGGCTTCCTCTGGCTCTGCGTCTGCGTCTTCTGCGCCGATCTCCTGTCTCTTTGTTCCATACTTGCTGCCCTTTGACTGCTTTCCAGACCACTGGTTCAATTTCTCAGCAAACACCGCTCCAGAAATTGAACTGACTGGTCTCCCTCAGTGTGTTCTCCAAGTGCCCCTCAAGCCTTCTCTTATACTTTTTCTGTTGACACCTCAACGACCGAGATTAAGTCCCTAATCAACAGCTAAGATTAGATCTGGCTTGATCCATGTCTTTTGGACCATTCTAACACAGATTCATATTAATACACATTAATATTTTACTTTCCTTAAGTTTAGACTTAGGGACTCCATTAAAAATATGAATTATTTTAATATCTCTTGATCTGTCTAGAATTTGCCCAAATCCTTTCTGGGTATTGGAGATCTCATGTGCCCCAACCTCTCCACCAAATTTCGTGGCTAGAGCACATCCGATGCTACCCCAAATCAACATTAATCTCGACCGTTGATTTGTCAACGAGAAAAGTATAAGAGGAGGCTTGAGGGTCACTTGGAGAACACACCGAGTTGATCAAGGTTTCGACTTTGCTGAGAAAGTCGAGAGAGTGATCAGAGTTGCAGCTGAGGGGCAGTGAATATAGAAGCAGAGAGGCAGAGATAGTGCCGGGAGGATTAGCGCAACAATCGGGAAAGCTGACGCAGAGGGCGGAAGCCGGAATTGCCAGGAACAACCAGAACTGCCGGTTTTTGCTGGAACAACCGGGAAAGTTGACGCAAAGGGTAGAAGACAGAACTGTTGGAACTCTCGGAATAGTCGGGAAAATTGACGCAGAGGGCAGAAGCCGAAACTGCCAGGAACGATCGGAACTGCCAGGAACTGCTTGTACTACCAGGAAAGTTGATGCAGAGGGCAGAAGAGGCTGACGTAGTCCCTAGAGGCTGATGCTGGGGTTTTTCCTTGGGCAGATTGGAGCTGAGGAGCTACTGGAGTGTTTATCCGGGGTTTCAACCGGAGCATCTATCTCTGAAGGAGCGGTACTACTGCTGAGATTATTCTCTTTTGGGTGAGCCGGTTTTGGCACCCAGATTGTATTCAAAATCTGCATAATAATAAAACCCTTAGATAGCTACATCGATTTTCCCGCATTGGGTTTTGGGGACATTGGTCCAAAAGCAATGGTGTCACTTCTGTGCTTGTTCTTTTTCCTTCAGTTGACGATCTGTAATGTGTTGAACATGTACTTGTATTTATTTCCAATATTTACATGGTAAATAACTTGTTAATTAACATAACAAGTAGGTAGGAATAAATTAGAAAGTACATGAAGGGTTTCTAATGGGTTAGACTTAGAAATTCCAACATGGTATCAGAGGGTGGTTGCAGACCACAGGAGAACTGAGGACATCAATCGAGCAGAGCAGCAACAATAGAAATCAACTGTCTTGAGTGACAAAGCCGATCCTTGCAGAAGGCGACAGAGGAAGGAGTGATGCAGAGGGACTACGTCATCATTCTGGGCCAGAGAAAGACAACGCAGAGGTTAAGGGAGGCAGAATCAGGCTCACGCAGAGCCATGGAGAGGCCAGGATGGCTGATGCAGTTGGTTGGCGGAGTTGATTTGCCAGTGCCAGGATTGCGCAGAGCCAAGTGGCTCAATCCTTTAGTTGCTGGGGTATAGGAGGTTGTGGGTAAGTTGCAGAGTGAAGCTGGTGGGGTACTGTAGTCAGAACAACACCTAACATGGCAAGACCAAGGGGAGGGAGTTGCTGCTGAGGCGGATTTCTAGCCAAGGAATCCAGATCAGTGGTGCAGTTGCACAAACGATCGAAGAGGGGCAACTTGACGGTTGGCAGAAGGATTTCCAGGAGGGAAATCGGGACTCAGAGGGAATTCAGAAGAGAACTTCCAGACGAGAAGTAGAGAGACTCAGAGGAGTCGAACAAAGAATTTCCAGATGGGAAGTAGAGAGACTCAGCATGGGTCGAACCAAAAACTTCCAAGCGTGAAGTAGAGAGACTTGGAGGAGTCGACAGAGAAGAGTAGAGAGATGGCCATGAATGGGATGAGGGATCAGGGTAGGCTGGACGGAGCGTCCCACTTTGTGATCTGGAAGGCTAGGATCCTGTCCATTCTAGATAAACATTGTATCAAGCAATGTTGCACGAAGCGGGAGCGAAGCGGAAGCGCGGAGCGCGGAAGCGTCATTTTCCAAAAATCTAGGAAGCGAAGCGTCCGCGGAAGCGTCTGCTATATATATATATATATTTTTATATTTTTTTGCATTTATACTCAAAACAAACATCCCAAATACCAAATTAATTGTAGAAGACATGAAAACATGCATATTTTTGCATAAATCAAGATAGATATGGCATCCATGATTCCATTGTAGTTACTTACTAGTACAACAATCATCTATATTCTAGCTATTACAAACATACATCAAATTTTTAAGCATATTATAAAACATAAAACATTTAAGCATATTATAAAACATAAAACATAGAGCATATTATGATTTATCTAGCAAGTGAGCAACTGTCAACATTTGTCATGTCCAAAATTCAAATAATAATGTTTACAAAATATGTCACTTGGTCACCGCCAAGCCAAAAAGGTTCAAAATTCAAATTCACAAGTCTACAAGTCTAATGAGTAATCTATGACAAAAAGTAGTAGATTGTGAATATATCTACTAATCTCTCCTCCTTCCACCACGAATAGAACGTGGTGGCGGGCCTCCACGTGGTGGCAATGAAGAAGATGGTGCCTGTGTAAGTCGTGGCACTGAAACTGATGAAGAAGAACCCCCTGCTGTTGGTGTTGAACCATGGAACCTAGGAACCAAGGGACCAGATGGGGGTGGGGGTGGTGGCATATCAACACGGTCATCATCATCCTAGAATCGCTCAAAAAATTCATGCAAAAAAAAAAACACTAGTTAACAAAAAAATTAAAAACATGAATTAGAGAAATGCTTTATAAGGGAAAATTGGAAAATTCATACCACAATGGACATACCTGGATAAGAGCATCCTCTAATTGCTCTAGTCGCAACACTCCATCCTCCAAATTGGGCTCCTCTGGATTCTTGTCCCAAGTCAACAAGTCTTTATTAGACTTTGCATCTTCACAGTAATGGGACAACAATCGCAAGTTGTAATGAACATAAACCAAGCTCTCTGCCCGGTCTAAATTCAACCTGTTCCTTTTAACACTGTGGATGAAAGAATAAGAGCTCCAACACCTCTCTGCAGAAGAAGTGTTTACCACCTGTGATAGCACCCGCAATGCCAAACTCTGTAGAAGTGGAGTAGCCCCTCCATGCATGTTCCACCACTCAAGAGCAGAAAAATGCTCTCGATCTTGAATTGCATGCATGCTCCCAAATGGACCAGTGTTGCTCGTATAGTTGCTCACCTGTCTCCGTACCAATGCAGCCTCCTCATTATCAGGGATTAATCTACTCAATGCAGCCATATATTTTTCGTGAACCTCTCTATCTTGGTGTGGTTTTTTCCTGCTTCCCCCCCCAGGTGCTGGTGTTGAAAGCCATGATGGATGATAGTATTTAGGTGTCAAAACATATGCTAATGCATGCAATGGAATATTTAGCATTTCCCATCGGTTTTGCACCTCTACACGAATATAATTGTACAAGGTGGTATCTCTAGGCTCAACAATGTCTTTAATCTGCCCCAACATGCTATCCATTTGCTCATACACCTCCCCAATTACTGGTCGATCTGAATCTGCAAACTTGATCATGTAATAAATTGGTTTGGTGAATTGCAAAACATATTTAACCTGTGACCAAAAGTAACTGTCAAGAACAGTGTCCTTGACTACATTAGCACCATCTGTGTCAGTGTTAATTTCATCCCATGTTTCAGCACACACCAGATTAGTTAAAGCTTGTCTCACCCTCACTAGCCGCCTAAAGGTGAGGTAATAACTAGCAAATCTTGTCTTTGCAATTTTAAGCAATTGCAACTTGGAGTAAGTGCCATAGAAGTAGTTTACCCTTGTATGCCCTGTGATGAATTTAATGAGCTGCTTCCCTTTCCTGTAAACCTCAGCAATCCACCCACAATCTTTGTGTTTCACAATATCATGCATCAAAAGGTTCAATGTGTGAACCAGGCACCCAGATCAAAAGATGTGTGGATGAGTACGCTCAATAATTTTTCCTGCTGCCTTACAATTTGCTGCATTATCTGTGATCTCTTGAACCACATTATTCGGACCAACATCTTTGATTGATTTCAATAGGAGATCTGCAATGTTTTGTGCAGTTGCACTGATGGAGGAGGAGTCATGACATGCAATAAATACTGCACCACTAGAAGAAACACCAAGAACATTTATCAAATGTTGGTTTCTAATATTTGTCCACCCATCTGATACAATGGATACCCCAGAATCCACCCACTCATGTGTAAAACGTGTCAAAGCTCTTTGAACCTTAGCTTTTTCTCTTTCTAATAACACTGTTCTAGCTTTCTCATAGTTGGGGGCCTTGTATCCTTTTGGGGCTTCATTGATGGCCTTTACCATGTCATGCCAATAGGGAGAGCGAAGCACATTGAATGGTACACCGCAAGCACAAAGAAAACGGACTATCTTTCCATCCACATCATCCCTCCCAGCAACATTAAGGAAATCCCCTATTGTTTTTCTACCTCCAGAGGTTGCAGAAGTACCATGAGGAGATGGGCAACTACCAAATTTAGAGGTTGCACTTGATTCAGAATGAGTTTTTTGTTTCTTGTTTTTTCGTTGTGCAGCCATCTCTATTTGGATGTATTTTCTTCTTTCTTCAGTTGAAATGTTTGGGCAAATTTGTACCCCCACAGAACCCTTTTTTTCATCACTGTCCAGCACCCCACAAAGATGCCTCCTCAGACGGGTATATGAACCCGTATATGGTTTTCCTCCATGACAACCATGAGGGCACACAAATTTGTAAGATCCACCACCCTTTCCCCATCAAGTTTGGTCACATAGTTCCACAAGGGTGTTGATGTACCTTTCCCATCTTGTGCTTCAGTGTCCCCTTCAAGTTCATCCCCTTCCTCTTCAAACCCTTCCTCCTCATCATACATTGGGTCACTACTATTAGGACCAAGTTCATCCCCTTCCTCTTCCCCTCTATTCCTCACCCTTGCCATCATTAAAACCAAGAGTGGAATGATACATAGAAGCCAAAAGAACACCATCTTGGAATATGGATATAGGTGGTGGACAACCTGTAAATAAAGGAGCAAGTAGAAACAATGGGAAAGAGTAGGAGAGGGAGGAGAAAAATACAATTTTTTTTTCAAAAAAACAAGGGAGTTTGGGGTTTGAACTTACCTCTTTAGCTCTTGTAGATGAAGTCCTCCAAGCTCTTGCTCCAAGCTCCTCCTCCTTCTCCTAGCTCCTCCTTCTTCACTCCTCCAAGCTCTCCTCTCTTCTCCTCTCCTTTCCTCTCTTCTCTTCTCCTCTCCTCTCTTCTCTTCTCCAGCTCTCATAAACTCAAAGTGAGAAAATGAGAAGAGAATGGGGGCTTTATTCTTTTCTAAACTCACCCTAAACTCACCCTAACCTCACCCTAGCCCACCCCCTCAATGCAAACTCAAGTTAACTTTTAAAAAAAATTAAAAAAAATTCAAGTTACATTGCTGCCCGCGCGGAAATTTCCGGAAGCGCGGATCCGGAGCTCGTGAAGCGTGCGCTTCCGGGCCCGAAGCGTGGCGCTTCCGGAGGCCCGAAGCGCCCTCCGAAGCGCGGATCCGGGGCAACGCAACCCATATTCCAGGAATCGTTTCAAAAAACCAGAATCGCGCTTCATGAATTTTGGAATCGCGCTTCGCCTGGAGGTTCCGGAACGCTTCCGTACGGGACGCGATTCCGGCCTAGGATCCGGGGGGGGGGGGGGGGATTCCTGCAACGTTGGTATCAAGGCCTTCGCCTTGTGGGATGACGATTGTGCCATGAGTACTCATGTGCCACTTGAGAAGAAGTGGGGAGACATCAAGCTATAGTCAGGCGGACTACAGGCGATGAGGGGCAGGATCCTCGATGTACCCAACCTCTTGGATTATACCTTGCTACGAGAGCCTCGATGAGGAGTAGCAGTGCGGGTAGATGTCGGTAGAGACGAATGAGGATGGAGCAGGAGAGGGAGCGACAGTGCAGGATTCCCAGGACAGCGTGAGGCTGACAGGTTGCAACAGTGCGAGAGGCACGAGAGTGTTGCACCAGTGCAGGATGGCACAAAGAGGTGTGCAACGGTGTGAGATGTAGGGAGTTGTTGCAGCAATGTAGAGGTCAGAGAGGGAGCACTTGTCAGTGACAGAGGGAGCTTCAATATCGGGAGTGTCTCTAGCCTGACAGAGATGTCAGAGTTGGGAGATCAGTTATTTCTTAGTAACTGAGTTGCAGTGCAATAGTTAGCAGTGGCGGTGCTATGGGCAGCACGATTCAGCATGATGAGAGGGGATGCAGTGCAGACACAACAGTGGCAGTGGCATGACCATGGGCAGTAGCACGGATGTAGAGGGAGTTGCCGTACAGATGTAGCAGTGGCAATGGCAGAGCCATGGGTGGCAGTACGAGATACAATAGTGCAAATGATGGGCAGCAGGCCTAGCATCAAGTACCGATGCCGGATGATCAGAGTAATACTTAGTGAGGAGTATTGCTAGAGCGCACTCCTCGCTAAGAGGGAGTGTTGATTTGGGGTAGCATCGGATGTGCTCTAGCAACGAAATTTGGTGGAGAGGCTAAGGCACATGAGATCTCCAATACCCAAGAAGGGTTTGGGTTGATTCTAAACAGTTTGAGAGATATTAAAATAATTAATATTTTTAATGGAGTACCTAAGTCTAAACTTAGGGAAAATAAAATATTAATGTGAATTAATATAAAACTGTGTTAGAATGGTCCAAAAGTCATGGATCAAGCCAAATCTAATCTTAACCGGTGATTAGGGACTTAATGTCGGCCGTTGATCTGTCAATGAGAAAAGTATAAGAAGAGGCTTGAGGGTCACTTGGAGAACACACCAAGTTGATCAAGATTTCGACTTTCTGGGGCAGGGTTTGCTGAGGAAGTCGAGAGAGTGATTAGATTTGCAGCTGAGGGGCAGTGAATACAGAAGCAGAGAGGCAGACATAGTGCTGGGAGGATCAACACAACAACGGGGAAAGCTGACGCAGAGGGCAGAAGCTGGAATTGCCGGGAACAACCGAAACTACCTGAATAGCTGGGAAAGCTGACGCAGAGGGCAGAAACCGAAATTGTCGGGAACAGCTGGCACTGCTGGGAACTGTCGGAATAGCCGGGAAAGCTGACGTAGAGGGCAGAAGCCGGAACTGTCAGGAACAACCGGAACTGTCGGAACTGTCGGGAAAGCTAATGCAGAGGGCAGAAGAGGCTGACGCTGGGGTTTTTCGTGGGGCAAATTGGAGCTGAGGAGTTGCCGGAGTGTTTATTCGAGGTTTCAGTCGGAGCATCTGTCTTCGAAGGAGAGTTACTACTGCCGAGATTATTCTCTGTTGGGTGAGCCGGTTTTGGCACCCAGATTGTATTCAGAAATTGCATAAAAATAAAACCCTCAGAGAGCTGCATTGGTTTTCCTGCATTGGGTTTTTCAGGGAACATTGGTCCAAAAACAACAATGTCACTTGTGTGCTTGTTCTGTGTCCTTCAGTTGATGATCTGTAATGTGTTGAGCATGTACTTGTAGTTATTTCCAGTATTTACATGGTAAATAACTTGTTAATTAAAATAATAAGTAGGTAGGAATAAATTAGAAAGTATATAAAGGGTTTGTAATGGTTTAGACTTAGAAATTCCAACACTCCCTCCGCAAGAGCCTTCCTCTTCTAGGAAGAGGCATTCATGGCTGAGGGGGACACTTGATGATGCTGAAGGACACGTTGCACCCAGGGGGACTTTTCGAGAAAGTAAGAAGCCGATCAGTTATCAAGGATACTTGACCATCATGAGCACGATCATCCAAAATGAGCTTTCATCATTTGTAGAAGCTGTCAAGCATCAAGTTTGGAAGGATGCTATGACTGAGGAATATGAGTCCATCATGAAAAACGATGTCTGGGATGTGGTCCCCAGACCCCTGGACAAAGCTGTTGTCACTTCAAAATGGCTTTACAAGATAAAGCATGGAGCTGATGTCAGTGTTTTTAAAACCGTTTTTAAAAACTGGTTACCAGTCAAACCAGCCGGTTAGCAAGGCTGCCGGTCCGAACCGGCCAAAAAACCCGGTTTGATAGGGCATTTCGCCATTTTTTATCCCTAACCGGTGAAAACCGGCTGGTTTAGGACGGAACCGGCCGGTTTGTATCAAACCGGCCGGTTCTAGGCACGTACAAACCGGCCGGTTCTAGGCACGCCCAGTGAAACATGCAAAAAGGTGGATTTTGACTGTGGTTTAGGGGTTTTGGGGGGGAAGTAAAGGTGTTTTCCCTCCAAAAGGCTATATAAATGAATGTAAGGGTATATAAATGAATGTAGGCTGTCTGAAAATAGAACCAGCCCAAAACACCATAGAACCAATACCAACACAATTACACAACAAAGAAAGGGGGGCTTCTTGAGGAAATCTAAAAGAGAGACCGTTGAATTAGTATTTTCAACTATAGGAGCACCAAGCAGCAAGATCTGTTGATGAGAATAACACTGCCACTGAAAGTACATCCGAGAGAAACCAAGAGAATGATCTTGTAAATAGTATGTCCAAGAAGGAAAAACATCAGTGTGGAAGAGAACGATCCACACAAAAAGCTAATCCATTTTTAAAAATCTCAGAAGATGATAAGTCCTACAGAGCTTAGTAGAAACTTCAACAAAAGCATTAAGAGGAGTCCCCCTTTTCAAACAACCAGCCATACGTGTGAGAGAGGTGGAGTCAGTGCCAGGAATATCATCTTCTAAAGTTGTTACAGCCCAATCTGAAAATTAACTGTCATAGAAATAGTCCATCCAGTCCAACAAGAGGCCAGTCTCTTCGAAGACTTCAAGACAGCCTGCTAAAATGTGGCCAGAAGGAGGGTTTGAAACCCTACAATAAATACAATCTAGAAAACCTAGTTGCACAAACATTAGGGAAAATGCCACTAGTCAACAGTCTCTTGAGTCACTTGTATAACACAAAAAATTATGCTGCCAAACAATCCATCAGATCAAATATCAGAGGTGGATCCAGTTCAACAAAAGGTCAGTCTTTGTGAAGACTTCAAGAGAGCCTGGTAAAAGGGCCAGAAAGAGGGTTTGAAACCCTACAATAAAGACAATCTAGAAAGCCTAGTTGCACAACCATTAGGGAAAATGCCATTAGTCAATAGTGTCTTGGTTCAATTGTATAACACAAAAAATTATGCTGCCAAACAATCCATCAGATCAAATATCAGAGGTGGACCCACCTAGTGGCTCTAAAGAAGAAATTTTAGCTGTGACTGTTGGCTTAAACAGAAAGAAAGATATGGTGCACCTTAGAAGAGCAGCAAAAGAATACTTGTAGATTCCAACAATCCATAACTGTATAGACATCAACTAAGCTAAGCAACTGAACCTAATTGTGTACCCCACTCCACAGTTAAAATCATTGATCGATAAAAGGTCAAGACAGTAAAAAGATTCCATAAAGTCATGGTTCAAATACAAGAATTGGAACATTTAACACAACTCTATGCTCTTCAGCTCAATGATATGGGTAGGGTACTAGCCTCTAGGTGTTGAATAGCTGATGCAGTGGGGTGCTTATAACATTAACCTTGAAGAATAGTTCAAGTAATTTAACTAGAAAAGACAACATTATGAACTATATGGGTTGAAAGTTCCCATCACAAATGATCTACAACTAATAGAAAGGGGGCAAGAAACACAGACAAACATATAACCGCAAAGAAAGTATGTTACCATGGATTATCAAGGTTTCACATTGAATAAATAGGCCAAAAGACTTTAGAATATGATGTGCACACTGCAAAGGAACCTCACCATCACTCAAATCAAGAACTGAGTCAAACTCCCACAACCAAATAAAGATGATGCTACCAAGAAAGCATGCTCAGCAAGAGAAAATCTCATTTACTATGCTTTGAGGACAAAACATTCTTAAGAGGGTGGCAATGTAGTAGGAACAGTACTAATTATGCCAATGAAAGGTCAAAGGCCACACACCTCATGACCAATCACTGTATATCTATACACAGTCAAGAGGCCCAATGTTGATATCATTCTTAATAAATTCTTATCAATCAATCATTATCCAGTATTTTAATTTATAATTGCAGATATACTCTATCAATCTTAGTAATAAACAAGGACTATTTATTCCAGTCTCCATCCATGAGGTGGTTATGGGACCCCACATCAGTGCTTACAGCAACCTTAGTCACCTAAACTAATTTAAAATAATGGTCAGCTCTTAAACCATAGCAATACAAGTAATGACGGTGCAAAAAGGCGGATTTTGACTGTGGTTTAGGGGTTTTGGGGGGGAAGTAAAGGTGTTTTGATATATTCACCTTTACATGGTATATAAATGAGCAAACTTTGCATATTTTGTCTCTATTGGCTTGGAATCATGGTTTTACATCTTATAAATAGTTTTGTTTCATTAAAAATTAATTATTTAATGTATTTTTTTAAAACCGGTTCGTTTAGACCAAACCAGTCCCGGTTAGACCGGTTCCGGTCGGTAAACCGGTTCATTAGGTGCACCGGTCCGGTCGCCGGTTCCAGTTTTAAAAACATTGGCTGATGTAAGTGCTGAAAAGTATAAAGCTCGTTTTGTCGCTCGTGGCTTCTCTCAGAAGGAAGGCATAAACAATGATGAGATATTTGCACTTGTTGCTTGATACATCACCATCCACTCGATCATAGCCCTTGCTGCTTTGCAAGGATGGAACCTACATCAGATGGATGTCAAGACCGCATTCTTGCATGGGTTGATCAAAGAGGAGGTCTATGTGGAACAACCTGAAGGATTTGAGATTCATGACCGGGAATCTCGCGTGCAGGTTGAAGAAAGCCCTCTGTGGGCTGAAGCAAGCACCCCAAGCGTGGTATGAGAGAATCAATAGCTACTTGATGAAGCTGGTATTCACTAGGAGTGAAGTCGACCCTAACCTTTACTTTAAGGTTGAAGATGACAAACCTCTCATACTGGTGTTGTATGTTGACGACCTCTTTCTAGCAGGTGCACACCCTCTCATCCCACAAATGTAAGAGGGAGTTGGCTTTTGAGTTTGAGATGAAGGAGCTAGGGCTGATGCACTATTTCCTAGGACTAGAAGTCTTGCAGAAGCCAAGGGAGATTTTCCTATCTCAAGGAAAATATGTGGTGAAGATATTGGAAAGATTCGGTATGGTGGACTGTAAGCTCATGACTACCCTGATGGAGCTTGAATTCAAGAAGATAAGTGGTAGTGCTACCGGACCTATTTTACAAAATGCTACCGAGTATCGTCAACTCATCGGATCAATGATATTCTTGGTGAACTCCCGTCCAGATATATGTTTTGCAGTCAACACGTTAAGTCAACATATGGTTGAGCCTCACCACACACATTGGATTTCTGCCAAGAATCTGTTGAGATATCTTCGTTGCATAATCACTCATGGGTTGAGATACACTGCCAGAGATGTGAGACTACATGGATATACCGATGCTGATTGGGCAGGTAGTGTGGTGGACCGAAAGAGCACTTTGGGGTTTTGTTTCTCTTTGGGATCTGCCTCGATATCCTGGATGAGCAGGAAGCAGAAGTCGGTGGCTTTGAGCACCGTCGAGGCAGAGTACATTGTTGCTAGTATGGCCTCTTGTGAGGCGGTCTGGTTGCAAAAGCTCTTCAGTGAGCTATTTGGATATACATTGGATACTACTATGGTCCTGTGTGACAACCAGAGCGAGATTCGTTTATCAGAGAATCCCGTATTTCATGATCGCTCCAAGCATATCAATATCAGGTACCACTATATCCGGGATATGGTACAGCGGGGAGCAATAAGGCTCCAACATATCGGTACAGATGAACAGGTCGCTGACATTTTGATGAAGCCCCTGGGAAAAGCCAAATTCTTGACTTTCCGAGAACGACTTGGTGTCGTTCAGAGACCCTCTTATGAGGGTCGAGTATGATGCATACATTGAGCTCTGGGAGCTCCAGTGGGGCACGGGGTACTTCTTCGAGCGACATGCGACCACAGTGCGACTCACCCTCCCCTGGTGGTGCGCTATGTACAGGGTGAAAGGTTCAACCTTCCCCTATGACACCCCGTGGCAACTGTGGGCCAGGATGATTGGTTCTCCTGTGGTCTAGGATGATTAGTTCTCCCATGGAAACTGTTGGACAAGATGATACGTTCTCCTGTGGATAGTATGATTAGTTCTCCTATCGAGGCATCCTACCCATGCAGTTTGGGACTCATGGGAAGTACCTGTCATCCGATCAATGAGTAGGGAAATGGGGTTAGGGACCATTAGTAGTACTATCGATGGACTCATCGTTGTATCTACGGTACTCCCTATGCTAGGATGACCTCCATTGATCTGGGATAAGTGAGAGTGGTATGACACACTTTGAGACTGACTTTAGGCCAGTGGAGGATGGTGTGATGCATCCTCGATCTTTTCTTCTTCTTCATAGTTCAGCAGAGTAGAGCAGAGCAAAGTCGAGCCAAGCAGTGCAGGGCGGTGCATTTGATGGCAGAGATAGTACCGACGATTTGACAGATTGGCAGATGGAGTTCTCCCTAGTTGAGAGGGAGTTTTAAAATTGGCAACTAGGCCCAAACTCCATGTCAGTCACCTTATTCATGGTAGCTGAAATTTTTCCTAGATTCCTCTTGCCGAGAGGTGTAGGATTGATCTAAAGATCATCTGATTCCGACAAGTAATTATGGAGATATGAATTTATTTGTATTTACTTGACAAATTGTCAAGGTCGGCCAACAGCGAAATGTGTGGCACACATGCCCAGCAAATCATATAAGTACAAGTGAGGTTGAGTCATTATCAACTCATCTCATCTCACATCTTCTCTCTCTCCTACGCATTAGAAGAGCCTCTCTCTCTCACACGTGTGGCTGAAGAAGGAAGACATTGATTTCTGGTTAGGGCAGTGTTGACTTGGGTTGACCTAGCTGCAGGTGGGCAGATTGGATTGCGTTGACCAGCGTGGAGGCCTTCTTGACTGCGGTTTGGGTTGGGCAGCCTCTCCTAGGCTAGCCGCAGTTTTGTTAAGCTCTTTTGACTGGGTTTGACCACTCCTTTGACTTGCGTTGACTGTCAAGAAGCTGCCACAGGTTTGACCAGATGTTGACTAGATGTTGGCTGCTATTTGACTGAGTATTGTGGATTGTTTCGGGCTGCTGAAGTTGGTTGTTGAAGACCGAGTTCTTCAAGGTTGACTAGCAGTCGATCTTGGGCTGTTTTGACCAAGTTTGACTTTGTTGATTTAGGGTTTGCTGCTATTGTTACAAAATTACAGAATTTTGAATTGTACTATTTCTCTCTGCTGAACTATTGAAGATTATAGAAGAATTGATCAAAGGGTTTCCCCGCATTGGGGTTTGTCTCTGGCTAGCCGCCACATCTTGTGTCTCTTGTCCTGGCTTGTTTTCTGTCAATTGTTTAATGTTCTATCTGCACTTTACTTTATGTTTATGTGATTGCTAAACAGTGGCTAATAAAAAGATTTGAAGTAAACTGCTCTAAGCATAGAACATACCATAATTTAATAGGAAGGCCCACTTTCAAACATACGATCATAATAGATGGATGAGGATCCACATGGCTGGCTCAGGTGGTGGAGAAAATGGCACATTGGGCTATCTGGTGGCTGTAAAGGGTTACTGGTTGCCGACTAAGGACCATCTAGGAGATTTTTTTTTTCCAATGGATATCACCCACAAGGTGGTGGGTAACTAGCAGGGGACCTAAAAGGGAAACAAATGGAGGTTTAGCCCACTGTCACCTTAGCTAAGGGTCGCTTCTATTTACGGAATTTCACTGATGGGAGAAGACCTAGTATATTATGAAGTCACCGATGAAGGATAAGTGAATGAAATAATGTGGAGTGACCCAAATAATCCCTTTTCCTGGAAGAGCTAAAATGATAGAGCTTGCTTGCTTTCTAAGCAAGGAACAATGTCTTCTAGGGAAAGCAAAGGAGGATTTGAGGGTTAGGTTTATGGGATATGACTTACGAAGGAATTTCCCAATCCATAAATTCTTATTGTAGTTGGTATTCTAGATGGTTCTTGAAGAATTGTCTTTCAAAGGAACGTGACCACACGGGACCAAGTGGACCCAGTTTAGGGTAGGAGAGAAAACAATGGAAACCAAAGATTACCCCTAACCTGGACAACGTATGGAAACGGATCAAAGGAAGAATATGCACTTAAAGGTTTGAATTGATCCAATAAGGTACTAGCACTCGGGGATGATATGGCAAATTTTGATCTTGAGGCTAGGGCTTGGCTTTTCTCACAACTTCATCGTCGGAATGGCCTCAAATTTGGAGGAGGTCTAGAGGATACACCAGCGCAGGTGACCCTAAGAGTTCTAACTTTTTGGATGGGTGGTTTGTCGAGAAAACGATGCCCTAGGTGACCCAACCTGGCTAGGTCCGGGGAAAGGTGAAAAGGATGTGATTTTAGGTGGCCACCTCTTGGTGGATCAGTTCCTTAGTCTTGGGAGAATGGAGTCTATGATGACTATGAATGAGGACCTTTGGTTCTTGGTCAAAGACTACTTCGCTAGCCTTCTAGGTCAAAGAGAAGCAATCTTGCAACTTTTATACTTCGATGCACAAAGGAGATGGCTTATCAAGGTCAATTCACTATTAGAATTACCCCTCAGAGATTTCGTTCATATTACATGGCCCATACATTGAGAGATGTTATAATTGAGACAAAATTCCACAATTTAAAGCAGTAGGAACCAGGGTGATGGCCATGATGATGGGGAAGAGCTCATGTATTGGCTTTTGCCCACGTGCTAAATGTGTTTGTCTCGACTGTCTTTTGCATTTTGTGGTACATTTTCCTGTTGAATGTGGTCGTATATGCTTTTATCTTTCTTTTTAGCTACATCAATCTCCGGGCTTCATTCTAGGCCATGACCTAAGGTGTGGGCAAGGGGAAGGGACATGCTAACCCTATGTGGACACTGTTAGAGTCGGTCTAGTAGCCCTCCATCAGTGATCAAAGCTCTTTGCATTTGCATAAGTAGGTGTCTCATCAGTGTCAATTTTTGCATCCCATTAGGCATGCCATAACCCTGATGGAGGAGTTGGTGTCTTTGTCCCCCTCTTGGCATTGCTGGATCAAGTCATTTCAGTCCTTAGTCACTTTCAAGCTTGTCTTGTCTTGTCTTGAAGACAAAATTCTAGGTCTAGGGTTTTGATCAAGTTTGTTTACAAGGTCATCTCTCTGAAGGTCAATAAGTGCTCAGCAAGCCAGAGGGATGATTTTAAAGGTGTTTCTTCGCAAATTTCTATCTTGTACAGTTAATTTCACTTTGGATTTAAAAACCCTGTTTTTAAAGCCAAGGTCATTTTTCAAATTTTTGTAAAAAGTGATGAAATTTCAAAAAGCTTCCAAGGACAGCATGTAACCCTGGCTCCCTTGCCAAGATCCCTCAGATGATATCCCTGCAAAAAGTATCGAGCAAAAGCATTAAATCAGTCAATTTCAGGACAAAGGAAACCAAGAAAAGTCAATTTTATAAAGTGTCAAAGAGAAACATTATAAAGTGGGTTTGGGCATGGAATTATTTCAAATCAAAGCTATAAAGGCCAAATCTCCCTCCATCGACCCTCGTTGTGCATCCAAGTTATTTGCAAGAGTGATTGAGTGAAAGTTTGGGCGAATTTGGGAGCTGGACACGCGCGCGACCCGTCAAACCCGGTGCGCGACCCGTCAGCAGCGTTCCGGCAGTGCATTTTTTCAATGGGCGCGACCCGTCAGTGGCGCGCGACCCGTTGGGTGAGGCACGCGACCCATCAGCGTCCTCCTTACCAAAACGACTGCAAATTTATCCAAGGACCCTCCGAAATCGCCAAATTGCCTAAGGTAGGCTCTCCAACTTAAAAATGGTTGCTTGTTATGGTTAAAGACATCATGAATTTATTTTTAAAGATCTCCTTGTGCAAGAGAAAAAGCTCCATGTTGCTGTAGTTTGAAATTGTAAAAATGCTTAGGGTTTTATGCTGTTTGAAAGGTATTCCCCTTGTAATCATTTTCCCCATTTCCCATGTCATTTTCCTTGTCTTTCTATATAAATTTCCCTTTTAAATTTGTAAAGAAAAATCCAAACCCTACCCCTCTTCCCTAACAAGTAAAAATCAAGCCCTAATCCTACCCCTCATTATGCCCATGTAAACAAATGTATATAATGATGCATATGCAATGATTTTGCAATGTTTTTTCCCTTGAATCCCTGTTTTATATATTTATTCCCATTTTCCCTTTAAAAGTGTCCCTCCCCTAACATTTCCCCCGTGCTCCTTGTCCCCTTGAAACAGCATATAAATCAACATTTTACAAGGCAGAAACAACAGTACATTTTGGCCACTCTGCTCCTTAAACAATGTCAGAAACCGAAACCTATGAGCAGAGTGATGACCAGGCATCAGCTTCAGAGATTGAGATACAGAGGAGGCCTCATAAGGGAGGAAAGGGTGGTCATCATAGGAGAGAGGAGCCCACTTCTTTGGCAGATTTACAGGCTTGTCCTATGGCAGTTTCATGTTTCCAGTACATGTCTTGCTATGAGTTTTGCGAGAGGATCTCTCGGATTCAGCACCACAGAGAGTTGGCTCGCCTGTTTGTTTTACACTTGCATGATGGACATGTCAACCTTGCCGGGGTGGACTTTACATTGACACCCGAGGTGATTTCACAGGCCACAGGGATACCAAATGTCGGAGAGGTATGGAATAAGCGCAAGGTGTTGGATAGTGTTCATTTTGAGCCTTTTGTTAGACCAGCACTCATGAGACACTTGACAGGAGTGTTTCCCTTCAGATTTCTCAGGAGTGAGTATGCTCCCATGATGAGGCTCATCATGCTCTATTTTACCTGTGAGGGCAGATTTTCACAGGTATATTCATACCATATTCGCCTCTTGATGCACTTCACACGGGTACGGATGATGAACATCCGTGTTTTCTTCTATCAGAACATTGAGAGGATGGTGTCCATGATGCAGAGGAAGAGCCCGGCATAGCAGTATAGGAGCCTTTACCATTATGGTTTGATTCAGCTTGTAGTATTACATCAGTTGGCTCAGCAGGGCATCTCATGGGAGGAGTTCATCTCTCGTGAGCTTTTCACAGTACCACCACTGCCACATCCTGAGGTTATTCATGAGGAGGGAGGATCATCACAGCAGCATGACATCCCCGTCACTAGACATGTCAGCTCCTCACCATTGGTTACTTATCAGAGAGGCCAGAGGGCCTTATTTGCAGCCGCTCGGCGAGTACTTTCTCCACAGCATGTGGAAGGGGTCTCGCCTTCTTCATCGGCTCAGTGAGTGTTATCTCCACATCAGGTGGAAGGGGCCTCGCTTTCTTTAGCAGCACAGGTACCAGGGAGGGGCAAACAGCCCAAGGTTGATGAGGGACCATCAGGTGTTCCGGATATAGAGCTTATTGATCTTGATGTCAGTTCTCCTAGCCGAGAGTCAAAGGAGATCATTCAGCACCTTAGAGCTGAAAATGATGCATTGCAGAGGAGGTTAGAGGGGGCACAATGGACAATTTCATACCTCGAGCAGCGCAACAAACAGTTGGAGGATGAACAAGCTCTTGATGAGTTGTGGAGGATTCGTAGTGATCGCAATTTGAACCGGAGAAGACCCGGTGATCTATTGCCCGCTGACCGAGAGTCCATGCTCATCCGGGTAAATGCACACTTGGAGAGGCTGTTGGCTAAGGCCAACCAAGAGAAGAAATTGCTGAGGAACATGAGGAACCATTATTGGGCAAGAATGTACGTGTGCAAGGCAAAGATGAAGATGTTCCAAAGGCGGTTGGCCAAGGCACAAAAAAGGAGAAAGAGGCCCGATCCCCTCCATATCTTGGCCGAGGCTTCACTGAAGGACCAAGGCACTAAATAGCCCAGCCACAGCACAAATCCCAAGAAATTTTGAACATTTTGGGTCAATTTTGATTTTTCAGGCAATTTACAGGTTTTTGTCCATTAACGGGTCTCACCCCCCGCGCGACCCTTCATCCCGACAACTCCATTTTGCAAAAACTCAGCATTCTCAAATTTGTCATGAGAAGTTACATATGCTCATCAATGGACTTGAGATTTTATGAAGTTTTGGGCCTCCAGAAAGTCAAAAAAGGAGCAAAAAATGACTTTCTGCCACATTTTTGAGACACAGAAAGCAGTCTTGGGAGATTGCAATTTTGGAGGGGCAAATGACCACCAAATGCAATTTTGGGTTGGAAAGTAGACTCACAGACCTTTCCAACAAGCCTACTCTTGCTCAATTTGGACACCTGGAAGTGCCCCAAAAGTGGTCCCAAAGGCGCGCGACCCGTCAGGCAGAGGCGCGTGACCCGTCAGGCAAACTTCTCCAAATTTCAGTGTACAGCTCAGAAAAACGCAGTTTGACCCTGTTTGACTTTTTGGGGTGGATTATTATGCTCTTTGATGTAATTAATGTACTTTTATGACACTTTTACACTTATGTACCTCTTTTAGAAGATTTATTCATGAAAAGGGTGAAAATTAAATGAATGAATTGGTTTCCTAGCTTATAGAGGCAAGTTGTTTTGACTGCCTAGTTTTTAGTGCTTAGTTTAGAAGTGGTTGAAACAACTCCTAGGATAGTGAGCTCGACCCATGGAGGCAGGGAAAGAGGTTAGATGATCTATATTATGTACTTTCTTGCTCATTTTCATGGTTGGACTCTTGAGGGAGAAGCTCTTATTGTATTACTCACTGTATCTCTGCAATTTTTGGCAAAGGAAGACCAGGGTTTTGCAGTCCTTTTTGGGATTCTTGTGGTCACATGTATTGATGGTGTGTTTCTCTTTGTACTTGTAAGTGTGTTATGTGAATCATTTCCTTACTTTTCCTTCTGCAAATTAGGCAAATGAAGTGTTAAAGTAGAATTCATGATTGTCATGCTCTGCTTTTAAGTTTGCTTGATGTCAATGTTTTCAACTGTTTAAGGGGAATTCAAGGTTATTGCTTGCTCTCCTTAACTCCTCACCAGTCATTCTCATCCATCCATCTCTATTAAAGGCATCAATACTGTTTCCTACCTCGCCCCAAAGAACCCCCTGCGAAAACTGTGTCCAATCCCCGCACCTAAAATTGCCATTCCCCAATTTTCCACCAAAAACCCTAAAAATCCCAAATCAACCCTTTTGATCAGTTTACTAGCCTAAAATCAGTGTTACCCTATTGGTTATCTCGCCCATTGAAGATCTTTATCGAGATAGACCGGAGAGAGCCCTTTCCTGCCCTGTAGGGCTAGCTACGAGGCTAAGTGGTTTGATGTTGCCTTGAGGTTTACCTTTCTCAGCCTGAGGTGAAATTTCAAGCGCTAACAGACACAATGGGGGAATGTGGACTCAGGTGGGAAAAATGATGAATGGGGTAATAATGAATGGAAAGAGGGTAATATAAGGGATAAGGGAGCGTGACCACACGACCAAAATCGATGTTTCCCATGAAATACCATCCCCAGAGCCAAATGGTTAGTAAAAGAGATCCCATGGGACTAGAATCCAAGGTTAATACCTAAAAGGGGTCTAGGGACAAGAGCACAAACCTAGCCCATTCTTTCCGCCGAATCCCCCCATTAATCCATGCCCAGAAGTGTCCATGATAAACAAACTACAATACTCAATTTCCAAATGACAAGGCATACCTTTAGGTTCAGGAGGCCCACCTTCAAACATACAATCATGGAAAATGGGTGAGGGACCACATGGCTGGCTCAGGTGGCAGAGAAATGGCACAATAAGCTAGCTAGTGGCTGCTAGCCGCCGACTGAGGACCATCTTGGAGAACAAAAATTCTCCTAGGGATATTACCCACAAAATGGTGGGTAACAACCACAGGTCCGCACATGCCACCTTGAAGGATTGTTTTACTCACATGTTGAGGCATATTGTTGGATAAAAGGAGTGTTATCCCTTCTTTTCATGGAGATTGTTGAGTATGATTGATATTCCTATGTTGAGGCCTTGTACCATGGATTGCCTTGCTTGATTTGAGGTTCATGTTCATATTTGGAGCCTTTTGTATTGATTATGGATTGAACGTCCTCTTTGAAATCTTATTCCTACTAATTTTTGTGGGGTTGTGATTTGGGTCATATTCTAATATTGAGGATGCCCACCTTGGAAGATCTATATATCTAGTATTGGAGGCTTTTAGTTGATCATTACAATCTTTCCCATGCCATGGACAGGGATGAGATCTATGAGGTTCCAGGCCCTAGATCTAGAGTCTTTTTGGATATTTTGAGGGCATCCTAGCTTAAGGAGTAGTTAGCTTTTGACAGAGTGCCTAGATTTCTACTTGATTAGGCCATTAGATGTAGAGTGGTTGTGGTATTTCCAAAATGTGGCGATAATAATTTTTTTGACAAAATTGATGTAGTTACAATGCCTTCAAAATCTAATGCTGGAAATTTCTCACTTCATTTTGACCACTCTTTTTAGTAGACTGTCACCTTTATTACTTGAATGCTTTGGTTATATTGGGAGATCATGATTGCTATATGCTCATGGTGGGGAGCACCCTAGCTCATCAGGTCACATGGCACACATTTTTATGCCATATTGATAGGACATTTCACTTTGGAGAACTTTATGGAGGTTGTTGCATAACCAACTCCTTATTTTGTTATTATTGACTTGCCTTGTGGAGTTTGTTATATGATAGTATTATTCTATTCTATTGTATTATTCTTTTGAGTAGCCCCTCACCTTTACAAACTAGTTTTCTATAATATTGTGTATTTTCTTGGTGGTGTGTGTTTGCGGACCTTCATTGAGCTCATATTGGTTGACCTAAGCCATTAGAACAACCATAGGACCCTTTGAACTCAAATTTGGAAATTACCTTTAAATCCATCATAAACCCTAAATGGTTGATCCTTTTCATTGATGGTGAAGGGGGTTCTTGACTTGGTTTGATTGCGCCATTAGATCCCTATGATTTACCAAGGAACCCTCCCTTGTGTTAGATTGTGTCCGTTACTAAAACAAGTGGAGTAGTTGCTATGATGATAATGGTGACGTGTTGATTTGGGTAGCATTGGATGTGCTCTAGCCATGAAAATTGGTGGAAAGGCTAAAGCACATGAGATCTCCAAGACCCAAAAAGGGTTTGGGCAGATTCTAACCGGTTTGGGAGATATTAAAATAATTAATATTTTTAATGGAGTTCGTAAGTCTAAACTTAGGAAAAATAAAATATTAATGCGTATTAATATAAAACTGGGTTAGAATGTTCCAAAAGTTATGGATCAAGCCAAATCTAATCTTAGCCGTTGATTAGAGATTTAATCTCAGCCATTGATGGACCAACAAGAAAAGTAGAAGAGGAGGCTTGCGGGTCAGTTGGAGAACCAATGTTGCAGGAAGCGTCCCCCCCGGTTCCAAGGCCCGAAGCACATCCCATGCGGATGCGTCCAGGAAGCGTCCCCGGAAGTGTGCTTCCGCCTGTTTTGGACACTTCCTGGAAATTTTGGAAGTTTTCCTCCGAAGCACGCTTCCTATGGCGCTTCAGCAGTACGAAGCGTGGCGCTTTGGAGGGCGAAGCGTACGCTTCCGGAAAAGCGCCGCACTGTTTAGAAAATCGTTTTTTTTTCCAATTTTTTTTTTTTTTAATTTTAGGTGAGTTTGCTTGTTGGGGGTGGGTCCACCTTGGGTTAGGGTGAGGAATGAAGGAAAAAAAAATATAAAAAATATATAAATATAGCAGATGCTCCCTCATGGTAATGTTAAATTCTTAAAGTAAAAGTGACATTCTCTTTTATTTTTCATTTTCATCCTTTTACTTAAATTTTTAACATTACCATGAAATGATTTGGGATGTTTGAGAGTGGTTCCAACCTCATTGGACTTCATATGGAGAAAATAGAATTTCATATCCTATTCAAAATTCAGCAGACTTAACAGTTTTCAGGAATTCAGGATCAATGGGATTGTGGCATTTCATTAGATTATATCAAGTATGAAGGTATGCGATTAGAATTTAATCAAGAGCACCAAGCCCTATATGTACCCTAGTGTTGGTGGTGTTAATTGTTGAACTCCTTTGTCATGCGACACACCCTTAGCAAAAAAATTACCTTTCATTCAAGTCAAAATCATCGATCAAGCATGTTAAGCTTTTTCTACCATATTTTAAGTCTTGAATTAGGTAGTTTGATCAAAATTGGGCAATGTTGACTAATATCCCTAGACAATTGAGGTAGAGGCAAAGGCTAGACAAGAGGAGAAGAATCTAGATTCTAGATAGTTGATGCATCGAAATGGTTGATGCTCGAATAATTAATCATTAATGTACAATGGATGTTATATCTATCTTGTTTTATGCAAAAATATGCATGTTTTCATTTCTTCTACAACTAATTTGGTATTTGGGATGTTTCTTTTGAGTATAAATGCAAATATATATATATATATATATATATATATATATATATATATAGCAGATGCTTCGCTTCCTAAATTTTTGGAAAATGACGCTTCCGTGTCCCCACTTCCAAAAAACGTCCTCGCTTCATCCCCGCTTCGCTTCCTAGATTTTTGGAAAATGACGCTTCCGCGTCCCCACTTACAAAAAATGTCCTCGCTTCGTGCAACATTGTGGAGAACACACTAGAGTGATCAGTGATTCATTTTGCTAGAATGGGGTTGCTAAGCAAAAGTGAATCAGTGATCAACAACGAGGGATAGTGAATACATTGCAAAGAGGCAGAGTTAGTACCAGAGAGACAGTGCAGAGCCTGGAGAGGTTGACGCAGAGGCAGTTGGGTGCTACGCAGAGGCAGCTGGGAGTTGCGGAGAGCCAGGAGAGGCCAGCGTGGGTGACGTAGAGGGTCTAAGGGTTGATGCAGAGGTTTCAATAGCTGCGCAGAGGCTAGCAAAGCTAACACAGGGCCAAGTCGCAGCGTTGGGAGGATTTTCGTGGGATGGACTGGGTATTGGTGAGACAGGAAGGGTGACACAGTTCCTATCAGAGTGACACAGAGCAGTGGAAGCTGCAATTGTTGCTATGGGATCGTTCATCCGGTGATTAATCAGCCGGAATATCTGTCTCCAAGGAGAGGTACTATTGCCGATGGCATTCTCTGTTGGGTGAGCCATTTCTGGCACCCTAGTTGTATTTTGAAAACTGCATAATAATAAAACCCTTTGAATAGCTGCACTGGTTTTCCCGCATTGGGTTTTTCCGGGGACATTGGTCCAAAAATAACGGTGTCACTTGTGTGCTTGTTTTCTTTCAGTTGATGATCTGTAGATGTTGATACAATACTTGTGTTTATTTTCAGTGTTTACATGGTAAATAACTTGTTAAGTAATTAAACAAGTAGGAAGAAATAAACTAGATAATACAGGAAGAATTTCTAACGGGTTAAACTTAGAAATTCCAACATGACTCTCCCATGTTACTCGCTATCTTAGTAACCTAGTGAGGGTTTGCACTTAGGTGCAAGATTTCGCTGTAACAAGTCTTAAGGCTGAAAGATGATAGAGTTTAGATCTAGGAAACAAGTAAATGAGGTGAAATTTTAGAATTTCAATAATTGACTGATTCTCGAAATTTTGACAAATACTTTAAATCACACCTTAAATGATGAAATTGTATTCAAGACGAAAAGATATGAGATTTTCATTTCCATGAAAGATTTACGATTTTGGAGATATCTATTAGTTGCAATACATAACAGTGTGGAAAAAGTCGCGATAAAATCGGCGAAGTTCAATTTTTTGGTGACTTTTTGGAAAACGAAAAAATCAGGATTTTATCACAAAAGTCGGGATAAAATTGGGAGTTTTTCCAAAAAATCGGGAGTGAGGTAGTTTCTTTAACGACTTTTTATTTTTTTTGGAAAAAATCAGGATAAAATTGGGACTTTTTTTCCAAAAAAACGTGAGGTAGTTTCTTTACTGACTTTTTAAAATTAAAAAAAAAATGAATATTTTTTTATTTTTTAAATTTTGCTGACTTTTTCAAAAACCCCCAAACTTTAACGACTTTTTCAATTTCTGGACCCTTGCCGATTTAATCCCGACTTTGACTTTTTCCACAGTGATATATAGGTCTATTGTATAATTAACTTCCTTATAAGTACTTAATGACTTGTCGATGAACCCAAAAGTAATGACAACTAGCTTCATAAGTAGAGTAACTAACTTGGAACTGTCCAACCTTATATCCATGTATGCAGGATGTCTACATAACATTAATCTGAATGGAAGGAATTAAGCATTGCTACTTTCCAAATGAATGAAAAACAATTTTGAAAGCGTTGAGTCCTCTTCAAGGTACTTTATTTAGAATATAATTAAATCAACAAAATCAAGTTTCTATTCATTACCTTTCAAAATAATAGTGGTGAGCCTTGCTGGTTATGAAATAGATACCTGACTTAAGCGTCAACAACATAGGGTTAAAATTTAGTTTTAGAAATAACTTGGGGTTTGCATAATTCATCTTCACATTGGTTTCTAATGACTTAAGAAATTGTTGCTTCACTACCTCTTGCTCATGGTTTGATGAAAGCTAGAATAGAAAAGATCAATCATGTAAATTGTAATGCTCATGATCTACTGAAAAGTTGAGTCATGTATGAACATTCATCCTTTTTTTTCTTGAGATAATATAACACTTTTTATCAGTTTCTAGTTAATTTATATTTATATTGCTTTGTTTATGGTGCAGGCAAAAATGTTTAATGATGAAAGCAGTGAGTTTGATGTACTTGTGGCAAGTGATGCTGTGGGAATGGGTCTCAACCTCAATATTCGTCGAATAATATTTTCAAAATTGGAGAAATTTGATGGTGTAGAGATGCGCAAGCTTACAATACCAGAGATAAAGCAAATAGCAGGTTTGGCAATAGTGGTCTTATTTCATACTTGTATAGTCACTGTATGCTTTATGATATTATTGAGTGGATGGTTGTGATATTGGGGCCATTTTGTTGAGAATTGCTTGTTTGTTTCATTTGCTGCGATTGTTTTTTCCATCATTCTTCGATTACAGAGAGAGAGAGAGAGAGAGAGGGAGAGAGAGAGAGACTTCAATAGCTTATATACAATAATGGACATTGCTGCTGATATGGGGGATGTGATTCGTCATAATAGTGATAAATGGATACTACTAGACCACTACCAATGAAAGTTTCTTTTCTAATACAATACATTTTGTTCCATATAGTTTTATATTAATTGTTTCTAGATTACTACGAATTACAACTGTTTCCTAAGTCATGGGATTGGGTAGAGCAGAAAGGTAGGGTGATGTGAGTTGAACTCAACATTCATTATGGAATTGAACGCTGAATACAGGGGTTGTGATAATGAGTAGATAGGAATGAGATGGTTGAAAGAAGGCCTAGTAGCTTCTAGAAAACTTATATTCCCCCAGGTTGTTCCAAATGGGGTGGGAGTGGTGGGGTTGGAGGAGTAGGAAATGGGCATGTTTCTCTATAAGAAACGATTCTCAAGAAGAATTTTCTTGTGATATAGATTAAGACATATGTTGGGCTTGTTTGGGCATGAAAAATACTCGATTTTATAATGGATCACAAGCACAAACGATTTCCCAAGTCTTAGACTGTGCTTATCATAACACATAATAGTATCTGGTTACCATCTCAATTGTAGAATAAAAGTTCCACGAGTTTGTATTCATGGTTTTGATATCCTGCCTTTTAATGTGGAGGTAATCAGAATTGTTATTCATACGCTTGGGATGGTTGTTGAGCCATTAATATCTTGGTTGCAGGCAGGGCAGGGAGATATGGCTCAATGTTTCCAAATGGGGAAGTCACATGCATGTCAGGCTACGATCTTCCTTTACTTCACTCCTCACTGAATGCTCCCTCACCTTTCTTGGAGGTGATTTTCTTGTCTTAATTTCTATTTGTAATGTTAGATTGTAGGTTATCAAATTATTGCATGGGGATTATGTTAATTTTAGATAACAATGGTATGTTCTATGCTTAGCACAATTTACTTCAATGTTCTTTAGCAGCCCAATAACAATATCCAATTAATTCCAGTAGCAATCACAGTAACCATTAGTCACATTGACAGTAAATGCAGATAGAACATAAAACAACTGTAGAAGACAAACCAAGACAAGAGGACACCAGATTTGGCAGATGCCAGGGAAAAACCCTTTGATCAAATCTTCTTATTATTATTCAATAGTTCAGCAGAGAGAGAGTACAAAAGTCAAATAGACTAGCTCAATACAAAGTCAAATCAGCCCTGTCAAATTCTGCAGTCAACTGCAGTCAAACTTCAGCCCTAACCAGATTGTCAACGCTGGTCAAAATAACAGCAAATCTTCCTCAAAGCAGCTCGGTCTTCCTTGGTCAAGCTCGGCCTGATCAGGGGGATAAATTCAGCCCAAAACAGCTTGGTCAAACTCGGTGAAAGGAGAGAGAAAAGTGCAGTAATTTTCTGCGGTCAAACAACAGTCAAACCTGAAGTCAATGCAGGTCAACCAGCGCAGAATTCCTCTATTTTTGTGCCCAGCAATGTGGCCTAGAGAGACCGAAATTATGCCCTCAAAACCGAAGTCAAAACAAGTCAAAATCCTCTTGGTCAACACTGGTCAAAATTGCTCCTGAGATCTGAAATTTGGCCTGTAATTTTGTGCCCAGAAAATCGTCCTCCTTGCCACACGTGTGAGAGAGAGAGAGGGGCTGCCCAAGCTGTATGAATCAATCTGATGAAGAGAGAGAAGCAATGTGTGAGTGAATGATGTTCAAATGAGGTGTGAGGTCTCTTCTATTTATACACATCGTCGTGGGTGAAGAGATGCATCCATTGGGTTTCTTGAGCCTACATTAAGCTGAGGCCAACCTGGAAAATTTGCACATGTGTGGTCGTAAATTCAAAATGTCACTTTTGCTTGTCCGAATGAGATGATATTTATATCAATCTTGGACCTCTTGAAAAGAGGAGTCCAATGCAATCATCATCTCCATCAAATGAGTTGTCCCAAGGTGGAATTTGGCCCTAGTTTCCAATTTTAACACTCCCTCTCAACTAGCTAGAATTCTACTTGCCAATCCATTTGTCATCATCATGCCATCCTGTCGTCATGTACCATCTCTGTCATTTCTACTCTGCTCTGCTGAACCATAAAGTAATAATGTAGAAGAATTGATCGAGAGTGAGTCACATGACCTTACCACTCTCCACTGACAAAAGTCAGTCTAGAGGTAGAACCTCAAATGATCCCAGATCAAGCTGATGAACACCATGCATCCTATTCATAGGGAGCACGACAATACACGATGCGTCCATCGGTAGTGCTATGGTCCCTAACCACTTTTCCCAACTCATTGGCTAGGTGAGAGGTACTTCTCATGAGTCCAGACTCCATGGGTAGGATGCATGTTGGGGCATCGGCTGGAGACGGTGAACCATTCACCGTACATACATGTATCCGCAATCCTAGGGGAAGGTGAACCAGTCACCCTACACACATGTCAACCATCATGGGGTATCACAGGTAAAGGTGAACCACTCTACCTTGTACATAGCGCACCACTATGGGAAGGTGAACTACTCACCCTATGGTCGCTCATAGCTCCAAGAAGTACCCCAAGCCCCTAGGAGCTCCCAGGGCTCACTGTCCAACTCATGCAGGACCCTCAGAGGAGGGTCTTTCCACAACTCCAAGTCCCTCTCGGAAGGCTAAGAATTTGACCTTCCCTAAGGGCTTCGTGAGAATGCCTGTGACTTGTTCATTCGTCCTGATGTGTTGGAGCCTTATTGCTCCCCTTGTACCATATCCCGAATAAAGTGGTACCTGATATCAATGTGCTTTGAGCGGTCGTAGAACACGAGATTTTTTGAAAGGCTAATCCCACTTTGGTTGTCACAAAAGATCATGGTGGTATCTAGCACGTGCTCAAATAGCTCACTGAAGAGTTTCCTCAACCAAACAACTTCATAACAGGCCATACTAGCAGCAATGTATTTGGCCTCGATGGTGCTTAGTGCAACCAATTTCTGCTTCCTACTCATCCAAGATATTGAAGCAGACCCCAAGGAGAAGCAACACCCAGATGTGCTCTTACGATTCACAACACTACCAACCCAGTCAACATCAGTATATTCATGTAGCCTAAAATTCCTGGCAGTTTATCTCAAACCATAGTTGATTGTGCCATGGAGATATGTTAAGAGATTCTTGGCAACAATCCAATGTATGTGATGAGCCTCGACCATAAATTGAGTCAATGTATTCTTAGCAAAGCATATGTCTAGATAGGAGTTTACCAAGAACATCAGGGCCCCACAAGTTGTCGATACTTGAAAGCATTTGCCAATGCGGGCCCAACAACACTTCCACATAGCTTCTTGAAGTTGAGTTCCATCGAAGTAGACAAAAACTTGCATTCCACCATCCCACATCTCTCGAGTAGCTTCACAATGTCTTTCTTGAAGAAAGTGTAACTAGGTTCGGTCTTCATGACATTGTAATTATGATTTTGTAAACAAAGAAAATGAATTTATTATTATTCCTTGCTGCATGGGTTTCATGAGCAAGAGGTTTATTTTATGGATGGCTCCAATGTCAAAGAGTCAATGTCATGCTCTTCTTGAGCATATATGTAATGAATATAAGTCTACCTAGTGACTAGATTAGCCCTCCAAGACAAGCACAATCCTCTTGAAAAGAGTAGCCAACAAAATGATGAAGAAGAGCAGCTATGTCGGCCTCAAAATATATATTAATGTCAAGTCGGCTCAAATAATAGACACATCCTTTCACTGTGACATGTCGGCTTATTTATGGAGACAAAACCACTATAAATACCCTGCTGGGGTCACCACAGGAAACATAGATTCAGATTTCTCTCTGAACTTCGTATAGGTGTAGGAAGTACAAGACAATTGCAGGAAGAGTTTCAGATGTCATTCTCGGAAGCTCAGGAACTATGGATGGGTACAGTAGGGTGCATCTCGGATACCTCTGCAACTTCAGATGGCACAAAGAGTTACAGGAATCTTGGATGGAGATAATATTACAATGTTTCGGTTGGAGAAAAGGTATATGGTTCTCAGATGGATATTGCAGGAGTATATACTCTTGGCATAAGTATTACAGTGATGTGTTCACGGCATGACAGTGACAAGGATGATCTTGGTGAAAAACACAGTCATATTCTTGGTGAAGTTCTCAATGCAGTCAAGGATGATTACAGTCTCGACATGATCTCATAAGTAACATACTCTACCTCAACATACATCAAGGTGTTGTCATGATCCTATCATAGTCATGATCTCGTTCTTAATAAAGACATAGTCTCAAAGGTTATGATCTCGTAAAGGTGCAGTCATCATACAACAATGATGTAGATCTCTGTTATGCAGCAGTAATGGCCTTAATGGTGCAGCAATAATGATGATCTCAACAGTGACAAAGAAGAGGATTGATGTCTTGGTCTTGGAGTGGCATAATAGGTCAAGGATCATGGTCTTGGTATTTGTCAATTGGAATCTCTATAAGAAGAATTTTGTGTGGGTTTTCCTCTCCAAGAGGGAGAGGTTTTGGCCCTGGTAGGATGCCAACATCTTGTGTTCTTGTCTCTTTGTTTTGGTAGCTATTTGATGAACTAAAGAAGAAACACTCTAATAATAATAAGTGAAGATTGGAATAAGAAGAAAAATTGAAAACACCTCATAAATAGTTATCATGCAAGAAGAATCTAATTAACTCTAACTACCCAAGATTCTTCAACATGGTATCACAACTAAGGTGCTGAAGTCAAAGGAAGGACAACAGAAGAGACATATAAGGATCAATCTTCAAGAAGGGCATCAAAGCAAGTTGAAGAGTTAACATGCAGTCTACAACAACAAGAACTTGTGTCTCCACAAGCATCATTCAAAGACCACCAAGACTCTCATCAAGATATCTACAAAGCTATGAAACTCAAAGGACCTCAAAATAAAGATCTCATTATCTTGGAAAAGATTGAAGCAATCCTGACCTACTCTACAAAAGAAGGCAGAACATATTGAAGGCAAGAAGGCATTGTCATCTTCAAGGTTATAATCAAGCAAGGATCATTTCCTTATCCGAGAAGAAGATCATCCAAGGAAGCAACAAATCATCCCTATCAAAACAAGCAACCTTTTCTATTAAGAAAAGGCTTTCTCATTCGAACGAAGATCATTCAAGAAGAAGCCATCATATATTTTCTTTTGTTGATTTTTTGGGTAGCATTGAATGTGCTCTAGCTCTGAAATTTTGTGGACCGGCTAGAACACATGAGATTTTCAAGACCCAGAAATCATATGGAGAATCTCCACCCAGAGTGCATGTTATTCAAATAATTAATTATTTTTAATGGTGCCTAAGTTAAAACTTAGGAAATTAAAATAATTAAAGTGAATTAATGTAAATATGGGTGAGAAGCTTCTAAGTAACGAGGATCAAGTCTAATTTAATCTTAGTCGTTAATTAGAGATTAGATCACGACCATTGATTTCTCAACAGGAAAAGTATAAAGGAAGGCTTGGGGTTAGTTGGAGAACACACACAAGGAGAGAAACACTTGAGCTAGATCGAAATTCTGGGGCATGGTTTGCTGAGAATTTTGGAGTAAGCTTCTAGTGCAGAGAGGGGCAGTTCGGGCGCGAGAGTTTCGCCCAAGGCCAAGAATACATTGCAGAAAGGCATCACAACACCAAGGAGAGACAACGCAACTGCAGGAGGGTGACGCAGAGGATGGAGGGCTGACATAGTCACATAGAGGTAGTGCTAGGGTTTATAGGAGGCAGATCAGGCATCAGTTCAGCAGATCAATTTCTTAGTCGGGAAGGCTCATTGGGAGGGTGATGCGGCTCCTAGAGGAGGTGATGCAGTTCTAGGGCAAAACTGGAAGTAGCCATCGCTGCACAACACTAGGGACAACACAGTAACTTGTGTGGTTTGTTCATCCAGTTGATGCATTCGCCCATAGTTGCAGGGGAGCGCCTCCCCCCCCCCGCGATCTCGCTCCCAATCTGTGCTCCGGGCGGGAGTGACTCGGGAGCGGGCTTCCTAGAAAAAAAATCGCTTCCTGCCTTTTTGGGAGCGTTTTGCCTTTTTTGCAATGATATTCCAAATGCAATTGTTTTTCAAAGAAATAAATAAGTTTTTAGTGGGGCAGCTTCATGATCAAGTCTATGGTCCTAGTATTGATATGCGATTCATGGTAATGTTAAATTCTTAAAGTAAAAGTGACATTCTCTTTAATCTTCATTTTCATCCTTTTACTTAAATTTTTAACATTGCTATGAAATGACTCAGGATGTTTGAGAGTGGTTTCGACCTCATTGGATTTTATTTTCATCCTTTTACTTAAATTTTTAACATTGCCATGAAATGACTCAGGATGTTTGAGAGTGGTTCCGACCTCATTGGATTTCATATGCAAAAAGTAGAACTTTAGATTTCGTTCAAAATCTAGCACACTTATCAGTTTTTCAGGATTTCAGGATTGCATTGTTTCTATTGCATTTTGTCATGTATTAGGGTATGGAACTCGTATTTAATCAAGAGCACCAATCCCTCTATGTACCTTGATGTTAGTGACATTGGTTGTCGAACTCCTCTATCATGACCCTCCTAAAATGTACGCATCACTCAAACAAAATCTTGACTTGACATGCTATACTTTTTCTATCTTATTTTAATGCTTAGAGGGTGATATTAATGACAAAGATCCCTATACAGATACAAAGGTAATGACAAAGATACCTCTGGATATTAATGCTTAGAGGGTGATATTAATGATAAAGATCCTGATTTTCCAACAAGACTAAAAAATTAGACATTTCTCGTTGTGGCAAGATGCCCAAGCATAAGCAATAGATAATAGATTTACTTGTCTTTTCTAGTTTCTAGTAGTTTTTAGAACTATTGACTCTTTCATATTTATTATGATATTTTTTTAAACAATATATGACAATTTAAGTTTGAAGTTGGCAATTATAACTCAGTAGTAATGAATTATGAATATGATGCTTCATGAAAGTTGAAAGTTGTTTCATTTCATTTTATAACATTTCATTTCATGTTAGATATTATTGTTGTAATGGTTACAAGTACAACTTTGGTGATCAATGATGATAAATGTTATATATTGAATTTTGAAGCTTGAAACATTAATATTGATGAATCATGACTCAATATGTTGTATGTTACTATGTTACTAACTTGTGGACATGGTTGATGAAGATTATAACTTCTAGATGATTGTTGTTATATGGTTCAATCTATGTTTTTTTTATGTTTTTTATATCTAATTCATCATTCTACATGTTTTTGTTGACATATATGTATCAAAATATAAAAATATAAAAATATATATATTATATAAAAAACGCTTTGGGATTCGCTCCCAAACTGGGAGCTTCTGAAAATGTCGCTCCCGCACCCGTTTTCGCTCCCGCTCCCCGCTTTCGCTCTCGCTCCCAAGTAACACTAGATTCACCAAAATATCTCTCTCCAAATAGAGGTAATTCTGCCTAGTTTATTCTCTGTTGGGTGAGCCGGATTTGGCACCCTAGTTGTATTCAGAATTCTACTTAATAATAAAACCCTCATAGCTGTTGCACTGATTTTCCCACACTGGGTTTTTTCGGGGACGTTTAGTCCAAAAATAAGTGTGTCCTTTGTGTGGTTGTCTCATTTATTTTTCAGTACTTGATCAGTATATTGGTGTAGGCTGCAGTGTATTTGCATTAATATTTTCTGAATAATTCTAAAAATAACTTGTTAAAATGAAGAACACAGGGAGGTAATGCAAGTCAATGTACTGCAGTAGGATTTTTGATTTGTTAGATTCAGAAATTTTCACATGGTATCAGAGTGCGATTGCAGATCAAGGAGGACAAAAGCCATTAGTGAAGGGACAAAGGGAAGTCTGTGTGTGAAGATAGTTGTCCCGAGAGACAACACAGTTTCAGGCCAAGAGAGTAGAGGAGGGGTGACAATCTCCAAGGGAGGCTCACGCAGAGCTTGCGTCAACCTGATTGGGTGACGCTGTTGCTGCAGAGGGCAACGCAAAATTTATCTGGAGTTGCTGGTGGGGTGCTGATTCTGTTGGTGTAGAACAATACCTAGTGGGGCAGAAGCAAAGTAGAGGGAATCAGTTCCTCAGAAGATTTCTTGCCAAGAAATCTAGATCTAGTGCTGAGCAGCAACAAAGAGAGATCAAAGAGGGGTGGTTTGACAGTGGTTGGCAGAAGGATTTCCGTGAAGGAAATCGAAATTCAGAGGGAGCTTGTTCCTTAGAAGATTTCTAGCACCAAAGAAATCCAGAGTCGAGTTTTGCTGGGGCAACAACAGAAGAGGGAGAAGAGAACCAATTCGACATTCATTTGAGAAGAGATGGCTGTTAACGGACTGAGGGATCATGGCAGGTTGGATGGAGCATCCCACTTTGTCATCTGGAAGGCCATGATCCTGGCAGTTTTGGATAAAAATAGCATCAAGGATTATGCCTTGAGGATGGTTGCTGTTTCGGATGATGCTGATCCTCTCAAGAAGTACGAGGAGGCTTAGGCAAAAGCAAAGTGCATGATCTTGGACGGGGTCAAGGATCATGTGATCCCACATATTGCTAAGAAGGACATAGCAAGGGAAATGTGGGAGGACTTGACCACATTGTACAAGGGAACTTACGTTTAACGGAAGATGTTGCTTTTGAGACAGCTGAGACAGTTTCAGATGTAAAAGGGAGAAGAAATCGATCCCTTCATTCTTAGGTTGCAAAGGATCCATGACCAGCTAACTTCCATAGGGGCTACACCAGATGCTGAATTTATGGTCAGGACTGCCCTGAATGCAGTCTCTGAAGATTGGGAAACATTTGTCCAAAGCATCTTGGGCAGGGCTTCTCTTCCTAGTTTGGAGGAGATGTGGGCAGCTCTTCGAGAGGAAGAGATCAGACGATGGACCAAGGCGAGAAGCAACAGCAAAGTGGGAATCAAGAAGGAGGAAGAGGAGGATGCGACTCTCGCATCACCGGGACAACAAGGGCAACAAAAACGGAAGGACATATCCAAAGTTAGATGCTTCAGATGTATGGTCATTTCGCCACGCAGTGCTCTTAGAAGAAGAAGGGCAAAGAAGAGAAGTCTGACTCAAAGGCTGCTCCAGCGTAAGTTGACGGAGAGGACGATGATGATTGCGCCATGAGTGCTCATGCACCTCTAGAGAAGAGGTGGGGCGATATAGAACTGTAGTTGGAGCTACAGTGAAGTGAGGGGCATCATCCTTGAGGTGCCCAAACTCTTGGATCACATACGGCTACGGGAGCCCTGAATGATAGTAGCAGAATGACGGGAGTCAGTTGGTGCGAGGGATGATAGAGCAATAGTGGCAGAGTTAGAGTGCAAAAGTCTGAAGCAACGTAGTGGAATGTGTTGAAATTTCTAAGTCTAACCTGTTAGAAATTTTCCTACACTATCTGGTTTATTTCACCTAGTTGTTTAATTACGAAACAAGTTATTTGACCATATAAATAGTGAAATAAACACAACGCTGTCTCAACCATCTACAGATCATCAACTGAAAGAAATAGACAAACACACAAGGGACATCGTTATTTTTGGACAATCGTCCCTAGAAAAACCCAACTTGGGAAAACCAGTGCAACAGTTCTGATGGTTTTGTTATGAAGTAGCTTTTCTTAAGTACAACTAGGTGCCAAACTGGCTCACCCGACAGAGAAATCTATCTGGCAATAATACCTCTCTTCGGAAGCAGATATTCTGAAAGTCTGCTCCACGAAACTCTCTCCAGCACCTCTCCGAGGCTCTGCGTCAGTCCTCCTGGCCTCTGCATCACCCTGAAACCCTCTACGTCAACCCTCTGATGCTCTATGTAGCCTTTTTGGCCCTCTGCGTCACCTCTGCAGCCTCTGCGTCATTCACGCTGGCTCTCTGGCCCTCTGCGCAGTCACGCTAGCCTCTGCTGTTGGAAAATATCGAGAGGGGGGGTGAATTAGTATTCCTTAGCAATTAGCACTTTTAAATCTTTTCAGAGCATTAGTTTACCTTCAATTATCATTAGTGTTTATGCAGTAACAATAGTGAATAAAAGAGCACAGAAGGCACAAAAATTTTAGGTGGAAAACCCCCTCTGGGTCAAAAACCACCGAACGCTTTTCTAAGAATTCTTTAATCTTCAACTCCAATTGAAAAGAAAGCTCCAACTTCCTAAAATCTAGAAAAGCATTCTTCTCCAGCTCCCACTGTATGGACGCTCCAACGGCTGAGATTCTTCAGTAGTCAACTGAGTGGATGCCACATCACCTAATGAGCTACAACTCACCCTAGCACCACCCTACCACCCTATAGAAGAATAAAAGAAGAACGGACTCTCGTACCAGGGAAAATGGTCCACTTCACAGTGATATAAAATGATGTAGAAGAAGATGACACACTAGACCATAACCCAAACTATGACACAACCACCTAATGATGATCGTAGACCTCCCAACACTGCCTCTTCAACCCTTGGCAGATAGACACTTGTACAACGTTTACAAAGATCCTTTTACAATGACTCTGTACAATGATACTTTTACAATGTCTGTATGCAGTGCTGCCCACTTGAAGACTTCATGTGGTGAACTTCTTGTTGTTGTTCTGCACCTTGATTGCTGCTCTTGTCATGCTACCCTTTCTTATTCTTTAGAACATTAGTTTATGCATTGAGTCTCTCTTGATGAATATATAATACCTGCAAAAAGTCTTCAAGGAAATACCCATGATATGATAATAGAAAAACTTACCTCATCCTGCAGAGCATATGTCAGTGCTAAACAAAAACAACAAATTAGAATACAAAGAACCTAATGCAATTAAGAGATGAACATGCATATACAGAAGATACTTACTTGTAGCTTACCTCTGCTGCATCATTTTGCTGCACCTTGCTCTTTGCTGCCTTAGAAAGTTTGGTCCTTTGCACCCCTTGACAACACTTGATCTAGTTTTTCTTTCCTTCTAGGAGCACGATATTTAATCTGATGTATCTTTGTGATTTTAGATCCCCAACATGTGATCTTCGGTCCTGTAGAAGCTCTCTGAGTTTTCTTTCCAATGCCACAGGTCTGACCCGATTTGGACTCTTCAAGACAAAGTTATGCCCAATCTCTCACAATGACCTAATTATGGACTAGTTCAGTAGAGCGAACTTGTACGATGTGCCACGTGTCACTGTTTCCTCCTTCGGCTTTGAAATTGATACACAGAAAACTACAGTCCGTGCACTATCTGCCACTTTTTACAGAATTCCAATTCTCTTCTCAGAGAGAGTTATGACGATTTTCCCAAGGTCACTTCTTTGAGATGAAATTCAGCAGCCTACAAAAACCCTAACTTCCACAGATCATATCTCCGAAAATATAGCAAACCAAGATCTGAAATTCGGTCACGACGTTCATCAGGATTGCAAATAAAATGGGTTTTAATTTCAGAATCTAAGACTTCGCAGAAATGAAGTTATAGTGAAAATGCCACAATCACTACATTTGGAGGATATATGAGATTTCTTTTTATAGAGTTGAGAGGGGCTTCTATAGAGAATGTTGGAGGGATTTGAGGAGCTTAAAAAATTATTAATTAATGACTATTCAATGACCAAAGCCAATTATGAATGCCATGCCACAACCCCATAGGGTTTAGCCCACTAACTGGGGTTACTAACTTCAAACATGAATATCTCTCAAACCGTGAAGAATTACTTGGCGTGCCATATGTCAACGGAAACATCTCGACGAGTAGAATCTATCTAGAAGATCCTTTACTCAAAATAGAGTAAGTTGTCAAGTCAAAATTCGCTTGCAAGATCAGGGTAGCCCCTGGTGCTGCTTTGGCTGACATCAATGACAACCTCAGATCATCTTTAGATCAACATCTGCGTGGCTCCTACTGGCTCTGTGTCTGCCTCTCTGCCTCTGTGCTAGTCTTTCGGCACTATCTCTGCCTCTCTGCCACTACGTTGGTTTTTCGGCACTATCTCTGCCTCTTTGCTATGCACTCACTGCCCCTCGCTGCAACTATGATCACTGATTCAATTTCTCTTAGCAAACCCTGCTCTAGAATATTGAATTGATCGATCAATTTGGTGTATCTCCAACTGACCCTCAAGCCTCCTCTTATACTTTTTCTGGTGAGTCTTCAACGACTGAGTTTATATCTCTAATCAATGACTAAGATTAGTTTTGGCTTGATCCATGTCATTTAGAACCTTCTAAACCAGTTTTATATTAATACCCATTAATATTTTTATTTTCCTAAGTTTAAACTTAGGAACCCATTAAAAATATTAATTATTTTAATATCTCCTTCACTGGGTAACCATTTTTGGGTCTTGGAGATCTCATGTGCTTTAGCCTCTCCACCAATTTTCATGGCTAGAGCAAATTCGATGCTACCCCAAATCAACACTCCCTCTTAGCGAGGAATGTGCTCTAGTAATGCTCCACCACTGAGCATCACACTGATCATCCGACACTGGTACCTGTGCTGATGCTTGGCCTTCCTGCCCAACATCCTCTGCACTGCTGCATCCTGTATTGTTGCCCATGGCTCTACCACTGCCATTGCTACATCTGTATGACAACTCCCTTTGTATCCGTGCTGTTGCTGGTCCTTTCTCCCAACACTGCATTTGCACTGCAACCCTCTCTCATCATGCTGCCTATAGCACTACCACTTCTACTGCTGCACTGCAACTCAGTTACTGAGACAATGGTAATTGATCTACCCAACCGCCGACATCCTTGTCAGGCTAGAAACCCTCCTGATGTTGAAGGTCTCTCTGCTGCTATCCTGTGCTCCCTCTTTTGCCTCTGCATTGCTGCAACAACTTTGTGCCCCTCGCAGTGCTGCAAACACCTCTGTGCCTTCCTGCATTGCTGCAACCTCCTCTGTGCCTCTCGCACTACTGCAACCTTCTCTGCGCTGTGAGGGACTACTGCACTCTAGCACTCTCTGCCGCTCCATCCGCATCCGCTTCTACCGACATCTGTCATCCTACCATTGTCACTTCAGGGCTCCCGTAGCCGGATATGATCCAAGAGTTTGGTTACCTCAAGGATCGTGCCCTTCATCTCTAGTAGTCCTCCTAACTACAGCTCGATGTTTCCCTACCTCTTCTCTAGAGGTACATGAGCGCTCATGACACAATTGTCATCCAGAACAAACAGGGTCCTGGCCTTCCAGATGACAAAGTTGGATGCTCCGTCCAACCTGTCCTGATCCCTCAATCTGTTCATTGCCATCTCTGCTCTTCTTCTCAACTCCCTCTAAGTCTCTACTTCCCTCCTGGAAGTTCTCTTCTTGACGCCTTCTAAGTCTCGATTTCCCTCCTAGAAATCCTCTCCTAGCCTCCCTCTGAGTCTCGATTTCCTTTTGGAAATCCTTCTGCCAACAGTGGAATCACATCTCTCTGATCTCCTTTTCTCCTGCAACAGTGGTTTGGATTTCTTGGCTAGAAATCCGCCTAGGTAGCGATTCCCTCTACCTTGGTTCTGTCCCATTAGGTACTGTTCTGTCTCGACAACAACAACACCCCACCAAATTCACACTCCACAATCTGCCCACAACTTCCTATGCCCCAACAACTGAAGAAACTGAGCCTCTTGGCTCTGCGCAATCTCGACAAGACTGAATCGCTCTTCTGGCCAACTGCATCACTCCTACCTGGCTGAGCAGGATGACATGGCTCTTCGTGAGCCTCTTTTGCCTTCCTCTACCTCTGCGTTGGCCTCTCTTTGGCTCGAAATGATGACACAGGCCCTTCTGCGTCACTCCTTCTCTGTTGCTTTTTGCTTAGGAACAACTTCTGTCTCTCTGGACAACTGTTTCTGCTGCAAATTCTCTGATTCCGCTGGTGCCTTGAACTTTCCTATGATCTGCAATGCTCTGATACCATGTTGAAATTTCTAAGTCTAACCCATTAGAAATTTTCCTGCAGTGTTTGGTTTATTTCACCTACTTGTTTAATTATTGAACAAGTTATTTAACCATATAAATACTGAAATAAACACAACGCAGTCTCAACCATCTACAGATCATCAATTGAAAGAAATAGACAAACACACAAGGGACACCGTTATTTTTGGACAATCGTCCCCGGAAAAACCCAACTTGGGAAAACCGATGCAACAGTTGTGAGGGTTTTATTATTAAGCAACTTTTCTTGAGTACAACTAGGTGCCAAACTGGCTCACTCGACAGAGAAATCTATTTGGCAGTAATACCTCTCTTCAGAAGCGGATATTCTGAAAGTCTGCTCCACGAAACTCTCTCTAGCACCTCTTTGAGGCTCTGCGTTAGCCTGAAACCCTCTGCGTCAGCCCTTTGATGCTCTGCGCAGCCTTTTTGGCCCTCTGCATTACCTCTGTAGCCTCTGCGTCACTCACGCAGGCCCTCTATCCTTCTGCGTAGTCACTCTAGCCTCTGCATGGCTCCTTCTAGCTTTATGTCTGCCTCTCTGCCTCTGCGCTGGTTGTTTGACACTATCTCTGCCTCTCTGTTATGCACTCACTGCTCCTCGCTGCAACTTTGATCACTGATTCGATTTCTCTTAGTAAACCTCGCTCTAGAATATCGAATTGACTGATCAATGTGGTGTATCTCCAATTGACCCTCAAGCCTCCTCTTATACTTTTTCTGTTGAGTCTTCAGCGACCGAGATTATATCTCTAATCAACGACTAAGATTAGCTTTGGCTTGATCCATGTCATTTAGAATTTTCTAACCCAGTTTTATATTACTACCCATTAATATTTTTATTTTCCTAAGTTTAGACTTAGGAACCCATTAAAAATATTAATTATTTTAATATCTCCTTCACCGGGTAGAATTTCCTCAAACCATTTCTGGGTCTTGGAGATCTCATGTGCTTTAGCCCAGTGTTGTGAAAATTGCGATAAAATCGCGATAAATTCAAATTATCACTATTTTTTCGATATGCCGATTTTATCGCGATTATTATACGAAATTAACACGGGAAATTTTTTTTAGCCGATTTTTATGAAATTATCGCGATAACAACTGAAAAAATCGTGGGGCTTCACGGCAGCGAGGTTTTATAATGTTTTTTTGGTTTTTTTATGAGTTAATTTGGACAGTCGCGTGCGGAGGGCAGAGGAGAGCTGGGAGACCAAGCTGGAGAGGGTTTGAAGCTAATTCCAAGTGCTTAGAGGAGAAAATCAAGAGGAGACCACCGATTTCTCCATAGAAACGGTATGTGGATTATTTTTTTTTTGTTTTCATTGTTTAAAAACATTGTTTTTGTATTTTGTTCATTGTTTTTGGTTGGGTAACTTGGTATGGGCACCATTTTTTTTTTTGTTTTCATTGTTTTTGTATTTCTTCATTGTTTTTGGTTGGGTAACTTGGTATGACTATGGGAACCAATTTTTTTTTTTTTTTTTTTCTTTGTTTTCATTGTTTTTAAACATTATTTATGTCTTTTTCATTGTTTTTGCTATTTGGTTGGGTAACTTGGGTTTGGAATGGTTGGGTAACTTGTGTTTGAACTTTGGAATGGTTGTTTTAGGTTGGGTAACTTGGGTTTTCATTGCACAATGTAAAAATTAAAAATTAAAATACTAAATTGTAAATTTGAAACTTGTAATTTTGTAAATACTAAATTGTAATCCTTATTTTCTCATAGGTTCACAACTGCACCGAAACACCATTCAAGACTTCAAGTTTGCAACTTCAAAGTTCAAAAACAAACATGCCAAGGAAATTGGATCCTTTCTAGGAATATGGTGAACCTGATGCTCCGAATGATAGACTAAACTTGAGTTGCAAGTTGTGTGGCCACCCTATGTACGGGGGGGTGTACAGGTTGAAGTTTCACCTTGCACAAATCCCTGGAAAAGATGTGGGGCCTTGTACAAATACAAATCCTAAACTCATCCAAAGAACCATGAGAGCATTGGAAAATTTAGAGTAGGCTAGAGAGGCCAAAGAAGAAATCAAAAGGCAACTAAAAAAGTTAGCTGAAGCAAGTGGCACTGGTTCTACTGCAGCATCAACCAATCTGATAGCTGCCACATCATTTTTTGTTCCTCGAACCACACCTAGTTCACAGCCATCTATCACTTCAATGCTAACAAGAACTGAGAAAGAACAAGTTGACAAGTTGCTGGCAAAATTTCTCCTCTGGAGTGATATTCCTTTCAGCATTGTAAGGAATAATCCATTTTTCCAACCTGCTGTTGATGCTATTGCCAGTGTTGGCCCAAGGTACAAAATCCCTTCTTATCATGATTTCAGAGACCAGATTCTTCAAAATGAAAAGCGTGACTGCACCCAAAGATTGGAGGATTTTAGGGCATCATAGGCACGAACAGGATGCACTGTTATGTCAGATGGTTGGACTGACCAAAAGGGGAGAACCCTTATAAACTTCTTGGTTAGTTGTCCCAAGGGGACTATGTTTATCCAATCTGTTGATGCATCTGCACAAATCAAAGATGCAAGAACTTTATGTGATTTGCTAGATGTGTTTATTTTGTTGGTGGGTGCAGAAAATGTTGTCCAAGTCATAACAGACAATGCTGCAAATTATGTTGCTGCTGGCAGGATGCTTATGGATAGGCATCCTACTTTATTTTGGACACCTTGTGCTGCACACTGTATTGATTTGATGTTGTAGGACATAGGGAATTCCCTTTGTCAAAGATATTGTTGATTCATCCAAAAGCATTACAAAATTTATATATAACCATACATCTGTGCTTAGCTTGATGACAAGATTCACCAACAACAAAGAGTTGGTGCGCCCCGTCATTACATGATTTACCACCAGTTTTATATCTCTTAAATCCCTCTTGAATTCTATGTGGGATGTGAAGAGAATGTTTCTTTCAGAGGAGTGGTGTGCTTTGCCAATGAGCCCCAAACCAGAGGGAGAGGCCGTATGCAGACTAGTTTCATACCAGGAAGACTTCTGGGCGAGAGTGCAGGAGGTGTGCATCGTTACTGAACCTTTGGTAAAGGTTCTTCGGTTGGTTGATGGTGAGAAGCTCGCAATGGGCTATTCGTATGAGGCCATGGACAGGGCCAAAGAAGCCATTCGGGCCTACTATGATGGTAAGGGAGATGATGAGTTTCAGAGACAACTCCTCTTATGGGGAGTGATTGATGAGTGATGGAACAACACACTCCATCGTCCCATTCATGTTGCTGGGCTTCTCCTGAACCCTGCATTTTCTTACACATGTGGGTTTGATTTTGATGCTGAGATCATGGATGGATTCTTATCCCATGTCCAGAAGATGGTGCGATCTCCAGAACAATGTATAGAGATCTGTAAACAAATTGAGACATATAGGATGGTAGGTGGCACATTTGGCTTTGACATGGCTGTCACTGATAGGACAATTAAAATGCCAGGTATTTTTTAGTTTCTAACTTTGTTTCAAATTTCATTGTCTCTTCAAATTCCATTTTTTTCTTATGTTTATTTAAAATTTTATTTGTAATTTTGTTGTAGATGCATGGTGGAAAATGTATGGTGGCAGGGTATCCCTTCTGCAAAAGCTTGCCATTTGCATCCTCAGCCAAACATGTAGCTCCTCCGGATGTGTGCGCAACTGGAGTGTATTTGAAAAAATACACAACAAGAAGCGCAACAGGTTAACACTTAAACATTTAAAATATTGCAAATTTCCAAATAATTTTTTGAATTCATTAAACAATATTTTTTTTATAATTATTAATTATTATTTCATGGTCTTTGTACAGGTTGGAGTCCCAGCGCCTTAATGACATGGTCTATGTCTACTACAATCTTCGATTGTGGGTGAGGCAACTTGAGAAGACACCTGATGTGGAGGCCATCCCATTGATGGGATTGACACCATTGCTGCATGGAGGGTTGAGGTCGAGAGGCATCTCATGGAGTCTGCTGATGATTGGTTAGTGCAGGATGTAGTGGAGAGGGAGGAGCAGCAGCAGGAGGAGGAGGAGGGGGAGGAGGAGGAGGAACAGGAGCAGGAGGTGACACCACCTGCCCGGGCTACCACTGCCACCAGTAAAGGACGTGGTCTACCTCCTATAGCTCCTACCTCTAGTTGTTCAGCTTCTAGAGCACATCAGACTCCACTGCCATCTCCACCAGCACGGGCACCAACATCTACATCTAGAGGGAAAGGGAAAGTTGTGGCATTTTCTCGCAAGAGGGGCAGAGGAAATCAATAGGATTAGACTTTAGTTATTTTCTTCATTTTATTGTATATGACATTATGACATGATGAGATACATTATCATATTTTTTGTTGATATTTTGAGGCTGAGTTGGGACTCAGGACTTACTATTCAGGACATGATTCAATGTTATGCGTGATTTTAGCGCTAGAAATGATATTAAACATATTATATATTAGTTCTTTTATCATATTTATGTGTCAATGTATTTATTTTATGTTGTAGATGGTTTAGATATTAAAAAAATTGGAAAAAAAATGGAAAAAAATGAATATTTTTGTACCAAACGATTATTTCCCATTAATTACGATTTTGTCCGATTTTTCCCTCGCGCCGATATTATCCCGATAACGATTAATGCAACATTTCTTTAGCCTCTCCACCAGTTGTCATGGTTAGAGCACATCCGATGCTACCCCAAATCAACAGAATGTTGCAGTTGTGCAGAAGACACATAGAAGATACAATAGCAACGCAATAGCATCGAGGGTCAGTATAGATTAGCAGCGGAGGTAGCTTCAGGGTCAAGGGGCATCTACACTGACTAGCATGTCAGCTTTTGGGTGGCTTTTCATTTTCTTACTTCTCAGCAACTAAGTTGCAGTGCGGCAGTTAGCAGTGGCAGTGCTATGGGCAACATGATGCAACATATTGAGAGGGAGCTGCAGTACAGATGTAGCAGTGACAGTGGCAGTGTCATGGGCAACAATACAGATTGCAGTAGCACAGTGGATGAAGGGCAGCATGCTGAGCATCAACAACGTTGAGGACCGATGTCGTGGATCAGTGTGATACTTCTGCTGGGAAGTATTGCTAGAGCACATTCCTCGCTAAGAGGGAGTGTTGATTTTTTGGGTAGCATCGGATGTCCTCTAGCTCCGAAATTTTGTGGAGAGGCTACAACACATGAGATCTCCAAGACCTAGAAATCGTTTGGAGAAATTCTACCCGGAGTGCATGTTATTCAAATAATTAATTATTTTTAATGCTGCCTAAGTTAAAATTTAGGAAATTAAAATAATTAAAGTGAGTTAATGTAAATATGGGTGAGAAGCTTCTAAGTAACGAGGATCAAGTCTAATTTAATCTTAGCTGTTGATTAGGGATTAGATCACGGCCGTTGATTTCTCAACAGGAAAAGTATAAAGGAAGGCTTTGGGTCAGTGGGAGAACGCACACAAGGAGAGCAACACTTGAGCTAGATCGAAATTCTAGGGCATGGTTTGTTGAGAATTTTGGAGTAAGCTTCTAGTGTAGAGAGGGGTAGTTCGGCAGCGAGACTTTCGTCCAAGTTTGAGAATACATAGTAGAGAGGCAACACAACACTGGGGAGAGACAACACAACTGCAGGTTGGTGACACAGAGGCTGGAGGGTTGAAGCAGTCACTTAGAGGCAGTGTTGGGGTTTCTGTGAGGTAGATCGGGAATCAGTTCAGTAGATCGATTTCTGAATTGAGAAGGCTCACTGGGAGGGTGATGCAGCTCCTGGAGGAGGTGTGAGCAGTTCCAGCACAGAGCTGGGAGTAGCCATCGCTGCAAAACATTGGGGACAATGCAGTCACATGTGGGGTTTGTTCATCTAGTTGTTGGATTCGCCAAAATATCTGTCTCTGGATAGAGGTAGTTCTACTGGGTTTATTCTTTGTTGGGTGAGCCGGATTTGACACCCTAGCTGTATTAAGAAATCTACTTAATAATAAAACCCTCATATCTGCTGCATCAGTGTTCCCACATTGGGTTTTTTCGGGATGTTTAGTCCAAAAATAAGTGTCCTTTGTGTGGTTGTCTCATTTATTTTTCAGTACTTGATCTGTATATTGGTGTAGGCTGCAGTGTATTTGCATTAATATTTTCTAAAAATAACTTGTTAAAATGAAGAACACAAGTAGGTAATGCAAATTAGTTTACTGCAATAGGATTTCTGATGACATCAAAGTGATGAAGATGATAAACTCATTCTCTGAATGTGCAATGAAGAAGGTCACATGAAATCTGATCTACATGAAAGTAAAGGGTATCAAAGGATGTAGGATATCTTCATAAGGTCTCATCTACAAGATATAGGAAGGAAGATAACCACCATTGATCTATAATGCACTAACATATAATCAAGGTAACAAATATCCATGGGATAAGAAAGTTACCTCACTCTACAACTTATGGTCTCTATGCTAAATAGAGAAAGACAAGTTGATGGCAAAAGTATTGAAGGTTAAAGGACTAAAACGTATGCAGAGAGAAAAGGGAAGTTTTGTCCTCAAACAAGACAGAATAACATAGCCAAAAATTATGGAAAGATTATGAAAGCTCATATCACCAAATAGATGGAGGAAGCTGAAGAAAAGGGCCAAGAAAAGAGGGAGTAACAAATCTCTCCTATGAGTAAGATGGTATCCCTCACAAAAGGGTCCTATCATAAGCTTTTGTTATAAGATATGACAATGATGATAAGATGCATCATGGCATCATGGAAGCATTAGAAACAAGAGCTCGTGACATCACCGTGGGAATCATGACGAACACAATCCATGACATACAAAACATGAAGGATATAGCTCTTGGGAACCTAAGTGGACATTGAAACAATCATCTAGGACAAGGCTCATCATACATCAAGTAAAAAAGGAAACATTTGCCAGTAGGGGATATACAAGATCCTCAAAATTTTTTGATGGAATCCTCATCGGAGGGTTCACTAATCTAGAGAGGAAGCAAGTGTTTCATTTGGAAATCCAACTTATGGAATTCATGAGATGATGGTATGATGGCATGAGAAATAAAGCAGATTAAGGGATTGAAGATATTTTCAATCAAGGAAGCTGCTGGAAGAAGTCTAGATGAGCTAAAGGTAAAATGAGGTATGTATGTTTGTATTTAATATTGTAATGTCATGTCGTATGGTTGCAGGTGACATGGATCATTACCTCTATCTTAAGAAGCATGATCAAGAGAAAAGGGATCTCCTCCTCTGAAAGGATGCAGGAAGGCATAAAAGTCACACTCGATGAAATCAACATAATATGTCCTCATGTGAAGTATGAGGTGGTTGACTACAATCAAGAAACTTTGATTGAAAGGTCCTGAGAATGGAATGTGTGAGGAAGGAAGAGATCGTGAGATATGCAACCATGATGAAGGCAATCAAGATCGAAAAGACCATGATGATTTGACTAGGAAATCTCTTGGAAAGATATGAAGACTTTGATGGAAGTTTGAAAAAGATGAAGACGCTTGACAATGTGTATCTTTGGGAGATGTGTCAACATGTATGCAAGACGCTGATACCTAGAGGAAGATGTCATGATGAAGAGCCATCTTGTAAGGTACTATTTGATTTAATGTTATGTTTTGATTTCTTGAATAATATCTAGATGAGTTCATGCAAGGCTGCTGGAACAAGAGTTGTAAGTACAAGTACAACTAACATTCATGTGGTGGATGGAAATCCCTAAAAGAAACATGATGAGGAAGAAGTAGCCGTATGACGAAGGTTCCAGATATGTATCAAGAAGGCTACTTCCATGAAGAAAGGAATGACATGACAAACCAAGAAGGAAAGTGATGGATGGCTAATGCCCTACAAGGAAGAAGCTCGACTGAATTTCATGACATCAAGGAAATAAATTGATCAAGTAGCTAAAGGACCCACGAAGAAGAAGCTGCTAATGAAAAGGAGAGTCCCTACTTAAGAGGGAGCTCTGACAAGTCCCTAATTGAGAGGGAGCGTGTGAAAATTTGCTGCAACAATTGATTTATTTCTCTTGCTTATTTATAATAAGTTAGTCACCAACACTACAGTAACTATCAAAATAAATTCAATTGCAGACTTCACAAATTAGGAACTGAAAAATTGAAAGGCAAGAGAAACATCAACATATGAACAATCACATTGACACACTTGTTTTTGGTCAATCATCCCCGGAAAACCCAATGTGGGAAAATCGATGCAGTAGATATGAGGGTTCTTATTATTGTTAGTAAATATCTAAATACAATTCGGATGCCTTAGAGAAAAACAACAATCCACTAAGAGAAGATAACTGAGAATTCTCACACACTGATTCTGGAGATTTTTCTCTGTGCCTAACTCCTGCGCAGTATCTACGTGAGCCTATGCCGCCTCTGCGTGATTTCTGCGTGGAGGCTCCCTCTGACTGCGTCAACCTGGATTGCTACTGCTTTTGCTGTTGAGATTTCGAGTTTTCTCCTGCCAATCACCTATTATGATTCCCGACACTGATCTCTGCTCTTTCCCAACACTTCTGCCTCAATCTCCTCCAGTGTCTGTGCTGACCCTTTGCGTCAAGCTCCTTCAGCTGCTGCGCTGCCCCTTCTTGGCCCAACGCTGGCTCTATTAACCTTCTCTGTATATTCACTGGAACTGGAAATCACTTCTTTCCAGTATTGCCTCTGATCCTCACTACTTGATCATTGGTTCAAATTCCTTAGCAAACCCCTGCCCTAGGAAAATCAAACTGACTGATCAACTCTCTATGTGTCTCCAAATGAACCCATGCCTCCATCTTATACTTTTCTTGTTGAGAATGCAACGACCGAGATTAAGTATCTAATCAACGGCTAAGATTAAAACATGACTTGATCTGACTTCTAGATCATTCTCACCCATATTTTGATTAATACCCATTAATATTTTAATTTTCCTAAGGTTAGACTTAGGAACCCAATTAAAAATATTAATTATTTTAATAAAATACAATCCATGTGGAATTTCACCAAATGGTTTCTGGCTTCTTTAGAACTCATGTGCCTTAACCTCTCTGCCAAGTTTCAAGGCTAGAGCACTACCGATGCTACCAAAAACTAACACTCCCTCTTAGCAAGGAAAGTGCTCTAGCAACAATGCCTAATTGCATGCTGCTCTACTTTTGAAGCACCTCCTTTCCGCACTGTTGCTGCCACCAACACTATGCTGCTTCTGCTATTGTACTGCTGCCCATGATATTGCCACTGCCACTGCTGCATTTGTACTACAACTCCCTCTCAAACGCTGCATTACTCTATTGAAAGGGATTTTCCAACATACCCATATGTTCCTGAAATTGAACAAGCTTTGCTCTTCCTAGAGCCTTGGTGAGTATGTCTACTACCTGGTTTCCTGTGGGAGTGTACTCCAACTGTACCGCTCCACGTTGAACATAGTCTCTGATAAAGTGACAATGAATATCAATGTGTTTGGAGCGATCATGAAATACTAGATTTTCAGAAAGCTTGATACAACTCTGATTATCATAGAGGATCCTCGTCGCTTCCATCCTTCTCCTGAATAGATTTACAAGCATTTTCCTAAGCCATATAGCTTCACATGTTGCTTTGCTAGCTGCGATGTACTCAACTTCAACAGAGCTAAGAGCTACAAACTTCTGCTTCTTACTGCACCAAGAGGTCATCCTAGATCCAATATCGAAGCAATACCTAGTGGTAATTTTACTGCCTACTGAACTTCCTGCTCAATCTGCATCAGTGAATCCACTCAATTCAATATCATTGCCCTTAGTGTATCTTAATCCAAAATTGAATGTTCCCCGCACATACCTAAGAATGTGCTTTGCTGCTGTCTAGTGTGCCCGTTATGGTTCCACCATGAAGTGACTAAGGGTGTTGACAACATACATATGTCTGGCCTGGTGTTGACCAGATACATAAGCGACCCAATGAGTTGTTTGTATAAGGTGGGTTCCACTTCCTTATCTCCCAAAGCATCTATTTTCTTCCAATTGGTAATCATAGGCGTAGCCATAGGTTGACAATCCTGCATTCTGAATCTTTTTTGAATTTCTGATGCATATCTTCATTGGACAAGGAAGATCTCACCATGCTGCTGCCAAACTTTCAATCCCAGAAAATAGTGCATTAGCCCCAACTCCTTCATATCAAACTTAGTTTCCAGGTTCTTCTTACAATCCTCTATGAATTTGGATGATCCTATCAAAAATAGATCATCCACATATAATACCAGAATTAACGGCTCACCTTCTACCAGCAGATAATATAGGGATCGACATCGCTCTTGATGAATCCCAACTGCTGTAAGTAGTTGTCAATTCGACCATACTAAGCTCTGGGTGCTTGTTTTAGCCCATACAAGGCTTTCTTCAACCTGCACACATGAGTTCTCTTTTCATGTGTTTCGAAACCTTCTGGCTGTTTGATATATACCTCTTCTTCTATCACCCCATTCAAGAACGCTGTCTTGACATCCATTTGGTGAATCTCCCATCCCATCTGTGCTGCAAGGGATATAATGGATCTGATAGAGGTATACTGAGCTACTGGGGCAAAGGTTTCCTCATAGTCTATTCCTTCCTTTTGTGCATATCCTTTTGCAACAAACCTAGCCTTGTACTTGTCTACGCTGCCATCTGCAACATACTTGATCTTGTAGATCCATCTCAAATCCACAACTGATCTGTTCTCTAGTCTTGGTACAATTTCCCAGACATCATTTGTCATGATAGAACTGTACTCTTCTACCATGGCATCCACCCATACTTGTTGTTGTATGACTTCTTGAAAACTAGAAGGTTCTTCGATCTAAGCTACCAATGCTTGGTACTTGTCAGGTTGTCTACGCTGCCTTTTCTCGGCTCTTAGAGCTCCAATGAATTCGTCTGCGTCCCTCAGAGTCCGTCGTACTTCTCGGCTAGTTCTTCCATTGGTGATGGGAGGTTCCATCTGTTCCTCTTCCTGTTGTTGTACCTATTGTGACACTGCTGGCTCGTCTTCTCTTGAGGAGATGCTAGTGCTGGTCATTGTGCTTGAACCAAACACTTGTCTTCCTGCCAGATTTGATCCCTGTTGCTGGACTAGAGGAGCATCCTCAGCCTATTCTTCAAACAACATCTCACGAGATTTCCTGAAGGCTCTATCTTCCATGAACTTTGCATCCCACCTTACTACAATCTTCCTACTGCTTGGAATGTAGATTTGATATGCCTTTGAAGTCTCACTGTAACCCACGAGATACCCAACGTCGCCAGTCTGCTCTAACTTGCTCCGCTTCTCTTATGGAATATGGCAATAAGCCACACTTCCGAATATCTTGAGGTGACTTACTTTTGGCTTCTTTCCCGTGAAAACTCCCTCTGGCGTCTTCTTTCCTAAAGCCCTGTGAGGAGTCCTGTTCTGAAAGTGTACAACCGTGCTGCATTCTTCTTCTCATAAAAACTTGGGTAGATTTTGATCATATAACATCACCTTTGTTGCTCCAACAGTTGTTCTGTTCTTCCTTTCTACGACTGCATTCTGTTCTGGATTATGAGGTGCTGTCCATTCCCTTTGGATCCCTTCTCTTGCACAAAAATCTGTGAAGTTTTTTTCCGTGTATTCTCCGCCATTGTCTGAGCGCAATATCTTGATCTTCCTTGCTGTTAGGTTTTCCATTAGAGCCTTAAACTCTTTAAACTGATCAAAGACCTCATCCTTGGTTCTCAAAAAATAAATCCAAGTTTTCCGGGAATGGTCATCTATGAAGGTAACAAAATACTCAGCATCACTGATGGCCCCTGTGGACATTGCGCTCTAGATGTCTGAGTGTATTAACCCCAATATACTCTTAGCTCTATTGTTGCTTCTGGAATACGCTACTTTGGCGTACTTGCCTAGCACGCAGCCTTTGCATGTATCATCATGCTTGGTAGTAAGCACTGGAACCCCCGTAATAGTATCCTTAGCTTTCGTGACACCCCATGATGTAAGTGTCCCATCCTTCTATGCCACAACTCATTTAATTCTTTTTCTCCATCGACATTACTGCTTATCAATGCCATAAGAGACTCGAGTTGCAACTTGTATAATCTGTTGCTTCGAGTTCCAATCTGGGCCCTCTTTTTCCACTTTGGATGCTTGACATATACTCTATTACCAATGAAGTATACATCATATCCCTTATCTTGTAATTGAGAGACAAAAATCAAATTCATTCCCATACCTGGCACATGTAGTACGTTCGTGGCCCGAAGACTATCTCCTGCTGTTGTCTGGAATATAACGGTTCCTTTTCCTACTAGGGTGCATTTCGTCCTGTTACCCATTGTGATTTGGAAGTTCATCTGTTCCTCCTGATAGCTCGAGAAATATTCTCGTTCTCCAGTCATATGAGCTGAAGCCCCGCTATCAATGTACCAATCCTCGACTGATGCAGAACTTGATAAGCAAGCAAACTCCTCTTCTAGCTTGGAAGCTAATTCAGAAATATTCTGATCCCTACTGTTCTCCATGCCCTTTTAATTTGCATCCATCTTGCTTGGACCTCGCTTTGATACCATGCACAAATTTGCTGCATAATTGATTTATTTCTCCTACTTATTTATAATAAGTTATTCACTAGCACTTCAATAAATATCAAAATAAATTCAGTTGCAAAGTTCACAAATTAGAAACTGAAAAATTATAAGGCAAGAGAAACATCAGCATATGAACAATCACATTGACAAACTTGTTTTGGACAATCGTCCCCGGAAAAACCCAAAGTGGGAAAACTGGTGCAGCAGATCTGAGGGTTCTTATTATTGGCAGTAAATATCTGAATACAATTCGGATGCCTTAGAGAAAAACAACAATCCACTCAGAGAAGATAACTGAGAATTCTCTCACACTGATTCTGGAGATTTTGCTCTGTCCCTAGCTCCTGCATAGTCTCTGTGTGAGCCTACGCTACCTTTGCGTGATTTCTGTGTGGAGGCTCCCTCTAACTACGTCAACCTGGACTGCTACTGCTTCTACTGCTGAGAATTCGAGATTTCTCCTGCTAATCACCTATTGTGATTCCTAGCACTAATCTCTGCTCATCCCCAACACTTCTGCGTAAACCTCCTCCAATTTCTATGCTGACCCTCTGCATCAATCTCCTTCAGCTGTTGTGCTGTCCCTTCTTGGCCAAACACTGGCTCTATTATCCTTCTTTGTATATTCACTGGAACTGGAAATCACTTCCTTCTAGTACAACGTCTGATCCTCATTGCTTGATCACTGGTTCGAATCCCTTAGCAAACCCTGCCCTAGGAAAATCGAATTGACTGATCAACTCAATGTGTGTATCCAAATGAACCCCAAGCCTCCATCTTATACTTTTCCTGTTGAGACTTCAACGACCGAGATTAAGTCTCTAATCAACAACTAAGATTAAAACATGACTTGTTCCGCCTTCTAGATCATTCTCACCTATATTTTGATTAATACCCGTTAATATTTTAATTTTCCTAAGTTTAGACTTAGGAACCCCATTAAAAATATTCATTATTGTAATAAAATACAATCTGGGTGGAATTTCATGAAACGGTTCTGGGTTCTTTAGAATTCATGTGCCTTAGCCTCTCCACTAAGTTTCAAGGCTAGAGCACTTTCGATGCTACTAAAAACTAACATCTTGGACAAGTTCTTCGTTAAAGAGAATTGGGTACATTCCTTTACAGGAATGGGCATATATTCCTTAGTTGAGAAGGAGAGATAGACACAACATTCTTGTCTTCATTTGGGAAGAAAGAATGGAGGATTGGGTAATCATCTGGTTTCTGATGTTCTTTGAGGATGTGTAGGGCATCCAAGATAAGAGTAGGCAAGATGACCGATATTCTTCGAGGGCTGGAAACCCAAGATAAGAATAGTCCTAGAAGGTCATACTCAGTGAACACCCGGGTGGGTATGTACCTTGAGAGACAATGATGAAGGTGTCTATAGTCATTGGTCTCGCCAACATTGTGCTCTGATCTAATGAGAGATAGAGCTGTCAGTCAAGGCCTTGCTGTGGAAGCAATGTTGGTTACTATGATGCTATGTAGATGGGTTACCAATCCGATTCTTCTTATGAGAAATTCTTCAGATTGAGACTGATCAAGTACCATCATGAATACCTCCCTAGTTAAGAGGGAGTGTTGAAGAAAGTGTAACTAGGTTCAGTCTTCATGACATTGTAATTATGATTTTGTAAAACAAAAAAATGAATTTATTATTATTCCTTGCTGCATGGGTTTCATGAGCAGGAGTTTTATTTTATAGATGGCTCCCATTGAGTGCCTTAGGATGTCAATGAGTCAATGTCATGCTCTTCTTGAGCATATATGTGATGAATATAAGTCTGCCTAGTGACTAGATTAGCCCTCAGACAAGTACAATTCTCTTGAAAAAAACAACCAACAAAACGATGAAGAAGAGCAACTATGTCGGCTTCAAAATATATATTAATGTCAAGGCGGCTCAAATAATAGACACATACTTTCACTGTGACATGTCAGCTTATTTATGGAGACAACCACTATAATTACCCTACTGGGGTCACCACAGGAAACATATATTCAAATTTCTCTCTGATCTTTGTATAGGTACAGGAAGTATAGGACAATTGGAGGAAGAGTTTCTGATGTGATTCTCTGAAGCTCAGGAACTATGGATGGGTACAGTAGGGTGCATCTTAGATACCTCTGCAACTTCGGATGGCACAGAGAGTTACAAGAATCTCAAATGGAGATAATATTACAATGTTTCGGTTGGAGAAAGGGTATATGGTTCTCGGATGGATATTGTAGGAGTATATACTCTCAACATAAGTATTACAGTGATGTGTTCACGACATGACAATGACAAGGATGATCTCGATGAAAAACACAGTCATATTCTTGGTGAAGTTCTCAATGCAGTCAAGGATGATTACAGTCTCGACATGATCTCATAAGTAACATATTCTACCTCAACATACATCAAGGTGTTGTCATGATCCTATCATAGTCATGATCTCGTTCTTAATAAAGACATAGTCTCAAAGGTTATGATCTCGGTAAAGGTGCAGTCATAGTGCAACAATGATGAAGATCTCTTTGATGCAACAATAATGGCCTCAATGGTGCAGCAATAATGATGATCTCAGCAGTGACAAAGAAGAGGATTGATGTCTTGGTCTTGGAGTGGCATAATAGGTCAAGGGTCATGGTCTTGGTATTTGTCAATTGAAATCTCTATAAGAAGAATTTTGTGTGGGTTTTCCTCTCCAAGAGGGAGAGGTTTTGGCCCTGGCAGGATGCCAACATCTTGTGTTCTTGTCTCTTTGTTTTGGTAGCTATTTGATGAACTAATGAAAACACATTCTAATAATAATAAGTGAAGATTGGAATAAGAAGAAAAATTGAAAACACCTCACAAATAGTTATTATGCAAGAAGAATCTAATTAACTCTAATTGCCCAAGATTCTTCAACAATATTTTCATCGAGAAAGGAAATTTCACCTAGCTTTTCGAGACCTCCAAGCCTAGGAAGTATTGCATCAAACCTAGGTTCTTCATCTCGAATTCAAAAGCCAACTCCCTCTTGCATTTATAAATGAGAGGGTTTGCACCTATCAAAAAAAGATCATCCACATAAAGAACCACAATGAGAGGCCTCTTCTTTTCAACCTTGAAGTATAGGTTTGGGTCAACTTCACTCATTGTAAAATGCAACTTCATAAGATAGCTATCAATCCTCTCATACCAACCCCTAAGGGCTTGCTTCAACCCATAGAGGGCTTTCTTCAACCTACATACATGTGTTTTTCGGTCTTGAACTTCAAACCCCTTAGGTCGCTCTACATAGACCGCTACATAGACCTTTTCCTGAAGCGAGCCATGCAAGAAAGCAATTTTGACATCCATTTGGTGTAGGCTGCATTGTTAAGAGGCAGCAAGAGGAAAGATGGATCAGATAGTGGTGTATCGGGCAACCGGTGCAAATATCTTGTCATAGTCCACTCCTTCCTCTTGAGAGAAGCCTCGAGGAACGAACCTTGCCTTGAACTTTTCAGCACTCCCATCAACTCCATGTTTGATTTTGTAAAGCCATTTTGAAGTGACCACAGACTTGTCCTTGGGTCCAGGAATCACATCCTAGACATCATTCTTCATGATTGATTCATATTCCTCATTCATCGTATCCTTCCAAACTTGGTGCTTCACGACTTCTTCGAACGTAGATGGCTCAGATTGAACAATGGAGCTCACAACAGCTAAGTACCCTTGGTATCTGTTCGACTTCTTACTTTCACAAAATGTCCCCTTTGGTGCAACATGTCTTTCAACATCTTTGAGAGTATCTTTGAGCCACAAAGTTCCTTTCCTTGACGTAGAGGGCTCACTAGGAGGTGGATCAATGGGATCCATTGGGCTTTCAACATTGGACATCAGATCATCTCTCGAAGATTCATTCTTCTTTCCTTCATCATCATCATTGTCCTTCTTAGGGATAGGAAGATCTTTGATTTTCCCAAGGGAAAAATCTTCATCAAAGGTGACATCATGACTTATTTCGACTTTTCTTTGACCAAGCACATAGATTCTATATGCCTTTGAAGTTTCACTATAGCCAACAAAAGTTTCTTTCTTCTCAGATGCATCTAGCTTGATTTTTTTCTCTTTCGGCACATGAAAATATATGGGACAACCAAAAATTCTAAAATGAGAAACATCAGGTTTCTTACCAATGAAAATTTCTTTGGGTGTTTTGAAGTCTGATGCTTGATGCAGACATCTATTTTGAACATATACAACAGTGTTGGCAACTTCTCCCCATAAGAACTTCGACAGGCTTTGGTCATGAAGCATGGCACGGGTGGCTTCTATGATAGTTCGATTCTTCGTTTCGGCAACACCATTTTGCTCAGGAGTATATGTAGTAGTGGTCTCCCTCTTAATGCCAGATTCTCTACAATAGTCATTGAATTCATTTGACTCATATTTGGTTCCATTATCGGTCCTTAATATTTTGATCTTCTTCCTTATTGGATTCTCGACCAAGGCTTTTAAAGAGAAAAACCATTTGAACACTTCGTCCTTCTTCTTTAAGAAATAAATCCATGTTTTGTGAGAGAAGTCATCCACAAAAATTGCATAGTACAAGTATCCTCCTAATGATGTTACGAGAAACATACTTAATAGATCATAATGGACCAATTGAAGAATATCAACAGTTTGACTTTCACTTGAAGGGAATGGTGCCCTTGAATGTTTTCCAGCTGCACAACCTTGACAAAATCCTTCATGATCTATGTTGAATTCAGGCATACCTATGACCATCTTCCTTACATCAGGTAAGGCTTTGTAATGAAGGTGAGCAAATCTTCAGTGCCATAGTTCAGATTGAAGAGAAGTATCATAAGTCATAGCTCCCAAAGGACTTCCTCCAACCTGATAGAGACCTTCAACCCTAAATCCGAGTGTAAATGCATTTTTCGGGTTCTTTTGCCAAACACGTACCTTCCCATCAACAAATATCACCTTGAAACCTTTATCTTCGATTGTAGAAATAGATACCAAGTTCTTTTTCAAATCAAGTACATACAATACTTCTTGTAGATGAAGGGTTTGACCTTGATTCAAGTGAAGAGTGACAGTTGCAATCCCTTTCACAGGGTAGGTGGCATTGTCCCCAAGTATAATATCCAAATTTGTCTTTTTTTCAACCAAGTTTGAGAGGGCCTCCTTGTACCTAGTGAGGTGACTTTAGGCACCACTATCAATCAACCAATGATCCAATGTATCCGGAGGAGAGGCAGTGGTGAGTGTATAAATAAGAAAAAATTCTTTTTGCTTATCGACAACATTAGTTTCCTCATAACTCGAGTTCCTTGATCTTTTAGGAGGATGCCCATTTCCATATCGAGCAGCAGGAGCATTCCTCTTTCTTTTGTTGAACTTGTTGTTCCTTTGATTGCCATTGCCTTTGTAATTGTTGTGATTGTTGTTGTCATCATCCCTTGGAGTATCCTTTTTGTGAGGACACTCTCTAGTATAGTGGCCAAACTTGTTGCAATTGAAGCATCTTTGTTTTCTTCCTTCTTTGAATCCCGACTTTAATCCTTGACCTTGTCTTCATGGACCAATATTGTTCTTCCTTTTAGCATGAACGAAGAAAGCGGTGAGATTATTTCCATTTGAGGGCTTATCTCTTTCCATCATCTTTATTTCTTTTTGAGTGCATCTAGCCAATAATTCATCAAAACCCAGAATCCTGTCATTGTTGAGGATGGTGGTGTTAAACACATCCCATTCTCTTGTAATACCTGTCGATTTGGGGTAGCATCGAATGTGTTCTAGGCCTCAAATTTTGTAGGGAGGCTTGGGCACATGTATTCCAAAGAACCCAGTAAGCGTTTTGGGAAATTCCACTCAGAAACAATTTTATTAAAATAATTAATTTTTTTAATGGGTCCCTAAGTCTAAACTTAAGAAATTAAAAATATTAATAGATATTAATCTAATTGTGGGTGTAACTTCTAGAAGAAGACCAAGATCAAGCTAAAATGATTTTAATCATTGATTAGCTTTTAATTTGGGCCGCTGAATGTCAACGAGAAGATTATTTAAGGAAGCTTGAGGGTCATTTGGAAAACACATCGAGAGATTGAATTTCTGAAGTGAGAAGTTCTCAGTAGGAAATTCTGATCGAGGAGATTTCTTGCAGTTGAGGGGCAGGGATAACATTCGGAGAGAGAGAGAGATTTTCTCAGCCGGAGAATCATCAACAGAGAGAGACAAAGAGTGGTCCAACAACTCCCACGCAGAGGCTGACGTAGGGCCACGTAGAGGCAACATAGAGGGTAAGAGAAAGTTCAAAATTTTGCTGGGCAGAGTCAATTTCAGAACCCAGGAGCCGGGGTGTGAGACCGTGAGGCTGAGAGCAGTGACTCCTTGCAGCAAATCGATTAGCTGGCTGGGTGACGCAGTGTCTAAAAGGGTTAACGTAGGGATTGCATGAGGACTGCACAGAGGCACCTCATCCAATGACCAGATTAGCCGAGACTTTTCTCAGTGATTGTGTGAGGTAATCTCACAAATATTTCTGCCAGTATTTCTCTCTCTGTAACTAAATAACCTGTGAGGTATTCAGAGATGTATTCAAAATTTGATATTGCTTAATAATAATGAACCCTCAGATCTGCTGCACCGGTTTTTGCCGCATTGGGTTTTTCTGGGGACAGTTGTTCAAAAATAACGGTGTTAATTGTGTTGTATTTTCTTTCTTGCTCAGTCTCTTGTTTCTGCATATAATTTAATTAAGGCTACAGTAGTATTTTCTTCAATATTTACCGCAACTCACAATAAATAATTTGTTTGAATTAACAAATAGAAGAAATAACATAAATTTGTTGCAGTAGGAATTTATGTTTAGGAATTTTCACAAGACCTCCAAGTGCAATAAGAGTGAGCTGCTTTTCACCAACAACTTCTTCAATAGATAAGAGATCATTCTTGATTTCGGTAATCCTCATGAAGTAGGATTGAATGGACTCTCCTCTCTCCATCTTGATGTCTTTTAACTTGTTCTTGAGAAAGAGGACTTGATTTGCATTGTTTACTCTTAACATCCCAATCAACTTGTCATACATCTCCTTAGATGTTTCCAAATAAAAAATATAGGCAACCAAAGGCTTGTGAATAGAATCAACAATATTTTTCTTAGCTTTGACCTCACCTTTCTTGTACTTCGTTTTTGCAGCAACGAGTGCATTTCAAGGAGGCTTCACCACTCTTCCTTTGACATAGTCCATAGCATCATTTTCTTCCAAAGTCAAATCCAAAGACATTGTCCATGCATGATAGTCGGATTTGTCCTTTGTCCCTTAGTGATTGCTTTTTCTTACTTTTTCTTGGGCTTTGTCTTCACTTGAGCTCTGATACCATGTTAATTTTAGATAACAATGGTATGTTCTATGCTAAGTTGCAGGAAACGCAGGGGGAGGGTCCGTTTCCGTACGGAAACGAAACGGAAACGCGTTTCCGCGTACCGTACGGCCTGGAAACGCGTTTCCGGCCGTACGGGCACGTTTCCCGAAATGGAAACGTGCCCGTACGGCCGGAAACGCGTTTCCAGGCCGTACGGGCCCCGTTTCCTCCAAAAAATCACTTGTTTTTTAATTTTTTTTTTTTTTCTAATTAGTTTGTAAATTTTTTTAGGGTTTCTAAGTTGTTCTAGAAACCATTTCTAAAGTTATAAAAGAGCAGTGCCTCTCATTCTCTCATCACACTATTCAGCAAGGAGTTTCTCTTGGAGATTGGCAGTTGTTTCAGTAGCTGGTTTAGGGTCCACTGTTGAGCATTCTGCTGCTTCTATTTTTGATGAGGATTGTTATGATGAGGATTAGTCTTTTGTGACTTGTCTCTATAGTTCTTGCAGCCTTATAGTCTTTATTGTACTTGCAGCCTCATATACTAATATAAATAAAGGCTGATTTTGGATTTTCCAGTTCCTATATTTTTATTTTCATTATGTGATGACTCGAGTAAATGTGATCATTGTGATGTAAATTTAATCTTAATGTTAAAATGTTTAAGTAAATGTATCATTAATGCTTTATGATTGCACATATGTATATTAATAATTTTTAAATGTTTTTAATATATATATATATATATATATATATATATATTCGCGTTTCCCCGTTTCCAAAATTTGGGGAGGTCGCGTTTCGTTTCGCTTCCCCGTTTCCCTGTTTCGTGCAACTTAGGTTCTATGCTTAGCACAATTTACTTCAATGTTCTTTAGCAACCCAATAACAATATCCAATTAATTCCAGTAGTAATCACATTAACCATTAATCACATTGACAGTAAATGTAGATAGAACATAAAACAAATGTAGAAGACAAGCCAAGACAAGAGGACATTAGATTTGGCGGATGTCAGGGAAAAACCCTAATGTGGGGGAAACCCTTTGATCAAATCTTATTATTATTATTCAATAGTTCAACAGAGAGAGTACAAAAGTCAAATAGACTAGCTCAATACAAAGTCAAATCAATCCTATCAAATTCTGCAGTCAACTGCAGTCAAACTTCAGCCCTAACCAGAAAGTCAACTGTTGGCTCTCATTTTTTATCAAATTTTGCTTATTAAAATACTCCTAATTTGCATCATTTTCAACCATATACCATCCACATAGACTTTATTTTGACCAATTTATGCATATTCCGATATATAAATTATGTTTTACAATTTTTAGACATTTTTGCAAAAAATGGGTTTTAAGTGCATTTTGGATAAGACTAAAAATTCTCGTAATTACTCTATTGAAGTCATACTTGTAGGACACTTGGGCATGAGCTGAGCACATTTCTAGAAAGCTTGGGAACTAAGAATGGACGTGTATCTATTGGTTCGGTCAAATCGAGCTAAAACAACCCCAGTCAACTCTGGTCGAACATGACCTGCTGTTCAGCGAATCCCTAGGAAATATGCCAAAATTAGTGATTTTTGGGATTTTTCCAAATTTTGTGTAACTGAATGGGTGGATTCGACTAGGATAGATGGGATTAGGATAGATAAGGTTGTTAGAGACTTTTTAATCAAGTTTGTTTATTATTTCTCTATTTAAGCCAAGACTATTGAAGGCTTAAGAATGTAGAATTTTATGTAATCTGATTTTGAGACTCTTTGAACACTGATAGTTAATTGAAGAACCTGTTTCATTTCATTTGTTGTTCATGCTTGACTAAGTAATTGAGTTTGTTGTAGCTGAGATCTCTTCAGGTGTGCAAGGCAAGGGTGGAGGGCCCCCACACCAAGCTAAGTACACTTCATGGTTAATTTAGCTTAATTTTCATAAACTAGTTTTGCTTCAGATTTGTTCAGTTAATTAGATGAATGAGGATTTATTATGTTTGCTGATGAATCTTGGTTTATTTCTAATCTGCATATGGAGGGACAAACCAATGTTTAAGTTAAACTCTCCTTTTATCTGATATAAGAATAAAAACTAAAATTCATTTCTTTTTTCTTTTCTGAATTCCTAGTCTTAAATACAATGGTAACAATGATGAATGAAATTGTGAAGAAGGACAACATGGACCTCCTCAATTAGGAGCTTCTTCTATTACACTTTATGTATCATAAACTGTTGTTAATCAGGGGTTTAGTTTCTCTTCGTGAAGTAGTACTTTAGGGAAGGACAAACATGATCTCCTAAGTTAGGAGCCTCTTCCCATAGATATTACATATTGAATCAGAAACTACTTAGTTAGATTTTTATATTTGTAATTTTTCTGTTAAATCTTCTAACCTTGACTACATTTGAAATCCATATATTTTGGACATGCTTCCAAGTTTACAAACCCGGATTGATAATTAAATACTTGTGTTAGTTTACATAGTAAGTTGACCTAACATTTTTGGCGCCGTTGTCGGGGAAGCATACTTCAATATAGTCAATTAGGAAGATTAAAAAAAAAAAAAAAAAACACTTTTCATTACGGTTATTCATGCTTAAACATAGAAATTAGGAAGATAGGTTCCAAAAAAAAACCCCTAAACCACTAATAAAAACACAATAACTATTAAATCCATTTGCAAAACAAGATTTACAAAACATGATGTTAAAGAAATCATTTAGAGAAGGAGGGTATGCCACCACAAGACTATTCTCAAATTCTTGTCTAAAATTTAGAATAGTCACTAGGGATGAATCTTCATTTCAAAGGATAGAAGAGCAACAAAGTATCCATCAAGAGGATCCACAAGAAGAAAACCTAGAAGCTTCTTGTAGTTATCTTTGTAAGGAGATAAATGAGTTATGGATCATATGCAATTGTAAGGACTATACATAATTTGATTTAAGGATTGTATAGAATTTAACAACTATTGTAAAGACAGTAAATATTTCTTAAAATCATCATGAACCTGTGATAAATTACATAAAATTTTACAAATCTAACTGACAGAATTGATGAGAGTACCTACCTGTATTCCTATGGTTGATGATGCCTCAAGTTGCTCCCGCTTCTATTACCAAAAGACTGAAACCACCCAGCCAAACTGACATAACCTCAATACTCAGTCCAGTAAGCTTCTTAATTGAAGCAGACTGTTCCCCCGTGCCCAGAAACCTCAGAACAAGCAAGGCTCCTTCCCACTGTGCTTCTACCCACTGTCTTCAGATTCTTTGTTCTTCCTCCTTTCTCCCCTCTTTTGGCTTTTTCCCGTTTTAGATCCCTCTAAAAACTCTTTTTACCTCTATATGTAGCTTTCCTTGGTAGTGACCGCTCTCTCCACCAACGATCCCACCGCTTCCCATCGTAGTGACACCTTTTCCTTCTATGTATGTGAGTCATATTCCTTTAAAGGTGTATTTATTTTATATTTAGGATTTTTTGTTTGTTTAATTTAAATGTCTTAGGTTCATATTAAATACTTTATTTTGATTTACATTATCATTTTAAAAATTTATTAATATTCTAGGATATATAATTATATAACCAAAATTTAACTTAATTTTTACATCTATTTCTTTATAACCCTTTTAACTTTATACTTTTTTAAAATTTATATCATTGGTATTTGCTCATTAATTATGATGAATTAAGCAATATGCATGTTGATGGGTGAAGGTAACTTCTATTTGAAGGTGTGTCATGATATTCAACATTTATAGTTAATTTTAGAATATAAAAACTAGTGCAGTGCATGCGATACATACATATGTAGCTATCATATGCATGCATCGTATGCATGCTAATATTCTTGCGCTCTCTATATTAAAGATGGGTCATTACAACAATGAAGTCCAACCAATAGAGCTAGAAATTGAAGAATTTGTAGAAGATCCCTTGTGCTTTCATGATTTTGAACAAGTTCCAGAAGAAGAACTTTGTGCTATGATAGTTGAACAAAATCAAAAACTTAAAGATCACATTCAAACTTGGTTTCAATTAGTCATTAGGCCACAATACCACTCTATTTTTCAACATCTTTCAGCATCAAATCTTTATGATCAACTAATTTTTCAAGTCCAAGTATTCATTAAGGTATATTTTTCAAACTTGGATGTGAGTTTACTTATGATCTTGTTACGCAAATGAATGCATTGGAAATTCTTTTATACTTGAGAGAATGACTTATTTTTTTACAATAGAATATGATATAATAGAATAAATAAATAAGTAGAATGAGTTCACAATAAGACTTACATAATAATTTTGTTTCAAACTCTCATGAATAATTCTTCAAATCATTGTTCAATACTCATTTGGAAGGATTTTATGGCAAAATGCAGTAAATAATATCTTGAAAACTAGTTTTTAAACCTATTTGTCAATTTGGATCACAAATGAAAAAAAACAAGGTAAAAATAAACACTAGATTTCAAACGAATTTGAGGACAGAGTTATTATAGCCTATATTTGAGGTGTTTAATGGAAACATTTTTACCTGATATTCATAGGGAAGATAACCCTTGCAATCTAGTTTCCGAATCAATTTGAATCACTTCAATAGGGTATCATCTGAAAATGTTATTCTTGAAATACTAACTGCTTCTCGAAAAATTTGCATGGTGACAATTCTAGGTTTTGACTATTCATTGGCATATTTGACATATCAAATCATATTATTTTCAAAATCTGTTTATATGGGACATAGATATTCAAGTCTATATCAATACACAATTTGAAGCATCCTATTTGGAGGTCAAATGAAAAAGTTATGCCACATTTAGTGACTGCATGTCTTCAAATCAGCACTGTAAAACTCTGTCTCGTAGGTCTATTCATCACCAATTTTGTGATATCAAACTTAATTATTTTAAAAACCTGTTTTTATTGGATAGACAAAAATGAATCTACTTTAATCTCCAAGTGGAATCATATTGATCTGATATTTAATGAAGAAGTTACACATCAAATAGTGACTGTTGGTCTAGTAAAACATTCACAAGCAACTCTATCAAACATGGTACTCTATCATTTTTAGAATATCATTTCAAACCATTTTGAAAACATGTTTATACTGGAAGTAGCCATATGAATTCACTTTAGATTGGCTTTGTAATCACTCTAATTGGACATAAAACAAATATTTTGTGAACGAAATACCACTAAGAGGTCTAGGTTGGCCACCATTCCTCAAAGGGTAAACAAATGCAATTTCTTTGAATATCATCTTTGGACTTGTTTTTAAGCATTGTTTGTAATTATTATACATATTTCTTGGAAGAAGAGAGATTGTACACCTCTCTTTCTCCATCATCTAAAATTGTATTACACGCAAATGCTATGTTTTTGCAGGTCCTCGGAAGATTTGAGAGGTCAATTCTATAGATGAAAAATTTTCAAAATCAATCTTTAAAAATTCATATCTACGAATATGAAATGAAAATGTTCAAGTGAAAACGAAGTGGGAATTCACCTGATGTTGAGTTCATTTAAAGAAACTCAAAACTCTTGAAACTTGTTTTCAATTGTTGACCAACAACACCAACAACCCTACAACATGAATTGAGATCGAGGAAAAAGACATGAAGTTAATCATCAGAAGAAGAAGTCAACTCTTTGTACCATGACAACTCATATCCATTGCATAAGAAGCCTTTCATAAGCCACATTATTCATGATTTCATTCATCTACCATATTGTAAGCTAAGCTTGACAATCATTCAGATCTACCATGTTGAAGTCCAAATCATGATTTCAACCTATGATACTTTCATAAGATTTCCATACTTCCCTACTCCTTTTTACCCCAGGAAACTGGCACAATGCAAACTCGAATTCATATTGGAAAACCAACTAGTTTGGTCAATATGAATTTCCAAATTTCTTTTACTTTTTCTTCGGTCATTTTGCATGATCATTCTCCACAAGACTTGAGGACAAGTCTCAAGATCAGCAAGGGGGAAGATTCATAAAAAGCAAACCATGCAATGGTTTGATAAGGGACTTGAATAAAGCACCTGCATTCACATTTATCAGTTAGGGCCCTGAATAAAGAACCTGCATCCACATTCATCAGTAAGGGACCTGAACAAGGACAATATAAAAGGGACCTGAATATCAAATGCAAAATCTATTGTCTACATTCCATCAAAGAATATCCTTGAAAACCATCATCATGAGTCAAAAATGAACCAGCAAAGGACATCATCAGTTAGCATTGACATCAAGCTATTATGGAAGTATAAGTACAGTAACTGTAAAAATTGCTCTTAGAACCTTTGATTTTTATGAAAAATTTCTAGAAATTGTTAAAACAAATTTAACTCGGATATGCATTATCATCCTCCATCAACATTTATCCTACATTAACCATATCATACATTAAAAATTGCATAGCCCTACAAAGAACTCCTACATCAATCCTATATACCCCTACATTATCGTATAAGCATTTTTTTATCAAAGATGGAGGACTCAATATTTTCCCCTTAAGGAATTTTGGTTGACCTACACAAAGCATACAAAGGTTAATGTAAATTTTTTTTGATTTCAAATGACCTATCGTATGGTCATTTTAAAAACAAATCAAAAAGATAAGAAGTAACATGACAAAGCCTAAAGTATGATTTAAGGAGCGCAATAGGCATGATTGTAAAATGCCTAAGGTATATGCAAAGAAATGAAATCAAACATGCAAATGAGAAGACGGGCATATAGAATAATGAAGGCGACCATGAATAAAGATGATACAGTGTAGTAGTGATTAGACGGGTCTGTACACCGTGGAGCCAGGAGAACGTAGCCATGGGGAGAACGCAGCCATGGCGGCTACAGGTACACAGGACAAAAGATGAGTTGGAGAGGTAAAAACAATCAAAATACATTAAAAAACTCTGTAATGTTATTTTACACCATTAAAATGCAAACCCAACTCAGTGTTGAGCCGTTCTTCCACCATCACAGCTAGAGTCAAGCTCAGGAAAATGTTGTGCATTCATATGCATGCATACAACACGCAAACTAGAAATAGGAGCTAAGAAAAACACAAAAACTGAGTGGAAAATTGCCTAGGCCGTGGAGAAATAAGTAGCCAACAAAACAACAGAGGCTGTGGAGAGATAGTTAGCTGTGGAATATTGGTGTTAACGCAGGCCAAGATTTCCTCGTGCCAATTTGACTTAGTGCCCAACAAATTCCAGAAAATCCGCAGAGAAAGAAGGTAAGAAATCATCTTCAGATTTCTATCATTAATTGAACGAATTTTAAGGGTAGATATGGTAAAAAATAATGTGTCAACATATGAGGCAGTAAACTTCAGTTATGGACTTGAAACTACGCCAGTAGTAAACAAATCTTCCCAGTTGTGTTGTAATTAAATTTTCAAGTGTGTTGAGTGGAGTCATAATTAAAAAATGACATTGTGTAAACAAGGAAACAATTTATCACTCAGAGATAACTAAAGAGTTTTTGTTCCAGAACAGGTATTTTGAATATCAAATTCCTCATGCATCGATTGTGCAAATCTGTGATTTAAGAAAACACAAGAATCTTCTTTTTATATACAGTGGGCAATATGAGAGTTATGATATATATATAGTGTGCATTTTTTGAGCGCATATTTATATAGTGAGCATTTTTTGAGCGCATATTTATATAGTGAGCATTTTTTTAGCGCAGTTTTATACACAGTGAGCATTTTCTGAGCACAATTTTTATACAGTGAGCACAATTTTTATATACATTGAGCATTTTTTACACGGTGGGCATATTTTTCTCAAAATAGAGCTTCATAAGACAGGAATCGAAACATGAATTTCTGAGCAATGGAACAGTGCTAATATTTTTTTTGTTCGTCTCTCACACTATGAAATTCTTCCATATCAATTTGTAAAGAGCAAAGGACTCCCTTTTAAAACCAGAACAGAGGAAGATTGAAGAAGTTTTAAAAAGAGGAATAATTTCATTTTTTTTTCAAAAAAAAAACTTCAAAGACTAGGCAAGCCATTTGCCATGATATATCCATGAATAAAAAGACAGAATACACAGAAATTGAAGGCAAAGAAAAATCGATTTCAGTGTTGGGGATAAAACGCTATGGCAAAGAAAAATTGATTTCATTGCTAGAGATGGATTGTTGGTAAAAAAATAAAAAGATAAAAAATTGAAATGCAAGGAGCAGATGGTTGTGAAATCAATTAAAAAAAAAAAAACAGAGCCTTAAATGCATGCAGTGGTTAGTTTAAAAGCAATTTTTTTAATTTCCCAGCATATGAACAAAAGATTGAAATGGCTGGAAATAGAGATAGAGGGTTTAATTGATTTTGCTGCAGTTCAGGTATCTTTAAAAAAATAAAACGATTTCCTCATTCATATTTAAAAAATGCAGTTTACCAGAATCTCATGTAAGTGGAAATTGACTAATTGGTAGCATTTGAAATTCCCAAAAATTTATGAAATCATTCAATTTTTACTTCAGTATTGAAGGGCAAACACCTGGAAATAAAATAGTTGTAAAATGATGGATGAGCTCATAGAAGTCAAAATCACATTAGAGGAGAGGCATGATAACAATTCTTTCTGAAATCAAACCAGATATTGATAACAATTGGTTTCAATAACATGATGAGATAGGTTTTGAAAATAGTACCATGATGATAAAGGCTCAGAAAAACACTGTTCATGATAGTAACACGATCAAGAAGTCGATCTCAACAGTTCAAAAAGAGACTAGAATGTAAGGGATACAATGGATACAGGGGCAGTGATTGTTTCAATTCAAAATTCTATAGATTTAGATCATTATTTCTTTAAATTGTTTGAAGTATTCTTACAATTTTTGACACTAATAGGGTTCATATAAAGGAAATTAATACCCTATTCCAACATCAAAGAAGGTTTTGAGGCACACCTCCAAAAGGATGGTAATATACATGATTCACATGGCAAAGAGTTTAGTTAATCCGTGGATGTGCTCAAATTCAAGATCCTTAGAGTATGCAAATAAAGGGAAGCCCCAATTGAATTGACAAAGGAGGAAATGGAGAGGATTGCTATATTTCTTTGAGTAACACAAGCCAAAGCCACAACATCTATAGGTACAGAGGCTTCAGGATCAGGGTCAACAGAGACATCCGCACTCAGAAGGTCAAAAAGGAGAAAGCAAGCATGAGGACATACTTGCAAATCAACGAGGGAGAGATGTTGGCCCTCATTTTTGATCAAATTTTGCTTATTGAAATACACCTAATTTCCATCATTTTCAACAATATACCATCCATGTAGACCTTATTTTGATCAATTTATGCATATTCAGGTATATAAATTATGTTTTTCAATTTTTAGATATTTTTGCAGAAATTGTGTTTTAAGTGTATTTTTGGACAAGACTAAAAATTCCCGTAATTGCTCCATTGAAGTCATAATTGCAGGATACCTGAGCACGAGCTGAGCACATTTCTAGAAAGCTTGGGAACTAAGAATGGACATGTACCTATTGGTTCGGTCAAACCGAGCTAAAACATGCCCAGTCAACTCTGGTCAAACATGACCTGCTATCCAAAAAATCCCTAGGAAATATGCCAAAATTAGTGATTTTTGGGATTTTCCAAATTTTGTGTAACTGAATGGGTGGATTCGACCAAGATAGATGGGATTATGATAGATAAGGTTGTTAGAGACTTTTTAATCAAGTTTGTTTATTATTTCTCTATTTAAGCCAAGACTATTGAAGGCTTAAGAATGTAGAATTTTATGTAATCTGATTTTGAGACTCTTTGAAGACTGAAAGTTAATTGAAGAACCTGTTTCATTTCATTTGTTGTTCATGCTTGAGTGAGTAACTGAGTTTGTTGTAGCTGAGATCTCTTCAAGTGTGCAAGGCAAGGGTGGAGGGCCCCCACACCAAGCTAAGTACACTTCATGGTTAATTTAGCTTAATTTTCATAAACTAGTTTTGCTTCAGATTTGTTTAGTTAATTAGATGAATGAGGATTTATTATGTTTGCTGATGAATCTTGGTTTATTTCTAATCTGCATATGGAGGGACAAACCAATGTTTAAGTTAAACTCTCCTTCTATCTGATATAAGAACAAAAACTAAAATTCATTTCTTTTTTCTTTTTTGAATTCCTAGTCTTAAATACAATGGTAACAATGATGAATGAAATTGTGAAGAAGGACAACATGGACCTCCTCAATTAGGAGCTTCTTCTATTACACTTTATGTATCATAAACTGTTGTTAATCAGGGGTTTAGTTTCTCTTCATGAAGTAGTACTTTAGGGAATGACAAACATGATCTCCTAAGTTAGGAGCCTCTTCCCATATATATTACATATTGAATCAAAAACTACTTAGTTAGATTTGTATATTTGTAATTTTTCTATTTCATATTCTGACCTTGACTACATCTGAAATCCATATATTTTGGACATGCTTCCAAGTTTACAAACCCGGATTGATAATTAAATACTTGTGTTAGTTTACATAGTAAATTGACCCATCATCAACGCTGGTCAAAACAACAACAAATCTTTCTCAAAGCAGCTCGGTCTTCCTTGGTTAAGCTCGGCTTGATGAGGAGAATAAATTCAACCCAAAATAGCTTGGTCAAACTCGTTCAAAGGGGAGAGAAAACTTTTGTAATTTTCTGCGGTGAAACAACATTCAAACCTTAACTCAATGCAGGTCAACCAACTCAGAATTTCCTTGATTTTTGTGCCCAACAATGCGGCCTAGAGAAATTGAAATTCTTCCCTCAAAACTGAAGTCAAAACAGGTCAAAATCCTCTCGGTCAACGCTGGTCAAATCTGCTCTTGAAATCTGAAATTTGGCGTGTAATTTTCTGCCCAAAAAATCACCCTCTTTGCCTCACGTGTGAGAGAGAGGCTGCCCAAGCTGTACAAATCAATATGATGAAGAGAGAAGAAATGTTTGAGTGAATGATGTTCAAATAAGGTGTGAGGTCTCTTCTATTTATACTCTTTTTTGTGGGTAAAGAGACACATCCATTGGGCTTCTTGAGCCTACATTACGCTGACACTGACCTGAACAATTTGCACGTGTAGTCATAAATTCAAAATGTCACTTCTGCTTAGCCGAATGAGATGATTTTTATATCAATCTTGGACCTCTCGAAAAGAGGAATCCAATGTAATCATCATCTCCATCAAATGAGCTATCCCAAGGTGGAATTTGGCCCTAGTTGCCAATTTTAATAGGTTAGCATATCAATAAATAATCCGAAATCATTTTCTAATGCTATTTGATTTTTTTTTCCTTTATGAAAAAACCCTAATAGATTAGTATAAATTTGATCTTTTGATAGCTCTTATGGCCATTTTGTGAAAATATTTATGATAAGTTTGAGTTGGTTTTGTTGTAGAGGATATCATCTAGCAAATCAATCTCATAATGATAATCTTGAATAATTTGTCTTGACTTACAATTTAAATTATACATATTTATATTTGCTTGCATTGAAGAAGGTAGAGGACAAGAAAGTGCACCACTGGCCCCGTGCATGTTTATTAGAATGAAGAGTGGTTATGTTGGATTCACTGTTAGTACCCTTCTTATTATGTGGCAATATTATTTCTTCTATGCAAGGGTTAGAATGGAATTTCATATACATGAAATGTACATTGATGATGTATTACTTATGGAATGTGGTATTGACATGGGTTGATCATATTGGGTTTCGCATAGGTCACATGGCTATTTTATTATTTAGCTAGTGGAAATTGATTTGCATTTGCTTTGTATTTTTTTCCTACTATGATTATATAGGCTTCTCCGTTAGCTTGCTTATGGTATATTTTGTAGTTATTGTGAAAATTTGGAAACCCCGAATCCTACTGCAGCAACTGATTAAGTTTCTTCTATTTGTTAAATAATTTGAACAAATTATTTATTGCATCCTACGGTAAATATCAAAACTAATACACTGCAGCCTTCACAAATACAATATTGCGGAAAAAAACTAATGCTAGAAGAATAGAATCACACACACAAATAACACTGTTATTTTTGGACCAATGTCCCCAGAAAAACCCATCTTTGGAAAACCGGTGCAACAATTAAGGGTTTTATTATTATGCAGTCGTAAATCCGAGTACAAATCTATGGATGCTCAAATCTAGCAATCCATACAGAGAAATGACTGACAAAAGTCTAGTGAGAAAAAAATCTCACTCTCACTGGTGATCCGACACTGACCTTGGCTCAAGATGAGCTTCTCTTTGCTACCTCTTCACAGTCCCTGTGTCAGCCTACGCAATTCTGCGTGACACAACTTAGACCAACATCTATCTCGCTAATTGATCAGCTGTTGTCTAGGAAATGGACTCTCCGGGCTCCCATTTCGATGTTTGGCATTGAATCACTGCTTCTCCCTAGCAAAACACGGCTTCCCCTCTAAAGCACTGTGCTGCCTCTTTGTGGAACTCTCCGTCTCTCTGCGATGCACTCACCAGACTGGAAAATCTTCCCCCCCAACCTTCCTATCCCTGCCCCTCTCTCATTGCTTTGATCTTACTGAATCACCTCCAACAACACAACTGCTACTCTGAAGATCGATTTCCCAGCAAAATCGAATTTCTTGGTGTCTCAAGTGTGTTCTCCAACCCCCATTGAATTTCTTCTTATAATCTCTCGTTGAGACATCAACAACCAAGATTAAAACATAATCGATGGCTAAGATTAACTAGGACTTGATCCATGCCTTATTCTAGAAGATTCTTACCATGACTTAATTAATACCCTATGATTAATCAATTTTCCTATGTTTAGACTTATGAACCATTAAAAGAAAGATTAATTATTTTAATTAAGTCGTCTCTAGGTGGAATTTCCAGAAACGATTTATGGGTTTTGGAGAATACATGTATTCTACCCTCTCCACAAAATTTCGTGGCTAGAATACATCTGATGCTACAAAAACTAACAATTATTAATTATTTGATTTGATCCATAGGAAGCAACGTAGTTCTAGACTAAGCTATGAAGACATGTATACAAATACACATATGCTATAATTTCAAAAGATTCTACATACCATACAATCAGGTAGAACATGTATAAGAGTACATATAATTTTTTATGCCATACTTGATTTTGGACATATAATTGAATGGTGTAGATTTCCATTAAAAATTAAGACATAATTTGTAGGTAATACATACAAAATGAGTGTCCTCTTACCTCAAAATCTAGCAAGCCTTGAGATACCTCTCAAGAAAAGAACTATAATGTGATACAACAATGAGGTGGTTGCCACAGTCACTTTAGCTCTCCACCTCCTTCTTTTAAGTGGAATTTCACTACACGGGAGACTTCCCAGTGTATATCACCTAAAAGTATTTTAATTTAATTGGATCGAGGTGATCTATTAAAATGGTTTTTTATTATTACTATATTAAGTATACGTCAATGTTACATAATCTTGCACATTAGATCATTTTATTGATGACCTACATTGAATTTTTTTTATTATTATTAATATTTTTAAATGTCACATATTCATTTTATATTATGAATTGAATGAATTACATTTTTGTCTTATTATTCTTATTAGGAAGTACTTGATATTATTAATTGTTACATAAAACCATTACGCAACCAAAGTATTTGTATGTAGTTTTTGTGCTATAAAGTAAGTAAGTAAATGTGTTGATAATAAAATATGAATGGTGCTTACAAATATTCATGGCGGTGTGCCTATATAGGTATTGACTGGCCATGAAGATAGAATGACACAACTTTTGACCCATGTCTCTTCACAACTAATGAGACATTTAACTAATTTAATTAATTTATTATTAATAATATTTGCTATTTTAATATTTATTATTTAATTGATGTTTATGAATATTTTTATTCATAACATTGCCACCCCCTTTAGAGATGCTTTGTCCTCAAAGCACAACTAGAAGGTTTTTCTCTAGTTGAACGTTGTTGCGATGGAATGGCATCCTTTTGTTGACTGGTGCATTCTTCATGATTACTTGTACCTTCCTTGGAGCTGGGAGTGTTAACACCATTTAAGGTATAATGTTGTCCTTGCCAGTTAAGCTCCATGAATTGTTCTTCAAGGTTTGTAGTATAGTTCCCTAGTTGTATTAACCATTCTGCACCTAGAACTACATCCATTTCTTTGAGTGGTAGGGAAAATAGATCTAAATGTAGCTTTAGTTCTTGTATTTGGATTGAAACTTTTTGACATTCTCCTATTTCCTTGATTTTCTTTCCAGTAGCAATAGATATGGACAAATCCTTGATTGGGCATATACAAAGACCAAGTTGTTTAGTAGGACCAATGTTTATACAATATTCATGGCTCAATCAAGGACAACAGGTAAGGGGAAAACGAACGGGAAGAATGTCCCCATTGGAGATGCCCCTCCTCCCCCAATTTCATCAGTTTACTGCAAGTATTCCCTCTATTGCAAGTAATGTTGAGGGAAGAATTCCTCCTAAAGGTAACATTGAGAAATATCCCTTGTGGAGATATGTCACAAGAGAGGAAGGGCCAAGCAACAAGGTGAAGGGAGGAGGCAATGTGAATTGGAGATGTAACTTTTGCCACAATACTTTCACAAGCACATATTTCCATGTGAAAGGCCATTTGTTGGCTTTACCAAGTTGTGGAGTTGGAGCTTGTACAAAAGTTCCTTTACACAAGAGGAAAGAAATGGAAAGAGAGTTCAATGTTGGTATGGCAAATGTGGCTGCAAAATAAAAAAAATCAAGAATGATGACCCCCTTCCATTTTTGAGGAAAGGCAGCAACAAATTCCCATTTGAGAGTTCTAGTGGGGGACAAGCAACAAAAAGAAAGGCAATTTCACTTGGTCCAATGGACAAGATTTTTCAAAAGGAGAAACGGGAAGAGCTTGATCTCACCATTGCCTTTTTCTTCCATCAAAACTTCATATCCTTCAATGTTGCATGCTCACCTCTATTTATTGAGATGTGTCAAGCTCTAACTCAAGGGGCTCTATCATGGTATGTGCCTTTTGGTTCAGAGAAGCTTAGAACCTCATTGTTGATGAAGGAAAAAAAAAGAGGTGCAAAAAATGCTTGATCCTATTAAAGCATTGTGGCCAACATTTGGGGTTAGCATTGTTTCTGATGGATGGACAGATCCAACACGACACCCACTCATCAACTTCATGGTGTCTTCCTTGAATAGTCCAATTTTCTTGAAAGCAGTGGATACACTTGGAGAATACAAGGATGCACAATATATAGGCGAGTTGTTTATTAAAGTTATTGAAGATGTAGGTGTTGATTCTTGTGTGCAAATCATTACAGATAATGCACCTGTTTGCAAGATTGCTGGCATGATTGTGGAAGCTAAATGTCCACAAGTGTTTTGGACACCTTGCATTGTCCATTCATTGAACTTAGCACTGAAATCCATTGCTTCTGATGTGCTTTGGATTGGTAACATTATTGAGGATGCATGACATATTCGTAACTTTGTACAAAGTCATACAAATGCCCTCACTATCTACAAGGAGTACAACAATATATCATTGTTGAAGATTGCAGATACACAGTTTGCCTCTTCATTCATCATGTTGAAGAGGTTGAGAGAGGTCAAGACTGCTCTTGGGGCCTTGGTTATTTCAGAGTTTTGGTCTTTTTGGAGAAAGACAGATCAAGTAGCCTCTAAAATTGTGAAGGACACAGTGCTAGATGATGCTTGGTGGGAGATGGTAGATATACTTATTCAGATCATGAACCCTATCATTTCTTTGCTTCAATTTGCAGAGACAAACCAACCCATCCTAGGAGAGGTTTATGAGGGATGGGATTCCATGATTGAGTCTGTGAGGAGCCTTATTTTACAGAGTGAGTGCTTCGATTATGAGACATCACTAGAGGTCTTCTTTGGTACTATACAAGATATTCTTATCAGTAGATGGAACAAGAATTGCACACCTTTATGTTTGGCTCACTCCTTGAACCCAAAATACTACAGCCATGAGTGGCTAAATGGTGGACCTTCTCGCAGATTCCCTCCTCACATGGATGGTGAAATCTCACAGGGGAGGAAAGATGCATTTAGGTGGGTTTTTTAGGATAGAGCATTGCTTGATGAGGTGGAGGATGCCTTTGCAGAGTTTTCCACTGACAGTGGTCGATTTGCAAGATATGATGTGATTAGAGACAGGGGGGCTAAGAAGCCCTATTCTTGGTGGGCAAATCATGGGGCAACAAGCTCTCCTCTACAGTAGTTAGCCACGAGGCTCCTCTCTTAGGTGACTTCATCCTCTTGTTCCGAGAGAAATTGGTGCACATATGGGAATTTGTATAGTGTTAAGAAGAGCAGGCTTGAGCGGTTCAGGGCAGAGACAATGGTGTATGTGCACACCAACCTTTGTCTTATTTACAGGCAGAGGGAAGAGTGGTTGAAGGGAAAGACAAATATGTGGGATATCTTTCCTGATGATATGGGTCTGGACAACAGTGTTGAGTTGGTATTGGCCAACATGGATCTTAGTGATCTAGTGCTAGAGGCTGTTAGATTTGATGATGGTGATACTGTAGACGAGTCATCCTCCACACCAGCAGATGCAAAGACAACTTTGGATACAGGAGAGGAGGATGCAACAGAGGAGAGCAGTGGTGACCATGATGATGAGGAAATGACGCTGGTTTTGATGATGACTATGAGGATTGATGACTCATGAGTCATGAACCACCTAATGCCTTGAGTCTTGTATACTTGTAGCTGTTTTGTACTTTCTATTTCTATTTTCCATTGGTATTGCACTACCTATGTAACACATTTTGATTTTGATGACTTAATGAGAAAACTACAACTGTCAGTGTCTTTATCTTACTATCTTGTCTTTCTCCTGTTGGATCATTGATGAATTGAATATGTATTATGATTTATCATTTATGAATTTAGAATCTATGATTCATGATTTATAATTTATGTGACATGTCACAAATTACAATTGTATTTGAATTTTGTATGTACTATGCATGCTATAATGTTACTAACTTACTTTGTAAACAGTAAAACTTACATCTAGATGAAGATCTATGTTTGAAATCAACGAATTTGTATCATAAATGAGAATTTGAATAAGAAATATCTAATTTTTAATATATATATATATATATATGTATATATTTTAATAAAATAATATATAACGTATCCGAAGTGTCCTGTTCCGGGGGGTTAATGTGTCTGAATCCGACACTCGAATCCCCGTATCCGACGAATCCCGAATCCACATGTCAGGTTACTTAGCCTAGATTTCATTTGATTCCATCGTCGCTAAGGTTTACCATACACCCTAGGGCCTAGACTACCTACACACCCTAAGTTTCAAGAGCTAGGGTTTCTATGAGGGAACGAATAGATTAGTGTTAGGATTTCCACATGATTAGGGTTACCAAATATCATCTAGGGTTTATAATCTTATATACCAACAACCTTCAACAAGATGAGGTTGACAAACCCTAAAAACAAGCAACAAGACCCTAATATATTTCATGTTAGACTATTTTATGTACCTTATAGGCAAGGACCATATACCTTAGATAACCATGATCATTGGAAGCTACTACAAAGCCTTTCACAATCCAAGGTACTGCTACTTCCATCGTTGTCATGATCTTTCCAAGAGCAATGCCAAATCAAGATGCTCTTCTTAAGATGACTAATTGTAGCTACAGTCCTTCAAGCTCGGTTTCAACACTTCTTCTAGCTTCAACAATTTTATAAAAGTATTTATCTCATATTGTTGACTTAAACAATAGGTTTCGTACCTATTTCAGGCTTTAGATCATGGAGCTCCTGAAGTTTTTATTGTGATAAGTTCTCTGTAGCCTTGAGATTTCGGTCTTTCAAATTTAGTAGATCTGGTACCAATTTATGTTGTCCTTCTCTAGCCTCAGATTCTTAGCATAGTCACTGAAATACCTTGAGACAAAGCTTTAAAATGCCTCTCCATCTTGCGAATTTGTATACTCTTCACATTGACTGCTTCCTATATGACCCTCTGGAGTAGGTACTTCTGTGACATCAGACCTCAAACTAGGGATTCACACTTTTACTGTGTATGCCTTGTAAAACTGGCTTAAAATTCTTCCAGAAAGTCGGCCTAGATTCTTTCACAAGGCATTTCCCACAATTGCCTATTGGACTATTTCTAGGCATCTGAAATTTTAGTTTCCTCCCTTTACAATATAACCACAGGACTAGGCTTCTTGGATCTCTAGGCCTTTTGTCTTTCTAAAAGAGTGATTACAGGATTTGTTTTTACCTTCTAAGGTCGTCGTTTTCTCTTACAGGACCCTCGACCCAGGTTAAGCCTCTTGTTCTGCCCTTTGAATCTCAAAACGAAAGATGATGAATTTTTTCAGCCTCTTCAAAGACCTGGGTCTCATGTACATGACTTGGTCTCGTTTTCAGAGGGCTGCATGATTGGAAGTATGCTCAGAAAAGCTAATTTTGTCTCTTCTAGATATCTCAGAAAAACTCGGATTCGAAGTCCAGGTCTGCGGCGTAGGATAAGGCTTCAACTATGCTTCTCGGATGTACTGACTGTAGTTTCTTTGCCTTCCAAGATTGCGGATCTCTGAGGTGATAAGATGGGTACTTGGGCTTATGCACAAAACTTTAGTCTCACTGTTGAATGCATTAAAAATAGCCCAATATAGTTCAGATCCTACTCTTAGAGGCTCGGACTTGAAGATACTTATAAACTTTGGCGTAAATCACATGTAGAAAGACCTTTGTCGACGCGTTTCGAACCAACCAGTGTGGTTCATCGTCAAGACAAGTTGAAGAAACAGATCCAGCTTTGCGTGATAAATAGTCTGAGCAGAGCCTCCAACAACTATCCAACGGCTAATTTTGACTTAGGGACCAGAGTCAAAAAGTCAAAGTTATATTCATACCCTAAGTCACCTGACACGGGGATTCGGGAGACGTAGGATTCGAGATTCGTGGTGTCGGATTTGGACACGCTGACCCCCCGGAACAGGACACATTATATATTATTTTATTAATATATATATATATATATATATATATATATATATATATATCTATATTTAAAAATATATACATATATATTAAAAATTAGATATTATCATATTTCTTACACAAATTTTAATTAATGATACAAATTTATTGATTTCAAACATAGATCTTCATCTATAGCTATTAGCATGCATAGTACATACAAAATTCAAATAAATGTCAGTGGTACTGGTCACATAAATGATAAATCTATTAAAAAATTAAATCATGATTCATAATTCATAACTGAAAGACAACTTACAACTACAAGATAGTAAGATAAACACACTGACAACTGTAGTTTTCTCATTAAGTCATCAAATCAAAATGTGTTACATAGGTAGTGTTGGTGCAATGCCAATGGCCAATAGAAATAGAAAATATAAAACAACTACAGGTATACAAGCCTCAAGGCATCAATCAACGTCAGAATCAGCATCACTATCCCCATCATGGTCCCCACTGCTCTCCTCTACATCCTCCTACTCCGCTGTATCCATAGTCGCCTTTGCATCTGCTGGTATGGAGGTTGACCCCTCTAAGTCATCAAATCTAACAGGCTCTAGCACTGGATCATTGAGATCCATGTTGGCCAATGCCAACTCAACAGTGGTGTCCAGACCCATATCATCAGGAACAGTGTTACTTGGGAGCGGGAGCGAAAACGGGAGCGGGAGTGACATATTCAGAAGCTCTTGGTTTGGTGCTCTTGATTAAATAGGAGTTCCATACCCTCATACATGACAAAATTAAATGGAAACATTGCAATCCCCCAATCCAAAAATCTTGAAAAACTGATAACTCTGCTGGATTTTGAATGAAATCTAAAATTCTACTTTCTCCATATGAAATCCAATGAGGCCGGAACCACTCTCAAACATCCTGAGTCATTTCATGGTAATGTTAAAAATTTAAGTAAAAGGATGAAAATGAAGATTAAGGAGAATGTCACTTTTACTTTAAGAATTTAACATTACCATGAATAACATATCAATACTAGGGCCTAGACTTGATCATGAAGCGGCCAAAATGATTTACTCCTTGCTCCAATAGCACAAATCACTTGCCAACAGCACAAATCACTTGCCAAATGACAATTTTAATGAGCAAACACGCCCTTTTCATTCTTGCGCTGAGCTTAGCGAGTCCTGGAAACCGGACACGTGTCCTAAAATCGCGACACGCTTTTGAAAATCGCGACACGCGTGTCCGAAACGGACACGACGTGTCCTGTGATTTGGACACGAATTCGGACCGAATCGTGTCGGATTCGGGATTCGCAGGGGGTTTAGGACGAATCTGGTGACTTAGTTCATACCTTTAAAATATGTATAAAAAATTATTATAAATAAATTAATTTTATAGGTGCTTGCGTTAATAGTTTAAAAAAGTTATTATTTAATAATTATAATAATAAGTTATTAGAAATATACAGTTATAGGAAGGCCTTTCATTTAATAACAATATATATAGGGTATTATTGAGAAATTTTTTTTAGTTAGAATATATATATATATATATATATATTAATTAAAAATAAAGAATAAAAAAAATGAAAAATGAAAAATAATAAAAATAAAATAAAAATAAGAATAAAATAAAAATAAAAATAAGAATAAAAATAAAATAATAAAAAAAATAAAAGATAAAAAAATAAACATAATAATAAAAATAAATGAATAAATAATAAAATAAAATAAATAAAAAAATATAATTAAGAACGTAGCTAGTAAAGGAAAAAGTTAGTTGTAAAAAAAATAAAAAATAAATAAAAAAATAAATATAATTAGGAACCTAGCTAGTAAAGGTAAAATTTGGTTGAAAATAAAAATAAAAAGTAATAATAATAATAATAAATTAAATAGATAAATAGAAAGAACGACACCAAGTAATAAAAACCATAGAGCAAGAAGGAAAAAACCTAGGAGGAAGGAAGGTTCCAAGGGAAACAATGGAAGCAAGAAAAGGATAAAAAAGGGGGGGGGAGAAGAAAAAGAAAGACTAAGACGAAAGGGCCAGGATCCAACAGCTACTGATCTTCCAGCTGTCATCTCTATTGAGATTGTTAGGCCTTCTTTCAATCTCAATAGCTTCCCTGAATTTACGATGATGGAACTGGGCAATTTTGGCAACAACCTTGGCCTCCTCTATACAAACCTGATGCTTGGTCTTTTCCACATGCTCTGCTAACGCTGAAGACTTGGTTCTCCCAAGTCTTAGGTTTTTATTACTTGGTGCCGTTCTTTCTATTTATCTATTTAATTTTTTTATTTATTATTATTATTATTATTTTTTTCCAACCAACTTTTACCTTTACTAGCTAGGTTCCTAATTATATTTATTTATTTAATTTTTTTTTTTTTTTACAACTAACTTTTTCCTTTACTAGCTACGTTCTTAATTATATTTTTTTTATTTATTTTATTATATTATTTATTCATTTATTTTTATAATTATGTTTATTTTATTTATTTATTTTTTTTTGTTTTATTTTGTTTTATTTTTATTTTTATTTTATTTTTATTTTTATTCTTATTTTTATTATTTTTCATTTTTCATTTTTTTTTAGTCTTTATTTTTAATTTATATATATATATATATATTTTTTAATATATATATTCTAACAATTTTTTTTTTCTCAATAATACCCTATATATATTATTATTAAATGAAAGGCCTTCCTATAACTGTATATTTCTAATAACTTATTATTTTAATTATTAAATAATAACTTTTTTAAACTATTAACGCAATCACCTATAAAATTAATTTATTTAGATCAAGGGGTCAAGGCTCAAGGGTCAAGGATGGGGCCCCATCAAGGCTGGTCGAAGGCTCACTCACTGAGCCGAAGGCTCAATCACTTGCCCTTCGGTAAGACTATTTATTTATTATGGAACTTACCCGAAGGGCAAGTGATTGAGCCTTCGACTCAGTGAGTGAGCCTTCGGCCAGACTTGATGGGGCCCCATCCTTGACCCTTGAGCCTTGACCCCCTTGATCCTTGAGCCTTCGGCCAGCCTTGATGGGCCCCATCCTTGACCCTTGAGCATTGATCCCTTCGGCCAACCTTGATGGGCCCCATCCTTGACCCTTGAGCGTTGATCCCTTCGGCCAACCTTGATGGGGGCCCCATAACCCCCACCTTCAAACATCCAAAAGATCCCTCTAAGAACCTTATTAGTGTATGATCCTCAAATGGGTGAATCATCGTATGTACCGCTTCCTCATTATAGCTACTGTAGATGGTCAGATTCATGAGTTGTATGTGCAGATATAGTGGAGTTATTACGCTCGATACTTATCTGAATAAATATCGGAATTATCGGAAAATTATTAGTGGGGGGTTGTGGGGGTACTCCTTTATTATTTGGGGTGTGTCAGCTTCATCTTTTTTTTGGGGCTATTTTAGAACTTTTGGTGGTTTTGGATTATGTATATTCTGATTTTATTCGAATTTTATTATAGTAAGTCAAATTTACCCACACCATAACCAAAAGTAGTGCTTTTAAGGCTTTATTTTATAGCTTCTTTCTTCTTCGTTCTTCTTCTTTTATCATTTTTCATTTGATTGTTCATTTCGTTATAGGGAATGCCTTGATCTCATTATACTTTTTTTACCCTTCTCAACTCACTGTATGCGGCCTACTTCCGTAAGTGGCTTAGTGAGTGCCAGTTCTTGCTCCAGCATGAGAGTTCCATTTTAGGGAAGGACGACGTACTACGATATCTTCCGTTTCGTCGAGCCCTGCTTTGGTCTCTGGTTTGATGGTTGTGTCAAATAAGTGATGGGACCAAATAAGCGGTCCCATTCGTCCTTCTTCATAGAATACATGTATGCAAGTGTTCGTTGTTCCTTTCCCCGTCTGTCCCGAAAATACTAAAAAAGCATTTCCAGTTGGGGCAATTTTTTTTTTAATAAGATCTCGATGAGTTCAACAATGAGTTCTATGCCAGATGTCTCGAGATCTATATATGTCCATCTATGAAGATCTTTCTATGGATACATAAGGTCCTCTCCCTTATGGTCGAGCGTGCACATACAACTCATGAATCTGACCCTCTACAGTAGCTATAATGAGGAAGCGGTACATACGATGATTCACCCATTTGAGGATCATACGCTAATAAGTTCTTGGAGGGATCTTTTGGATGTTTGAAGGTGGGGGTTATGGGGCCCCCATCAAGGTTGGCCGAAGGGATCAACGCTCAAGGGTCAAGGATGGGGCCCATCAAGGTTGGCCGAAGGGATCAACGCTGAAGGGTCAAGGATGGGGCCCATCAAGGCTGGCCGAAGGCTCAAGGATCAAGGGGGTCAAGGCTCAAGGGTCAAGGATGGGGCCCCATCAAGGTTGGCCGAAGGCTCACTCACTGAGCCGAAGGCTCAATCACTTGCCCTTCGGGTAAGACTATTTTTTATACATATTTTAAAGGTATGAATATAACTTTGACTTTTTGACTCTGGTCCCTAAGTCAAAATTAGCCGTTGGATAGCTGTTGGAGGCTCTGCTCAGACTATTTATCACGCAACGCTGGATCTGTTTCTTCAACTTGTCCTGACGATGAACCACACTGGTTGGTTCGAAACACATCGACAAAGGTCTTTCTACATGTGATTTACGCCGAAGTTCTTAACAACTATTATCAATCACAGAAGCCTCAATTCAATAAATACTTATAAACTGTCTTTCTTCCTGCACTGAGACAAAGATAAACTATCTTTCTTCTGATCTTCTAGCTGCCAATGACTGACCTTAGCTCTGATACCATGTTGGAAAACTGATAAGGGTGGCATATTAGTTAATCTTTTTCTATTACATGACTTTTACTTATGACATTGTATTCTTCTTGTGATATGCATGCTTATGTTCTTATCATTAAATAAATGCCAAACCATAAAGATCAAATCATAAAGAGTGAGACACCAGAAATAGGCTCCAAGCCAGGGAAAAAACTCCACAAAGGGGAAAACCCACAAGAACTTCTTCTTATAGAATCATTTCAAAGGAGACTTCCAAGACCAAACCCTAGACTAGGGCTCATGGGTACTTGGGCTTATGCACAAAACTTTAGTCTCACTATTGAATGCATTAAAAATAGCCCAAAATAGTTCGGATCCTACTCTTAGAGGCTAGGACTTGAAGATACTTATAAACTGTCTTTCTTCCTGCACTGAGGCAAAGATAAACTATCTTTCTTGTGATCTTCTAGCTGCCAATGACTGACCTTAGTTAATCTTTTTCTATTACATGACTTTTACTTATGACATTGTATTCTTATTGTGATATGCATGCTTATGTTCTTATCATTAAATAGATGCCAAACCATAAAGATCAAATCATAAAGAGTGAGACACCAGAAATAGGCTCCAACCCAGGTAAAAAAACTCCACAAAGGGGAAAACCCACAAGAACTTCTTCTTATAGAATCAATTTCAAGGGAGACTTCCAAGACCAAACCCTAGACTAGGGCTCTCAACAAGATCAAGTCGACTAGCCTGCCTTCCAACACACAATTTTTTAAAGATAGCGAAGTAGACATTCTCCAAGAAGTGGCTCTTCTAGCCTTATGGTTCCATAGACAAATTCTGCAACCTTCCTTTGCAACTTCGGATCTGAAGCAATGCCTAGAAACACTAGGCCTCTTGCATATGTAAGTTGTCCCAAGCAAATATAACAGAGATTCAAACCTTCATGCTTCTCTTCCCATTCTCGGCTCTTCTAGCCTCTTCGCACTACTTGTCTTGGCTGCAGATCAGATCAGATATATGCGCACTTGTGTGTACCAAAGGAGGTCGATGTCCCCTTCTTATATAGCCTTTCTGAGTGGCTCTTTAAGCCCACTCTATGCTGACTTAGCAATGCTGGCCGACTTCTTCTTGGTAACCCTCTAGACACTTCCAAATACAATAATAATATTTCTTCCTTTGATACAAGTGCCCAAATGGGTCTTTTACAATATGACAATGACCATGACTCATGACAAAAACCTAGAAGCATTCAATGGATGCTTGACCTAGTGACCAAAGACATAAGCATGAAATCCATGCTTCATAAATAATTTTTCTTTTACATTTTCTTTCTTCTTTTGATCAATATATAGGAATTACATCAAGACATGAGTCAAATGTCAGTTATGAAGAGTGAAACTAGTTACAGTCTTCAACACATAGGAGGGTTGGCAAGGTGACTGTGGCCAACCTCCTAGTTACCGAAATATATCTTCTCAGTTTTTGGGGTTTTTACACATAGGATGACAGGTTGAGCGATAACAGTTCTGTTAGGATGACAGGTTGAGTGACAACAGTTCTGTTATTCACACTCCATTTACTATCTAAAATCACAGTTATCTGTGAAGTGCTGCACTGCCAGCTCATCAAATATGGATTCTGAATTTCTGTTGCTAAGGAATTTTAAATAGTAGAAATGCTGGGTATGGGTGCACTGGAACTCATAGTTGCACTGAAACGCTTTCTAAGTCCCATAAACATTCATGATCTTCCTGTAGATTTTGGTCATAATTTTATGCATATACTATACCTTTCAAGGTACTGAAGTAGCCACATCTTTTGATTTCTGTTTCTCATTTTCCTGCAGTTAGAAGAATTATTTTCTTCTTTTCCATCTTGGTTTGTATTGGGCTATCAATATCTATACAAGCCCATCTCAACATTCTCTTCTCTCAATACCTCTACAAACCCATCTCAACATTCTCCTCTCTCAATACCTCTACAGACCCATCTCAACATTCTCCTCTCTCGATACCTATACAACCCCATCTTGGCTCAAGTGACTCCAGAATCATTGATTATTTACTCCTTTCCTATAGTTATCTTCTGTTTACAGTCATACTTGTTTTGGAGCTTTTTAATTTCATAATAATGTTGTGCCTTAGACTTCAGTGGGAACCACAAATGGTAAACCTATGAAACCCTTTTGACATCCTTTGCACTCTCAACTTCTCTGATCTTGCCATTAAAATTGTATTGCTTTACTGTATCTTGATCATCCTGAAACTATGTCACGAACAATGTACACGAATCAGTTGATTTGATTTTCAAGAGCATGCTCATGAGCTTAAAATTTTAATAAAGGTGTATAAATTTTGAAGCAACAAGCAGTTTTACCTAGAATGCTGCTGGTTATAAACATTTATTTTATGTTTATTGATGGCATTGACCTAAAATATTGTTTCTTATGATTGTTTGGATTAGTGATTTTGTAGAAAAGAAAATTGAATAAGCATTGTCAAGAGCATATGCTTAAATTTGCATCACCCATTTTTCATCATAATGTTGACTGTTATACTTATGCAGGCTGCTGGGTTGTTTCCTTCATTTGATATCTTGGCTTTATACTCGAGGCTGCATCCAAATTATACATTCTATTCAGTTCTGGTAAGCATAGCTAGATAGCATTACTTATAAAAATGTACATGTACACATGATGTTCCCTTGGAAGTAAATTGCACACGTTGAAGCTGGTTTAACAGATCTTGTTTTGATCACTGCATTATAGACATCATAACCCGCAGAATGTATCTTAACAAGTCACTGGTTAACACAATGGGAGACAAGATAGATGTAAGAGACCATAACAAGGTACTCAACAAGTATTTTTTAAGGTGTCAGTTGCAATACGACACAAGTACACAAACCATAGCTTATAGACTGAAAAATAATGACACAAGTTGCCATCCACTGTTGGCATGATCCCAACAATATCCAAATTCACCTTGTGACTAGATTGACAATACCTGTGACCATGTTGCTCAACCTTGCCAAGTTCCTATCCCCAAGATGTTGGCATTGTTTGGCTCATCGTCAACATCCCAGATAGTTTATAGAATGATCCATCTCTGATGCCCGCTGCTACCAAACTCCTTTGAGTGGACGCAACTCTTGTCCATCTCCACTCCATAATAGGAAATCGACTGAGTTAGCTTGATAAGGTCTAGCACTGCATGAGTCATACATGCAAGTCAGATGCAAATCAAACTCGTGAGTTTCCTGAGTCAAATTCGGTTGTCTGTGTATGAAAGGCACATAAAGTTGTATATATTATAATCTATGGACATTGAACAAGTTATTATTGAAGATTTGCATTATATGTACATTTTAAAGTTTGAAATTCAGGAAAAATATCCTTTTTTTCTGAAATTTAGTGTATTTTAATTTAATTTATTTATTGTGTTTTTCTCAAGTTCTTTTATGAGTCTGAATCAAACTATTTCTCTTGGGGCTTAGGGATTTCGTGTTTGAGTCAAATCTGGTAAATTAAATAATGCCTCTTGCAAAGTGTTGCTATTGCCTTACAATGGTTACTTGTTCTCGTCAAAGATGATTGTGACATCAACATTTGTTATCTTGCTAATAGACAATAGGTTTCTTTATCTCTGGAAGACAAAGCTCATTGTTGATTGCCTTGACATCGTGGTCTGGAATCTAATTTTCATGGTCTACTAATCTTTTACATAGCGTTTGTACTCATCTACACTTGTCCTTTTCTTCCTGTCTTGATCTTCCTGTATTAAGAGAACTATTCATTATCAAAGTCATGGACATTGCTATCAAAATCTGACCCAACTAACCATCTTCACTTGCTATGTTTTCTTGAATGGTCTTTTCTACCCTTATTCATTCTGGATATTAGCTCCTTTTATGTCCTGCCCACTAACATCCATGGAGAACAATATTCTTGTGTTGGCACTTGTTGAGTCTGTTGTACTAGAGGTTGTTTGCAGATAGAGTACAAACACTCTTGTTAAGTCTTTCATGGTTTGTCACGTACTCTCTTACTGTAGTTGTCTCCCTGTCAAATTATTGATGTCTAGAGAATACAGGATGTTCTCCAGAGATATCACCCCCTATTCTTCCTTCAATAACTTCACACTGACATAAGCTAACTGTGTGACCAACTTCTTCATGTGCTCTAAATAAACTGTGATCGACATTCCATCAACGATCTTGGAATGATCGTACTCGTGTCTAAAAAAATGTTGATTCACCATGTTCCTCGTGTCATACATATTGGCAAGAGCTTCCAATACTTCTTTCATATATTTATGCTTACAGTGAAATTCCCTAGTTTCAAGATTCAGAATGGTGATTGACCTGGCTATTCCGCCGTTAATCAACCATGCTAGGGTCATGTTCATTTTCTTCTGTGGTCATTTTCCATGGTTGTTTCCCCAAGAGATATAACTCCATTTTGAATTACCTTGTGTTATAATTCTTTCCACAAAACAGCCCATCCACTTTAATTTCTGATATTTCCAATCCTATCAGTTTTTCTCAGCTCAATCTACACAACTCTCAATGACTCACAAATCGTTGAACTTACAAAGTTTTGACTGAAAGGCAGTTCTCTAACCCAAAGATCACGATCACAAGAACTCCACTAGGCACCTTATGACTCTAATACCAGTTATTGGGACATGCAGAAGACCAGCATTCTCTTTAGTCCCATTTGAGTCAATTTATGGCACAACTATGTTAAAAACACATGCACAATGGAAATTGCATCTGCACTCACAAGATCATCTAGTATATGCTATTAAGCATACACCTTATTACTGATCAAACTAGCAGGGGACCTAAAGGGGATCCCTAGGCCAAGGGCAACAAATGGAGACTTTAGCCTACTGTCACCTTAGCTAAGGCTCCCTTCTATTTACGGACTTTCCCCGATGGGAGGATAAGTCAATGAAATGATGTGACCCTAATAATCCCTTTCTTAGAAGAGTCAAAAAGATAAGGCTTGCTTGCTTTCTAAGCAAGGTACAATGTCTTCTAGGGAAAGGAAGTGAGGATTCAAGGGTTAGGTTTATGGGATATGACTTATGAAGGGACTTCTCAATCCCTAAAATCCCTATTATAATTGGTATCCCGGATGGTTCTGAAAGAGTTATCTTTTCAAAGGAATGGGAAGAGACGGGACCAAGTGGACTCGGTCCAGGCTAGGGGGAATGAGTATAGAAACCAATGATGTTCTTATTCTAGACAATGTGGGAAAGGATCAAAGAAATAATTTTCACTTGAAGGTGTTGATTTGACCCTTTGAGGTACTAGCCTTGGGGATGCTATGGCAAAATTTGATCCCGGAGCTAGGGCTTGGCTTTCTTCCCAACTCCACTGTTGGAATGGATTCAAAACTGGAGGAGAGCTTGAGGAAAGACCACTACATGAGACCCTAGGAGATTGAACTTTTTGGAGTGCTAGTTTGTCGGGAAAATGATGCCCTAGGTACCCCAACTTGGCTAGACTTGGAAGGAGGTGAAAGAATGTGATTTTTGGTGACAACCTTTTGGTAGATCAGTGCCTAATTTTTGGGAGAATGGAGTCTATGATGAATATGAGTAGGATTTCTTGATTCCTAATCAAGGAGGCCTCAAGATCACTTCGCTAGCCTTCTAGTTCAAGGAGAAACAACTTTGCAGCTTTTATACTTTGATGCACAAAGGGAATGGCTTATCAAGGTCAAATTCTTTGATAGAATTACCCTTAGGAGATTATATTACATGGCCCATACATTGAGAGATGCTACAATAGAGACAAAATTCCACAATTTGTTGATTTGGGGTCGCATCGGATGTGCTCTAGCCATGAAATTTGGTGGAGAGGTTGGGGCACATGGGATCTCCAATACCCAGAAAATTTTTGGGCAGATTCTAAACAGATTAGGAGATATTAATAATTAATATTTTAAATGGAGTCCTTAAGTCTAAACTTAGGGAAAATAAAATATTAATGTGTATTAATATGAATCTGTGTTAAAATGGTCCAAAAGACATAGATCAAGCCAGATCTAATCTTAGTCGTTGATTAGGGACTTAATTATCCAAACAGGTCACCTTGGGAAAATCATCATAACTTTCTCTTTGAGCATCAGATTGAATTTTTGTAAGAAGTTTTTGAAAGAGGACGGACTGTAGTTTTTTGGGTACCATTTTCAGAACCTAAGGTTGAAACAGTGACTCGCGGCACGTCATACAAGTTCGCTCTACTGAACAAGTCTATACTCAGGTCATCGTGGGAGAATTGGCATAACTCTTCATTGGAGAATCCAATCTTGATCAGACTTACGGAGTTAGAAATATTACTCAGGGGGTTACCATAGGAAGAAATTTCAGACCTTGGAGATCCAAAATTACAGAAATACATCAGATTCAATATCAAGATCCTACAAAGTGAAAAAAAAAGGTGTGTAGTTTTTTTAAAATTTTTGCATAAGCTTGGTTTGAAAAATTAGTTTGAAGGAATTCAAAGGGTATAATGAAGCATTATTATCAATAATTGATGCCCTGAAGAAAGAAAATGGAAACACCTAGTAAGCAACTTGAAAGCTCTAGCATGACTCATGAAGAAGAGGAAGAAATGCAACATGATATATCAAAATTACGAGACCCAGTGCAACAAATGTCACTCGCACAAAAAGTAATAGTATCTAAGATGGATGGTTTAAAGAAAGACGTAGAAGCTAAGATGTATGGCGTGGAAGTTAAGATGGATGGTTTAAAGAAAGGCGTAGAAGCTAAGATGAATGACGTGGAAGCTAAGATGGACGACGTGGAAGCTAAGATGGACGATTTGAAGACAAGCATGGAATATTTGAAGACAGATTTGAAGACAAGCATGGAAGATTTGAAGACAGATTTGACAAAGTTTCTATAAGAAATTCTTATTAATGGCAAAAGGGTAGTAAAGGAAACTCATGATGAGAACAAAATAAATGTTAATCATGATTTCATAGACTCTAACACTGGATCAAAGAACCACCATGTTCTAAAGATAGATATGAGGAAGTTTGATGACAAGGATCTCAGAACATGGATACTACAGATGGAGCAATTTTTCGATCTCCATAATGTGCAAAACACACAAAAGGTATGCATTGCAACTTTATATTTGGAACCAAATCAGTTTGTATGGTATCGATGGCTTTGCTCTCGTAAACAAATTGTCACTTGGGTTATTTTGATGGATGAAATGATAGCACATTATGAAGATACAAAAAGCAACACTTTTTTTAGCCAATTGATAAATCTCAAACAAAAGGGTTCAATGATGGAGCACATTGAGGACTTCCAAAAATTGAATATAAGGGTAAAAGATATTCCAGAGGAGCATAGGATTGATGTGTTCGTAGGGACTTTAAAAGATAACATCCAACATGAGGTTCGTCTTTGGGAACCAGATTCATTGGAGAAGGCATTCAGGTTGGCAAGAAAAATGGAAAGCAAAATTATGGCAACAAGGAAGCCTACCACTCACAATCATAAAGATGGAAGTGTTGCTACCCCTAGCCATCCACAACCTACAAGGTTGACACCACAACAATTGGAAGAAAAAAGAGCAAAAGGGCTTTGTTACAGTTGTGATAGAAAATACACTAAAGGTCATAATTGTGCCGAGAAAAAATTATTTTACATAGATTGTGAAGAGGAGGAAGAAAATGAACAAGAAACATCAAAAGAAGAGGATATACACCAGGAACAAACTCTAGAAAAAGAAGAAATGAATCCGACCATATCTTGTAATGCATTGGCTGGAATTACCACTCCTCAAACTATCAAGATAGAAGGGCATATCGAGAAGAAAAAGGTAATAGTGTTGATTGATTCGAGAAGTACCCATAATTTTATTCATTGTAAGATGGCCAAGGAATTGAATTGCTTCCTATATCCAGCACCAGAGTGTCAAGTGATGGTTGCAAGTGGATGAACCATAAATTGCACAGGAAAGTGCCATAATATCATGCTATCCATGGGAGAATATGTCTTGAATAGCCCAATGCTTTCCATTCCAATGGGTGGTGCTGATGTTGTACTAGGAGTCCAATGACTACAATCCTTGGGTACAATAGCTTTTAATTTTCAAGAACTTTTCATGAAATTCTCTGTAGAAGGAAAGGAAGTTGAATTAAGGGGTATTGCAGGGAAACCAGGAAAGATAATTAGCTCTAACAGAATGACAAAGCTTCTAAAGAAAGAACAACGAGGCATAATTGCACAATTATGTTCACTAGAGGTTCCCACATCGAAACCATCCATTTCTCCAGATCTCCAAAAAGTCTTGGACAATCATTCCAAGGTATTTGAGACTCTCAAAGGCCTCCCACCTATTCATGATCATGATCATGCTATCAATTTGATTCCAGGAAGTGTTCTCCCAAACATCAGGCCTTACAGATATCCCTATGTCCAAAAGAGTGAAATTGAATGTATGGTTGCAGAAATGCTAGAGGCTGGTATAATTCAACCTAGTTAAAGTTCTTTCTCTGCTCCAGTAGTATTGGTTCACAAGAAGTATGGATCATGGCACATGTGTCTAGATTATAGGGAGCTCAACAAGATAAATTTCCCATTCCTATCATTGATGAATTATTGGATGAATTGCATGGATCAATTTACTTCACCAAGTTGGATCTTCGTTCAAGATATCATCAAATCAGAATGAAGACTGAAGACATTCCAAAAACAACATTTAGAACTCATGAGGGTCATTATGAATTTTGGTCATGCCTTTTGGCCTTACTAATGCATTTTCTACATTTCAAGGTTTGATGAATTCCATTTTCAAACCCTTCCTTGTAAATTTTGTGTTAGTATTTTTTGATGATACACTAATCTATAGCAAGTCTTGGAAGGATCATGTCCAACATGTTGACATGGTGCTCAAACTATTGGAGGAGAAACAATTATATGCAAAAATCTCCAAATGTTTCTTTGGAGTACAAGAGGTGGTATATCTGGGTCATATTGTGTCTCATGAAGGTGTTAAAGTAGACCCTAGCAAAATTAAAACCATAAAGGAATGGAAAATCCCCACATCCATAAAACATCTACGAGGATTTCTCGGGTTGACAGGGTATTATCGCAAGTTTGTTAAGAATTATGGGAGAATAGTAGCACCTCTAACAACATTATTGAAGAAAGATGCATTCTCATGGACTCTGGAAGCAACAAAGGCCTTTGAACATCTTAAAGAGGAAATGTGCCAAGCACCAATCTTAACTACACCAGACTTCACAAAAACCTTTATTGTGAAATGTGATGCCTCACGAAATGGAATTGGTGCTGTTTTAATGCAAGAAGAAAGACCCATTGCTTTCGAAAGTCGTCCAATCAAAGGAAAGTATTTACACAAATCTATTTATGAGAAGGAAATGCTGGCAATACTACATGCGCTTAAGAAATGGCTACCCTACCTAATGGGAAGACACTTCAAGGTAAAAAACGAATCATGATAGTCTTAAATACTTTTTAGAACAAAGATTATCTTCAGAAGAGCAGCAAAAATGGGTCACAAAGATGTTGGGCTATGACTTTGAAATCATCTACAAAAAAGGGAAGCAAAATGTTGTGGCAGATGCACTCTCAAGAAAGGATGAGGATGTAGAAAAATTTCTTTGCGCCATTTCTATTATCCAACCAGATTGGATAAACGAAGCAAGGGATGAATGGAAGAATGACGAGGAAGTGTGGGCACTCATTCAAAAGATACAACAAGATCCCAGTGCATCTAATACATTTAGCTGGGAAAATGATTCGTTATGGTACAAGGATTGGTTATACCTATGTAAGAATTCCCAACTCAAACAAAAGATTCTTAGGGAATTGCACACCTCTCCCTTAGGAGGGCACTCAGGATTTCTAAAAACCTACCACAGGGTTAAGAAGGATTTTTTTTGGGATGGCCTTAAATCGGATATTCAAAAGTTTGTGGTAGAATGTTTGGTTTTCGAACAAAATAAAGTTGAAACAATTAAGACCCCAAGACTATTACAACCTTTATCGATTCCAAGCCAACGTTGGGAGGAGGTTTTAATGGATTTTATCACAGGTTTACCCAAGTTCGAAGGAAAGAGTGTTATCATGGTGGTAGTTGACAGACTTACCAAGTATGCACACTTTTGTGCATTATCTCATCCACTTAAAGTGAGTACAGTTTCTACTGCATTTATGGAAACAATTCAAAAGCTACATGGAAACCCAAAGATTATTGTAAGCGACAGAAATCCCATTTTCACTAGAAATTTTTGGACAGAATTATTTTCTTGTCTCGATACTCAGTTAGCTCATAGCTTATCTTATCATCCTCAATCTGATGGGCAAATTGAGATAGTAAACAAATGTTTGGAAGGATATCTTCGTTGCTTTGTATCTGATAAACAGACACAATGGGTCAAATGGTTGCCTTTGGTTGAATGGTGGTATAACACTTCCTTCCATATTGCAACAAAAATGACCCTATTTATGGCACTTTATGGATATCATCCACCATCCATCACCTCATATTTAAGAGAAAATTCTAAGGTTCAAGTAGTGGAAGATCACATCGAGCATCAGCAACAAGTTCTCCAACTCTTAAAGGATAACCTCACCTTGGCATACAACAGGCAGATCAACATTGCAGCGAAAAAAGTTTTGATGTAGGTGATTGGGTATTCCTATGGCTACAACCATATAAACAAATGTCCCTCAAGCAAGCTAAGAAGGATAATAAATTATCATCAAAGTATTATGGTCCGTACAAGGTGTTGCAAAAGATAGGTACTATGGCATACAAATTGGAGCTTCTTGCAGCTTCCCGAGTGCACCCAGTTTTCCATGTTTCATGCTTAAAGAAGGTTATAGCCTTATAGGTGACAAGATTCCAATTCAAACAATATTTCCAGAACTTGATGAGGAAGGAAAAATCGTATTGGAACCTGAAGCAGTCAAAGAAACAAGAAATTGAAAACTACAAAATCGATCAATTTCAAAGTATCTCATTAAGTGGAAGAACTTACCCATTGAAGATTCCACATGGGAGGATGAGAATTTTATACAGAAGCATCCAGAACTACTCAAGCGTTGAGGACAACACTTTTTTGAAGGAGAGGGGCATGTTAGGTCCCTAGTGATTCCCCCATTACTATTGTCATTGTATCCCTTATTGTTATTATTGTGCCCCATAGAATCCCACTATTGTTATTTTTGTGCCTTTATATTATTATTGTTAGGTCGGCTTGGTTATATTGTGACCCCTTAGACTCCTATATATAGAAAAGAGGTTTTGTCATTTGTAACATCCAAAAATTGTTCGTTTGTGTAATGCAAAGGAGGTTGCCCCCTCGAAGAGGCTGAATTCTAAGGCGTTGATCTATATTTTCTATCTTTTTGTGAGCTGGTTTTATAACAATGTGCCAGGATTGGAGATGAACTTACTTTCCATGTCACAACTACAAGGCAAGGGCTATGACATCTACTTCATCAAGGAAAATGTATACGTCAAACACCCGAGCTGGAAAAAGAAAGTGCAAATCGGGATCAAAAGTAATCGGTTGTACATATTACAACTAGAATCTCCAATGGCACTAATAGGCAGTCATGGGAACAAAGACTTGAATGAACTATGGCACAGAATGATGGGTCACTTACACCATGGAGCTCTTAGAATTCTTAGGAGCATTGTAACAGGAGTTTCGGATCTGAGTATGGAACGAGATGATGTATGCAGGGGATGTGCTCTAGGCAGTATGCCAAGGCGACATTTCCTAGGAGCAACCACAGGGCCAAGAGTGTACTAGGATTGATACACTCAGATATCTGCGGATCCAGTGTTACTTGGGAGCAGGAGCGAAAGCAGGGAGCGGGAGTGAAAACAGGTGCGGGAGCGACATTTTCAAAAGCTTCCGGTTTGGGAGCGAATCCAGGAGCTTTTTTTATATAATATATATAATTTTTCATATTTTTATATGTTGATACATATATGTCAACAAAAACATGTAGAATTATGAATTAGATATAAAAAACATAAAAAAACATAGATTGAACCATATAACAACAATCATCTAGAAGTTATAATCTTCATCAACCACGTTCACAAGTTAGTAACATAGTAACATACAGCATATTGAGTCTCGTGATTCATCAATCTTAAAGTTTCAAGCTTTCAAAATTCAATATATAACATTTATCATCATTGATCACCAAAGTTGTACTTGTAAGCTTAGTGTAACCATTACAACAAATAATATCTAACATGAAATGAAATGAAAGTGAAACAACTTTCAACTTTCATGAAGCATCATATTCATAATTCATTACTAATGACTTATAATTGCCAACTTCAAACTTAAATTGTCATATATTGTTTAAAAAAATATCATAATAAATATGAAAGAGTCAATAGGTATAAAAGCTACTAGAAACTAGAAGAGACAAGTAAATCTATTATCTATTGCTTATGCTTGGGCCTCTTGCCACCACGAGAAATGTCTAGTTTTTTAGTCTTGTTGGAAAATCAAGATCTTTGTCATTAATATCACCCTCTAAGCATTAATATCCAGAGGTATATTTGTCATTACCTTTGTATCTGTATAGGGATCTTTGTCATTAATATCACCTTCTAAGCATTAACGTAAGATAGAGAAAGCATAGCATGTCAAGTCAAGATTTTGTTTGAGTGATGCATACATTTTTAGGAGGGTCATGATAGAGGAGTTCGACAATCAATGTCACTAACATCAAGGTACATAGAGGGATTGGTGCTCTTGATTAAATACGAGTTCCATACCCTAATACATGACAAAATTCAATGGAAACATTGCAATCTTGAAATCCTAAAAAACTAATAAGTCTGCTGGATTTTGAATGAAATCTAAAATTCTACTTTCTCCATATGAAATCTAATGAGGTCGGAACCACTCTTAAACATCCTGAGTCATTTCATGGTAATGTTAAAAATTCAAGTAAAAGGATGAAAATGAAGATTAAGAAGAATGTCATTTTTACTTTAAGAATTTAACATTACCATGAATCGCATATCAATACTAGGGCCATAGGCTTGATCATTAAGTTGCCCCACTCAAAACTTATTTAATTCTTTGAAAAAAAATTGCATTTGGAACATTACTGCAATTTTTTTTTTGCAAAAAAGGCTAAACGATCTCGAAAAGGCAGGGAGCGTTTGTTTTTTTAGGGAGTGCGCTCCCGACCTGCTCCCGAGTCACTCCCACCTGGAGCATGGATTGGGAAAGGGATCGAGGGGGGGGGGGCGCTCCCCCGCAACACTATGCGGACCTATGTGTGTCAAAGCTCTCAACGGTGCCGAGTATTTCCTTACTTTCATTGATGACCACTCGAGGAAAACTTGGTTCTATTTTTTGAAGACCAAGGATGAGGTCTTCTGTCGACTCAAGGAGTTCAAGGCTCTAGTGGAGAATGGTAAGAAAATAAAAGTCTTATGCTCAGATAATGGTGGAGAATATGTCGATATGGACTTCACTGATTTTTGCGCTAAGGAGGGCATCAAAAGAGAGTGGACAACTCCCTACAGTCCAAAGTAGAATGGGGTGGTAGAAAGGAAAAACAAGACTATTGTAGAAGCAGCTCGGTCCATGCTGTATGATCAGGATAAGCCAAAATTCCTGTGGGCAGAAGCATGCAACAGAACTGTCTACGTTCAGAACAAGACTCCTCGTCGGGCATTGGGCAAGATTACTCCAGAGAAAGTCTTCACTGGGAAGACACTTGGAGTCAATCATTTCAGGATATTTGGGAGTTTGTCATATTGTCGCATACCCGAAGAAAAGAGGAAGAAGCTGGATCAGACTACAGAAAAGGGGTATCTGGCAGGATATAGCGAGAACGCTAAGGCATACAGGATCTATCTTCCAGGAAGCAGGAAGGTAGTAGTACGATGATATGTAAAGTTCATGGAGGACAGAGCTTTCAAAAGATCTCGCGAAATGCCGTCCAAGGAGCAGTCGAAAGAAGATCCATTAGTCATGCCTCTTCAACCAACGGAAGTGAAGAACCCTTCCTCAGATCAAGAAGATTCTCAAGATGAGAAAGAGGAGCAAACAGAAGCACCTGTTGGCAGAGGAAGAACCAGCAGGGAACTTCGTCAGATTCTGTGTGATGCAGAGAACTTCATTGGAGAGCCAAGGAACAGTAAAAGGGAGTGAAAACAGCTAGACAGGTGTCAGGCGTTAGTAGCTCAGGATGGAGAGCCTGCAAACTTCAAGGAGGCAGCTCAGCATCAGGTTTGGCTAGATGCGATGGTGGAAGAATATAACTCCATAATGGTAAACGATGTCTGGGAGGTGGTGTCAAGGCCTTAAGACAGATTTGTGGTAGGTTCAAGATGGATCTACAAGATTAAATTTGCTGCGGACGATAGTATTGAAAAATACAAGGCCTGGTTTGTGGCAAAGGGGTATGCTCAAAAGGAAGGGATTGACTATGAGTAAACCTTCGCCTCGGTAGCCAGGTATACATCTATTATGACCGTGATATCTCTTGCAGCCCAGATGGGATGGGAGATCCATTAGATGGATGTAAAGACGACATTTTTGAACGGGGTAATAGAAGAAGAAGTATACATTGAACATCCAGAGGGCTTTCAAACTCATGAGAAGTTTCATGTATGCAGACTGAAGAAAGCCTTGTATGGGCTGACGCAGGCACCAAGGGCGTGGTATGGTCAAATAGATGGCTACTTGCAGAAGATGGGGTTTGTCAAGAGTGACGTGGATCCGAATCTCTACTATCTTGTCGTAGAGAGCGAGCCACTTATCTTAGTATTATATGTGGATGATCTCTTCCTGATATGATCATCCAGATTCATTGAAGACTGCAAGAAGAATCTAGCGATAGAGTTCGATATGAAGGATTTGGGACAAATGCATTTTTTTCTAGGGTTGGAAGTTTGGAAGCAGAAAAGAGAAATCTTCCTTGGGCAAGGAAGGTATGCTACAGAAATTCTGAAAAGGTTCAGAATGGGAGACTATAGACCTATGGCTACGCCAATGATCACCAACTGGAAGAAGATTGATGCATCAGAAGACAAGGATGTCGATCCCACCCTATACCGACAGCTCATAGGGTCCCTGATGTATCTAGTCAATACCAGGCCAGATATTTGCTACACTGTCAACACCCTCAGTCAGTTCATGGTGGAACCAAAGAGGGCTCACTGGGCAGTAGCCAAGCACGTTCTCAGGTATTTACAGGGAACAGTTGATTATGGGCTCTTGTACAACAAGGGGAAGGATATCAGGTTGAGTGGATTCACTGATGCAGATTGGGCAGGAAGTTCAATGGATCGGAAAAGTACCTCTGGGTACTGTTTCAACATTGGATCAGGAATAACCTCCTGGTGCAGTAGGAAACAAAAGTCCGTGGCTCTGAGCTCGTTTGAGGCAGAATATATGGCAGCAAGCACAACTTCGTGTGAGGCCATATGGCTTAAAAAACTGCTAGTAAACCTATTAAGAAGAAATATGGAGGTGACCAGGATCATGTGTGATAATCAAAGTTGCATCAAACTCTCTGAGAATCCAGTATTTCATGATAGGTCAAAGCATATTGATATCCGGTGTCACTTTGTCAAAGATTGTGTCCAACGTGGAGTTGTATAGTTGAGCTACACTCCTACAGGGGAACAAGTGGCAGATATCCTCACCAAGGCCCTTGGAAAGTCAAAATTTGACTACTTCAGGGAAAAGATGGGGATGGTAAAGAACCCCTTTCAGAAGTAGTGTGTTAGCAGCATGAATGAAGAGGGAGTTGCATTGCAGATGCAATGGTGGAAGAAAGGACCAACAACAACACAATTGCAGAGGAAGGTGTAGTGCGGATGCAGTGCTGGGAGAAAGGACCAACAACAACACGGATGCAGAGGGAGCTGTAGTATAGATGCAGCATTGGCAATGGTAGAACCATGGGCAGCAGTACAAGATGCAGCAGTGTAGAGGATGTTGGGCAGGGAGGCCTAGCATCAGCACAAGCACTGATGCCGAATGATCAGAGTAATACTCAGTGAGGAGTATTGCTAGAGCATGGTCCTCGCTAAGAGGGAGTGTTGATTTCGGGTAGCATCAGATGTGCTCTAGCCACGACATTTGGTGGAGAGGTTGGGGCACATGAGATCTCCAATACCCAGAAAGGGTTTGGGCAGATTCTAAATAGATTAGGAGATATTAAAATAATTAATATTTTAAATGGAGTCCCTAAGTTTAAACTTAGGGAAAATAGAATATTAATGTGTATTAATATGAACGTGTTAGAATGGTCCAAAAGACATGGATCAAGCTAGATCTAATCTTAGCCGTTGATCAGGGACTTAATCTCGGTTGTTGAGATGTCAACAAGAAAAGTATAAGAGGAGGCTTGAGGGGCACTTGGAGAACATACTAAGGGAGACCAGTCAGTTCAATTTCTAGAGCAGTGTTTGCTGAGAAATTGAATTAGTGGTCTGGAAAGCAGTCAGGAGGTAGCAAGTACGAAACAGAGAGACGGTAGATCAGCGCAAAAGAAGCAGACACATAGCCAAAGGAAGCCACGCAGAGGCAAAAAAGACTGCGCAGAGCCAAAAGGGCTTGCGTCATCCACGCAAAGGCTGCAAGAGTGACGCAGAAGCCTAGAGAGGCAGCGCAGAGCCTCAGTAGGCTGACACAAAGGGTTTCAGGTTGTAGCAGAGGTCAGTAGGGCCTACGCTGGGTTTAAGAAAGTACTGGAAGTTTGTCTATTTGTGGGTAAGCCAGTTTGGCACCCTATTGTACAAGAAAATTGCTGAATAATAAAATCCTCCCTTGCTGCACTGGTTTTCCCACATTGGGTTTTTCAAGGACATTAGTACAAAATAACTGTGTCAATGTGTGCATATTTTTGTTTCTGTATTACGATGTGATATCTACGGCAGTATTTATTTTAATGTTTGTTGAAGTAATTTCATGAATAACTTATGATGAAATAAGTAGGAAAAGTAAATCAGTTGCTGCAGTTATAGAATTTTCACACAATTTAAGCTGTAAATGCATGCAACAATTAGCCCTTGAACAACGAAAATACCAGTCCAATGTAAATGACAAAGTAAAACAAGAATAACATTAAAGGCATGTACTTACATGTAATAGAATATATCCAACCATCACAATTGACAAGAGAGAAGCTCCAAGAGACGATAGACCAATACACATCAAAATTTATCCATAAAGCTCCAATTCATCCTCTAGAAAAAGTGCAAAAATATCAAGAGAGATAAAATATCCAATACAAAGTGATGATGAGAAATGAACTCATCTCACTTGTATTTATACACAACTTAGGAGTTCGAATTAGCCTTGGCCTACATCCCAAAAATAAAATATTGTTCTAATAATTCAGTGTTTGGTGACAAGCCCACCAAACTAACTCATAAATGGAAAAGTAAGCTTCTCAAGAGGTCAAATAATAATCTATGCATGTCGTAGGGCCCTCTAAGAGGCCTAATGAGGTCCATGGGTGCCACAATGAAGAGTAGGACCCTCAAAAGTAGGGGACAAGGGGTTGGCCCCTTATAATAACCTGTGGTGCTCCAAATGACATGTGGGGGCACACAAGTGTCCTCATGGGTCTCCAAACAAATCGAAGATGCCTGTAGATCGCCTGTAAGGGCTAGGATGATGGTGTAGGTGATGCCACATCATAAGTGAACTGCGAGCAATCTCTTAATGGTTGTAAGGATCCATAGAGTGTTGTCTGTTGCTGTGGAGGCCCATGGCTCTCAACGCACACCCTACATGTGCCAATGTAGCCCTTTGGAGGATTAGGACCCTGTATAGGGAGACCAAACCCAAAATGGAGACCATCTGCAATCTTGCATAAGATCCAATGCATCCCCTAGCCTTCCAACACAACAAGTCATTAGAGAAATTGAGTAAATGATCTTGATTCTTACCAATCATGTACCATAGTTGGGGACTTCATAATGCCCTGCCCTTCCATAATGGGCTTTAGGATGTGCCAATGTCTCCTAAACTCCAAATGGGGTTAACCAAGAATCCTATTAGGTGGTTTCTACTTCTAAAAGGGATAATATATTCAAGGTACATCCTTCAAAAGGTGGTGGCATGTGACAGATAGGTGAATGAAGTAGGGGATGGGAAGGGGCGACCTTGGGTCACATGCTGGGGTACATGGGTAGCTAATAAGAGGGAAACCCACACTTGGGTTTATAATGTATAGGTGGGAGCAATCGTACATGAGGTGGCCCGACCTAGATTTTTCCACTTTTCTTTATATTCTTTTTGCTTTTTTATGATTTTCTTTGATTAACTGCTCAGGGCTCAAGGGGTAAGAGCATGATGTATAAGATATAGCAGTGAATACCCTCTTTAAAAGGTAGGGCGGTTCATTGCCCACTAGGGGTTGGGACAATCATGGGTTCCTATATGATGAAGGGGGTTCGCAGAACCTGTAGGAACCAGGGTGATGGCCATGAGGATGGGGTAGAGCTCATGTATGGGATTTTGACCACATGCTAAATGTGTTTGTCCCGGCCATATTTCGCTTTTTGTGGTACATTTTCTTGTTGAATGTGGCCATATATGCTTTTATCTTTCTTTTTAGCTGCATCAACCTCTGGGCTCCATTCCAGGCTATGACCCAATGTATGGGCGCGACAAGCTAACCCTATGTGGACCTAGTGGAGGAAGGTTGACCCAGGTGGGAGAAATGATGAATGGAGTAATAATGAGTGGAAATAGGGTAATATAGGCGGATAAGTGGGCGGGACCACGCATCCAACATTGGGGTTTCCCATGAAATACCATCCTAAAGCCAAATGGTTAGTAAAGGAGATCACACGGGACTAGGATGCGAGGTTAATATCCAAAAGGGGGGCAAGGGAACAAGGGCACAAACCTAACCCATCCTTTCCATCGAATCCCCCATTAATTCATGCCCAGAAGTGTCTAAACCTAACCCATCCTTTCCACCGAATCCCCCATTAATTCATGCCCAGAAGTGTCTATGATAAGCAAACTACAATACTCAATTACCAAATGACAAGGGATACCTTTAGGTTCGGGAGGCCCACCTTCAAACATATGATCATGGCAGATGGGCGAGGGAGCACATGGCTGGCTCGGGTGGCGGAGAAATGGTACAATGAGCTAGCTGGTGGATGCAAGGGGCTGTCAGCTGAGGACCATCTTGAAGAAAAAAGCTTCCCCTAGGGATATCACCCACAAAATGGTGGGTAACACACCTGAGATTCACTCTAAGATTATAGGTATAATTGTTTTCTAATATTTTTTATTAGCACGGAGAATTATGACAATACCAAAGACATCAATATTTATTCCTAGCACATGTAATTAACAAGTTACAATCGTCAGTAATTGCATAAGCCAGCAAACACTCAATGATTCAGGAACTAATAGAGACCAGGAAGGAACACGTTTTCTCCCAGAGCTACAAATTCTCTTTCATATGTCTCTTTTTTCATGGAATATCCCATGTATTTATACATTGGAATGTCAGCCAATTGTTATGATTGAATGTCTGATTGCTGGTAACAATGCATCAACCTCCTAAATGAATGCTGTCAGTTGTCGACCTTCAAGCCCTCATTTTGATCCTCTGACAGATGTCAACTGGTGTATGTCTATGTCAGCATTGCCTGTTATTGTGAATGTCGATCTTGCTATCTTGTTGACAGCTGAATGTGGAGATTTTCCAGCATCGGATGCATTCAGTTCCAATGGAGTTTTCTTTCACAGACATGCATATCTTCTTTTCTCTTTCTCTTCATTGTCTGACCTGCCTCTTGTAGTTGTGCATATATGTGCTCTTCCCTTCAGAATACTGAAAATATTTCCGACATTGTAAGATTAATTAACTTTTTTTTGTTTAATCCAATGCAACTAGTAAGAATGTGTTTATTATCCATTTGATTGAATAGCCCTTATTCCTATTCTTATTGTATTCATACACCTTTTTTTCTCATTTGACGTTTTTGTTTGTATGGTCGCTATTTCCTTGGTTGTGAAGCATTGAGTTTTTTGTTCTTGAGAGAGTAACAGTTTTGGATGTTTGACTTCCTTTCACTGGCTCTTCCATCCATTAATCCTGCAAAGGAGCACAAGATTATGAGCAATTCACAATAAAATGAGATATTTGAGATCTAACATATTCAACAACAGAGAAGATTTCCTGACAAATCCTTTTTTTGGTGACAGGAACATTTTGTAGAGAATGCCAAATTGTCTTCAAATTACTTCATTATGAACTGTGAAGCCATACTGGTATGTATTCTTACTTGCAAAGTTTGGAAGGCAGTTTCTTTCAGAGCCTTATCTTACAAGCTATTTTTCATGCTATTTGTAAATTCCTTCCATTCGTCTACTTGTTATCTGCTCTACAAATGCCAAATATGCACAACATGATTATCTAATATTTTAATGACTGAAAGCGATTATCTATTTGCTCAGTGTGATAACTTGATCATTGCCAGGCCCAGCATGTCTAGTTTGTCTTACCTTTGCAAACTGATTATAATTGTAAGTTGGTTGAAATTTGAATTGTTTTGTTTACAGAAAGTTGCAGAAGCCATTGAAGATCTTCCATTAGGATTGGAAGAAAGATATCTTTTCTGTATCAGGTTTTTTATAAAAGCTATCATTTTAAGCTTGGATTTTTCTGTTTGTTTCTTTGTTGTGGAAGATAACTATGAAATCATTCTTGATGTCATCAGAGAGCCTTGCATCAGACATGTTCAGAATATTTTCTTTAGAAGTATAAATAATTTTTATGAAGCCCCAAGAAAGTGTAAGCAAAGAATTTAAATTGAAAGAACAGTTTAATATATATATAATGCATGGATAAATGAGGTGTTTTTTACTGTTGACTGGTGATGGAATTTATACAAATGATCTGTCACGTTGAGAGGGTAGGCATTTTTGGTGTATGCTTTTACAATTCTATTTAATTATTCAAGTTATATATATATATCCTCCCTCTTGTTAAACTTGCAAGCAGAGACAGCAAAGAAAAACAATTAGAAACTCATAGGGCGTGGCTGACCCTTCTCACTGTAAAATAGATTTTACAATAGATGAAGAATTTTCTAGAAATATCTAGGAGTAACAGCTTAGAGCAGTATGGTAAATTATGGTATGTTCTATGCTTAGAGCAGTTTACTTCTTTTCTTTTTATTAGCACTGATGAGAAATCACATATACATTGAGTAAAGTGCAGATAGAACATTAAACGATCGACAGAAAACAAGCCAAGACAAGAGACACAAGATGTGGCGGCTAGCCAGGGACAATCCCCAATGTGGGGAAACCCTTTGATCAAATATTCTTTTATCTTCAATACTTCAGCAGGGAGAAATAGTACAAAATCAGAATTCTGTAATTTTATATCAGCAGCGGCAAACCCTAAATCAGCAAAGTCAAACTTAGTCAAACAAGATGAAATTGACCATCAATATGCTTGGTCAATTTCCCGGTCATCTAGTTCTCGAACAGCCTGAAGAAGCAGCCCATAAACAGCCCCAAAAACATAGTCAAACTGTTGTTGATTGAAGTCAACCTGCTGCCCCAAACTAGGGCAGTCAATGCTGGTCAAACCAGAGGTCAGATTGCCTCGGTTTGCATGCCAAAATCTGCGGCCTGCCTAGGAGAGGCAGCCACATCAAAACCACACTTCTGAATGGTCAACTCTTGGTCAACGCTGATCAAAGAGATGACCTGCAGCGTCTGTGTCCTTCTTTCTGCGTCTCCCTTCTTCCCACGTGTGAGCTGCTCCTTGTGTAACCCAAAGCTAAGGAGAGAGAGAAGAATGAGTGAGATGAGATGAGTTGATAATGAATCAACCTGACTTGTACTTGTATGATTTGCTGGGCATGTGTGCTACACATTTAGCTTCCGGCCAACCTTGACAATTTGTCAAGTAAATACAAATAAATTCATATCTCCATAAATACTTGTCGGAATCGGATTATCTTTAGATCAATCCTACACCTCTCGACAAGAGGAATCTAGGAAAAATATCCGCTGCCATAAATAAGATCACCCACATGGAGTTTGGCCCTAGTTGCCAATTTTAACACTCCCTCTCAACTAGGGAGAACTCCATCTGCTAGTCCGTCTAACCGCCGGCACTGTCCCAGCCATCAAATGCACTGCCTTGCATTGCTCTGCTCTGCTTTGCTGAATTATGAAGAAGAAGAGATGATCGAGGATGTATCATACCATCCTCCACTGACCCGAAGTCAGTCTCAGAGTGTGTCAACCACTCTCACTGATCCCAGATCAATGGAGGTCATCCTAGCATAGAGAGTACGGTAGATACAACGATGTGTCCATCGATAGTACTACTAATGGTCCCTAACCCCATTTCCCTACTCATTGATCAGATGAGAGGTATTTCCCATGAGTCCTAGACTACATGGGTAGGACGCCTCGATACAAGAACTAGTCATCCCGTCCATAGGAGAATGAATCATCGTGTCCAACAGTCGCCACAGGAGAACTAATCATCCTGGCCCACAGGAGAACTTATCGTCCTGTCCCACAGTTGCCATGGGAGAACTAATCATCCTGGCCCACAGGAGAACTTATCGTCCTGTCCCACAATTGCCATGGGAGAACTAATCATCTTGGCTAGTGTTGAGGGGGAGCGCCCCCCCCGATCCCATTCCCAATCTATGCTCTGGGCAGGAGCAACTCGAGAGCGCGCTCCCATAAAAAAATTTGCGCTCCCTGCCTATTTCTGGAGCGAAGCAGGGAGCGATTTTTATAACCCGGGAGCGGTCAGGGAGTGATTGCTCCCAACTGCTCCCGGGTTAAAAAATTGCTCTCGGAGCGACGAGAGTGAGCTACGAGAGTGGAGCCGCGCAGAAAAAAAAGGTTCGGCGGATTTTTTTTTTTTGTGGAAATAAAGTGAGGGAGGGAGGGAGAGAGGGAGGGTTAAATAGACCCTCCCTCATTTCATTTCATCATTGTGAGAGTGAGAGTGTGATTAAGATTGAGAGAGGGTGAGAGTGAGGAGCAAGGAGAGAGTGAGAGAGAGCAAGAGAGAGCAAGGAGAGATTGAGGAGCAAGGAGCAAGAGAGTGAGAGAGAGAGAAAGCAAGGAGCAACGGGAGATTGAAGAGCTTGCAAGGGGAGATTGGATGCCAAAGAAGTAGGCTCTACAATATTGAATAGAGTGTTTAGCAATTTTTTTTTTTAGTGTTTATTCCTAAATAAATAAATAAATTTTTCTCTATTTCCCATTCCCATTCCCATTCCATTTTTTTAAATTTTGCAGATTCAAACCTTCAAATTTCAAACATCATTGTTATATTTCTTGTCATTTTCTTCTTCTTGGTTCCTTTTTTTGTTGTTATGGTGCTGAGGAGTAGAAAAAAGAGGGTTGAAATTGAAAATGAAGAAGGGGATGAAGAAGGGGAACATAGTGGATTTGATGAAAACCTCGGTGAGGAGGAGCTGGAGAAGAGTGAACATGAGTCAGCTCAAAAAACTAAACAAGACCAAACCCCATTGTGAAAATATGTTAACAAGCCTAAAGCAGGGAAAGGGGGTGGAACCACTAAATTTCATTGCCCCCATTGCAACAATAATTACACAGGTTCATACACCCGTGCCAGAAAACACCTCTGCGGGAAAATGCCATGGGATGGAGATAAACAAATATGAATCAAAACTTGTACAGGTGTTTCAGCAGCAGATAGAGCCAAATACATAAGGGAAGAGGAGGAGGCCCAATACAAATCTAAAAAATCAAAGGGTTTCTTTGAACCAAGCTCACAATCGCATGCACAAAGAACTCCTTCAGCATCCTCCCAAGGCAGTGGATATGGAGGCACAGGGTCACCAGGTTTAAGGTGTAGAAGCATATCATATTTCCTTGATGAAGGGTGTACGAATGATGTGGATTCAAAAGTTTACAGGTTTCTCTATGCATGTGGGATACCATTCAATGTTCTTTGCTCACCTCATTGGCACGAAATGGTTTCAGCCATACATGATGCCCCTAAAGGATACAGGAGCCCTGCATATGACAAGGCAAGAACCGTTGGACTTGATCATGAAAAAGCAAAAATATCACATTCTTTGAATAGAATGACAAGTTCTTGGACTGACCATGGGGTGTCCATTGTATCTAATGGATGGACAAATGTAAAAGGCAAGCCATTGATAAATGTTCTTGCTGTGTCCGTTAGTGGTGCCATTTTTCTTTTAGCATATGATTACTCAGACAAGTTCAAGACCGGCATCAACATTGCAGAACCATTACTTGAAACAATTGATCGTATTGGGCCATACAATGTCATCCAAGTCATCACTGATAATGCTCCTAATTGTAAGGCAGCGGGAGCAATTATTGAGCATAAATACCCCAACATATTTTGGTCTGGGTGTTTGATTCACACAATGAACCTTTTGATGCATGATATTGTTAAGGACAAAAACAAACAATACAAATGGATTGGTGATTTGTACAAGAAAGGCAAACAAATGATAAAATTTATTACAAATCATAGCAATACCCATGGCCTTTTCCGTAGTCACTCAAGATTGGAGTTGTTGAGGATTGTGAGGACTAGATTTGTTAGCTATTATCTCACCTTCAGGCACCTTTTGAAGGTAAGATAGTCATTGGCTAGCATGGTATCAAGTCCACACCGGCAGGTATTAAAGGAAAGGGCTACAAATGCAGCTGACAGGCAAGGTTTTGAACAGGTGGACGAGGATGCTCTTGATGGTATGTTTTGGGCATGTGTGACGCAAGTATTGGATTTCACCAAGCCCATTTATCACATGATTCGGTTTGTAGATACAGATAAACCAGTGATTGGGGAGGTGTATGAGCAGATGGATACCATGTTGGGGCAAATAAAAGATATTGTTCATAACAATGATCCCAACTTGTATACGTTGATTCACGATTGTGTGTGTATACGGTGGGATAAACTTAATGTTCCACTACATTTCTTGGCGTATATCCTTATGCAAAATACTACTCTACATCTTGGCTGGGCCAACCTGCACCAGAGGATGAGGTTAGGGCCAAACCCCATATAGATGAAGAGGTATCTACAGGATATTTGCAAGCATTAGAAAAGTTGATACCTGACAGGGAGGAATGTGCTAGTGTGCGTCTTGAAATAGGAAGATACTTCAGTTGCATTGGTTTGTTTGGTACCTTTCATGCAATGGAAGATAGAGACAGATTTGATGCTCTCACATGGCGGGAATCATATGGCGACCATGGACTTTTGCCAAAATTGGAAAAAAAAGTTCTCTCACAGGTTGTAAATACTTCCTCTGTAGAGAGGTGTTGGCGCAACTACAACTTCATACATAATGTGAAAAGAAACAAACTCAATGAAAACTGGGCAGAAAGTTTGGTTTATGTGCACTACAACTTGAGGTTGTTGAGTCATTACTGTGATCGGGCTTATGAGGATCCAACATATAAAATTTGGGACAACCACCCAGAGGATGATAATTTGGAGGATGGCACTATACATCTTGAAGAACTGGAAGCGGAACTTATAAGAGAGGAAGATGAAGCAACAACCATGCCACCTCCACCATCCAGTAGCAGTGCTCAAGTTCCGAGTCTTGTTCCTTTGCTGTCGCCACCTCCATCTACACCCTCACGTGGAGGGCATGTGCCTTCTGGTTCTGGTCGTCGGTCTATGCGAGAGACTCCTAGAAGACCACCACGACCTGCTCATACATTAGACACTTCTCGTGGCAAGGGCCACATGTAGTAGTAGATAATAGATTTACAGTTTACTTGTCTTTTCTAGTTTCTATTAGTTTTCATAACTGTTGAGTCTTGACTCTTTCATATCATAATGATATTTTTTGTAAACAATATATGACTGTGACAATTTAAGTTTGAAGTTTGAAGTTGGCAATTATAACTCATTGGTAATGATTCTGAATTATGAATATGATGCTTCGTGAAAGTTGTTTCATTTCATTTTATAACATTTCATTTCATGTTAGATATTATTTCTTGTAATGGTTAAAGTTTAAAGTTTAAACTTAGCTTACAAGTACAACTTTGGTGATCAATGATGATAAATGTTATATATTGAATTTTCAATTTTGAAAGCTTCAAGTTGAAACTTTAAGATTGATGAATCATGATTCACGAGATTCAATATGTTGTATGTTACTAACTTGTGGACATGGTTGATGAAGATTATAACTTCTAGATGATTGATGTTATATGGTTGATGGTTCAATGATCAATCTATGTTTTTTATATCTAATTCATCATTCTACATGTTTTTGTTGACATTTATGTATCAAAATATAAAAAATATATATATTATATAAAAATTGCTCTGGGATTCGCTCCCAAACTAGGAGCTTTTGAAATTGTCACTCCCGCTCCCAAGTAACACTGATCCTGGCCCACGGGAGAACTAATCATCATGTCCCACAGTCGCCATAGGGTGTCGCCGGTGAAGGTTGAATCTTTCACCCTATACATAACACACCACTAGGGGACGGTGAGTCGCCCTGTGGTCGCATGTCGCTCCAAGAAGTACCCCACGCCCCCTGGAGCTTCCAAAGCTCAATATATGCATCATACATGACCCTGATAAGAGGGCCTCTCAACAACACCAAGTCGTTCTCGGAAAGTCAAGAATTTGACCTTTCCCAGGGGCTTCGTCAAAATGTCGGCAACCTGTTCATCTGTACCAATATGTTGGAGCCTTATTGCTCCCCGCTGTACCATATCCTGGATATATTGGTACCTGATATCGATGTGCTTGGAGCGATCATGAAATACGAGATTCTCTGATAAACGAACCCCGCTGTGGTTGTCACACAAGATCACAGTAGTATCCAATGTGAATCCAAACAGCTCACTGAAGAGCTTTCGCAACCAGACTACCTCACAAGAGGTCATACTAGCAGTAATGTATTCCGCCTCGACAGTGCTCAAAGCCATCGACTTCTGCTTCCTGCTCATCTAGGATATCGAGGTAGATCCCAAAGAGAAACAGCACCCGGAAGTCCTCTTTCAGTCCACCACACTGCCTGCCCAATCAGCATCGGTATATCCATGTCGTCTTACATCTCCGACAGTGTATCTCAAACCATGTGTGATTGTGCCACAAAGATATCTCAACAGATTCTTGGCACCAATCCAATGTGTGTGGTGAGGCTCAACCATATGTTGACTCAACGTGTTCACTACAAAGCATATATCCAGACGGGAGTTCACCAAGAACATGAATGGTCCAATGAGTTGACGATACTCGGTAGCATTTTGTAAATCAGGTCCGGCAGCACTACCGCTTAACTTCTTGAAGTCAAACTCCATCGGGGTAGTCACGAGCTTGCAGTCCACCATACCAAACCTTCCCAATATCTTCACCACATATTTTCCTTGAGATAGGAAAATCTTCCTTGGTTTCTGCCAGACTTCCAGTCCTAGGAAATAGTGCATCAGTCCTAGGTCCTTCATCTCAAACTCAGAAGCCAACTCCCTCTTACATTTGTGAATGAGAGGGTCTGCACCTGTTAGAAAGAGGTCGTCAACGTACAACACCAGTATGAGAGGTTTGTCATCTTCAACCTTAAAGTAAAGGTTAGGGTCGGCTTCACTCCTAGTGAATCCTAGCTTCATTAGGTAGCTATTGATCCTCTCATACCACGCTCGGGGTGCGTGCTTCAGCCCATAGAGGGCTTTCATCAACCTACACACATGAGATTCCCGATCATGAATCTCAAATCATTTGAGTTGTTCCACATAGACTTCCTCTTTGATCGAACCATGCAAGAACGCAATCTTGACATCCATCTAATGTAGGTTCTATCCTTGCGAAGCAGCAAGGGCTATGATCGAGCGGATGGTGGTATATCAGGCAACAGGTGCAAATATCTCGTCATACTCTATACCTTCCTTATGAGAGAAGCCACGAGCGACAAAATGAGCCTTATACTTTTCAACACTTCCATCAACTGCATGCTTTATCTTGTAAAGCCATTTTGAAGTGACAATTGCTTTGCCCTGGGGTCTGGGGACCACATCCTAGACATCATTTTTCATGATGGACTCATATTCCTCAGTCATAGCATCCTTCCATACTTGATGCTTGACAACTTCTGCAAATGATGAAGGCTCATTTTGGATGATCGTGCTCATGATGGTCAAGTATCCCTGATACCTAGCCGGCTTCTTACTTTCTCGGGAAGTCCCTCTGGGTGCAATGTGTCCTTCAGCGTCATCAAGTGCCCCCCTAAGCCATGAAGGCCTTTTCCTAGAAGAGGAAGGCTCTTGCGGAGGGGGATCAAAAGGATCCGTAGGCTCTGCCACATCGGGCATTGTCTCATCTTCCTTTTCCTTCAGTTCCCTGGTGTCACCTTCTTTAGATCCCCTTTGAGTAGGAAGATTGTCAACTTTGCTAAGAGCCATATCTTCATCAAAGGTGACATCATGGCTAGTCTTGATTTCCCTTTGACCAGCCACATAGATTTTATAGCCCTTATTATTTTCGCTATAGCCCACGAAGCTTCCTTTTTTTCTAGACGCACCCAATTTATTCATTTTCTCTTTCGGCACATGAAAATATATAGGACTTCCAAAATTTCTAAAATGAGATACGTCAGGTTTCTTACCAATGAACATCTGTTCGGGAGTCTTGGAACCCAATGCTTGATGAGGGCATCAGTTTTGCACATATACGACGGTATTCGCAGCTTCGGCCCATAGAAACTTCGGAAGTCTTTGATCATGGAGCATAGCATGGACAACTTCCACAATCGTACGATTCTTCCTTTTCGCCACACCATTCTGCTCAGGTGTATATGTTGTTGTAGTCTCCCTCTTAATGCCAACCTCTTTGCAAAGGTCATGGAACTCATTGGATTCATACTCAGTCCCATTATCAGTCCTTAAGATCTTGATCTTCTTTTCGGTTTGATTCTCGATCAAGGCTTTGAAGTGACAAAACCAAGTGAGCACTTCATCCTTCTTTTTCATGAAGTATATCCAAGTCTTGCGAGAATAATCATCTCATCTGTAAAAGTGAGGTAATATAAATATCCTCTCAAGGAGTTCACAAGCATCATACCAGATTTTTCACAGTGAACCAACTGTTATATATCGGAGGTCTTGCTTTCGGTTGAGGGGAATGGTCCCCTTTTGAGCTTCCCTTCGGCACATCCAGGACATACACCTTCTTGCTCTACTTGGAACTCGGGCATCCCTGTTACCATTTGTCTTGCATTGGGTAGAACTTTATAATGAAGGTGAGCAAACCTTCAATGCCATAGTTCGGACTAAAGTGATGTGTCACAAGTCATGACACCTAGCGGACTTCCTTCGACTTGATATAATGAATCGACTCGAAACCCAAGAGTGAAAGCTTCTTTAAAATTCTTTTCCCATACACGTACCTTGCCATTGATGAAGGTCACCTTGTAGCCTTTGTCTTCCATTGCCGAAACAGACACCAGGTTCTTTTTGAGATGAGGTACATATAGGACTTATTGCAAATGAATTGTATTATGCTGATTCAATTGAAGAGTGACATTCCCTACGCCTTTCAATGGATATTTTGCATTGTCCCCAAGAACAATTTCCAGGTGGGTTTCCTTCTCTATCAGATTAGAGAGAGCTTCTTTGTAACCAGTGAAGTGCCTTGAGGCACCACTATCAATAAGCCAATTTCCCAGCGAGTCCGGGGGAGCAGTAGTAGAGAGGGCCTTCTTGAAGGGTTGTCCTCTTTCTTGATTTCTGACATTTCTTTTACCTCTGCCATTGGACCTGCCATTCCTTTGATTGCCTTGAGAGTGATTTTGGTCATCGTCATGGTGTGAATCCCTTTTATCAGGGCACTCCCTCGCATAGTGGCCCATTTTGTTGCAATTGTAACATTGTCATTTTCTTCCACCCTTTGGTCCAGCGTTTCCTTTGGATTAAGCCCCAGAATTGTTTCTTCTTTTAGTATGAGAAGAAAAGGCAAAGGGATTGCCTTTAAGTGCTGGCATTTCTTGCTCTTCCATCTGTGTTTCTTATTGAATACATCTAGCCATCAATTCCTCAAATCCTGGGATGACATTATTGTTGAGAAGAGTAATCTTGAATATATACCATTCAGGTGGCAGTCCTCCAAGAGTTGTGATAGTCATTTCCTTGTCAAGAACTACTTCCCCAATAGATAGGAGATCATTCTTGATCTCAGTGATCCTTAAGAAATATGCTTGCATACTCTCATCTTTGCCCTTCTTAATTTCCTTCAGCTTATTTCTAAGGAACAAAACTTGATTTGCATCATTAACTTTAAATAAACTCACTAGTCTATCATAGATTTCCTTGAAGGTGGTCAGCACGGAAACATAGGCCACCAGGCGCTTGTTGATAGAGTCCCGGATGATCTTCTTTGATTTGACTTCTCCCTTGGTCCACTTTCTCCTGGTAGCAGCGGATGCATTTGATGGAGGCGCAACAATATTGCCTCTCACATGGTCCAACACTTTCTGATCTTCTAAAGTCAGATCGAGAGACATCTCCCATCCGTGATAATCAGACTTCTCACAGAGCTTGTCTTCGGCGGGGAAGAGTGTTGAGGACCCCATGAAGTTTTTAGGATAGCCTTGCCAACCTTCGGTGATTGCTCTTGCTCTTGCTCTTGCTTGGGCTTTGTCTTCACCTCAGCTCCGATACTATGTTAAATTGTGGTATGTTCTACGCTTAGAGCAGTTTATTTCTTTTCTTCTTATTAGCATTGATTAGCAATCACATATACATTAAGTAAAGTGCAGATAGAACATTAAACAATTGATAGAAAACAAGCCAAGACAAGAGACACAAGATGTGGTGGCTAGCTAGGGACAAACCCCAATGCGGGGAAACCCTTTGATCAAATCTTCTTTTATCTTCAATAGTTCAGCAGAGAGAAATAGTACAAAATCAGAAGTCTGTATTTTTATATCAGCAGCAGCAAACCCGAGATCAACAAAGTCAAACTTAGTCAAATGAGATGAAATTGACCTCTAATATGCTTGGTCAATTTTCCGGTCATCTAGTCCTCGAACAGCCTGAAGAAGCAGCCCATAAACAACCCCAAAAACACAGTCAAACTGCTGTTGACTGAAGTCAACCTGCTGCCCCAAACTAGGGTAGTCAACGCTGGTCAAACTAGAGGTCAGATTGCCTCGGTTTGCGTGCCAAAATCTGCGGCCTGCCTAGGAGAGGCAGCCACACCAAAACCGCACTTCTGAATGGTCAACGCTTGGTCAACGCTGGTCAAAGAGATGACCTGCAGCTTTTGCATCCTTCTTTCTGCGTCTTTCTTGCCCTACTATATCTTCCTTCTTCCCACGTGTGAGTTGCTCCTTGTGTAACCCAAAGCTAAGGCGAGAGAGAGAAGAATGAGTGAGGTGAGATGAGTTGATAATGAATCAACCTCACTTGTACTTATATGATTTGCTGGGCATGTGTGCCACACATTTAGCTGCTGGCCAACCTTGACAATTTGTCAAGTAAATACAAATAAATTCATATCTCCATAAATACTTGTTGGAATCGGATGATCTTTAGATCAATCTTACACCTCTCGACAAGAGGAATCTAGGAAAAATATCAGCTGCCATAAATAAGATGACCCACATGGAGTTTGGCCCTAGTTGCCAATTTTAACAAGAATGCATGAATAAATGAGGTGTTTTTTACAGTTGACTGGTGATAGCATTTATACATATGATCTGTCACGTTGAGAGGGTAGGCATTTTTGGTGTATGCTTTTACAATTCTATTTAATTATTCAAGTTATATATATATATATATATATATATATATATATATATATATATATATATATATATATATATCCTCCCTCTTGTTAAACTTGCAAGCAGAGACAACAAAGAAAAACAATTAGAAACTCATGGGGCGTGGCTGACCCTTCTCACTGTAAAATAGATTTTACAATAGATGAAGAATTTTCTAGAAATATCTAGGAGTAACAGCTTTTACATATATCTAGGACTGAATGATTCTAGAAATATCTTTATAAAAATGCTTGGGATTCACAACTAACTGCCCAAATAACTCAGTTAGCATGAGGGATTATATTTTAACGCTCTCCCTTAATCTCAACTGTTATATTCATTAGCACTGACAATGCCTAAGTGTTGTTTCTAAAACTTGAAAACAATTATTCCCGATGGTTTGGTGAAGGTATCTGCTAGCTGTTCTCTAGATCCACAAAATTGAAGAGATATGTGACCATTGTTGACAAGCTCACAAATAAAGTAATAGTGAGCGCCGAGTGTCAATGTGTTTACGTTTCGTATGAAACACATGGTTTTTTGATAATCCAATCGCTGAACTGTTGTCACAAAGAATAGAAGTTGGCTCCTTCTCTACATTTGCAAGATCTTTCAAAAGCCTTCGTAGCCATACTGCATAGCAATGAGCATCATGATGCAGTGGCTGCTACATATTCTGCTTCTGTGTAGAAGATATGGAGACAATGGATTTTTTCTTAAAATCCCATGAGATCGAATCTGTGCCCAAATGAAAAGCATATCCTAAGGTGTTTTTCCTATCATCAATACCATCAATGAAATCTGATGATATCAAATTTGTGTCCAAATGAAAAACATATCTTAAGGTGTTTTTCCTATCATCAGTACCATCAATGAAATCACTGTTTGTGTATCCTGTAAGTGTAATGTCTTCAGAACTTAGGTACCGATATCCATAATCAGTTGTACTTGCAATATGCCTCGAAATTCTTTTTCCAACTTTCTAGTGAGATTCCTTGGGTGACCCTATAAATCTAGAAATGAAACTAATTGCATACATAACAGCAGGTCGTCAAGTTGCAGTAAGGTACATAAGGCTTCCTACAAGGCTCTTATACAATGTTAAATCCATTGCTGGTCCATCATCTTGCTTACTCAATTTTGTTCCTATTGCAATAAGTGTCTCTGCTGGTTTGCATCTTTCCGTGTTGAATCTCTTTACGATATCTGTAGCATACTTTTGTTTACATATGGAAATCCCTTGAGCAGATTGCTTGTGCTCACTTCCCAAAATGTACTTCATGAGAGCAAGGTTTGCCATCTCAAAGTGTTTTTTAATTTCATCTTTGCAATCGTCTAACATCAGGTTCCTAGTATATATCATGTCATCAACATAAATACAAACTATAGTGATTTTACCTTGATCTGATTTGGTATATGGAGTGAGCTCATTACTACTCCTGCTGAACTTGTTGTTAAGTAAATATGAGCTAATGCCATTGTACTAAGTTGTTGGAACTTGCTTCAAGCCATACAAGGCTTTCTTCAACCTGTACAGTTTGTACTGTTGGCCTCTTCTAGTTTTCCATTTAATAAGGCTGACTTCACATCCATTTGGTAAACTGGCCATTTGTTCTAGGCTGCAATGGCCAACACAACTCTAGTAACATCCAACCTTGCTACTGGAGCAAAGGTTTCACCATAGTCAATTTGTGATTGCTGAGCAAATCCTTTGGCAACTAGCCTTGCATCTACCTTGCCCTTCTCCATTTTTTTTCTTTTACGATCACTTAACACCAATGCTAGCTTTTTGTGAAAATTTCAATATTGGAATCCTATTGCAACAACTGATATTATTGCTCCTAACTGATAAATTAATTATTCAATTTATTGCTACGACAACTTCGAAGTAAACACACGAAAACCTTCACAAATAAACTTACGGAAAATAAATAACACTGGAACTGCGAAAATACTAGCACACACAAACGTAAAAATAACACCGTTGTTTTGGACAAAAGTCCCTGGAAAAACCCAGTGCAGGAAAACTGGTGCAGCAGATGAGGGTTTTATTTTATTATGCAACAGTGAAATTTGAGTACAATTTGGATGCCTAAAACTGGCAATCCATAGCAAGAAAAATTGGGCAAACTTATTGAAGGGAATTACCCTTCCTCCATAAGCAATCCCGACACAACTTGCCTTCAGAAAACTCGGCCTCCTGGGCACTCTGCATCAACCTCTGCATAGTCTGTATGACGTCAAGCATCCAACCAGTCTTTGATGAAGTCGTTTTGCCTGCCTCTGTTGAGAAAATCGTCTCTCCGACATTCTGGGACCTCTGCTCGGCCTCTGGAACTGAGAACAACTTTCTCTCCAGCAAATCGCACTGTCAATCTGAAACAACTACGCAATCTTCTATGCTGCCTCACTGGGAATAACTTGGCCCTCTTGTTGCATCCTCTCTGAATTCAGAAAACTTCCTCCAGACTCACTATCCTTGCCCCTCACTCACTGCTTCGATCTCTAGCTCCTTACTGCTACTCTGGAAATTGATCTGCCAAGGAAATCGAATTTCAGGTGATCTCAAGTGTATTCTCCAAGTGCCCATTGACGTCCTCTTATAATCCATTGTTGGAGCACCAACAACCAAGATTAAAACTTAATCGATGGCTAGGATCATCTTGGAATCGATCCGTGTGAGTTTCTAGATGATTCTCACCTTGACTTAACTAATACTGATTAATTAACCCGTTTTCCGAAGTTTAGACTTATGAAACATTAAAAAATTGGTTAATAATCTAATTAAGTCACTTCTAGGTGGAATTTCCAAAAAGCAATTTATGGGTCTTGGAGATCTCATGTATTCTAGTTGTTCCACCAATTTTTGTGGCTAGAACACATCCGATGCTACAAAAACTAACACTCCTCTTAGCGAGGAATGTGATTTAGTGTTGCATACCCTGCCACAACACTTAGTCTCTGTATCATCTCTGTTACGCTACTATGATGTCTCGCTGCTGCTGCCCGCCAACTACTGCGCAACTCTAATGCCGCTGACACTGCCATATTGCCGCCAACTCTGCATTAGCATGACAACTCCCTCTCATCTGTTGCTGTTGCAACTGTAACATCTGCAACTGAGAAGCATCCAAAATTATGAATTAATTGTGTTCAGTATGATGTATCTATCTCCCGAGTTTTTGATTGCTACTAGCATCTGCACTGTCATTGAAGAATCTGCGCTGGTGCCAACTCTGCACTGAGCTACCTGCTCTACTGTCAACACTACACTATACTCCTTAGCATCTGACTGCTATTAGTCTGCAACTGTCACTCTAAAATTGACTACATCAACTGCCACTGACCCATCCCGCCACTGAATACTGTGGGCCCCTGTAGCAAGGTATTGATCCATGAGGTGGACTCCTCAAGGACCCTGCCCAATCTCTGTAGTTCTCTCGGAATATAGGACCAAATCTCCCCACCTCACTCCTGGAGGTATACCTACGAACATTGCAAAGTCTTCCTCCAACCTGGAGGACAACCTATCGTTCTCTGCAGACGCTGTTTGCTGGTCCTGCTTCTTCGGGTTTCCCTTCTTCCTGAGAGGACACTATGTGTTGTAGTGACCAAGCTCACCACACTTGAAGCATTTGACCTTTGATAGGTCCTTATTCTTTCTCTGCTCCCCCTGCCCCTGACTAGGACCCTTTGATGCGAGGGCCATATTTTTCTCCTCCTTCACCACCTTCAATCCGTTGCTACTGCTGCCATTGATGGAGCTCTTTAACAGAGCTCCCCTCAACTCCTCCTGCTGCAGATCGAGCCACATCCTGTCCCAAGTTGGTAGCTTGTCTCTGCCCAATATAGTTTGGACAAAAACTTACCATTTCTTAGAGACACTATTTAGTGCCAACCTCACTAGTGTTGAAGGAAACGTAACTAGGTTCGGTCGTCATAAATGTACTTTTGATATTTGTATTGTTGGCATTATGATACAAGTGTTGTCCTTGATGGCAACTCACCCAGAAGCAGGTACAAGTGATGGCAACTTGATCAGAGGACAGATCTCAGTACAGCAGGACAAGAAAGAGATATACGCAGGTTCATTAAGGAAAACCAGCGTGTACACGCAGGTTGGCTTCAGGAAAAGCGCGTACATATGAAAAGTACCTTTGGTCCGTGGCGGTTAGTCCTTGGAAGTTGTGCCTATGGTTTTGGACCATGGTGTCTCGACGGGCGTGTCGATCCCTAGTTTTGAAGTTGATGGTATTGTGTTACTATGGTTTTGGTCTGTGGTATTGTGAAGTGCCTAAGGCTATATAAGGAGAAGATCATTAGGCAAAGTAAAGTAAGCAATGTGTGTCTGATGAAGTGAGAAGATCTGGTATTGCTGGTTATCTGTTCGGGACGCTTGGCAAGGGTCGGATCTGACAGCGAAGGTATAAGTAATTATTTCTAGATCTGCACGCGGGTTGCCTTTGGAGAAAGTGCGTATACACGCAGTTTTGGTATATCGAAGTAGCGTATGCATAATAAGATTTGATATTTCAGATTGCTGTTGATTCTGGTGGTTGTTACAGAGTTCTGGGCTCTGGTTTGTGTTCTGTGTTCTTGATGACAGGGTTTCAGTGATTCAGTATTGGGTGATCTAGAGAATTGTGATGCAAGTATAAGTTGATGATTGTATTGCAGCAGTGTTTGTTTTATACTCATGGATCCAGTTTGAAAATTGATGAAACGTGGTCCCTGTAGGAAAGAAGCTTGTAGCCTTCTGTAGGGTCAGCACCTACGTACTAGTAAATGGATCGGCTAGTACAAGAGCTGAGGGGGTTGTAGCTCCCTTCCAAAAGGAGTTGGAAAACGAGAGAGGGTTGTAGCCCTCTGCAGGTTGTAGCCTGCGTACTGGTATAAGGCTGCACCAGTACAAAAGATTGTAAACTGAAGATTCTTATTAAAGAAAGAAAGAGACGACTTGCAGCAGGTGGTTTTCACCCACATTGGGTTTCCACCTTATATCATGGTGTTCATGTGTGTGGCTTTTATGTGATGATCTGTTCTGTTATACTGCATCTGTTTACTGTCAATGTGGTTAATAATGTTCTGATGCATTTACTGAAGATAAGCTAACTGAATCATAAGATTTCTGGATATACGCTAGTTGCTTTAGACACAGTAGCGTGTACACGCTGGTTCACTTAACTGAAGTAGCGTATATGTTTCTGAGCATGAAATTTGAAAAGTTTTATTGATCTGATAACACTGATTCACCCCCCCCCCCTCTCAGTATTATTTCCAACAATTGGTATCAGAGCAAGTCCTTCAGAGGAAGCTTGATCGCTTGAAGGAAAAGATCCATCAGAATGGCTAATCCAGAAAGAGAGGCACACATCAGGCCACCAATCTTTGACGGGAACAATTTTACCCACTGGAAGATAAGAACCACTGCATATCTACAATCTCTTGGAGCAGAAGTTTGGGGAATCGTAGAAGGAGGATACAAATTCCCATCAACAACTCCTACAGATCCAGCAGAGAAAAAGCAATATGAGCTCAATGCCAAAGCTGTTACTGTCCTATTGAGTAGTTTGACACAATCAGAATTTATGAAGATCATGCATTTCAAATCAGCCAAGGAAATATGGGACAAAATCGTTACAAGCTACGAAGGAGATGATCAGGTAAAAAGAGCAAAGCTTCAAACTCTCAGAATCCGGTATGAAACTCTTAAGATGCATAGTAATGAAAGCATAGCTAATTATTTCCTGCGTATGGATGAGATTGTAAATTGTATGAGGGATCTGGGTGAAGAATTTGAGGAAGTTGTCTTAGTTGAAAAGGTTTTGAGATCTCTGTCTGCTAAATTTGATTCTAAAGTATCTGCCATAGAAGAAAAGGAGAATGTGCAGAAAATCACCAGGTCACAGCTTCATGGGATCTTAACTGCTTTTGAAATGCGACAAGAGGTACCATCAGAAGCCGCATTTGAAGCGTCAGAGGAAGAAGATGAGGTAAATTTTGTTAAGAATCTTGAACGGGGAACTGGACGATTCAAAGGTAAGCTACCTTTCAAATGTTTTCTATGTGGTAGAGTTGGTCACTATGCTGCTAGATGCCCTCATAACAAAGGAAAGATATCTGAAGAAGATGGTAGAAGCTATTATACCCATATTAAAAGTTCATTCAATGATAGTGAAGATATTAGAAGTCTCATGGCACATGAAAAGAAGAATGCTTCATCCAATAATGGTGAAGATATTAGAAGTCTCATGGCACATGAACAGAAGAATGCAGAAACTGAAGAAGTTACCAAATTAAACGAACAATTGGAGACAGAAACCAGGGTAAGGGAGCAATTGCAGGATATAGTAAAGGATCGGAGCATAACTATTCAGAGACTTGAATCAAAGATCCTCTCTCTAAAAGAAGATCTTAAAAAATCAAGAGAAGCTCTTGAAGATCAAGAACATGAAGTGATCAAACTAAAGCAACAAGTGGAAGAAGGAAGAAAAGCTGAAGAAGACCTAAGGAATCAATATCTGAAAAAGGAAGAACAACATCAAGTTGAGGTAAATATCTTGAAAGGTAAATTAGAAGAAAAGGATAAGCTTTTACGATTTCAAGATAGTACTAAAGTCTTGGACGATATTCTTAATAGTCAAAGGTCTCCTGCTATCAAAACTGGTCTTGGTTTTCATGAATATGTTGAAGGTGAATCTAGTTTACAAGGTGAGGCAAGAAACTCTAATGAGAAATCTGAAATGCTCAACAAGGAACAACCAAGGAAAGAAATTCCTCAAGGAAGATCCTTTACTCCTAACTATGGACGTGATAGACGATTATTTCCTCCACTGAATAATGTTGAATGTTATGTATGTCATAATCTTGGACATGTTGCAGCCAGATGTAGAAGTAGAATGGTTCAAGACCATTACAAAAGATCATCGCATCCCAGGTATTTTAGAGGATATTGCTTTGCCTGCAATGCATATGGACACAAAGCAATTGATTGCGATAGAAGGAACATGAAATATGTAAGATGTTATACATGCAACAACTATGGGCATAAAGCAAGGGAATGCAGGAGCAGATTTCAAAATTCAAAACAAGAGGACCATACATCATCACAGTTCTAGGAATTGAAGAAGACAGAGACAGAAAGGTGTGGCATAATTCAGACAGCTGACACAACAGACACAGGGGAATCTGAAAGTGATGAATTTCAGTATTCCATCTTGCATACGCTGATATAATGAAGACAAGACGCGTATATACGCGAGTTACAGGCTGCAAAGTCGCGTATATGTAGAAAGGGCAGCAGAACAGACCAGGAAAAGGTTCAGTCATGGTTGGCTCAGGCTCAGGGGGAGCATAAAGGGCAGCAGAACAGACTCAGGAAATGGTTCAGTCATGGTTGGCTCACGCTCAGGGGGAGCATACACTTCAAATTATTCATTGTTGGCATTATGAAACTAAATGATACATCTTGTTGTTTTATCAAAGGAATGGTATTGCAGGCTTATGTGTATGGTACAGATCATATATGATAAATGTTAGTTATTGCTGGTCTTAGAACCTGCATCTGCTCAGGGGGAGCATGGATAGATTGGTACACTTTGGCATACACAAAGAGGGAGCACATTTGGAGACTTCAGCATGTACTCAGGGGGAGTATGGACAACAGAAGGTATACCAAAGAAGAGAATATCGTGGTCCGCCCTTTGCCCTTGATGTTAAAGGGGGAGAGTGACTTGGTGTGGTGGTTGCCATCAAGTCCAAAGGGGGAGATTGTTGGCATTATGATACAAGTGTTGTCCTTGATGGCAACTCACCCAGAAGCAGGTACAAGTGATGGCAACTTGATCAGAGGACAGATCTCAGTACAGCAGGACAAGAAAGAGATATACGCAGGTTCATTAAGGAAAACCAGCGTGTACACGCAGGTTGGCTTCAGGAAAAGCGCGTACATATGAAAAGTACCTTTGGTCCGTGGCAGTTAGTCCTTGGAAGTTGTGCCTATGGTTTTGGACCATGGTGTCTCGACTGGCGTGTCGATCCCTAGTTTTGAAATTGATGGTATTGTGTTACTATGGTTTTGGTCCGTGGTATTGTGAAGTGCCTAAGGCTATATAAGGAGAAGATCATTAGGCAAAGTAAAGTAAGCAATGTGTGTCTGATGAAGTGAGAAGATCTGGTATTGCTGGTTATCTGTTCGGGACGCTTGGCAAGGGTCGGATCTGACAGCGAAGGTATAAGTAATTATTTCTAGATCTGCACGCGGGTTGCCTTTGGAGAAAGTGCGTATACACGCGGTTTTGGTATATCGAAGTAGCGTATGCATAATAAGATTTGATATTTCAGATTGCTGTTGATTCTGGTGGTTGTTGCAGTGTTCTGGGCTCTGGTTTGTGTTTTGTGTTCTTGATGACAGGGTTTCAGTGATTCAGTATTGGGTGATCTAGAGAATTGTGATGCAAGTATAAGTTGATGATTGTATTGCAGCAGTGTTTGTTTTATACTCATGGATCCAGTCTGAAAATTGATGAAACGTGGTCCCTGTAGGAAAGAAGCTTGTAGCCTTCTGTAGGGTCAGCACCTACGTACTAGTAAATGGATCGGCTAGTACAAGAGTTGAGGTGGTTGTAGCTCCCTTCCAAAAGGAGTTGGAAAACGAGAGATGGTTGTAGCCCTCTGCAGGTTGTAGCCTGCGTACTGGTATAAGGCTGCACCAGTACAAAAGATTGTAAACTGAAGATTCTTATTAAAGAAAGAAAGAGACGACTTGCAGCAGGTGGTTTTCACCCACATTGGGTTTCCACCTTATATCATGGTGTTCATGTGTGTGGCTTTTATGTGATGATCTGTTCTGTTATACTGCATCTGTTTACTGTCAATGTGGTTAATAATGTTTTGATGCATTTACTGAAGATAAGCTAACTGAATCATAAGATTTCTGGATATACGCTAGTTGCTTTAGACACAGTAGCGTGTACACGCTGGTTCACTTAACTGAAGTAGCGTATATGTTTCTGAGCATGAAATTTGAAAAGTTTTATTGATCTGATAATATTGATTCACCCCCGCCCCTCTCAGTATTATTTCCAACATGTATTTATTCAAGAAAAGAAATATTATTTTTATAATATATGTCGATGAGTTTCTTGCTCATTGAAATAGGTCTAGCACATGTTAAAGTGCTATAGGTGAGTCAAATGGTCAAAAGAAAATGTTGAAGACCTTAAGGGCATGTTACTCCATGTATATGTTTGTATAAGAGTCAAAAAATAACCCTCCAAGCAAAGTCAAGTCTCCTCCAAGCAAGTAACACCACCAAAGAAGCCATCCGAAGCAAAGATAGCAAGTCGGCCTGCAAACAATCTTCAAGTCGGCCTTCTAGTGCCTCTAGTGCAGCTAAGTAAAGGAGCCTCTAGTGCAGCAAAGAAGGAGAGACATAAACCAAAGTTGAAGGGACTGTTTTTAGGGTGAAAAACAGTAACATGTGCGAGAAATAGAGGATAGTCTGCGGTCACTACAACAACAAGATAACAGTCATATATATCTCATGATTTGGGCTAGTAACCTAGGCCTATAAGGCCTCCTACTCAAGCGAAGAAGAAAGTCTCTCAAGCGAAGGAGAAAGGAACCAAAGTATAGGACAAACCTCCCACATGTGCAAGAAATTAGGGCTGCAGTGCAGCCATATCAAGTCTGCAACAACACCTCAAGAATAAGCTAATTTGGATCAAGGGAAGGAAGGTATCCTCATTGGTGAAGGATCTCACCAAGGACCAAAGATTGAAGTCTCTTCTAGAGCTCACATAAACAAGGTCCATCACCAGTTGTCGAAAGAAGGAGGACAAAGTGTCGGGGAACGAAGTGTCGAAAGAAGGAAGACTAAGTGTCGGGGAACAAAGTGCAGAAAGGAAAAAGGACTTGACTTGTGCTTGGAGGATATTCTAGTCAAGGGTCTAGGGTTTGGCATTGATCAATAAGAAACTTCAATAAGAGAAACTTACTATAGGGTTTTCCTCTCAAGAGAAGAGAGGTTTTGGCCCTAGTAGAGAGCCAACATCTTGTGTTCTTGTTCTTATGTTTTTGGTAATAGTTTGATGAAGCACACACACATGCATTAAGAAGAAGAAGAAGATTAAGCTAACAAGAAAAGTAAAAAGACTCAACAAACTGTTATCAAGTTAGAAGAATCACACTACACCAAATTGCCATGGATTCTTCAACATGGTATCAGAGCTAAGGTGACACATCAAGGAAAGGGCACCTCAAGAACATTCATCAAAGAAAGGACATCTACAAAATTTGAAGCATCAAGCCAAGAAGTTTCAATCACTTCAAGGACAAGAAGATCTGCCATCTATCATTCATCAAGGAAGACTACAAAGCAAGAAGAAGAGCCTTACACAAAGGCACCTACAAGAAGAGCAAATCAAAGAAGTGTTGATTTGGGGAAGCATCAGATGTGCTCTAGCCATGAAAATTAGTGGAGAGGCTAAAGCACATGAGATCTCCAAGACCCAGAAATCGTTTTGGAAAATTCCATCTGGATGAGGAGTGCTGACGCAGAGGGTCTGGGAGGTGCGCAGAGGCTAGTTGGACTGACGTTGAGCCGAGGGGAAGCGCCAGAGGATTATGTGATATTACTGCCGTGTGGTTATCTTTGTTGGGTAAGCCAGTTTGGCACCCTAGTTGTACTCAAGAAACGCTGATTAATAAAACCCTCCTATACTGCACTGGTTTTCCCGCATTGGGTTTTTCCGGGGACAATTGTCCAAAAATAAATGTGTTGATGTGCTTGTTTCTGTATAATGGTGTGATATCTGCAGTAGAATTTATTTTAATACTTACTGATGGGATTTCGTAAATAACTTATTGGAAAATAAGTAGGTAAAATAAATCAATTGCGACAGTAATATAATTTCTGTTTACAAATTTTCAGATGGTACCAGAGCAAAGAATCAGAGACAGGAAGGGAAAATCAATTATGGGTCAAGATCATAATGCAAAGGCATCCACGCCAGGAGACTCGTGCAGATTTTCAGAGAATTGCACAAGAGATAGAAATTTTAATTTCTCTATGCTGGCTTCTAGATTGGAAGAAGAAGTTGCTTGCATAGAAAGCTCTGCATCATCAGGGGTATGGTATATAGACAATGGAGCCTCCTGGCATATGACAGGAATTCGAGAATGTTTCTCACAGTGTTACTTGGGAGCAGGAGCGAAAGCGGGAGCGGGAGCGACATTTTCAGAAGCTCCCGGTTTGGGAGCGAATCCCGAAGCGTTTTTTATATAATATATATTTTTTATATTTTGATACATATATGTCAACAAAAACATGTAGAATAATGAATTACATATAAAAAACATAAAAAAACATAGATTGAACCATATAACAACAATCATCTAGAAGTTATAATCTTCATCAATCACGTCCACAAGTTAGTAACATACAACATATTGAGTCTCATGATTCATCAATCTTGAAGTTTCAAGCTTTCAAAATTCAATATATAACAGTTATCATCATTGATCACCAAAGTTGTACTTGTAAGCTAAGTGTAACCATTACAACAAATAATATCTAACATGAAATAAAATGTTATAAAATGAAATGAAATGAAACAACTTTCATGAAGCATCATATTCATAATTCATTACTAATGAGTTATAATTACCAACTTCAAACTTAAATTGTCATATATTGTTTAAAAAAATATCATAATAAATATGAAAGAGTTAATAGTTATAAAAACTACTAGAAACTGGAAAAGATAAGTAAATCTATTATCTATTTCTTATGATTGGGCCTCTTGCCACCACGAGAAATGTCTAAATTTTTAGTCTTGCTGGAAAATCAGGATCTTTGTCATTAATATCACCCTCTAAGCATTAATATCCAGAGGTATCTTTGTCATTACCTCTGTCTCTGTATAAGGATCTTTGTCATTAATATCACCCTCTAAGTATTAACATAAGATGGAAAAAGCATAGCATGTCAAGTCAAGATTTTGTTTGAGTGATGCATACATTTTTAGGAGGGTCATGATAGAGGAGTTCGACAACCAATGTCACTAACATCAAGGTACATAGAGGGATTGGCGCTGTTGATTAAATACGAGTTCCATACCCTAATACATGACAAAATTCAATGGAAACATTGCAATCCCCCAATCCTGAAATCCTGAAAAACTAATAAGTCTGCTGGATTTTGAATGAAATCTAAAATTCTACTTTCTCCATATGAAATCCAATGAGGCCAAAACCACTCTCAAACATCCTGAGTCATTTCATGGTAATGCTAAAAATTTAAGTAATAGGGATGAAAATGGAGATTAAGGAAAATGTCACTTTTACCATGAATAGCATATCAATACTAGGGACATAGACGTGATCATTAAGCTGCCCCACTCAAAAATTATTTGTTTCTTTCAAAAAAAATTGTATTTTGAACATTACTACAAAAAAATTACAAAAAAGGAAAAATGCTCCTGAAAAGGCAGGGAGCAAAAAAATTTTTAGTGAGCGCGCTCCCGACCCGCTCTTGAGTCGCTCCCGCCCGGAGCGCGGATTGGGAGTGGGATCGAGGGGCGGGGGTGGCGCTCCCCCGCAACACTGGTTTCTCTCTCAGATTATCAGGAGGAAAGAATGAATTTTCAGATCACCATGGGGAATAAGGCAAAGTGTACTCCAGTAGGGAAGGGTACCATAGTTTTTCAAACAGAAACAGGAGAGTTGTTTCGAGCTACCAATGTGCTGCATGTGCCAGGACTGGGGATGAACTTACTTTCCATATCACAACTTCAAAGCAAGGGCTATGACGTCTTCTTCATTAAGGAGAAAGTATACGTCAAACACCCAAGCTGGAAAAAGAAAGTACAGATCGGAATTAGAATTAACGGGTTGTACAGGTTGCAGCTAGAATCACCAATGGCACTGATAGCCAGTAATGGAGACAAGGATTTGAATGAGCTATGGTACAGAAGGATGGGACATTTGCACCATGGGGCTCTGAGAATTCTCAGGAAAACTGTGATAGGAATTCCAGATCTTAGTAGAGAATGAGATGATGTATGCAGAGGATGTGCTCTAGGAAAGTATGCCAAAGCAACGTTTCCTAGAAGTAAAAACAGGGCCAAGAGTGTACTAGGATTGATACACTCAGATATCTGTGGACCGATGTCCACAAAAGCTCTTAATGGTGCCGAATACTTCGTCACCTTCATCGATGACAATTCCAGGAAGACTTGGATTTATTTTCTGAAAACCGAGGACGAGGTTTTCTGTTGATTCAAAGAGTTCAAGGCTCTAGGGGAGAATCTAACTAGAAAGAAAATAAAAGTCTTGCGCTCAGACAATGGTGGAGAATATGTCGACAAGGACTTCACCAATTTTTACACTAGGGAGGGCATCTGAAGAGAGTGGACAACTCTTTACAATTTGGAGCAGAATGGAGTAGTAGAAAGGAAGAACAGGACTATCGTGGAAGCAGCTAGGGCTATGATGTATGATCAGGATATGCCAAAATTCCTGTGGGCAGAAGAAGCATGTAGAACGACAGCCTATGTCCAGAATAGAACTCCTTAGAGGGCATTGGGCAAGATTACTCCAGAGAAAGTCTTCACCGAGAAGACACCAGAAGTTAGTGATTTTAGGATATTTGCTAGTTTAGCATATTGTCGTATACTTGAGGAGAAGAGGAAGAAGTTAGATCAAACTATAGAGAAAGGATATCTAGTGGGATATAGCGAGAACACTAAGGCATATAGAAGCTATTTTCCAGGGAGCAGGAAGGTAGTAGTCTGACGAGATGTGAAGTTCATGGAAGATAGGACCTTCAGAAAATCTTGAGAAATGCCTTCCGAGGAGCAGTCAAAAGATGAGCCGTTGGTCAAACCACTTCAATTAGTGGAAGCCAATACCAAAATTCTCCTTCAGAACAGGAGGAATCACAGGAAGAGGAAGAGCTAACAAATGCACCTACTACCAGGGAAGAACGAGTTGGGAACTCCGACAGATTCTGCAAGATGCAAAAGATTTCATTGGTGCACCCCGGAACAATAAAAGGCATCGAAGACAGCCGGATAGATATTAGGCCTTAGTAGCTCAAGATGGGGAACCTTCTAGTTTATGGGAGGCAACTCAACATCAAGTTTGTATGGATGTGATGGTAGAGGAATACAACTCTATAATGGTGAATGATGTCTGGGAAGTAGTGCCTAGGCCTCAGAACAGAGCAGTCGTAGGTTCGACATGGATCTGCAAGATCAAATATGCTGCAGACGGCAGTGTGGAAAATACAAAGCCAAGTTTGTGGCTAAGGGGTATGCTCAGAAGGAAGGAATAGACTATGAAGAGACCTTCGCCCCAGTAGCCAGGTATACATCTATTAGAACCGTGATATCTCTTGCAGCATAGATGGGGTGGGAGATTCATCAGATGGATGTCAAAACGACATTCTTGAATGAAGTGATAGAAGAGGAAGTATACATTGAACAACCAGAAGGCTTTGAGACACATGAAAAGAAATCTCATGTATGCAGATTGAAGAAAGCCTTATATGGGCTCAAACAGGCACCTAGAGCATGGTATGGTCGAATTGATGGCTACTTGCAGAAGATGGGGTTCGTCAAGAGTGACGCAGATCCAAATCTCTACTATCTGGTTGTAGAGAATGAGCCTCTAATCCTAGTATTATATGTGGATGATCTCTTCTTGATAGGATCGTCCAGGCTCATCGAGGACTGCAAGAAGAATCTGGCCACAGAATTCGACATGAAGGATTTGGGACAAATGCATTATTTCCTAGGGTTGGAAGTTTGGCAACAGAAGGGGGAGATCTTCCTTGGACAAGGGAGATATGCTACAAAATTTTTGAAGAGATTCAGGATGTATGACTGTAGGCCTGTGGCTACTACAATGATCACCAACTGGAAGAAAATTGATGCATCGGAAGACAAGGATGTTGATCCAACCTTATACAGGCAACTCATAGGGTCCCTAATGTATCTAGTCAATACCAGGCCAAACATTTGTTACACTGTCAACACCCTTAGTTAGTTCATGGTGGAACCGAAGAGGGCGCACTAGGCAGCAGCGAAACATGTTCTTAGATATATACAGGGAACAGCCAATTATGGACTCTTGTACACCAGAAGCAATGATATAAGACTGAGTGGGTTTACTAATGTAGATTGGGCCAAAAGTTCAGTAGATCGGAAAAGTACCTTTGGGTATTGTTTCACATTGGATCGGGGATGACCTCTTGGTGTAGTAGGAAACAAAAATTTGCATCTCTAAGCTCAGCCGAAGCAGAATATATGGCTGCTAGCACAATTTCGTGCGAAGCCATATGGCTTAGAAAATTGCTTGTAAACCTATTCAGAAGAAGGGTGGAAGCGACCATGATCATGTGTGATAAGAAGAGTTGCATCAAGCTCTCTGAGAATCCAGTATTTCATGATTGGTCAAAGCACATTGATTTTCGGCGTCACTTTGTCAGAGACTGTGTCGAACGAGGAGCTGTGCAATTGAGTTACACTCCTACAAGAGAATAGGTGGCGAACATCCTTACTAAGGCCCTTGGAAGAACCAAGTTCGCTTATTTCAGGGAGAAGATGGGGATGGTAAAGAATCCATTTCAGTAGCAAAAATGGATAAGTATCAAGTGTTGCAGTGCCATGAGCAGCATGATGCAATATTTGAGTAAGAGTTGCAGTGCAAATGCAGTGTTGGGAAGAAGGACCAACAACAGCACGAATGAAGAGGGAGCTACAATACAGATGTAGCAATGGCAGTGGTAGAGTTATGGGCAGCAGTACAGAAGGCAACAGTGCAGAGGATGTTGGGCAGCAAGCCAAGCATTAGAATAGGTACTAGTGCAGGATGATCAGGGTGATGTTCAATGGTGGGGCATTACTAGAGCACATTCATCGCTAAGAGGGAGTGTTGATTTGGGGTGGCATCGGATGTGCTCTAGCCATGAAAATTGGTGGAGAGGCTAAAGCACATGAGATCTCCAAGACCCAGAAATCATTTTGGAAAATTCCATATGGATGAGTTAATAAAATAATTAATATTTGTAATGAGCTCCTAAGTCTCAACTTAGGAAAATAAAAATATTAATGGGTATTAAGAAAGATAAGGATGAGAAGCTTCTAAGAGATAAGGATCAAATCTACTTTAATCTTAGCCATTGATTAGGGACTTAATCTCGATCATTGAATCATTAACAGGAAAAGTATAAGATAAGACTTGAGGGTCAGTTGGTGATATCCTGAGGGAGACCAGTCAATTCGATTTCTGGAGCGAGGCTTGCTGAGAAATTCGAACTAGAGGACTAGATTGTAGTGAGAGGTAGCGAGTACATAACAGAGAAGCAGGGATAGTGCCAGAGGACTAGTGCAGAGATCAAAGAGGTAGACGCAGAGGTAGCTGGACTACGCAGTGACTGGAGGGACTGGAGGGCCTGCATGGGTGACGCAGAGAGGCCAAGTGCTGACGCAGAGGGTCTGGGAGCTGCGCAGAGGCTAGTTGGACTGACGTTGAGCCTAAGGGAAGCATCGAAGGATTTTGTGGTATTATTGCTGTGTGGTTATCTCTGTTGGGTAAGCTAGTTTGGCACCCTAGTTGTACTCAAGAAAAACTGATTAATAAAATCCTCCTTTGCTGCACCGGTTTTCCCACATTGGGTTTTTCCAGGGACAATTGTCCAAAAATAACAGTGTTGATGTGTTTGTTTCTTGTGCATGTGCTTGTTTTTGTATAATGGTGTGATATTTGCAGTAGAATTTATTTTAATATTTACTGAAGGGATTTCGTAAATAACTTATTGGAAAATAAGTAGGTAAAATAAATTAGTTGTTTCAGTAATAGAATTTTTGTTTAGAATTTTTCACAAGAAGGACCTACATCAAGCGACAAGTCATCAAGAAAATCTCATCATCAAGCAAGTCCACTTGGAGAAAGCAACTTGAAGAACATCAAGATCTAAGGAAGACAAGCCATCAAGTCTTGAAGGAGAAAGCAAGTCTACTACATCTCAAAATATATCAAGTAAGTATATGTCCCCTTCCGAATATACATCAATATCTTTTTGCAAGGAAAGCAACAAATTGGTAGGTACCAATAACTTTCTTGCATGGAAGAAGAGGACTGATTTACTTCTCAAGTAGAATGTACTCCTAGAACAGATCAAAGGGAATATCACTATCCATGGTAAGGAACAAACTAGAGCCTTAGCCAAGTACAATGAGGATAAGGCAAGAGCTCAAAGGATTCTAATAGAATCCATCAAAGACTCTCTCATTCCTTATGTCTCCAAGTTGGAGACATCCAAAGAAATCTATGACAAACTAGTAGAGCTATTGTTGGTAACCATAGCTAGAGAAGTGATATCTCTACGAAATGAATTGTACAAGATGAAGATATGAAAGGAAGGAATAATTCCCTACTACATGAAGATCTTTGAGATAAAGGATCAACTTCAAGAGCTAGGGGAAGTCATGTTTGACAGAGAAATGACAGCTGTAGTACTCAATGCTCTACTTGAGGATTGGGGCAACTTCACATCAAGCATATATGCCAAGAAGGAGGCCACTCCACTAAGTGAAATGTGGTCTCTATGTAAGATAGAGGAAACAAGACTTAAAGTAAAGGAAGATGTGGGATCAAAGGAGCAAGCATTTGGCAAATTTGGTCCACGAAGAACAAACAACAAAGATATGTCCAAAATCCAATGCTATGGATGCCAAGAATATGAACACTACAAAAGGAATTGTTCTAAACTAAAGAAGGACAACAACGACAAAAGAAAAAAGGAAGAAGCTCATGTGACTCAAGAAATGAAAGAAGAAGACAAGAAGCAAAAGAAGGAAGATCCTTCAGATCTCTACTATGACTGAGTCTACTTCTTTACTTAAGGTCTTCTTTCAAAGTTTTGAGTGGTATAGGAGCATATATGAATAGAAAAAAATTGCATGGCTAGAAATATCTTCTAGAATTTAGAAGCATGGTATACATAGAGTTCAAAATACTTATGTAGAAGGAGCATTATAATAGATCTAAATGCATGCTTAGAAACATATTTTAGAATATAGGAGCATGGTAGATATAGCTCAAGATATTTATATATATGGAGCATACCAAGTATAGGACCTCATCTACAATGAAAGAAAATTGATCATGATTAAGAATCTTGGAAGACCTCCATCATCAAAAGTAAAGAAGCATTTGCATGGTAAGGGTCTTCAAGGTCCTATGATGGAATCTTCAAAAGAAGATTCATAAACAAAAGCAAATGTCTCATTGGGAATCCCATTCATGGGATTCAAGAAAAGGATGATATGCAGGCAAGTTAAGATGAGGCAAGAAGGGCCACACCAAGGACAATCAATTAAAGAAAAGATGATCAAAGGAGAATCAAGATGAGGTATGTATGCATCAAAGTTTAGTCATGTTATCATTTGTATATTATTGAGTCATGGGAATAGTTCTATGACATGATCAAGTAGGAAAGAATCTCTTTCACCAATGCTCGAAGGAATGTACTACAATGCAATGAAGGTAAAAAAAAGGAATACTCACACAAGGAGTATAAGATTGTTGACTAAGGAGCAAGTGAAGAAGGAATGCTGACTAGTCTTAGAAGCAAGCAACAAAGAAGTGCTCCCACAAGGAGCATAATGTTAGGCCCCTATACTACTAGTGTAACCCCTTATTGTTATTAGTATAACTTACTTATTATATTGATGTACCCATGTAGTGCCCATATTGTTACTATTGTGCCCCATAGAAGCCCACTATTGTCATTATTGTGCCCTTACATTATTATTGTTATGTCGGCTCTGATTATATTATGACCCCTTAGACTCCTATATATAGAAAGGAGGTCTTTTCATTTGTAGCATCCAAGAATTGTTCATTTATGTAATGTAAAGGAGGTTGCCCCCTCGAAGAGGCTGAATTCTAAGGCGTTGATCTATCTTTTCTATCTTTTCTTGAGCTGGTTTCATAACATTTGGTATCAAAGCTTTGGATTCTAGGGTTTTGCTGCTCTAAACAGGTCATCGTGGCATTTCGCTATAACTTTTTTTTCTGCGACGTTTCAGAAGTTGCAAAAAAAACCCATTTGAGAAGAAATCGCGCTGAACCTCGGGTCCGAATTTCAGAGCTTTTCGCGCTATATTTGCGGAGATATGATCTGAGGAAGTTGGTCTTTTTGCAGACTCCTGAATTACATTCCAAACAGGTGACCTGGGGAAAATCGTCATAACTTTCTCTCTGGGGATCGGATTGAAATTTCGTAAGAAGGTACAGAAAGAGGACAGACTGTAGTTTCTTGTATGAATTTTTCAGATCCAAAGGTCGAAACAGTGACACGTGGCACTTCATACAATTTTGCTCTTCTGGAAAGGTCTATAATCAGGTCATCTTGGGAGATTGTGCATAACTCTTTCTTAGAGAATCCAATTTGGATCAGACTGGTGGCATTGGAAAGAGAACATAGAGGGCTACTATAGGTCACAATTTCAGAACTTAAAGATCTGAAAGTACAGAGTTACAGTCGTTTCAAGGTCGAGCTCCTAAAATCAAGAAAAAGCAAGATGAGGAAGTTTGATGGCAAGGATCCGGTAAATTGGATACTTCAGATGGAGCAATATTTTGATCTACATGGTGTACAACTGTTACAAAAGGCATGTATTGCATCTTCATATTTAGAACCAGATCAATTTTTATGGTACGAAGGGCTTTGTTCTCGTAAACAACTTGTTACGTGGTCAATTTTCACGGAGGAAATGATAGCACATTATAAGGATACAAAGAGCAACACCACAACAATTGGAAAGAGTAAAAGGGCTTTGTGACATAGTGGAAAGAAAAATTATGGAAAACAGGAAGCGTACCCCTCACAACTATAAAAATGGAAGTGTTGTTTCTCCTAGCCTTCCACAACCTACAAGGGTTACACCACAACAATTGGAAGAGAAAAGAGAAAAAGGGCTTTGTTACAATTGTGATAGCAAATGCACTAAAGGTCATAAGTGTGCTGAGAAGAAATTATTTTACATAGAATATGAAGAGGAGGAAGAAAAGGATCAAAAAACATCAAAAGAAGAAGATATACACCAGGACCCCACCCCAGAGAAAGAAGAAATGAATCAGACCATATCTTGTAAAGCATTGGCAAGAATTACCACTCCTCAAACTCTCAAGATAGAAGGACATATCAAGAAGAAAAAGGTGCAAGAAGTGAAAGATCACATCGAGAAAGAAGAAATGAATCCAACCATATCTTGTAATTCCTTGTTCGAAATTACCACTCCTCAAACTATCAAGATAGAAGGATGTATCAAGAAGAAAAATGTTCAAGAAGTGAAAGATCATATCAAGCATCAAGAAATGAATCTGACCATATCTTGTAAAGGATTGGAAGAAATTACCACTCCTCAAACTCTAGAGATAGAAGGACATATCAAGAAGAAAAAGGTTCAAGCAGTGAAAGATCACATCGAGCATCAACAACAAGTTCTCCAACTTTTAAAGGATAACGCCACTTCAGTGCAAAATCAAATGAAACAACAGGTAGATCAACATCGTAGTGAAAAATGTTTTGATGTAGGTGATTGGATATTTTTACTGCTACATCTCAAGCAAGCTATTTATGAGAAGGAAATGTTGGCAGTACTGCATGCACTTAAAAAATGGCGACCTTACCGAATGGGAAGACTCTTCAAGGATGAGGATGTGGAAGCATTGTTTTGTGCTATTTATATTATCCAACCAGATTGGATAAACGAAGCAAGGGATGAATGGAAGAAGGACAAAGAAGTATGGCCACTTATTCAAAAGTTGCAAAAGATCCCAATTCAAACAATATTGCCAGAAATTGAAGAGGAAGGAAAAATCATATTGGAACCTGGAGCAGTCACAGAAACAAGAACCCGACAGCTAAGAAATCGATCAATTTCAGAGTATCTCATCAAGTGGAAGAACTTACCCGCTGAATATTCCACATGGGAGGACAAGAATTTTATACAGAAGCATCAAGAACTACTCAAGCATTGAGGACAACGCTTTTTGAAGGAGAGGGGCATGTTAGGCCTCTATACTACTAGTGTAACCCCTTATTGTTATTAGTATAACCCACTTATTATATTGATGTACCCATGTAGTGCCCATATTGTTACTATTGTGCCCCATAGAAGCCCACTATTGTCATTATTGTGCCCTTACATTGTTATTGTTATGTCGGCTCTGATTATGTTATGACCCCTTAGACTCCTATATATAGAAAGGAGGTCTTTTCATTTGTAGCATCCAAGAATTGTTCATTTATGTAATGTAAAGGAGGTTGCCCCCTCGAAGAGGCTGAATTCTAAGGCGTTGATCTATCTTTTCTATCTTTTCTTGAGCTGGTTTCATAACACATAAGGTGGTTGATCAATCTATCCAAGAAGAAGAAAATGAAGAAAAAGATCAAGCATGTGAAGAACACCATGATCGCAAAGAATCACAATCTGAGAAAGGTCCTTTGAAGACATCTCCCGAAAGAAGGCAAGACAACTCTCACTATGAAAGGAAAAGATCAAAGGACCCTTGACACCTATGAAGGCCTTGGAGATATGAAAGGTGTAGATAACTTATTCTACTCTACGAAGATGGCATGATGAAGAAGCCATCCAATAAAAGAACCATTTAATTTTGAAGCAATATCAAGATGAAGTCATGAAGGGATACTAGGTCAATGCATGGGAACAAGAAAATACAAAGAAACATCCATGTGAAGAGTAGTCCGAAGCATAGACAAGATGACAAGGAATAACCAGATGACAAGAGAACCTGATATATGACAAGAAGGCCACTTTCCACAAAGGAAGCAATGACATGACTAACCAGGAAGGAAAGTGATCGATGGATGGTGCCTACCAGGAAGAAGTCCGAACAAAGACTTCATGACGTCAAAGGAAAGAAGGAGATCAAACAGTTGAAGGACCCACGAAGAAGAAGTTGCTGATGAATGGACATGTCCCTAGCTAAGAGAGAGTTATAACAAGTTCCCAATTACAAAGGAACTTGGACAAGTACCTTATTAGAGGATACTTGGGCATGTCTTCCTCAATTGAGAGGAAGTGATAGACACAACATTCTTGTCTTCACTTGGGAAGAAAGAATGGGAGGATTGGGTAATCATCTAGCATTTGATATTCTTTGAGGATGTGTAGGGCATCCAAGACAAGTGTAGGCAAGAGGACCAATATTCTTTGAGGGCTGGGAACCCAAGATAAGAATAGTCCTAGAAGGTCATACTCAGTGAACACCCAGGTGGGTATGTACCTTGAGAGACAATGACTAATGTGTCTATAAGTCATTGGTCTCGCCAACATTGTGCTTTGATCTATTAAGAGATAGAGCTATCAGGCAAGGCTTTGCTGTGGAAACAATGTTGGTTATTATGATGCTATAACAGATGGATTGCAAATCTGGTTTCTCTTATGTGAATTCTTCAAGATTGAAACATAGCCAAATGTAATGTTGTATGAATACCTCCCTAGTTAAGAGGGAGTGTTGAAGGAAATGTAACTAGTTTCGGTCTTCATAAATGTACTTTTGATATTTGTATTTATTTATTTATGAAATATTATTTTTATAATATATGTCAATGAGTTTCTTGCTCATTGAAATAGGTCTAGCACATGTTAAAGTGCTATAGGTGAGTCAAATGGTCAAAAGAAAATGTTGAAGACCTTAAGGGCATGTTACTCCATGTATATGTTTGTATACGAGTCAAAGAATAACCCTCCAAGCAAAGTCCAGTCTCCTCCAAGCAAGTTACACCACCAAAGAAGCCATTCGAAGCAAAGATAACAAGTCGGCCTACAAACAGTCTTCAAGTCAGCCTTCTAGTCGGCCTAAAAGGAGGGACAATCCTCTATATATAGAGGTTGTCCACTCCACTATAACATCAAGAAAGTACCTCTAAAATCTGCAAAGTGAAGGGTCAAGAAAAAGGGTAAAAAAGAGCGAAGGAAAGGCTCCTCTAGTGCAGTGAAGAAGGAGAGACCTAAACTGAAGTTGAAGGGACTGTTTTTAGGGTGAAAAATAGTCACACGTGTGAGAAATAGAGGACAGTCTGCGGTCACTACAGTAGCAAGATAACAGTCATATATATCTCATGGTTTGGGCTAGTAACCTAGGCCTATAAGGCCTCCTACTCAAGTGAAGAAGAAAGTCTCTCAAGCGAAGGAGAAAGGAACCAAAGTATAGGAGAAACCTCGCACATGTGCGAGAAATTAGGGTTGCAATGTAACCATATCAAGTCTGCAACAACACCTCAAGAAGAAGCTAATTTTGATCAAGGGAAGGAAGGTATCCTCATTGGTGAAGGATCTCACTAAGGACCAAAGATTGAAGTCTCTTCTAGAGCTCACATAAAGGTCATTCACCAGTTGCTGAAAGGAGGACAAAGTGTCGGGGAAAGAAGTGCCGAGAGAAAGAAGACTAAGTGCCAGGGAACAAAGTGCAGAAAGGAGAAAGGACTTGACTTGTGCTTGGAGGATATTCTTGTCAAGGGTCTAAGGTTTGGCATTGATCAATAAGAAGCTTCAATAACAGTAACTTACTTAAGGTTTTTCCTCTCAAGAGGAGAGGTTTTGGCCCTGGTAGAGAGCCAACATCTTGTGTTCTTGTTCTTATGTTTTTGGTAACAGTTTGATGAAGCACACACACATGCATTAATAAGAAGAAGAAGATCAAGCTAACAAGAAAAGTAAAAAGACTCCACAAATTGTTATCAAGTCAAGAATCACACTACACCTAATTGCCTTAGATTCTTCAACAACTAGCTCCGTTGGTTGAGATGTTGCCCAACAACTGCAAGTTGGTCTCGAACCTCCTAAATCCTGGTGAGGAAGTGATCTATGCCTTCCCCTTTCTCCATCCTGATGCATCTCATCTTCTCCTCTAGGAACATATTCCGCTGCTTGGAAGTGCCTTGATATAGCGTGGCGAGAGAATCCCACATATCTTTGGCAGTATCCTTGCCAGCTATGTGTCAGACTATATCGATTTAGTGATCTGTTGCAGCAAGGGGCAGTTCGACAGAAGGCCAAGAATACATATCAGAGAGGCAAAGTGCCTAAGAGACAGCGCAAAGCCTAGGAAGGCTGACACAGAGGTAGACAGGACTGACGTAGAGGCTGAGGAGCCCAGTGCAAAAGACGCAGAGGCAGCGGAGGCTGTGCAGTGGGTTGCAGTGCTGATGTTGGGCAGAAAAGGCAGCACTGAGGAATTTTTGTGGGGCAGACTGAGAGCTGAAAGACAGATGCAGAGAAGAAGAGGGTGACACAGTGCCAGAGAAAAGCTTGGAGCAGCTTTCGCTATCTAGCTAAGGAACTGTCGAAGTTGTTGTGGGATCAATCATCTGGTTGCTGATTAGCCCGAATATCTGTCTTCGAGGAAAGGTACTTCGGCCAAGGAAAATCTCTGAAGGGTGAGCCATTTCTGGCACCCTAGTTGTATTCAGAAACTGCATAATAATAAAACCCTCATATCCGCTGCACTGGTTTAACCGCATTGGGTCTTTCCGGGGACGATTGTCCAAAAATAACAGTGTCCCTTGTGTGATTGTCTCAGTTATTTCAGTTGCTGATCTGTATATGTGTGAAGGTTGCATTTGTCTTTATTTCAGTTTTTATATTAATAAATAACTTGTTAATGAAATGAACAAGTAGGAGATAATAAACAAGATAATGCAGTAGGGATTTCTGATGTGTTAGATTCAGAAATTTCCACATGTATCATAGCATTGCAGATCATAGGAGGACTAAAGGCACGAACAAAAATCTGAAATTTGCAGTAGTAGCAGTTGTCCCGAGAGACAACATTGTTCCAGAGCAGAAGCAACTAGAGAAGAAGTGACGCAGAGCATGCGTCGTCATTTCGAGCCAGGAGGAGGGTTAGCACAGGGGAAGAGAGGGGCATATGAGACCTACGCAGTGCCTGATCATCTTTCTCAACCAGGAAGGATCGATGTTGTGTCTAGGAGGAGCAGATTCAGCCTTTGCTAGGATTGCGCAGAGCCTGAAAGGCTCAGTTTCTTCAGTTGTCGGGGCTTGGGGAGCTGTGGGCAGACTGTGAGTTGAGGAGCTGGTGGGATGTTGTTTCTGTCGATACAGAACAATGTCTAAGGAGACAGAATCAAGGTAGAGGGAGTCACTACCTCGACGGATTTCTAGCCAAGGAATCCAGATTCGAGTTGCAATTGCAAGGAGGATTGGAGAGGAGTGGTTCAACAGCTGGACAGAGGATTTCTAGGAGGGAAATAAAGACTTAGAGGGAGATTTCCAGGAGGGGAGTTGAGACTTAGAGGGAGTCCAGAAGAGAAGTTGAAATGGCATTGAACAGATTGAGGGATCAAGACAGGTTGGATGGGGCTTCGAACCTTGTCATCTGGAAGGCTAGGATCCTGGAAGTCCTAGATCGAAACTGTGGCTATGCCAGTTGACCCAGCTAAGAACGAGAAGTATGAGGATGTAATGGCAAGGGCGAAGTGCATGATCCTAGACGGGGTCAAAGATCATGTCATACCACATATTGCTGAGAAGAACACATTAAAGGAGATGTGGGACACCCTGACCACCTTAGACTAGGGCTCTTCCGTGCAGAGCAAGATGCTATTAGAGAATCAACTGAGATCATATCAGATGCAGAAGGGAGAGCAGAGAGATCTATTCCTTCTCTGGTTGCAGGAGATTCACGACCAGCTTACTTCCGTGGGATCTACATCGGATCCAGAGTTTATGGTCAGGATTGCCTTGCATGCAGTCTTCGAGGAGTGGGAGACATTTGTCCAAAGTATTTTGGGTAGGGCTACTCTTCCCAGTTGGGAAGAAATGTGAGCAGCTCTTCGCTAGTAAGAGATCAGGCGGATGACCAAGGCGGGGAGCAGTGGTGAGGGAGCTCGAGTCAAGAAAGAGGAGGAGGATGCGGCTCTAGCATCTACGGGACAACAAGGGAAGAGGAAGAAGAAGGACATCTCCAAGGTTAAGTGCTTCCATTGTGGGAAGCTGGGACATTATGCATCCCAATGTCTTAGGAAGAAACACAAGGGAGAGGCTTCCGATCCAAAGGAAGCTCCATCTAAGGCGGAGAAAGAGGTTGAGGCTGATGACGATTGTGCCATGAGTGCTCATGCACCTCTAGAAAAGAGATGGGGAGACATCGAGTTGTAGTCAGGAGGGCTACATGCTAGGGGCAGGATCCTTGAGGTGCCTAAACTCTTGGATCACATCCAACTAGAGGAGCCTTTAACGACAGTAGCAGGATGACAGGGGTCAGGTGGAGCAAAGTGTAGTGGAGCAGCAAGGTAGTGCTTGGGTGCAGAAATTTGAGGCAGGGCAGTGGAGGTTGCAGCAGTGCGAGAGGCACAAAGGTGTATGCAGCAGTGCAGTGGTAGCAAAGGGAGCACAGGATAGCAGTAGAGGTAGCTTCAACATCACGAGGCTTCTAGACTAACTGGGATGTCAGTATTTGGGGGAAGTCAGTTACCTACTTCTCGGTAACTGAGTTGCAGTGCAGTAGTTAGCAGTGGTAGTGCTAGGGACAGCATGTTGAGAGGGAGCTGCAAGTATAGATGTAGCAATGGCAGTGGCAGTGTCATGGGCGGTAGTACAAGGAGCAACAGTGCAGGGGATGTGAGGCAGCAGGCCAAGCATTGGCATAGTTAGCGATGCAAAAGATTAGTGTGATGTTTCAATGGTGAAGTATTACTAGAGCACATTCCTCGATAAGAGGGAGTGTTAATTTTTGGTAGCATCGGATGTGCTTTAGCCATGAAAATTGGTGGAGAGGCTAAGGCACATGAGATCTCCAAGTCCCAAAAATCGTTTGGGGAAATTCCACCCGGATGGAGAGATATTAAAATAATTAATATTTTTAATGGGGTTCCTAAGTATAAACTTAGGAAAATTAAAATATTAATGTGTATTAATATAATATGGGTGAGAAAGTTCTAAATAACGAGGATCAAGCCAAATCTAATCTTAGCTGTTGATTAGGGACTTAATCTCGACCGTTGAATTGTCAACAGGAAAAGTATAAGAGGAGGCTTGAGGGTCAATTGGAGACACACCAAGTTGATCAGTCAATTCAATTTTCTGGGGCAGGGTTTGCTGAGAAATCGAGTTAGTGATCTGTTGCAGTGAGGGGCAGTTCAGTAGAAGGCTGAAAATACATATCAAAGAGGCAGAGAAATTGTCGGAGAGATAGTGTTGAACCTAGGAAGGCTGACGCAGAGGCAACCAGGACTGACGTAGAGGCTGAGGAGCTTAGCGCAAAAGACGTAGAGGCAACAGAGGTTGTGCAGTGGGTTGCAGAGCTGATGTTGGGCAGAAAAGGCAGCGCTGAGGGATTTACAGGGGGCAGACTGAGAGCTGAAAGGCAGATGCAGAGTAGAAGAGGGTGACACAGTTCCAGAGAAAAGCTTGGAGCAGCTTTCGCTATCCAGCTGAGGAACTGTCGAAGTTGTTGTGGGATCAATCATCTGGTTGCTGATCAGCCGGAATATCTGTCTCCGAGGAAAGGTACTTCGGCCAAGGAAAATCTCTGAAGGGTGAGCCATTTCTGGCACCCTAGTTATATTAAGAAACTGCATAACAATAAAACCCTCATATCTGCTGCACTGGTTTTCCCGCATTGGGTTTTTCCAGGGATGATTGTCCAAAAATAACGGTGTCCCTTGTGTGATTGTCTTAGTTATTTCTGTTGTTGATCTGTATATGTGTGAAGGTTGCATTTGTGTTTATTTCAGTATTTCTATTAATAAATAACTTGTTAATGAAATGAACAAGTAGAAGATAATAAACTAGATAATGCAGTAGGGATTTTTGATGTGTTAGATTCAAAAATTTCCACAAAAGGTAAATACATAATCAAGATTTTATAGAAATTTGGTATGATGGATTCCATGGCTATGACTACTCCCATGATCACTAATCTCAAGAAGTTGAGAAGCTTTGATTCTAGTCTCGTCGATCCTACTAACTATCATAAGTTGGTAGGCTCTCTAATGTATTTGGTAAATACAAGACCCAATATATGTTTTGTTGTAAATATTCTTAGTAAATTTTAGTTGGAGCCTCGTCATGACCATTGGATAGCTACTAAGCATATTCTTAGATATCTTCGTGGCACTATACATGTTAATTTTAGATAACAATGGTATGTTCTATGCTTTAAGGAAATTTACTTCAATTTTTCTTGTTAGCCCAATATCAATTTCTAGATTAGCAATCACAGGAACATTGATAGTAAATATAGATAGAACATAAACAATAAGCAAAAGACAAGCTAAGACAAGAGTACATAATATTAGCTGGATGCCAGGGAAAAACCCCAATGTGGGGAAAACCCTTTGATCAAATCTTCTTATTATTCTTCAAATTATTAGCACAGAGAGAGAGTACATCATACAAAATTTACTTGCCCAATCACTGTCAAAATAGTCCAACCAAACAACAGAAAAAAGATGCCCTAACCAAAAAGTCAACGCTGGTCAAACCAATAGAAAATCTCCTCCAAGTGAGCTTGGTCAAACCCATCAACTCGGCCTCCAAAGACAGCCAGAGTCAACCCAAAATAGTATGCAAGTCTTGGTCAAATTCGGTCAACGTAGAGTCAATTTTGTGGTCAATGTAGGTCAACCTGCACCAATTTCCTCAGTTTTCATGCCAGGAGATGTGGCCTCAAGAGATTGGAATAATTCCTTGAAAACCACAGTCAAAATAGGTGAGTTGACCCTCGGTCAATGCTGGTCAACGCCCCTACAAATAGCCAAAACAATCCTGCGATTTCTGCTTGAATTTTTCGGTCAACACAAGTCAACATGAGAAGAAGAGGAGTTGCTCCTTTGTTGTAAGAACTAATGAGGAGAGGAGAGAGAAAGATGTGTTGATTGATGATGTCCAAATGAGGAGAATGTCTCTCTCATTTATACAATTCGATGAGGGTTGGAGACACATCCATTGGGGCTACATAAGCCTACATTAGATTTATGTCCGACCTTGACAATTTGCACATGTGTGAGAATTAAATTCAAAATCTCACTTTTGCTCATCCAAACAAGATGATCTTTAGATCAATCTTACACCTCTCGGAAAGAGGAATCTAATAAAAATATCATCTCCATCATATGAACTGTCCAAGGTGGAGTTTGGCACTAGTTGCCAATTTTAACACTCCCTCTCAACTAGGGAGAAATCCACCTATGAAATCATTTGTCAATCTATACCATCTCTGTCATCCATGCTCTGCTGGACTATGAAGAAATAATGAAGAAGAAATGATCGAGAGTGAGTCACAAGACCTTGCCACTCTCCACTGACCCGAAGTTGGTCTCAATTGATCCCAGATCAATATCAAACATCCTAGCATAGGGAGTACGAGAGTACACGATGCGTCCATTGGTAGTGCTATGGCCCCTATCCTCATTTCCCAACTCATTTGCTAGATGAGAGGTACTTCCCATGAGTCTTAAACTGCATGGGTAGGATGTATTTGTAGGAGAAGGTGAACCACTCACCCTATGGTCGCTCATAGCTCCAAGAAGTACCCCAAGCCCCTCGGAGCTCCCAAGGCTCAATATCCAACTCAAACGGGACCCTCATAAGAGGGTCTTTCGACGACTCCAAGTCTCTCACGAAAGGTTAAGAATTTGACCTTCCCCAGGGGCTTTGTGAGAATATCTACGACCTGTTCATCAGTCCCAATGTGATGGAGCCTTATTGCTCCCTGTTGTACCATATCCCGGATGAAGTGGTACCTGATATCAATATGCTTGGAGCAGTCATGGAACACGGGATCCTCAGAAAGATGAATCCCACTTTGGTTGTCGCAGTAGATCACGGTGGTATCTATCACATGCCCAAACAACTCGCTAAAGAGTTTCCTCAACCAAACAACTTCACAAGAGGCCATACTTGCAGCAATGTATTCGGCCCCGGCGGTGCTCAAAGAAAGCGATTTCTGCTTCCTGCTCATCTAGGATATCGAAGCAAAACCTAGTGAGAAGCAACATCCCGATGTGCTCTTACGATCCACCACACGGCCATCCCAGTCAGCGTCAAAATAAACATGGAGCCTCAAATTCCCGGCAATGTATCTGAGTTCATAGGTGATTGTGCCCCGGAGATATCTCAAGAGATTCTTGGCAGCAATCCAATGTATATGATGAGGTTGGACCATAAATTGACTCAATGTATTCACTGCAAAACATATTTCTGGAGGGTAGTTCACCAAGAACATCAAGGCCCCCATGAGTTGACGATACTTAAAAGGATTTCTCAAATCGAGCCCAACAACACTTTCGCATAACTTCTTGAAGTTGAGTTCCATTGGAGTAGTCATAGACTTACAATCCACCATCCCAAATCTTTCAAGTAGCTTCACAATGTATTTTCCTTGAGAAAGGAAAATCTCACTTTGCTTTTGCCAAACCTCCAATTGGCCCTTCTTGGCCTCATGGCCATATTCAACCTTTAATCCTCTTGACCCCCTCTCCTCTCTATGATGGCTCTATTGAAAAATGTAACTAGTATCGATCTTCATAATTGTATTTGAGTCATGATGTAATGTATTTGTCAAAAAGAAAGAAAAGAAAATACATTGTATAGGTTATTGTTTTTAGGCCTTGTAAAGTTTTCCTTATGTTTGACTCTAGGATCAATCTTTCTTTTTGATTTCTAGGGCTTATAGATCTAATATGTTTTGTTAGAAAGTTCTCGAGTTGTTTTGATAAGTTGAAGAAATCCCTCACAAAGCTAGATTGATGCAAGATCAAGAGGGAGCTTCCACCTTTTCACAAAAAGATAAGTATTCCTTATTTCTTTCATTATTTTGTTGATTCCCTCTATACATATTTAACTTTATTTTTTATGCTTGATTATAATCCTTTCCTTGTGTTTTCTTTGGATGTATATTCTAAAGAAGAAAGGATTGTGATTAGATTCAAAGGGAGGCTCCAAAAAAAGATTTGAAAGAAGTTTTGTTGCACAGGGGGCCCTTCAAAAAGCCCTACAAGGTTTGTGAAAGAAGCAACTTAAGGTATGTTTAAGTGTACAAGATTTGTAGCAAGTCTTCCTTATATCAGAAGGTACGATTATTTTGTCTTTAAACTTAATGTTATCAGAATCAGACCGAAACCGATTGGTCCGACCTTTTTTGGCCCAATACTGGTCTGAATCGGAATAGGCTGGTTTGGTACCGAATTGGCCTATTCTACCGAGACAGTCCAATAGATGGGTCTCCTCATCAATTCGTTAAGCCTTCATATGTGTATAAATATGAAGTGATATGGAGTCATTTAGGCATCCAAGAAGGGGCAATACATCTCATAAGGAGCTCTAAATTTTCGTGAGGCTTAGCCGCAACAAGGGAACCAAGAAGGGACAACATGGAGGAGCCAAGGACTGCGTGGGTATTTTTTGTGGTAAGATCGAAGTGTTGTAGGTGACAGCATGGACGTCTTAGGGTTGTTTTGAGGCATGATTAGAGTTGTTCTTGGGTTCGGATTGCTGGGTATGGAAGGTCATAGATTTGGAGGACAAAGCGGAGTTGTTTGGAGGTTGTTTGGTGGAGTTTTGAGGGGGTCGCAAGCTACAACAATTATTGTGCTAGGCTGTAGGCCTTAGCCAACAGCTAGGTTTCCTTTAAGAGTCGCGTTTGGGGTCAAACAAGGCTAGAAGGAGCAACGTAGGGGTGGAGGACTCTCTCTAGAGTAGACCGCAGTATTTTGGAGAGCTGGTTGATGAGTTGTGTGGAGGAATAGGATTGTAGGTGATACCCTAACCAGAGAGAAGCAGTGCAGCGTGGTGACATCAATAGTTTTGGGAGATGTATTGGGTCAAGGTTTGACCATGTTTGGATCAGTTTATGAGCACCCTGTTGGTAGCAAGAAATCTATGCCCTAGTTGCATCTTCAGAAGCCCATGTTGAACGTCTTGGGTTGGTGGTCTCATTAAGGGTCTTTGTGCATAACATTCAAAGAAATTGATCATTCTAGACCCTTTCCCTATCGTATCTTGACCTAGTATGAGCATTGGAGGAACTCCCCCATGATTGCTCATAAACCATAGGTCTTGCATAGGTTCTTTTTAGGTCTCTCTAGTGAAGTGAAAGCCCTTTTCAAGTGACAAATTACCTTGCAAGGCTTTAATAGAGGACTTATATGACATTGGAAATCTTGACCATAGGCACACTCATCATCATTGAATATCTCTAACCCTAGGTTTGGATCTTCCTCCTAAGTCTTTCTTGGAGATCCATTAGCTTCTCTTGAATCATTGAGCCTTAATTGAGTCTCTCCCTGAATGAGCTTTGGGAATCACTTCATACCTTATCATTGATTTCATCATTACAAGTGATTTCCTTCATAGTGGGGCTCCTCCCATTGGCGAAAGTTCGTAAAGAGCAAGGGACATTGACTGAGGTGACAGTGGGTCTTTGTCCCCTTGTTGTCATTTGGTCTAGTAGTTGTCCCTTAGGTTCCCCTTCGAAGATCCCTACTAGATTGTGTGGCAACAGGCAACAATGCCCCTATGGGCTAGGATTCCAAAACAAATAGCTTGCAAGCAAATAAATAGATCATGAACATAAACACATATCAACCATTGGAAAAATACAAATGTTACCTCCCAAAGCTAAGCACAAGTCCACAACCTAAGTGAATAGAATTAAATATTTTATATTATTCATCAAATAATGAGAATACAAATGAATAGAGTTTAACTAAGCACTATGCTTCAAACCATGAGCAAATGGGAGCCCATAGGGTTGCTTTATACAATAATTGGAGCAAATCACAATGCAAATGAGTAATGACAAGCGGAGAAGGGTGAAGATCCCAATGACCAAGTCGAGCTACAAGCAAAGAGAGGATTAGTTGTAACGTGTTGCTAAGTGGTACACAAGGAGAGTTTGCGTAAGAGTGACTAAGCTGAGCTCTAATATCTTGAATTCTCCCTAGTTGTGTGTATAGTTTGTTGCCTAACAAGTGGGAAATTCACTGATGTGAAGTGGAGATGGACTCCCTCAAAAATATGCTTGTTAACTCAAGAAACTACCACCTCAATACTGATGTGTTGATTGTTGTAGAAGACCACAAATTTGGGCCTATGTTTGAACTCTAGAGGATTGCCACCGCTAGAGTATTAACTAAGGTGCTTGCTGCTTATGGATACGTGGAGATACGTTAGGTTTAGAGTGGAGACACACTCCACTTAAAACTGAAGCATTCCAACCTTAACTTCCTCTCCCAAATCAGCGTGCCAACTATGAGATCTCATCTAGCTGATATGGCTTTACGTGGGCCCTCAATTGCTAGTGAACTTGGCCCTCTTGAGGCCCCGCATCCATGTGATGATGTGGCTGCCCAATTAGCCTTCCAAATGAACTTTGACTTGACTTTAAATGCCACATATTTTCCTTGTCCTTTTGACTTGGAAAAAATAATAAATGTGTCCAACATTATTTTTAATTTTCTTGCCACTTAATGCCATTAACTTAGGAAAAGTGGGTTTTGAGGGGGTGTTATTTTTTTTTGGCCCTCAAAGACCACCTTAGAAGAATGTTGGTGTGGATTTAACACCCTCAAACAATTACCCATACGATAAGATTATACCAGCCTTCGAAATTTACTCAAACATTCAATTTAACCAGAATTTAACAATGTAAATGCAAAAAAACCTTGGAAATCCATTTGAAGACGTTTTTGGTCTGTTGTTGCTCCCGCTGCTGTTACCAAACCAACAATTTCCTTTTAGCCTGTTGTCACGCAAAGTGTCTAAGCAGCGCGACAACGCTCAGAGTAAGGGTTGTCACTCTTAAATCCTTACTCCGTTTAGACTCTCTCCTAGACAAGTCAAGGGGGGTAGTCCCTAGGTAAATGGATGAGGATAGCCTGTAAAGAACAAACTCTGGGAGATTTTAATGACGGACAACTTGATGAATGAATCTCGATTAATTCAGATAAATAGATTAAACGCCAATGTAAACAAGACACGACCACAAGATAAAAACAATTATAGACCAGTTCCTTCGATATTTGAATTATCCATCAATAAAACAAGCTATCCAGAACGAGTGTGAGTTTGTCTCCGCTCCCAGATCTGATGATCTGAGGCTCTCAGCAGCCAGATCTAACGATTTAGCACAAAAAAAAAATAAACAAGTTTTTTGAATTTTTAAAGGAGGTACTGAGCTCAAAAACCTCATGCATCACCCATAAAAATATCTTGTGATAAGCCTGAGATCAAATTCAAACTGGGCTCTTTAGAAAATGCGGATCGGGAGTTGGCTGGTTCAGCTGAGAACTTCCCCGAATGCCCGATGATCTAATAATCAAGGATTTTCCTGCAAAACTCAATTCAGCCGTCAACATAGAGTGAGAAAACAATAATAAAATTCAGATTTATTTCCTCAAAAATTAAAATTTTGCATTTATTTTCTCAAAATTTTGACTTTGACTTAACCCCAAGGACCAAGGCATAAAATTTAGCAAAATAATCAATTAACCTTAGTCCCTGGACCTGTTAAGATTAATTTTTTAAAGGATCCACGAATTTTACCTCTGGAAAATTTAAATTTACCTAGGACCTATGAGGGGATAAATTATTTTTCTAACCCTCAAGACACTTTACATCATGATTTTTACATTTTTACATCTCTAGGGGGAAAACCCATTTGCAAAGGACCCTCACAAACTACCTAGTTTTGCAACACAAATATAATCTAGCAGCTCAAGCAATTTGTAATAAAATAACCTAACCAAATAGTTAAGAATATTCCCAAATCACTTTTACATAGACTCGATCTAGAACACTAGGACTCCCCTAAGATTCCAATGACAAAATCCATTTCGACTTCGAGGTAGGCTGAAGGAAAACTCTGCCGACCATCCGAGAAAGGATCGGTGAGACAAAAAACCTCCCAGAATGTAGATCGTTAGCAGAAAACTAGGTTTACCTAGGTGATTAAATACACGACACGGATCTGTTGAGATTATTTACATTATACACATGGAGACTAGGTTTACATTATAAGATGATCCTCAGGCTGACAATGATAGTTGGATGGCAGGAACACGTCGATCAGGCACTATCCTTTTTGCGAAAAAGGGGGTGTACTGCTATGGGTCGTTGACACGTAGTGGTCAACATCTGGCTCTACTTGGGGACACGTTGCTGCACTGGAGGAATGTGAGAATCCAGAATCTGCATCCAACCAACACACAACAAAACATAATGAGCGTCCATCCAAAAATCATCATATAACGTTAAGCACAGGGAAGATATAAGCTCTTCATTTATTAACTAGTCTAACAACATGAAAAAGCAAATCTAACTACAAAATGAAACACTGAAATAACAGGGCATAAGGTTAGAAATACAATACAAAGATGCCCCATGGCATCAGATGTGTTCAATATAGTGCATACTGAGCATTTTCCTGCTTTCAAGCAAATTTGTCGGCTATTTCTCGGATGTGCCATGTCCAATCTTGCATATAGTAGGACTTTTTCCTATCCAAAAATCAAGCTGCTTACGGCCATCTGATGCATCAAATCGCTTTCTCATTCTCTTTCTCTTGCGTTTTTTCTTTGTGGCAGGCTGTATCACTGATGACATGGAACATTCTGCTTCAAAACTCTCAGATGAAGTATGTAAGATATGCGTGACATGTCTTTCTTCATTTTGCATCTGATTTTTATCGTTTTCAATTTTATCTTGGTCACCTTCAATTAACCACTTTTCAATGGAACAAATGACCTCCTCATAATAAGATGGAGCTTGTTGCAGCAGATAAGGAGGCTTCTGATCTGTTGACGTCTCCTTGTTTCTTTCATCCTCTGACTGCTGTTGAAATTTCTGTACCTGTATTGTTATGGCATCCATCTGGTTAGAGTGTTCAACCTTCATAGCATTGACTTCCTTGGCATAGTCTTCCCCCATGGTCAATAACTTATTCTGAAGGCATATCTGACCAAATTCTACATCTTTTATTACTTATTCATTCTTTGCTTTCATGCCATGAAACAATTTTGCATATGGTTCATCTCTTTCTTATGATTTGCTTGCATGGTAGCCAACTGATTATTATAATCGAATGTCATGATGGTCATTTCTTCGTCCATAGTTAATAACTTGCTTTGCATAGAATTAATTTTCTTGTCATGATTAGCTTTCATGATTTCCATCTCCTTATCATGTTTTTCCAGGTGGGTGTATAAAGTTTTCATATCCTTGACGTAATCAGTTACAAATTTTTCTTGATTAATCTCCATATTTTTTACTAGTCGCATTAGTTCTATAATTTGCTTATCATTTTCCCTTTCATGGTCAACTCTGATTTGATAACTTGTTCCTTGTTTTCCACTATCATGGATTTGATCTGCAACGGTACAGGTGGATGGCACATTCTGATATGGAGAATTATATTGAAATCTTTCATTGACAGCTCGATCATTCACAAGATCACTTTCATTCTGTTGCATAATTTTAGGGGCACAAGGCGAGCTATCTTGATAACCATATCTATCTTTAAAAGCATGGACGATATCTTGTAAAGAAGTGAAAGAATCTTCAGGACAATTATTAAACCAATTCAGAGCATCACCCTCTAAAGAAAAGGAAAATAGGCGCATTTTGACATCTTCATGATCACACTGGGGAGAACTACAATATATGAGCATTATACGAGTAAACCTACATAAATGCTTTCTAACAACATTTGAATCACCACGCGAGAACAAAGACAATTTATGAATTGCCACTTTTGGAATATTATGGAGAACATCAGTAAAATGACACGGGGTAAACGAATAATCCATGATGAAAAATGAGGGACCAATTGGATGATAGAGAGAGACATCTACTCAAAAAAATCAAGAGATCCACAAGAAGGGAGCTTCTAGTAGAAATTCTTGTAGAAATGAAAGAAGTGGAGTCGCCACTTGAACATGAATCTAACTCTAGTATCCAAAAGGCAACAAACAACCAGATATAAAGGAGAGCTTCTTGTCTAAGAAAAAATAAATGAACAGAAATGGAGTCGCCACCCAAACAAGAAACGAACTGAGATGTCCAAGTGCTAAAAGTGTAGATGAAACGATTAACGAGATGACGAAAGATAGGGCAATGAAAAGATCAAATGACGCCAGGAGATGTTGTGCTGCTTGACAAGCTAATGAATGGCGAAAAAGATGAAATGATTAAAATGATGTCGAGAAAACCAGGGACAGAAAAACTCTATCCTCAACAACGGCGCCAAAAATGTTGTCGCGCAAAGTGTCTAAGTAGCGCGACAACACTCAGAGTAAGAGCTGTCACTCTTAAATCCTTACTCACTCCGTTTAGACTCTCTCCTAGACAAGTCAAGGGGGGTAGTCCCTAGGTAAATGGATGAGGATAGCCTGTAAAGAACAGACTCTAGGAGATTTTAATGACGGAAAACTTGGTGAATGAATCCTGATTAATTCAGAGAAATAGATTAAACGCCAATGTAAACAAGGCATGACCACAAGATAGAAACAATTATAGACTAGTGCCTTCGATATTTGAATTATCCATCAATAAAACAAGCTATCCAAAACGATTTTCAATATGTGACAAAAAGTGACAATCATAGATAATCCACCAAAACGCTCAACACTGTATCATGCAAGATACCCAGATTTAAGACGATTATCGTTGATGACCAAGATCTAGATTCAATTAGCTTCCTTCAAAAGCCAAATATGATTAAAAATGTTTATCGCACCTTGATCATAGGAAAATCATAAAAATTGCATTTAATGACCAAATGACACTAAGGAACTTTAGGTTAATTTTTTTTTAATTATTCCTTAGGAATTTAATTCAATCAAAGGGTTAAAATCAAAATTTTTAATGAGCCATAGCCCACATTAAAAATTCTAGAGTTTAAGCGAAAAAGCCCTTGAATTTTATTTTAAATACTTAGTCACCAAATTTAGATTTATGATTTAAAGTTTTTCTTTTTTTCTTTTTTTTTAAATGTTTTTGGATTTTAAATATTTTAGATGTTTTTAGACTTCTGAAATTTTATATTTTTTAGATTTTTTGAAATTTTTAATGTTTAGAAATTTTTTAATGTTTTTTTAGATTTTTAACTTCTAGGATTTTATTTTTATTTTTATGATTTAGAAGTTTTTGAATGATTTTTTAAAGTTTTTTAATTTTAAATAAAAAAAATTCAAAGTCAAAATAAAACAATGAAAAATAAAATCTAAATAAAACAAAATGAAACCAAAATCGATTTTTTTTTAGGACAAAACAAACTTCATAAAATAAAAAATAAAAAAATAATAATAACGCTACCTATCTAACCCTATACAAATAAAAATAAAAAGTCGAAATGATTATGTTGTTTGTTGTTTGCAAGCTTGAAGAAGGGTCAACGACAGAGCTTAGAGACTGCGGAAGGTAGCCACAGAGATATTGGATAGTGGCAGATGGAGGAGAACGAGGCTCGATGTAGCTGTAGGTATGCGTGGAAGGGGTAGCGGAAAGAAGGGATGGGGCAGAGGAGGCACGCAGAGGCAGGGAATGAGGAAGGAGGAGCGAGCAGTGAGAGTGGAAAAGACAGGAGTGAGAGCGCGGATCAATGGAGGGTTTAGCTGCGTGAGGAGCTATGGGCAACTGCGAATAGAGTTTGAAGGAAATACGCAAGCTTTGCAGCTAGCATATGGGCAGGGGGAGAGATGTGCAGGTTATGAGGGCCAAGGGGAAGAAAAACAAATCGCAGGTTTGGCAACTCAACGAGGCTGAGGGATGGACGTGAGTGTTTGCAGGTGGAGCTATAGTGTATGAAGCAGTGTGGGGATTTTGGACGTTGGTGGATCGAAGGACAGTGTGTGAGGGAGTGACTGCGTGAGGAGCAGAGGAAGGAGCTGATCAAAAAACGCAGGGAAAGGGAGTAGCTGGGCAATGTTGAGGAGAATGGTTTGCTATGGTGAGGAATGGATGCGTGAGAGGCTTTAAAATGCAAATGGAAAATGCATATAACAAAGGGTAGTCTGAGAGGGTCCCTAAAAAAATTTCGAAATTTGAACACTGAACCCAAACAAATCTGCAAAAATGGTAACCCAGAAACCCCTTTTAATATAAACATTTTTCCCAAAAATCTTAATTAAGATTTTAAATCCTTCTGCTTCAGATTTGCTTGATAAAACCCTCACAAAATTTTCTAGATCTGAAAATAAATAAATTCCCTGCAAAAAAAGATGCTGATGAAAACCAGAAATCCAGATCTTACCCTCCAGGGCCTAGATCTGGACTCTGCACAACTTTCAGTTTCAGATCTGTAGCTGCAATACAACAAAAAATACCCAAACGATATACACAATGACCCAAAAAACACTAAAACCCTGAAAACCAAAGTCAGAAAACTGATCTATGTACGTAAATGGCAGATCTATCAAATCTAGGGAGTGTGAGTCCGACTCCGCTCCTAGATCTGATGATCTGAGGCTCCCAACAGCGAGATCTAACGATTTAGCACCAAAAAAAATAAATAAGTTTTTTGAATTTTTAAAGGAGGTACTGAGCTCAAAACCCTCATGCATCACCATAAAAATATCTTATGATAAGCTCGTGATCAAATTCAAACTGGGCTCTTCAGAAAACCCAGATCGGGAGTTAGCTGTTTCAGCTGAGAACTTCCCTGAACGCCCGATGATCTAATAATCAAGGATTTTCCTGCAAAACTCAATTCAGCCGTCAACATAGAGCGAGAAAACAATAATAAAATTCATATCTAATAGAAATACCTACTATTACATTCAAAACTTAAATTATCATTCAAACCCAAGCGACTGAGGAAGATACCTGTACTCAAATCACTTTTCAGAAGCTATTATTAATGGCAAAAAAGAAATTACGCACGAAAATAATACATCTTACAACATTTCCATGAAGAGTAACACCAGCAGAAATTAACCCCAAAGTCATTCTTTATTGCTCATAAAAAAGATTACAAGAGAAAGCTTTTCGCTTAGTACAAGATCAAAAGATCGGATGCTCCTGACTGACAAAATGACCTCCTATTTAAATATAAATCCTCGAACGGCTAGTTCGATTGATCCTTGTCAAAATGATCTCAACCGTTGATGAGGATCAAAATTTCTTTTAATCTCATCTGTCGAAATTTTAAATATTGAGGAAATTTCGAATTTTTCAATTAAATGCATTTTAATAAACTCAAAAATTTAAATTTTGCATTTATTTCCTCAAAATTTTGACTTTGACTTAACCCTAGGGACCCAAGGCATAAAATTTAGCAAAATAATCAATTAACCTTAGTCCCTGGACTTGTTAAGATTTAATTTTTTTAAAGGATCCACGAATTTTACCTCTGGAAAATTTAAATTTACCTAGGACCTAGGACTTATGAGGGGATAAATTATTTTTCTAACCCTCAAGACACTTTACATCATGATTTTTACATCTCAAGTGAGAAAACCCATTTGCAAAAGACCCTCACAGGCTACCCAGTTCTGCGACACAAACATAATCTAGCAGATCAAGCAATTTGTAATAAAATAACCTAACCAAATAGTTAGGAATATTCCCAAATCACTTTTACATAGACTCGATCTAGAACACTAGGACTCCCCTAAGATTCTAGTGCAAAATCCATTCTGGCTTTGGGGTAGGCTGAAGGAAAACTCTGCCGACCATCCGAGAATGAATTGGTGAGACAAAAAAACCTCCCGAAATGTAGATCGTTACTAGAACACTAGGTTTACCCTAGGTGATTACATACACAACACGGATCTGCTGAGATTATTTACATTATACACATGGAGACTGGGTTTACATTATAAGATGATCCTCAGGCTGACAATGATAGCTAGATGGTAGGAATACATCGATCAAGCGCTATCCCTTTTGCGAAAAAGGGGGTGTACTGCTATGGGTCATTGACACATAGTGGTCAACACAGCCTATTTGGGATCAACCTATCTGGTTCCCAACTCCAAAAAACTTCAAAATTGAGGTTTTTTGGCCCCCATGCCCAAAACTCTAAGAACAATTGCTCAAATTTATTGCTCTGTCCATGGCTCTTTGTATTTCTTACTTTGTCTTGGCGTCATCCCCCAAAAGACCAATTTTCAATTCCCCTTCTAATCTACTCCTCTCCTTGAATCCTCAAGGTTCCTTCCTTGTCCCATAATCTCTTCATTGCCTTAAATAGAATATTGTCCAAAATTTTGTAGGCGTTCACCGCCTTCTGACAAGATGGGTTAATAGATTTGGGGCACTGCCTTCATTTAACGACCAAGACTCTATTTATAATCCTATATGAATTGTATTTCATAATTAATTCATTTAAATTTTATTTCTTTTAGATTGTAAAATATCTATATTATGATTTCTTTTAGTTAATATAATATTTATATTATAATTCTTTTAATATATATATATATATATATATATATATATATATATATGCATTATAATCTCCCTTTTGTACGATATAATTATATTTCCTTTTATACTTTGTGTAACCCATTATATTTACTTTTATTTCGTTTAATATATTCTAGCTATATATTATGATGGCGATATAGACATTAAGTACCCTACTTAATATATTCATTATATCTGGTGAGTTAAGTATTTACTTAGTACTTTAATAATTGATTCATTATACTTGGACACAATTTTTTTATTATAATTAGTTAGGATGTATACTAGTGTAGTACATGCGATGCATGCATATGTAGCTATCATATGCATGTTAATATTCCTATGTTATATGTAACTTGAGATGATCATTACAGTGGAAAGCATGAACTTCAAGTACTTATACACCCCCAACATCTTCTAGTATAACTTATTTACAATTTTACATAGAAATGAATTAAAAGTCATGCCCATCGGGAATTTTTAATTATTTAAAAAATCCTATAAAAATTTAGCCAATTTCAGTGGCGATTTAGATATGTCCTAGCACGTTAATATGCATTGAGTGGAAAAACTTAGTCAGTTATTCATCACTGAAAAGTGAGAATAATTAGCTAAGTGAAAAAAAACACTCTAGAGTGAACTCACTTGATGACTGGAACCTGGGTCCCAAGTCGCCTAACCTTGTTACAAAATTTCATCATGCTATCAATGTTTAATACAATTCTCGGCAGGGTTGGGAATTTGAGAATGTAGAGAAGGAGAGAGAAAAGGGGCACAGGTGCCTTGTTAACTTCTGGACTTCAGATTTTGCTTGGTACAACCTAGCAGATAACAAGGTGCAATCCTCTGGGTGCCATCAATAGTATCTCAATTAAAACCTTATATTTCACTTGGACTTTGACTAGAGAATCCATAGCCCCTAAGGCACTGGTCTATCATTCTTCTTTAACCTAAAAATCAAAATTTTCTTCATGTTTCCCTTTTTTGCTTTGTCTGCACCTAGGTTTTGATTGAGAAATTTTAAATCTAGGCTGGTAGATCTATGTTCTTTCCATGCCATATTATCTAGTAGATCTTGTTAATGCTGATTGGCCCTCTCATGGTATATTTTAAACTCAGCATCATGTTGTGATTGATCTTGGTTGACTGTTTTATTTCATTAATTGTAATCATAACATTGAACTAACTTCCAAAGCACATAAATTCACATGTATCACTGAACTTATTTCATTCGCTTATGCTAGCTGCTCTTCCTGAGTTTGACACTCATTTCTAGCAGTCATAGCTTGATTGATTTATTTCCAAGCTTGTTGATCACACCTCGATTATATTGACATTTTCCAACACTTTATTTACCATCCTTCATTTCATGCCTATAATAGACTGACAAATGCTCTGAAATGCTTTGATGCTCCATGCTAATACTCCACACTAGCTATCAATCTCAGTGAGACTGAGACTGATACTCCGAGCTAGCTATCAATATTCCATAGAGACTGAGATTGATAGCTAGCGTGGACTATCTATGGTGGTTTTTGGTTTTGTTGGGTTGTGACTAGTACTGTCCCATTCAGTAGAGTTTATTTGTAGTATGGAGTGTTGCTGTCCAAACTTGTTAGAACTTTGGTCTTCCTACAACTTTGATAACAAGGACATAGGATTTTGTTGGCGACTAGAATAGGGTTTTCACCTGTAGAACTTCTAATATCTCAGACTTTCATGTGTGATTGATCTTGTTCTTGACAGGGCTTGAGTGAATAGGCCTTGGATGATCTTGTGTCCAATTCACTTTCTATCTTTTCCTGTTCTTTGACTCCATAGAAGGCATTGGTTATTGATTAAACTTTTTTGATTTTGGCATTTTAAATGAATTTTTATCTCAAGAAACAAACACTTTGCAACTTAGGCATATTAGATTATGCAGATAGGTCATTTTTCAGTCTGTTTTAGGCACATTACATCAACCATTATATTGCTGTAATTTTCGTTTTGTTGCAGAAACAGAGACCTATTTCTTGGTTTCCAAGCACTGAAGTCCTAGGAAAAATCATTAAAAATACAAACACACTCAAAAACAAATTACAATAAAAGCCTTTAAATTCCGAAAAACAATCATAATTAGTTACTGTATTTTTCAATTTCACATTTAGAAAAGCATATTTTTATCATTATAATTTCTTTGGGTTGTATGCCCAATTTTATATTAACTTTTTGCATCAGTTTTTATGCCATTTTCAACCTCAAAACATAAATTAAAGCGTGCTGTAAATTCTGTTTTGTTACTTTTTTGGCTCATTTTTCGAAGCATAATTGCATTAGATTTTGTTTTCTCAGCGATATGTAAAGGTTGCATCACTTTCTGTGCATTTTTTCGGTTCTTAAATCATTTATTATTTGCTGTCTTTGGCATCTTTTGTTCAAATTTTTTAGGGCAATGAGCCGTGATTTTGATTTAAGTTCACTAAATGGTTATTACATCATAGTTCAACTCCTAAATTCATCCAAGGATCCCCCATGATTAGCAAGCACTAACCCGAAGTGCAGGGAAAGAGTATGTGGTGACAGTGTACTATTTCCAGTTATCTTATAAATGGACAGTTTCAAGTGATAACATGCGTATAATTTCAATTTTTTCCATATGTGACCATGAACTTCATCGCCAAGGCTGGGTATACAAAAAGGCTTGTTGTCTATGTCGTTAATGTTGATAAGTTTATGGGCAATGCCCGAGTCTGAGCACTGTCGTGATATTTTTCTTCATGTATCCTTTCACTTTCAAGATATGCGATTGCTCAAGACCAGTTATAGCAACCAATGATATTTTAGGTATCTGTCTATCTTCTGATTCAGAGTTGACATCACCACTAATCATCCTTTCATCTGTTTCATCTAAGCCTTCAATGGAAATTCCTGATTCAGCTTCTTTCTGCGCCTCACAATTATATAGTTTCTTCGTATTGCATTTCCGTCTGAGAATCCATTTTCACTCCATCTATTACATTAATTTTTCATTTTCCTTATTCTTTCTGAATTTTGTTGCTTAGTGTTTTCATGTGGATGAGGTGGTATATAGTAATATACCTGGGTTTTTCTTCGTCTGCTGAGTGCATAGCTCAAACATTTATTCTCATAAGCTCTTTTGTCAGGTGCATAATAGGATTGGCATATATTCACAATCTTCTTTTCTCCCAATTTTGCCTTCGAGTCTTGCTTTGCTGATGGATTTAAGGTTATGCATCTTGGTTTCATTTTTATATAACCATTCAGTCAGGTGACATAAGTTCAAATTAGTTGTTTTTGGGTTAGTCTTGGCATTTGTGTTGCTAGTATTTCTTATTTACGTGTGTAGTTCCACATTCCTTTTTGTTGAAAATGGGTAAATTTCCAAAACACCTCCTTTCCTTCATGTTTTGGAATCCCCACGAGAATCTGTCTTTAATGTGTCACAACTTACAGTTACATTGGTCAAGTAGGTTTTCCACCAAATGTACCAATAATAAGTAGGCCTTGAGTCTTCCGCAACTCAAGATACTCATGCCTCACCCATCAAATTTTGACATTTCAATTTTTACTATGTGATTATGGAATGGTTTGAAACTTTGACCAAAGATATTTTTCAAATCTCATCGTGTAGTACCTACTTTATCTTCAAATTTCTATTTAATTATATAAGGAATATTTTTTTTTTTAAATATTACAGTAAAAATATTAAATTTTTTATGAGAAGCTTCACCTCAGATTCTTGAATCTCAAGCTAGAAATGTGTCATTACTTTTCCTTAATTGAATAGCAGGGACGACTGAATTGAAACACATCAAATTAATTGCGATTTAATATTCATGTATATGCACACATTGTGAGCCCACTGCACACTGCGTTCTCAAACACTAGATATTTAGATAGTAATTTGATTAAATGGCCTAGACAAAAAGGGCTTATACATTGTGGAATAGTTTGTATTGTGAGCTAGAGTCCAAGTATCAAAACGTGAAGCGAATTCCAAATTTACAAAGGGTTTAATAGTTATTTTGAGATGTAGAGATGGTACCTTTGTTTCTAAAGGACTCAGAAAATTTGGGGCTTTTCAAGGAATAGGACACAAATTAGGAAAATGCAAGTTTTAAACATACTATGGTAGGGAGGCATGGCTAAGCCTGTTGGGATGGATAAAATTTGTGTTTTCTCAATTGAAAATATATTGTTGATAAGTTCATAGATTGTTATTATATACAAGCATTTTGAAGGAAAATTACATTAGTCTTACAGCTTATGATACAGAGCAATTGTCACTTTTGAAAAATGGAAAACACGGGAGCTTGCTCTCAAGTAGTTCTTAGTGAAGCCTTAGGAAAGTTCTCAAGGATTGTTTGTAGTGTGTCATAGCATGGGAGGGCCTTTATTATGATGGTCACAATTCTTATATGTGTGTTTTCGTAGTAGCTAGCGGCTGAGTAATAGCGTCGGACACATTGATTGAATCACCAATTATATTGATCTTAGATTCTTGCCCTGCATTGGAATTGAGATTGATATCCCTAATTTCATTGAGCTGATGATGGTTCGAGCAAAAGAGAGAGTAGGGAGCAACATTATGGCATATTACAAAGGCAACAGCTAGTTAGCCCAGGCCCATATAGATGCATCGTCATTGATGAATCCTTGTTAGTTTGTTCTTTTCACAAACATGGCACACATTTCAAGTTGGAATGTTCTTATTAGCTACAGCATGTGATTTAACATGCCTTTGGTTTAGATCTTGAGCTGGTGAGACTCTTAGTTCAAACCTCCATTTGTTAGAGATGATAAGATCTGCGCTCAAAAATATCTCTACTCTCATTTGGGAGGACCCATAGTTTGAGGAATATGAAGTGACTGGCAAAACTCACGGTGTAGAGCTTATTAGCTTGATTTGCCAAATTGGAGGACATACATGTGTGCATGCAAAGAAGGCAAGTGCACTGGGCACTGGTGCATAGATATCATATGTTGAAGGTTATGTGCGTATTGATTGAGGTGCATTCGAGCATAGTGGCATTAAATTAATATATCGAAATGAACAGTTCTTTTATGGAATAGTTGTTGAAGCTATGCATAATTTGACTATGATGATTGCATGTCTCAGAAAGGGTTTACCTTCATGTTAACTGCAACCTGTTTGGTGAGACTTGATGTTTGGATATCAATTCAAATTCAAGGCGAAAAGCTTCGTTGAAAGGGATTGTGTCTTTTGAACATATATTTGGCACAATTAAGTCATGCATGATTTAATTTTACTTTGTTGGTACTTTCTCTAAATTCTTGGAAGCTGACAAATATGTTCCTTGAAAAACTTGTGAACTTTTATGGGATGAATAGTTTGGGAAGTTTGAATATATGGTAAACGAAGCAAAAGTGAACAACACTAAAAACGGGATATTCTGAGAAAGAGTTTTAAAATTTGAGCTATTGAAAGAATTGATGTCAATAAAGGGAGTGCCTATACTAATTTAAAAAGCATTCAAATGTCATTTTTTTTATGGTTTCAATTGTCTATTAAATAAGACCAATGGATCAATGCGATCTTGTTTTGCAGTCCAGTTGAAATGCATGACGGTATTTTAGCTCAAGGGCTCATTCAAGTAAGCAATTTTCTATTGTTTTGAGTTGACATTGTCCAAGGTTTTCTCGTTGTTGAACTAATAGGATGCAGAGTAGAGGAAGATTATATAAGTGTTTGTTTATTATTCATGCCAACACATTTATGATTTACTGAATAGTTTGCAGAAGAGTATGCAAAGAAAGGTTTGGTTAACTTGAAAAAAGTTTTTACACCTGGAACTTTATGTGTACCCAAAACACAAAACGAATTGAAGGAAGCTGAGTCCATTCACAAGGTTTGTTTCATTTGTCTTGTTGATTAATGGTCCTTTTTGTGTGACGTATATGCATCTCACTATATGAGTTTGTTGTTAAAGGTTCTAGGTCTCTATATTTGGTTGAGCTTCCGCTTGGAGGAAAGTTTTCCAAATCGAGAATTGGCATATTCACAGAAAGCACTTTGTGGCATGTATGTTAGCAACTTCTTTTTTTTCAATCCTTGCATTTCCCCTTGATTGAGTTCAACATGTTTTAATAAGTCAGATACTTTTTTTTGTCATCTAATTGGAGGTAAATTCCAGGCTGATCGAAGAGTACTTGGAAAGATTGGGATACCGAAAGCCCGATATAAAGAGAGGCATTCAAGAGTCAAACATTTCTCTCAAGGGAATAGAGGCTTTCTAAAGGGAGCCCGATTTGTGGTTTTGTACAGGTTTTCATTTATTATATTATATAAATTATGTTTCTCTTTCTTAGCACGGGTCTGTTCTTTAAATTATGAATGATTCTTCACTACTAGTCTTGGCTGATTTAAATTATTTGCTCCTTTGTTTTGCTTTGAATTCTGTTTTTTCTGTCTCTTATTTATTCATCATACAAGTGATTTCCCCAATACCAAGCTATCAGCCAAGTTAGGTTCTTTGATGATTTTTTTTTTATTTGGAAAGATTCATGTTCATAAAGAATTATTTAAAAAAAGACTGACCGGCACAATTACGAGGAAAAATATGGTTGGAGAATCATTATTTAAAGAAAAATTGGGATGTAGTGTCTCAAATGTTTTTGAATAATTCAAGAATAGTTGGTAAGTTTTAGTGTTTTTGACTTTCATTCAAAATTAGCATTTTACATTAGTTTACATATGCATAATTCCATTTCTGTACATATGACAGTTAATTCAGGAATAGTTGGTAAGTTTTAGTGTTTTTGACTTTTATTCAAAATTAGTATTTTACATTAGTTTACAAATGCATAATTCCATTTGTGTACATACGACGGTTGCTGGGTTTACTCAAGTTCCCTTTACAAGTCTTCCCATCCCATGATGTTTTAAAAAGAAAATGGTTTTTTTGAAATGACTTAATGCAAAGGTATTTTTGATTAATACATTATTTAGAAGATTACAGAAAATCATGTATTTAATTGCACAAGAGGCATTCTACAATTCCATATAGAGTAGATGTGTAGGTGTAATGTAAGAAAGTTTGTCAACATTTTTACATATTGGCTCAATATTTTGAATTTATATTAATATGTTCAATTTATAAAAAGTAAAAGATTTGTAAATATTACTCAATTAAATAATGATAAAATGTTAAAACTAATATAGAACCTAGTATGGGCAAGATGTTAAATTGTTAAAAGTAATAAAAACAGTAAAATTCAATTTTTTATGTTGTAATTTTGTTTTTATTCAAAAATAAATAAATTCACAATATACATATCACATTAAAATATATAACATATAAATAATAGTTATAACTTAAGATCCATTTTCCTTATAAATTAAAATAATGATTATCTAACCATATGTAAATTTAATTAACAAGCACATAAAATTATTTATACTTACAATAAACTTAATATATATATATATATATATATATATATATATATATAATTGAAAATAGTCTTTGTTAAAATACCATGGGCCAATACCATAGCTCACCAATACCACATGCCCAAAAATCATCTTTCATGTCACAATCAATATTTTATAATTACTTTCAAAATATATCTAAATCCTCTGTCACATTAAATTATATATGATATATATAATAACTATGAATTAAGATCCATTTCATCATATAAATTAAAATAATAATTTTGTAACCATGTTTAACTTTCATTAATAAACACATAAAAAATTTACAATCATGGATTTTATTGACTTGTAAATAGGATTTGTTATAATACCGCGGGCTAATACCATGGCTCATCAATACCATATGCCCAAAAATCATCTCTCATTTCTCAATCAAAATATATTATATATATTTTTTAATTTATTTTTATTGCATTTTTGCATGAAGAGGCACTCTGAAAAGATGTTGTAATGTTTTGTTATTTCGGCTAAGCGAAATTACTCAATTTTTTTGTTAATGATAAAATTAATTATAACTTGTAATTATTAATAGTTAAACCATCTTAGATCCATCTTAACTATGGATCTAAAAATCGAGGTGCAAACATTTCTTCAAGTTTTGCACTCAAAAAAGGTTTTCACCTTGGGAGATTTGATTAGAGCCAGAGTTAAGATGGATCTAGGCTGGTAAATAACTTCATTAGAGGATTAATTAATCACAAACAAGAAAGTTGACTATGGTTCTCTCAAATATATTTAATTCTAGTTCTTTCCCTTAGGCATCAACACATAGTTCAATGTTTGTTATGGTTTCCACCTATTATGAATATATTGTTTCAAGACATTGATATGAGGATGAAGTGAAACATATTAATAAAGAAAAGTAAAACCATTTCCTTTTCCTCTAGTTAAGGTACTCAATACCTACCATCACGATGGGAAAAATGATCCTTGAATAAATACATCCTTCCAAAACCAGAAACAATAAAGAGTGAATTCATATCCATGTTAGGCATCGAGTCGACAAGTGTGCCTCTATCTTAATAGAAACATTTTAAATCTTTACGTCATATTTAACATTGAGTGCTTGTTACTCATTCCAAGAATTGTTAAGGCAATCTTGGCTATCGATTAATCCCAAAGTTATCTGTCAATCACCTTTTTTTAGCTTGGGATCTTCTAAGATTGGGAATGGGAGGGTTATAAGGAGGTGGAATCTTCTAACATCAGGGTTGGGAGGACTAGGAAGAGGTGGCTTAATTCATTAACCATTTGAAAACTTTGTTTGTTGACCATTTTAACCAAAGAGAGAAAAAAAAAAAAGAAGATCCTCCAAAAACTTATGACTTTTTTATGCAAAAATGCTACAATAGAGTCATCAAAGAAATAATACTTTTGTTCAATGTTGTATGCTAGTTCTTTCTCCTGATGAGAATAGATACTAAGCATGACAATTACAAATGGGCCTTAAAAATAGAAGACACATTGATATGTATTTTGCTGTGGATATTCCATTGGAAAAATTTTTGTTGTAATGGATCTTACAATATTTTGAAATATTTTATTATGTGACTTATCATCTTAGATTTTCAATTATATATTACTATCGTAGCACTCAAAATTATGTAAATAATTGAGCCCAAAATGAAAGGAAAAACAAATGAATGCACCATCCACATAAATGAACACAAGACATGACCTAGGAATTCAATAATGGAGAAAATGCAATAGAAGGTGAGGTGAGGTCTATACTATTCTTCTTTTTCTTGGTTAAGAAATGCAAGTACAAAGAAAGGGGCACTCTCTATGGAATTGGCATAGACATTGTTGCATGAATGGTTGTTGAAGAATCTTTTACTTTTGTTATGCTCCACAATCCTACTCCTAGTTGTTCTATTCAAGTATGGAACATTGACAATGCCAAAAGAAAGAAATCCCTTACTCTTCTTAATGGCCCAATATTTAATATTAGTTTGTTCAATGTTTAGTGTTAAGGTTATGGACCATATAGAATGTTTTTGAAAGTCCACACATGACTAGTCTTTCGTGTGTGTGTGATGGGGGTTAATGTGGCATTCACTCAGTACCATGGTGTTCAATAAGGTAGTTAACTTGTGGGAAACATAACTTCCACATAGAAACTTTGGTTGAGTTGATTTTTGCACCATTGGAAATATTATAGCATGTAGACGAGCATTGAGGTTAAGAGCTAAGCTCATAAATTATTTACCCCAAAAGTATTCTTTGATGCATTAGTCATGCTCTAAATGTTCGTTTACCCAAATCACTAAGTTGGGACTTGCCCCTAAAATGGGCATTTCAAGCCAATTATTCCACTGAAAAAATACCAATATTAATGAAAAATCATATAACGATCCATTTTAAATGACACACATCAAAATTAACACAAGTTTCCTCTCATAGGTGTTACCTCAAAAACATTGTCAATGGAAATGTTTTTGCTAATTGGAAATGTAGAAACCACTTGCACGTAATGGTAATCTTACTCCATTTATAGATTGCTCAAGCTTTAAAATTTATTCACCCATTTAGGTAGGTTAACCCTGACACAAACTTTACCCACACAAGACTAGTGAGATTAATTCAATAATAAATAAACCACAACATTTAAAAACTATGCATTAGAAATTTGAAACATGTCTAAGTGAGTATACTACATTAGATAATACAACTTTAACATTAAAATGCAATCATCATAAATGCATGGTTAGACTATGAAGTGTTAGCACTATCCTCACACATAGACCTCCAAGTTCTCTTTATGTGTCCTGCTTTGGTCTTGTTAAAGTCTTTGTTAGGGTGTTTGAAACGTTGTTCTCATTTGGGAAACAAGCAACATGTACCCCTTTTCCAAACACATCCCTTCAAAATTGTTGCTTAGTGTCAATGTCTTCTAAACTCTCATGGAGCACATGATTAGTAACAAGCTTTAGTAAGATTGATGTTTACACTAAATCAAAGCAAAGTAGTTTTCTAAGGCTCTCCATTGATTTTGTAATTTCCTCAACCATAACACCTCACAACTAGTTGTGGTTATTGCAATGTACGTGGCCAATGTAGGATGAAGAGCCACACATGATTGCCTCTTATTGCACCACGAGAAAATGTTTGATCCCTAAGATGAAGGAACACGTGGGAGTTCATTTGTTGTTCACATCAATATCCCAATCCAATATGTATATTCATTTAGTTACAAGTGGAATTCCTTGGTATATTCAAGTCCATTCATTAAAGAGCCCTTGAGATGTAAATGTAGTGTCTTTCCTTTGATAAGATGTAAACATATTTTTATGGGAAGCTAGAAACACATGACTACATCCTAAGAAGCCAAAAATTTCACACTAGTTAACACTTAAAACCTTTAAGTTTAAAGGTAACTAAGAAGGGGACATTGTCACCTATTTACACACCTTATGCACTTTTGTTTGGTGCTTGAACTCCATAAGGGGAATCCCTATGCATTTGGGAGATAAAATATAATCTTGGGAAACAAAATACTTTTATAAACTACACAATAACTTGACATTCAGTAAAAAATAGAGGCTAAATCTATGTAAAGAAATTTGAACAAGAAGTTAAAATATTGATATGTTGTTAATTAATTAGTTTAACCTTTGAATCTATTCAAATATACATCAAATTCACCTTGATATACCTTGAAAACGCAAGAGCAATTGCGCATTTTCATGGGCCTTCCTTTGAGGTTATGCACCTTGTTCTATCTTTCTTGAACAACACTCACCATCCAAGGAAGAATAGAGGAGCAAAGGGAGTATGCTTGGCTTGATGAAGGCTTTTCCTAAGGGCACATTACACCATGAGACTCCATTTGGATCACAAATATGGAATATGCAAGTAAAATCAAACCCTAGAAAATGAACGCCCAATATTGCAAGAGGTCCAAAACATGACACGTGGAAGGGAGAGAGGCAAAAGGAGTAAACTCCGTGGAGGAGACTTAGAGCATGATAAGTGGCAAGGAAAGGAGCTAAGAGGAATTCCTTGGTTCAAATGGTGCAATGTGACACTAACAAGTGTTTCTACATTCAAAGGAGGTACCTTGGGGATAATACACATTATTTAGAGTGTATTCTACATATTTGGAGAAACGTTTCACCTTTGAGGTATTTTGGGGCATCACACTTTCTTTGTGGCGTGCTCTATATATTTGGATGAGAACCCTTTGCATGAGGAGATACTATGTGGTATCATTGACATGGTCTAAGTCATTGAATAAAGCATAAAGATGACAGGATGCAAGTGGATCTATGCAAAGGTGAAAGAGGTGTCATGTAACATATGTGCCTAGGATGGTGCACCATAGGTAGGACATTTTTCATAGATTAAATTATCATTTTCTCTTGTTTAAACCTTAAAAAAACCAATCTCTTATGTTGTATGGTGACTTGTCCCCAACCCCCAAAAAAAATCCATAACCCAGCATTCTAGTATCTTAGGGATGATGTCCTTGGGGACTCAAGGATTTGATGGCCATCCCCAAGATGTTCCAATAGATTTTAGGAACATTTTTATACATATTTTGGGCACATATCTTCAGTTTTGACAATGGACATTGGCGACTAGACAATATCAACATTTTCCCCATCTATTTTTTCATTTTATATTGAATTTGGGGATTTAACTATTGTCTTTTTAGTGACGACATTACAATAAGCAAAACTTCCATGCTAAAAAATAGGAAACATCTCAAAGGGTTGATCATTATGGTTGTTTTTTTTTGTTCTTCTCATTTTAAGGGTTATCTCAACTTTTATATATTGTACATGTATGTTTAGGGGTTATTCAAGTCCGTTCTTTCCACTATCCCAATCTCAAGCATCGTGAAAATAATTAAATAGTAGTGACTTGGATTGGTTACTAGATATTTAAATAAATTCTTAATCAATGACCTTCTCATTGTGTGTGTGTGTGTGTGTGTGTGCATATATATACAGTTGCATAACCTATTATGAAGGCAATGTCTTAATAATCATTAACAAGAAATGTGAGGAATAAAACTTGCTATAGAGTTTATTATTATCTCATAGACCCTTCACGATCTTGATTGCCAATTGCAAATAATTACGCGTAAATCTCCTAGAGCTAAATTGTATTGCACTCATGTCTAGGGGTAATAAATCCCTACCCCCATTTCTCTCCTAATCCAAAAAGTAATGCAATCTGGCTAAACTCTAGTTTGTGATGTTTGCAAAGGAATTATATAATAAGTGACTTAACAAGTGGGTGAAGAACACATATGTTACATGTGGGAATTGAAATGGAGTGAGAAGGGAGATATTTATCTAAACCTAGTTGAAATGTTGAGTTTGTCTACATATTAAGTTGACAACATTTAGATCCCTCTCACTAACAATTGAAATGTGTTGGGAAGCATGGTTATTATTAATAATAATAATATGATATGTTCATTTTGATTTCCTGTCTATTAACAAATTATTTAAAGAGAGAGTTAACAAGTGGGCAAAGATCATTTTTGTCACATTTTCAATCCCCTAGATGTTCCAATAGATTTTAGGGATGTTTTGTACCTATTTCAAGTGCACTTTGGGCATGTTTTGAGAACTTGCAAGAAAATTTCAAGGATATTTTGGGCATGTATCTTTAATTTTGATAATGGAAATTGATGATTAGATAATATGAACATTTTTTGTCTTTTTAATGATGACCTTACAATAAACAAAACCTTCATGCTAAAAACTAGGAAATACAATATCTCAAACGGTTTATCATTGTGGTTATTTTTTTGTTTTGTCATTTAAAGGGTCATCTTAACTCTTAGATATCGTACATGGGTGTTTAGGTGTTATTTGTGTCTATTTTCTCCATTATCCCGACCTCAAACATCATGAAAATAATTAAATAGTAGTGTCTTGGATTATATATATATATATAGAGCGAGAAAGAGAGAGAGAGAGATTTCAACACAACTATATAAAACTACATAACCCATTGTGAAGGGAATGTCTTCATACTTAAATATCGTAAAGTTAAACTATATCGTGCTCATATCTAGGGGCTAATAAAGCAATGTCATTCGACACTTTTCTTAATTGCTTAAGCCTTTAAAGCACAAGTTTAATATTATAATACATACTATTTTATAGAATATACAATATATATTATACTTACAAGCAATTATATATAGAATATAGTATATACTAGTATCCCTTGAAAAGCTTGGGGGTGTTCTCTAGTCATCTCAAGGCCGCGCCCCCACCACCCCCCACCCCCCCCCCCCCACAATCCAAAAACTAACGCAACATAGCTAAACTCTAATTTGTGATGTTTGCTAAGAAATTATATAAAAAATGGATTAATAAGTGGGCTCATAAAAGATATGGTACAAGTGGGAAGTGAAATGTAGTGGGAAGGGACATATTTCTCTAAATGAAGGTGACATGTTGAGTTTGTCTGCTTATTAAGTTGAAACTATTTAGATGCCTCTTAATGAGAATTCAAACAAGATGAGAAACTTGGTTATTATTAATAACAATATTATGGCATATTCATTTTGATTTCATGTTTACTAATAAATTATTTAAAGAGTGAGTTAACACGTGGACAAAGATCACATTTGTCATGAGTATGAATTGAAATGGGGTAGGGAGGGCCACATTTCTCCTCCCCACCATTTTGACTGAACTTGATTGACATTTTCAATTTGTTTACTTCTTAACTCTAAACCATTTAATGTTAATTTTATTAAATGTTATTATTAAGTAAGCATTGAACCTTTTTTAGGTAGGGAAATTGACATGTTAAGTTTTTCTTTTCATTAAATTAATCCGTTGAAAATACTATAGGATATATAGGGGTATATATAGGGGTATGAGGCATAGAGAAGAGGTTGGCGTGTAGGGGGTAATATACAACCTTAGAAGAACATCTATAATTAAATTTTCTTGGAGCCTTGGCCTTACATCCAACAATTCAATAGAGGTGCACAAATTATATGAAGGTATTTCCAAAGCAAAGAATATACAAAGATTAAAAATAATTAGTTACTTGCTTATAATCATTAGGCATTTGATTAAAAGGGCTCCAACATGTTGGATGTTAGGATTGCATCAACTTTATCTAGGATCTAACACTCAACTTCATCTTCCTCCTCTCATTTAAGCTATTATCATGTGCTATAAAACAATAATGAGGAAGTATGTATATCAGTGAATCAAGCAACTAAAAGAAAAAATGGGACCCTAGAAATCAACCATGAAGTCACCTTAGAAATCATACCTTAAAGTATTGTAATGCAATGCTCCACCTTGAAGCACCTCAAAACACCACTACAAGCCATGGTTATGGAGCTCCAATGGATTCATAAAGAACTTAGCAAGTTATAGGAAGCAACCCATACAATAGATTTGATGAGAGTTTTGGGACATAAACAACAACAACAAAAATGTGTAGGGTGAATCTTTTCACACAATTTATGTCAAATTTTGTCTTAAGTATTTAAAAATGTTAAGATTTTAAGTGTATTTTACAAGTTTCACTTATCCAGATAATATTTATATAACACATCGAAAGAGCTCTTAGGATTTAGATGTAATCATGGACAGGTTATAGTTTCTTCCTTCTACTCAGTTGTTCAGTTACATTTTATTTGTACTTTATTTGCAATTTTTTTTACTCATTTTATAATGCAAGATCCTTGAATTCTAATCCTTGAGGGTTAGCTCAATTGGTCAAGTCCCTATCATTAAAGCACCATTGCTATTGAAAGGTCACAAGTTCAATTCTTTCTACACTCTTGGGGTCAGGATTTGTGGCTGAGCTGACTAGAAGTGATCCCTTTGGGTAGATCAACCTAGTACAAATATTCCTTGGACATAACCTTGGATTTTAAATTTTTAACAATTTTGATTATTTAAAGATATTCATATTTGCATTGGAACAATATTTTTATCTAAATTCCATATTTATAATTTTTTTAATACTCAAATATATAATACCTTTCTTTTTATCTTTTTTATATAGTAGTTGTGTGTGTGAGAGAGAGAACATATTTATTATGTACGTGTCACATCTGAAAAGAAAACATGCTTGTACACATAATTATATACAACTCTCTCATCATGATGATGGTACATTTCCATCTAGTCTTCTATGACATGCTAGATTAGGTATGTTAATTATGACATTCTTAATTTACTAAAAAAGAACGGTGTTTTTAGTTTGTCTACTATTCCTATGAAATTGAAGCAATGTGATACTTGTAACCTTGGAAAGCACACCAAACAACTCTTTCATGGTTACACTTCCAAAGCAAGTAGAAAATTGAACAAATTCGTTCTAGTTTATGTGGCCCCGTGCATGTTCTACTTGCTAATAACAATAAATATATTGGGACCTTAATTGATGCTTAACCTAGAATGTGTTGGGTGTATTTGTTAAACAATATATTTCAACCTTTTGAAATGTTTAAAATTTTCATGTATAAATTCATATGAAGCACAATCACATATTGACTCTCTTTCTATTGATAGGGAAAGACAATATATGTGTAATGGTTTTGATAACTATCTTCACTAACATGAGATTCAACATCAAACCATAATTCCATACAACTCTCGACAAAATGGTGTAGCGGTGATTTTGAGCTCTTTGATATGATAAGAGCAACCAAAGGAGCTTTTTGGTGACAACTGGAGGCCACTTCTTGGTAGAAGTAACTCACTTTGTAGTAGGCTTTGAGAGACATTTTGGTCATGTAATAAAGCATTTGAGGCTGAGCATCATATTGTTCTTGTTTTCTTCTTGTCTCGATTTTTTAATATTTCGTTTGATATTGCGGTTTTGCTTAAATTCTGCATGCTTGAATTCATTATTACGCTGGTTTAAGTTTTATCATCAATGCTTGAACATTTTTACAAGGTCACTATAAAAGATCTCAAATTAAGTTCAAATCAAGCGGAAATAATGAAAAGGACTATCTTAGTTTGTTCCATGATTTTTTTTAAGAATGTAAACTTGATGTTTTGGGCCGATGTCATTCTATGTGCAGTATATGTGAAAAGAAGATGTCCATCTCATTATCCCATTAATAAAACTCCTTCTGAAATGTGGTATGGCTAAATTTCTTTCGTAAGGCATCTTAGGGTCTTTGGATCCACCTACTATGCCTTGATTCCCTATGAGCAAAGAAGCAAATTTGATTCAAGGAGTAAAAACTTGCACCTTTATGAGGTATTTAGATACCATTAATGCATATTTTCTTTACGATGTTGTAACAATAAGTTTATTCTTTTCAAAGATGTCATTTTTCGAAATCCTCTACAACTAACTATATGATTGTTTTCTTCTATTTTAAATTGCAATACTAATATCATCACAATTAACAAAAAAATGTAGAAGTTTTAAAAATTGTAGATACACATTTTGGGAGGCATAAATTAAGATATTACAGTGTTAGTTTAGTGTTAATCTATTTCCCAATCCAATAGAAGCACTTCCTCCTCGGCCGTGACTAAAGATTGTGTGGAAACTACAATCAAACCAAGGGTTCAATTCTATTACCATAATGAATGGGTGAATCCTTGATTGATTTGTTTGTGAAAGGAATTGGGGACCGTCCCCAAATTTGGTTGTGTCCCTTTAAAGTTGACAAACATAGAGTTTGATAGTTTAGATTAAGTATGATCACCTTCATTGAATTTTAAAAGTACATTTTGTTCTCTTATCTCATTCTCTTTTACCAAAATCATCCATTTAATTTGCAACACTTTTTTTTTAATATTGTATAGGTATCATGAAAAAACTATTCAAATGCATATGCAAAGGAAAATGTTTTGTTTCTCAAATCCAATAATTATTTGCTTTCATTTGGTCGGTAATAGTTGTAGACTAGGGCATTAGGGGAATTTTTAAGTAAACCATGGGCCTCAAAATGAAAATTTTACTAACAAAATCAACTTTAAAATAAACAATGAGATTTAATACGATGATGTCATCCCTAAATGTAAATACTTTTGGAGGGAAAAGAGGAATTGCTATTTTAATTGTATTTTTTACTTATCTCCTTATAGGTTTAGTCAAATTTCAAGTGTGGGCACTTGTTGGATGTGAAATCCATTTTTGCATCCAACAAGTGCCCATAGTTGAAATTTGATAAAACCTATAAAGAGATAAATCGAAAATATAATTAAAAGAAGTAGGTTTCTTTCTTTTCCTTTAAAAAAATCATCTCTTAATTTATTGTTTTTAATATTATTTTACTATTTTCCTTGGGAGGTCCATTTTAGATCTCAAAATTCTCATGAATAATACTTTACCATTATTTACATCAGTTTAATTATCAATATAATTATATAAGCTCAAAATTTTAAAAAAATGTGTCTTATAATAAGAGATATCATTCAATTATTCCAAAACTTTTTTGGTTGCTCTATCATATTACAAAGATAATGAAACAAAAAATTGAAATAAGAGATATCACTCAATTATTCCAAAACTTTTTTTTTTTGTTGTTCTGTCATATTAGAAAGATAGTGAAACAAAAAATTGAAAATACTCTAGATTAAAAGTAAGATTGGGTTACATCAAAATTTGGATTAAAAGTATGATGTAAAATTGTTTTTCATTAGTAAAGTGTTTATACATTTTAACACCATATATTAGAGGGAGTTGTCATTGAATTTAACATGGTGTAAGATTATTAAAAAATAAAGATAAGTTGTTGCTAAAAAAATTGTTGTGTTTGAACTAGATATGTTACAAACTAGATATGTTACAATTTTCCTAATAAGAAAATAAAAATAAAATTTATATATATATATATATATATATATATATATATATAAAATAAACTCACATAATATCACACAAAGGTATATTAGGGATACAAGTTGAAGTTACATTGTCTTACTTTATAGGTGAAAATGATGAATATCATGTTATTCACTGCAATTATGTTTCAATGATTAATATGTATCAATGATTAATTTGTAGGTTTTTATATTTAAATTATGAAGGTATGCTAGGTCAACATATTTCATTTTTATTTTTATGTTTTGGTAGATTTTGGTTATCAAATGAGCTTTGTATTAATATTATTTGGATTTAGAAAGACTTGGTGATAAATTTGTTGGAAATTAAATTTGAAGAAGTCATTTTAACATTTAAAAATATTGTTTTTTAAATGAGTAATAAAATGTGTTTTTGTAAGCATGAAAGATTCTTTTAAAGGTTATATCATTCCACCAACAGGTGTTGCCACAATTGCTTGTAGGCTTCAGATCTTATCTCACCGATGAGCGAATCATCACCCATTGCCTGGAAAAGAAGGCCTCCATTATTGCAGAGATTGATTTATACAACCATGACCCCTGGGATTTGCTCGCGAAGGCTTGTTTCAGGAAGAAAGAATGGGATTTCTTTAGTCCAAGAGATCAAGAATATCCTAATAGAGCGTGGCCAAATAGAGTTGTCGAAGTTGGCTATTAGAAAGCCACAGGAATAGATATTACCCATTGTTAGTATGTTGGGAAACACATCACCCAAAAAAGTGGGCATGAAGATAATGTTGGTGTTTTGCAAAGGGAAACTTGTTAATGGCGTGATGACCAATTGTATCATTCATGAATTATGCCTCGTTGAAACCTTGGAAATCGAGAAGAAGGGATTTTGTGCTCGGATTTATCCCTCCCCCAAGCTGTAGTCAGTGATTCGTTTCTTCCAACATATTCAAATCTTGTGAAGACCCTCTTTGGAGGGCATCTAGGCCACGGGTAGTTGGGTTTAGATATCTGTGCTCAAAGGCTTGGCATGAGGCATTCTCAAATATCAAGGCCCCTCGCTTTGCAAGACCCTTTCTACTCTCAAGATGAGGTTTCTACCCTAGATCTAACAACTCTTACGATCATTCTGAAACTGATCTCAAGAGGCTCCCTTTGTATGCAAGTCAAAGCTACATATCTCATATTCTCACTTGCAGTTAAGATACAGGATTGGTTTAGAATCCCATATGGTAGTTTTCAGCTGTTGTTCAGTGGACAACAACTTCAGGATCATAAATATTTAATGGAGTATGACATAGTCAAGGATGCCATGATTTATATGGTATCAAGAGTAAGAGGTGGAGTCAAAGGTTGGGGTGCATCCTCCTCATCCCAACCCAAATCCTTTAAGGATGTCCTTAAACCACGAGCTCCACCTCCAAACCCTAAAGATCTCTCTAAACCAACATTTGTGGTGGAACAAACAACAAAAATCCCTTCTTATGAGGTAAAAAAATGTTTAGTTGAATTCTTGGCTTCAAATTATGAACAACATGGGATTATTTGTCATTTTAATGGATTTTGGCCCTCAACATCTAGTTTCCAGAGATGGGTTTAAACATAGTTACCGATCAAACTAGAACTTTACAAATTACCTGTTTTTATGACGTAGCAAAAAACTCATCCCATTTGAAAAGTTTGATTCAGAATAAACCTTTTTTTTGGAGCACATTATTGACACTTTAAATATTCTTATGTATCTAGTATGAATATATTTTTTTAAATGTTAGTGATTTTGAAAAGTGTTGATTCAACATCAACCATTTTTTTAGAGAGCTTATTTTTTACACTTTAGATTTTAAAATGTATTAAGTGTGAATATTTTTTCTTAAATGTTGGTGATTTTCATGTTGATTATCAAAAGCATCAACATTTTTTTTAAGGTATATTTTTGACACTTTAGGTATTCCTAAGTCCTAAGTATGCACAATTCTTTTTTAAATGTTGATTATTTAACCATTTTTCAAGTTGTCTTATTCATCTTCTTGTTTTTTGTCCTAAGATGTTTGTTTTTAAAGGGTTTTCCAAACATGTGTTTATCGTTTTTCTTTACAATGTTTTTTATAATGAAATTTTTAATTTTTTTTGCAAAGTTTAAAAAAATAATAACATTAATATTTTGAGGTTAAGATTTTTTATATATTTATATATCGTTAATTAATACTTCAATACACATAAAATAATTGTTAATAAAAAATAATAATTTTAAACACTCCACAAAATTACACATTTTACATATAGATATAATTAAAAAAAAATTACCTATTTTGAGGACTTTTTCATTAAAAATGACATTAAATAAAAAAACTTTTATGAAAAAATTGAATAAAAAAATTTGAAAAAATAACATAATTTATTACTTTTTTATGAATTTTATATTCAAAGATGATGGTTTTTTTTTCAAAAAAAAATAATTATAGGATTTTAAGTAAAAATAACCAAAAAAAAAAAACAAACATACAATTAAAAAAAAAATTGAAACATAAAAAATTATATATATATATATATAAAAAGAGAAGATTGAAAATAAAAAGCATTAGAAAAACATTAAAACCATTATTTAAAAAAAAAATCATAAAAAAAACACAAATTGAAAAAATAATAATTGAAAGAAAAAAACAATTAAAAAATCAATGCCCCTGGGGAATCAACTTTGCCTTGCCCAAGGCTCATGGGGCCTCGGGGTTGAGCAGGCAAGGATTGATTCCAGGAATCGACCCTCGCTCAAACGGGCCTGTGAGGCCTTGGGCGTGGACGTGTAGGGAGATGAAATCGGCCCCTAGGAGGGCCAGGTCGATTTATCTTGGCTCGCTGAGTGCCCGTGCAGCTGCGTTTTTATTTTTTAAAAAAATGTTTTAATTATTTCTTTTCAATGTTTTTTTAATTGTTTGTATTTTGTTTTTTCTCTTTTTTTTGTTTTTTTTTAATTATCTAATTATTTTATTTTTCTGATTAATTTTTTTTTATTAAATTATTTTCTGGAATTTTATATATATATATATATATATATATATATATATATATATATATATATATATATCTATTACATTTTTATGTTTGATTTTATTTTTGTCATTTTTATATATTTGATTTTTTTTGTCATGTTTTTTAATTTTTTTATTGCTAATATATATTTGTATTTACTTGTTATTATTTTTTTAATTTTTTTTTTTTAACTTTCATTTTTTTCAATGTTTTAATTTTTGTTTTTTTGTATTTTTCATTTGTATTTATTTATATATTTATTTATTATTTTGTTTTATTTTATTTTTTCGATAGAGTATGTGTTGATCACCGACTAGGAACCTGAACACATTATGTGTCAATTTGATAGTTGATTTTAAAGTTTTTGTTGTAATAGATCGAGTCTGCCTCCACAATATGGGAATTTCATGGTTGGTTTTTAAGTTTTCATTACAATGGGTCGAGTTGGCCTACACTATGTGTCAATTTGATGGTTGATTTTTAAATTTTTGTTCCATTATGTCAAGTTGCCTTAGGCTAAGATTTTAAAATCGTTGTACTTTAGCATTTATAAAAAAAAATACTCTTGGTATAATGACTCTTTTAAGTGTTCATTTTTAAAGTTTTTTTAATTATAATTTTTTTCCATAATTCCATGGTTGAAATATGTCGAAAACTTAAGGTTTTTTGTAATCATGGCCTTTGGTTTTAATTCCATGGTTGAAAATTTGTCAAATTTTAAGGTTTTTCTAAGTGATGATATTTTATCTTTAATGTTATGGTTGAAATCGTTATAAGAATTTTTTCCTTAACACCATGGTTGAAAATTGTTGGAATTTTAAGGCGTTTCATAGGTGTGATATTTTTTCTTTAATGTCATGCCTGAAAATTTTTGGAATTTTAAGGCTTTTCAAAAACATGATATTTTATCTTTAATGTCATCCCTAAAAATCGTTAGAATTTTAAGACTTTTTAGAGACATGATATTTTATTTTTATGCCATGTCTGAAAATCATTAGAATTTTAAGGGTTTTCGCAGTCATGATATTTTATCTTTAACATCAATATTAAAAAATGTTGAAAATTTACCCCCAAAAATAAATAAATAATAAAAAAAATAAGTTATTTAAACATCAACATTTTTCGTTTACAAGGTGTTTTTTTGCACAAAAAAAAATGGCTTTTACTTCCATTTTTTAAAAATGTTGAAAATTTACCCCGTATATATATATATATATATATATATATATATATATATATAAACACTTTTCATTTTCAGGTTGTTTTTCATTATTTTTTTGGGTTTTTTTTTGCTAGATTTCTCATTTTAAAGTAATAGTTCTCGTTTAATCAGTGAATTTGTTTTTACCAATACTGGTCTCAAAATATATATATATATATATCAACACCTTTCATTTTTAGGTTGTATTTTCATTATTTTTGGGGTTTTTTTTTTGCTAGATTTCTCATTTTGAATTAATAGTTTTTACCAACATTGGTCTCAAAATATTTACTCAAAATAATTCTTTGTAGTGTTCTTCAATGATTTTGAAAACAAATAAAATGGTCCCTAGTAACTATAATGTTGAATCACATATGCACAAACACATATCATCATATATTCCCCTTAATGTAAAATATTTTAAATATATGAAAACTTATATCTCATTTTTTATAATATTTATATTTAATAATCCAGAATTAAAATAAATCTAGATTAAAAGTAACATATATAACATGCATTTTATTTCATCTATTTGAATTTTGTACTTTGAAATCCCTGGATTACTAATAAATTATATTGAAGTTAAGAGTATTCAAGTTTCAAATGTCTTTATTAATCTCTTCTTTGCTAGGGACTATTGATTATTTTGTTAATTTTTTTTGTAACTTTAATCAAAATTTTCAGAAAATATTGAATATTTATATTTTTGCATAAATTCAAAAATGATTTTATAATTTTTCGAAATCTTATTTCTAATTTTCAATTGGTTGAGCAAACCTTGATGTGACATTATTCCCTTGGTGGAGGGTGTTTTATTTTTTGTATTTGTTAGTGCCTAACGAATAATTTTAAAATTAAAAAAGACTAATTTTGTGAGTGTTCATTCCGTAGATGAATGCTTTGACATTGACACTATTATTGCTCTGCCCAATGATGCAAAAAGTTACAAGGTTCTAAGTCCCTTACATAAGCGAGCGGTGCGGGAGAGGTAGCGGGTTGAACAAATATGTGAAGAAAGTTTTCATTATGCGAAATACGGAAGTGCAAGTGATCGTAAAGTCTAATAGCGATATCTAACTCGATAAAAACCTTCACACTCTCCACAATAAAAGCCACCTCCACCTAGCTTCCTCACTCTCCACAATAAAAGCCACCTCCACCTAGCTTCCTCCGTTTTCATGTGTGGGTCAGTAAGTCACTATGGATCTCCAATTGCCTATTCACTAACGCATGTTCTCTGCAGACCTTCTCCCCATGTTCCCTATTCTGTGTTCCCACCTGCATTCGATAGTGAAATTTGTTCTGATGCTGGGCAGTTACTACAGAAATAAGATGCAATATAATAAACTTCAACATACCATCGTCAGGAGTGCTCAGCACATTATATTATACTCTTTACCCTGAACTGTGTGCTTATGAAGATTCATCTATGCTTTTATAGAGCGCTCGAATGTTTCTAAATTCTTGGACAATGAACGTGTGTATGGCCATCAAAGTCAAAAGTTTAAATCATATGAAACTCGTTTTCTTTTAATCACAAAAAATGCTTGCACAACATGCAAATCTGAAATGTATAAGCATAATTCAAGTTGTGATTTCCACAATACCCACGCTTGTTGTGATGTGCTATGCTTTCGATTTAAAGGGGCAGAGGATCCAACTTGAAGATAAGAAAACTTGTACATTCGGTGAACTTTCTTGGCCAGATAGCGTAAGCAATTTCCCAGCCAAAAAGACCAAACTATACCTATTGGTCATAATGGCTCGAGATAGTTGTGCAAGGTGCGGTGGTGGTTTCCTAGTTTGCACAATGAAATCCAGCTTCACACTCCTCACATTGTTAACATGTTCGATCATGGACGAGATCCTGACGACGAAAATTGAACTTGTGGAGTTTCATTGTGTTATAATTGATTCTCGCCAAGATTATGGGCACACTATCTATGTTACCAGAAATGGGACGGTTGCCACCGTTCCCCATAAAAAAACGTGTAAGAAACGAGACCAGACGGAAACGCTGTTTCCTACAGTCGTTTTAGTTAATGGGTGCATATATTTTATGGGAAATATTTTATAGGTCGTAGCTCGCTCTTTTGCAGGTCGTTCTCAGCCCTATATTTTCATTATTTATTGTAGATTTCATGCATGTGTTCATTCAATAACGTAGACCTACGCTAAGTAAACAGAAAGTTGATCATTTTTGTACTATTGTCTTTTTTTTAGTTGATTTGTTTTCCTCTAACATGTATATTGTTAAAATTCATAGTTTAAACACTATTCTATATGTGGCTCAAGAAGTTCAAATTTAATTGCAAATTCTATTTATTGTTTATATATATATATATGATTTGGATTTTTTTTAAGGAAAAAATAATTAGCCGAAGGCTCAAAATGCATAAGAATGTATACACTTAATTGACTAAGAAGCATAAGAATGTATATATTTAATAGTCAATTTGCTAAGCATCAGTTTGGTATTCAAATTATTTAGTTTTTTAATAAAATTTGGGTTGGAAATTTAGTTGAAACTATATTGAAAATTGAAACTAACTCTGTGTTTTTCACTTTTATTTTCATTTTCTCTCCTCGTTTATTGAGTGGGAAACCTCCAAACCCCGTTTCTCGTACTGTTGTCGTTTCTGGTTTCTTTTCGGTTTCTCGTTTCTGGTAACATAGCACACTATGAAGAAATGATATTTATCTGATAGAAGAATAATCAACAACAGAGGGTTCTAGGTTATCAATATGTTGAATCATACAATACTGAAATCATTACCAGACCGTTAAAGTAGGAAGAAGTATTTTTTGATGCAGAACGAAATATGTAGCACAATGAATGTCACTGTAGGAAATAGCCTAATTACTGTAATATTAGGAGGTGTGAGAATTGAAGGCATTGGAAGTTTGATGTTATATGTTGAATTGAGTGTAGATTTTTCTGATTTCGCTCTAGTTTCCTTTCTTAACACTAATATTGCTAATCTTGTCCATGGTCGCAGAGAAAACTTGCAAGAAATGAGTTTTTCAATTAGCAAAGTATTAGACCAGATATTTTGTACGTGGGTTTGAAAAGAGAGCTTGGTTGGTACTGAGAAGCCCCATATGCATGCCTTGAATTCCCTTTCCCGGGAAGCGTTCAACTCGTTCTTTTGTCAGAATTAGGTGTGATTATCGTTTATGCCATTTTCGGTCCACCTTTCCACGCGTAAGTTTTTAACCCACCGGAAGAGGACAAAAATGCAACTAAAATGAATATATGATCGAGGGATGCTTGACAGATGTCACTAGGAGAATGAAAGTGTTGACGAAGAAGTTGATGCATAGGAATGCTTATCGGCCTAATTAGCATCAAATAAACCTAAAGCAATCATCAACACCATTCAACAATGCACAACAATAAACGCAGTGCACCAGAGATTTTTAGGTGGAAACCCTTCCAGGAGAAAAATCGTCGAACGCTTTTTAATATGTTTTCAATAGTTTATATCAATTAGGAAGATCCAACTTCCAATGTTTTCAGCGCTAACCCTCTAGTTTATATGCTTTAACCTAAAAGATGCTTTAACACCCTGTTTACCAACTCCAACTAGAAGGATGCTCCAATGCCCTAGCTTTATCAACTTTGACTGAAAGGATGGTTTGACACCCTATGCATGCTTCAACTTGCCCTAGCACCACCTTGTCACCCTGAAGTTTTCACAGGCTCCAACCTGAAGGAGACTCCACTCTCTTGCCTTGCAGCCCCTTCCACCCTACTCAGAAAGTTGTTAATTGCCTTGAAGGCTCCAACCTTCAGCTTACTATGACAGACCATGTTTCACAATTTTCAGACTGCTTAATACAAAAACAAATTGCACTACAATCTTTACCTCTGACCAGTCTACACATCTGCTTTTGTTCATCATCGACACGTCAACATGTCATCAAACATCTAGCCATATAATATTGGTCCAAACAAACAATGAATCCCTAGCATTTATCAATGACCCACACAAGCTAATAACCTTGCTTGATGGATTTTGTCAAACCTTAATTCAACAGTAGCACATACATTAATATTGTACCAACATCCCTAGCATCAATTCATAACCTAATAGTAGACTACTCATCGAATAATTCAAACCCTATTGGCATAACATTTTCTCATCAAATTAGTGAATACATAATAAACCCTAGCCACATTTCATCAATGCTCAAACCCTAGAAACACAACAAATCAAGTATGCATGTCTTTTTCCATATGCAAACTCTTCCAGATTAGTGTTACATGGTATGACCAAATTTAGATCATTATCAATAAACCTCTGTTGCAATGGCTTGGGAGGGCACATGAATTTGCTTGTCATTTCAAGACAAAATTGCCCCACAAAATAATACATTGACATAATTGTCCTCAACACAATGATGCCCTTAATATATGTCTGTTGATCTAATGATGCCAATAATATGCCTAGAAAATATTTCTTTATGTTTTTGCCCTTAATCCTTACTTTGAACAATAAATATGAGAAATCACTATTGTCTGATCTTGCTTGGAAGATGCCTTAATCTATCTTTAGATAATTGATGCTAATTACAACAAACTTCTTACCTTAATCTTTTTGACTCCACTAATAAAGGTGCCCTTAAGATGTTTGAATGTGTCGGCTATTGCCTTAGGTTCCAAACACTGATACTCCATTTTTAACAAGGTAAGGCTTTGTTGCTTTAGTTAGGGTTCTACCTCAGTATTCTTGAAAGATCCTAGAAGATATTCTGGAATGATATGCTTTACAGTGCATCCAATAGAGCACATGAGATGCCACAACACTGAAAAAGAAATTGATAAACCCTTGTGGATTATTGGTTAGAAAACGTAGGTCTCAAAAATTGATTACTTAACTAAACAGTAAAACCCTCCTGATTGTCAACGAAAAGATACATATTAAGTCTTAGATCATAACACATATCTGTCTTCTAGACTGTGTAAATTATCAACAATATAATACCAAGGATGCCCTAATGTGCCAAGAAATGCAGTCTCAAGAGATTGTGCCACAAATTTGATTTAGGCTTTAGAGTTGATTATGAGGTGATATGCCACACTTCCTTCTGTTGGGGACTGAAGTACCCCTCAGATAACAAACCCTTGATGAATGCCCTAGACTCTTAGATACTTCAAAACTTTAGTGTACAAAGGCATTGATTATAGTTTCCTTCAAACACATCAAGTGATGCCTAAGCATGCTTCAAAGCAGAGTTTTAAAAGCAACATTTAGAGGATGCTCCAAATGTCTCGCGATAGGCTTGAAACAATATACAAAATTATTGAATTTGGTCTAGAAGAGATAGATCATTGTTGGTTTCAAGATAATTCTTTTGCTTCAGAAGTATCCCGATATAGCCTTCAGAACTGCCTCACTTTGCTAAAGAACTCGACCTCAACAGTCACTGAAAAAGGGTCAATCCTTGCACAGGAGAAAACTTCAGATAATAGATGTAAACGTCTGCAAATAATCCTTTGTTAGGGTGCCCTAGATTAGCCACAAAGTCTGCTCTAGATCTCTGTCCAGAAGACCGTAATTTATGCCATTGTTTTTCCCTACGAGGGCCAAGACCCTCTCCACATGTAGCCTCAGGTCAGCATCAAAAGGATCTCAAAACATCGCAGGTCTGTTATCATGAAAATAACTTCCAAAAAGTCATTGAAAAATGCCTTAAGAGGGCCAAAAGATACACAGTACTGAAGCTATGTGAACAACCCTGAAACGCCCTCATCACAGATGGTCATGAAATAACGTAAAGCCAACAAAGATTCATAAAAAATTTCCTAGAGAAAGTAGCCTAGAACGAATCATAGACGTATGCCAGAGGAAGGTCAAGAATGATTAATAATCAAAGAGAAATCCATCAAAATATCTTCCCAATTTATCCAAAAATTTGACATCCTATCTTTAGACTTGGCCGCAAAGCTTGCACAAAATATTAGGCATTTAGGATTGATTGTTTGTGGAGGCATTTCCTATTTCCAACTCTACTGCATATTTAATGCGCTTGAGATGCAGGGGCGATAGCCACATACAACACGCACCGTGATGACTATCGCCCCCTAGTCATCACGGCGCGCGTTGCATTTGGCTATCGCCCCTGCATCTCAACGTGCATTAAATATGCAGTAGAGTTGGAAATAGGATCCGCCGTTTGTGGAGGGCACCAAGCACCTCACATCGTAGTTGAAGGGTCACAATAGGGAAGTCAGCCTGTGCTTTTTGGGGAGAGTTGACTTCTTAATCTCAAATTTGAAATTTGACTTTTGGAGCCAAAATTATTTTAATTTGGAGGCCGACTTTGCATTTGGAGGGAGGCTATAATTTGAACTCTCTTGATCCAAAAATAAATTTATTTTGGAGGCCTACTTCAGTGCGATTTATATTAATTTTTCTTATAACAATCTCTTTCTTTTTACGTTTACTTCCCTTCAGCAATTCCTTTGGGGTTCTCTCACCAACAAATGGGGTTTCAACTTTATGAGGCCATATCTCCTCAACTGAGAGGGTCCACGTGACGTGCCACTTATTGTTAGAATCAACACAACAAGGAGAATTATTTGACAATGACCTTGAGCCCAAACAGACTAATCTTCTTACCCAACTTCCTTTGAAATTGTGGGGCATCAAGAGTTTCCTAGGGCTTCTTGATTGTTGAAGTTTCCAATTCATGTAATCCATGATGTATATTAAGAGCATTCAAGAACTGACATTGGCATCAATGGCAACACCATTCAGTAGTACATGTTGAATGCAAATGGTCTTCACATTAAATGGTGCAATGATGTCTACATTTCCATCCAATTTAGGAAATGATCGCTTCCTAAAACTTGTTGAATGGACATGTAAGTGACTCCCTTGTGTATGTAAAGGTTGTGACTACAACCCCCATTTCCTTCGCTCGTTGTTTGTCCACACCCATTTTTATTTCAATGTTTTATGTGAAGGTTTTCAAAACCAACCATGCACAAAGGCAATATTTTTTTCAAGGTGTCAATCATATTCAAATGAAGTAGGATAATTCTTTTACTTGTATTTTAGTACTTTCTTTTGTATTTTCGAGTAATTCATGTTCATTTATTCTCATGCAATGTATTATACTTTGTGTTATTTGTAACTCTTCAAGTTCTTCTTATTGGTGATTTTTTATTAAGTCTAATATGATTTTACCTTACCAGTTGTCCACTATATTTTTTTCTCCAACACCATTAGAGAAATTTTGAGGTCCAAAATGGGCCTGCTAAAGAATATTATAAAATAAAAGTAGAAATAATAAAATAGGATTAGATTACTTCATTAAGTTTTGGAGGGAAAAAAATAAAAAACTATTTTTTCAACTTGTATTTTCAACTTATCTCCCTACAGTTTTACTCAAATTTCGAGTGAGAGCACTTGTTGGATGCATAATTTAATTTTTCATCCAAGGAGTACCCATGTTACATACTTTTGATGGACCCTACTACATGAAAAATGTGAAATACATGAAAAAACATGATTGCAATCATGTTTTTCATGTATTTCACATTTTTTGTGTAATAGGGTCCATCGAAAGTATACAACATGGGTACTCCTTGGATGCAAAATTAATTTTTTCATCCAACGAATGCTCATCCTCGAAATTTGAGTTAAATCGTAGGAAGATAAGTTGAATATATATATATATATATATATTACTCCAAAAATGGTGGATCAGCCCCATGGTTGGCATTATCATATTAAATCCTATTGGTTCTTATAAAGTTGAATTTTACTTTGAGACCCATTTTAGACCTCTAAATTTCTCTAATGAATGCTTTGTTTCATATATTTTGTGGTTGATTTTTTTGTTTAGATCTTTGTCCTTTCATTTGACTTCTAGTAGTCCTCTCCTCCAATGTTTTGTTTATCTCTAAAACCTAGCTAGATATTGTATCCATTCAAACGAATAATATTCAAATTCTATATTTTCTATTAATTACCAAGTTTTGGATTCTCCAATTGAATTTGATTCTGCATGTTGGTCAGTTCAAACAACATAAAGGCTAGTTAGGGACTGATACTTAGGTGATGGAGAGACCCTTGGAGAATTATTGAAAAGGAAGGAAAACGAAGGTTGCATGGTGCTCCTCTTGGTTTGGGAGGCCTATCCTCCTTGGGAAAAGTTCCAAAAGGTCTCATGTGCACACATGATGAAGAAACCTTCAGTTACTTCAAATCCGCCAAATTTAAGTGTGTGTTGTGCCCCAAAGTTTAAGGGATTATAAAGAATACATATGTGCACCACTAAAAGATTATATCAATAGACGCCAAGAACGTGCCCTCCAGTCGCTACAAAAGAATAATTGTTTCATTTCTTAGTGGGCTTGACCTTCGTGATGGTTGTTATGATCACCAAAACCATTACCTTTTTTGCACACTGAGCATAGTTCACAAAGATGATTTTTACAATACATGTATCAAGGGAGCAATGTTGGATTATGGGGGACTTAGATTGCCATGGCATGATACCCACACCAAGATATAAGGCCCTGCAGCTCGGGATGTTCTCACCAACTTTGAGAAAACATGGAGGAAACAAGGCAAGGAGGGACCACCAGATTGGTGACTTAATTCATATGGCCTTAGTCACAGAGAATGTTGATTCAAAGACTTGTTATGATCTTCGAAGTAATTTCATTTTTCAGAGTAAGTTCATTATGCGGAGTGTGGAGGAACATCTTCAAAAAATGTCTCCAAATAATGTTACTCTGAAGACTCTGCATTCCACACAATAAACTTTACATTAACAATAGTTAAACCAAAAGATTAAACGAAGCATGTGTTGAAAAATGTAACTAGGTTTGGTCTTCATAGTGACATATGCAATCATGATTTCATGTATTTGACGTAACAAGATAAATTAATTTATTATTGTCATTCTTGAGGCATGGGTTTCATGCTCAAGGAAAATTTCTTTTTATAGTTCAAGCACCCATTGAGTACTTCTAGGTTTGTCATGGAGTAATGAAGTCAATTAAGTCATTGTCATGTATGAAAGAACCTTGTGGGCATATTGTAACATGTCAAATAAATGTATTGTAAAGTCAAAGTGTAAAAATACCTCCTCCAAGGCAAGTCAACCTTCAAGGAAAGATGTCGGCCTACAAGAAGGATAAGTCAACTTCCAGACAGGGCTATTCAACCACCTAAAGGAGTCTATAAATAAGAAGTACTCGACCTCATTTGGGGGGACCAACTCAAGAAATCAAGTTCGATTAAAAAGGGACAAGAAGACTTAAAAAAGGAATGAATATCAAGGAGAAGCAAGGACACTGAAATCTGAAGTTTTTGGGCTACAATTCCTTCCACACGCACGAAATATTAGGGCACCAATCTATTGTAGGTAGACCGAATTGTAGTCACTACAAGAAACCAAGTTTTGGGGTAATATCAGTCTAATATACAAGCCGAATTGTTGGAGAAGGAACTCCTATCCAAGCAAAGGAGAAAAGAGACCATTTCTACCATATTCTTGTCACACGTGTGAGTTAGGGTTGTTGTAGGAGGGACGAGAGTCACAGTCAAAATTACAAGTCTAAAATTGAGGTCGAAGAGGAAGCAAGCAGTTGTTGGAAGGCTAGTTTGACTATCATTGATTTTGTTGAAGAGAAGCTCATCCAAGGAAGATTTGAATTGGTCTTGGAATTTTTCATTTGAAGTTCTATAAGAAGAGAAGAGTTCTTGTGGGTTTTCCTATCATAAGGAGAGGTTTTTGCCCTAGATAATAGCTTATCTTGTGTCTTCTTCTCATTGTTCTTTATTGTTTGGTAGTTGTTTGATGATAAGAACATTAATCATAATCAAGTGAAAGAAGAAGCTAATTAAGTTAATTAAAAATACATCACCAATGGTTATCAAAGAAAAAGAAATCACCTAATCTAGCTATCCTAGATTTCTCAACATGGTATCAGAGCTAAGGTGACAAGACAAGGAAAGGTAGCTTGAAGAAGGATCATCAAAAGGAGCATCAAGAAAGTCAAGGCATCGAAGAGGACATTCTACACATCATCTTGATGAAATGATCTAAGGAGCATTAAGGAGGACTAAGAAGCACTAAGGAGAAATATTCATCTCAAGGAGAAGAAGACCTTACGGACCCTACCTCCACTCAAAGAAAGAAGGATTACTGTTGAAAATAACAACAAGAAATGATAAAAATAGAATCTAGAAATTCCAGTTTAATTTTTCCTTGAATTAAACTGAGAATTAAAAAAAATTATTCTCATAGCAACTTGTAATAGTTAACTAGAGTGAGTTGATTTAGTTAACTTAGGAATTTCAAGTTAGAAGTCTTTCTGAAGTCATGTATGTGTTCTCCCTATATTATTGGGGTCTAGGATGAGTTAAGTATGAGTTGTAATTAGTTAACTCATTTACTGAGTTAAGTCTAGTTAAATTAGTTCCAAACTGTTTGAGGAACTAATAGCGAGTTAACAATCAGTTGGTGCACTAATGTATTAACTAGTGCTACTCCAGTTAACTAAAGATTCCCTCATCAGAAACTCATGCATGTCGATTCTAAGAAAGACCCAGCTGAGACTAGAGTGCAGGGACAAGGACAATGTACTATTTTTTGTATAATTTTATGAGTTGTATAAATGGTGCATGCAATCAGGAACTAAACCTAGAAGGGATTGTGCAGCTATGGATGAGGAATTTCCCTTTAAATACGGGCTAATTCTCTCAGGAATTGTGCAAAGAATGAGAATCTTGGAGGCTTGGACATTTTGTTAAGTATTGGCCAAAGGAAGTCATCAGGCGGAGGATAGAAAATACTTGTGTAGGTTAAGCTCAAGGTTGAGCAGAGCGTATTGTATTTATCCAAATTCTTTGACCAAGGGCACAAGGAAATAGGGAGCCTGGAGAGTAGAGAAGAGGCCTGGATTTGGCTTAAGCTTGCTTGTGAGCTGGGAGATTGATTTTACTGAGTGTTGGGATTGTACTTGTGAGAACAAGCATTGTATTATCATCTTGGATTTTTTATTAATGCAATACAGTTAGTGGGGTTTTGAGTTGTGGCTTTCCCTGTGAAAACTTATTGTGTTATGTGCCATTGATGTTCTTCCTCTTGTCAATTATTTTTTTGCTCGATATTTATGTGCTTCTGCTGTAAAGATTAGATGTAGATTCTTGTCTCTTGCTTTAGTAGATTACATGAGCTTGTGAATCTATAGGATTTTCTACAACTACACACTTGAAGCATCTTAAAGTTTACATATTCTACATTTCTACATCTAAAGGAAGCAAGAAGAAGCATTGCCATCATCATCAAGGAAATCAAAGTGATCTCCCTCTCATTAAAGAAAGGATCACTTTTCAAAGCATGCTTGAAGGAAGACATCTTCATCAAGAAGACATCTTCTATTATCAACACCATTAAGAAGGCATCAAGTTGAAAATATCATCATCAAATGAGCATCTTCACTTGATAAGTAAGTATCTTTATATATATGACTGAATCTACTATCAAAATGACTTCATTTTGCAAGGAGAAAATAAATTGGTTGGGTCATCAAACTTCCTTGCATGGAAAAAAAGGACAGGTTTGATCCTCATAGAGAATGAATTTATTGAATATGTCAAGGGTAAAGTCTCCAAACCATATCAAGATCAAGCTCAAGAACTATTGAAATACATGAAAGGGGAAATAAGAGCTCAAAGAATGCTTATAGAATCAATCAAGGATTCACTTATCCCCTATGTAGCAAAGATGGAAACATCGAAGGAAATTTTTAAAAAGTTGGTAGAACTATTTTCTTTAAGCACTGCAGGGGAAGTGATATATTTGAGAACTAAGCTATACAAGATAAAGGTATGAAAAGAACAAGGGATAGCCTCATACCTTATGAGGGTATCACAAATAAGAGACCAACTACAAGAGTTTGGGGAAATAATGACTGATAAAGAAATGACCATCGTTGTGCTCAATGCACTACTTGATGAATGGGGCAACTTTGTATCAAGTATCTATGGAATGAAGGAAGCCACCCCATTTAGTGAACATTGGTCATTATGTAAGATTGAAGAAACTAGATTGAAGGAAAAAAGCAATGTGGGATCAAATGAACAAGGTCAAGCATTTGTTGCCATGGCCAAAAGAAAAGGAAAGTTTGGTCCTTAGAGAAAGAGGAAGATCGATTTGTCTAAGATCCAATGCTATGGATGTCAAGAATATGGGAATTTCAAGAGAGATTGTCCTAAACTCAAGAAGGGCAACAAGAAAAGGAAAGAAAGTAATGAAGCCCATATCACCGAAGAAGTAGAAGAACCCAATGAGAAGAAATCCAGGAAGGAAGAAGGGATAGATCTTCACTATTAAGGTCTCTCACACATTTTATCTTCAAGTACATAGCAAGGAAAAGTAGGAAGTGAAAAGACCTCTAATATGGTTAAATATTGCTGTGAGGATGAAGAAAATTGTAAGCATGATAGGATGCATCATATTAGAAGCATACAATTGAAGTAGAAAAGAGGTCATGACATCATTATGGAAGCTTGAAATAATAGTTGAAGTAGAAGTCTACATGATTGTAGTAGTCATTATGATAGAAAGGAAGTAGCTCATGGTGTCCTCACTAAAAGCATATATGGTTGGAAGAAATTTATCTAGAATGATAAAAGATAGAGAAAGGTCATCATACATCATCATTATTAGAAAGGGGCATTTGCAGAATGAGGATCATCGAGATCCTCCACTAGAATATTTATAAGAAGGTTCACCTCTACTTAAAAGAAGCAAATGTATAGTTAATAGTCAATGGTCCACCTTGTGTGGGATCCATTGGTAAGATATGATGACAAAGATGTGCAACATGTTGAGTTGTTTGAAGTATTTTCATCTTCAAGCAAGTAAAAGAAGTTGTGAAAGGAAGTCTAGATGACCACATGAAGGAAGAGGTATGTATATATTTGAAATAGATAGATAAATTCATGTCATCATGTGGTTGCAGTTAGAATGAATGAATGCTTTATCGCATGAGCATCTCTTCCTTTAGAAAGATGCATGAAGGCATGAAGATAATATGCCTTGATCTTATTCACATATTGATAAGATGAAATCAACATAATATGACCTCATATGGAATATGAGGTGGTTGACAATGATGAAGGAACTATGTACAGAAGTTCTTGGGGAAGTTATATGTGAAGAAAGGAAGAAGAGTTCATGAAATATGCAACCATTCTCATGTAATATAAGTGATCAATGTCTGATAACTAGAAGAATTAGCTATGACATCTCCATGGAGAAGGTATGAAGTCCATAATAAAGTTTGTAAAGGAAGTAGACCCTTGACATCAAATATCTAGGAGGTGAAGTCATTCATGTGCAAGATGTTGATGCTGCATGAAGTTTATGTCATGAGGAAATGCCATCATAAAAAGGAAATTTTATGTTCATTTTGATTTTGAAAGCATCTGGTTGGGTTCTTGCAGTGCTACAAAGAACGAGACTTATAGATGTCACCTTCAACTAACACTCATGTGATTGGATAGAAGATCTTGAAAGAAACATGACTTGGAAGAGGTAGTTTTATAAAGAAAAGCCAGATGTGGACTAGAAGATCACTTTCTGATGAAAAGAAGGATGACATGACTATTGGTTCAACCCTATGGTTCATTGAAGGAAATTGATGGATGGTCGATGCCCTGTGATTAAGTGATGATGAAGAAGGCTCCATGATGAAGCATATGAAGTTCATGGCAGAATGCAGAAAGAGGAGCCCTACTAGTAGCTTATAGTGGTGAGCAGATAGCTATTGTTGGAATCAAGTCCCTAGTTGAGAGGGAGCTTGGGAAAGTCTTTGGTTAAGAGGGAGCTTGAGTATATTATTCTATAGGAATGCATATATCCTCCCTAGTTGAGAGGAAGAGATAGACACATCATTCTTGTCTTCATGTTATGAAGAAATAATGGAGGATTGGGTAAGCATTTGAGATTGATTTCAATACTCTTTAAGGATGTGGCAGGGAATCCAATAGGTAAGAGTAGTCGAAGAGGAAATTCCTTGAGGATGTGTTATTGCAAGATAGAAATTGTCTTGAAAGGGCATACCCTTTGAACACCCGGGTGGGGTATGTGACTTGAGAGACAATGATGACGATGTCTATCAATCATTGGTCTCACCAGAATTGTGCTCTGATCTTGTGGAAAGATATAGTTGTTAGTCAAGGCCTTGCTATGTGACAATGTTGGTTGATATAATGAGATGCAATAAGATAAGTGTTGAGAGTTTTAATTGATGAATTAATCCTCCAATATTTATATGTCAATCCGGGCTCGTAAACACGAGCTGCACTGCACTTCTTGATTCAGTTTGTAGGTTAGAGCTTTAATGTTTCCTTTATAATGATCAACTAAGTAATGGAACACACAAATGCTCATAAACACACAACTTCAAAAAGGAAATCAATCCATCTTGCTAACACAAGCAGAATCAATAATCAAATTCAACTTAAAGACTTGAAATCTCTATAAACTTAACCTATTATATTCTTGGACTGGAATCTGGACTCAAGTGAAGGCCTAATTCTTTACCACAGATTCTACTTTGACAAACTATGAAAGCAAATTCCTAATTAAACAGACTCCACACATCAACCCAACAGTTTAAAGTTACATTTGAAATCCAAACCCTAATTTTTGGCTTTTACAATTTACACTTGAAAGAATTAAAAGATCTAATCTACTTGCAATGGTAATTCAATTTTAAACTAAGAAATCAATCTTGCACTCAATAACTGTTCTTTGATTCAAACCCTAGAATGAGAAAGGCTTCACATTAATTCCATTGTCTTGACAACAAGTAAAAGATCATTATGTTAGGAACTAATCTGAATACTTTGTCTCATATACTTAACCAAGCAAACTTGATCTCTCACACTCAACTAATCTGCATACATATTACCTAATTTGTAATAACCTTAGGAACAAGCTCAAATATCAAACCCTAATTGTATTTTCAAGAATGAAAAGCAAAATAAGACAACTATGAATTGCTATAAGACACACAAAATTGTACTTGAGAGGCTATGCTACAGTTGCATTTAACATGAATCAAATCTCAAACTAAGCTCAAGCAAACCTACTTAAGACTTCAACAAACCAACACTCTGTCTTCTTAATGAAAGAGGTAAATCACACTGCTGATTGCAACCTTAACTACTTCAAAATCTAACAAGCACACATTGTACTAAGGCAATGCTAATAGAAATTACCTCAAGCTGGAAACTAAGATTTCAACCCACAATGCTAATGAAATTCACACTTAACTATTTAATCAAATCACAACTAGCTGATCGATCTAATGCTCCAGAGTCTAATGAGGAAAAGACACTTCAAACTCAAATTGTAGAGACTGTGAATGGAAACAACATTAACACACACAGTATCGAATTTCTTTGTGACAGTTGATCAAAATCAAACTTAAATCAATTGTTCAAGAACAAATTTAAATCAAAATGAAGGAATTAACTAAAACACACAAAGATTACCTACGCATATGATTACAGAAGTTGGATCCGAATTGTGGTGGGCCCTTGCCACACCTGGAGTCAACTTGGAAGCTTATAGGAAAGAACTAAACTTCAACGCATTCAATTCAAAGACTCAATGAGTTCATAATTGATCTGAAATCGAATCAGTGACTCGCCATGTTGAATCACAAAACTGAGCTTAATTACTGAATAACAGAGTTTACAATCTTCAGGTTTGATAGCAAAATGAAATGGAAATCATCCCCCTTTCCACATTGTTTGCTACAAGATTTATAATCCAGTTTACATATTACAATTAGTAAAAATCAAATCATGGAGATGCCAATCTAATTTCCATTCTAATCAAGGCTTAGCAACCAACAATTTTCTATACAAGATCTAAATGATAAGACATAATTCTGTTTTGGAAGCTGAAAGTTGGCTATGCATAAGAAGCATCGATCTTCCTTGTTTAATTCAATGAGGTCACATTGACCATATTGCTCATCCTTAAGTGCAAATCTTCAAGTGTAATTTCCTAGAGTGCAATTCTGGATTGTTGCCTTAAGTACAGTTCCTTCTTTGAGTGCAAAATTCTCTTTTGATGCAGAAGTCCTGGGTCCCTGTGAGAGCAATCTTCACATCTATCACCCATAATGATTAGTAAACAAACAAGCACACATTCAACTACCTAATATTGATCATCAAAATAGCTAAAACAACACCATTTGTAATGCTTTTACCTTGGATGGGAATTTGGTATAGTCCAGGCACAAGGAGGTCAAAATGACATGAAAAGAGTTCAATTGTAGCTTAAAATAGGGAAAAAAGTAGTATGAAAAGTGTATGAGCAAAGACAAAAATGGAGTCCAACAATAAGCTGAGTTAATAGCTTATGATATGGCTTACCAATCTGACTCTTCTTATGAGAATTCTTCAATTTGCGAATGTCCAAGTACTGTGTATGGATTATGAATACCTCCCTAGTTAAGAGGGAGTGTTGGAAAGTGTAACTAGGTTCGATTTTCATAATGACATATGTAATCATGATTTTTATGTATTGGATGTAAAGAGAAAAATAAATTTATTATTTTCATTCTTGATGCATGGGTTTCATGCTCAAGGAAAATTTATTTTTATAGGTCAAGCACCCATTGAGTGCTTTTAGGTTTGTCATAGAGTCATGAAGTCGATTAAGTCATTGTCATGTATGAAAGACCCTTGTGGGCATACTGTAACATGTCAAAGAAATGTATTATAAAGCCAAAGTGTCAAAATTCCTCCTCCAAGACAACTCAACCTCCAAGGAAAGATGTCGACCTATAAGAAGGATAAGTCGGGTTCTAGACAAGGCTATTCGACCACCTAAAGGAGACTATAAATAAGAAGTACTCGACCTCATTTGGAGGGACCAACTCAAGATATAGAGTTTGGTTAAAAAGGGACAAGAAGACTTAAGAAAGGAACAAAGATCAAGGAGAAGCAAGGACACCAAAATCTGAATTTTTTGGGCTACAATTCCTTCCACATGTGCAAAATATTAGGGTATCAATCTATTGCAGGTAGACCAAATTGTAGTCACTACAAGAAAGAAAGTTTTAAGGTAATATCAGTCTAATATACAAGCTGAATTGTTGGAGAAGGAACTGCTACCCAAGCGAAGGAGAAAAGATACCATTTCTACCATATTCTTGTCACATGCACGAGTTAGGGTTGTTTTAGGAGGGCCGAGAATCACAGTCAAAAGTACAGGTTTGAAATTGAGTTCAAAGAGGAAGCAAGAAATTGTTCAAAGGCTAGTTTGAATATCATTGACCTTGTGGAAGAGAAGCTCATCTCGGAAAGGTTTGACTTGGTCTTGGAGGGGTCTTGTTCAAGGGTCATAGGTCTTGGAATTTGTCATTTGAAGTTCTATAAGAAGAGAAGAGTTCTTGCTGGGTTTTCCTCTCATAAGGAGTGGTTTTGGCCCTAGCTGATAGCCTATATCTTGTGTCCTCATGTCTCATTGTTATTTATTATTTGGTAGTTGTTTGATGATAAAAACACTAATCATAATCAAGTGAAAGAATAATCTAATTAAGTTAAGTAAAAATATATCACAAGCAGTTATCAAGAAAAAGATATCACATAATCTAGTTGCCCTAGATTTCTCAACAGCGCATAATGCTACTAATCTAATTTTGAGTCAACTATAAAACGTTTAATTATTAAATGCATCTTATTTGGAGTAACTTATATATATAAGGATCATATTCATTAATCTATGGTAACATACAATGAATGTGACACATACCTCAATTAAAATGAACTCAAGGGAAAATCCAACTAACCATTAACCATGCAACATCCATTGACTTTTGATGCCACACGAAGTGGAAAGGCTATAGGGCTTAGATTAATGCATGCAATTTCAATTCACAACTACCAATAAGTTATTATTATTGATATTTACCATCAGGTTATTATTATAGGTGTTATGGTGTATTCACACCATGATTTCACCTGACAGTTGTTCCATTCTCTATATTTTGATAACTAAGCATTGCATTATTAATTTTTGTGCTTGGTGACTAATTGTTTTCAACTTGTAATTAATAATCAATTGGATTGATCCAACGTTAGTTTAATATCACAATTTAAAAATATAATACAATGATCTCACTCCTTAATAGAAGTTGAGTGATAACAATTAGTTACAACTAGAACTAGAACTAATTCATAAGCAATACAAAATTAAAGCACTTTGGGAACTATACCATTGCAACCTGCATTGCCTATTGTGACTTCTTTGAATAGCTCAACGTAGTCATTCATCATTTGAAATATTTTGGGCATCTAGGAACGACAAGATAGAGGAGTCTCTACATATTATATCAACTCTCCAATTGTTATCCATTACCCGTGCTTCAATGTCAATGTGATATCCACCAGGCAACAAAGCATACAAAAAAACTGCAATCACAATACAGTTATTGAGATACAAACAATAGTAAGCCCTGCCACAGTTGAGCACAATGAAGAAATACATGCAACCATCTAGATAAATTTTGCATGTTACATTTTTTCTCTATATTATATATACCAAGAGGTTTCTGCTCCATTGATTTAGATGTTGATCTAAACCAAACAACTTTATTTTGCTCCATCCATTTAGATGTATAGTTTATTTATAACTTTTGGAGCATTATAAATTAAAAATTAAAATTAAAATTAACTAATCCATTTTTAACATACCAATGTTTATCAATGTATTATTGTATTGGCATTGTTTTATTGTTAATCCCCACACTATTCTTCCCTCCAACTAATTTTCTATCTCCTCGAGTGTATCTTGAAAGTTTTACACTAGAGTCTTTGGAGTGTGGAGGAAGTTCATTTTGTAGAGTGCAGAGGTGAATTCACACTCCTCACAATGAAAAAAAACGAATAGATAATTTTGATTGCTATCAACTATTTATTTATGCCCAATTTAATATATGGAAAAGTAAATATTTTTGTTGCTTATTTTTCCTAGAGGGGTGTGCAACTCAAGGAACTAAAGACTTTGTATAGTATCTTTGCTTTCATTGTACAAAGTGCAGAGGTGGCTTCACACTCCACACAATGAAAACCATATCAATAAAGGCGACTACTTGACATATTTGAGCGTAGTTATTGTGGGTAAATAGAAAATGTTGGACATGATTTGTAGGTGTTCCCATCCACAGAGGTCTAGAATTGAATTCGTAGCCTTGTTGCAAATATGTTTGCTTCTTAGCTCTATTTATGGGCTATTCTCCTTGGATCTATAAACTCTTCCTTTTTTCTCAAAGAAAAATGAAAATTGTAATAGATTTACTTGACAAATGGCAATGAAAATTTGTGAATGCGAAGGTTTCTTCTTATTTGAGTTAAGTTTAAACCATCTAACAGTGTTTTCATTGGACACTAGGTTAGATGGTAAGTGGGGGTGTTTTGTACTTCTACTAAGTTTCAAATACCCAAAAATACATTTCACCCATTTTGGCCCACATTGCGTATGAAAGCTAGATGTCTCAAATGGCTACGGCTAGGTATGAGTGTCCAATGACTTTGCTAGAATACACACCCTATTGACTAGGTGGGTATTCTTAGGTGCAACAATATTTTTATTGTATAGTGTGTTGTAAGTGAGCCACATTGTCTTGTAATATTCCTTAAATGGGGAGGAGAAGGGAAAGTTTGCATAGTGATAACAAGATGCATCTTATCAAAAAAATAACAATTTGACTAACAAACACATTAACTAAAAAAATAAAAATCTACAATGCAAAGTGGCCCCTAATTTAAGGTTGGAAGGGACCCCATTTATAAACAACGTTGAATGTTAACAAAAACTTCCCTTGTACTTGTGAAGAGGCACCTCCTTGTGAAGAGGCAACTCCTGCCTGCCAATGTCTTGCACTAACCCTCCTCATCTAAGCCCAATGTGATTTCCAACAAATCATGAAGGTAAAGTGTTTAACTTATCTTATAATACAAATATTTGGTAAAGGACACTAAATCTCCATTTTCAATAAGAAAAATAAAACAATAAAAGATTGGCAATTGGAAAAATACGGACCTTGACGGTAAAATCATGAATGATTTTCTTCGTCATTGTTGTTGCAAATACATGGCCTGATTCCAACTAAATTCTTGCAGTATTTAGTGATTTAAGTGAAAAATCATCACCAAATAGTTTGGTTTTTCACATCCCGTGGGCGGTTTTAACCAAGAGGCATGTGTGGACAAGGAATCCATAAGACAAGAAGTTTGATCTAATGAGATTGGTGTTGAAAACTGAGGAAATTGATGAGCTACTTGGTCAAAGAATATAGCCTGCATTACATAGATTTTCTCCGTTCAACATTTACAACCAAGTCGAGTCACCTCTTTTTATCTAATCCTCAAATTAAACAAAGAAATTGTGCCAATATCTCTATATATAAATGAGGATCACTGCTTTGCATCCCACTTATATTCATAATTATCATTGTCTAAAACACTACAGAGAAGATTAGTGAGCACAAGTACGTGCGTTAACTATCAATTGTTGGTGTGATCATCTTTATCATATCATGACATCCACACGAAATTTTCTAGTTAAGAAAATTATGTGTGTTTCTGCAGGTACGTATTCTTTGAGTACTTTCCATTTGGCTCATATTAGTTAACATAAGTTTTGAGTAAATTAAGTCAATAACGAACATATCATTTCCTTAATGTTTGAGGTAACAATAAGGTGATGTGGAACATATTGTATGGGCATTGAAGGTGTTATGCTTTTATCAATGCTATTATGCACCAATGCACAAGGAATTGAGGCAATGGCTTATAGTCATTGGTTTCTTAAGGTGTGTTGAAATTTGGGAACGTCGGAATGAATTTCACCAAAGGGAAACCCTAAGCCCGAAGGAAATCCCATTGAGCCCAAAAGAGAATTTATAATGGTCAAAGGAGAATTCAAAACAGATAAAGAAATATAATTATACAAATTTAGGTTTGTAGGTACTAAAGAAAATATGTTTGAATTTGAATTGGAGTATTTCCCTCCAAAAATTTTCCTAGTCGACTTGATCCCTCAAAGGCATTTATTTGGTTTATAAATTGAAGAACAATCCATCTCCAAAATGGTGCAATTTCGTATCTTTATTGAAAGGCCCAAACTCATGCTTTATTTTCCTATGGTTTGTATTTGACTATGGCCCACACCTTTAATTCGTGATTATGGCCCGCACCTTTGATTTGTAATTGTGGCCTGTACCTTTGGTTCGTATTTTTGCAATGGTTCACAAGTCAAATTGCACACATTACCATTATTCTTTGGATCAATTATATCTTTGACATCACACAACTCTGTGGCTCACACATTCTCGATGGTTCGCATTTTGCAAGGGCCTATATAATCCATCGTCATATTCTCTGTCATTTGCATTCTGCAAAGGCTCCGACTTGCACAACATTCTATGGCCCACACTCATCTAACACTCACAATTTCTACAAAGTGGACGCATATATACAGTGGGCCCACATTATTCACTATGGTTCATAATTAGTTATGCTTTGTGGTTATCACCTACTGTGGATCGGTACAATGGTACGCTATATTTCTTGTGACTCACTCTTATAGTCTAGAGGCTCGCATTATAGTTACTTTGTGGCATACAATATTAACAATGTCTTGCATCTATTTCAGTGATTCACTTGGTTTAGTTTAGACATTAACTCTACAGTGATAAAGGTGTCCTTAATTTACATAACAATGCCCTTGATATGTATTAGTGATCTATGTGGCAATGACAATTTATTTAGTGACAGTACCTTTGTCATGACTATAATCCATGAGCCAGTGACTTGACAGTGACATGTAAGATTATTATAACCTTATAAGACTATGACAGTGATCCAATTGCATAACAATGATTCAAACATATATATACAGTGACCATTGATCTATAACTTTGATGTATTTGTATATGGTTGTAACCTATATGACAATGTGACATGACTATAATCTATGAGATATTGACTTGAAGTCTATGACATTGACCTTGATGAATGATGTGACATAAACCTTGATTATGACAGTACATTTTATGAATGACAATCACATTAACATTGAGATGGAAGTAACCTTGTTGGATTGACATTGACCTTGTTGTTATGGTTGTAACATTGTTTGAGGAGGAAGTGTCATTATATAATAGTGGATGTGTTCATTAACAATGACCTAATAATGTATGACTATGCTATATGACTATGTTAGGTTAATGATATTCATGGATCACTGAGATGCTACTGGATTGTATGACAGTAATGAAAAAGTTCTACCTCAATGACGTGACAACATTTGATAATGATTCTTGTTCAGATTGACATGGATGATGCTACTTGAAACTGTGATATGTTGGCATCTCTCTTGGTCTTGTTTGATTAGCGGAGATTAGATCGATCAGTTCACAAATGTAGTTGTGAATTGACTTGGGTTGGCCCTAATACGCCTGATGTATGTATCTCATTGTACTTTGTATCTCAACTGAAAATCTGATGAAAATCTAATAGAAGACGAATCTTGTTGGGTTTTCCCCCTTGTGGGGTTTTTCCTTGTCTCTAACCTAAGTCATGGTGTCTCTATTGCATATGGTTTTCTTTTTTTGTTCCTTACTGTTCCATTGCATTGTTGATGTTATTTTTATTTCTACAAAAATGATAATGATGTTATGATGTTATGGAGTGGATGAAATATGTAAATGATGAAAAAGTTTGTAAATGCAATTATCTAAAGAAAACAACAATCTAGCCCTAAGAAAAACTAACATGGTTTTAGAGTTGGGCTGAAGAAAAATTGAGATCACCAACTTGAAGGCATTGATGATGGAAGAAAATGAATATGGAAGAGACCTGAAATAATCCTAGGATTTGAAGGAAAACCTAGGGAAGATTTGTTTTTACAAGAGAAGGTTAGGATTTGGGAGAAACCGTTGAAGTGGCCTTGGATATAACCTGAGTTCTATAGCATTCAAACCCTAGTGTGACGCATAATCTTCTTGATAAGTGAGAAGCCATTGAGTTCTTCAAGTACTTATGACAAATTTAGAGAAACCCTAGTTTGACTTGTCTCCTACCTAAAGGGAGATGATGTGTTGATAAATAAGCTTGAAAGGGTCTAAAAGAGAATACATGTGATGTTTAAGACGATGCATTTCTTCTAAATACAACATTGACATATGATCAATGGTCAATGGTGCCTCTTGGCTAAGAGGGAGATAGGATCAAGAGGGAGATAAGAGCCTTTTTCAATCTACATTAGAGCTAAGTATTTTCAAGACTCATGTCATTTTTTTTTGTCATTATTCTTGTTAATTTATTCTTTTTTATTATTGGTGATTCTTTTTGCATGAGTATTTTGCTTGTTTCACTAACTTCTTGGATGAGGATGTGATCCATCTTGAGGATCATAAATTTGAAGAGTTGTGTAAGAAGGGTTAGCTTTGAGAGGGAGTTGGTGTAGGAATGAATGGGTCACTCTTACATCTAAATAAAAAAGATAGTCTTACCTCATCACCAAGTAGACCTTTCATTATGATTATTTACATTTCCATTATTTATCTTGCACTTGTTTTGTGGTCACAAGTATATCTAATGAATGTGAGGACTGAGCCTCTATACTGAGATTGAGGAAGACGTAGAACCATCCCATGATTGGAATGACACTTGAAAATGGACAAGAGCTCAAGACCTCTAAGGAAGGGTGATAGTTTCCTTGTTTAATAACTATGATTAAAGAAGCTTCTTATTCAAAGAGAGTGGATTGAGTGCAATAGTCTAATATGATGTAAAGAGTGTATGTCCTTCTTGTCAGAACCACTCTTGATGAATAAGATGTAGCAGTGTTTGATGCTTCTGTGATATGGTTCAAACTATGATGAGATCCTAACCCTTGTTTCCAAATGCATTTTTTATCAAATATACGTGAAGTAAGATTCCTCTATGGAGGAAGGAGAATATTTTTTGTTATCGCGGGACTTTGAGGAGCATGAGTAGTAAATTCATGATTGCAGATTGAAGAGAGCTCCATATGGACTCTAGCAAGTACCCTGGGCTTAGTATGCTTGAAATGATGGAAATCTAATGCAACCTCTGATCTCTCTTCATAATTGAAGGTATGTCTTTGATATTTGGTTTATATGCTAACAATTTATTTTTGATGGGATCGAGATCATCTCAACATTCAGTACCATAAGGAGTTGACTATTGAAACCAAGATGATCCACTTCTTGAGATTAGAAGTGTAATAGAGAGATGATGAGGACTGTTGTTTTTCTATGATATTAGTGTCTAGGATAGAATCTTAAATAATTGACGCTACCAAACCAAGTATCACAACAAATCAACTTTTCATAGAGGAATATAAACAACAGTAAATCTACTAGTGCACAAAATATACACAATTTTTACACAGATTTGTACAAAAACCTAACTTTGTTATATTAATCAACCTAAATAATACAACATTCTAGGGCTCATGTGCCAGGGATAATGGCCCTCAAATTTCCACTAGTACAAGAATACAATACTGGGGCTTGGTGTCAATCCATCGACAACCAATCTACCCTCAACAAGATACTCTGACCATCTGGCTGATGTAGCTGTTAGTGTCGGTCTTGAGCCCTCCATCAGTGATCAATAACTCTTTGCATATGCATTTATAGGTGTCTCATCAGTGTCAGTTTTGCATCCCACTAGGCATGCCATAACACTGAATGGAGGAGCTGGTCTTTGTTCCCTTCTTGGCTTTGCTGGATCAGGTCATACCACAATGAAATTGAGTCATGTTTGTTTTTATTTTTGTCTTGAGGTCCCAGGTCTTAGGTCTAGGATTCTGAGTCAAAATCACTGCAAGGTCATGAGTTCAAGTTCAGTGAGTGCCCAGCAAGCCAGAAGGAGGTATGTACATATGTTTCATTATTATTTTCATCAGCTACAGCTCATTTTATGCCTTGGATTTAAAAAATTTTAAGTCCAAGGTCATGTCAAATTTGTAAAAATAAAGAAATTTTCAAAAGTTTGCAAAAGTGCCGGCAACAGCCCTGGTTCCTTCGCCACAGTCCATCAGATGGTCAACCTACAAAAAGAACGGAGTCAAACGCGTCAAAAGGCTCATTTCAGGACAAAAAGACTCTAAAACAGTGTTAAAGAGAAATGCAAAAGTCAAGACATTATAAAGTGAGTTTTTGAGTTAAATTTGTTTAAATATGAGCTTATAAAGGTAAATTCCCTCCTTGGAGGTCATCATAATGCATTTAAAGGCAAGAGAATACGAGTAAGAGAGATTGAAAGGCGATTTTAGCAAAGTTTCTGCAGTTTCAGGGCTTGGAGTGGTGCGCGACCATTCTGGGGAATTCCCTGCTTATATATATTTTTCCCTTTCCTATATGTAAATTCCCTCCCCTAACATATCCCTCATGATGCTTCCCCTTGAAAACAACATACTTCACAGCATTTTGCAGGCAGGGCAGCGGTCATTTTGACTTGTTGATTCCACCTTACTCAATAACATCAGGTCAACCAATGAGACTAATGAGCAAGGTGATGACCGGTCTTCTTCAACGGAGGTTGAGACACAGCAGAGGCTTTTAGAGAAGGCAAATCATGACAAAGAGCTGCTACGCAACATGAAAACACATTATTGGGCCAGAATGCATGTTTACAAAGCAAGGATGAAGATCCTTCAACGGCGGTTGAACGAGGCTCTCATGAGGAAAAAGAAAAGGACAAATCCCGTATCTTGGCTGAGGCATCCCTCACTCATCATGGTACTCATTAGCCTTGATCTAGCATCAAAATCTGAAAATTTTGAGAATTTTGGAGCATTTTGGAAATTTTTGGTAAAATTACAGGTTTTGCCCACGGTTTGGTCTCACCCCGGGTGAGACCATTTTGGAGGACTGCTCGGAATTTTGAAAACTTGGCATTTTTGGAAAGGGCTTGCAAAAAGAAAAATTACCAATGCTTGGGAGAAGCCTGGTTTTGAGTTTTGAGCCTCCAAAAGCTCAAAATACATCAAAAAAATGACTTTCTGCCCACTTTTTGAGTTGCAGAAAGTGACCTTGGGAGAAATGGTTTTTGAGGGGTCAAATCAACACCAAATTCAGAAATTCCACTTGGGATGGAAAGTAGACAGGCCAAGCTTTCCAATGAGCCATCTTGCACCTGATTTGGACCAGTGGAACCCACTCAAAAACAGCTGTGAAGGGGCGCGACCAGAACTTCCAGGGGCGCGACCAGAACTTCCAGATTTGCCAGAATTCACGTTTTTGGTCAAAAAAACACTGTTTTGACTATGGTTGACTATTTTTACTTGTAGATGATGGATAAATGTAATATGTTCATGGCACTTTGATAGATTTTATCTCTCTTTACCCTTCTAGAAGCTTCCATGATGTAAAAAGTGAATAATTAATGCATGAATCAGTTAGCTAAGTAATAGAGGCAAGTTGTTGGACTGCCTATTATCTAGTGCTTGATTTAGAATTAGTTCAAACTGCCCCTAGGAAGCTGAGCTCGACCCCTAGAGGTGGGGAAAGGAGTTAGATGGTCTAGATGGTCTATATTATGCTCTCTCCTTCTCATTTTCATGGTTGGACTCTTGTGTAAGGAAGCTTTATTGTATATTGTGCATCTATTTTTGCAATTGAAGGCAAGGAAAGCCAGGGTTTTACAGACATCTTTGAGGATTCTTGTGGATCTGATTGTTGATGGTGTGTTCTCTACATGTTCTTGTAAGTTTGTTTATGTGTTTCACATCTCTCTTATGCTTCTAAATTGGACAGATGAAGTGGTAAAGTTTGAACTCATGTTTTGACATGCTCAGCTTTTTAGTTTGTTCAATTTTAATGTTTTCTACTGTCTAGAGAGGATTCGAATTGTGTGTTTGCCCTCTTTAGCTTCTCCTCTATCATCTCTGATCATCCATCTCAGATTAAGACATCAGCACTCATTCCTACCTTGCCCCTTAGATCCCCCTGTGAAAACTGTGCTCAATCCCCGCACTTTGAATTGCACTTCCACCAATTGCCACCAAAACCCCCACAAATCATCAAATCAGCCCCCCTTATCAATTTACTAGCCTAAAATCTTTATTCCTAATTGGTCAGCTTATCATATTGAAAAATCTACCGAATCTAACCCGAGAGAGCCTTCTCATACCTCGTAGGGCTAGCTACGAGGTGAAATGGTTTGATGTAGCCTTGAAGATTTACTTTTCTCAGCCTAGGGTGAAATCTCAAGCGCTAACATATTGGCGACCATACTGGGGAAGAACAAACTTGTTTGTGTGTTGATGTGTGTGTTTCGCGAGTCTTAGACGGAGCCTGAAGTTACGCCAGAAGCCTTCGAAAACGCTCTTGTTTTACATCAGCGTTAGTAGATAAACGCTGCTTCAGTCAATCTCCGTGAGCTTGTGAATACGACTTCATTTGCGTTTTACCCCAGTACATGTATCAAGTTCAGATCTGATTGTTGATGGTGAACAACGATCAGACACTTGAAAGGTTGAAATCATTCACTTGGCGACTCTAAAATATTTTCGAGATCAGATCCAAAGACTCCACTGGAGAATGATCCCGACCAGCAGAAACATGAAAGGAGAATATGGCAAGATCAGGTATTCAAGTTGGAATTTCATCCAAGATATTTTGTTCTTTGTCGTAAATTATTTCTTCTCTTTTCCCACGAATGTCAAGAAGGCTTTGCAAAGTATATTGTATTTGAGAAGAGATCCTCAACCTACAGTTAATTCTTTTCCTTCGAAGATTGTGAGTACTAAAGATTTGCATACCTTTGAGCTTGATCAAGACCTTTTTTCCGAATTTTGTAATTGCCATCTTCAAATTGATGAGCCTCAAGTGACCAAAACTAATTCCATACCTGCTGTACATACCCCTATACCTTGTAAAATTCCAGATCGGTATAAGCCTCTTGTCTTACCTCCTGTTCTTCATGCTTTCCCCAAAAATTATGATCTATACTTGCCGATGTTTGATGGTGAATGTAAGAATGTCAACGCTGAACAACATGTCCAGAATTTTGAGAATTTTCTAGATCTTTTTGAAGTTGATGAAGAAGATGTTAGTATAAGGCTTTTTGCTCTTTCTTTGCAAGCCAAAGTGAAGAGTTGGTTCAAAGCCCTGCCTGATGCGAGCATCTCAGATTTCCAGCAGTTTGTCAAAGTTTTTCTCGATAGGTGGATGATCGGGCAAAACCTTTTCTTGATTGTAGAAGAGTATAACCATCTGAAAAGATTGCCAGGGGAGACAGTGCAACAGTTTTCGGCCAGATTTAACCAAGTTTATTATTCGCTGCCAGTTGATATAAGGCCTACTCCTAGATCAGCTCTCTTGCACTATCCGGGTGCCTTTGATCCGGAGATGGAGTTTCAGCTGAGAGAAAGGGATATTGCAACACTTCACGAGATGCAAAACAGTGCAGTGAATGTAGAGGCACATCTGCTGATCCGAGGGGCAAGGTTGAAAGAAGAAGAGATGAAAAACATAGATCCGGCCGAATCAACATCTTTAGAGGTAAAGCTTGATATTTTGGTAAGTGCAGTAGAAAAGATGATGGACAAGATCAACACAAGGAATGATTATGATGTTCAAGCTCATGGCTCGCTGATTGAAGAAGAACAAGTTGTTGATCCAAAACATTTTGTTTCTTACCCTAGTTGTCGTAGTGATTGTTTTATAGATCATTGTGAAGAAGAGAGAGCTGTTGATATGATGTGTATGTTTGATGATGATTTGCCTCATTATGATCAGTATGATGATGATTATGTTCTCCAAACAGAAGCTAATCTTACAGACAAATTAGCAGCTAGTTTGTGGGAGGAAAAAGTTCATTTTCAGCAGCTTGAATACAATGTTCAGCCATCACATATCAGCTATGGCATCGATGAGGAGAGTGCAGCAAATTTTGAAGTAAGTGAAGGATCTTTGCCTTTTTGTTTTGATTCATGTCAGTTCATTAGAGACAACTTCCATGCAATCACAAATCCGTTGTTGACTAGTCTTGATTTGGATCCTCTTGAGCGCGATGAAAACTTTGTTCAAGACTCTTCATATTCAGATTTGCAACCCCCGAAAGCCATTGATTGTCAAATTGCAGCTGATTTAATGATTCAAGGTGACTCCGTGCCATTCTGTTTTGAATCATTTCAGTTTTTGAAGGGTCGATTGCATAGTACATCTTCAAATGAAAAGCCTATAACAAATCAACAATCACTCAGTTTTAATGTTGAGGATGAAGGTCAGATTATAGATGAAGTTGTGGAAGATGAAATACATGATGTGATGATGCAGGAAGATTCTTTACCCTTTTGTTTCGAAGCATTTCAGTTTATAAGGCAGAATTTTCATATTATCTCTAAAGAACAAGATGAGCAACATGTAGGAAATCAGGTAGTCACATTGGAACCAATAGAAAATGGGTTGCAGCAGTCTTTTCAAGTTTTTCCTGATCCAATAGCTGATGTTTTGGATGAGTTTTACAGTCAAAGTCTTTCTCCATTTACTATGTGTGAGCTTGAAAAATGTGCTGGTATGAATTTGATCCGGCAGCCAGTTTCTTCGTCATTTTCAGCAGGGGTCTCGTCACAAGGCTCAAATCAAAGTTTGCATGCATGGTATGAGGGAAAGAGAAGTAATCCATTGGATGAGCTAAGTTCCAGTGAGCTTGAATTTCAAGATCCTTATGCAGTGTTTTTGGAGGCGGATAGAGAATTCATATCTTTCAACGGATCTGTTTCTAAGTTGTCATGGGAGTTGCCTTTCAGTAGTTCTCTCTTGTTGTTCATGAGCAAGCACTTGTGGAGAATTCGAACAGCAGATGAGATACTTACTTGGTTGCATTGGTTGTTTCATTTCACTTGATCAGGTGATGAATGAAACTGTTAGAGTAGGTTGTGATGAATAAGCTCCACTTTGAGCATCATTTTCAGTTTGTCGGTTGTGTTTAAGTATCGAGTCAGTTTCTAGTTGAGTCATGAGTCCTTTATGAGTCAATTTTTAGTCTTGTTGTTAAGTTAGTTTGTGTCAGTTTTCAGTCATGCATTTCAGCTTGAGTTTATGACTCCATTGCCCAATGAATAAAGCACTGGTCTGCTCTCCCAAGAGGTCTGAGGTTCTTGGCACCTCCAAGGAGCTGCCATCCCCATTGGAGCCAATGTTAGTGTCGGTCTTGAGCCCTCCATCAGTGATCAATAACTCTTTGCATATGCATTTATAGGTGTCTCATCAGTGTCAGTTTTGCATCCCACTAGGCATGCCATAACACTGAATGGAGGAGCTGGTCTTTGTTCCCTTCTTGGCTTTGCTGGATCAGGTCATACCACAATGAAATTGAGTCATGTTTGTTTTTATTTTTGTCTTGAGGTCCCAGGTCTTAGGTCTAGGATTCTGAGTCAAAATCACTGCAAGGTCATGAGTTCAAGTTCAGTGAGTGCCCAGCAAGCCAGAAGGAGGTATGTACATATGTTTCATTATTATTTTCATCAGCTACAGCTCATTTTATGCCTTGGATTTAAAAATTTTTAAGTCCAAGGTCATGTCAAATTTGTAAAAATAAAGAAATTTTCAAAAGTTTGCAAAAGTGCCGGCAACAGCCCTGGTTCCTTCGCCACAGTCCATCAGATGGTCAACCTGCAAAAAGAACGGAGTCAAACGCGTCAAAAGGCTCATTTCAGGACAAAAAGACTCTAAAACAGTGTTAAAGAGAAATGCAAAAGTCAAGACATTATAAAGTGAGTTTTTGAGTTAAATTTGTTTAAATATGAGCTTATAAAGGTAAATTCCCTCCTTGGAGGTCATCATAATGCATTTAAAGGCAAGAGAATACGAGTAAGAGAGATTGAAAGGCGATTTTAGCAAAGTTTCTGCAGTTTCAGGGCTTGGAGTGGTGCGCGACCATTCTGGGGAATTCCATGCTTATATATATTTTTCCCTTTCCTATATGTAAATTCCCTCCCCTAACATATCCCTCATGATGCTTCCCCTTGAAAACAACATACTTCACAGCATTTTGCAGGCAGGGCAGCGGTCATTTTGACTTGTTGATTCCACCTTGCTCAATAACATCAGGTCAACCAATGAGACTAATGAGCAAGGTGATGACCGGTCTTCTTCAACGGAGGTTGAGACATAGCAGAGGCTTTTAGAGAAGGCAAATCATGACAAAGAGCTGCTACGCAACATGAAAACACATTATTGGGCCAGAATGCATGTTTACAAAGCAAGGATGAAGATCCTTCAACGGCGGTTGAACGAGCCTCTCATGAGGAAAAAGAAAAGGACAAATCCCCGTATCTTGGCTGAGGCATCCCTCACTCATCATGGTACTCATTAGCCTTGATCTAGCATCAAAATCTGAAAATTTTGAGAATTTTGGAGCATTTTGGAAATTTTTGGTAAAATTACAGGTTTTGCCCACGGTTTGGTCTCACCCCGGGTGAGACCATTTTGGAGGACTGCTCGGAATTTTGAAAACTTGGCATTTTTGGAAAGGGCTTGCAAAAAGAAAAATTACCAATGCTTGGGAGAAGCCTGGTTTTGAGTTTTGAGCCTCCAAAAGCTCAAAATACATCAAAAAAATGACTTTCTGCCCACTTTTTGAGTTGCAGAAAGTGACCTTGGGAGAAATGGTTTTTGAGGGGTCAAATCAACACCAAATTAAGAAATTCTACTTGGGATGGAAAGTAGACAGGCCAAGCTTTCCAATGAGCCATCGTGCACCTGATTTGGACCAGTGGAACCCACTCAAAAACAGCTGTGAAGGGGCGCGACCAGAACTTCCAGGGGCGCGACCAGAACTTCCAGATTTGCCAGAATTCACGTTTTTGGTCAAAAAAACACTGTTTTGACTATGGTTGACTATTTTTACTTGTAGATGATGGATAAATGTAATATGTTCATGGCACTTTGATAGATTTTATCTCTCTTTACCCTTCTAGAAGCTTCCATGATGTAAAAAGTGAATAATTAATGCATGAATCAGTTAGCTAAGTAATAGAGGCAAGTTGTTGGACTGCCTATTATCTAGTGCTTGATTTAGAATTAGTTCAAACTACCCCTAGGAAGCTGAGCTCGACCCCTAGAGGTGGGGAAAGGAGTTAGATGGTCTAGATGGTCTATATTATGCTCTCTCCTTCTCATTTTCATGGTTGGACTCTTGTGTAAGGAAGCTTTATTGTATATTGTGCATCTATTTTTGCAATTGAAGGCAAGGAAAGCCAGGGTTTTACAGACATCTTTGAGGATTCTTGTGGATCTGATTGTTGATGGTGTGTTCTCTACATGTTCTTGTAAGTTTGTTTATGTGTTTCACATCTCTCTTATGCTTCTAAATTGGACAGATGAAGTGGTAAAGTTTGAACTCATGTTTTGACATGCTCAGCTTTTTAGTTTGTTCAATTTTAATGTTTTCTACTGTCTAGAGAGGATTCGAATTGTGTGTTTGCCCTCTTTAGCTTCTCCTCTATCATCTCTGATCATCCATCTCAGATTAAGACATCAGCACTCATTCCTACCTTGCCCCTTAGATCCCCCTGTGAAAACTGTGCTCAATCCCCGCACTTTGAATTGCACTTCCACCAATTGCCACCAAAACCCCCACAAATCATCAAATCAACCCCCCTTATCAATTTACTAGCCTAAAATCTTTATTCCTAATTGGTCAGCTTATCATATTGAAAAATCTACCGAAGCTGACCCGAGAGAGCCTTCTCATACCTCGTAGGGCTAGCTACGAGGTGAAATGGTTTGATGTAGCCTTGAAGATTTACTTTTCTCAGCCTAGGGTGAAATCTCAAGTGCTAACAGTAGCATTAGGGGAATTTTGAGGTCTAAACAGGCCTCCTAAGAAAAATGTACAACAAAAATAAACTTTATAAGAACCAATAGGATTCAAGATGATGATGTCAATCATGGGCGATGATTCACCATTTTTGGATTAAAAAAGTAAAAATATGAAAAAATAATAAAATAATAAAACTACTTTTCAACTCGTATTTTCAACTTATCACCCTGAGGTTTTACTCAAATTTTGAGTGTGAATAGCCATTGGATGAAAAATTTAATTCGTCATCTAAGGAGTACCCATGTTGCATACTTTCAATGGACCCTACTACATGAAAAATGAGAAATACATGAATAAACGTGATTGTAATCACATTTTTCATGTATTTCTCATTTTTCGTGTAGTAGGGTCCATAAAAAGTATGCAACATGGGTACTCCTTGGATGAAAAATCAAATTTTTCATCCAATGAGTCTTGTTGCTCAAAATTTGAGTAAACCCATAGGGAGATAAGTTGAACATACGACTTGAAAAAATAATTTTTCCTTTTTCCCCTCTAAAATTTGATGATGTAATCTAATCTTATTTTATTATTTCCACTATTATTTTAAAATTTCCTTAGGAGGCCGATTTTAGACCTCAAAAAAACCATAATGCACGTTCTCTCAACTCCTCTTGGTTGCACTTTATACCTGCCTAGTCATTCAGCTTCCAACATGCAGCACTACCTCTATCAATGATCCAAGTCCATCTAGCCACTGAACCTCGACTATCCAATCTACTCACTAGTTGTGCCTTAGTCCATTAAGGGCACAACACATTGAGACTCCTGTCGAGTTGTTCACAACTCCGTTTGTGAACAAATCTCAACTTCCCACTGCTACTCCTTAGCTACTCAGGGACTTCATTCCACTATAGTCTTTCTGCATTGCTCCAATGAAGACTAACATAGGGCAAGAGGGTTGCCACCTATCACCATCAAATGTCACTTCTCCAATGATGAACACAGGCTATAACAAACTACTCCTCTGGCTTATCAGACGTACAAGCTCTAACAACTTCCTCTCCTAGCATCCCTTAGTCCATCAAGGTACTATACATAGGGCTCCACACTCGGGCACTCTCACGTTTCCCTTCAACAAAACACAATGCCCAATCCAACATAAACATCATGTCCTTCAGATATGCTCAATCATCATCACTCTAGAGCTCTGAAGATCTTCCTTTTACTTTGTAATAAAGGAGCTATTGCAAAAATCTAGGCTCCAATAGGGTATTGTAGCATCTTCCCATTGGTTAGGGCATCCATTCACCTAGGAAACCCTTCCTCCCAGCTACCAATAGACTTCACAAACAAGCCATCCAATCTACTCCAAAACTAGATCCAACATCGAGCAATAATTGAACCATACAACCTCATGAACATACCGTCATGCTTCACGTTTGGGGTTGTTCCTACTGCTGTAGATTTCGGTTCGATTAGGGTATATTATAGTCAACTAACATCCATTAACTTCTACCTAGACATTCTCCTAACAGTTGTGGCCCTCCTTGTTTAGTGTACGCCTCTAACTCGTTTCCCTTAGCACCGATATGCACTCCCTTCTAGCCCTCATGGCCCCTTCAAAGAGGCACCAACAAAACTCGGGTCCTCCTGCAATCCATCACTATATAAACAAGGATACATATGCCACAAAACCTCTCCAAAACAACCTAGAAAAATAGATCTGCTACTCGGCCCTGTTGTAAGGTCACTTGGAATCCAAAACAGTCACAAGGAGGCTCAAACTGGCCCTCTTTTCCTTCACAAGAATCTGCCCTAGCCTTCGGCCCAATCAGAGATATCAAAAAGGTTGAATCACTCACTTGTGTTGCACACTTGGATGACCAAATGATGCTCCATCACCTTGTATTATACGCAATATAAGGGGTCCATCAAATTCATTCAAGAGGGCTTGGAAGCATGTCATTATCCATTATAACACTAGGTCGATTTAAAACTTGTTGTTCATGCCCACTCCTTAACTTCAAAAATTCATAACTTCATTTCTACAATTCGTATTCGAGTGATTTTCATTGCATCTGTTTACTCTCGGATTCCTCTATAAACTCAAATCATCAGATGTAGAATAACCTATTGGAATCACACCTATATGCCCGGGTCCAATGCCCATAGGCTTGGATTTCACACCCACAAGCTACACATGTGTACCATATCCTCCACAACCCTCAAGCCTAGGGTTTGGAATACCTCCAAAGCTACAAATCTCAACACTCCCTCTTAGCGAGGGAGGTACTTCCAACACTATGAATTCTTCATCATGATCGGCGACACTAGCCCATCTAGCATCCATCATTGCAACATACTTTGTAGAATGAACCCTGCAATATCAGTAGTGCCTCTACCTCATCACATCTGAGCTTGAAGATCCCAAATCTCCATAGGGATGCTTCCTTTAAGGATAGACTCCTTCTAATCCTACACAATCTCCTCTGGCTCAATCCTACAAACATTCATCCTCCTGGATCAAATAACACTCGTGAAAATCCCTCTAATCTCATATATGCAACATCACAATCAGATAAAGACTCTAGCCTTCCAATCTATAGTCCATCACATGAAGCAATCTTGATCATCCTGATCTCATCCATTTCAAAGAAATCCTCGAGTTGTCCCAACCATCCATGATAAGACATAGTAAGTCCACGATCTGCAAACCACCATACAATATACCGTATTGCACCAGGTTCACTACTAATCCACCATAAATCCCAGACCATCTCACCATGTATCCTATCAATACCACATCTCCATGTCTTTGGTTCAATGCTCTGCTCCATGATCTAGACACCCACAACTCCCTCTTAGTTGCTTCGCTATGCACACTCTGATTCACTGGCCCTTCAAAGTAGCTCAAACCTAGATATGATACCAAGTTGTTTTTCCATGATACTAGTGTCTGGGATAGAATATTAAATCATTGACGCTACCAAACCAAGTAACACAACAAGTTTACTTTTCACAATGGAATATAAACAACAATAAATTTACTAGTGCAAAAATATACACAACTTTTTACACAATTTTGTACAATAACCCAACTTTGTTATATTAATCAATTTGAATAATACAATAGTATAGGGCTCCCATACCAAGGATAATGGCCCTCAAATATCCACTAGTACAAGATTACAAAATCTTGGCTTGATGTTAACCCATCGCCAACCAATCTACCCTCAAAAGGATACTCTAACCATCTTCTTGATGTAGCATGCTCTCTTAGCTCCTCTCGGTCGTACCCTGTACCTACCCAATACTTTGGCTCTCTATCTACAGCACTGCCTCTATCAATGATCTAAGTCCATCTGGCTAGTGAACCTTGGATATCCAATTTTCTCACTAGTTGTAACTTATTCCATCAAGGCCACAACACATCGAGGCTCTTGTTGAGTTTTTCACAACTCCATTTGTGAACAACTCACAAATGCCTATTACTGCTCCTTAACTACTCAAGCACTTCAGCCCACTATAATCTTCCTGCGATGTTCCAATGAAGACTAACATAGGGTAAGAGGACTACCACCTATCACCATCAAATATCGCTTCTCCAATGATGAGCATGGGCTATAACAAACTTCTCCTCTAGATGATCAGACCTATGAGCTGCAACAAATAACTCTCCTAACAGCCCTTATTCCATCAAGGTGTTGCACATAGGGCTCCACACTCGAGCACTCTCATGCTACCCTCCAAAAAACAACAAATTCCCAATCCAACACAAATATCATTTCCTTCATATCTTCTCAATCATCATCACCCTCGAGCTCTGAATATCTTCCCTTTTCTTTGCAATAGAGGAGCTATTGCACAAATCTAGTCTCTAATAGAATGTTGTAGCATCTACTCACTGGTTAGGGAATCCATCCACCTGGGAAACCCTTCCTCTTAGCTTCCAATAGACTTCCCAAAAAACCTATCCAATCTGGTCGAAGACTAGACCAAATACCTAGTAATAATTTAATCACACAACCTCATGAACATACATTCATGCTTCACATTTGGGGTTGTTCCTACTGTTGTAGATTTCAGCTTGGTTAGGGCATGTTACAATCAACTAACAACCCTTAACCTCTACCCAGAAATGCTCCTAACAAATGCGACCTCCTTGTTTAGTGTCCTCCTCTAAGTCGTTACCCTTAGGACTGGTCTGCACTCCCTTCTATCCCTCACGACCCCTTCAAATAAGCACCAACAGAACTCGGGTCCTCCTGCAATCCACCACAGAGTTGTGGCATGCATAAACAAGGATAGATATACCACAAAACCTCTCCAAAATAGCCTAGAAAATTAAATATCCTACTTGGCCTTGCTGTAAGGTCACTTGGAATCCAAAATAGTCACAAGGAGGCTCAAACTATCCCTTCTTTCCTTCACTAGAATCTTCCCTAGCCAGAGCCCCAATCAGAGATATCAAAGAGGTCAGATTACTCACTTGTGTTGCACACTTGGATGACTAGATGACCCTCCATGACCTTGTATTTATACACAATATAAGGGATCCATCAAATATGTTTAAGAGGGCTTGACAAGCTATCATTAGCCATTATAACATTAGGCCGACTTTAACACTTGTTGTTCATGCCCACTTCTTAACTTCAAAAAATCATAACTTCATTTCTACAACTCAAATTCGAGTGATTTTGATTGGATCTAGTTACTATCAGAGTCCTCTATAAACTCAAATCATCACATGTAGAAATAAGCTCATGTAATCACACCTATATTCTCGGGTGCAAAGTTCACAGGCTTGGGTTTCACGCCCACAAGCCACACGTGTGTCAACTCCTCCACAACCCTCAATCCTAATGTTTGGAGTACTTCCCAAGTTGCAAATCTTAACAAGGACTTCCTTGTCAAGGGAAGTATGATGTCAAAGTCTTGGCATGATAATTTACTCTAAGCAGTTGAGAGAGCCTCCTCTTCAAATACAGTTCTGATGGATTCCCACGGTGAGCCAATAACTAGATGGATTATTGATTTTCAGTATGTTCTTTGAGCCATATAGAGCCTAGATATGTATATTGGTATGTTTCAAAGTTGGTATTGGGATACCTAGACAATGTAGTCATTCATGAACTGAGATACACTTCCAGATACGTAAGACTTTAAGGACACACTGATGATGAGAATGTTGATTAGAAGAGCACATCCAAGTGTTACCTTAGGTATGCATTGGTTTCCTGGATGATTTCCTAGTGTAGAAATTTGTTTCTTTGAGAGATAATGGGTATTATTTCTAGCACAACTAGTTGTGAGACAATATGGTTGAGAAATCTCTTTAGAGATCTCTTTGATCATGTGTTGGACACAACTATGATATATTATGACTTATTATGGGTTCCGACATGCAGATAATCTTGTGTTCCATGATAGGTTCAAACACATTGAGATCATATATAACTATATTTGGGATATGGTGTAGATGAGACTCCATCACATTTTGATTGATGAACATGCAGAGAATTGGATCCCTGTGTTGCAGCATGTAAGCTTATGGTTGACCCGATATTCTAGGTGTCATGCATTATGGCTAGGACTAACAAGAATAAGCCTAGTGAAGGAGCTGATGAGAGGAATGGGTCATGGATGATCAAGGACACTAAGCTATGCTCTTCCCCCTTGTCTGAGCTCTCAGGGTGAGGAATTGAGCTAGAAATATTCTGGGGTTGAGGAAACATTGGAAAATAGGATAGCTATGATCCTTACCTCATGGTAAGTAGAATCCTGCCTATTGTATGACAATAGGATAACTATGATCCTTACCTCTCATTGTAAATAGAATCCTGCCTATTTTCACCATTGGGAGTGGTGGAGTATACCCGAGTGTGCATCCTACGCAAAAGTTGGGCTTGTTGGGATTGCCACCCATCTGGCCAATGGGTAAGGAGACTTGAGATAGTTTTGATCCTTGTTATGGGCAAATTTAGTGTCTTTTGGAACGACTAACCCCTAGACCTAGTAGAAAGTCTAGAACAACAGTTAAAGTAATTCCATTGCTTTTCCTATAGCTAACAGATAAAAGAAAGAGGAGCAAAAGAACCAACCTATATCTCTCGCTCTATCCCTCTTCCCTTTGACTGCTTTTGTCGCTCCCTTCTGTACTTAACTCGCTTGAAAGGTACCTACACACAAGCCGAGACAAAAAACCATCAAAGCATACATATCGATCTGTTAACTAAACATATTATAGAATTGAAAGTACAATATACATCACATAACACATGAATGGGAAAAGCATGGAACTCTTTATTCATAGAAGGAAAGATTACAACCCATGTAGATGCATGTCCAATTCAGTGTCATCCTTCCAACTTCAAACCCTTCTCTCCTCATGAATCAACAATTTGACATGATAACATTACTCTCTCTACTAATCTCATCCAAGCAGCATTTCCTTAGCTTAAGAAGTCTCAACCTAGACCAGCCAATGAGAGCTTGGTCCTTTTATAGCTGAAAAGAGGAGGTTTGGCCATTAATGGCCCTCATGAATGCTTTGCCATATTTGGGAAGTGGTTCCATGGAGGAAGGGATAATGGATTAAGGTTCATTCATCTCCTTCCTCATCCAAAAGCGAGCCCAATCCTTCTAGAAACCTCTAGAATCATCCATTGGATAAGGAATCCAATGGATTCATTTGAAAAATTCGATGGATCTCTCCCATCGCAGGTGATACAAAGGCCAGGTGCTATGCATAGCACCCTGACAGTGTAGTGCCTGCCGTTCATTGCCAGCCAGATAGAAGGCTACCTGCGATGGTCTCTTTAGGGACATTTTTTGGATGAATGGTGTCATGAAACTCTTGGGAAGCAAGCATGATGTAGGCTAACTTCATTGGGGAATGAAAACAACTGAATTAGGGGTTGACGGACCTTGATATCATTGATCTGGAAGCTGGGGTTGATGTGCCCAAATTTTCCTATAATAGATGCCCCCTAAAGTATGAATTCGAAAATAACCATGTCGAGTGAGATGCTTTACCACTTGGAGAGAAGGTTTCAAAGTGGAAGGTGACTTGGATCAGTTACAATACAAATATCATGATACTTTGATTTTTTCTCACAATTTAGCTGAGGGAAGAGATACCCATGCTCAGCTTTATAAACTTTCATTACATGTACAAATATAGTCGTTTATAGATGTAGACCCACGAGTGGATGACCATGAATGTAAGGCCATTGTACATTTTATATAGTACTCCTGAATATATCGCAACCCGGATGGATGAAACTAGATCTGGGGTCTTCAATCTCATCCAATCTTTCACTCAAGTACAAGTCTAACCATGTGAATAGATGATCTGAAGTCAAACATGGAGAGACATCATCTGATTACCAGCCAATGATGTAAGCCGTTAACAGACGCAAGAGGAATCACCGATAATGATAATGACCCTCAATGTACTGTAGTGTATTTCTCAAGGTGTGAATAAATGATTTGATGTCGAACACCAAGCGAAGTCTTTCAGTTGAAGGCCAGTGATGTCAACCTATCGCCGGAAGCGAGAAACCTGCCATTGATGTATGCAAGCCTCAAGGTACTGAAGGGGTGTTTCTAAGTCAACTTCTTGGATGATGTGCTGATGTCGACAAGAAGCGACTCGTCGCAGGAGGGCCTTGATGTATCCCACATCAACAACACGAAACGAGGTAAATGATCTTGGAGGTGAAACATCGACTGAAGACACAAGGTTCAGGAATGGTGGGCATGAAAATGAAGGTTTACTGTATTGTAAAGGATTAAGTTTTAAACTGAATGACTTCTCTTGAACATATCGGCGACACTGAGGTAAATTGGTAGCATTGACCCAAAACAAAGTGATGGATGGTATGATAGACCAACAATGTGATAACCATCAAGCTGAATGACCCAACCCACATAGTCACGGTGATGAGGTGAAAGTGTCATGTTTAAGAGCGACCTGCTACCATAAAGTGTTCCCAGATTTTTCCCATTTTTCCCCAGTCATTTCTAACCAATACCTCTTTATTTTTAATCAAGCTTGAGGAGGATAACATATGCTTGTTGTATAATTTCGCCCTTCGGGTGAATCCATCACTATTTGATGTTTTAACGAGTCTAGCGAACGTCAAACTCGGTCTTGTCTAGATGGAAAAGTTTGTCGCTATTTGATACTTTTAACGAGTTTAACGACAAAGATAACTCGGTCCTTTTTATATTTAGAGAGTCTGAAAAGGGACTAAAATAGAACTCCAAAAGTTCTTTTTCGTACATTTGTCTCTCAGGCCCGAAAATTTATAAAACAATACAAGAGAGAACCTATTGATCATGTTTGACCAACAAGTACCTTTTTCGTAGTTAATCTATCTCAGCACGAAGAAGGGGTAAAACTATACTGAGTAGATATTGATTCTAATCCATTAACGAGCTAGAAACAACAAGTGCTTGACAATCTTTTCATGTAGAGAGTCTAAAAAGAGCTTAAAGAGAACTCCATTTTGAGGAACGAGTGGTGTCTAGGGTAGCAACTGGTTCTAGTGATGTTGGAACTTCTCAAAACATGTTGATTTATGTGAAGAGGCTAGTTAATAAGACTACTCATTGCAACTGTTCCTCAAAAAAGGTAAAACAACCAAGTGAAAGCGTATGATCGGCCAAAGAGATGGTGGCGATGGGATGAAAACAACCAAGGCTCATCTGACGAAAGAGGTTGATAGAATGGCAATCACGAGGGTTAAACTGGAAATGGGTTCATTTTTACACAAGCTTGAACCATAGGGAACTATGCTTGGGTTCAGTTTCATGTTTACACAAGCTTGAAACGAAAAACTATGCTTGGATTCAGTTTACATGCCCCCAGCATGATGAAAGGGAGAGTCTCCTGTAACCAGATGGAAGTCGTTGCAGTGAAGCAGGACGGTTATCCAACACCTTTTTGGCTTCATCCAGATAGACAAAGGTGAATGGGGTGATTCCCTTCACATAACCTACAGGGAAACTTAACTTTACCACTAGGTGCATGCCCCCCAAGCTTCATTACATTCACCTAAGTAGACTACTCATGGCTATCAGGTGGATGGAATGAAGGTTATTTTACGAGATCAAGTGAAAGACTCGACTGAGATTTTACGAGATCTACTCAAAGACTCGACTTGGAACTTTGCTCCAGGGGACCTTGTTTCATTTTTTAATGAGCTTGACACAAGACAAGGAACTCTGCTCAGATTCCTTGTTTCATTTTTTAACGAGCTTGACACAAGACAAGGAACTATGCTCATGGACCTGTTTCATTTTTTAACGAGGTTGACACAGTAAAAGAACTATCCTCATAGACCCTTGTTTCATTTTTTAATGAGGTTGACACAAGACAATGAACTATCCTCGGACTCCTTGTTTCATTTTTTAATGAGGTTGACACAAGACAACGAACTATCCTCAGACCCTTGTTTCATTTTTTAACGAGGTTGACACAAGACAAAGAACTGTCCTCATATCCTTGGTTTCATTTTTTAACGAGGTTGAAATAAGACAAGGAACTATCCTCATGGGAGCTGTTTCATTTTTTAATGAGGTTGACACAGTAAAAGGACTATCCTCATACTCCTTGGTTTCATTTTTTAACAAGGTTGACACAAGACCAGGAACTATCCTCGATGACATGTTTCATTTTTTTAATGAGGTTGACACAACAAAAGAACTATCCTCATACTCCTTGATTTCATTTTTTAACGAGGTTGACACAAGACAACGAACTATCCTCGGACTCCTTGTTTCATTTTTTAATGAGGTTGACATAGGACAACGAACTATCCTCGAACCTTTCGATCACAACTCATAAGAGGTCATGAAAGAGAGGTTTGGTTCCAATGCCCCCAGTACATGATGTACAACATCACTGAATTGATCGTCAATTGATGTAGGTATGGAACATGTTGCCACATAATTAACCCGTGGCAGGGATGATACCATTGGTACAAAAGGACCATTTAGGGAAGATGGTTGACTAGGAGCCATATTTGGACCGGGAAATGAAAGCTGGTCAACGGTGACAATTCTGCCTTCATGTGGGAAACAAATCACTCGAAAGAGTGTTGAAACAATAGCTCCCATGCCATAAACATAGTCACACCCAAGAAGTAAATTGTAATCTAAAGGGCCTGGGACTACCATCACGTTCAAATAAATAATTTTTCCTCCCAAAGTAATAGGTAACTAAGGAAGGATCCCTAATGGTTGACTCGTTCCTCTGTTAAAACCCAACAAATTCTGTGTAACAAGCACAAGCGGCGACGAACCGAGCGCTTTCCAAGCAGTTGAGGAAAGGATACTCACTGATGCACCTTCATCTATAATAGTGCCCGATACAATCATATTACAAACTTGTACTATGATTTGGAAAGGCACATAAGAAGGAAGGCGAAATGCTGCCAGTTGATTCCAATCAAAGGAAGTGACTAGACTACTTAGAGGGGGTACCGTAGAAACAGGAGAATTAACCCCTTGAGTTACGGGAACTAGAGGATTTTCCTCTTGTCTTGATCGAACAGGAGGATTGCCCCCAAGCTCCTTAGAATCTGAAGAAACAAAAATAACTTGAGTGGTATCATGTTCACTCTCTTCGGGAAAGGTACGATTTGCTGAAGGTGAAACCGTGTCAACTGTTACCTCGACCTGTTGATTTGGCTCGGGTATAGACTCAGAGTATTCACTTTCAGAGAGAGTGGGTTCGACTGACGGTTGATTTTGGTCAGTCAGTTCATCAACTAGTGAATGATTTAGGGATAGTTTCCTGTAACCAGATGGAAGTCACTGAGGTGAAGTAGGACAGTTATCCAACACTTTCTTGGCTTCATATAGATAGGGACAAAGGTGAATGGGGTGATTCCCTTCACATAACCTACATGGAAACTTGACTTTTCCCTTCTTTCCATGATCTTTACTGCTACTAGTTGATGGTATGTCACCAACATGATCTCCAGAGGTTGATGACATGGGATGATGTGAACGAGAATACCATTATTCTAAGATCTGAGGAATATCAAGACAATTTCGAAGAAGATGGTCTCCCGCACAAAGTTTGCATGGATATCGAACTTTGTGAGGCTTGACGAATGGTTTCTCATCAGATGTTGCATTCAAAGCAATGGTTGCTTGGTTTCCCCTCTGTTGAATTTGCTTCTTCTTCTTCTTCTTCCCTTTCTTCTTCTTCTTAGCCACCTGGTTACTAGTACCAATACTTTCTCTAGGTGAAGAGGAAGAAGGGGAGGAAGAAACAGCGAAGGAAGAAGGCAAAGGGTCAACTTTAGGATCAACTGGAGGTTGATTTTGTCTAGTTGGAGGAGTACTCAATTACAGAGAAATCACGACATTTTGAACCAAAGAGGTTGAAAACAACCATACTGGCAAGCCAATGGTAAATCCCAGAAGGGACAATGTAGCCATATATGGAGACCAATATTTCCAAATTGAGGAAAAGGACTAGGATTTCCATCAAAAGGAATTCCTTGATTGGTGGACTCCGGATTTGTCGCCATATGTTTCAACCTAAGATCAACTACGAAACGAGCGTGGAGGATGTTGTCCATGGTCAATTAACTTTTATGACACAAGAATTTAACTTTTCTTTTTCATTTTTTAAGAGTCGAGAAAAATAAAAAGATGACTCTAGTCGCTTTCATTGTTTAATGAGCTTGAAAGGACAAGCGCTCAGATGAACCTTTTCTTTTAAGGAGTCGAAAAGGAGAAAAAGTGACTGCTCTGGAGATACTAAGCAAGAGGGTTTACCGAACTAATCACAAAACTGCAATATACACCTTGGTTGTAAATTAAATAGAAATTACCAAGGATTTATCATATGGAAGTCATTCTTCCCGAATGCTGTGTTCGGTGCATTGTGATTAGTAAGGCGGTAGACTCGGCTTCCTAGGGATAAAGGATTTAAACCTATTGGGATCTCCCACTATATACTCGATGGTACAGGGAGCATAAGTCCGTACTAGTACTTATTGGTTTAGAGAGGAGGAATCACCCAACCTCAATGAAACAACAACCACTAGGTTTTAAGACGCCGGAACACGTCTCTAGCCTAGACACCTCTAGATGTTTGCGTTAAACTCCAATGCATTATTAGGTTAATTGAGGTTAATTTTAGGTTGATCTTTCTTAAAATTTGCCTTTGGGTTTCACCACGTGATGTTTTCCAAGATTCCTAAGAATGCAGCTAAATGAGAAGTACTCTTTCTATTTTGCTTTCAACAATGAAAATCCTAACTAGTAAGGGATAGAGCAAACAAGTTCTTTTTGGATCAAACAAAAAAGAGCACTCATTAATGCATTTCCCTAACCATTTCGTTTAAGCACACACAATCAAATTCTAAGATGCAATTATATGTATTTCTTTTCTTTTTCGTTCTCCTTAATGTGAATTATGCACTAAGGAAAACAAATGAACAAATGATTCAAAATCTCTTTTCACACAAATGTCAATTATGACAATTTCACTTAAAGATAAAGGAAGACTAACTGACACTTTCAACTTTAAGGAAACGAATATTTTCGACACTCAAAGGAAAATATGAATCAGATGCACAAAATAGACCAATCGATTGTTCTAAGAAGGAAGATTTTACGACACTTCAAAACAATTGACTGAAACTACTTTCGACTAAGGACTGCAAATGATAAACAAATACATAAACAAACATTTAACAATCCAGTCTAAAATGGGTCGAAACAAGGAAACAAAGACTGCTTTCAGAGACAAGAAATCATCAAAATCCAACAAACAATTCAAACAACTGAAAATTGACTTAAGGATTCAGCTCCTAGATGGGAAAACTACTCCAAAAGGAACCATCGCATGCCACAGTGAGGGATAGCGCGATGCATAGCATTGTCTCTATGCAGAGGGTGCAATGCATAGCACCTTGTCAGTTACAAAGGTGCTATGATTCCAAAATGACAATTTTATGCTCAAAATTGACTCAATTTCAGTGAATTGGACTTGAATTCGATGAAAAACAAAGGGTAAAGTATGTCAAAATGTTCTAAGAGATTGATTAGCTACTATAAGGGATAAAATCGATCCCCAGTGAAGTCGCCATTTTGTTATGGGCAAATTTAGTGTTTTTTCGAACGACTAGCCCCTAGACCTAGTAGCAGGTCTAGAACAACATTTAAAGTAATTCCATTTCTTTTCCTATAGCTAATAGATAAAATAAAGAGGAGCAAAAGAACCAACCTGTATCTCTCGCTCGATCCCTCTTCCCTTTGACCGCTTTTGTCACTCCCTTCCATACTTAACTCGCTTGAAAGGTACCTGCACACAAGCCGAGATAGAAAACCATCAAAGCATACATATCGATCTGTTAACTAAACATATTATAGAATCAAAAGTACAATATACATCACATAACACATGAATGGGAAAAGCATATAACTCTTTATTCATAGAAGGAAAGATTACAACCCATGTAGATGCATGTCCGATTCAGTGTCATCCTTCCAGCTTCAAACCCTTCTCTCCTCATGAATCAACAATTTGACATGATAACATTACTCTCTCTACTAATCTCATCCAAGCAGCATTTCCTTAGCTTAAGAAGTCTCAACCTAGACCAGCCAATGAGAGCTTGGTCCTTTTATAGCTGAAAAGAGGAGGTTTGGCCATTAATGGCCCTCATGAATGATTTTCCATATTTGGGAAGCGGTTCCATGGAGGAAGGGATAATGGATTAAGGTTCATTCATCTCCTTCATCATCCAAAAGCGAGCCCAATCCTTCTAGAAGCCTCTAGAAGCATCCATTGGATAAGGAATCCAATGGATTCATTTGAAAAGTTCGATGGATCTAGCCCATCGCAGGTGATACAAAGGCCAGGTGTTATGCATAGCACCCTGACAGTGTAGTGCCTGCCATTCATTTCCAGCCAGATAGAAGGCTACCTACAATGGTCTCTTAGGGACATTTTTTGGATGAATGGTGTCATGAAACTCTTGGGAAGCAAGCATGATGTAGGTTAAATTCATTAAGGAATGAAAACAACTGAATTAGGGGTTGATGGACCCTAATATCATTGATCTGGAAGATGGGGTTGATGTGCCCAAATTTTCCTATAACAATCCTTACCATTTATGGTAAGTGGTATCCTGCTCAAGTGAAGGGATGAAAGTGTTCTTCCACTTGACTCTTGATGGTCATGATGGGAATATTGGTGGATAATAGGATAGTTATGATCATTACCTTTCATGGTAATTCATATCCTTCTTATTGTCAATCGAACATAGGGTGGAAGATTAATCTCCCCTATTTGTTGTAGATATAGGGTGGTAGTTGGAGCTTCCCTATGATAATTCTTCTTCTTTATATTGAGACATAAATTTTTAGTTTATGATCAAAGGAAACAAGTCAAAATGAGATGTGATGAGATGAATGATTTGTTGATGCAACTGAGATGAGGTCATGGAACTTGACCTAGAGATCAATAGGGTTTGGAGGATCTAAACGATCTCCCATACCATCGGTTATGGATTATTCTTCTTCTAAGAAATGAGATGAAAATAGATGAGACATGATGCAACATTCTTGTACATCCAATATGAAACTTATGACATAGATGGAAATTCCTCCCTAGCTAAGAGGGAGTGTTGAAATTTGGGCAGCACCGAGACGAATTTCCCCAATGGGAAACCCTAAGCTCCAAGGAAATCCCATTGAGCCCCAAAGAGAATTTATAATGGTCACAAGAGAATTCAATATAGATAAGGAAATGTTATTATACAAATTTTGGTTTCTAAGTACTAAAGGAAATATGTTTGAATTTGATTTGCAGTATTTCCATCCAATTTTTTCCTAGCTGGCTTGGTCCCTCAAAGTAATTTATTTGGTTTATAAATTGAAGAATGATCCATCTCCAAAATGGTGCAATTTCGTATCACTATTAAAATGCTCGCACTCATGCTTTACTTTCGTATGATTTGTATTTGATTGTGGACTACACCTTTGATTCATGACTGTGGCTCGCACCTTTGATTTGTAACTATGGCCTACACCTTTGGTTCATATTTGACGATGGTTCACAATTAAAATGGCACACATTACAATTATTCTTTGGATCAATTATATCCCTGACATCACACAACAACTTCATGGCTCACACATTCTCGGTGGTTCACATTCTACGAGGGTCTGTATAATTTGTTGTCATATTCTTTGTGGTTTGCATTCTACAAAGGCTCTGGCTCACACAACATTCTATGGCTCGCACTTTTCTAACACTTGCAATTTCTACATAGTGGAATCATATATACATTGGATTCTCATTAGTCACCATGGCTCGTAATTTCTTATGCATTGTGGTTATCACTTCTTGTGGCTCAGTACAGTGGTACGCTATATTTCTTGTGACTCTCTCTTATATTGCAGAGGCTCGCATTATAGTTATAGCGTGGAATACTATACTAACAATGACTTGCATCTATTTCAGAGCTTTTCGCGCTATATTTGTGGAGATATGATCTGAGGAAGTTGGTATTTTTACAGACTCCTAAATTACATTCCAAACAGGTGACTTAGGGAAAATCGTCATAACTTTCTCGCTGAGCATCGGATTGAAATTTTGTAAGAAGGTACAGAAAGAGGACGGACTGTAGTTTCTTATATATATTTTTCAGTGTCATAGGTTGAAACAATGACACGTGGCACTTCATACAAGTTCGCTCTTCTGGAAAGGTCTATAATCAGGTCATCTTGGGAGATTGTGCATAACTCTTTCTTGGAGAATCCAATTTGGATCAGACTGGTGGCATTGGAAAGAGGACGCAGAGGGCTACTACAGGTTGTAATTTCAAAACTGGATGATCCGAAATTACAGAGATACATCAGATTCAATATCAAGCTCCTACAAAGTGAAAAAAGGTGTGTAGTTTTTTTTTTATTTTTGCTTAAGCTTGGTTTGAAAAATTAGTTTGAAGGAATTCAAAGGGCATAGTAAAGCATTATTATCGGTAATTGATGCCCCAAGGAAAGAAAATGCAAACACCTAGTAAGCAACCTAAAAGCTCTAGCATGACTCATGAAGAAGAGGAATAAATACAACATGATATATCAAAATTACGAGACCAAGTGCAACAAGTGTCACTTGCACAAAAAGTAACAGAATCTAAGATGAAAGATGTAGAAGCTAAGATGGATGGTTTAAAGAAAGGTGTAGAAGCTAAGATGGATTGTTTAAAGAAAGGTGTAGAAGCTAAAATGGATGGCATGGAAGCTAAGATGAATGGCATGGATGCTAAAATGGATGGCATGGATGATAAGATGGAAGAATTGAAGATAAATATGAATAAGTTGCTACAAGAAATGGTCACTAATGGTGAAAGGGTAGTAAAGGAAACTCATGATGAGAACAAAAAAATGTTAATCGTGATTCCATAGACTCTAATGTTGGATCGAAGACCCACCATATTCCAAAAATCGATATGAGGAAGTTTGATGGCAAGGATCCTGCAACATGGATATTACAGATGGAGCAATTTTTTATCTCAATAATGTGAAAAACACACAAAAGGTACGTATTGCAACTTTATATTTGGAACCAAATCAGTTTGTATGGTATCAATGGCTTTGCTCTCGTAAACAAATTATCACTTGGGCAATTTTTACGGAAAAATTGACAGCACATTATGAGGATACAAAAAGCAACACTTTTTTTAGCCAATTGGTAAGTCTCAAACAAAAGGGTTCAATAATGGAGCATATTGAGGAGTTCCAAAAATTGAACATAAGGGTAAAAAATATTCCAGAGGAGCATAGGATTGATGTGTTCATAGGGACTTTAAAGGATAATATCCAACATGATGTTTGCCTTTGGGAACCTGATTCATTAGAGAAGGCATTCAGGTTAGCAAGAAAAATGGAAAGCAAAATTATGGCAACCAGAAAGCATGCCAGTCACAACTATAAAATGGAAGTGTTGTTACCCCTAGCCTTCCACAACCTATAAGCTTGACACCACAACAATTAGAAGAAAAAAGAGAAAAAAGGCCTTGTTACAGTTGTGATAGCAAATACACTAAAGGTCATAAGTGTGCTGAGAAGAAATTATTCTACATCGATTGTGAAGAGGAAGAAGAAAAGGAGCAAGAAAGGTCAAAGGAAGAGGATATACTCCAGGAAAAAAGCCTAGATAAAGAGGAAATGAATCCAACCATATCTTGTAATGCATTGGCTGGAATTACCACTCCTCAAACCATCAAGATAGAAGGACAAATCAAGAAGAAAAAGGTAATAGTGTTGATTGATTCAGGAAGTACCCACAATTTTATTCATTGTAAGGTAGCAAAAGAATTGAATTGCTTCCTATATCCAGCACCAGAGTGTCAAGTGATGATTGTAAATGGAGGAACGATAAATTCCTCTGGAAAGTGCCATAATATCAAGCTATCCATGGGAGAATATGTATTGACTAGCCCAATGCTTTCCATTCCAATGGGAGGTGCTGATGTTGTACTAGGAGTCCAATGGCTACAATCCTTGGGTACAATAGCTTTTAATTTTCAAGAAATTTTCATGAAATTTTCTGCCGAAGGAAAGGAAGTTGAATTAAGGGGTATTGTAGGGAAACCGGGAAAGATAATCAGCTCTAACGGTATGGCAAAGCTTCTTAAAAAGGAACATAGAGGTGTAATTTCTCAATTATGTTCGCTAGATGTTTCCACATCAGAATCATCTATTTCTCCAAATCACCAAAAAGTCTTGGACAATCATTCCAAGGTATTTGAGACTCCCAAAGGTCTCCCACCTATTCGTGATCATGATCATGCTATTCATCTAATTCCAGGAAGTGTTCCTCCAAACATTAGGCCGTACAGATATTCCTATGACCAAAAGAGTGAAATTGAACGTATGGTTGCAGAAATGATAGAGGCTGGTATAATTCAACCTAGTCAAAGTTCTTTCTCTGCTCCAGTAGTATTGGTGCACAAGAAGGATGGATCATGGCGCATGTGTCCGGATTATAGGGAGCTCAACAAGCTCACTATTAAAGATAATTTTCCCATTCCTATCATTGATGAATTACTGGATGAATTGCATGGATCAATTTACTTCACTAAGTTGGATCTTCGTTCACGATATCATCAAATCAGAATGAAGACTGAAGACATTCTGAAAACAGCATTTAGAACTCATGAGGGTCATTATGAATTTTTGGTCATGCCTTTTGGCCTTACCAATGCACCTTCTACATTTCAAGGTTTGATGAATTCCATTTTCAAACCCTTCCTTAGAAAATTTGTGTTAGTATTTTTTGATGATATACTAATCTACAGCAAGTCTTGGAAGGATCATGTTGAACATGTTGACAGGGTGCTACAACTATTGGAGGAGAAACAATTATATGCAAAAAGATCCAAATGTTTCTTTGGAGTACAAGAGGTGGAATATCTGGGTCATATTGTATCTCATGAAGGAGTTAAGGTAGACCCTAGCAAAATTAAAGCCATTAAGGAATGGAAAATCCCCACATCAATAAAGCATCTGCGAGGATTTGTCGAGTTGACAGGGTATTAGCGCAAGTTTGTTAAGAATTATGGGAGAATAGCAGCACCTCTAAAAACATTATTGAAGAAAGATGCATTTTCATGGACTCCGGAAGCAACAAAGGCCTTCGAACATCTTAAAGAGGCAATGTTCCAAGCACTAGTCTTAGCTACACCGGACTTCCAAAAACCTTTATTGTGGAATGTGATGCTTCAGGAAATGGAATTGGTGCTGTTTTAATGCAAGATGAAAGACCCATTGCTTTTGAAAGTCGTCCAATCAAGGGAAAGTTTTTACAAAAAGCTATTTATGAGAAGGAAATGTTGGCAATACTACATGCACTTAAGAAATAGTGACCCTACCTAATGGGAAGACACTTCAAGGTAAAAACGGATCATGATAACCTTAAATACCTTTTAGAACAAAGATTATCCCCTGAAGAGCAACAAAAGTGGGTCACAAAGATGTTGGGTTATGACTTTGAAATCATCTACAGAAAAGGGAAGCAAAATGTGGTGGCAGACGCACTCTCAAGAAAGGATGAGGATGTGGAAGCATTGTTGTGCGCCATTTCTATTATCCAACCAGATTGGATAAACTAAGCAAGGGATGAATGGAAGAACGATGAAGAAGTATGGGCACTTATTCGAAAGTTACAACAAGATTCCAGTTCATCTGATATATTTAGCTGGCAAAATGATTCGTTATGGTACAAAGATCGCTTATACCTCTGTAAGAATTCGCAACTCAAACAAAAAATTCTTATGGAATTGCTCACTTCTCCCTTGGGAGGGCACTCAAGATTTTTTAAAAATTACCACAGGGTTAAGAAGGAATTTTTTTGGGATGGCCTTAAATCGAATATTCAAAAGTTTGTGGCGAAATGTTTGGTTTGCCAACAAAATAAATTTGAAACAATTAAGACCCCGAGTCTATTACAACCTTTATCCATTCCAAGCCAATGTTGGGAGGAGGTTTCAATGGATTTTATCACAGGTTTACCCAAGTCTGAGGGAAAGAGTGTCATCATGGTGGTAGTTGACAGACTTACCAAGTATGCACACTTTTGTGCATTATCACATCCATTTAAATCCAGTACAGTTTCTACTACATTTATGGAAACAATTCAAAAGCTACATGGAAACCCAAAGATTATTGTAAGTGACAGAGATCCCATTTTCACTGAAAATTTTTGGATAGAATTATTTTCTTGTCTTGGTACTCAGTTAGCTCATAGCTCATCTTATCATCCTCAATCTGATGGGAAAACTGAGATAGTAAAAAAATGTTTGGAAGGATATCTTCATTGCTTTTTATCTAATAAACAGACACAATGGGTCAAATGGTTGCCTCTGGCTGAATGGTGGTATAACACTTCCTTCCATGCAACAACAAAAATGACCCCATTTATGGCACTTTATGGATATCAACCACCATCCATCACATCATATTTAAGAGAAAATTCTAAGGTTCAAGCAGTGGAACATCACATCGAACATCAACAACAAGTCCTCCAACTCTTAAAGGATAACCTCATGTTGGCACAGAATAGAATGAAACAACAGGTAGATCAACATCGCAGCGAAAGAAGTTTTGATGTAGGTGATTGGGTATTCTTACGGATACAACCATATAAACAAATGTCCCTCAAGCAAGCTAAGAAGGATAATAAATTATCACCAAAGTATTATGGTCCGTACAAGGTGTTGCAAAAGATTGGTACTATGGCATACAAATTGGAGCTTCTTGCAGCGTCTTCAGTGCACCCAGTTTTCCATGTTTCATGTTTAAAGAAGGTTATAGGCAACAAGCTCCCAGTTCAAACAATATTGCCAAAACTTGACGAGGAAGGAAAATTATATTGGAACTAGAAGCAGTCACAGAAACAAGAACTCGACAGCTACAAAATCGATCAATTTCGGAGTATCTCATCAAGTGGAAGAACTTATCCGCTGAAGATTCCACATGGGAGGATGAGAATTTTATACAGAAGCATCCAAAACTACTCAAGCATTGAGGACAACACCTTTTTGAAGGAGAGGAGCATGTTAGGTCCCTATAATACTAGTGATTACCCCATTACTATTGTAGTTGTATCCCTTATTAATATTGTTGAGCCCCTATTGTCCCCATATTTTTATTACTGTGCCCCATAGAATCCCTCTATTGTTATTTTTCTGGCTTTATATTATTATTGTTAAGTCGGCTAGGTTATATTGTGACTCCATAGGCTCCTATATATAGAAAGGAGGTTTTTTCATTTGAATCATCCAAGAATTGTTCATTTGTGTAATGTAAAGGAGGTTGCCCCCTCAAAGAGGCTGAATTCTAAGGCGTTGATCTCTCTTTTCTATCTTTTTGTGAGCTAGTTTCATAACATAAACTATTTGAGAATATAATATTTCATGATAGATCCAAGCACATTGATATTAGGTACCGTCACTTGCAGGATTGTATGCAGAGAAGAATTATGATGTTACAATAAATTCCAACTGAGGAGCAGGATGCAGATATATTGAAAAAGGAATTATCAAGAGATAAATTTGAATTCCACAGATGCAGGATTAGGGTGGTGAAAAATCTCTTTCTTGCTAAGAGGGAGTGTTAGAAAATGTAGTAAGAAAGGATAAATTTGACTTGTGCCTTAGTCAAATTTAGTAACTCAATTTTCCACATCAGCAGGATGACTTAGATGCAGTTAACTTATGCGACATGGTCCTTGTCTAGTAGTTAGCTTAGTAAATTTGAGTTATATTCTAGAAGTAGAGTTGTGCATGTAGTGATTGCTAAAATTTAGCAAACTATTTCAGTGATTTTTAGTTTGACTCAGTTAACTAAGCTCAAGTACCTAGTTGAGTCAGTTGAGTAGTAGAATTGTTATTAACTTAGTGATCTCTCAATTAAACTAGTCAATTGGCCAAAAATAGCCCAGACATGCATGGAATTTGAATTTCCTAGTTGGAGTAGAGGAAAAGGCACATTGTAATCATCAATTGTATATTATTTGAGTGTACGGAGCTTGGCATTAAGTAGGTGAATCATTCCTTGAGAATTAGGTAAGCAAATATGAGAAAAAATATATTTTTTAGGAGTTAATTTCCTCTAGGATTATGCAAGAAAATAGGAGCTAGTTGGGGCCTTGAATTGGCTAAGTGTTAGACAAAGCAGGATAGTCAACAGGAGAACAGGTTTACAATGCGGGGTGTACTTCATATTTGAAGCAATACATTGTAATAATTTCTCATTCTCATCTAATTAATGAAAAGCAGAGGAGGGGTTTTTCCCAGTTGGGTTTCCATGTAGATCATTGTGTTATTGTGGTGTTTTAATGGTTTCATGTCATTGCATGTGTTTCTAAAATGTGATTTCCATTCCGCAAAATAGTAGAGGAAATTTTTAATCTCTTTTTTTAGTTCGAATTCATCGGTAGTAGAAAATTTCTATTAATTTCTACAGGTGAGCGCGAGGTGAATGTTCTAGAGGGCATTATGAGTATATGTGTTATTTGTGCAATTATTAGATTCTATTGTTGGTTTTAGGGGATGGGAGATAACATAGAAATGGGAGGAAAGTTTTTAGATGTGCAGGGAGGCTATAGGTCTCAACCTTCCCATGCCTAGCATTCAATGCCCTATGAATTGTCTAGTAATTTTGGCAAGTTGGGAGTTGATTTTGTTTTGGAGGTTATTCAAGGAAAAATAGTATAGGATCTTGGTTCATTGTGACCCATAGCGATGAAGGACAAGCACTAGGATATTGGGAATGTCAAATTTCACTCTGGATGGGGCGCCATTGATTTGACATTTGTGGTTTGGTGCTCCCTTATTCTAGGTAAAATTCCCAAGCTTGGTTATTTAAATTGGTTAATATTTATGTTTTGGGTGGTATGAATTCATGTGCGTTGAGGGTTATGTGGGGATACTGGTTCCTATTGATGAGACACTAGAGGTGGCACCAACAAAATGGTGGTGTGTGTTAGTTATCCCTTTGGTATTTAATATTTGGTGAACTATTGTGGTGGTGGGCCTGTTGCCTTTTGGTATTTTTTTTCATTGGTGGGGCCTGGGTATGCCTAGAGGTTTTAGGTAGTTGGGTGAGGGTCGTGCTATAGGTCGTGGGGGTTTAGTGTAGGCTTCTAGGGGATTCTCCTAGGTAGGTGGTTGGAAGGGGGGCAGTCTTTCTTGCATGGCTATTCATTTATCCCATTGGGTGTTATTTGTGTGGGGCTTCTTTTAGGAAAGGTTTTCAGTGTTATTTCCATCAGTGGGAAATTTTGGTTGGAAGGTTTGGTGGGTTTTGTGGGTGTTATTAAGTTGGAGGACTATGCAAAGACATCAAGGTCATGCTCGCAAGGGGGAACGACCACGAGGCCAAGGTGTTGTCCACCATGCAAAAGAATGGGATGTGGGTGAAGTGGTGGACCAACAACCTATCAATTCGTCAGGGAAATTAGAGTTACCTCACCCATTTGATTCCATGGAAGCTCAAATTTGTAAGGTCACCCTTCTGGTAGAAAAATTAGCTTGATATTGGCACGATGATCTCAGTAAAGTGATAACAGTCACGAATGACCTTCAACACAACCAGTGACACATGATGGATAGGCTAGACTCACTCCATCGTGGTCAGAAAAGGATCCAAGATTGATAGGATAGGCTTGAAGGTTGGTCGGAAAATATGGAAGCCCATGTGCATGAAGCTTTCAGTCCTTCTCTGCCACCTAGTAGGGGACCAGATGCTCTAGGTCCAGGCAATGTTGATGATCATGGATGGTTTTAGGTTGTATTTGTTCATCCTTGGACTCTTTTGGTTAGTTTGGGCTAACTGCATGAGATCTTTTAATTTCGTTTTGGTATTGTCTTTGTTTCTTTTCCATTATCTTCTGGCCAACAAGTCTGGTAGGAAGGAGGCCAGAAGAATTTTTAAATCAAGCTCCTCACAATGTACTTTTAAGATGACTTAATAGAAATAGTTGATTTACAAAAACAAAAAACAAAAACTCTCAATATTGTACATCTTTTCGTTTCTTTTTTTCTTTAATTTGACTATCTAATAATAAAAAAAATCCTCACCATAACACTCTCTCTCTCTCTCTCTCTCTCTCTCTCTCTCTCTCTCTATATATATATATATATATATATATATATATACATATAAGTTTACTATCAAATTAATATTATTTATTCAAAATATTAATAATTAATATTACCAATATTGATTACATTCATAGATCCAACTCCTAGGGCCATGGAATATACATATTGAGGAAAACAATGTATATTAGAGAAAAAAAAATAGATAATATGGTTATAAGGATTTATTTTTCTAGTTATTTTATTTCTTATGATAACTCAAATATTTATTCAATTAATATTATCTACCAACTTAGATCTATCTTAAATTCGAAGCTACCAAGTGTTAAGAGGGATCAAGTCTAGAGTTAAGATGGATCTAATCTAGTACTCTTTCATTCCATAATGGATTTCGTCAAGCCTTTAAATAGACTTCATCATAACAAATATCATGAAAAAAACCATGGGTTGTCAAAACCTAGCTCGAAAACCACCAATGGTAAATTATTAATTTTATTTTATTTTTATTTCATAGAGTCAAATTTTTTACATAACATAACATTACAACATCTCTTCCATATTGAATTAGAGAGTGCCTCTTGGCACAACTAGCCTAGATCCATCATAACCTCATATCTATTAAGCGTTGAAAGGGATCAAATCTCTTGAGGTGAAAACTTCCATTTTTAGTGCAAAACTTGAGGAAAAGTTTGCACCTTGAGAGATTTGATCCTTCTCGACGCTTGATACATCTGGGGTTAAGATGAATCTAGGTTGGTTTCAGTGATGCACAATCACACAAATTTTTTTGAACATCTAATTAGTCAAAACATTTTAAATATGTGAAATATGTCTAAGATTAATCTAGTTAATTTAATTTTAAATTTGCTCAATTACCTCAGTTTTTTTATATGATAGAGGTTGTTTATAACTTTATTAATGAAAATTGATGAAATAAAAACTTTTAATACAAGGTGTCAATGTAACAGTCTTGAATGACAGAAAATGTCAATAATAAGAATGTAGTCAATTACAAATAGTCTTCATTATGATCAATCTCAAATTATTTTCTTCTACTGTTCTTATTGTCACACTTGTTAGTTTTTCCATCTTTTCATATTGATCATATGAAAAGGGTGGTGGAAATCGTAGGCCATTCAAATCTTTAACTCGAGCTATTTTAGCAAACGCCATACCTTGTCTCTCTTGATCCCAAATATTAATAGTAGGTTTCTCCGAAGTCAATCATTGTGACTTATGGAGTGTTAAAACCCCAAGTAAGTTTCAATGGTAGTTTCTTTCTATTATCTCATTTGAATGCAAAGTGACTAATAATGTTGAATGATGGAAAATGGGAATAACAAGAATGTAGTCAATTACAAATAGTTTATAGTTTCAAGAAGCAAACATTTCAGGTAAGTGAACATTCTATTTAAGATAAAAATTAAAGCATTTTATTTATGGTTGAAGTACTGTAACACAAAAATCAATGCACATCATCAATAATATTTTTATGCTACATTGAAATCAGTCCACATTATTAATCTAATTACTTTGAAATTAATGTACATCATACATCTAGTTACATCAAATTAGAAATCAACATCTACATTGAAATCATAGCATCTAGTGCAAGCAATTAGATAAGATTAGAAATTAACATCTACACATAAATCAATGCAGAGAGTGCTAGCAATCAAATAGGATTAGAAATCGACATCTACACTAAAATGAATGGATCTAGTGCTAGCAATCAAATAGGATTAAAAATCAACATTTGAACTAAAAACTATTCATCCACTGCAAGGAATCAAATAAGATTAGAAATAAACATCTACATTGAAATCAACGCATCTAGTGCAAGCAATCAAATAGGGTTAAGAATCAATAGCTACATTGAAATCAGTTTATCTAGTGCAATCAATCAAATAGGATTTGGAATCAACATCTACATTGAAATTAATGCATCTATTTCGGTGAAAAAACATGGCTTTCTAAATCCAACTTCTTCTACCATTGTAAAATCCTTACTTCATCTTCCTATATGGTTAATAATGTGTAGTATTATATACTACTATATAATATTTGTATTTTTCTTTGTGTGTCTCTTTCTTCTTGCCTCTCTCTCTCTCTCTCTTTATTTGTCTCTCTCTTCTTCCCTCTCTCTCCCCATCATATATATCTATGTCTCCATCCATCTCTCCTCTTTGCCTCTCTAACTCACCCCCCATTCTCTCTCTCTCTCTCTCTCTCTCTCTCTCTCTCTCTCTCTCTCTATTTGTCTCTCTCTTCTTCCCTCTCTCTCCCCCATCATATATCTATGTCTCCATCCATCTCTCCTTATTTGTCTCTCTAGCTCACCCCCCATACTCTCTCTCTCTCTCTCTCTCTCTCTCTCTCTCTCTATATATATATATATATATATATATATATATATAGATATATATATATATATATATATATATATATATATATATATATGTATATATATATATATATCCCTTCCTTTCTCCTTCTATCTCCCCCTCCCTCTCTACCCAATCTCTTTATCTCTCTCTTTGACTCTCCCTCCCTCTCTCCGTGTCTCTCTTCTTCCATCCCTCTCTTTGTCTCTCATATTCCCTCTCTCCCCCCTCCATTTATATATTTATCTCCCTTTCTATCCTTATTTGTATCTCTATCTCAACCCCAAACATATACACTCTCTTTCCATATATATATATATATATATATATATATATATATATATATATATATATATATATATATTGCTCCCTCTTCCTCTCATTCTCTCTCCCTCTTCCCCTTCTCTCTCTCTCTCTCACTCTCTCTCTCGTCACTCCCTCTCTCTCTCCCCACCTTTCTCTCTCTATGTCTTTATTCTTCTCTCCCTATCTCTCTACTTCCAACTCCATCTCTCTCCCTCCCTCTCTCTCCTTTTCTCTCCCACCTCCCTCTGTCTCTCCCCCCATCACTCTCTCTCTCCCCCTCTACCCTCCAAAATTTTCACTATCTTCTTCTATCCCTCCCCCCACCATATTTGTGTCTTGCTCTCGCTATCTCTCTATTCCCCTTCTCTCCCTCTCTCTCCTCTCCTTCTCTACTCTCTCCCTCACTCTCTCCACCTCTATATCTATATGTCTTTGTTCTTCCCTCTCTCTCTCTTTCTCTCTCTCCAGTTAGGCCACTATCTCCCCCACCCCCCTCTTTGTCTCTCCCCCTCTCTCCCCGCTCCATCCATATGATCAAGAATTGTCACTCTATGTAATCAATAATATATGTAGGGTCTAATATAATAATACATATAATGGACATGACTATTAATATAATATATTGAAATAATAATAATCAATATTATCGATTGTGTCAAGAGGAATACTATAACCTAGTATAGGGGATTTGTGTAAGCATAAAGTAAGAAAGTATGTATGTCTAAAAAAAATGTTGAGAAAATTATATATAGAAAAATGAATAAATGTCGACTTCATATGTTTTAATTAATATTAAAATTAAAACATATATGAATACAAAATGTAAAATCAAAACATACATGAATACAAAATGTAAAATCTAAGGCACAGAGCTACCAATTTGATCAGAAGAAATTGGTCTATCTATAATGTAAAGTTAATATGTTATTGTTTCTTTAACATGTTATTTGTTTATATATCACTATTGATATAATAACCAATAATATTGATTATTATTATTCTAATATATTATAATAATAATTATCTCCATTATAAGTATTATTATATTAGACCTTACATCTATTATTGGTTACATAGAGTGACAATTTTTTATCATATGGACGGGGGGTGGGGGGGGGGGGGGGGGGGGGGGGGGGGAGAGAGGAAGGAAGATAGAGACTGAGCTATAAAGACGGGGCGGAGAGAGAGAAAGGAAAAGAGAGAGGAGGGGAGAGAGAGAAGGAGAGAGGGAGGGAGAGAGATGGAGTTAGAAAGGGAGAGAGGGGGAGGGAAGAACAAATACATAGCAATATAGAGGTGGAGAGAAAGCGAGAGTGACAAGGGAGAGATGGAGTAAAGGGGAATATAGGTGTAATGTAAGAAGGTATGTATGTTAAAAAAAATCGAGAATATATATATATATATATATATATATATATATATATATATATATATATATATATATATATATATATATATATATATATGCTTCATATGTTTTAATTAATATTCAAATTAAAGCATATATAAATGTAAAATGTAAGGCATGGAACTACTAATTTGATCAGAAGAAATTGGTTTGTCTATAATGTAAATTTAACATACTATTGTTTCTTTAACATGTTATTTCTTTATATATTATTATTGGTATAATAATCAATAATATTTATTATTATTATTCCAATATATTATAATAATAATCATCTCCATTATAAGTATTATTATATTAGACCTTACATATATTATTGATTACATAGAGTGACAATTCTTGATCATATGGATGGAAGGGGGAGAGAGAGGGAAAAAGAGAGAGATAGAGAGGGGGAAGTGAGAGGGAAAAGGAGAGAGAGAGAGAGAGGAAGGGAGAGAAGGGGAAGAGAGAGAGAGAGAGAGAGAGAGAGAGAGAGAGAGAGAGGTGAGGAGATAGTGATAGAGTTGGAGAGAGAGAGTGTGTGTGTGATGGGGGGGGGAGAGTGGGAGAGAAAGGAAGGAAGAGAGAGAAGGAGAGGGGGAGGGAGAGAGAGGTGGAGAGAGAGATGAAGTGACAAGGGAGAGATGTAGAGAGAGTGAGGGAGAGAGGAGAGAAGGAGGGAAGAGAGAGAGAAGGCGAGGGGAGAGAGAGGGAGAGAAGGGAAGGAGAGAGAGAGAGAGGGGATAGAGGGGGGAGAGAGAAGGATAGAGGGAGGGATATAGTGACAGAACTCCAGGGCAGAAAGAGAGAGAGAGAGAGAGGAGTGACAAGGAAGAGATGGAGAGAGAGAGAGGGAGAGAGGAGAGCGGGAAGGAAGAAAGAGAGAAAGAGAAAGAGAGGGAGAAAATGGGAAGAGAGAGAGGGGGGAGAGGAAGGGGGAGGAAGCGAGAGATAGATAGATATGGAGAGAGTGTTTGTATGTTTGGGGGGTGAGATAGAGAGAAAAATTAGGAGAGACAGAGGGAGATAAAGATATAGATGGAGGGGGGAGATAAGGAAGAAGAGATATAGGGGGAGGGAGGGAGAGATAAATAGATATGGAGAGAGACAATATATGTGTTTGGGGTGTGAGATAGAGATACGAAGAAGGAGATATGGAGGGAGATATAAATATATATGGTGGAGAGAGGGAGAGGGGCGGGGGGGGAAGAGAGAGGGAAGAAGAAAGAAACACACAGAAAAATAATATATTATACAATATTATATAATATTGGACATTATTAACCATAAAGGAAGAGGAAGTAAGACTTTTATAAAAGGTAAATGAATTTGGATTTAGAAATTCATGAATATTTTGGTTTTTCACTAAAATAGATGCATTTATTTCAGTGTAGATGTTGATTCCTAATCCTATTTGATTGATTACACTAAATGCATTGATTTCAATGTAGTTGTTGATTTTTAATCTTATTTCATTGCTTGCACTAGATGCATTGATTTTAGTATAGGTGTTGATTTCTAATATTATTTGATTACTTGCACTAAAATTTGCATTTATTTCAATGTAGATGCTGATTTCTAATCCTATTTGATTACTTGCACTAAATGCGTTGATTTCAATGTAGATGTTGATTTCTGATTTGATGTAATTAGAAGTATGATGTTCATTAATTTCAATGTAATTAGATTAATAGTGTGCATTGATTTCAATGTAAGCACAAAAAAGTTATTGATGGCGTGCATTGATTTTTGTGTTATAATAATTCAACCATAAATAAAATACTTGAATTTTCAACTTACATAAAATGTTCACTTACCTAAAATGTTTGCTTCTTGAAACTATAAACTATTTGTAATTGACTATCTTCTTATTATTCACATTTTCCATAATTCAACAATGTTAGTTACTTTGTATTCAATTGAAGTAATAGAAACAAACTACCATTGAAATTTGCTTGGGGTTTAACACTCTGTAAGTCTCAGTGATTGACTTTGGAGACAACTACTATTAATATTGGAGAGCAAAAGAGACAATGTATGACAACTAATACAATAGCTTGAGTTAAATATTTGAATGGTCTATGATTTCAATTATCCTTTTAATATGATCAATATAAAAAGATAGAAAAACTAACAAGTGCGAAAATAAGAACAATAGAAGAAATCAATTTGAGATTGATCACAATGAAGACTATTGTAATTGTCTACATTCTTATTATTCACATTTTCTATCATTCAACATTGTTACATTGTCACTTTGCATTCAAAAATTTTATTTCATCATTTTTCATCATTCAAGTTATTAACAGACTCTATCATCTCAACAAATTGAGGTAACTGAGCAAATTTAAAATTAAAATGATCAAATTAATATTAGACATATTTAGCATATTTAAAATTATCAAAATAATTAGACGTTCAACAAATTTTATGTGATGGCGCACAACTGAAGCCAACCAAAATTCATCTTAACCCTTGATCTATCAATCATCGAGAGAGATCAAATATCTCAAGGTGCAAAAATTTCCTCAAGTTTTGCACTTTGAAATATTTGATTCCTCTCAGTGCCTTTACATTATAGACAGAGTTTTGATCAGATTGATAGCTCTCTACGTTACATTTTACATTGTATTTTATATTTTACATTACGTTAAATTTTATATTTTGTATTACATTTTACATTACATTAAATTTTATATTTTACATTTATATATTTTTAATTTGAATATTAATTAAAACATATGAAATATATATATATATATATATATATATATATATATATATATATATATATATTTCTCAATATTACTATTTGAATTTTACATTTTACATTATAATATCTAAGTTTTAATATCTAAGTTTTAATTAGAATAAATTTTAATTAGAATATTAATTGAAACATATGAACTTAACATTTTAATTTTCTTCTTTTTCTTCTTCTTCGACATTTAAAATAGGTTAATATACGTTATCTCTACACATCTCTCCTACATTTAAAATAGGTTAATATACGTTATCTCTACACATCTCTCCTATTAAATTATAAAACAACTCTTACCACAATAAACATTTACCCGAACCTCTATTTAAATTCCATACAAAACTTAAGTTTTGAAGTTTGGATAGATTAAAATATAAACGACTAACAATACTTTACTCAACCAAGCACTTCCCAAATCAGTAGGCTGCGTGTTCGATTTCGTTGGGTTTAATTGAGAAAATCTAAGTAACATGTTCTTTGTTTTGATAGCAGAGGCTTATATGAGCTTGAAGATTACATTAAACATCGATTTGTTAGAATATTAATCGTGACATCATCTATGCTCGTTCATGTGACGTCTATGCCTCTTCATGTGACGGCGAAGTCAGCCGGAGTTGGTGAGAGTTGTTGAAATATAAATGATAGTAGGCAGATTCACTGTTGAATCGTCGGCTGAGATTATGCATAAATAAACAGAGGTTGAATGTAATCTTCAAGGTCACTTCAGTGAGTCTACCAGTTCCATCATGATGGTCTTATAAATTATTTTTAATTTCGTGAACATGAAAATATCATTTCATTTAATCATATTAGTAATTATCATAAATTATTTTTAATTTTGTGAATGTTAAATATCATTTTATTTCATTTAATTATACTAATAATTATCTTTACTATATTTACTATATTTGTTTTATGGTTTTATTTTATTTAGTTATACTAATAATCATCCTTATTATACTTGCTTCACGATATTAAGCATTTAATTTTACCTTTGATTGCTTATTAGTTTGTCTTTGACCAAAACTTTATGATGTTTATCCATAGTTTAATTTTGGGAATTCATTTTTTGTTATTTTTTATTATTATTTAAATTTAGTTTGTCATTGACCAAAACTTTATGATGCTTATCCATAGTTTAACCTTGGGAATTCATTTTTTGTTATTTTTTATTATTATTTAAATTGATTTATTTGTAACGTGATTGGTTGAAGCCTTATTATGCACTGTTTAATAACTTCCATTTCTATTAGTTACTAATTTTTTTGTTTTATTTTTATTTCCTTTTTATTTAATGTTTTGATTTTTTTTCTCTTTTTCTTTTATTTCCATTTTCATGAATTATAGTTTTTAGTTAATAATAATAATAAAAAAAATTCCAATATATATAATTTTTAAATCTTATTACTTTTTAATTTGACTTGTAGTTTTTTTTTTTTTCAATTCCAATTACATTAATCATAACTTTTTTTCTAACTATTATGATAATTAGTTATTAATTTTTAGAATCTGGTGAGCATTTTTTCCTAACATTGTTGAATTTGTTTTATTTATGCATATTTTTTATAATTTTTGCCTAAGTATATCAAGAATTCAAGAAAATGATCTTATAACAAGAAATTGAATTCAAGAAATTCGTCTTCTTGACTTCAAAGTCTTTTTTTAAGCTTTTGTTTATCCTTTCGTGTGTTTGTGATTAATGTCTGTTGTTCTGGCACGTAAAAGGATTTGAAACTCCCATCACGTATTACCAGGATCCCACTTTGAAGTTCCATATTATGCTTCAAGTAGCTCTGGCACATCAAAAGATTTGAAACTCCCATCACGTATTACCAGGATCCCACTTTGAAGTTTCATATTATGCTTCAAGTAGCTGAAGATTGCTCAACATTTATTGAGAGATTAGCCTTCAATTTCTCATATATTTCAATTGGTTTGTTAAAATTATTTTATCTTCTTTCCTAGAACCAAACATAGAAGATTGGTCTCAATTACCATGCAAAAGGTTAATTTGTGACTTCTGTTAAAGAGGTGGTTTAATCTACTACAACTTTATTTGAAAATGGCTATATATATATATATATAGGAACAAAGTATTTTGATTAGAAACTAAGTGTTTTGATATCTATCTATAGTTACTAGTGATTTAATTTATATAATTGTGCTAGTCATAATTTAGTTGTTAAAATAATAGTAAAATAATTGTTATTACGAATTATTCATAAATATTAATTAACTTGTCTTTACAATTTAATTTAATATTAAATCACAAATTATAGATCATCCCAACTCCATTTAACATTAAAGGTTTTGTTCCATATTCCCATGTCTTCACTGCCACAAACACAATTACATTCAACTCTATATCAATCATGTACAATTCTCATGAACTTTGTAGGAGACAATTGGTTGTGCAAAATAAGTTTTTTGGAATTGACGTGACATTAGGTTAAAACTAAGTTTCTTCATATCAATTTGAACCAAACACTGCTAAAGAAATAAAGTTACAAAACTTTATGACAATGAATAACATAAAATGCTCAACCAAAAAACAACATTTTAGCACAATATTTTATTTTCATTTTTATTTTTTATAAAAACTTTAATTAACTAATTCACATCATATTATTAATTCATATTCCAATTAACTATATTTAAACTAAATAACATATATTAATTACTATATGTTACATATTCATACGTGTAAATTATATTATATTTTATATGTAAAATCTTAAATAACATATATTAATTACTATGTGTTACATATTCCTACTTGTAAATTATACTATATTTTATATGTAAAATCTTAAAAACTTGTAAGGTGAAATTTTGTAAATTATATTATATTTCATATGTAAAATCTTAAAAACTTGTGAGGTGAAATTTTGTTCGGAGTGTTTATAATCCATTTCCACTCACTTTGCCACCCTTCATGAATGTGTAGGCAGTGCTCACTTTACCGAAGATCAAAGTGATGAGATATGTTACCTTAGTTATGTTACTCGATGCTAAGTATCGCAATTACATTTATTCCATATCATAGAATTTAGTATTTAATCATATATTTTTAGTATAAGGTTTATATATGTTGAAAACTACGTTAAAACTTAATTTTCAATTGTATAGGAGATTGTTTGAAAGAGCTTTATTTTATATCTTATATGTATTATTATTTTTTAAGGCAGTTATTGAAGCAAATCTTAATATTTTATTAGGATATGGTAAATGGGAAAGAAAATCAAGTTTATCAATAATACATTTTAAAATAAATTATAATTAAGAGAATGTTTTTTAGGTATAAATAATTTTTAATATGGGAGGTTTCATTCATTAATGATTTGGATTGGATTATTATAGTGTTTTCTATTTATTTGTATGCATACAGAGTGGAAAAAGTGGAGGAATCAACTCACGGGACCATTTTTTACTGACATAATCCAGTTTGGCAAAGCAAGGTTTGGAACCTTCAAGGAGTGTTTTGAGACATCAAATGATATTTTTTTGGGGTAAAACTTTCTCGCTTTAGCACCACACCTTTTCATGTTATTCTACACACATGGATCTTTTCAACGATGCAAGAAGCACATCAATCAAAGTGTTATAACCAAGTCATTAGGAGGAAACATGATTCCATTCTTTCGAGCACATTTGTTCCATAATTGAGCAAAAATAGCCAAGAGGGATAGGAGGTAGAGCACATAGAGAAGATTGGTGCATTGTGGTAGCCCATGGGCCACATGCCATACTTCTTTGTACTCGCAACCATATTTTTAAACAGAGAAAGAGAGAAGAGCAACCTCACCTTCCAATTGGGTTTTTCTCCCAAAAGGGTTTTCCAGATCAAATATTTTGTCTAATGTGTTTGTGAACTTTTGTTTTGTCGTTCTCTATTTTCTGCATAATTTTCATTTGAATGCATGTACTATTAACAGTAGATCTACAAATCTAGAAATCTAAGAAAATTGTAATAGTGTAGAATTTCAGTTTTTAAGCATAATATTACCAGATATATTGTGACAAATTGTCTAATGGAATATCCACGGTAGTTTACGGATTATATTGGTATCAAGGAAAGTTTCTTTGGGTATTTTATGGATATTTGTATGGGCTCTAGATCGGCGGGGCCAGAAACCATAAAACCTTAATCATGGTTGATGAATCTATGAATGACCCTCGTGATCCCGTAGAGGCACAATTTTTGCAGCTAGAACAACAAGTTTTAGATTTAAATCGCAATGTAAACCTCCTCATGGTATCCCTAAGCAATAAGCTTGGGATATTTGGAGAAGTTGGGGGGTGCAAATCCAAAGGACAAATAAGAAGGGGGATTAGGAGATTGGGAAGAACGAAGAACCAGGCAAAGAAAGAACTTAGAAAAGATCAACCCAGTTCGAGTGTCATGAACCAATCACAGTCCTTGTTCAAAATGGAAGCAAAGGTCGATATCAAGGCATACCATGGTGAGATTGATGCTCTGAAGTTGAATCACTAGTTGCAACAACTAGAAGTTTATTTCAATGTCCATCAAATTGAAGAAGGAAAAAATATGTCATTTGTGTGGTTGAAACTAGGGAGTCATGCACTATCTTGGTGGGAGAGCCACACAGAGACCCTGAGGTTGGAGGGACAGCCTCTAGTGACTAAGTGGGAGGACGTCAAAACCCTCATTAATTCACAATTTTATCCTATTGGATACGTAGAGGACCAATGGATCTAGTGGCACTACTTTAGGCAAAAGTTGGGCCAAAGCGTGTAGGAGTACACCACATTGTTCAGAAACATGACCAGAATGATGGGTATATCCCAAAAGAACCCAGATATGCTCCTCCAAAGATGGAAGTTGCATCCAAAGATAATCTTGAAGAACAAAATGAAATATAATAAGAAGAAGAATCTCATGGCCATATATTTGAGCAAACAAGTTGAAAGAAACTTGGACGTGGATGAGAAGATCATCTATACATCAGTGCAAAAGGAGTTGAATCTGAGTAGCCTTCAGCAACAAGAAGAGAAAGAAATGACCAAACTCTTCCATATAAATATATAGGTCAAGAAGACAAAGATTGATGCTTTGTTTGACTCAGGATCGCAGGTGAATCTCATTGCAGTAGAGCTAGTCAAGAAGTTGGGGTTGGAAGTTCGTGATCATCCAAAACCATATCAACTGGGATGGGTAAATAAGGATACAGAGATGAAGGTAACAAAATAGTGCAAAATTAGATTTTCTATTAGTGTTGATTGTATTGATGAAGTAGATCTAGATGTGGTTCCCTTGATGTATGCGGAGTCATTTTTGGGAGTCCCTACATGTACATGCGAGATGCAATATTCATGTGGAGATCCAACCAGTATCGACTTGTAAAGGATGGAAAATCGTTCATCATCAACGTGCATAAAAGCGAGTCAAATTTTTCACTATTAAGTGACAACCAAGCCAAGAAGTTGATTAGTTCTAGCAAGAAGTATTTTTATTGTTTTTTTAGAGAAAATCAGTTTGTAGAGGGGTTAGTAAGAGGCAAGTCATCCTTGGAGGAGTGTACTATGAATTAGAAACAACAACTGGAGGAGTTTTTGTAGGCATACAGGGATGTGTTATGAGAGCATAAAGGCTTACCACCTAAGAGGGAAGTGGAGCATGAGATCCAACTATTGTTGAACTCCCCATTACCAAGCTTGGGTTGTACATTCAGTTTGTTATAGAAGCAAGTGAGGTGAAGAAACAATTGCAACAACTATTGGAACAGGGTGTCATTCGATCAAGTACATCACCATATGGGTCATCCATCATCATTGTGCCAAAGAAGGATGTGACTTGGTGGATGTGTATAGATTACAGGGCATTAAGCAAAACCACGCTCAAGAACAGATACCCCCTGCTTAGGATAGATGATATGTTGAATTAGTTGCAACAAACAATTACTTCACCAAGATGGACTTAGAGTCTAGATATCACCAAGTTCAAATCAAAGAAGAAGATACCTGGAATACCACCTTCAAATCTAGACAAGGTTTGCATGAGTGGTTAGTCATTCCATTCAACCTATGTAATGCACTAACTACTTTATGAGATTAATGAATGATGTGTTGCACCTTTTTATAGATTCAATTTTTGTTTTCTATTTGGATGATATACTGGAATACATTGCTACCTGGGAGGAACACATCTCACATTTGATGCAAGTGCTAGATACATTAAAGAAACACCAACTACTAGCAAATCTTAAAATGTGTGAGTTTGCACAATAACCTTTGGTGTATCTAGGGCATGTGATGGGTGGAGGAGAGTTGAAGATAGATCATGCTAAGATGGAGGCCATCTTGAAATGGTTGGTGGCTACTAATTTTTCTGAGATCAAAATTTTTATTGGGGTAGCACAATACTTAAGGAAATTCATAGCCTCATTTTTAGCAGTATCAGAACCACTCCACGCCATAACAACAAGTGGCAAGATTTTCCAGTGGGAAAAGGATCAGTAGAGTGATTTCAAGGAGCTAAATTAGAAGATTAGTCAAGCACCAATCTTGGAATTACCAAACTTGCAATGGCCCTTTGAAGTGGAGACAGATGCAAGTGGGTATATTATGGGAGAGGTCTTGATGCAGAGAGGAAGGCATGTATGCTACCATTATGAAGTATTTCATGGGGCAATTCTTAACTACCCTATCTATGAAAAGGAGCTATATGCACTAATGTAAGTTGTGAATAAGTGGAAGCATTATTTAAAGGGAAAGGAGACAATAATCCACACATATCACCAGCCACTGCAGTACTTGCAGACCCAGAGTGAGCTACAATAGACTGAGAATTACAAGTGGATGGGGTTTCTACAATAGTTTCATTTGGCAATCAATTACAATAAGGGAAGCACAAACAAGTTAGTTGACATGCTTTCAAGGCCACCCACATTAAAGATAACAACTTTGGTAACTCTTATGCACAGGGATACATTCACCCATGATGTATATAGAGAGGCATATTCATAGGATGAAGACTTCAAGGAGGTGGTTTAGCAGTTACAAAGTCAAATTCATGTGCACGATGGCGACAACACCGTTGAGTACCATCTTCGAGATGGGTTACTTTATAGGTTGGATAAGTTATGTGTTCCTAAAGGTGAGTGATTGCAACTGATTAGAGAGTCTCACACCTTCAAGGTTGCAAGACACTTTGGTGTAGGGAAGATTGTGGCTAACTTGCAGAGGTATGTGTATTGGTCCAAGATGTAAGAGTAGGTATCTAGGTTCATAAGAAGATGTATGTTTTGTTTTCCAGCAAGCATAACAACAGGAAACAGGGTCTCTATCATCCCTTACTAGTACCCTCTCGTCCTTGGGAAAGCATTTCCATGGACTTTGTGGGAGGTTTACTAATAACCAGGAAGGGACATGACTAGTTGTTCATGGTAGTTGACAAATTCAACAAGATGTCTATTCTGATTCCATGTAAAAAGACCATCAGTGGGCAAGAAGCAACAAACTTGTTCTTTGGACAAGTTTGGGTGCACTTTGGGATACTAAGGAGCATCGTTTCAGACAAGGATACGAGATTTCTCGCATTCTGGACTCATTGTGGGAGAAGATGGACTAGAAGTTGAAGAGATCTACAACATTCCATCCACACAGAGAAGGATATACAAAAGTAGTCAAGAGGACTTTGGTGCATCTTCTAAGGGGATACAACCAAAAGCCTCTGAAGACCTGGGATGAAAATATGGTATATATAAAATATTATTACAATATAGAAATCCAAACTTCTACACAAAGGTCCCCATTTGAGACTTGTTTTAGATATTTGTTGCCTTCACCTTTAGATATTGCATATGGGCAGCAAGGAGGAGTGAGGGAATATCTTATAAGAGACGCCTTGAGGGTTGAAAATTTTATAGAGAAGATTAGGCATATCCATATGCAGGTATAAGAGACACTACAAAAGTCATAGGATAAATATAAGGTCAGACATGATCAACATAGAACAGAGAAATTGTTCAAGGTGGGAGACAGAGTATGGTTACAGTTGAACAATGAGAGGTTATAGGGGCCTGGTAAGAAAATCAAGGCTCTAAGGTATGGTCCCTTCGAGATACTGGAAAAGGTGGGTGATAATGCCTATCAACTTATTTTATTACCATATATTCGCATTTACTCATTTGTGAATGTAAATAATTTGAAACTCTATGAGCCTTCCATGCTAGATCAAGAAGAGGAATAGGCCCTACCTTCTATGGAGGATTTGGCATCGGATGCTTAGGCAGAGTTGACAGAAGATACAGTTTTTTTGAAGAGGTCCAAAACTACAAAGCAGGGGTTGAACGACCTTTGGCAGGTTGGTTTGAAAGGATGATTTCCAGGGAAAGCTAAATAGTATACCAGAGAGAAGGTGGAGGAAATTTTTCCTCACCTCATTCAGTAGAAGATTTTTGGGGCCAAAAGCCTCCCAAAATGGGTAGGTGTGATCCATATTGGATCATTATACTGTTTTCCATCCATCTCAATGTGTGCAGAGTGGGAAAAAATGGACAAATCAATTCACGGGACCATTTTTAAACCAGTGAAACCTAGTGTGGCAAAACAGGGTCTGAAACCTTCCGAGAGTGCTTTAAGGCATCAAATGAATTTTTTTGGGGGAAAATTTTTGTGTCTTTATCGTAGCAACTTTTCATGATATTCTACACATAAATATCTTTCCAGCGGCGCAAGAAGTGTGTCAATTGAAGTCCATATGGGAAAGTTATGTCACTCAGAAGTTGACCTTTCTGTTTTCACCACCATCATTCGAGAGGATGTTGCGTTAGCCCCCATTATTCATGGAAAATGGGCTAGCCATGTGATTATTATGTAAAAGAGTCTATATTTCTACTCTAGCTAATAATTGAGGTAGTTAAACTTATCCACTAGTAGGATATCGGGTTGTGTTATAACCGGGCCACTAAGAGGAAAAGGGATTTCATTCTTTCGAATGCATTTGTTCCATAGATAAGAATAAGTATCCAAGAGGGATATGAGGTAGAGCACATAGAGAGGGTTTGTGCATTGTAGCAACGCACGGGCCACATGCCATACGTCTTTGTACTTGCAGCCATATTTTTAGATAGAGAAAAGAGTGGAGCAGCCTCACCCTTCAGTTGGGTTTTTCCCCTGAAAGGGTTTCCTAGAGAAAATATTGTGTTCAATGTGTATGTGAACTTTTATTTTTTCGTTCTCTATTTTCTACACAATTTTCATTTGCATGCATGCACTAGTAACAATAGATCTACAAATCTACAAATCTAAGAAGACTGTAATAGTGTAGAATTTCATATTTAAAGCATAATATTATTAGAGATGTTGTGACAAACTTTTGAGTGGAATGTCCACAACAATTTACAGATCAATTAAAGAGAGAGATCAACTAATTTTATCACCTGAGGATTTATTTCTAAAAAAAATCAATCTATAATATTGTCCAATTATGAGCACTCATAGTAGCTTAGGTTTGTATTAGGGCGATTTAATTTAATTGTATCATGGTTGTGCTTAACCTTGTCAAGTAAGCATAGCTTATTGTAGAGAGGGTCATGAGAGAGCCTAACCAGAAAGTCAACCTTTGACTTTGTGGTTTGGTTCTCTAATGATTTGAATCCACAATTGAGTTAAAGATAGTTAACTTTTTTATGCTTAAATTTGGCATGTGCATGTGGTGATAGAGATACTCAACCTAATTTAAGATGGATGCAATAGTGTGAATTGCTCTAACTGTATATTATAAATCAATGACTAAATCAAAATATTATTTTTTATTGTTTTTTAAATATAAATATTGAAGCATAATTAAAAATAAAAATAAAAATATACAAAATACCCTCATATATAACATTGTTTAAATTACTGTAACATTATTTAAATTACTATAAATATTTTATACTATAAAAAAATTGTGACAATAAGTGGAGAAAAATAAACTATGATTAACTATACTATACTCTAAATGTTAGTATACATAAAAACATATCGTAAGAATATATCCTAATTACAAGATCTAGTGTTAATAGTTAGATGAATATATCTTATAATTACAAATATCAGAATTTTAATAGTTCATGACATCTCTAAGTTTGAATTAATATTTATTTTTTAACATTTTGTATTTTGTTAATAAAAAAAATAACATTTTACATATTGTTCATTAAAGTTGTTATTTAATAGTTATTTATATATTAATATTAATTAAAATAACTAATTAAACTTTTATAATAATCTTTCTTATAAAAATTTGTTAAAAACATTTAAATCTTAACTTCTAAAAAAATCTAAAAATAACTTAACTCTAAAAAACATTTTCTAATATATACAAACTTATATGCCAAACACAATTACATGATTATGAAAAAACACAACCACCTCAATGCTCCTAAAATTTCTCTTTGGCTTCTTATATCTAATTCAGTGTCGATTCATATATCGCAATTCATCGATCATCTATTTGCTTCTTATATCTAATTTAGTATCATTTCATATATATTGCAATCCATCCCTCATTGGCAACGATTCCATTGTTTGCATTTAAAAAACAACAATAGTGTAAGGTATAGAAGCAAAGATCAATATCTGATAATTAAAGATAATACTAAAATAAAAAGAATAAAATAAATAAAATTTTATGATATGGTTTTTAATAATTTTTATTATGTGAGATGTATATTTTTTTAGTACGACTCTTATGTGTAAGTATATCATATTCTTTAAAAATAATTAAAATAATTTTAGCTAATGTTGATCAATTTTAATTTATATGTAATTTTTTAATCTTATTAATGGACGAAGATTAATTTTTTTTTTTTTTCCGAAGAAGAAAATTCATAATTTCTATTATAAGAAATTACATGTTGTTGATGCCCATAGGCATATGCTGTAATGTGGTTTTCACCACTGATCAAAAAGCAAAAATTTACATATAGGTACCCACAGGGATACAGTAATAGGATCAATGTCCATCATAGTAGTGCATAATCGCTATACAAAACAGATCAATAGTGTATGATCGCTATACAAAACAGATCAAGCTGGAATATACTGCGGTATGTACAAAAATATATCATGATAGTGCAAAAATTTAGATGAGGCCATTGCCTCCCTGAAGGGGACCATCAATATATGGTCTATGATAGAAACTGTGCATCCCCTCTGGATTGTGTTCCTCGATCAGCCATTCTCCTAGAGGACGATCCGCCGCTTCTTTCGAGAGCCGGTCAGCAATTGCATTTCTTTCCCTGTAGATGTGAGAAACAGTTATCTGGTCAAAATGTGTTTTGAAAAAAACAATTTCTTCCAAGATATGCTTCAATGAATATGCATGACAAATGGATTTGTTGTTAACCCAATCAACCACAGTCTTTGAGTCCCCAAAAATTTGTAATTGTTGACAGTTTTTGGACAAGGCAAAATATAGAAGATGCCTCAGGGTCATGAGTTCAGCATGGTTGTTTGTACCCGGACCGAGTCCCAATCTCATATGAAAGTAGTGTGAGTCTGAAAGATGTAGTAGAATGCCTCCCCCACAGCCTTGTCTCTGAGCTGCCCCATCAAAATATGCCCACGGCATATCTTTGTTTATGATTTCTGGGTTGATGATCTTGGGTTGTTTCTGTTTGATTTCAATTGGAATCTCAATATATGCCGCACATATGGTAGAGGGTAGTAGGTTCCAATTTACATTGCAATTCTCAAAAATGATTGCATTCCTCCTATTCCAGATATACCAGGCCACCAAAAGTGGCAAATTCCTGGGCTTTTCTGATGCCACTGCAGTCCACCACTGATCCCATGCCGCAGGTATGTCTTCCCCCTGCCATACCGCATTTATATTAAGAGCCTGGGTGATCTGTGTCCATAATTCCTTGGTGATCGAACAGGTAAGAAATAAATGGGGGGTAGTTTCTTCCTCTTTTCTGCATAAAACGCACCATGTTGGTCCAGCAAAAGCCCTTTTCCTAAGGTTGGATCCCGTAGGGATTTTGTCTGCAAGAATGTTCCACATGAGAAGTCTTGTTCGTGGTTGAGCTTGCAGGTGCCAGATAGCGGACCACCAGCTTTTATGAGTGTCCGGATTTTTTGCTTCAATCAGTTTGTAGTATCCAATCTTCGGCACATATTGACCAGTTTTGGATACAGCCCAGATTAGCTCATCCTCTTCCTCCCTGAGTCTGATATGTGATTCGATTAATGCCTGTATGTAATCTTTCCATATTGTGCTCCACTCTTCTGTCAGTTGCCATTGCTGATCTGTTATCCAAGCTTGTGAGAATATGGTGGAATGTTGTTGATCACCTATCTGCGAGAGATATTTGATGCCCCTGTTGTTTAGATGTAGAACCAGCCCTTCTGGTAATATGTGTGCATTACCTGAACCAGGCCATGGATCAAAACCAATGCGGACTGAAGTGCCATTACCAATGCGCCATAAAAGATTATCTCTGATAAGAGGCATGGCGTTTAGAGTGGCCTTCCAAATCGCCGATATGCCCTGTCGGTTCCAATGAGGCCTCCGGATCCAGTCAATGATGTTCAAAGGCCATATATACTTCTGGTGAATAACTTCTGCCCAGAGACTATTCTGTTTAAGTAATAACCAGCCCTGCTTGGCAGCCAACGCTTGCGCAAATTCCGGGAGAGCTTTAAGCCCCCCCCCCCCCCATTTCTTTGGAGTAGTAATCAAGGACCATCGAGTCCAGGCAAAAATCTTCCCTTTTTTGTTTCCATTCCAAAGGAATCTGTTGCATGTTTGTTGAATTCTATTGAGAATACCCTTTGGGATCCATGAGAGTGACATCCAGTATACTGGAGTAGCCTCAAGGACAGATTTTATCAGCATAAGTCTGCCTGCTTTGGATAGGAGCCGGTGATGCCAGCAGTTGATCCTCTTTTCTATTTTGGAGATGAGCCAAGACCAGTTCTCTATTTTGTAACCATCTGGTTTTAGTCTAAAGCCCAGATATTTGATGCCATCCAGCAGATTGATTTCCAGGAATGGGAATTTCTGAGTTGCCAGCTGAGATTCCTGATTTGTACACCCCGCCATGGACATAGTCGATTTCCTTCTGTTGATCTCCATTCCCGTAGCCTTACAGAAAAGCTGGAGAATGTCATTTAGGGCAGTGGTGTCCCGAACACTCCCATTAATGAAAATAAGGATATCATCTACAAAGAGTAGATGAGTGAGGAAATAATGCTCCATGATTTTGAGTCCACTGATATCGCCATTCCTTTTAGCAGTTGCAATGAGCCTGCTTAGCCCTTCCATGACAATTAGAAAGAGGAGTGGGGATAGAGGACATCCTTGTCTGATTCCTCTGTTGATGTTGAATCGAGCAGAGGCCGAGCCATTGATGAGGATAGCGAAGGAGGCAGAAGAGATGCAGCCCATAATCCAGTTTATAAGTATGAGGGGAAAGCCCAAATGGGTGAGTATCATCTTCAGATAGAGCCAGTTAACTTTATCAAAAGCCTTTGCAAGATCAATCTTAAGAGATATGCCTTTAAGATTCTTATGCTTTATGGAGTGTAAAGCTTCCTGGGCGGTGCCAATGGCCTCTTGAATGTGTCGATTTTGGAGGAAGGCAAATTGTTCAGCAGAAATATGAGAAGACAGAATGGGCTTGATGCGATTTGCTATGATCTTGGAAATGATTTTGTAGAGGCAATTGCATAAAGATATAGGACGGAAGTCATTAAAGGATGTAGGGTCATCTGATTTAGGAATCAGGGCAATGAAGGTGTAGTTCATAGGGGGATGTATGTGCCCTGTGATCCGGCTTTCTTCAATGACCTCCAATAAGTCCTCGCCCAGTAGATCGTAAAAAGCCAGATAGAACTCCACTGGCCAGCCGTCCGGCCCCGGGCTCTTATCTTTCTTGAACCATTTGAGCGTGCTTTCCAATTCCTGTTTAGTAACTGGTTGAGTGAGATCATCCATATCCTCCTGACCAACAAATCTAGGGAAGTGACCAGCAAGATTGATGATATCTGGAAGATTGATGGCAGTTGGTGCAGTGAATTGTCGTTTGAAATGTGATACCCCCATTTTGGCAAGTTGTTGGTGCGTAGTAGCCCATCCTTCAGGTTCACAGGGCAGTTGCCAAATAGTGTTTGATGCCTTTCTACCATTTGCAAGGTTGTGGAAGTATTTAGTATTACAGTCACCTGCTTTGAGCCAAATGGCTCTACTTTTTAACCTCCACAGCTCCTCTTTTTCTTGTAAGATCTTAGATTTTTGTGCAACCAGATGGTTCAGTAAAGATTTCGATACCTCAGATAGGTAGCCAGTCCCCCTTTCGTCCGTCAATTGAGCTATCTGGGTTTCTGTATCAATAAGCAGTTGTTCATCTCTGAGTCGCTTCCTTCTTGCCCAGGTCTCAGTCAATTTCTTTAGCTCATTTAATCTGTCACAAAAATCCGCAGCTTTTCTCTGCTCTCTTAGTGGAGGTTGAGATCCCCAGTATTCCGAGACCATTTTAATAAAATCCGGGTCTTGTAGGAATCCAGCAAAAAATTTGAAAGGGGAGCGGGGCTTGATTTTTGCATCACTGACTTGTAGGAGGATTGGGAGATGATCAGAGAGTCCACCTGAGCTGACCCATTGTCTATACAGGGGGAATAATGGAATCAGATCCTCATGCACCAGAAACCTGTCTAGCCGTCTTCCCAGAGCTGCCTCCCCAGTTCTCTGATTGTGCCATGTTGGAACTTTCTTATTCATTGGAATATCAACAAGCCTGTATGCATCAATTAGCATACTCATCTGTTCAGAGATGGGATCAATCTGTGCATGATGTCCCCAAGATTCTCCAACGCCCAGGGAGAAGTTGAAATCACCGCCCAGAACAGTAGCGCGAGTAATGTGGTTGCTTTCCAGAAAGTTTTGCCAGAAGGTCAGCCTATTCAGGTTAGGGCTGTTATCACTCAGGTTGTCCTTAAAGCTCCGAAAAGGATACGGCCGAGGTAACCACAAACCAACTTTGGACTGCAGGTTCTAGCCTGCCTGCAGTCAAAGAGGGCTCTCTCTTTTAGATTTAGCTTTGTTTGAAAGGATTTTAGGCTAGGTCTTGGGTTCAGGGGGTTCTTTGTTTTGTTTTGGTGGGAAAATTGATTTTTTTCAGGTAGAGAGGTAGAGCATAGTCTAAGGGTTTCGAACCATTGGGCGTGGAGTCGAGGAGAAAACCACTGGTGTGTTTCCTTAGTAACAGTGAGGGAAAACGGAGCAAGATAGCTGCACTTGAAACAATTTCTCAGGTTTAAGGGATGGAAAGAAATGCTAAGTAATGAAAGGCAGTTAAGAATCTCTCAATCAACTTAACAGAGGAGGTAACAGAGCGCTACCTAGGGGCAGTTAAGAATCCCTAGATAATTGGCAAACACAGGTGGATTGGGGTAAACATGAGCCAGTAGGAATTCATATTCATAGCCAATTCAATCAGAGGAAAACATAAAGAAATAGCAGAAACTGAGCATAGAGAGTATTTAAACTAATTCTAGGCTATTCTTTCTTTCTTGCTATTTAGATAGTGGTGAACAATAAAACAGAGGTAAGATGCACTTATTGCTTCAGGCTGCAGCACAGGAATTCCATCTTCAGATCTTCAAACAGTGATTAACAACAGACAGTTCGCTCTCCAAACTTTCAGCAATCTTTGATCATAGAAAAACTCAGGTATACAACGCGAGTCTCTAGTGAAATTCTCAATTGACCAACCCTTAAAACTATACAGAGGGTGGTATATATAGGGCAAAACTATCTACAGATTTTTCTTTATTACATCTTGACCTAATCAGGTCATAATTAACTGACCTAACTCTACCAGAAATAAATGCATGAAATAACTCGGGCTGTGCTGAGGGCGGCTGTATCAAATCTGAATAACTTATGTAGTCCTTGGTGACTTGGTGCAGGTGCTTCTGAAATAAATGCGCATGGGTTTCTGCTTCTTTGCTGTCCTGTGGCTTTGAATGCTTTAATTGTGATTTGAGGGCAAGGATGGGCTTATGCCTCTTGATTTGACTTTTTGGGGGCTTCATTAATGTGCAGGTGCTTCGAGCCCCTAAACAAATCCTTGCTGATACTCTTTGGCGTCTTTTCTTCCACTGATACTCTTTGACAAAATCTGGACTGCTGATCTGATGTGCTGCAGGTCTAATCACCAGTAAATGGCCGTTGTTCGGCCTCTGTATCAACTGGAATTGTCTTCTGCTCCTTTTGGTATGCTCTGTGAAGAAAACGGGTCATTTTTGCCTTTTCGGGCTTCCTGGGGCTGCATGATGAGAAGATTCCCTGAAGATTCTCCATTTTGGCCTAAAAAAAAACTGCCTCAGAATTGGATTTCGGGGCTCCAAAGTGCGATTTTTTGCCCTTCGCGCCAAAAAAGTGCTGATGACATCAGCAACGATGTGACATTGTACGGCGGACTACGTCAACAGGACAACGTGGCGGGATGACGTCAGCATGACGTCATCATGTACGGACGATGACATGGTAGGTACGGTGGCAGGGACACATGGCAGTGACGTGGCAGGAGGCCACGCAGGCAGGTGACTCGACATGGTGACTGGGCAAAGGGGGTGACGTAAGCAGTGACAGGGCAGAGGGTGACGTGGGATGTGACGTCACGGGCGGTAAGCGGTTTAGTGGCGCACCGCTTTTTGGGGATGGTGGTTTCGTGAGGGGGCACTCCGCCACAGCCCAACGCTTGACGCGTGGCGGGAGTACGGCGGGAATACCGCCCATCTCCCGGACGCTAAAGCTCGGGCGGTTCGGGGATGGGGCGGCCCGCCAGTCGTAGATCTGCGGGGCTGTGGATCAGACGGCTGGCGGCAAAGGTAACACGGCGGGGAGATACGGTGGGGGAATATTCAAAGAATATTCCTTTTTTAATGATGCGCGCGGGTGGGTTTAGACTTAGGGAATGGGGTTTTTATGTGAAAAAACGGCGCGGGTTAATATTTTATGCACAGAACGTAAGAAAAAGGTGCAAAAAATGGGTTTTTGAAGGTTTTTTAGGGGTTTTGGGCTAGGGAAGAGGTTACTAGCTGACCAGATGTTAAACTAGCTCCTTAATGACTCGAATGGGCTAAAAACAGCCCCAGATGGACCATTTTTTCTCGGACTTATAAAAATATGGCTATATTGCCAGGGAGGGGATATTTACATAGGGGGGTTATATGTACATAGCTTTGGTAGGGGAATGGGAATACTAATAGGGAGTTATATAATATTGTTAGCAGTTAATATGAAGATGAAAAGAGGGCACTAAGGTATGAGACCTTAGGCTTTGTTGGGGAAAAGAAGGCTCACAGATGATGAGTGAGCAGTCCTTGAGTGAAGCAGATCCTCACCAAGGTGAATGTCATGGAAATGATGAAACTGAGAGGCTCAAGCAGATCTTGACCTCTTGGGGGATGTTAGTAAGTGACTTGGGGGAAATGAGGAGAAGGGGAGGTTAGTGAATTCCAGCTTGAGTACCTCCTTTGAATGCAAAACTGCCTGATAACTATGATCTGAAAAGATAAGACATTGTGAGATACAAAAATTGATCATCAATCATCATTCTGCCACCGAATAGCTACGTACCCAACCTACTGTCCTAACATTTTTTCTTCTTTTCGTTTTGGGTGCACTTAGACTTGCAGACCCAGATTCACAATTTTTGTTTTGAATTTTCCTATCTAGATCTGCACTTATTTCTGCCAGGACCTAGATTAAACAGTTGGGTCCCTTTGATTCTCTACCTATCTACAAATATGCCAAGATTAAACTGTTTGGACAGATGCATTCTCTATATTCTAAAACTGGAAATTGAAACCTAGGGAGACCAAGATTAGACTGTTTGGACCTCCCTTAAATGAAAACTCTCCAAAACTGGGACAACTCAACAAAATGAAATCTCAGCAGTGGCATTTGGACTAGCACACTCTCATGGTATCTTCTGGAAATATGGAACACTGTAGCTTGCCAAGTATGACATATTTGGCATGTAAAAATGTCAATCATGAAAAATGAAACCCTGTTGCAACAGGAGGCTAACAAGGGCCATAGATGTTGATGATACGAATAGGGAAACCCAGCTCCCCCAAGAAGATGTCCATTCCAAGGAATCCTCTGCCCCCCCATGAGGAGAGAGGCTTGCCTTTTCTAGGGTTTATGCCAATGGCCAGACCTCCTGACCGGCCACTAGCATCCATACCTTGAAATATCCAACCAGGGAGAAGGGCCTGAAGGGTTCGCACCGCCACCTCCGAGGTGCATAGGGTCTCCTGTAGGAAGAGTATGTCACATCTGGATTCATGAATCAGTCGTTTTAGAGCCAATCGCTTTTTGGGGTTGGCTAATCCCCTACAATTGAAGGAGAGCCAAATCATGGGGAACCACTTGCCAGGGGCTCAATTGCTCTAAGTGCCCGTTCAATGGTGTATTGTCGCCCCTGGGCGACATCAGCTACAGCGCTTTGAATAGCCGAGTTGATTTTTGATGGACGACCCCTCTTTGGCTTGCGGTATCGACCTGGGGAGGAACCCAGTCCAAGCAATCTGGTACGGGCCCGAGGTCTGAGATGGTAGGGATGCGATCCGGAGCCGGCCGGGGAGGATGAGGGATCGGGGAGGCCCTGCTCCAACTTGTGAGAGGAGGGTGTGGTGGAGAAAGTAGGGGGGGGCAATTGTGCAAAGGATGGAAGGAAGCGGTGCCTGATCAATATGAGGGGACAGCAAAGAGGTGTGCATAACAGAATGCAATACTTCAGATAAATTATGAGAACATATGGGAATAGATGCATTACCCGGATGAGATGATGCAGTCTCCGCTGTCTTGGACCGGGTGCGCGGCGGAGCAGGAGTGGATGTAGCCTTCCTTCTGTTGTTGGTCTTCTTGGTGCCTTCTGATACCACATTTGCTGGAGTCTCATTATGAGTCAGATCCCCTTCCGCAGGATTGTTTACTCCTTTGTTTTGATCCACTGTAGGCTGCTGTCTGGGTCCTTTTGTATCCTCGGATGTCACCCCCGAAAGCAGAGGGCAGTCTTTGTACAGATGGCCAATTTTGTGGCATCTACGACATCGAAACGGGACTCCTTCATAGTCCAGCAGTTGCTTGCACGAGAAGTGTCTGCGATGCAGGGTGATTTTCTCCTCCAGTCCTGGCCTAGTGTCAAGGTGAACCAGGATGCGAGCCATGGTCATGATTCCAGTTTGCTCATAGGATTTGTCATGCTCCAGGTAGGTGCCCAGCGCGTCACCTATTCTCTTGAAAACTTGCGGAGTCCAGAATTGCATGGGCAAACCTGGAAGTCGAACCCATATAGGTCCGGCACCCAATTGTTCTCGCTCCGGGTCGAAAAGAGGATCCCAGCGCTTCAGCAGGACTGGTGCCAATTCAATATGCCAGTATTGGGAAAGTATCCATTGGGTATATTCGGGTCTGTGAAAGTGCAATGCAAACCAGCCCCTTGCAAGGACCCTGATCACTGGTAGTTCTTTTAGGAGAGAGCCCCAAATCTCCTCTGTCCATAGTTTTAATCTTTCAACCGAATAGGTACGACCTCTTACCCGGCCGACCAGAACCTTTCGGGCATTTTCCAGAGCATCTGCCATCTGAACGTCTTCACCAAATGTAAGATTGATATCCGAGTCTATAGCCCGAAGGCACTTGCCTTTTTTCAGTTTCTCCGAGCGCTTTCCAATAGGGAAATCCTTTAGTAGTTTGCGGCACGGGTCAGAAGTGTTGTGCTGTGCAGATCCCGCCGAGCGGGCAGGTAGCAGCGGCGTGTTAAAACAACCCGAGCGGATAGGGGAGCGGGGGTCGATACTGCTGGTGCCCGGAAGCAATGAACGGGGGGGTCGCTGAGCACCCTGGGGGTTCGTCGGCATCAATGAAACGGATGCAGGGTTTGAGGTCTGAGGAGGCGGAGGGGGTGTAGGCAAAGAGGGCAGAGTAGGGTTCTGGAGAGGCGAATCAAATGATGGAGAAGTCTGCAGACAGGTACCCAGAAGATGGAGCGTTGCCGGCGAGAGGGGCGGACATTCGAGAGCCGGGAGGTCTGCCAGGTTAACATCAGGATGTTTCTTCTTCCCCGAGCGCGGCAGTTGGGAATGTAAGGAGGAGGCAGCTGTCTCGGAAACATGTTCTTTTCCCCAGGGTTCCATGGCAGGGCGATTATTATATGCCCAAATGTCCTGTAGTGGCATGGGGTCCTCCTCGTAGTCCACGAGGTCCTCTTCGACCATGTTACCTGCCAAAACAGTGATGCCCTAGATAACCGACCAGGAAACCGACCGTCGGAGAGAAAGGGAATACCTGTTCGCGGGGTTCGACGAAGGAGAGAAAAACCGCAGGGTAACCCAGGTGCCAGGAAAACCGGGAATGGTTGGTGCGCTTGTGCCGGTCAAAGGTCCGTGATGCCTGCACACTGTCTGTAAACCGCCATGGAATTTGTGCGAGCCAGGGACGCCGCTAGGGTCAGGGTTCTGCCATTTTTCGCCTCAGAGCTCCGCCACTTCCTCAGAACTATTCTACCAAGGTTAACCTATTTCAGCGACTAAGATTAATTATTAAAATATAACTATGTATTTGAATGGATAGTAAATTATCTAATGTTTTTAATAGTTCCTTTATCATATATGTGAATTTGAATGGATCATAAATTTACATTTAACAAAAAAAATTACCACATTAAAATTCCAAATTAAGTAAAATTTTAAACAATTTTACTCTTTACTAAAGTCAATGTCATTTCTTAAATCAAAGGGAAAAGGTTAATTCAATACAAAGAATCCAAAATGTTGCTCCAAAATCTTTTAATATTTCTTTATCTGCAAGATCTAGCGTAAACATAACGTAAACATTTAACATGTAATATTTAACATTTAAAATTTGCCATTTTTAATCTAATGTTATTTAAAAATCAATCTAATTATTATTATGTATAGACACAATATAAATTTAAAATGTAAGGAGATTTACGAACACTCAAAAAAGAGATATGGTAAATAAATAAAAATATAAATAAAGTGGAGGTATGATAAATACATAAAACTTACTTTTATACTTACACCATAGGTATGGTAAATAAATAAACTAGAGGTATGGTAAATAAATAAATCATCTTTTTATATTTACTCTATAAACCTCTTTATATTTACGAAAACTCAAAAAAAATAATAAAAAAAATAATAGGTGAAGCTTAGGGGAGGAATACCATTTCAATACCATGAACTAAATACCATATTTGTAAAAAAGGTATAGTAAATATATAAACATAAAATAGGTATAAAGAGGTGTGATAAATAAATAAAATATATCAAATAGAATTAGAAATCAAATTATATACCAAGTTTATAGGTCAAATACCATGGTAAATAAGTAAAAATATAAATAAACCTCTTTTTATATTTACTTCATAATCCACTTTATATTTATGAACACTTAAAAAAGAGGTTTTATTTAGGTGAAGCCTATAGGCAAATACCATGGGCCAAATTACTATTAACACCATGCAAAAAAAATAAATATTATTAACCCTAATATTAATATTAAATTATTATGAAACCCCAAGGGTTAGCTCAGTTGGTCAAAATTAGTGCCTCGCCATCGGGAGGTCACAGGGTCCATTCTCCCAGAAGCCCATGGGGTTAGGCCTAGCTAGTGGGCCGTGCGGCTAGATTCCCTTTGGGACAGCCTATATATTATTATTATTATTATTAAGTCTAATGTTCATATTAATATATTATAATATTAATATTATTAAATTTAATAACTTTAGATTAATACACATTAATTTTTTTTATATTATACTATATATTAATATATCATGATATGTATTAACTCTAGATATATATATGGGAGGGAAGAACAAAGATATAGAGTTTTAGAGGGTAAGAGAGAGAGGGAGAGGAGGAATGAAGAGAGAGAGGGAGAGAGAGGAGTAAGAGGGGTAGAGAAGGGTAAGAGAGGGAGAGGGAGACACAAATATGGAGACGGGAGAGAGAGAAGGAGAGAGGGAGGGGTATAATGAGAGGATTGGAGAGAGAGATGGGGCAAGAGAGAGGGAGGTAGGAGATAAAGGGAGAGAGAGGAAGGACGAGAGAGAGGAAGAGAGAGGGAGCGATAGAGAGATGGATTTGGAGGGGGAGAGAGGGAGGGAAGAATAAAGACATATAGAGTATGAAGTGGAGAGAGAGAGAGAGGGAGTAACAGGGGAGATAAGGAGAGAGAGTGTGTATGTTTATGGGTGAGATAAAGAGACAAAGAAGGAGAGAAGGGGGGAGAGGTGGAGAGAGAAGGAGAGTGGGAGGGATAAATTAGCATAGAGAGAGAGAGAGAGAGTGATGGGGGAAGAGAGAGTGAGGTAGGAGAGAAAGGGAAATAGAGGAAGGATGAGAGAGAGGCTTAAGAGAGAGGAGGAGGGTGATGGGGGAAGAGAGAGGATTGGAGGAAACATATATATATATATATATATAGAGAGAGAGAGAGAGAGAGAGAGAGAGAGAGAGAGAGTGAGAAGTGGAGAGAGAGAGGGAGTGACAAGGCAGAGATGGATAGAGAGTGTGTATGTTTGGGGGTGAGATAAATAGACAAAGAAAGAGAGATGGAGAGAAGGGGGAAGAAAAGGAGAGAGAAGGAGAGAGGGAGGGAGGATGTGAGAGAGTGGAAAGAGGGAGGGAAAGAGAGATGAAGTTGGAGGGGGGGAGAGAGGGGGTAAGAAGAAATACATAGAGAGAGAAAGGTGGAGAGAGAGGGAGAGGATGTGACAGAGTCGAGAGAGGGAGGAAAAGTGAGATGAAGTTGGACGGGGGGAGAGAGGGGGTAAGAAGAAATGCATAGAGAGAGAACGGTGGAGAGAGAGAGAGGGAGCGATAAGGGAGATGGAGAGAGGGAGAGAGGATAGTTGGAGGAAAGAGAGAGAAGTGGGGGAGAGGGAGAGAAGGGGAAGAGAGAGAGGGAGAGGAGGAGGTAGGGATAGATAGATAGATTGGAGAAAGAGAGTGTATGTTTTGGGGGTGATATAGAGAGACAATGGGAGATAGAGATATTGATGGAAGGTGAAGATAGGGAAGAAGAGAGACATGGAGAGATGGAGGGATAGAGAGATTGATAAATATGGAGTGAGAGAGCATGTGTGTTTGGGGGGGTGAGATAGAGAAAAAGAAGGAGAGATGGAGGGAGATATATATATAGATGGAGGGGGAGAGAGGGAAGAATATTTTTTGCACTAGATGCATTGATTTCAGTGTAAATGGTGATTTCTAATCCTACTTGATTGCTTCCGCTAGATGCATTGATTGTAGTGTAGATGTTGATTTCTAATGATATTTCACTGCTAGCACTAGATGCATTGATTTCAATGTAGATGATTTCTAATCCTATTTGATTGCTTGCACTAAATGCTTAGATTTTAGTGTAGATGGTGATTTCTAATCCTATTTGATAGCTTGCACTAGATGCATTGATTTGAATGTAGATGTTGATTTCTAATTATATTTGAATGCTTGCACTAGATGCATTCATTTCAATGTAAATGATCTCTAATCCTATTTGATTGTTTTCACTATATGCATTGATTTCAGTGTAGATGGTGATTTCTAATCCTATTTGATTGCTTGCACTAAATGCATTGATTTCAGTGTAGATGTCAGTTTCTAATCTTATTTTCTTACTTGCACTAGATACATTGATTTGAGTGTAGATGTTGATTTATAATCTTATTTGATTGTTTGCATTAAATGCATTGATTTCAGTGTAAAAGTTATTTTCTAATCTTATTTGATTGCTTGCATTAGATGCATTGATTTTAGTGTAGATGTTGATTTTTGATTTGATGCAATTGGATGTATGATATTACATTAATTTTGAAGTGATTGGATTAACAATGTGCATTGAATTTCAGTGTAAGCACAAAAAATTATTGACAATGTACATTGATTTTTGTGTTATAGTAATTCAACTTATTAATATTGGAGAGAAAAAGAGACAAGGAATGGTGTTTACTACAATAGCTCGAGCTAAAGATTTAAATGGTTTACGATTTCAACTCTCCTTTTCATATAATCGATATGAAAAGATGACAAAACTAATAAGGGTGACAATAAGAATGACAAAACTAATAAGGGTGACAATAAGAATAATAAAAGAAAATAGTTTGAGATGGATAACAATAAATACTATTTATAATTGACTACATTTTTATTATTCACATTTTCTATCACTATTATATTGTCACTTATCATTCAAAATTCTTATTTCATCATTTTTTATCATTAAAGTTATTAACAATATTTATCATCTCAAAAAGTGAGGTAATTAAGAAAATTTAAAATTAAAATAATTTAAAACATATTTAGCATATTTAAAATGATTATATTACTATTAGATGTATTTACATATTATTGGTATAATTAATCATATATTTTCCTTGCAACAGTGTAGATCCTTTTAATTCCAAATCTATCAAAAGTTGATACGGATCACATCTCTCTAGGTGTAAACCTTTCCGAAAAAATAAATTTGAGCCTTGAGAAATTTGATCATTCTAGATGCTTGATAAATCTAAAGTTAAAATAAATCTAGTCTAGTTGCTAATTCAAAATCCCCTCTTACGATTCAAAAAAACTTAGAATCCCCTCTTACCATTCAAAAAACTTAGGAACAATCTATGACTTCGACGAATTCATGAGGTATTACTCTTGATACGCTCCGTTTTCTGTGAATATTTTTTAATTTCTATGAAGTATTGAGTTACCATTATGACTTACTATTTTTAGTGGTTGATGATCGATGAACACTAGGTTCCAGCGTCGTGGTTGATGGACAAGAAGTAATTGCGATGAGCAATTGGGCATTTGGCATTGCATTTCTCATGTTTAGATTCTGCATGAGAACGTTTATTAGCCTGCCTCGCTTTCAATTGATGAGATCTGGAAGCTTTCAATACTCTTAATTTCTCACATTCAATGCTTGCATGAAGGTCCAATCATCTGGCTCAAGGCGGTGTTATGAGATTCAGCCCCGGTTTTGTCAGTTGGAGCCAGTTTTTATATATATATATATATATATATTTGACAGAGTAGCCATTGTTGCTCGAATCCCTGGGAGGCAACTTCAAAAGCAAAGAGCGCATATATCCGAAACATTATAGTCACTGTGGAGGAACTTGCTCGTGAACAGGTTCACTTTTCTCTCCCTTTCCACTTTTATTGCTAAGGAATGTGATACATCAAGCTGCTTGCTTGGTCAATTATTTGATATATTTATAACTGAACTATGTGCACAATTGATATTGTAACGTTTACAGACTTTTGGAACCAGTCAAGGTTTAAATTCTATTGGTGGAGATGGGGAGTACGTTCATTGGATTGATTAGTATTCTACTGATCCTATCAGCACTATGGAGTATTAATAATATTGGTGAAGCTGCTGCTTCTGCTCCCATGATAGTATTCGGTGATTCCCTGGTCGACCAAGGGAACAACAACTATCTCTTCAGCATTGCTAGGTGTGATTACTTACCTTATGGGGTTGATTATCCAGGTGGTGCCACTGGAAGGTTTTGCAATGGTAGAATCATCTCAGATTTTCTCAGTAAGTGAACATATATTTATTTATGCTTTTCTGTGCACTTTCTCTCTGGATTTATTGATTGAGGTTTTCAGGTCTAGAAAGATTGTTTCGTGGCATGGTAAAGTTTATGGCTAATATTTTTTAAATTGTGTAAGTTTCTATCTTCCAAATCCGTTCAGTATAATTTATCTCCGTATGCAAAATTAGGTCAGCTAATGGGCACAGAGCCGATTCTACCGTGGCTCAGTCCGCAGATGAATGGAGATAGACTTCTCAGAGGAGCAAATTTTGGATCAGCTGGATGTGGTATTGCGGACAACACTGGATCTATGTTTGTAAGAAATTTGTTTCCTTATAATAAAAGCATAACTATGTAGGAAGTGTTGAAGTTATCTAAGTTGCAGATTTTGGAAATATTTTTGGATTCAAAGCACAGTGAAGAGGTTAAACAATTGACCTAGATTTGCTGAGGTCAAATTCTAGGATTTTGTTGAAATTTGTTATTAGAATAAGAAAACTCATGTAAATTAACATTGAATTTGTTTCGTCCTTAAATAGGTTATATTGGAGAATAATACCATAGGTAAACTAGTGCTTTGTCATAAACTTGGAACATGAAAACACTTGACCAAACTTACCTGAACCACCCTAATAAGCCTCTCTTAAACTTGACTTTGGACCAAATCGTTCATCAAGCATCTCACCTAAGATCTCAGGTAATATTGAGCTTACTTGGGATCCCAATGACCACCCAAACCAATTAACATGGAATTTTTTGAGGTTTAAATAAGTTACATCGGAAATGATTACCATGGACAACACCTTGGATTCTTATAAATATGGAATGCTTGCCGGAGAAAGACATTCCTCCCAACCATAAGCTGCTTATTGCACTTGGTCTCTCTGCAATAGAAGCTACTCCTGAGATGGGGCTATGAATCCACAAGGGAGATATACCAAGGCTGGGTTCACTCTCTTCCACACAGCAGCCCAATCCCCAAAAATCACTGGTTCAACTACCATTATTGCATTTCCCAATTCAAAATACCAAAAACCTGAAAATATAAACCTCGATGTTTTTCACCTTGATATGCAATTCCATTGCATCTGGTTTTGCTTAAGGGAATGAATTTCTTCATTATGTTTATTTAATCGAATTGCAATTTGTATAGCCTGCACAATATTATAATCTGCATTCATTAAATCAATACATTCATCACTCATTAAATCTATGAATTTATCTTATTACAGATAGGTCGATTGACAATTCCAAGGCAGCTAGAAATGTTCGGCCAATATCAAAATGCTCTGCAAAAGCTGATAGGGCAGTCGGCGGCCGCAGAGCTGATACGAAACGCCATCTACAACATCAACGTTGGAGGAAACGACTGGATTAACAATTACGTGGTTTCTAGTTCACGTACTCCGGCTTCTGACTACACAGATTTCTTGATTTCTACATATGCACAGCATCTGAAGGTTTATATTCATTTCTCCACTCTAGATATCAGATCCTTTGCAATTTCTGCAGTAACTTAATTGTTCACATAAATTCTTTGTTCATTTGTAATATTGTTTGTCTGGATTATATTTACACAGAAATTATACAGTATGGGAGCTCGCAAGATCGTTGTAACCAATATAGGACCAATTGGATGTGCCCCATCTATGTTGAACAGATTCAACCCTCCAGATGGGCAGTGCGTTGACACTCTGCAACAATATGCCATGCATTTCAATGGCGCTCTGAAACTGTTGTTGGACCAACTCACAGGGGAGCTGCCTGGTTCCTTGTTTGTTTACTCTAATGGATTTGACATGATGATGGACTTCATCAAGAACCCCAAAGCATATGGTCTGATCAAACACCAAATGATTAATAAGTATTGCTTTCAAAATTTATTACAAAATTTCAATTGATTCCATGAACGGTGGTTGTTGCAGGTTTTGAAGTGGTGAACCAAGGGTGTTGCGGGCAAGGGAAATATAAAGGATATCTAACATGCACCAGATTATCTTCTTATTGTGGAGATAGAACAAAATACTTGTTCTGGGATGCATTTCATCCCACAGAAACCACCAACATGTTGATAGCAAAGCGTGTTTTCTATGGACCTACTTCAGATATCATGCCATTGAATGTTCAACAACTTATCCATTTCAATCTCAGTTAAGAGTCGTCTTCTTCATCAATATACCTATAATTGTTAAGATAACATACTAAGCTCCTACTTTAATTGGAATGCTAGGTAGCCACTTTTCAACGCTATCAACATGCATGCTTCAAAAATTCTAGAAAGAGGCCATTATACCTTTTTGAAAGCAGTTTCAATAAAAATATTTCTATGTGATTCAGCTGTGAAAATGGTGGCCACCAACTGAACATTGGTATCAGTGGTTGCCTTAATTTGTAAGATCTACACAAAAATTATATGTTATATTGTCAAATTGTAAACATCATTTATTGAGCCATTTTGGAAGGAATATGTTATATTGTCAAATTGTAAACATCATTTATTGAGCCATTTTGGAAGGTTTTTAGGTATATATTTTCTGTTCTAATTTGTTACATAAATTTGTTGGAATCACAAGTTGAGTTATTAACTTTCCACAATTAATTTTATAGGTTTCTTATAGTGTTGAATCCATCTATATAATCAAAAACTCATTTTAAACAACATGAATTAATATTTGACCAAAATAATTTAGCCATACCCAAAAACTCTAAAATGTATAATGAATAAACAACACCATTTATTACTCATTATATATATGAGCATTTGTTTATTTCTTTGTCGTTAACCTTGTAGGAATGTTCATTTTGGGGGTTATATATTTATAATATAAAAATGATATGGAGAAATAATAATAATATTATTATTAACACTTTACGAATGTTGGGGGTGGTTATATATTAGTGATATAAAAATGATATGAAGAAATATTATTATTATTAAGTATTTGAATGTAAATTTAAAATTGTTTTTTATAAGTTAAAAAATTGTTTTTTTTTAAGTAATGAAATATATTAATTTATAATACTTACAGAGGTATTTAGTAAAAGAGAGTCTATTTTTTAAAGGATTATTAGCTTGTTATTTTAGGGGCATGGCTATTTTTTGATAATGATGATGAGTTAACTTATTTTCAAAGATAATTATCCTAAATTATTATTTTTATTGTTAATTAATAAATAAACAAAAAATAATAAATATAATATTTTTTTGCTAAAAAAAGAAAAAATACATAAAAATATGTAAGAACTAAAGCAATGTTATAATTATTACTTTGCTTTAAAATCTCATTTAAATATGTTTAATAATTTATTTTAAATAATTTCATGTTTACTTTCTATTTAGAAAATTGGGATAGGGAAATGTACTTAGTAAATGGTATTTTAGATATTTTATAAGTTGATTTAATTTTAGATTAAAATTTCAATGTTAGTTTAAAATTTCAATGTTAGCATAGGTTATATACAAACAAATATATGTTTATGGAAGGTAGAAATCTCATGTGGAAGGAAGAATGTGATAGGAAGGAATCAAGAGGGAAAAAATCACATAAAATCTTAACAAATATTAAATGATTTTTTATTATGTTTTTAATTTTTTAGGAAGATTAATAAAACTCAAAAACTAAATAAGGTGATATTCAAAAGATGTTAATCAACATATAAAAAATTATGTACAAAGAGATGATTAAAAGAATAAGTATAATTGCATTGTATAAAGAGACATCCTAACAACAATGTGCATCAAATATTGTTAATTTGGCAGGTCAGGGATAAACTCTCTCCATTGGACAACCTTTCTCATCAAGAAAGACCCCCCTACTAGCCTTTGGAAGAATTTAATTTGGTCAAGGAAAAATATAATTTGTAAGGTGAAGCCCACATGTGCAAAAAAGTACAAGTCAGCCTAGGTAAGCTAATTCGATCTCCTAAGACTCATATAAGTAGCCCCTCATGTCACATCACTTTGGAGCATCATCATCACACATCATAGCTTCTATGCCTTCTCTTGATTGGTTCGTACAGGTTTGCAATTGGATGTCCAAGCTTACACATGCAAAGGGAAGGAGACAACTTTTGATTTTTGCATTAACTTTATGATTGGGACAAATTTACCAGTCGTTGACCAACTTTGACTTGTTGTTTTGTTTTGGTTTGACTTGGAAATTTTTTATTTCGGAAGGTTGAATTGATTGATGGTGAAGACGAAATTTTCTAGGTGGTTTGACTTGGGTTGACCACAAGCCTTGACTATAGTTGACTATAGAAAATTGTAAAGTTTGACCACAGGCTTTCTCTCTCCTTTGACCAAACTTTTGTTGACTATTTTTGTTGGGTTTGACTAAGCTTGGAAGGTTGAGTTCTTTGAATGTTGACCAAGTTATTTTGGTGGCACTTTGACTATTGAATGTTGATTAGTTAGGGTATCTTTGACTGTTGTTGATTGTTATTGACTTTGACCAAAAATTATAGACTTTGACTTTGGATCATATTTGACTTTTGGGCTTATCTCTCATTAAATCTTAGTTAGTTGAATTGGATAAGTCAAAGTCATTGAACTTTGACTTATTGTTGATGAATTGGAACATTGTATCTCTCAGTTGAGCATTTAATGACAATCTAATAGAAGACGAATTTTGAAAGGGTTTTCCCCCTTGTAGAGTTTTCCTTGGTCTTTGACCAAATCTTGTGTCTCTCTTTTTCTTGTTCTTGGTTGTATTCTATTGCGTTTGAATTATTGTTCCATTTACAATTGCTTACTAGCATTGGAAGATTGAAATTACTTGGAAAAGTGATTGTTAATTAAAGAAGGATTGTTATAAGTGATTGTGCTAAGCATAGAACAATGGAAAATTAAAATGGTATTAGAGTTGAGGTGAAGACAAGCCCAAGGAGACAAGAGACAAAGTCAATCACCTTTGAAGGAATTTATTTGGAAGAAGCTACTTGGTCAAGATATCTACCTCATACTTCAAGGATGTAGAGAAGTTGGGTGACTCATCTAATTTTGTTGCTTGGAAGATGAGGTTAGAAGTGATATTGGATGAAAATGATGTTTTGGAATATGTGGAAGGAAAAGTACCCGAGCCACCAGAAAATGCTCTTTCTATTGCCAAGGCCAAGTATAAGAAAGGTGAGATCAAAGCCAAGCAAATAATTATTGATTCTTTGAAAGATCATTTGCTTACTTACATTAGAAAGTTGAAGAAGTCCAAGGATATATACAACAAGCTGCTTGGGATGTATGAGGTCAACAATTTGGATCGCATTCTCTCCTTGAAAAATCAAAACAAGGACATCAAGATGAATAAGGGAGAGATTGTGCAGTCATACTTCAAGAGATTATCATAACTCAGGGATTAATTGTTGATTGTTGGAGAATGTGTGTTTGATAGAGAGTTGGTGCTCGTTTCTCTTCAAGGTCTTCCTCCAATATGGGAGACATTCATTACAAATATTAGCAATAATGATAAGTTTCTGACATTTGATGAGTTGGTTGGAAAATGTACTCAAGAAGAAACTAGGATGATTTCTAGATGGAGAATTCAAAAGCATGAAGAAGGAGAGTCCTCTGCATTTGCTACACAGAAAAAGAAGAGGAAAGAAAGAAGAGGACTATCTAATTCTAGAAAGTCTACTCTAGATTCCATTGATTCCAATGGAAGATTAAGGAAAGTTGAATGCTACAATTTCCACAAGCATGGTCATTATGCCTGAGCCTATTCAGAAAAGAGAAATGCTCCAAGGTCCAACTACAACAACAATCTTGGATTCAACAACAAGTTTAATCATAGAAGAAGAGGTGATGATAGAAGAAGAAGAGATGCTCCTGATGATCGTGAAGAAGGCCATCGTTCTCAAAAGAGATCAAGGAACTCAAGGTATGAAAATAGTGTAACTAGTACTCAATCTGAATATATTCTTATTTCCATTCTTTTTAGTTCCTCTCCTCTAGATTCGTGTGATAGTTGGTTGGTAGATAGTGAGGCCTCTAGACATTTCTTTGGGTATCCTGAAGTCCTCCCAAATATGGTTGAAAGGGAGACAAATATGAATATCATTCTTGGGGATAACTCTACTTATCTTGTAATGGATTTTGGTTCTGTCACATTTCATTTATATTATGGGGAAGCGTACTTCTTCATGATGTTATGTATGTACTGGGATTAAAGAATAACCTTGTATCTATATCTTCCTTGGAAGACAAAGGGATGGGAGTTTCCTTCACAAGATGAAAGGTCATCACCTAGCCTATGGAATCTCGCATGAGGGATGCATTCACCTTGGCATATAGAATTGAAGGACTCTATAGAGTCAATGGAAGACCATTGCAAGCAATGGTACATGATAGCAATCATCAAAGTGAGCTATGGCACCAAAGGTTTGCTCATCTACACTATGAATCCATGCCTAAAGTAAGGAGAATGGTTTTTGGAATGCATGGAGTCCAAACTAAGCATGAGGGGGCATGTTCGGGATGTGCCAGTGGAAATAAGTCGAGGGGACCATTCCCTTCCAGCAAAAGTAGGACCAATGATATTATATAACTCATTCATTATGATATATGTGGTCCCATGCCGGTAAAATCTCTGGTAGGCTATCTATATTACATAATCTTTGTGGATGACTTCTCTTGGAAGACATGGATATTCTACTTCAAGAACAAGGACAAAGAATTTGATATGTTCTAGGATTTCAAGGCACTGATAGAGAATCAAACAGGGAAAAGGATCAAGGTCTTCAGGTTTGGTAATGGTGGAGAATACACTTCTAATGAGTTTGTTGGCTTTCGCAAGAAGGCTAGAATCAAGAAGGAGACCAGTATACCTTATAATCACAAGAAAAATGGTGTGGCTAAAAGAAAGAACAAGACCATCATGGAAGTTGCCTAAGCAATGTTGCATGATCAAAAGTTGTCGAAGTTCCTTTGGGAGAAGCCACTAATACAATGACCTATGTTTAAAACAAGATTCCTAATCAAGCCCTGGGTGACAAGACTCCCAAAGAAGTGTTCACAGGTATGATGCTTGATGTTGGGCATATGAGGATATTTAGTTTCCCTGTGTGCTTTCATGTGCCAAAGGACAAGAAGAATAAATTGGAAGCCACTAGAAAGAAAGAGATGCGACTTTCGATGAAGATGATGCCTTTGGAAAAGAAATGGATATTCCTCATCCTCCTCCTCCTCTTCATGTTGAAAAGAAGGATAATGACATGGACCTACTAGAAGGTCCTTCTGTGCCTGAACTTGAGAAAGATTTTTTTGATGATCCCATGGAACTTATAAACCCCTTGGATCCTCCTCCATGTGATCCCACTACTAGGAAGAGACCACTTTGACTTCGTGATACCTTATAGGATGTTGAGAGCCATGTCGCTGCCATAGGAACCTTTAGAGAAAGAAAAAATCCATGTTGATACTAGGGATATGTTGTAGCTATGAGTTCCATCATACATGATGAACCACACACCTTTGAAGAAGCAGTGCAAGAGTAGGCTTGCAAAGATGTTATGGCCGAAGAATATGAATCTATTATGAATAATGATGCATGGGAAGTTGTTCTCGGACCTAGAGGGAAGTCTATTGTGACTTCTAAATGGTTGTACAAGATCAAACAAGGAGTTGATTGGAGCATTGAGAAATATAAGGCGAGGATTATGGCTAGAGGTTTCTCTCAGAATGAGGGAGAATATTATGATGACATATTTGCATCAGTTACTTGCTATACTACTATTATATCTATTGTTTCCCTTGCTGCTAGCCAAGGATGGACACTTCACCATATGGATGTGAAGATTTTATTTCTTCATGGCATACTACAGGTAGAAGTATTTGTTGAGAAACCACAGAGCTTTAAAGTACATGACAGGAAGACTCACATTTCTAGGCTAAAGAAGGAACTTTAAGCAAGCCCCCAAAGCCTGGTATGTCTGTATTGATAGCCACATAGTGAATCTTGGATTCACGAGAAGAAATGCCAACCCTAACATCTACTTCAAAGTGGCCCAAGGTATGCCCCTTCTTTTAGTTTTATATGTTGATGATTTATTCTTGACAGGTAGTGAACCTGTTATGAAACCAGCTCAAGAAAAAGATAGAAAAGATAGATCAACGCCTTAGAATTCAGCCTCTTCGAGGGGGCAACCTCCTTTACATTACATAAATGAACAATTCTTGGATGATTCAAATGAAAAAATCTCCTTTCTATATATAGGAGTCTAAGGAGTCACAATATAACCCAGCCGACCTAACAATAATAATATAAAGCCACAAAAATAACAATAGAGGGATTCTATGGGGCACAGTAATAACAATATGGGGATAATAGGGGCACAACAATATTAATAAGGGGTACAACTACAATAGTAATGGGGTAATCACTAGTATTATAGGGACCCAACATGCCCCTCTCCTTCAAAAAAGTGTTGTCCTCAACGCTTGAGAAGTTTTGGATGCTTCTGTATAAAATTCTCATCCTCCCATGTGGAATCTTCAGTGGATAAGTTCTTCCACTTGATAAGATACTCCGAAATTGATCGATTTCGTAGCTGTCGAGTTCTTGTTTCTGTGACTGCTTCCGGTTCCAATATAATTTTTCCTTCCTCGTCAAGTTCTGGCAATATTGTTTGAACTAGGAGCTTGTCGCCTATAACCTTCTTTAAACATGAAACATGGAAAACTGGGTGCAATCGAGAAGCTGCAGGAAGCTCCAATTTGTATGCCATAGTACCAATCTTTTGCAACACCTTGTATGGACCATAATACTTTGGTGATAATTTATTATCCTTCTTAGCTTGCTTGAGGGACATTTGCTTATATGGTTGTAGCCGTAGGAATACCCAATCACCTACATCAAAACTTCTTTCGCTACGATGTTGATCTGCCTGTTGTTTCATTCTATTCTGTGCCAACACGAGGTTATCCTTTAAGAGTTGGAGGACTTGTTGTTGATGTTCAATGTGATGTTCCACTGCTTGAACCTTAGAATTTTCTCTTAAATATGATGTGATGGATGGTGGCTGATACCCATAAAGTGCCATAAATGGGGTCATTTTTGTTGCTGTATGGAAGGAAGTGTTATACCACCATTCAGCCAGAGGCAACCATTTGACCCATTGTGTCTGTTTATCAGATACAAAGCAACGAAGATATCCTTCCAAACATTTGTTTACTATCTCAGTTTTCCCATCAGATTGAGGATGATAAGATGAGCTATGAGCTAACTGAGTACCAAGACAAGAAAATAATTCTGTCCAAAAATTTCCAGTGAAAATGGGATCTCTGTCACTTACAATAATCTTTGGGTTTCCATGTAGCTTTGAATTGTTTCCATAAATGCAGTAGAAACTGTACTGGCTTTAAATGGATGTGATAATGCAAAAAAGTGTGCATACTTGGTAAGTCTGTCAACTACCACCATGATGACACTCTTTCCCTCAGACTTGGGTAAACCTGTGATAAAATCCATTGAAACCTCCTCCCAACGTTGGCTTGGAATGGATAAAGGTTGTAATAGACCCGGTGTCTTAATTGTTTCAACTTTATTTTGCTGGAAAACCAAACATTCCGCCACAAACTTTTGAATATCTGATTTAAGGCCATCCCAAAAAAATTCCTTCTTAACCCTGTGGTAAGTTTTTAAAAATCCTGAGTGCCCTCCTAAGGGAGAAGTGTGCAATTCCATAAGAATCTTTTGTTTTAGCTGGGAATTCTTACAGAGGTATAAGCGATATTTGTACCATAACGAATCATTTTGCCAGCTAAATGTATCAGATATACTGGAATCTTGTTGTAACTTTCGAATAAGTGCCCACACTTCTTCGTCATTCTTCCATTCCTCCCTTGCTTCGTTTATCCAATCTGGTTGGATAATAGAAATGGCGCACAACAATGCTTCCACATCCTCATCCTTTCTTGAGAGTGCATCTGCCACCACATTTTGCTTCCCTTTTTTGTAGATGATTTCAAAGTCATAACCCAACATCTTTGTGACCCACTTTTGTTGCTCTTCAGAGGATAATCTTTGTTCTAAAAAGTATTTAAGGCTATCATGATCCGTTTTTACCTTGAAGTGTCTTCCCATTAGGTAGGGTCGCCATTTCTTAAGTGCATGGAGTATTGCCAACATTTCCTTCTCATAAATAGCTTTGTGTAAAAACTTTCCCTTGATTGGACGACTTTCAAAAGCAATGGGTCTTTCATCTTGCATTAAAAAAGCACCAATTCCATTTCCTGAAGCATCACATTCCACAATAAAGGTTTTTGTGAAGTCTGGTGTAGCTAAGACCGGTGCTTGGCACATTGCCTCTTTAAGATGTTCGAAGGCCTTTGTTGCTTCTAGAGTCCATGAAAATGCATCTTTCTTCAATAATGTTGTTAGAGGTGCTGCTATTCTCCCATAATTCTTAACAAACTTGCGATAATACCCTGTCAACCTGAGAAATCCTCGCAGATGCTTTATGGATGTGGGAATTTTCCATTCCTTAATGGCTTTAATTTTGCTAGGGTCTACCTTAACTCCTTCATGAGATACAATATGACCCAGATATTCCACCTCTTGTACTCCAAAGAAACATTTGGATCTTTTTGCATATAATTGTTTCTCCTCCAATAGTTGTAGCACCCTGTCAACATGTTCAACATGATCCTTCCAAGACTTGTTGTAGATTAGTATATCATCAAAAAATACTAACACAAATTTTCTAAGGAATGGTTTGAAAATTGAATTCATCAAACCTTGAAATGTTGAAGGTGCATTGGTAAGGCCAAAAGGCATGACCAAAAATTCATAATGACCCTCATGAGTTCTAAATGATGTTTTCGGAATGTCTTCAATCTTCATTCTGATTTGATGATATCCTGAACGAAGATCCAACTTGGTGAAGTAAATTGATCCATGCAATTCATCCAGTAATTCATCAATGACAGGAATGGGAAACTTATCTTTAATAGTGAGCTTGTTGAGCTCCCTATAATCCGGACACATGCGCCATGATCCATCCTTCTTGTGCACCAATACTACTGGAGCAGAGAAAGAACTTTGACTTGGTTGAATTATACCAGCCTCTAGCATTTCTGCAACCATACGTTCAATTTCACTCTTTTGGGAATAGGGATATCTGTACGGCCTGATGTTTGGAGGAACACTTCCTGGAATCAGATGAATAGCATGATCATGATCACGAATAGGTGGGAGACCTTTGGGAGTCTCAAATACCTTGGAATGATTGTCCAAGACTTTTTGGAGATCTGGAGAAATAGATGATTCCACTGTGGAAACATCTAGCGAACATAATTGTGCAATTACACCTCTTTGTTCCTTTTTTAGAAGCTTTGTCATACCGTTAGAGCTGATTATCTTTCCGGTTTCCCTGCAATACCCCTTAATTCAACTTCCTTTCCTTCCACAGAAAATTTCATGAAAAGTTCTTGAATTAAAAGCTATTGTACCCAAGGATTGTAGCCATTGGACTCCTAGTACAACATCAGCACCTCCCATTGGAATGGAAAGCATTGGGCTAGTCAATACATATTCTCCCATGGATAGCTTGATATTATGGCACTTTCCAGAGCAATTTATTGTTCCTCCATTTGCAACCATCACTTGACACTCTGGTGCTGGATATAAGAAGCAATTCAATTCTTTTGCTACCTTACAATGAATAAAATTGTGGGTACTTCCTGAATCAATCAACACTATTACCTTTTTCTTCTTGATTTGTCCTTCTATCTTGATGGTTTGAGGAGTGGTAATTCCCGCCAATGCATTACAAGATATGGTCGATTCATTTCTTCTTTATCTAGGCTTTGTTCCTGGAGTATATCCTCTTCTTTTGACCTTTCTTGCTCCTTTTCTTCTTCCTCTTCACAATCTATGTAGAATAATTTCTTCTCAGCACACTTATGACCTTTAGTGTATTTGCTATCACAACTGTAACAAAGCCCTTTTTCTCTTTTTTCTTCCAATTGTTGTGGTGTCAACCTTATAGGTTGTGGAAGACTAGGGGCAACAACACTTCCGTCTTTATAGTTGTGAGTGGTATGCTTCCTGGTTGCCATAATTTTGCTTTCCATTTTTCTTGCTAACCTGAATGCCTTCTCTAATGAATCAGGTTCCCAAAGGCGAACATCATGTTGGATATTATCCTTTAAAGACCCTATGAACACATCAATCCTATGCTCCTCTGGAATATCTTTTACCCTTATGTTCAATTTTTGGAACTCCTCAATGTGCTCCATTATTGAACCCTTTTGTTTGAGACTTATCAATTGGCTAAAAAAAGTGTTGCTTTTTGTATCCTCATAATGTGCTATCAATTCTTCCATAAAAATTGCCCAAGTGATAAATTGTTTACGAGAGCAAAGCCATTGATACCATACAAACTGATTTGGTTCCAAATATAAAGTTGCCATACGTACCTTTTGTGTGTTTTGCACATTATTGAGATCGAAAAATTGCTCCATCTGTAATATCCATGTTGCAGGATCCTTGCCATCAAACTTCCTCATATCGATTTTTGGAATATGGTGGGTCTTTGATCCAACATTAGAGTCTATGGAATCATGATTAACATTTCTTTTGTTCTCATCATGAGTTTCCTTTACTACCCTTTCACCATTAGTGACCCTTTCTTGTAGCAACTTATTCATATTTATCTTCAATTCTTCCATGTCTGTCTTCAAATCTATCTTCAAATCATCCATCTTAGCTTCCACGTCATTCATCTTAGCTTCTACACCTTTCTTTAAACAATCCATCTTAGCTTCTACACCTTTCTTTAAACCATCCATCTTAGATTCTGTTCCTTTTTGTGCAAGGGACAGTTGTTGCACTTGGTCTTGTAATTTTGATATATCATGTTGCATTTCTTCCTCCTCTTCATGAGTCATGCTAGAGCTTTCAAGTTCCTTACTAGGTGTTTTCATTTTCTTTCCTCGGGGCATCAGTTACCAATAATAATGCTCTACTATGCCCTTTGAATTCCTTCAAAATAAATTTTCAAACCAGGCTTAAAAAAAATTTAAGAAAATCTACACACCTTTTTTTCACTTTGTAGGAGCTCGATATTGCCTCCGATGTATCTCTGTACTTTCCAATCATCTAGATCTGAATTTGTGACCTGAAGTAGCCCTCTGTGTCCTATTTCCAATGCCACAAGTCTGACCCAAATTGGATTCTCCAAGGAAGAGTTATGCGAAATGTCCCACATGTTATCACTCAGGTTGTCCCTTGGCTCCTTAAGGGATACGACCGAGGTAACCACAAACCAATCTTTGGGCTGCGGGTCCTAGCCTACCTGCAATCAGAGATGGCTCTCCCTTTAAAATTTAACTTTGTTTTGGGTTGATTTTAGGCTAGTTATGGTGTACATGGGTTTTGTTTTGATTTTGGTGGGAAGGATAATGTTTTCAAGTAGAGTTGGGATGCATAGTGTGAGAAGTTCAAACCATTGGGCATGGAGTCATGGATTAGGGCTTGCTGTTGCGTTTTCTTGGTCACAAGAGGAATACGGAGCAGGATAGCTACACATAGAACAATATCAGGCTGAAATAAAGATGGGATGAAGGTCAGAAATGAAAGGCAACTAAGAATCTTTCATTAGCTAATAGAGAGGGAAGGTGGATGAAAGTTTGTCTAGGAGCAATCAAGAATTCCTAAATAACAGTCATATGTGAAAGAAACAGGGTAAACATGATCATTTAAGTATGCATATTCATAACCATTTCTGAAGAAAACATATAGAAATAACCATAACTGAGCATAGGGTGTAGTCAAGCAAAACCTAAGCTATTCTTCTTTCTTGTTATTTAGACGGTAACACAATGGTGCATAAACATATGTAAACTGTAAACAGAGATAAGAAAACACTTATTGAGCCATGTAGTACCACAGGAATTCCATAGTCACTCTTTGGCCATTAAATAACACAACAGTCAACTCTTCATCCAAAGCATTCCAGTAGTCTTTGATTACAAAGCTTCTCCAAAATACAGCGCAAGTCCAGAATGAGGATTATCAACCAACCAACAATTTAAACAATGAATTAGGGTGGTTTATATAGGGAAAATATCTAAAAATATCTATTACAGCAGACCTTAAACAGGTTTGAGGGAAATGAGTTCTCTAACCTAATCTTGTCCTGAAATTAATACAAGAAAATATCTTTGAGCTGAGCTGGAGGCAGCTGTATCAAAATGAGTTGATATCTGTCCTTATGGCTCTGTGCTGTTCATTTAGCCATAACTGTGCTTTGGGATTTGATCCCTTGCTCTTGAGTGGCTTTGATGTGCATTAACTGTGATCTGAGAGCCTTAAATGGCTTCACTGCTTTCTTTGACTTTGCTTGGGGGCCTTTAATGTTCACCTGCTTTGGTATTGCCGACCTGATACTCTTTGCTGCTTCACTAATACTCTTTAATTTAATCTGGGCTTCATCTTTCCTCTGATACTCTTTCACATTTGATTCGGGCCAGTTTCTCTCTCTTGATACGCTTGAAACTGTCAAATCGCCCATTTTCTGAACCTACATGAAGAAGTCCTGTTAATTTGCGAATTTTCGGGCCTGCTGGTAGCCGAGAAATAGGCAGCCTTCCATTTTGATCATTTTTTCTCAGCGACAAAAACTGCCTCAGTTTTTTATTCCAGGCATCCTTCGTTGCGATTTTTGCTCTTCGCGCCTTTTTCGGTGATGACGTCAGCATGACATCAGCGGTGGGTCCCGGTATGGCAGTGACGTGGCAGGGTGACGTGGCAGTACGGCAGGGTGACGTGGCACAGGACACGGTGGCAGGGTAGGGACAGAGGCAGATGCGGTGGCAGTGACACGTAGCAGTGGGGGGTCGATGTAGAGGTGACGTAGCACTGACGTGGCACTGACGTCAGGGGCGGAGAGACAGAAGGCGGTTTGTGGTTTTATCGGACCGCCTTCTATACGAGGGTGGTAAATGTCAGAGGAGCTCCGATGCAATCAAGGGCGGACACTTGTCTTCTGTACGACGGCAAAACCGCCGTGCTATCGGACGCTAACTGTCGAGTGACGGGGCGGCTCCGAAATCGCCGATGGCCGTTGGATCTGGGAGGGCGGATCGGAGGGCTGACGGAGCGCGGAGCTGGCGGCAGGTTTATGTGTGGGGGCCCGCCCGAATATTAAATTAATATTTATATGGCGGGGGTTCAAAAAACTTTGGGTTTGTGGGTTTTTTGCGCCGGAAGTGTTTAATGTTTATTCAAACATTTTAACACTAAACTTTAAACGATGAGCGCGAGAGGGTAAAAATGATGAAATGTTAAGGGTAAAGGGGTGAGGAAAGAGGTTATTAACTTTAACCAAATGTTAAGTTAATCCCAGGGTTAGGACGCGGAAGGCTAATGCTAAGCCCCAAATGAACTCAGCATTTCCCCAAACTGATGTTATAGGGCTATAGTGCCAGGGGATGGGAATATGTACATAGGGGAGCTATTTAGTGCTTTTAGTAAGGGGAAGGGGAAATAGATAGGGGTTTACATAATAATGTTAGAAGTTAATATGAATTTGTGAAGTGAAGTGTAGGGGGCTAAGTTTGTGAACTGAAACTTAGGCATAGGAAGTGAATGGATTGTGGAGAAATGATTTTTACACAAGAAATGTGGCTTCTTTTCACTGAAGAAAGTCAAAGCTTGACTTAGTATTTTACAAAAATGAAGTGGTAACAGGACTGGTTGGGCAGATCCCAAGGTCCTCAAGGGGATGTTAGTGAGTGATTTGGGGAATAAGAAGAAGGGGGAATTAGACATGCCTCGTTTGAGCTCCTCCAAATGAAAAATTGCCTCATAATTGTGATCTGAATAGATACAACACTTAAAAACATGAAATGGATCACATAGCTTGATTCTGCAACCACAAAACTACTTACCCAGCCTACTTACCTAGCATTTTTTCTTCTTTTGCATGGGTGCACTTGGACTTGCAGACCCTGATTATCTTCTTTTCTTTTGACTGCCCTCCTATCTAAATGTACCCTTATATCTTCCAAGGGCCCAGATTAAGCAGTTGGGCTCCTTCATTTCTCTACCTAGCTATTGATCTGCCAAGCTTAAGTTGTTTGGACAGATATTCATTCTCTATCTTCTAAAACAAGCAATTTAAACCTAGGGAAGCCAAGATTAAGCTGTTTGGCTTTCCCTTATCTATAAAACTCTTCAAAAATGGTATGATTCTTCAAAATGGAACTTCTTGGAAATATGGAACCTTGCAGCATGAAAAGATGACATATTTGGAATGTAAAATAGTCAATCATGAAATATGAAACCTATTGCAATAGGAGGCTAACAGTGTCTCCACTTGGGGATGGTTTTTCAGGATGAAAAGCCAAGAACAGTAGGTCAGAATGTCTTGATCTTCAATTGTTACTGTAAATTGAAATTCTCCTTCTTCTCAATGCCTTTGACTGAATTCTCATAAGCTAATATGCAGTATCCTTTCGAGCTGAATTGCAGAAAAATTACAGCTCTGCTTCTTGCCTTTTGGGTGCTTGTAAACATATTGATATCTGCCTGAGAACTTCTTTGTAATTATTTCAAAAACAGGGATCTGAAATAGAACTTTCTTTGATCTTTCCTTCAAAATTTGCTGCGTGGTTCCCTCTTATTGGCCTGCTATAAGAGAAAGTGCTGAAAATACAAATATTAATGTACAGATAGTATACAGAGCTGTGTTGCGTTCAACCAAAGGGATCATGATAGTGCTTTAGCATTCGGCCATTGACAGGGCATTCTTCAGCTGTGCTGCCATCCAAACTCTTCAGAAAATATGTGTTGTTACCTTGAATAGCAGAAATAATAAAGGGGCCTTTCCACAGGAAATCAAACTTGCCATGCTTTCCTTTGTCCTCTCTTCTTGAATCCCATCTTAAGACTTTGTTGCCTATGCAAAAATATTCAGCCTTGGTTCTTTTGTCAAACATTTTCTTGAGCTTCTTTTGTAAGATCTGAGCTCTGTCGTACACTTGCTCTCTTGTTTGCTGCAAATGGATGGTTTGGTTTATTCTTCTTTGGATATCATTTGGTTCTGCCTGGATTTCTTGCAGCAATTTGATAACAGGGATTCCCAAAGAAGAGGGGAACTTGGCCTCCATGCCATAAACTAACTCATATGGGCTCATCCCTATGGATCTCTTGGTTGAAAATCTGTCTGCCCATAGGGCATTTATAAGCTTTTTGTGCCAGTTCTTCTTGTTCTCCTCCAAGACTTTCTTAATGATGTTAATCAGACTCTTGTTGGATGATTCGGCCAAGCCATTACCTTTAGGGTAATAGGTTGTGGAGTGACCTAAGGTAATGTGGAATTTGTGGCAAAAACTGATCATTTTCTTGGACTTGAAAGCAGCAGCGTTATCTGTAATGATCTTCTCAGGACAACCAAATCTGGACAAAATGTTGGTTTCAAGGAATTGGATGATGGTGGAGTCATTGGCTTGCCTACATGGGATGGCTTCAATCCACTTGGTAAAGTAATCTGTGGCTATTACAGAATCCACTTATGTTGGCCAGAAGAGGATGGATGGATTTCTCCAATGAAGTCAAGGCCCCATTGTTGAAAAGGCTTCTCGGTTGAAATGGGTTTAAGGGGCAAGGGCAGAAGCTTTCTTTTGCCTTCAAAGATTTGGCATTTGTGGCATGAAACAACAAATTTTCTCACATCAGCAAACAAAGAGGGCCAATAGAAACTAGACCTAAGTATCTTATCAGCAGTGGACTTCCAATATAAGTGCCCTCCACAGTCCCCTGCATGGAATTCTTTCATGACACTGTCTGTTTCATTCATAGTTAGACAATTCAGCAATATTCCTTCATGATTTTTCTAAAACAGGGCATTATCTAAGACACAAAACTTTGATGCTTTCATTTTTTTAAATCTCTTTTTGGTTCTGGACAACCCTGGAGGAGCACACAGGTTTAACAATATAAAACATATATCAGCATACCAGGGGGATTGCAAAAGAGCTTGACTGATTTGTGGAGTCGCTAGCTCCTGTTCATTGTCCAGTTGATTAATGTCTAAGGCTTGAAAATTGGTTTCGGACATCAGTTTGGCTAAACCTTGTCCCTTTATCAGCTTGGTGGGTTTTATCTCAATGTCATACTCAAGGATATTGGCAATCCATTTGCCTCTTTTGCCTTCTATGCCCTCTTGAGTTAATATGTCTTTTACAACAACATTTGGCACATAAGCAATTACATGTGAATATAAAATATAAATTCTAAAATATTTGATTGCTTTAACAAGGGCATATGCTTGCTTCTCCATGATTTGGTACTTCAAGGGTGCATCTCTAAGGGCTCGGCTAAAAAATGCAATTGGATTTTCATTTCCTTGATCATCTTTCTGCAAAAGGACAGCAGCAATGGTGTGTTCAGATGCAAATGAAAAAATGATGAAATCTTTATCAAATTGAGGACTTGTGAGGACTGGGGCTTGTGTTAAGGCAGATTTTATGCCCTCAAAGGCTTGCTTGGCCTCTAAAGTCCGTTTTACCTTGGAATCCTTCTTTAACATTTTATTTAGCATCCTTATCAGCTCGGCCAAATTTGGGATAAATCTCCTTAGGAAATTGATCTTTCCTAGGAATGCTTGCAATTCTTTGATGTTTCTCGGATAAGGGATTTGCAAAATGGCTTGGATTCTTTCCGTATCTATTCTAATCCCATCTTTTGAAATGATATGGCCTAATAATTTGCCTTCTTCAAGGCCAAATAAAGACTTCTTGGGGTTCAAGGAGATGCCATATTTCCTACATGTTAGGAACACTTGCCTCAAATATTTTAGGTGCTCTTGATCAGATTTTGAGAAAGGAGTAAGGTCATCAAGGTAAACCACTAGGAAATCATGGATTTCTTTGGCAAATGCAATGTCCATGGCCCTTTGAAAGGTATCACCTGCATTCTTTAGTCCGAAAGGCATCTTCACATACTTAAATGTTCCCCATGGTGTTGTAAAGCCTGTCTTGCCTTGGTCGTCTAGGTGAACAAGTATTTGATTAAAACCTGAAAAGCCATCTAGCAAAGAAATTCTTGAAGACCCCACTACTCTCTGTAGAATGTGGTCCATTTTTGGCAGTGGGTAGTGATCTTTAAGGGAGACTTGGTTTAGATTTCTTAAGTTCACACATAGTCTAATCTCCCCTGTTTTCTTCCTCGTGGGAACAAGATTGGATACCCATTCTGAAAATCTAATGGGTGCTATGATACCAGCCTCAAACATTCTTTTCACTTCTTTCTCAATCAAAGGGAGAAGCACAGGATTGATTCTCCTTAGTTTCTGTTTGAAGGGCTTCTGATTTGGCTTTAAGGGAATGGTATGTTGAATAATAGAGGTGTCATAGGACTTAAGGTCCTCATAACTCCAGGCAAATACATCTTGAAACTCTTTAAATAAATCAACATATTTTGGTTTTTGATCGGGAGGCAAAGACTTGGATAGTTTAATCATTTTGGGCTTCTCTGTTGTCCCAATATTACAGTCTTCCACATCAGCGTTTAAGGGCTGCATCTTTGGCTTTTTGGGGACATAGTTTGAATCAAATATGTCTTCTAATGGAGTGAGGCCAGCAGGTAAAAAGTTGTCCTTTAAATCAATGACTTCAGCCTCTGCTTCAACTATTTCATCTAAATGCATTTGCTTCAGCTCTTGCATGTTTTTCTCATAAAAAATGGTTGGGTGCAGCATTTGATTTGCTGCTTCAGCTGTTATAGTTTGCTCATTTTGGCTCATTTGCTGTTGTGAGTCATCCATGGCATCTTCATCAATGTTTGAGCTTGAGAATTCTTGCTGTAAGGTAAGAAAATTGTTGATTTGAGCATCATCCTCAAACACTTGCCAATCTTTGATATTGTTAGGGACAGCAGGCCTGTGCTTTATCTCAGCAGTAAAGTGGTAATTGGGCTCAAAGGGCAGCTTGCAAGTGTTAGCAAAACTGGCTAGACTATGAGCATGCATGTTATGGTTTCTAGAAATCTTAGCAAGCCTGGATTCGGTGAAGGAATTGAGTATTTCTGTGGCAGCAGACCTATAAGCTCTTAGCCTATTGTCATTAGTAACAAAGTTACCTTTCATCTGTTGAATGATCAAATCGGAGTCACCTAGAATGGACACTTTTGCAGCTCCTAGAGCTTTGAGCAGTTTAAGGCCTAAAAAGAGAGCCTCATACTCTACCATGTTGTTGGTGCATTTGAAGTTTAGTCTGTAAGCATGACCCTCTGCATGGCTGTTATGTGTATTGTGAATCCATATTCCTGCGCCTGCTCCTAGCTTATTAACATAACCATCAAAATCTAAATACCATGTGATTTCTTGCTTGTGGTTAGTATTAAGAGTTTCAGTCATTTTAGGATTGGACGGACCTAGGTTTTGTGCTTCATGTGGTTCTTCTTGTATGCTGGTTGTACTAATTGTTTTAACAGTTTCATGGGTATGGGCAACCGACTCTTGATTGATGCATGCTTCTTGTTCTAAAGGCAAAGGCTTCTCATCAGTGGGAGGGCAGCTATCATTATTGAACAATATAAAAGAATCCATATCAGAATGGATTGAGTAAATGGGAAAGTTTTGGGGTTTTTCCTCACTACTTACCACATACTTCATCAGTGTTTCTCTATACAGTCTCTTTGGTTGCCCAAAGACTGAAATAGTGGCATAGGAGAGGTCTAGTTGGAGAGATTCTTGGAGTTTTGCTCCCCAAGATCTTGATAAGAGCATGTCATACTTTGGTGGAATGTCAACAACCACCACATCCATTAGGATCGTTTTGTTGGGAAATTGGACTAAAGACACACAAAGGTCTTTGATTAAGCCTAAACACTTGACCTGACTAGAATCAAATGAGAATAAGTCTTTGTAGGGTCTAGTGACATCAAGGTTTAGCTTCTCCATTACAGCTTTGGGCATTAGATTGTGTGAAGCACCTGAATCAAACATAGCATTGTGCAACACTTTATCATGAATGTGCAAACTGACATAAAATGGTAGAACAGCTCCATGCCCTGATTTACCATTGACTTCAGGACCAAAAAGTAATTCAGGTTGATTATCTAAGACATTAACATCATCCCTGTTCTCTGGCATTTGCAGTGATCTTTTGATTTGTTGTCTATACACATCATGTTTGGCAAGCTCAGAGAGAGGAATAGATATCTTTAATTTACCAATTTCTACTTCTAAATCAAAAGGTTTTTCTGACTGTGTTTTAGTATTGTGACTAGCAGATTTTCCCTTTTCAATTGTATCTTCAGTGATTTTCTCTTGGTTATGAGTGACTTCTTGAGATTGTTCTGTTTTGGGAAGGCTTTGAGGAGTGCTATTTACATTGTCTTTTGAGGGAAAGGATACAAAAGGCTGGTTATTAGAGGGCTGCATGTCAGATACATCCTCTATGGTCACTTCTTTTAATTTTGGGTCTGTTTTATCAGCAGGTTCTGTGATAGCGGCCTTGTCTTTTACTTTCTTAGGCTGCTTGGCATCCTTTGGCTTGATGGGATTAGACACATCAATGGTTCTTGTTCTCAATTTGTATTGTTTATGGACTTTGCAGACAGCTGAATCATAGCCTTGTTTGAATTCAAAGGACTCTCCAGACTTGGTCTGAAATTGATTTATATCATGGTCATGTTGGTCTTCTTGGGTTAGAAATACTTGTTGTTCACTTCTCAAACCCATCAAGTTTATGTGAGTGTCTTCTGTCTGCTCACTAGATGTGGATGCTTCAGCATAGTTTTCATGAAAATGAGGTCTTATATCCTGGTCAGGACTTGCCCTTCCAACGTTTGGGTTCTGATTTTTTCTAAAGTTTGGATTTCTGATAGGATTGTTTTGCTGTCCTTCCCATGAGGCTTTTCTTTTAATAGTTCCCATTCTATTTTCAAAGGTGTCCATACCTTTGATGATTGTGTCCAATTTTTGCTCAAAGGCTGAAGGTTCATCTTTGAAAGTGGTTCTTCTCTCAGCTCTTGCTCTATTTCGCTTGGCAATCAGATTTTCCTCCACACTAACAGCTACATTATGCATGTCTGCTAAGGTTTGAGGGGCTCTTTCCCTTAACTGATAAGCCATGTCTGAATCAAATCCATCAGGGAATTTGTATAAAGCAAGATCAGGTGGAGGTCTAAGGTTTTGTGGAATAGCGTTATAAACATTGTTAAACCTGGCACAATAGTCTAAGACAGCTTCTTGAGGGCCTCTTCGGCCTCTTTTGATAGTGTCATACTTGGATAATATGTGCAGAGGGTCCTTCTTCTTCTCCCATCTGTTAAGAAATGTTTGGTAAAGGGCCTCTGGGTCAGCTATGGAATTTGCAGCAAGTGCTCTAAACCAAGGCCTTACATCTCCTGTTAAACTTTGGACAAAAATCTTCATTCTTACACTATCATCATCTATTTCATAACTCTCAAAATAGTCCTACATTTTCTTGGTATGTTGCAGGGCTGTGCCAGAAACAATGGCATCAAAGTATGTGATTTTGGTTTGATAGTCCTGAGGCATAGCCCCTAGATTTGCAGGTAACTGTAAGGGTGCATATCTGTTAGCCATATTTACATGGATAAGTGGAACAACTGGAACAGCTGGAATAACTGGAACAGCTGGAAAAACTGTAATAACAGTGGTGGTATGCGCAGTGAATGGAGGTGTGGAAAAGGTGCTTGGAGAGGTGGATGATGAACAAGGGGAAGTAGGGGTTGAACAAAACAAAACTTTAACAGGGGTTGGAAAACAGCTTGGTTGAACTGTTTCAGGACTAGAATTAGCAACCTCTTCTTGTTTTTGTTTGCTAAGGTTTCTAGGGATTAAATTAGGATTTTCAAAAACAGCTGGTGGATTTGGGTCTAGATTTGACCTAGTATTATGTGTTTTCTTCTTGGGAGCCAGCTTCTAACTTGTTTCTTTGGAATTTTCTGAATAAGATCCCCAGCGGAGTCGCCAATGATGTTATCACTCAGGTCGTCCCTTGGCTCCTTAAGGGATACGGCCAAGGTAACCACAAACCAATCTTTGGGTTGCAGGTCCTAGCCTACCTGTAGTCAGAGAGGGCTTTCTCTTTAAAATTTAACTTTGTTTTGGGTTGATTTTAGGCTAGTTATGGTGTACATGGGTTTTGTTTTGATTTTGGTGGGAAGGATGATGTTTTCAAGTAGAGTTGGGATGCATAGTGTGAGAAGTTCAAACCATTGGGCATGGAGTCATGTATTAGGGCTTGTTGTTGCGTTTTCTTGGTCATAAGAGGAATACATAGCAGGATAACTACACATAGAACAATATCAGGCTGGAATAAAGATGGGATGAAGGTCAGAAATGAAAGGCAACTAAGAATCTTTCATTAGCTAACAGAGAGGGAAGGTGGATGAAAGTTTGTCTAGGAGCAGTCAAGAATTCCTAAATAACAGTCATATGTGAAAGAAACAGGGTAAACATGATCATTTAAGTATGCATATTCATAACCATTTCTGAAGAAAACATATAGAAATAACGAGAACTGAGCATAGGGTGCAGTCAAGCAAAACCTAAGCTATTCTTCTTTCTTGTTATTTAGACGGTAACACAATGGTGCATAAACATATGTAAACTATAAACAGAGATAGGAAAACACTTATTGAGCCATGTAGTAGCACAGGAATTCCACAGTCACTCTTTGGCCATTAAATAACACAACAGTCAATTCTTCATCCAAAGCATTCTAGCAGTCTTTGATTACAGAACTTCTCCAAAATACAGCGCAAGTCCAGAATGAGGATTATCAAACAACCAACCCTTTAAACAATGAATTAGGGTGGTTTATATAGGGAAAATATCTAAAAATATCTATTATAGCAGACCTTAAACAGGTCTGATGGAAATGAGTTCTCTAACCTAATCTTGTCCTCAAATTAATACAAGAAAATATCTTTGAGCTGAGCTGGAGGCAGCTGTATCAAAATGAGTTAATATCTGTCCTTATTGTTAGGATATTCCGACACATAGGAAATAGTTAAGTACAACTTGGTCTAATGTAGAGTTAGGTATAGAGTTAGGTAAAGTGTGTTTCTTTACCGTTGTACATTTTGTAACTTACAATCCGACGGTCACGATATGTAGTGATCCGACGGTTCATTCTCTCCTCAGTATTACTGACACTTGATCCGTGGCTTGACACCCAATTGGTCCATGAATTCTATTTAAAGCGCATGGAGGGTCATTTGTAGGGTAATCCATGCATGAGAGAAACATATGTAAATTTTCATTCTTTTATTAATAAATTGCCTGAAGTGGCCGCATTGGCTCAGGCCGTGGACTGTTTCCCTCTTTGAGGGCTTTAACCACATCAAAATACTAGTGTATTGATCTGCGATCTGGTTGTGAGCGGTGTCCTTTTGGTGTTCTTTCTGAGGAACTTACCCTGTAAATTCCTACATGGTATCAGAGCTATTTGTGGGCCGCGTCCATTGGTGATCCAAATCTGAAGCTGGTAGAACTGCATCCGATTGCCGTTTCCTAGATCTGTTGTTTCTGACTGCTTTCGGGCCGATAGGACTGCTCTGTTGTGTTGGGAGCATCTGTTCTAGTGAGGAACCCCTTTCGTTTCACGCGAAAAGGTTTCCGGTAGCCCTAGCTGCGTCATTTTTAAGATCTTGAGGTATACAATGTTTATTTGTAGTTTACTGTTATTTTCTCTCTGTTTATTTCGGTTTCGGTTTATTTAGCATTTTTATTACCGGATCTATACCTTTCATTTATGCGTATGCTCTTTGCCCTGCAACTCTGTGCGATCTGGGCAAATCAGAAACAGAAAGGAAGGATTTTTCTCATGCGTATGCTCTTTTCCCTGCGCCTTAGGGTGATCTTGGAAAATCAGAAACATTGAGGAAAATATTTAGTTTCCGGTCAAAGCTAACTTTGAGCCGCAAGGTTCATTTTTGAAATTTTTTAGTTTTTCGGCTAAAGCTAACTTCGAGCCATAAGGTTCGTTTTCTTTGCATGTCCGTGTTGGGTTTTGTGTTTTTTGTTTTGTAGGGAAAAAGAGCTTTCTCAAAGCAAGCACGCAACCCAAAGCAACCCCCCCCTCTCTCTCTCTCTCTCTCTCTCTCTCTCTCTCTCTCAAATTTTTTGTATAGATCAATTGGTTCAAAGCTATTTTAAGAGAGTAGAGGTCTTGGGTTCAAGTCTCCATTTTGTGGGGGCGGACTTTTTCATTTCCGCACATTCCCGCACTTCGTCGGCAACTTCAACAACGTTTTTTCAAAAAGCCATAACTTCTTCATCCGGAAGCCGTTTTCAGAGCCGTTTTTTTTAAACCAGCCTAATTTTTCGAGATCTATCCATTGGAACACTTATTTTCAGCATCTTTAGCTTCAGTTTCCATTGAAATGGAAAGTCAATACCAAGTTACCCTTGACAGCACCAACTACTTCCAATGGTTGGCTTACATTGAGGATTTACTTAGAAGTAAAGGTCTCTACAGAATAGCCTCAGGCCAAGAAAAGAAACCGAAGGATGAAGATAAGGCTGCTAAATGGGAAAATAGGTAAGATCAAGCACGTGGATTGATAGGGATGTCTATTTCTCTAGATCTTAGATTCCATATTGCAGAAATTGATACTCCTGATGAAGCAATGAAACAAATCAATAAAGTTTTTGGGATTAAAAATGAAATTAGAGCCCATCAACTTGAAAATGAGTTGCTTACATTGGACCCTAATAATTTTTCTTGTATTGAAGATTTCTTGTCCAAGTTCAAGACCCTTAGATATCTTTTGGAAGGTGTTAAAGTTAAGAAAGAAGATAGTAACCTTATCTATTCCATTCTTACAAAGTTGGGACCAGCCTACTATGTGTTTGTTTCCACCTTCCATTCTACAAGAGAAGCCTTCATTTCTCAAGGAACAGACTACAAGCCCCCTTCCTTTGACTCTTTTTGTGATTCTTTAATAAGAGAACAAGAAAAACTCTTACACCTTGGTCTTCTTAATCTTGGAAACTCTTCCAAGAAAGCATTAGCCGCCCAGCAGCAACCAAATTCAAAGAATCCTAAGAAGTCATATCCTAAAAAGAATGGTCCTAAACCAAACAAGGGTCCTAAGCAATTTCAGCCCCAAAATGAAAAATCATTTCAACAAAATGATAAGACAAATAAAAACAAAGGGAAGAAGACTGATAGACATTGCAATTTTTGTAATCGAGATGGCCACTTAGAATCAAAATGCTTTAAGAAGATGGAAGCCTTGGAAGCAGCAATGAAGAAGCATAACATCCATTTGGGGCAATCTTCAACTTCAACTTCATCTTCAGGAATGGCACTTTCTGCATGTGGTTGTCAAGCATCTCGGTCTGGCTATGCATTAAATGTATCTTCTTCTTCTCATTCTCATGAGTGGCTCATTGATTCTGGAGCTTCTTATCACATGGCCAAAAACAAAGCCATGTTTTCTTCTTTAAATGATTTTAACACCAAAAATATATATGTTGGTGATGATAGATCTCTTAATGTTGTAGGGACTGGAACTGTTCATCTAGACAATGGTCAGTTTAATGATGTATTATGTGTTCCAACCTTATCCTGCAACCTTCTATCTGTATATCAGATAACTCATTCAGGTGAAGGTAAAACCGTTGAATTTTCACCTCATGATGTTGTAATCAAGGACTTAAGAGATCCTAAACAGATTTTGGCTACTAGCATTGCTGATGATTCTACAAGGTTGTATAAGTTTCACAACTTTGGGTCATCAAATCTTCCCTCAGTATTTGTTGCTCATAACGATGAAGTGAGCAAACTTTGGCATGAGCGATTTGGTCACTTAAACTATCGCTCCCTTCAGCATCCATGTAAAGAAAATATGGTGACAGGTCTTCCTATGGTATCTTGCAGAGATGGTGTTTGTTCCGGATGTGTACTCGGAAAACATCATTGGGACAGTTTTGAAAAATGTGCCTCTTGGCACGCTTCAGCCCCTTTACAGCTTGTGCATAGTGATTTATGTGGTCCACTTCCAGTTGTGTCATTCTCTGGCTGCAAGTATTTCTTAACTTTCATTGATGACTTCTCCAGACGCACTTGGGTATACTTCTTAAAACTCAAGAGTGAAGTATTTAACACTTTTTTGGCCTTCAAGGCCTTTGTTGAAAAACAATCTGGACATCAAATTCTTAAGTTAAGATCTGATAATGGCGGAGAATATGTTAAAAACACATTCATCAACTATTGCACTGAGAATGGAATTCAAATGCAACATACGGTTCCATACACTCCACAACAAAATGGTGTAGCTGAAAGGAAGAATCGCACCTTAAAGGAAATGGCTAATTGTATGTTACAATCTAAAGGACTTGGTCTTAGTTTTTGGGCAAAAGAAATTAACTGTGCAAATTACATAATAAATCGCACTCCTACTAAGGCTTTAAAGGATATCACTCCAGAAGAAGCATGGAGCTCAATCAAACCAGATGTAAGTCACTTTCGTGTTTTTGGAAGTGAAGCGTGGGCCCATATTCCAGATGAAAAGCATAAAGCTTTAGAACCTAAGAGTGAAAAATGTACTTTTGTTGGATATTCTGAAGATGTCAAAGGCTATAGACTTATTCCATTTAAGTCCAAAAATGTTATCATTAGAAGAGATGTAAAATTTGATGAAAATATATCGGCCTGCGAGCCTAGTCCGGTGATTGTGCCACCTCTCCCTATCTCTTCTACTTTTGAAAACATTTCTTCTTCAGATGATGAAGTGAGGATGAAAATCCTCCCCCACCATCTCAAGATCCTCCTTCAGCTCCTCAGCTTCCAAAATGGGTTCGTGCTACTCGAGATGCAGCAGGTGATCTTGCTGGTGATCCTACAGATCAGCGACGTACACGTTCTCAGTTCGAGAGAGCCTCTTCTTTACTGGCTCAAGCTCCAGTAAATTATGATCCTGACACCTTTGCAGAAGCTGCAGGCCATCCAGATTGGGAAGCAGCTATGAATGAACAATATCATTCATTGTTGGCAAATGATACATGGGATCTTGTTCCTTTACCAAAGGGATGAAAACTTGTTAGATGCAAATGGGTTTACAGAACCAAGTATGGACCAGATGGGAAAGTTGATAAACATAAAGCTCGTCTTGTTGCTAAGGGTTTTTCACAGGTTGAAGGCATTGACTACATTGAAACCTTCTCCCCTGTTGCCAAAATGAACTCTATCCGTCTTGTTCTTTCCCTTGCTACCTCTTTCAAATGGGAAGTCCATTAGATGGATGTTAAATCTGCCTTCTTGCATGGGGACTTGCATGAAGAAATCTATATGGAACAACCCATTGGCTTCATACAAACAGACTCCAGCCTTGTATGTCGACTTAAGAAATCCCTTTATGGTCTCAAGCAAGCTCCTCGGGCTTGGTATGCCAAAATGGATAGCTTTCTTTTAGAATCTAGCTTTTCTAGGTGTCATTCTGACAATACTGTCTACACCAAGAAAGTGGGAAACTCTCTTATCATCCTTGTTCTTTATGTTGATGATCTTATCCTTACTGGTAGTGATCCCAACCTTATAAACCATGTGAAGTCTAGCCTTAAAAGGAAATTTGAAATGACAGACTTAGGACACTTACACTATTTTCTCGGTCTTCAAGTCTTGCAATCCAAGGAGGGTATTTCCCTTTCCCAGTCCAAGTATGCTTGTGATATTCTATGTCATTTTCACATGGAAGATTGTAAGCCAGCCCCTTCTCCCTTTCAGTCTGGAGTCAAACTTTCAGTCACTTGTAATTCTCCTGAAGTTGATGCTACCTTATACCGTCAACTTGTAGGAAAACTTTTGTATCTAACCCATAGTCGTCCTGACCTTTCCTTTGCTGTTGGCCTTGTTGCTCAGTTCATGCAAAACCCCCATGAAAGTCATTGGAAAGTAGCTAAAAGAATACTTCGTTATGTTCGAGGTACAGTTCAGTTTGGGATTCATTACAGTGCCGAAGCAGCTCCTCTATTGGTTGGTTTCACTGATTCCGATTGGGCTGGTGACCCTGATGATCGGAAGTCTACTGCCGGTTATGTGTTCACTCTTGGTTCAGGACCTATTACATGGGCTTGTAAGAAACAAGCTGCCATTTCTCTTTCATCAGCAGAAGCAAAGTATCGTGGTGTCGTAGAAGCTAGTAAGGAAGCCTTGTGGCTTCGTCAGATCCTGTCAGAGTTTGGCTTTCAGCAGCAGCATCCGACTACACTTTGGTGTGATAATCAAAGTGCCATTCAGCTATGCAAAGATCCAGTCCAACATCAGCGCAGCAAACACATTGAACTGCACATGCACTTCATCAGAAAGCTCATTCATGACCATGTTCTTGAAGTGCAATATTGTTCAACAGATAATCAAGTGGCAGACATCTTTACAAAGGCTCTCACAGAGGCGAAGTTCACTAGACTTCGATTTCTGGTTGGAGTTCAGGAAGTTGTCACTAAGGGGGGATAGGCTCTAGTGCCTCCTTCCTTCTCCTATTGTGTCATATTTGTAAACCCTTCAATCCTATCCCAAGTTGTTCTTAAGGGGTGATGTTAGGATATTCCGACACATAGGAAATAGTTAAGTACAACTTGGTCTAATGTAGAGTTAGGTAAAGTGTGTTTCTTTACCGTTGTACATTTTGTAACTTACAATCCAACGGTCACGATATGTAGTGATCCGACGGTCACGATATGTAGTGATCCGACGGTCACGATATGTAGTGATCCGACGGTTCATTCTCTCCTCGGTATTATCGACACTTGATCCGTGGCTTGACACCCGATTGGTCCATGAATTCTATTTAAAGCGCATGGAGGGTCATTTGTAGGGTAATCCATGCATGAGAGAAACATATGTAAATTTTCATTCTTTTATTAATAAATTGCCTGAAGTGGCCGCGTTGGCTCAGGCCGTGGACTGTTTCCCTCTTTGAGGGTTTTAACCACGTCAAAATACTGGTGTATTGATCTGCGATCTGGTTGTGAGCGGTGTCCTTTTGGTGTTCTGTCTGAGGAACTTACCCTGTAAATTCCTACACTTATGGCTCTGTGCTGTTCATTTATCCATAACTGTGCTTTGGGATTTGATCCCCTGCTCTTGAGTGGCTTTGATGTGCATTAACTGTGATCTGAGAGCGTTAAATGGCTTCACCGCTTTCTTTGACTTTGCTTGGGGGCCTTTAATGTTCACCTGCTTTGGTATTACCGACCTGATACTCTTTGCCGCTTCACTGATACTCTTTAATTTGATCTGGGCTTCATCTTTCCTCTGATACTCTTTCACAGTTGATTCGGGCCAGTTTCTCTCTCTTGATACGCTTGAAACTGTCAAATCGCCCATTTTCTGAACCTACATGAAGAAGTCCTGTTAATTTGTGAATTTTCAGGCCTGTTGGTAGCCGAGCAATAGGCAGCCTTCCATTTTGATCATTTTTTCTCATCAAAAACTACCTCAGTTTTTTATTCCGGGCATCCTTCGCTGCGATTTTCGCTCTACGCACCTTTTTCGGTGATGACGTCAGCATGACGTCATCGGTGGGTCCCGGTACGACAGTGACGTGGCAGTATGGCAGGGTGACGTGGCACTGGACACGGTGGCGGGGTAGGGATGGAGGCAGATGCGGTGGCAGTGACACGTAGCAGTGGGGGGTCGATGCAGAGGTGACGTAGCACTGACGTGGCAGTGACGTCAGGGGCGGAGAGACAGAAGGCGGTTTGTGGTTTAATCGGACCTCCTTCTGTACGAGGGTGGTAAATGTCAAAGGAGCTCTGATGCAATCAAGGGCGGACACCTGTCTTCTATACTACGGCAAAATCGTCGTGCTATCGGACGCTAACTGTCAAGTGACGGGGAGCCTCCAAAATCGCCAATGGTCGTTGGATCTGGGAGGGCGGATTGGAGGGTTGACGGAGCGCGGAGCTGGCAGTAGGTTTATGTGCGGGGGCCCGCGCGAATATTAAATTAATATTTATATGGCGGGAGTTCAAAAAAAACTTTGGGTTTGTGGGTTTTTTGCGCCGGAAGTGTTTAATGTTTATTCAAACATTTTAACACCAAACTTTAAACGATGAGCGCGAAAGGGTGAAAATGATGAATTGTTAAGGGTAAAGGGGTGAGGAAAGAGGTTATTAACTTTAACCAAATGTTAATTTAATCCCAGGGTTAGGACGCGGAAGGCTAATGCTAAGCCCCAAATGAACTCAGCATTTCCCCAAACTGATGTTATAGGGCTATAGTGCCAGGGGATGGGAATATGTACATAGGGGAGCTATTTAGTGCTTTTAGTAAGGGGAAGGGGAAATAGATAGGGATTTACATAATAATGTTAGAAGTTAATATGAATTTGTGAGGTGAAGTGTAGGGGGCTAAGTTTGTGAACTGAAACTTAGGCATAGGAAGTGAATGGACTGTGGAGAAATGATTTTTACACAAGAAATGTGGCTTCTTTTCACTGAAGAAAGTCAAAGCTTGACTTAGTATTTTACAAAAATGAAGTGGTAACAGGACTGGTTGGGCAGATCCCAAGGTCCTCAAGGGGATGTTAGTGAGTGATTTGGGGAATAAGAAGAAGGGGGAATTAGACATGCCTCGTTTGAGCTCCTCCAAATGAAAAATTGCCTCATAATTGTGATCTGAATAGATACAACACTTAAAAACATGAAATGGATCACATAGCTTGATTCTGCAACCACAAAACTACTTACCCAGCTTACTTACCTATCATTTTTTCTTCTTTTGCATGGGTGCACTTGGACTTGCAGACCCTGATTATCTTCTTTTCTTTTGACTGCCCTCCTATCTAAATGTACCCTTATATCTTCCAAGGGCCCAAATTAAGCAATTGGGCTCCTTCATTTCTCTACCTAGCTACTGACCTGCCAAGCTTAAGCTGTTTGGACAGATATTCATTCTCTATCTTCTAAAACAAGCAATTTAAACCTAGGGAAGCCAAGATTAAGCTGTTTGGCTTTCCCTTATCTGTAAAACTCTTCAAAAATGGTATGATTCTTCAAAATGGAACTTCTTGGAAATATGGAACCTTGCAGCATGAAAATATGACATATTTGGCATGTAAAACAGTCAATCATGAAATATGAAACCTATTGCAATAGGAGGCTAACACCACAGTGACTTGATGATAGAATAGTTCAGTAGTTTGAACTTGTACGACGTGCCATGAGTCACTGTTTCGACCTTTGGATCTGAAAAATGCATACAAGAAACTACATTCCGTCCTCTTTCTGTACCTTCTTACGAAATTTCAATCTGATCCCCAGAGAGAAATTTATGACGCTTTTGCCCAGGTCACCTGTTTGGAATGTAATTTAGGAGTCTACAAAAAGACCAACTTCCTCAGATCATATCTCTGCAAATATAGCGCGAACAGCTCTGAAATTCGGACCCAAGGTTCGGCGCGATTTCTTCTCAAATGGGTTTTTTTTTTGCAACTTCTGAAACGTTGCAGAAAAAAAGTTATAGCGAAAATGCCATGATGACCTGTTTGGAGCAGCGAAACCCTAGAATCCAAAGCTCTGATACCAAATGTTATGAAACTAGCTCAAGAAAAAGATAGAGAAGATAGATCAACGCCTTAGAATTCAGCCTCTTCGAGGGGGCAACCTCCTTTACATTACATAAATGAACAATTCTTGGATGATTCAAATGAAAAAACCTCCTTTCTATATATAGGAGTCTAAGGAGTCACAATATAACCCAGCCGACCTAACAATAATAATATAAAGCCACAAAAATAACAATAGAGGGATTCTATGGGGCACAGTAATAACAATATGGGGATAATAGGGGCACAACAATATTAATAAGGGGTACAACTACAATAGTAATGGGGTAATCACTAGTATTATAGGGACCCAACAAAGCCTACGATGCTCGAGTGCAAGAGGGAGCTAACCTTTGAGTTCAAAATGAAAGACCTTGGATAGATGCAATACTTCTTGGGCTTAGAGGTGTGGCAAAGGTCAGGTGATATTTTCCTTTCTCAAGGAAAATATGTTGTGAAATTGTTGGAAAGATTTGGAATGGTAGAATGCAAGTCCATGGCCACATCGATGGAGATGAACTTCAAGAAGTTATGTGGATATCTTGCAGGACCTGACTTGGTGAATCCCTCTAAGTATTGATAATTGATTGGGGCATTGATGTTCCTTGTGAACACCCATCTGGACATATGTTTTGTAGTTAATAATTTGAGTCAATACATGACTGAGCTGCTTCATGCACATTGGTTTGCTGCCAAGCATGTGTTGAGATATTTGCAAGGGACAATTAATCTTGGTCTAAAATATATTGCCAAAGATGTGAGACTTCATGGGCACATTAATGTTGACTGGGCCAGAAATGTTATTGATAGAAAGAGCACATCAGGGTGTTACTTTAGTTTGGTTTTTGTCATGATATCTCAGATGAGAAAGAAGAAAAATTTTGTAGCTTTAAGCACGATCGAGGCAAAGTATATTGTTGCTAGCATGGCTAGCTGAAAGGCAGTATGGTTAAGGAAGCTCTTTGGAGAGATTTTTTAGCAGGTTTTGGATACGACAGTGATATATTGTGACAACAAGAGTGGGATTTTATTGGCTGAGAATATTTTGTTTCATGACAAGTCCAAACATATTGAGATCATGCATCACTATATTCGAGACATGGTGCAGAGAGGAGTAGTCAAACTCCATCACATTTTGACTAACGAGCAAATAACATACATACTCACTAAGGCTTTGTCGAAAGGGAAGTTCTTGGTATTCAAAGAGCAACTTGGACTGATGGATGTGACACTCCCTAATAAGGGTCTCAATTGATCGAGGAAATTGAGTTATTCTCTTCCCCCCTGTTTGAGCTCCCAAGGAGAGGAATTGAGTCGAAGAGCTCCTGGGGTTGAGAGAACTTTGAACAATAGGATAGTTTGTGATCCTTACCTTCCATGGTAAGTCATATCCTGCCTATTGTTAGAAAATAAGATAGAATGTGAACCTTTCCTTCCACAGTAAGTCATATCTTGCCTATTGTCACTTATTGTACATGACAAAGTATACCTTGGAATCCTATGCGTAATCTAGGCTTGTTGGGATTACCACCCATCTAGCCAATGGGTGAGGAGAATTGAGATAGACTGTGATGCTTACCATTTATGGTAAGTGGTATCTTGCTTAAGTGATGGGATGCAGTTTTTCTACCACTGACTCTTGACGGTCAAGTTGGGAAGATCAACAGACAATAGGATAGATTGTGATCCTTATCTCTCACGGTAAGAGGTATCCTGCCTATTGTCCTTGGATATAGGGTGGTAGTTGGATCTCTATTATGATGACTCTTCTTTTTTAGATTTGAGAATGTTTAGAAGATGAGAAGAGATGAGAAGATGCAGGATATGACTTGGTTCAGTGATGACAATGACGAGATTTTTGATGTAGTGGGAAATTTCTCCCTCACTAAGAAGGAGTGTTAATTTGGCAACTCATGGACAAAATCTGTCCATTGAACAACCTTCCTCATCAAGAAATACCGCTACTAGCCCTTGGAAGAATTTAATTTGGTCAAGGAAAAATATAATTATAAGGTGAAATCCACATATCCATAAAAGACAAGTCGGCCTGGGCAAGCTAATTCGACCTCCTAAGACTCATATAAGTAGCCCTCATGTTACATCACTTTGGAGCATCATCATCACACATCATATCTTCTCTCTCTTCTATTGATTGGTTCGTACAAGTTTGCAATTGGAGTTCTAATATCACATGTGCAAAAGGAAGGAGGAAATTTTTGATTTATGTGTTGATTTTCTGATTGGGACAATTTGACTAGCTGTTGACCAGCTTTGACTAGTTGTTTTGACTTGGTTTGACTTGCAATTTTTTTATTTTGTAAGGCCGAATTGATTGGTGAAGAAGCCAAACATTTTTGGGTAGTTTGACTTAGGTTGACTGTAGACCATGACTATAGTTGACCACATAAAATCTTGAAGTTTCACTGTAGGCTTTCTCTCTCCTTTGACCAAACTTTTGTTGATTATTTTTTTTTGACTGAGCTTGAAAGGTCGAGTTGTTTGACTATTGACCAAGTTCTTTTGGAGGCACTTTGACTGTTGAACATTGATTGGTCAGGGCATCTTTGATTGTTGTTGACTGATGTTGACTTTGACCAAAAATTGCAAACATTAACTTGGATCAGATTTGAATTTTGACTGCATACATTGACTACAGTTGATCAAGACCTTGACTACAGTTGACCACATAAAATTCTGAAGTTTGATCATAGGATTTCTCTCTCCTTTGACCAAACTTTTGTTGATTGTTTTTGTTGGGTTTGAGTGAGCTTGGAAGGTCGAGTTCTTTGACTATTAACTTATTTGTTTTGGAGGTATTTTTACTATTGAATGTTGACTGATCAGGGCATCTTTGACTATTGTTGACTGATGTTGAATTTGACCAAAAATTCAGACTTTGACTTTGGATCAGGTTTGACTTTTGGGCTCATCTCTCATTGAATCTTGGTTAGTTGAATTGGGCTTATAAGTCAAATTTTTCGACTGTTGACACATTGTTGATGAATTGGAACATTGTATCTCTCTGTTATATATTTGATGACAATCTAATACAAAAAAAATGAAAGGTTTTTCCTGCTTGTGGGGTTTTTCCCTGGTCTTTGACCAAATATTGTGTCTCTTTTGTTCTTGTTCTTTGTTGCCTTCTATTTCGTTTGAATTACGATTCTATCTACGATTGCTTAATGTCATTGGAATATTGAATTTATTTGGAAAAATGATTGCTAATTAAAAAATAATTGTTGTAAGTTATTGTGCTAAGCATAGAACACTGGAAAATTAACAAAGCAAAAAAGGATTGATTGCAAAATTTGTGTGTATTTCCAATTTCTTTAAGTTTCCAATATATATATATAAACTAATTTACAATCATCCATGGATGTTTTTTAACAAGTGACAACTTACAAAGAAGAATCATCCAAGCACTTGACTGACAGTTGAAATATGGGTTATGAATATATATGTTGGTGTATCAAAGGTTAATTGAACAATTCATAAGTTGTTATGTTACTTTGCTTCATTTATTTTACAATTAATGGAACAAGAAACATTTTATTATATCTATGTTTTTCATGGGATATAAAACTCATGGGAAGAAAGGTATATAACAGATTCAATATCTCGAGAGATGGCATGAAACATGATTTAAAAGGAATGTGTATTATTTTTGAAATGCTCACTATATGATATGCTTTTATAGAATCATTTATATTGTACTATATTATAGATATAAATATGTTCATTACACTTCATTTTTATATTTTTATATCAATGAACATAAAGAGGGGTAATGTCAAAATTCATGTTGATTAAAAGAAGATATTCCAAATAACCCAAGTACAATATCCCTTACAAGTGAAAAAGAATTGAAGCATGTATATAACTTGAGCAATGAATGATAACCACTAAAAGTGAATATTAAAAGTTATATAATTTGGAATGTTTATCCACAAACATTATATATTTTATTTATTCTAAATATATTTTCCGAATTGAATGGTGTTTGGAATAATTATAATAGTTATTAATATTTCATTATCATGGAACTTTATATTGTTTTATTTTATATGACAAATTGTCGTGATAAAATAAATTGCATTATTATAATAAATATAGGTATTACAATCAATTAGTATATTTAAATAATGAAATATATTAATATAATAATTATATGTGAAGAAAATAATTAAAATATAAAAATTAATATTATCTTAAAAAATATAAAAATTAATATTATCTAAAAAAAATTTATGATAATTAATTGAAATTTTGTAAAAAATAAAATAACACGTGTATACTTGCACAAGGAAAAATTCAACAGTGAAACATATATGTACATTGTACTTATTTGAACACAAAAAATTAATCATACATATTAATGCATTTTAATTATTATTATGCAATGTTGTGAATAATTATAATCAAAATAATAGTACTTCTCATAACAACAGAAGGATCATTCCCTTCAATGATATTATTACTATTATAATATATTATGATATGGAAGGTAATGTGTGCACAATTACTTTTACATATGTAATAAACATCAAGGCTTCCAAAATACATAATATGCACTGATGTATTTAGTTTTCTCAAAGTTTAATTCCTACTTTTTACTGAGAATGAATAATCCCTTTGAAACAAAAAAATTCTATATATAATTTAAAGCGATTTTATGCATATATATTTTAATAGTTTATTATTAACACAACATAAGAAAATTTAATTAGAGTGAAGAGTGAAAATTTGTTAAAGTCTTTGCTAAATATATTATAGGTTTTTATTAATAATGTTTCCCAACCTTATAACAATAAAAACCTATGTGGTGTTTTCCTTGTACTGTGTTTAATTACGACATGTTGATATCTTGATAAACGGATCTTCAGATAATTGCTAGGACAATAATATGTTTTTCGTGTTGTTATGCATGGTTTTTGAGAATACAATATTATAATTTTTAGAATTGTTCGTAAAGAAAACCTTTTTTCAATTAATTTTTTTTTTCCCGATGGAAAGATAGAGAAGAGTGTTTAGCTTTGGATTATAAATATAATTTTCTTTCAATGATTATTGTGTTAATAAAAATTTTTTAAAGATATATAAGATTTTTTTTTTAAATATTGATTAGATAAAATGAAATATATTTTAATTTCAATAAATAGATATATATATATATATTTGGTTTATGATTTAATGAATGAAAGAAAGATATAATGTTTATAATTTTATTTTACAATATATTTTTATGGCATTTTTTTAAAATTGAAATCAATGTTTTTTCCACTTATATTTATAGAGTTATAAATAATGAAATAAACATGCTATCAAAATATGGAGTGATGTTAGACCATCATAGATTTATATTAATTTGGGGATCAAATATCTTAAGCTGCAAACTACTTTTAGAGTGAAAAGAAATTTGATCATTTTTACTACTTGGTAGATTGAGAGTTAAGATGGATCTAGGATGGTGTTACATAAATTTCACATCTATCTATGTAAAAGTATTCTCATTTTTAATTTTATTAAAACATTAATTTAATATCTATGGAATATCCACCAAATATGTTTATTAGTAGTGAAGGAAGAGGGTTTAGATATATTTCAAAAGTATAACAATTTTTCTTTTAGATTTAATTAACAAAATTGTTATAAAATTAAGTTAAGATAAAATATTTTGATTGTGAAATGAGTTATGGTTTTTGGGCATGTGGTATTGATAAGTCATGGTATTGGCCAATGGTATTGTAACAAAGCCTATTTACAAATTAATAATTCCATGGTAAAGTGGGGTGAATATCTATGGTTAAGAATCTTGTTATATTGTAAGTATTAATTTTTTATATTAGTCCCTACCAAGGCAAGACTCTAGCAATGGATTTTCCCCTTATCATTATTAGTTTAGCATTGACGATGCAACTTATAATGTTTAAGAAAAATAAATATTTATTTTTCAATGTTATTTAAAAAACTATTTTTCAAACATTTGATTGGACCATAACTTGACAGTATTATTTAGCTTTGCATAATATAATGTCATGTGGATAACCGCATCACATATCTGATGTTCTATTTATGGAGATGGTTCTAATATTTTTAGATTTTTGTGTAGTGAATTTTTAATCCAAAAATAAAATCTTTGAAAATAGTTCATACTCACCTAAATAACATATTTACTGTAAATAGTTACTTCCCGCCATAACTTAAGAAGTCCTTTCATAAAAAATAAATGGACGAGAATAAGATGTAAATAAATCTATTTATAGAAGTTAGTTTCCACTATTATTTATGTTTTTGCACTTTGTAGCAGTAAAATTGTAAATAACATATTTGCTATAAGTAGTTACTTCCCGCCATAACTTAGGAAGTCCTTTCATAAAAAATAAATGGACAAGAATAAGATGTAAATAAATCTACTTATAGAAGTCAGTTTCCACTATTATTTATGTTTTTGCACTTTGTAGCAATAAAATTGTAAATAACATATTTGCTATAAGTAGTTACTTCCCGCCATAACTTAAGAAGTCCTTTCATAAAAAATAAATGGCCGAGAATAAGATGTAAATAAATCTACTTATAGAAGTCAGTTTCCACTATTATTTATGTTTTTGCATTTCGTAACACTAAAGTTGTAAATTTAAACAATCCATTAATTTATCTACTTCACATCTCAATTTATTAGCTCATTCCAAAACATGACTATAGGATTCAACACTTGTTTTAATTTATAGGGTAAAATGGATCTTAATTTATAGCCACTATTTATATGTTATATATTTGAATGTGATATGTATATTATGATTTTCGGATTCAACACTTGTTTTAATTTATATGGTAAAATGGATCTAAATTTATAGTCACTATTTATATGTTATATATTTGAATGTGATATGTATATTATGATTTTCTTAAAAACAAAATTAAAATATAGCAAATTGAATTTTATTAGTTTCATTACTTTTAACTTTTTATTATTAATTTAGCCAACATTGAAATGTTCACACTCATTTAAGGATACTACAACATCTCTCCCTTATTAGTCTCTTTTATTTTCTTAATTAAGTTGACATGTAAATGTTAAATATTTACAAACATTTACACCAATACAACATCACTCCACATACATTTAATTTTGTTTTTCTTTTTTTCTTCCCTACATTTAAAAAATGTTGAAAGACATACGCCCCTCTTACAACAAATATGGGATATGGAAGATCATTGATAGTACCCTTGCACACTCCTTTGAATATGTTGATGCCTCTTAGTTCTAAGTTGTTTTTGCTAACTATTGAGCTCTATGATCAATGTCTAGTCATTAGAAAGATAGAAAGAAAGTACTATATTGAAAATTTTAATGAAAATCATATATGATATTTTACTAGTATGAATTTAGTTTAGCTTTATTTGAAAGCAAATTTTAGAACTATAACTGAAAATCTTTTGATTAGCGTTGTAAACCTAAAATAGAAAATTTTGAATATTTTTTTAGCAAATATTTTTTATTTCCAAATTGATCCAAAACCTTAAAAAAAAAAAAAAACCTTTGCATTATTATGTTATCAAAATTGTATTAAACTACTCCCTAAATATATATTAATCTCGTTTTAATAATAGTAAAAAACTAATTTTAAAAGTTAAACACTTTCCACGCACACAAACCAGAGATCTACATCCATAAAAAATAAACTCACTAACAAAATATCATTCTTTATAGGGTAGGTTTAATAATCTCTATGGACTTGAAAGGAGACACCATCAAATTTCAATGACCATGAAACTCAATTTCATTACAATGAAGATGAGAATAAGAAAATTAAAATAATTATAAAAAATAAAAGTTTTAATACTCGTAACTAAAATTTAGATTTTTAATATCAATCGCTGAAATTAATGTTATTGCGCATGTATATAGTCTTTTTGATATATCCAATAGCTCTAATAGCCGAGGAGCAAAGCAATGCTCTCCAATGATAACGTAAACTTCATACCCCATAGTGTAAAATACACGCTTTGTTCGTAATAAAGCTTTAGCCATGGCATTTTTTAACTATTATGTATTACCTCAAACGGGGATCTAAGAATCCCCGTTTTGCTTTTGAATAGAAATGAATGTTCCTAGAGAACCAAGAGGCATTCAAAAGTAATATTTCTTTGCATCCATAGAGGTCACAGGGAATTGTTGATCTGACAGGACCTGCATGAGATTTGGCACAGATTTTCATATGATATATATGAAGTTTAATGGAATGATGGAGCTTCACCAATGCTACTAATAAATATATGTGAATTTAATACTTATAATGTTGAATATATGTGAGTTTGGTTAACATATGTGATTTGTTATGTTAATGTACGGTTTAATTTTTATTTTTTTTTATAAATATAATATATTTAGGGAATAATATGGGGTGGAGGTATTCAAGAAAATAATGTAACGGGATAATATAAGAATGATAAATTAATGAATTATAGTGAATAAATAAAGTTGTTAACTCATATTATTACATTACATTATTTTTGGGTATCTCTTTTGTATATTTCTTTTATATCTCATATGTAATATATCTAAGAGATAATATTAAATACAAAAAGAACTACCAAAAAACTAATGTAGTGTAATAATATGAAAATGATAAATAAATAAACCATAATTAATAAATAAAATAATTAACCTACATTACATTATTCCAATAAGTATCTTTCTCTACCCATATTATCCTTACATATATTACAATAAATCACAAGTTCAAATCTCCTTAAATAATTACCTATCAAGAAAAAAACAGAAAACACATAAACTTATTTATGGCTTACTCGACAAACCACATCTGGATCATTCAAAACCACAAAGACTTTGAGATCATGAAATATGTAAATACGTTTAGGTCACCTTCAAGATATTACAGTATATAACTGTTTTCACATATATGATAGCCCACAAAGATGCCATGCACCCTGAATCTTTATACCTACCTAAAACCTTCTATATTAACTCTATGGTATTCTCCCACAATTCTATGTTTCTCATGGGATATTATGATCTCAGATCATTCTGCCCAATCTGATTTATTTATCTACCACGGCTAGAAGAAAAACAAAGTCGTGGAATGGTTACAATTATTCAAATTCAAACTGCTCATAGCGAAGAAAACAATCAACCAGCTTCTGTTGTGCTCCAATGGCGTTCCCACAAGCCTTCCAGATGCTATCAGTAATGACCTGGAGACAATAATGGCAGTCATCTGGGGAAAGATGGTCACCACATCTTCCTGCAGCATAGGCAGTGGGTGATCCGTTCTCTCCATGGCTGGTCTTGTAATAATATGCATATCCATTGGTGGCAGTGTTTACGAGGATGTCATTTAATGCCAACCCCACATTATCATAGTAAGTGCTTCCTCCTGGAATTTTCTGAGCGTTGCAGATCTGCCAAACCCATGCCGTGTTGGGAATCGATTCCACTGGATTAGCACAAATGATGGCCATAGCCAGCATCAAGGCAGGAAAAATCATGGAACTGTTCTGCATTGTTGTGAGATAGTATAAACCCTAACTCTTTTTGGACTACTTCAGGGTTTTAGAACCTGCTAAACATGTTTATATATGCGTGTAGTAAGGAGGAGATGGACCTCGAGCACAATTTAGGCATGGTGGAGCATGCAAATTGCACTTCAGAGTTCGTTGGGAATATCAATTTTATGTTGTGCAAATGACATGAAGGTCGTATGAAGGAAAGGTTTACATGGTTGTTGAGAACTAAGAAGGCTCTGAATGGCTTTGAAAAGTTTCAAGAGTTTCAAGTCACAGTTGTGGCACTCAGAAGAAGTGCAGTGTGTGTGATAAAACGGTTTAGAAAGATTTTGTGGGCGTTGTCCTCATGTGCTCTGAAATTAAATATTTATTGATTTCAGATATAACTGTCAAGTAAGTTTTCATGATACCTGGTAACAAAATCACAAATCCTTTGTGAATTTATACTTATAATGAATAAAAGAAAATTAATTAGATCATCCTGGATGGAATCGAAATGATTCATTTGATACTTGTTAGTAAGTAGAAATTTACAGCATAATTTGTCTTTATAGTTATTCCGGTTCTTCGTAGACCACCACTGAGTTTTGTTTTTCATTGTAAAATTAGGTTTAAAATTATGTTTGTCATGTGGGTCTAGTTAAAATAGTTGGAAAATTGTTTCAACTCATTTTCACATGGTATATTTTTGAGACATCTCTATAGTTAAGTTAGAAGTTGTTTTTTTGTTTATTTAGTTTAGTGTACCATTATTATAATTATGTATGGTTTATTTTTATTTCAAATTTTATATTAAGTTGTTTTTCAAAAGAGTAGTGTGTTAAATCTTTCCATATCTTACTTTTTGCATACCACGCTATCTTTAGCACATTTCATGGTTTGTATACTACTCATTTGCATTAGACATTTCTTTTTAATATGTATTGCGGACTTTTTTGAATGTTTGTAGCTATGGTCAGTGTTTATGATTCATATTTAACTCTCTAAATATATGAGAATGATGATGATGAATAAGCATTTCAAGTCGACTTCAAAAGATGGAATCTAGATTTTTGAAATTTGAAATTTTATGGCTCCAAAAGATTAGATTGGCCCTCCTAATGATCAAATCAGCGACCCCTTTGTCACAACCATTTGGACTCATTGATTAATTGTGTGTGTGTGTGTGTATCAATTCGTCCTCTAGTAAGAATTTCAGATCACTTCTATTCTTATTGAAAATGAATATGAGGCTTATTAAAGGATAAATTCAAGGCTTAAGTAAGGCGAATTTGTGGCATGATGGATTGGATCTTTGTCCCTAAAATGGCAGCAAAACTAAATTTTTGAAATGGCAACAAGCATGACCAAAATTTTTGTGGTGACAACAGGACCAAATTTCTATGAAAGGCAATAGGTCAAAATTTGTTGACTAAATTCTTTGTGGAGTAGTTTGACCTAGATAGAAGACAGATTGACCTAGTTTGATTAGGACTTTATTGTTGGTCAATTTGACTTTTATTCTTATTGAACTAGATCAGTTGTATCTCTTGTTAAACAAAATAATTTCTCTAAGGAAAAGGTTGTTAGGTTTTCCCCCATGTGGGTTCTCCTAGGGTAAATTCTTTTATCTCTTATTCGGTTGTCTCTTTATGATACTACTAGCATTTTACTATTGAGATCTTCTATGTAATTCCTTTATGATGAATTTGAATGCAAGAAAACATTAACCTAAGGAATCATAAGAAGTAATTATCAATTAGAGGATCCTATGAAAAAACAACATGGTATCAAAGCATGGGTTATAAAGAAGCCATTAAGCGAATTTCCATAAATACATCTAGACCAACTTGAAGAAAGTTTGAAGCTACTATGAAAGGAAGATCATCATGTGCCAAGAATAATCAATTTTTAATAAAGTCAAGGTCTGTTGGTGGAAGCCTTAATTTCTATAGGAAGAGGGTCAAAATCTTGAGTTCTAAACTTCAATCAAAGCCTTAGAAGACTGAAAGACCTCAGGATGACAGTACAAAGGCTGAGGATGCTTCAATTTGGTTGCAGAAGCCCGAAAAGCCTTAGGGTTGATCTCAGGAAGGCCAAGAAGGCCTCAGGACTAATGGTAGAGGGTTGAGTGACTTCATATATGACCTCAAAGAATATGAAATGTCACAGTTAATGAAAAAGGTAGCCTACATTTTTTTTTGTTAGTAATCCTTTTGTGGTACATTCAAGTCAAAGATTTGACTAATGTTTCATAAGACCATCATAGCTTGGATCATTAGAGCATGCCTTGTTTAGAGGAGCATGAACTTGTGATGGAAGATACCCTGCCTTGCACTGACGTGATCGTGAGTGTACTAAAGATCTACCTTTATGACTAAGGTCGAGGAGTCTTAAGAAGTAGCCAAAAGAAGTTTGAAAATATCTTTGTATGAGAATAAGCCAGTAAAGTCATCTTTTGTGTATAAAGTTTACTTTTAATCCTTAATTTGTGGAAGGGATTGGATTGATGTTTAATGGCAAGTTCGAAATGTTTTTCCTTGAGGATGTTGCATTATAGTCAGAAGTAGGATGATGAAGCTAGAAGCTCTTATAATATTAACATTATTTGTTGTTGTAGACCTTGCACTATTAAGTCAAGGCCTTGGAAGATGCATTGCATATGCTAGTGATAAGGTATGACTTATGTTGCAAATATGAAATAGGGACTCCTCAGACTTGGAGTCTATTCTTTAGCTAGTGAAAATTTGAAATAAGGAAAAGGATCATTGTCAATAAAATATACTTGAAGAAAGAATACCTTCTGATCTGAAAATGGGGCTCTTAGGCTTCTTGTCTAACTTACAAGAACCTCTCCCACTTCCAAAGCTTTAAATTTTCCCAAGTCTTGTTGATTAACCAATGTGGAAATAAGAAAAGCTTGAAAATATAAGTGTATGCTTGTATTTGTTTTAAACTTATTATGTGTTGTAAATTAATTTGCTGAAACTGATATATAAATGCATGTAACAGAAAATAAAGCAGCAGAGACAAGCACACACATAAGATAGCAATTTAACTAGGAGTTCACCCAAAACCCTTGGGCTACATCTTCGTGAGCTCTAGTCAACTCGACTAGGCTCTTTGGGATTATGGCTGAATTCTTTTACAAGTTTGTGACTCAAATCCATATGGTTTTCAAATGAACCAATGGGCTTAGAATACCATCTTAACCCTAGCTGTCCTTTAGTTGCAGACAAATCTAGGCTTATCTGGACTAATTCCTTCAGTGAATGCTCTGAGCTTCTTGAGCTTTCAGCTTCTCTGACTCCCTCAGAATTGTTTACTGTCTCTGGACTCCTTCTTCTGTCTTCAACTCAAACAACACCAACAACAGCTAGATCATTTTGGTCTCTCTGTTGTTCTGCAACTTCCTCGTAGCTTCATGGCTTGTAGAAGTCAGTTTAGAGCTCTCTGGCTCTGCGGCTCTACCTTTACCAAGCCTCCAACCTCTGGTGGCTCCTCTCTGTCAAGCGCTCTAGCTCTTTGGCTCTGTCTGGCTTTTCAGCTCTCTACGCTCTGCTTCTGAGTCCTCCCGAGCGCTTCACTTACTCTGCAGATAGCCTTCCTTGCTCTATCGACTGCCCTCCTGGCATAAATCGATCATTCAAATAGATTCCTCAGCCTTCACAACCTCTGAGCTTCCTCTGCGCATTCTTTGTTTCTATGTTTTACTCTCGGCATCTGCGCGGCAAAAAAAAAATCCCCTGTCAATTCTGCTCTTTATGTATTTAATACACATCACTTACAATTCTCTTGAAGCGTGGAATCAACTGTTTCCTCTCAAGAATTAGTTCACAGTTAAAATGAACAGGAAGCACAGGAAACCCGGTCGTTTGGCCTCCTCTCTGCAGAAATTCTAAAAATAGCCATATAACAGCAATACACAGGCAAACGCACGAAAAACACATCATGAGTCATTTAACTGGACTTCAAAATACATTCAATCGCATCTATAAACTTATCGGGTCCGCCTTTGATCGCATATCGCAATTGCAACAGGCAAGAGCCCCATGGTTTTCCCTTTGTATTTTAAAATACATTAAAACGGTGAAATTAATGTAAAAATGGCTTTGGGCGGATTTGTAATTATATATATTTCCATTTCGAAACCCTTTCGGGTCCGATTTACATCACATCGCGCTTCCCCTTTGTATTTCGCTTAATAAGCGAGATATACAAAAATGCATTAAAAATGCCTTTCGGCGGATTTTAAAATATATATAACCCGGTTCATATCGTCGTCGAGTTCGGCCATCGTATCGCCTATATATATAGATGTGGCCCAGCTCCATTGTAATGCGTCAATTGTGATCCGCCGCTATCGGCGATCGGCATATCGCTTGGCCTGAGACCTTTGCCTCATATACTCTGCATGCCTTCGATCCAACCCGTCGACGATCGCATGTCACGTTGGCCTCGACCTTTTGTTAAGTCCTCCCTTTGGCTTTTTGTGATGCGATAAAGCGGTAATCGCATATCGCAATGCTTTAAGGCCTATGGTTAAGTCCTTCCCTTTGGCACATTTGCGATGTGATATTTCCTCTTTGACCAATCAAACAGGGCCACATGGCCCAATCCCGGCCTGCCATGTGTCAGCTGTGGATTGGCTCGTGAGCCTATGCTTAAAATCAAAATTTTCAATATAGTTCAAAATTCAATGAAATTGCCTCCTTTTCTAAGGACATTAGGCAATTTTCATTTTACAATAACTCCTTCATCCGGAATCTGTTTTCGCCCATTCAAGTTGCATTGGATTTAGAATGAAGGGGTCTCTACAATGAGACTATTTCTTATAGCAGCTTGTGATTTTGATTTTCCTCTAATTTACAAAGGATTTGTGTCATTTGGCACCTTCTACCTCTTATATGAAGTCTTTTAGACTTGGAGGTTTATCCAGGATCCATTTTTGGATCACGCCTTCCCACTAAAAGAACTTTTGGTCTCCAAAAGATTGATATGCTGATCTGAATAGTAAATGAGAGTGACTCACCCTCTTCCTTCAACCTCCCTACACTTGCCTTTACGTAGTGCCTCTGAACCAAAGTTTCTAACCACTTCCCTTCTTGGATGGGCTGGTCTTCCTAGGAAGAACTGTCTTCCTCCTTTCCTTCCTGCAGAACTTTTGTTGTATTGGTCATAGAAGGTAGTTTGAGCTTCTTTGCCTTCATCATTGATCCAAGCTAGCTCAACAAATGTGAAGTACATCTGATCCACAAAACTCTCATTTTTACCTGTTTGAAACGCTGCCCACAACACTATTAACAATAATATGCATACAAACAACAACTCGATGGACTAACTCCTTCTTCAACAAAAGAAATAGATTTCACATCTTTTGAACACCTCCATGTCTTACATCTGCATACAAATGATGGACTAGCTAACAAGCCCACAAAACATGCCTTTAAAGCAAATGACCCTTCAAGTCAAGCATGTAGAAAAAGACCATTAAGATTCTTTTCAAAAGATGAAACAATTTCATCACTATCTCCACCAAACCAACTTTACATGCATGTTTACAACAAAGCAATCAACCCTTCAAGTCAATCACACACACATGTTCCCGAAAACAAGGAAAACATCCCTGTGTTCATGCACATCATCTCATGCATGCATTTCATCCTTCAACTTTTGCTTAAGCACACTATACTTTCGAAGTTGAAATGAAATATAATGTTGCAGTAACAAAGTGAGTCTCCTACCCAACCTTTTCCCATTCACCTTCTTGGTAGAAACCTGCAACTTGCATTCAATTACCACAGAAATGCAAATAGATGCATCATATCCATAGGCATGCAACTTTTAATTGGATAAGAATTCTAACCATTTCTTACCAATCCATTTCAAAGGTCCTTCCTTTGTCTGTACATCAGCATCAATATGTGAATCATCTTGAGACACATCATTCATGGAATCTTCCTTTCCATTTCTGCCATCTTCTCTTTCCACCTTACCCTTCAACTTTTATGGAAGCATTGTTGGATTCAGAGTCCAACACCTTTCAACAAGATCCCCTTAATTATGGCAGTAAGTGCATTGCATGTGCATCCTCTTGACAACATGATTTGCCTTGTCCAATGGACCTTTGGTTGCTTGCTTTCCTTCCTTCAAAATTTTCTTGTATGTGACCATTCTCTTCCAACATCTAGAAACATGATGGTTATCCAAACCACAAAAGGAACATGGAATTATTTTCCCATATCTATGTGGAAATTTATCATGCTTTGCAAAATCAAAAGGACTATGGTTAGAACCAGATTTATACCTCCCTCTTTCACCTTTATTGTCTTTATAAGGAGGTGAAGCAAATGAAGAAGTGGCTCCCTTTGGAATCCCATCAATCTCTTCAAGGTTGTTAGATTTTCCACAACTCTCTGGTTCAAGGGTGTGCTTCTGAACACCTTCATCCCACAAATGATGTTTCAAGCCATTACATTCCTCTTGAACACAATCTTCACACTCTTGAGATAGAGGACCTACAATGAAACTCCTTCTTGGAACGGTTTCAATGGCCTGCATGGCAGCTTTGGAACTCTCTCCATAAGACTGTCCATAGCCAAGACCCAAATACTTAGGCCTATCCTTAACCATTATTGGTTCAACAATACCTTGCGCATGCTTTCCCAAGCCCTTTCCTTCATAGCCCATCTTGGACATTAGCTTGGAACATATGCCTCTAGTATGTTTTTCAAAAGAACCAATACAAGCATTCTCAGAAGAATTTGAAGACAAACTGGAATGGCTTACCTCTTCTTCAAGCTGATACTTGACTAAGGCTTCTTGGGCAACAAAGAGTTGTGACTCCAACTCATGCATCATTTTTAGGTTCATATTTACAATATGAAGTTGCCTCTCCATTTCCTGCAATTTGTTAGAAAGCATCTACTTCTCTTCCTTCATGGAATTCAACTGCTCTCTAAGTATGTTGCTCTTCCTTCCATCCTCATACATTTCTCTCACCATATCCATCATGATGAAAAAGTATTGCTTCATGTCTCCATAAAAGAGTCTTGCGATGGAGAAGGAATTTGAGGATACACTTGAGGAATTTGTCATTATGTCAATGAACAAAGAACTTCAAACAAAATTAACAAAGATCTTATTTGAGCAACCTTTCGCAACCAACCTCTTGTGCTTCAAGGATTTCCTTGAGGTCCTTTCGGATAGAAGAATGCCTTCAGCCCTTCTTCCTTCTTGTCCTTCCTGGACTGAGCTATCAATAGTTTTCCCTTCACCTCTGCAAACTCAACAAATAGTCAGTGTACAAACAAGCATATAATCAATCATACATTCAATCCTTGACTACCCAAACACCTTTCAGACAAGCAATCTATGCTCTGTCATTCAAGAATTATGATACAACCTTCTTAAATGTGTGGTTAATCAACCTAAAGATCTGATACCACCTGATCTGAAAATGGGGCTCTTAGGCTTCTTGTCTAACTTACAAGAACCTCTCCCACTTCCAAAGCTTTAAATTTTCCCAAGTCTTATTGATTAACCAATGCGGAAATAAGAAAAGCTTGAAAATATAGGTGTATGCTTGTATTTGTTTTAAACTGATTATGCGTTGTAAATTCATGTGCTGAAACTGATATATAAATGCATATAACAGTAAATAAAGCAGCAGATACAAACACACACATAAGACAACAATTTAACTAGGAGTTCACCCAAAACTCTTAGGCTACATTTCCATGAGCTCTAGTCAACTCGACTAGGCTCTTTGGGATTATCGCTGAATTCTTTTACAAGTTCGTGACTCAACTCCATATGGTTTTCAAATGAACCAATGGGCTTAGAATACCATCTTACCCCTGGTTGTCCTTTAGCTACAGACAAATCTAGGCTTCTCTGGACTAATTCCTTCAGTCAATGCTCTGAGCTTCTTGAGCTTCTGGCTTCTCTGACTCCCTCAGAATTGTTTATTGTCTTTGGACTCCTTCTTTTGTCTTCAACTCAAACAACACCAGCAACAGCTAGATCATTTCGGTCTCTCTGTTGTTCTGCAAATTCCTTGTAGCTTCATGGCTTGTAGAAGTTAGTTTAGAGCTCTCTGGCTCTACAGCTCTGCCTTTACCAAGCCTCCAACCTCTGGTGGCTCCTCTTTGTCAAGTGCTCTGGCTCTTTGGCACTGTATAGCTTTTCGATCTACGCTCTGCTTCTGAGTCCTCCCGAGAGGTTCACTTACTCTGCAGACAACCTTCCTTGCTCTGTCGACTGCCCTCCTGGCATAAATTGAGCATTCAAATAGATTCCTTAGCCTTCACAGCCTATGAGCTTCCTCTGTGCATTCTTTATTTCTCTGTTTTACTCTCGACATCTGCGCGGAAAAGAAAAAAATCCCTTGTCAATTCTGCTCTTTGTGTATTTAACACACAACAGTTACAGTTCTCCTGAAGTGTGGGATCGACTATTTCCTCTCAAGAATCAGCTCACAATTGAAATGAACAGGCAGCACAGGAAACCGGTCGTTTGGCCTCCTCTCTGTAGAAATCCCGAAAATAGCCATATAATGGCAATACACAGGGAAACGTACGAAAAACACATCATGAGCCATTTAAATTGACTTCAAAATACATTCAATCGCATCTATAAACTTATCGAGTCCGGCTTTGATCGCATATCGCAATCACAACAGGCAGGAGCCCCATGGTTTTCCCTTTGTATTTTAAAATACATTAAAACGGTGAAATTAACGTAAAAATGCTTTCGGGAAGATTTGTAATTATATATATTTCCATTCTGGAACCCTTTCAGGTCCAGTTTACATCGCATCGCGCTTCCCCTTCGTATTTCGCTTAATAAGCGAGATATACGAAAATGCATTAAAAATGCCTTTTGGCAGATTTTAAAATATATATAACCCGGTTCATATCGCCGTCAGGTACGGCCATCGGATCGCCCGTATATATATAGATGTGGCCCCACTCCATTGTAATGCGTTGATTGCGATCCGCCGATATCGGCGATCGACATATCGCTCGGCCCGGGACCTTTGCCTCATATACTCTGCCTGCCTCCGATCCGACCCACCGACAATCACATGTCGCATTGGCCTCAGCCTTTTGTTAAGTCCTCCCTTTGGCTTTTTGCAATATGATAAGGTCGTAATCGCATATCGCAATGCTTTAAGGCCTATGGTTAAGTCCTTCCCTTTGGCACATTTTCGATGCAATATTTCCTCTTTGACCAATCAAATAGGGCCACGTGGCCCAATCTCAACCTGCCATGTGTCAACTGTGGATTGGCCCATGAGCCTATACTTAAAATCAAAATTTTTAGCATAGTTCTAAATTCAATGAAATTGCCTCCTTTTCTAAGGACATTAGGCAAATTTCATTTTACAGTAACTCCTTCATCCAGAGTCCGTGTTCGCCGATTCAAGTTGCGTTGGATTCAGAATGAAGGGGTCTCTGCAACGAGACTATTCCTGAGAGCAACCTGCGATTTTGATTTTCCTCTAATTTACAAAGGATTTGTGCCATTTGGCACCTTCTACCTCTTATATGAAGTCTTTTAGACTTAGAGGTTTATCTGGGATCCATTTTTGGATCATGCCTTCCCACTAAAAGAACTTTTGGTCTCCAAAAGATTGATATACTGATCTAAACAGTAAATGAGAGTGACTCACCCTCTTCTTTCAGCCTCCCTACACTTGCCTTTGCATAGTGCCTCTGAACCAAATTTTTTGACCACTTCCCTTCTTGGATGGGTTGGTCTTCCTGGGAAGAACTATCTTCCTCCTTGCCTTCCTGCAAAACTTCTGATGTACTGGTAATAGAAGGTATTTTGAGCTTCTTTGACTTGATCATTGATCCAAGGTAGCTCAAAAAATGTGAAGTACATCTGCTCCACAAAACTTTCATTTGTACCTATTTGAAAGGCTGCCCACAACACTGTTAACAACAACAGGCATACATACAACAACTGGATGGACTAACTCCTTCTTCAACAAAAGAAACAGATTTCACATCTTGTGAACGCCTCCATGTCTTACATTTGCATACAAATGATGGACCAGCTAACAAGCCCAGAAAACATGCCTTTAAAGCAAATGACCCTTCAATTCAAGCATGTAGAAAAAGACCATTAAGATTCTTTTCAAAAGATGAAACAATTTCATCACTATCTCCACCAAACCAACTTGACATGCATGTTTACAACAAAGCAATCAACCCTTTAAGTCAATCACACACACATGTTCCCAAAAACAAGGAAAACATCCTTGTGTTCATGCACATCATCTCATGCATGCATTTCATCCTTCAACTTTCACTTAAGCACATTGTACTTTCGAAGCTGAAATGAAATATAATGTTGCAGTAACAAAGTGAGTCTCCTACCCAACCTTTTCCCATTCACCTTCTTGGTAGAAACCTGCAACTTGCATTCAATTACCATAGAAATGCAAATAGATGCAGCATATCCATAGGCATGCAACTTTTAATTGGATAAGGATTCTAACCATTTCTTACCAATCCAATTCAACGGTCCTTCATTTGTCTGTACATCAACAGACAATACGTGAATCATCTTGAGAGACATCATTCATGGAATATTCCTTTCCATTTCTACCATCTTCTCTTTCCACCTTCTCCTTCAGCTTTTGTGGAAGCATTGTTGGATTCAGAGTCCAACACCTTTCAGCAAGATGCCCTTGCTTATGGCAGTAGGTGCAATGCATGTGCATCCTCTTGATAGCATGATTTGCCTTGTCCAATGGACCTTTGGCTGCTTGCTTTCTTTCCTTCAAAAGTTTCTTTTATGTGGCCATTCTCTTCCAACATCTAGAAACATGATGGTTATCCAAACCACAAAAGGAACATGCACTTATTTTCCCATATATATGTGGAAATTTATCATGCTTTGCAAAATCAAAAGGACTATGGTTAGAACCAGATTTATACCTCCCTCTTTCACCTTTATTGTCTTTATAAGGAGGTGAAGCAAATGAAGAAGTGGCTCCCTTTGGAATCCCATCAATCTCTTCAAGGCTGTTAGAGTTTCCACAACTCTCTGGTTCAAGGGTGTGCTTTTAAACACCTGCATCCTGCAAATGATGTCTCAAGCCATTACATTCCTCCTGAGCACAATCTTCACACTCTTGATATAGAGGACCTACAATGAAACTCCTTGGAACGGTTTTAATGGCCTTCATGGCAGCTTTGGAACTCTCTCCATAAGACTGTCCATAGCCAAGACCTAAATACTTGGGTCTTTCCTTAACCATTATTGGTTCAACAATACCTTTTGCATGCTTTCCCAAGCCCTTTCCTTCATAGCCCATCTTGGACATTAGCTTGGAACCTATGCCTCTAGTATGTTTTTCAAAAGAACCAATACAAGCATTCTCAGAAGAATTTGAAGACAAACTGGAATGGCTTACCTCTTCTTCAAGCTGATACTTGACTAAGGCTTCTTGGGCAACAAAGAGTTGTGACTCCAACTCATGCATCCTTTTTAGGTTCATATTTGCAATATGAAGTTGCCTCTCCATTTCCTGCAATTTGTCAAAAAGCATCTACTTCTCTTCCTTCATGGAATTCAACTGCTCTCTAAGTATGTTGCTCTTCCTTCCATCCTCATACATTTCTCTCACCATATCCATCATGATGAACAAGTCTTGCTTCATGTCTCCATCAAAGAGTCTTGTGATGGAGAAGGAATTCGAGGATACACTTGAGGAATTTGTCATTATGTCAATGAACAAAGAACTTCAAACAAAATTAACAAAGAGCTTATTTAAGCAACCTTTTGCAACCAACCTCTTGTGCTTCAAGGATTGCCTTGAGGTCCTTTGGGATAGAAGAATGCCTTCAGCCCTTCTTCCTTCTTGTCCTTCCTGGACTGAGCTATCAATAGTTTTCCCTTCACCTCTGCAAACTCAGCAAATAGTCAGTCTGCAAACAAGCATATAATCAATCAGACATTCAATCCTTGACTGCCCAAACACCTTTCAGACAAGCAATCTCTGCTCTGTCAATCAAGCATTCTGATATAACCTTCTTAAAGGTGTGGTTAATCAACCTAAAGCTCTGATACCACCTGATCTGAAAATGGGGCTCTTAAGCTTCTTGTCTAACTTACAATAACCTCTCCCACTTCCAAAGCTTTAAATTTTCCTAAGTCTTGTTGATTAACCAATGCCGAAATAAGAAAAGTTTGAAAATATAGGTGTATGCTTGTATTTGTTTTAAATTGATTATGTGTTATAAATTAATGTGCTGAAACTAATATATAAATGCATATAACAGTAAATAAAGTAGCAAAGGAAAACGCACACATAAGACAGCAATTTAACTAGGAGTTCACCCAAAACTCTTGGGCTACGTCTCCGTGAGCTCTAGTCAACTCGATTAGGCTCTTTGGGATTATGGCTGAATTCTTTTACAAGTCTGTGACTCAACTCCATATGGTTTTAAAATGAACCAATGGGCTCAAAATACCATATTACCCCTGGTTGTCCTTTAGCTGCAGACAAATCTAGGCTTCTCTGGACTAATTCCTTTAGTCAATGCTCTGAGCTTCTTGAGCTTCCAGCTTCTCTGACTCCCTCAGAATTGTTTACTATCTCTAGACTCCTTCTTTTGTCTTCAACTCAAACAACACCAGCAACAACTAGATCATTTTGGTATCTCTGTTGTTCTGCAACTTCCTCGTAGCTTCATGGCTTGTAGAAGTCAATTTAGAGCTCTCTGGCTATGCGGCTCTGCCTTTACCAAGCCTCCAACCTCTGGTGGCTCCTCTCTGTCAAGCACTCTGGCTCTTTGGCACTGTTCATGGTATCACGTGTTTTGCTTGTAAGTATGTATTACAGGTATAAAATGATAGCTTAATACAAAGAGAATAATTCTAGAAATCCTTATCATGTTTTCCAAGGAACTTCTCCAGGTATATATCAAACTATACTCCTTACAAGATTCTCTTAGAGGTATGATCATCCTATTTTTGAAGTGTGCATTACATTACTAACATCGTTATGTCTAGCCTTGAATCATAATGATTCTTGTTCTGGGTGATTCATCACTTGATAAATAAACCCCTCCTCATATTCTTAATTGATTTTATAGAACCCTAAACAGGTTCTCTAAAAAAACCTAACCTAAGGGTAGGCTAATGTCAATGTTTGAAACCCTAAAACTGCTTAGGGAAATGCTATTTGAAGTTTTTTGTTGATGATGTCATGTTTGGGATTTCGGTATGGTCATGGAAATCTAACTTGTTAGTGTTGAATGGTGTTTGTCTTAGATCCCAAACTTTTGAAAGTTTGGAATAGTAGGGTTTTCTTGGTTGTGTTATGAAACCCTAGATCTTTAGGGTATGGTTGGGTCTATAATAAAAATGTGTTTTATGTATTTAGGGCCCTAGGAATGAAACCCTAGGTATGTGTTCATTTGGTTGAAACCCTAGCTTGTTCTAGGTCGATTTATTTCTAACAAATTAATATTTTCTGACATATGATGTGATTATAATACGTTGATGAAGTCCTAGTTATATGTATTAACCTAAGTATTAATGATCATGAGTCCTAGGTTTTGGAAACAAGCCCTAGTCAAAGTTTGATGGTCTAGGATGATGTTTGGAAAATCTAGGGTTTAGCAATTAAACCCTGGTAGTAGTTAAGATTCTCTAGTATGTATAACCATCTAGAATTTATATAGTGATTGTTGAGAATTTGAAGATGGAAATCTAGGGTTTACATCAAACCCTAGTAGATATTAGTCGTGATGTTGATTAAGTTGCTATTGGTCTTGATTGTTGAATCTCATGTATGAAATTCTAGTGAGGAGTCTAACATATGAATTTAGAAAGTTGTTAGATTCATTGATTTGATTTGATTCTAGGGTTTTCTATATGAGAATACTTACCATGTCATTGAAAGAATATAGAAACCCTAGATATAATGAGTTTGATATCTTGATAAGCTATGAATGTGATTTAGTGTTTGTAACTAAACCTAGGAAAGAAGTTGAAGTATTGAAGTATAGTCTCCTATTGATTATGTTTGTAAAGTCTAATGATTTCACTATTATAAGATTTTGGTATGGTTAACTTCATGCTTCTGTTGTAATTGCTATCTAAGTTGTGTTGGTACATCATCTTCAAGTTGTTGAAGATGACCGTAAAGTAAAGTTGATATGATAAGCATGATATATGAATGACTCTGATAAGAAGGATGGAAGCCATGAAAGGTTCTCTGATGTTGTAAAGAAGAAGTAGAACTCCCTAAGTTAAGAGGGAGTTTGGATGAAATCTCCCTAGGTTAAGAGGGAGCCTAGATGAAATATCCCTAGGATAAGAGGATGGTTGAGAATATTCCTTGTATATCAATGATTAAATCCTATCTGTTTGAGAGGGAGTGAAAGATATGGTTCTCTGCTTCATGTGTCATGCACTAGACTGAGACTAACAACCATAATTTTTAGTGAAGGCCATGAGTGAGAGAAGGAAATTGGAGAATGTAGTTTGAGGTGTTGTTGAAAGAAGGAAATCAAGATCCGATTGAAGAATATGTTGCTACATATGAGGTAGGAAAGGAAAGTATATGATTCATGAATATTCTGTCAAATATTCGGTTGATAGTCCTACTATGAAAAGTTGAGAAGCAACATCAAGTTGTCTAGAAGACCATAGAGGTTTGTATTTGATTATGTACATGTGAAAATATATTATTTATTAGCGTTGCATTTGTACAAGTAAACCTCTCGAAGGTTTTGATAGTATGTTTATTACCGATCAGTTTGATCGCGAGAGATTTGTTGTCCTTGATCTGTCGAATCAAGGAGTGTTGAGGCTGTGTGAGTGAAGCATTTCCTAGGAGGACATCTGGTCAGTACTTTGTGTTGATGTCTAGGTCCCGAAGTTGGAAGGGTGGAGTTGGTCATTGAGATTTGTCACACACGTGGATCTTTGGGTTGATGGTTAGAAAGTAAGCCTGATGGTACCTAGAGAGGCTAAAATCTTGATTCCATATTAGTCCCACTCGGATAGATTACCCTGGTCAAGAATCTAGTTTATGGCATTTTGATGCCTAAATTTTTGAGAGACCAATGGATAGATTGCCTTGGTCAGGAATACAATCCATGGCATTGCGGTGCCTAAACTTCTTCATAGATGATGTGGTTTGAGATCTTCCATGTACTTCTTTGGTCATATGTAAATATGAATACCTCCCTAGTTAAGAGGGAGTGTTGGAAAATGTAACTAGGTTCGGTCTTCATAATTGTACTTGAAGTCAAAATGTAATCTATATTTGTCAAAAGAAAAGAAAAAAAAAATTATTATTTTTTTTACTTATTAAAGCATGGGGTTCATGCTTGGGTCAAATGTATAGGTCAAGCCTCCATTGTAGGCTTTAGTTTATTGTCAAAGTCAATTTGTGAACACTCCTCCATCAATTCAAGTCTCCTTGCTGTTGAAAAAATTCTCTTCAAGTTGGCCTCAAAATTATACATCAGCATGTCGGCTCAATTCAATAACATTGTTCTTCAAAAGTATCATGTCATTTCATTTAAATGTACAAACAACTACAAATAGGAGGGTGCATCGCTCCACAGTTCAGACAAAAAATATTGCATGGCATCTGAAGAAAATTTCGGTCATCACAGGAGTAAGAAGCTCACATAAAATCACAAAAGGATAAGTTTGGACACCTTTGAATAGAAGTTCAAATTTCAAAGAGGCAGTTTTGTTGCTCTAACGGAGAAGAACTAGTTCGAATATTACAGGATGAGAAGGATTCATTGTTACAATAGTGAAGGCTTGTTCTTTGGACAGTTTCGGTGGCACCACAGTAAGTAATTCAGATTACAGGGAGGATATCTTGGTATCACAGTAAGGAGCTCAGAGAGGATATTTCAATGTCACTAAAGTGAGTAGTACGATGCAATCTCATAGAGGATGTTTCAGAAGATTAGATTAGGCATAGGGAAGATCTCGGTGCTACCACAGTGAAGATGACGCAGTGCTCTCGCAATTACAAGGATGACTTTATGGAGGATGTCTTAGGTCTAGATTGTAAGGGTCTTGGTCGTCCCATCTTGAATCTACTAAAGGAAGAATTTGCAACTAGGTTTTCCCCTCGAGGGGAGTTTTTCCCTAGAAGCATGCCTATATCTTGTGTTCTCTTCTATTTTTTTCTTGGCATTAGTATTAATGATAAGAAAATATAATCAACAAATTTAATATTAATAATTAAAACATCACAAGTTAATATCATTAAGAGGAAAATAATTTAACTGCAAACTCCTTGGATTTTCCAACAATATTGTTACAACATGGTTTGCTTCAGTGTCAAGTAGTTGTGGTGATGGTTCCAGGGAAGGAAGCAGTTGCAGGGTTATATAGATTTAGATTGGGAAGAGAGTGGTAAATACAACAAGAGCACATAAGGATGATGATTCAGTTTGGATTCTACTTCGGCAGGCAGATAGTTGTCACACTCAAGACTGCAGGAGCTGAGTATATCGCAGCTAGTTTAGTGAATTGTGAAGTTGTATGGCTTTAGTAACTTCTCATGGATTATTTGATTAGGCGTAGGATACGACCATTATGATAGGTCAAACCATATATCAAGACATGGTATAGAAGGGAGCAGTGAAGATCACAAAGCCTTTATCCCAGGGTGAAGTTTGTGCACTTCAGGGACAAGTTTGAGATTTTTTGTATACTTCAAGGACAAGTCGAAATGGTTGAAATTATTTTCCTCGGTTAGAGGGAGTGGTGATGTTGTTGCATCAAATGGTAGAAATTATCCCTATTTTAGAATATAGAAAGGTCAAAATATTGAACAGGGGCCAGAAAATGTGGCTAGGGAGAATGGTCGAAAGAGCATCAAGGCCTACAATGCTCCCCAAGCAGGCAAATGAGTACCTCTAGAATCAAGAAAGATAGTTACCATTCAATTAGCATGCAGGAATGGTAATAGCCCATGGTTTTACCATAGGTCACAGGTGTTGACTAGGTTCCAAGTGATGACTTGGATAATTGGTGAATTCTCCAAGTGACAACTTGTTGGGCATGATGTTGATGCATGATGCTTTCCACAGGTAATAGATTGACACATCAAAATAGCTAGCTTATTCAGGGAGAATCATTCTCTCTAAGTCAAGTCTGTTGACTAGGATGAGAGAATGGTCAGACAAAGGACAAAGAGTCTTTTTGAGTCAAGTATGTTGACCAGGATTAGGAAGCATGGTCCTAGAGGCCCATAATTACTCAATTATAGAGTTGAGTAGGTTCATTTCAACATCAGGCTCATGAGTACTTTCTAGCTAGGTTGAGTGAGCCCATTTAGAATCATGGCCTAGAGTGAGGCCTTTGTATTTGGCACCAGAGTACTCAAATGGATTGAGTGTGTCCCTAGGGTTTCCCATGATTCAAAGACATTGACCAGGATGATGGTGAACTAGGAATAGTTAGTATACAATGGTGTTGACCGGAATCATGGTGATTAGTTGATGCTAATGATATACCATGAATAAAAGATGTTGAGTAGAATTATGGTACCTAGTCGATGTTTTAGATTTTACCATGGGTCAAAATTATTGACCAGGATCATCATAATCTAATGATGTTGATGTTAATAATAAATGATGAACCTTTTCTTAGATAATTTGTCCACAAGAGAACATATAGATAGCTATTATATTGAATACCTCCCTAGCTAAGAGGGAGTATTGAATTTTTGTAGCTATGGTCAGTCTTCATGATTCATATTTAACCCTCCAAATATATGAGAAACGATGAAAATGAATAAGAACTCCAAGGATTCAAAAGAGGGAATCCAAATTTTTGAAATTTGAAATTTTATGGCTCCAAAAGATCAGTTCAGCCCTCCTAATATATATATATATATATATATATATATATATATATATATATATATATATATATATATATATATATATGCCAATTTGTCCTCCACCTCAAGTAAGATTTTAGGATCACTTATGTTCTTATTGAAGACAAATTCGAGGCGTAAGTAAGATGAATTTGTGGCATGGTGGATCGAATCTATGTCCTTGAGATGGAAGCATAACTGAATTTATGAAGTGGAAACAAGCATGACCAAAATCTTTGTGGTGACAACAGGATCGAATTGTTGTGAAGGGGAGAAGGTTGAAATTTTGTTAACTAAATTCTTTGTGGAGCAGTTTGGCTTGGTTTCGCTAGGACTTTATTACTAGTTAGTTTGAATTTTATTCTTATTAAAAAATATTAGATGTATCTCTTGTTGAACTGAATAATTTCTCAAAGAAAAAGTTTGTTGGCTTTTCCCCCATGTGGGTTTTCCCAAGGTAAATTCTTGTGTCTCTTGGTTGAATGTCTCTTTATTATCCTACTGTCATTTTGTTTCTACTATTGAGATCTTTTGTGCAATTTATTTATGAAGAATTTGAATGCAATAAAATATTAACGTAAGAAATCATAAGAAGTATTTATCAATTAGAAGATCCTATGAAAAATCAGCAGACTCGTCCATCCATTTTTTCCACACACCCAATCTTTCGCACATCCCATCTTCCACACAAACCATTTCTTCACACACATAAAGTTTTCACACAAGGCATATGATAGTACTCTATCAAAGTGGCTTCTATTCTCATACTCCATAATTAACGAAAATTCAATTGTTTAAGCTCATTAAAGAAGTTCAATCTCACTAATTAAAGGCATACCATGGGTTATTAACTTCTTGTTATTGTTCTTGCATGGCCTCATGAAAATGGTACATGATGAAAGGATATGTTACTAAATGCTATTGTAAAATGATATTTACAACAAAGGGCTCCATAGATCCTCATTGATCTATGATGTTGGCTATAATATACATCATGAAACAAGGGACAAGACACTAATATGCAAAAGACCCTTCAGGGAAAATTATATTAAATAAGCATTCTTGTGTGTGTTTGTATTGTACAAATGTTCATAATATATAACAATCGATGACCATAAAAATTATGTTCAAATTAAATTTTTAGTTTAAATCATTTCCTCAACTTCCTCCACATTATCTCCATAAATATCTCCATAAATCTCTTAAAAAATCTTCATCCCTAACATCACTCATTCTTCCTACTCTCTCATTCTTACTTAGACTTATATGATTGTTCTACTTCATCACTTTTTCATCACATAATTTAGACACCAATTATAAATCACAAGTAGGAGTTAATCCTTCATACTTCCCCTTATTGAGTACTTGTGATTTCTCTATCTTCACCTCTCCTTTGAATTGGTCCTTTATTCATCTTCACTCTTCTAAAATCTCCTTAGGTTTTCTTCTTTCATCTTCATTTATCTTCAATTTTCATTTTGTGCTCATAAAACATAAACAATGTGTTTGTTGAAATCCATATAAAAAATAACCATCCGCTCGAATACATGGGTTTCCAATTGTTGCATCTACCAATTATTTAGGAATAATTTTCGCGTACATGGTTAAGCAACATATCTTCACATTTATACATTCAAATTCCCCTACATCATCAACATTCATCAATCTATATTTTTATGGCTTAATCGTAACGATACCTTACGTTTTTTTTGGATTATCCTTAACCATACTCTAGGTTTTCCTAGATTGCCCTAAACCACACAAACCTTAGCTAGTTTCAACATACTACAAGCATATATTATATTAAGTGGTTTTAGATTACTGCAAGCCTTCCTCTCTCACAACAAGTGGTTAGTGAGCACCACTTTCTTGTTAAAAAATTGGGTAGCTCTGATCAATATTTTCATTGGAAAATAATGGAGATAATTTATATTTTCAACTTTGACCAAGTCGACCTAAGGTACATCAAGTGTTTCCCACATGTGTGAAAATAAACCTCTCATGACACTTACAAATAGAGGCTCGTTGGACTTCATTTCAGCCCATCCATCACAACAAAAAATTCGTTCTAAAATTGCAAATGATCATCACACATGTGAAGGAGTCAAGGAGACTTTTCTAACCAGCGTTGACCAACTTCTTTTGATCTATTTGGATTGCGTTGACTTGGACCAGTTTTCTTCTGCTTTGATCGAACTCTTTGATTGTCTTAGAGGTTGAGCATTTTGGGAATACTTTGACTCTGTTTGACCACATATTTATCTTTGTTCAGGGTAGGTTGACTATAGGTCAAGCCTATGAATTTGACCAAATATTTCAAGAGTTCATTGACTAAGGTTTGATTGTCTTCCATAGGCTGAAATTTGACCCTTCTATTATAAATCAGACTTTGACTAGAATTGATTTTCTCTCTCATCATTGACTAGTTTTGACTTGGATAAATTGAGGTCAGATTTTGAATATTGTTGGAATAATTTTAATGTACTATTGATTAACAAACTTTCTCTCATAAGAAAATATTGGTTGGGTTTTTCCCTTCCAGGTTTTCCCTTGTCCATGACCCTAATTTTCGGTGTCTGTTGTCTCTTGTTCACTATTCATTGTGATCTTTATTGCTCTATTGATGAAATTGAATAGTTGAAGTTTTTCATGTATAATTGCTTCGCAATGCTAAAAGAAGTCTAATTGTATCATTGGAAGTAGTTGTCAATTTTGAAAAATTATGCTAGTCTTGATTGCACTAGAAAATCAACATGGAATCAAATCTCTCGTTAAGGGAAATAGATGTTAAATCACCTTGAAGAAGAATTGAGAGCACCGTGAAGAGTTTGGGATTCTTCATATTTTGATTTTGGTTGGCCATCTTCATCATCTCCATCATGAATTCATTCATGAAGGTACAGAACAAGCTTGAAGGAGCTAATAATTATAATGCATGGAAGCTAGGATTGACCTAGTACTTGCAAGACAAAGTATTGGGCATTGTTACAAGGAAAGTTACTAAACTAGCTAATAAAGAAAGAAACGAAAAGTTTCGGGAAGATGACATTTTGGAAAGAAGTATCATTATAGATTTTGTTAGGTATCATCTAATCCCCTATATTGTAGATCAACAAACTTCCAAGGGAATGTATGATGCCATCATTGGATTGTATACTATTAAAAACATCAACCAATCTATAAGTTTGAGAGGTAAACTTTGTAATATGAAGATGACAAAGAATTATACAGTGGCATCATATTTTGTAAGGATATTTCAAATAAGATATCAACTCAAGTACATCAATGAAAGTATCTTACAAAGAATCGGTAGACATGGCTTTGGGTGGTTTTCCTAGAACTTGGGATCCTTTTGCAACAAACATTAGTGCAAGAGAAAATTCACCTTCATTTGATAAGTTGTGGGTTGCCTGCACTAAAGAAGAATCAAGACTCCATTCTAGAGATCAAATTGAAGATCCAAGTGAAGAATTTTTTGCATCTCATTCTAAGAGTTATAGAAGAAGACCTAATTTTGGAAGATTTCAAAGAAGCTATGGTAAAATATCTAATCCAAGACCTACCCCAATATATACACCAAGAAGGGAACCTGCACCACATAGAGTTAAAATAATATGTATATGAGTCATGTCATTTGACATTTTAAAATATAGAAAAAGGATTTTTATTTTGATTAATAAAAAATCAGTCAAAAATGATCACATTGTCTCTCTCTTAGTCTAGTCGGCCTGTGTGGATTTTTGCACCCCAAGAACAACTATATAAAGTCATTTATTTGAGCTCCTTTGAGATACAAAAATTGAATAACAAGAAGTTTGGTCTTTGAAACTTATAGAAGACTAGAAGCCAAATATTCCAAGAAGATAAATAAGTCATTTCTTATATCCTTCACATGTGTGAGTCTCATGAAGTTTCTGGTAGAGTCGAGGGCCTGAAGTTCCTGCAATTTGTAGCATAGTGGGAATTCTAATTTGAAGTTCCTGCAATTTGTAATAGGGTTGAAGTTATTTGACGTTTGTAAACAGTGTCAAGATTTAACCTTTGTAGCTAGATTGGAACTTGAAGAAGATTGACTATAGTTTAAATAAAGTTGTCTTCATCTGACTTTCGCTTGGGAGGAGGGTTGACCTGGAACCTTTGAAGGATTTGTTTGTCTTGGGTTGGATATATCATCTTGATCACTTGATTCAATAAGGAGAGGTTTGTTAGGTTTTCCCCCTCGTGGGGTTTTTCCCTCACTTGAAAACCTAAATTTATGTGTCTCTTTGCTTCTTTGTGATATTGGAAGAATAGTTTTATGGAATTGCTCGATGAAGAAAGAACAATAAATAACAAAATAAGAAGATTAACTCTCACAAGTAATTACCAAGTAAATAAAATCAATTATCATCTCCATTTCCTTTGATTTTCTAACATGGTATCAAAGCTAAGATGAAGAGGAGACATTATTAATAGACAAAAGATAGAAGGTCATATTTGGAGCAGCTATATTTGAAGACATCTCTAATAGAATAGTTTAGTAACAAATTTATTCTAATCCTACATGTCTAATTCAATGGATTTTATATGCAAGGAGAGAAACAAGCTAGAAAGAGAATCTGACTTCAAGGCATGGAAAAAGAGAATTGACTTAGTCCTTAGAGAGATTGATGTCATGAAATTCAGTCAAGGAAAGATTCCAACTCCATATGAAAATAATGATTAGGACATGTAAAAATATGAAAAAATGGAAATTAAGGCTCAAAGAATTCTCTTTGAGTCCATCAAAGACCACCTTATCACTTTTGTATCAGAATTATCTACATCTAAAGAAGTCTATGATACCTTGGTGAAATTATACTCCATCAGTACAACAAATCACATGATAGCCCTGAGAAATCAACTATATCAATCAAAAATGACAAAAGGAGACACTGTAGCTTCTTATTTCATGAAGCTATCAAAAACTAAAGATCAACTTCAAGTTTTTGGTGAGAAAATATCTAATTCGGAATTAACTACAATGGAAATCAATGCCTTACCTAAAGAGTGGGATGGTTTTGCAAGTAGCACCTATGCAAGAAAATAAGCTCCATAATTTGAATAAGTATGGGCTCAATGTTCAATAGAAGAATCTAGAATAAAGGCTAGAAGTGATACTTAACCTGTCAATGAAGCCTCTCAAGCCTATGTAGCTAAACCAAAGAAAAATCTTGATAAGAATAAGAAGAAGAAAAAAATATAGACATGTCCAAAGTCCGGTGCTTTGGTTGTTATGAATATGGACACTACAAGTCAGATTGTCCTAAGAACTCCAAAAACAACAAATGGAAGGAAAGATCAGAAGCATTAACGATTGAAGATGAAGAAGCTATGAAGAAGCAGAAGGAAGATATCAAAGATCTTTACTATTGAGATATCATGAGACTGATAATTGGTGTATCCAATGTCACATGGTTCAGATTCGAGTTTGGGTTCGACAATGCTTAGGTTCAGTTTGAGTTTGAATTTTTTTACAAGGTTCGGATGGGGTTCGCCATTAGGTTCGTGTATATATATATATATATATATATATATATATATATATATATATATATATATATATATATATATATATATATATATATATATATATATATATATATATATATATATATCGATATAGATATATGTTTAAAATGAGTTATAAGATAAAATAGTAAGAAATCGACATCAGTAAACATAAAAAATTATATCACGGACATAGAAAATGCAAGGATAAATTACAAGCTTGAGTTGTGACATCAATTTATGAGTTTTTATCTATGGACTTGGTTAATGGCTATGAGGTTCGATGAACCTCAAAAAAAATTAAAGTTTCGCTAAAATTTGAACCTCAAGGTTAAAGTTCAACGAACCTTGTGACATAGGGTGTATCATGCCCCAGGTTTATAACATAAAGCTTAGAAGATAGTCTAGCATGTGTAAATAAAATTTGAAGACATGTTTAGAAGAATAGTTAACTCCCTCAATAAAATTAATGGAAAGAGGAAGGAGTAGACAACCTAGATTACGATCACCACAATTGCATTTCTTAACAAGCTCAGACTAGCAAGGTAACAACTAACTTCATAAGTTGATCTAGAAAGGAAAAGGAGGATGTGTTCAGTCTTTTTCTCATGTTCTAAAGGAAGAAAGTTGGACAAAAAACCTAACTATGGTTCTTTTATTTTGGTGTGTTGATTTATGGGTAAAAGGTCTACGTTTTGGTGAGAAAAAATCTTTGGAGTATCGTGAGAGAAGGAGACCTAATTTTTGTGAATAAGAAATGCCACAAGGTCTAGTAACAAAGCATAAATAATGGTCGAGTTTCTTGCCATTTAGCACACGAGAATTACTCTAGTCCAAGATTGCAGGAGAAACCACATATTTTTATTTATAGGTTGAACTGTGGTAGCCATAGAGAGATCATATCTGAACCTATTGTGGGGGTAGAAGGCTAGTACAGGGTTGAGAATTTAAGAGGTTGTATAGTACTAAACTGAGTTTCCTCAGATATTAGTAAGGTATGTTGAAGGTTTGTCTTATGGTTGATAAAATTAAAGTGTGTGATAGGGTTGTTTCATAAGAGTTTGGACAACAATATATGTGTTCCCCAGTGACTATGTTTTGGAGTGATGAACTCATAGTGTAAGGGCTACCTAGTGTGCCCTAGTTGATTTGATTTTGTGTAACAAGTCACAGTCAAGTGGGTTGTCCTAGAAATCTCTAAATCAATGATCTTTGAAAACTGTGTGAAAGGTAGTTTGTAAGCCCTAGTCTGAATTGGGAAAAAATTTGGTATGTCAAAAATATATGATAAAAGGGTGGTGTGAAAATAACTATAAGCACAGTGATGTAAGAGTATAATGTCATTATTGAAGGGCAGTTTGATTGGTGACTTAAGAACTATCAATTTGAAAGCAGTGAAAAGGATAGTTAGAGGGTTGTGTATAGATAACCTAAGGTCAATCATCTAAGGGGTAGTTAGAGGACTGACAACAAGGTATATTTGAAGACTCTATGAGTTGGATATTTTTGGAAGAATGGGAAAAATAGCAGAGTGCAAAATTATTTGAGTCCATGGAGTTGTGTTGACTGATTGGAGAAATGCATATTGAAAAAGTCAACCAAATCGTGTTCAAGGTTGAATGAACAATATTTTGGTTGATCTAGTATTATAATGATCAACCATTTGAAGGACTATGTGATGGACTATCTTCAAGGGAGGAAGTAGTGTTGGACACAGTGTAAGATGCACAAGTGCAAGATCATGGACTGTTAGGAGGAAAATTTGGAGCCCTAGTTCAGAAGTTGTAGTTGAGAAAACTCAATGATAAGAAGGTTGGTTGAGGAAGCTACATCATATCTCCACATAATAACAGGTAGCAGATGTAATGGAAGTATGTGTACTTCTGACACAATCTGAGGCTTGTTGATGCACTCTCCCTATTTGAGAGGGAGTGAGCATGGATTTCTCCTCTCAGGTTGAGAGGGAGTTAGGACACACGGTTCTCCTTGTGTCATGTACTATGATGGATTAGAATTGACATCCTAAGTCAAGAACATGGGCATCGATAAGGATAATGGTGGATTGGATAAGCATATTGGACAAGCATTCTTGAGTCATGTACTATGATGGATTAGGATGTAAATCCTAAGTCAAGTACATGGACTTGGATAAAGAATGGTCTCGTGGACAGACATTTCCTTGAGGGAAATTGTTCGATGGAGGACATACTCTGGGTATCCTAGGTGGAACATGTGCCTCGGAGAGGTAGTATGGTGTCCCATGGAATGCCTCCCAACATTTTTCTCTAATCTTGTGGAGAGAGGGAGTGTACCTATCAATGCCTTGGTAATGTGACAATGTTGGCTATGATGATAATATCATCATTGTTGCTTATCAATTTAGGTCCCTTCTTATGTGAATATTTCAACTTGAGATAGACCTATTGATTCATTATGAATACCTCCCTAGTTAAGAGGGAGTGTTGGAGAATGTATCTAGTGTCAGTCTTCATAATGGAATATATTTATTAATGAATTTATTTGTATTGTTTTATCAAGCATGTTCTTCATGCTTTAGAAGTAAAAAAGAGTCACAATAATATGTATATGAGTCATGCCATTTGACATTTGAAAAGATATAAAGTAAAAAAAAAATCGGTTACTAAAAAATCAGTCAAAAAGGATCAAGTCGGCCCTCTCTTAGTCAAGTCAGCCTGTGTGGCCTTTTTGCACCCAAAGAATAGCTATATAAAGTCATCTATTTGAGCTCCTTTCAGATACAACAAGTGAAAAACAAGAAGTTTGACCTCTAAAAATTATAGAATACTAAAAGACTCAAATTCAAAAGAGATAAAGAAGTCATGTATATCTTATATCCTTCACATGTGTGAGTCTCCTAAAGTCTATGACAGAGCTAAGTGTCTAAATTTCCTACAATTTTGTAACAGAGTCGAAATTATGATCTGAAGATCCTGCAATTTGTAACAAGGTCGAAGTTCTCTAAAGTTTGTAAACAGTGTCAAGATCTAACCTTTGTAGTTGGACTAAACCTTGAAGAAGATTGACTACAGTTTGAAGAAAGTTGACTTCATTTGACTTTGACTTGGGAGGAGGGCTGACCTAAAACCTTTGAAGGAGTCTTTGGTCTTGGATTGGATATCTCATCTTGACTTGATTCAATAAGAAGAGGATTGTTGGGTTTTCCCCATTGTGGGGTTTTTCCCTCGCTTGAAAGCCTAAATTTCTTTGTCTCTTTGTTTCTTTGTGATCTTAGAAGAATAGTTTTGTGTAAATGTTTGATGAATAAATAACAAAAGAGGAAGATTAAATCTCACAAGTAATTACCAAGTAAAGAAAATCAATTATCATCTCCATTGCCTTTGATTTTCTAACAATGGTCACTATCAAGATCATTGTCCTCAAAGAAAACAAAGGAATGACTATCAAAGAAATGGAGATCGAAAGAGCAAAGGGAAACATCATGCCTCTGTTGTTAACCTTGATTAATCCTCTCATAAGAGAAGGCCTAGAAAGAACGATTAAGATGATGAATGCTCATTTTATTTTGTTTTTACAGGTTTCATTGCAGGTCATGATGAAATATGGTTGTTGGACAATGGTACCTCTTAGGTACATGACTGGGAATCGTGATCAGCTCTCGGAATTGGTTGAAACGAATATTTCTCAAAGGGTTGAACTTGGGGATAATGGAAAATATGAAGTCAAAAGGATTGTTTCATCATCCTTCCAATTGGATTCATGAGGTAATATATTCATTAACAATATTTTATATGTTCTTGGTTTTAAGAGGAATTTGTTGTCCCTCGTCTCTTGAAGACAAAGGATATAGAATTGATTTTGTTGATGGAAAAGTTCTAGTATGGAAGAAGGATGCCTCTTTTGAATCTGTTAAGATCATTGGTGTTGATATTTCTAGCTTGGGAGATACTCCAAGCCCTAGGGTTTAGGGTTTAGAGATTGGAGCGCCACAAAAGCACTTTGTTGGCTTGGAATCTAAGGTGTGGAATTTGCACCCAAGATTGTGGGTGTGAAACCACAAGGAGATTTTGGCATGTCATGATTTGAGATGATAGAGGACCTTGAGAGCAGCCAAGGGCAATGAAAATCATCGAAATACGAGTTGTCTATCTTGATATATTAATTTTTGAATTTAGAGTGTGGGATTGCACAAGAAGAAGTCAAGCCGAACTAGTGTTAAGAGGCCTAATTAAAATTTGACAAGCCCTATTGGATGTTTTGATGGATCCCTTATGTTTAGCATAAATATAACTGAGTGATGAAGGCACTTCACATCATCCTTGTGCAACACAAGCAACTCAATTAGAAGGAATATCTCTATTTTGCAGCCTCAGATCATAAGATAGCTTCAGCGAAGGATAGAGGAGCCATTCATGTGTTCTCTTGTGAGTGTTTGGAGGCCATGAGGATCTGTTGTGAGGGAATAGTTGAACACGAGAGTGTTGGGTTGTTTTTGGGACCCTTTTTGTGTGGGAAAGACCTCAAGAAACAAGTCGCAATTCAGATTAGAGCCTACAGGAGGGGAGGGGCCGAGGGTCTGTAATCACCTAGAACAAGGGACTAAGAGGTCTATCTAGGGTGCAGACTTGTCCTAAAGGCTAGCGAAGGGCATCAATTTGTAGTTTGAGAGACCAGAATTGAGAGGAGGTGTTTGGAAGCTTAAGGAGAGGATTGTCAAGGATTATTGGAAGCCCTAACAAGGGAGAAACACCTATAACAATCAATACTAGCCCATATTTGATACAAGGTATGTTTCTTCGATATATTTCTCCTTCTTTGTTGCTAGGTATTGCATCCTATTTTGGATCAGATTGGATGGTCCTAGGTTGGACAAGTTTGTATGGTATTGAGAATTTGAGGACTGTTGGAGGGCAATGTGAAGGTGCCCAATTTGGAGCCCTAAGAGCAAACCTTAGTATGGAATCTAAGGGCTACTAGGAGTGGTATTTTGGAAGAGCTCAAGGTTTGGCCAGCTAAGAAGAGCAGTTGTTGACAGCTTGTGTTCATTGTTGGAGAAGCGACATTCGATGATGATAGGTGGAAGCCCTCATGCCCTATGCTAGTCTTCATTGGAGTAGCGTAATAACACTGTAGTGGCAAGAAAAGTCTCAAAAGAGTTGAGGATCAGTAGTGGGAAGAAGTCTCAAAGTGTGGTTTCCTTAAAGGACGAAGGAGTAGCTAGTGAACATGAAGGCCCTATGCGTTGATGATAGATGGACTTATGATCATCTAGAGGGAAAATTGGTGAGTCGAGTTCTATAGCCTAAAGGAGTTGATGCATTGATAGAGGCACGTGCTGCAAAAGGGAAGTGAAGGACCTACAGTGTACATGATATGACAAAGAAGTTGTGATTGTGCACTACATCAACTAGATCGTCAGAGTATCTTGTATTTTTTATTCTTGTACTAGTGGATATTTGAGGGCCATTATCATTGGTACGAGAGTGCTAGACTATTGTATTATTCAATTGGATTAATATAACAAAGTTGGGTTATTGTACAAAATTGTGTAGAAAGTTGTGTATATTTTTTGCACTAGAATATTTATTGTTGTATATTTTTCCGTTGTGCAAAGTATACTTGTTGTTGTACTTGGTTTGGTAGCATTAGTGATTTAAGATTCTATCCTAGACACCAATATCATGGAAAATCAACATGGTTTCAGAGCTACTTTGAAGGGCCAGTGAATCAAACTGTATAGCGAAGTACAACTAAAAAGGGAGTTGGTCACATTGTATGTGAAGGGCTCACTACAATGTCAAAGTTGTAGGTTGGTATCCAATATGAGGATAGGTTGGAAGGGTTGTCCAACTATAGTCCACGGAAGGAAAGGATCAAGTTGGTATTGCAGGTCAACAAGATCTAGTAATTCACTGAGAAGGAAATCAAGAAGCCAAATGACCCTAAGGAGCTGGAAGTGTACAAGGAAATGGATACGAAGGCAAAGTTGATCATCCTAGATGGTGTTAGAGATTCCTTAATACCTCATTTGTCTGGGAAGAACACTTCACGTGAGATGTGGATGGCTCTTCAGAATTTGTTCCTAAATAAGAACGAGAACCAGATTTTGGTATTGGATGATAAGTTCAAGTCCACCAAGATGATGGAGGGTGAAGGGGTGACTTCGTATATGACTAGGTTGTCTCAAGTTAGAGATGAGCTTATCGATGTCGGTGTGACTATTACATATTTTGATATGGTATGGATTTCTTTGAAAGGGTTCATCGAGGAATGTAATCCTTCATCAAGGGGATTGTTGCCAGAATGGAATAGTCTGTGGGATGAATTCATTCAGGAAGAGTTGTGAGACGAGCATCTTCATCCAAAGAAGAAGGCTTCAAATGATGATGTGGCACTTGCGGCAATAATGAAGGGCAAGCATAAGAAGGACTTGAGTAAGATCAAGTATTTCAACAGTGTTGAGATGAGTCATTTTTTGACAAGATGTCTGATGAAGAAGAAGCAAGGATATGACGAGAATAATAAAGGGAAGTAGGTTGCAGGTGTCACTACTTCTATTGAGATAGATGATCTCTCCATAAGGTTGGATAAGGATGAATTTTCCTTGATCTCTCATTTCTCACAGGGTACCATCGACGAGGTTACATGGTACGTGGATAGTGGAGTTTCAAAGCACATGACAGGGTCACATGATGTATTCGAGACTCTAGTTGAGTGGGACTCAAAGTTTTACATGGTGTTGGGTGACAAGAGTCAAAAGGATATCAAAGGATCGAGTGTCGTACCATTTAGGATGGAGTTAGAACAGGTGATGAGAGTCCAATATGTACTATTTGTACCAAGACTCGGAGATAATGTGATATATGTCTCAGCGATCGAGCAGAAAGAGTTTGAATTCTTGTTCCAATATGGGAAGGCAAGACTCAAGCCCATAGGCTATAGCTTCACAGGTGTTGTGATTGGAGTTAGAGAGCATGGTCTATACAGGTTGATGGGTAAACCTATAGATCATGAGAAGAAGAAGGAGAACAGGGTATAGGTTCCAGAGAAGTAGGTGCAGGTGCAGGCTTCAGAGGAGCAGGTACAAGTTCCAGAGAAGAAGGTCCAGGTTCCATAGGTTCAGAGGGAGTCAAGTTCTAGAGATAGTTGGCAGGGTCAGAGGGAGAATGTGCAACCTAAGAACAACTGGTTAATGGGGAGAAAAGGCGCTTCTACAAATGCCAAGAAGGAATTATGGAGAAATCAGAAAATGATTCAGGAAAGGAAGAAGAATCAAGAGGCTTCCAGTGACAGTGACACTTACAAGAGAGGTGTAGCCCATGCTACAGGGATTGTTGCAGATTTGGGCGTCAGGAATTCAGGGAGTGTTGCGAGAAGTGACAATGATGATGACGAGTTACTTACTAGTCTTATAAGTACCTCCCTCGCTAAGAGGGAGTGTTTAGATTTGTAGCTTTGGAGGTACTCCAAGCCCTAGGGTTCAGGGTTTGAGGTTGGAGCGCCACAAAAGCGCTTTGTGGGATTGGAACCCAACGTGTGGGCTTTTCACCCAAGCTTGTGGGTGTGAAACAATAAGGATATTTTGTCATGTGATGATTTGAGATGATAGAGGACCTCGAGAGCAACCGGGAGCAATGAAAATCATCAAAATCTGAGTTGTCTATCTTAAGTTATTAATTTTTTAAGTTAGAGTGTGGGATTGCACAAGAAGAAATCAAGGCGGTCTAGCGTTAATAGGCCTAATGATAGTTGGACAAGCCCTCTTGGACTTTTTGATGGATCCATTATGTTTGGCATAAATATAAGTAAGTGATGGAGGCATTTCACATCATCCTTATGCAACAAAAGCAACTCAATTAGAAGGAATATCTTTGTTTTGGGGCCGCATATTAGAAGGTAGCTTTAGCGAAGGATAGAGGAGCCATTCATGTGTTCTCTTATTACAGTTTGGAGGTCATGATGATTTGCTACGAGGACCAAGTTCAACAGGAGAGTATTGGGCTATTTTTGGGACCCATTTTGTGTGGGAAAGACATCAAGAAATAGGCTGCAATTCATATTAGAGGCTACACGAGAGTTTGAGGGTCTGTAATCAACTAGAACGAGAGGCCTGACTAGGGTGCAGACATGTCCTAAAGGCTAGAGAAGGGTAGCAGTTTGTAGTTTGAGGTGAACCGCAGCTGAGAGGAGGTGTTTGGAAGCTTAAGGAGAGGATTGCCAATGATTATTGGAAGCCCTAACCAGAAAACAACACCTACAACATTTAATACTAGCCCAAATTTTATACAAGGTATGTTTCTCCTTCTTTGTTGCTAGGTTTTGGATCCTAGTTTGGATCAGATTGGATGGTCCTAGGTTGGACAAGTTGTTTGTATGGTATTGGGCATTTGAGGATTGTTGGAGGGTAGTGTGAAAGTGCCCCAGTTGGATCCATAAGATAAATCCTTAATATGAACTCCAAGGGTTGCTAGGAGTTGCAGTTTGGAGGAGCTCAATTTTGGCCAACTAGGAAGAGCAGTTGTTCACAACCTATGTTCATTGTTGGAGAAGCGACATTCAAGGATGATAGGTGGCAACCCTCTTGCCCTATGTTATTCTTCATTGGAGCGGCGTAGGAAGACTATAGTGGGAAGAAAAGTCCCAAAAGAGTTGAGGAGCAACAATGGACATAAGTCTCAAAGTGTTGCTTCCATGATGGACGAAGGAGCAACTAGCGAGAATGAAGACCCTATGTGTTGAGGATAGATGGACATATGATCAGCTAGAGGGAAAATTGGTGAGTCAAGTTAAATGGCCTAAAGGAATTGGTGCATTGATATAAGCAGGTACTGCAGAATAGAAGCGAAGGACTTGCAGTGTACAGAATACGACAAAGAAGTTGTGATCATGCACTACATCAGCCAGATCTCCAGGGTATCTTATATTTTGTATTCTTGTACTAGTGGATATTTGAGGGCCATTATCCCTGGTACGAGACCCTTAGACTGTTGTATTATTCAGTTGGATTAATATAACAAAGTTGATTTATTGTACAAAATTGTGTACATTTTGTGCACTAGTAGATTTATTGTTGTATATTGTTTTGTTGTGCAAAGTAGACTTGTTGTAATACTTGGTTTAGTGGCATCAATGATTTAATATTTTGTCATAAATAGCAGTACCGATGGAAATCAACAATTGGTGTGCAAATTGGAGGCTGTATCGTCTCCTTGGACATTCAATTCAAGCATTAATACATAACACCATTTATCTTTGTGAGTTATGGCATCGAAGGTATGCTCATATTCACTATAAAGCAATGACTAGAATGAAATATTTGGTTAAAGGTATATCAGAAATCAAGTTTGACCATGATGGTGTTTGCAAGGGATGTTCCCTTGGGAAAAAATGTGAAAGGAAGATGTAATAGCAGTGAGAGTAGATCCAAAGGAATCATGGATCTTGTGCACTCTGATGTTTGTGGGCCTATGTATGACCATACCTTGGGTGGAAACTTGTATTATGTCTCTTTCGTTGATGATTATTCACGCAAAATATGGATTTATCTTTTAAAGTCCAAGGATCAAGTATTTGAGAATTTTCATGAATTCAAAGCACAAGTTGAAAATGCTACAGGAAGAAGGATCAATACATTAAGGTGTGATAATGGAGGACAATATGTATCCAAGGAATTGATTTCTTTCTGCAAGGATGTTGGAATTAAGAGGGCGTTGATAGTTCCCTACTATCCTCAACAAAATGGAACTACTGAAAGGAAGAACAAGACTATTATGGAAGCTACCAAGGCCATGCTTCATGATCAAGAGTTGCATATGCTTCTTTGAGGAGAAGTTGCAAAAACAATTGTTTATGTTCAAAATATATGCCCACATAGAATATTGGACTACAAGACTCATGAAGAATTTTTCATAGGTGAGAGACCAAATGATGAGCATTTAAGAATTTTTAGTTGTCTTATTTAGATTCATGTACCCAAGGAGAAAAGGGCAAAAATTAAACCTTTTGAGAAGAAAGGAACTTTTGTTGGCTATAGTGAAGATTCAAAGGTTTTCGAGGTCTATGTACTAGGACAATGTTTTATTGAAACTTGCAGGGATGTTATCTTTGATGAAGATGTTGCTTTCTAGAAGTCCAAGGGTTCACACTTGGACTTTGATGATGAGATACAAGTGGCTCCAAAGAATGTGAAATCAAATTCTAAATAACCTGAATTGGTGGAACGAGATCCTCATGAAGAATTTGATGATCATGAAATTGTTAACTCTCCAAGGGCCACTATACCTAAGACTAGAAAGAGACATGCCTAGCTTGAAAGAACATTGAAGGAAGCCAAAGGACATGTTGTAGCTTGTGGGACCTTCAGGGAAAGCAAGCAACCAAAAAGGTATTCTGGTTATGCAGAAATGATGTGCAAGATTATTGAGTTTGAGTCATCCACCTATGAAGAAGCAGTTGGGGAACAAGTTTGGAAAGATGTTATGACTGAATAATAGAAATCTATATTGAAGAATGTTGTTTGGGAAATTGTGCCAAGGCCTAAAGGAAAGTTTGTTGTGTCTTTAAAATGGATCGACAAAATCAACCATGTTGTTAATGGAAGTGTTGAAAAGTACAAGGCTATATTTGTGGCTTTTGGATTCTCCCGGAAAGAGGGAGAGGACTATGAAGACACATTTTCTCTTGTTTCCAAGCATGCTTCTATCAAATCAGTCATTTCTCTTGCTCCTATTGCAGGTTGGAAATTGCATCAAATGGATGTAAAGAATGCTTTTCTGAATGGGGTCATTGAAGAGGAAGTATATATTGAGAAACCCCAAGGCTTTAAGGTCCATGATAGAGAAACACATGTTTGAAAATTGAGGAAAACCTTGTATGGGTTGAAGTAGACTCTCATGCATGGTACTCCTATATTGATGGTTATTTATTCAGTCTTGGCTTCAAGAAGAGAGATGTTGATCTGAACTTGTATTTCAAAGTTGTTGAAGTTGAGCCCATGATGATGTTGTTGTATGTAGATGATTTGTTTTTTACAGGCGCTGAAGTCCTAATTGTCCATTGTAAGAGGGAGTTGGTTTCTAAATTTGAAATGAAGGATCTTGGTTTTATGCATTACTATTTGGGATTGGAAATTTGGCAAAATCATGATGGAATCTTTGTTAGACAAGGCAAATACACTATTTTGATCATTCAAATATTTTTCATGATGGACCACAAGTCAATGGACACTCCTATGGTGACACATTTGAAGAAGATTTGGGACTATGACTTTGATTTGATTGATCCCTCTATGTATCGCAAATTCATTGGCTCGTTGAATTATCTTGTGAACACTACAACTGATATTTGTTATGTTGTGAACACATTGAGCCAATTCTTGGTTGAGCCTCGACATGTGCATTGGGTTGCAGCAAAACATATTATGAGATATTTGTTGGTACCATTGAATATGGTTTGAGATATGATTCTAATCGAGAATGGTAGTTGCAAAGATTCACTGATGCCAATTGGGCTTGTTACCCACCATTTTGTGGGTGATATCCCTAGTAGAAAAAAAAGTCTCCAAGATGTTCCTCAACTGGCAGCCAGTAGCCCCTTGCATCCACCAACTAGCTCATTGTGTCATTTCTCCACCACCTAAGCCAACCATGTGGTCCCTCACCAATCTATTATGATTGTATGTTTGAAGGTGGGCCTTGATGAGCCTCATAAATGGGTAATTATATGGGCTCATTTTACCTCCTAACCTAGTCAAATCAACCATTCTCTTAGCTTATTATATGATTTTCTAATTAAATTTATGCTTATAAGGTGATTTGAGTTAGTTATTATGCCATCTAGTCTAACATGTATTTAATGCAGATTATTGATGGATTTCGAGGTCAAAGTCAAGGATCTAGTGGTCAAACTACAGCAATAACTCGAAGTAGACAGAGGAGAGGAATTGTAGGAGGGAATCCCCCTCATTTATTGCTCCTCACTTTGAATTCCCCTTCATTCAGCTCGGAGTACAAGCAAGCGAATCATGCATTAGAAGGCAGCTGAGCAAGTGGAATAGGATTGATAGTTATCTCGAGTTTTGGGAGCCAAGCCTCCTTGATTTTAAGGAAGTTGTTGGTAGCTTCAGATGTAGAAGTAGAGAGGCCTAGAGCCTCACTAGGGTCAACTTTTTTCTTGTGTAAACTTTGCTCAAATTTCAAGCTTAATATTTTATGACAGTTTTATGTAATCTTGCTATTCTTTGATAATGAAGATGGAATCATTTTTGAGCTAGCAATGAGTTACCTCAGAGGGCTGAAGCTCTTGGGTTAGGGTCCAATCCAAGCAACCAAGATTCTCTTTACTTGTATTTGTATCCTTTACTTCAGTTTGCAGATTAGTTTGCTGTTAGATGTATTTCTCTTATGGTTAAAAATAGGTTGCTTTTGATGATTTAGTAGTTTGCTTCCATTTGTGCTTTTTGTAGCAGGTTAAGCAGTGATCAGAGAAGATTCAAAAGGATAGAAACAGTGCCTTGGCCTCTCTTCCTCCCTCTGGGACCATGATTTGAGGCAAAGACTCTCTTACTATCCCAAAAACACAGATTTTCTTCATTCCTAGGACTTCTAGTGTTTGCAGCTCTCTAGTAGGTTGATAGTCCAGTTTCGTTTTGCTTTAGATCTTCTTTATCATGTTCACTTCCTGATTTGCAATAGTCCTTTTGCATGCTTTCCTTTCTTACATCATTTCCCAGCATTTCCTTCTATACATCATAGTTTAGGCCATTTTAATGCAAAACTCTGTTTTTCCCAGGATGCACTCATTTCATTGGTTGTTTGATTTTCTTGGTTGACTGTCAATTTCTCTGCAGCAGATCTCTTCCAGCAATAGGCTAGCTTACTAGCAAACACACCCTCCATCTGATCCATGCCCTATAGGTCTCCCAAACCTCACCTCAATTCTACCCTAGTTTTCTTCATTTCTCATAGAACTTCTTCCTCTCTCCTTGAGCAAACCCAATCATCTTTCTCTCTCCTGGTGATTCATGGTAGACCTTAGGCACCCTAACACCTCATTCCAACCATCATCCACCTTTTCCACCCAATCTCACACCCTTAAAACAGCGAAAATTTCTCTCGGCCTCCTCCTATAGGCCTCTTGTAGTTTCCCTGTTTTCCTCCTGTAGTTTTCCTGTGTCCTCCTGTAGTTTCCCTGTTTTCCTCCTGTAGTTTTGCTCTGTCCTCCTGTAGCTTTTCCTGTAGGCTTTCTTTTGAAGGCCGAGCGTGGGAAAAGCCTCCAGAAGGCCACCTAAGACCTCCTAGGATCCATCCACACCATCCTACATCCTCCCAAGCTCCAAAACCGCCATCTAACGCCACCTATTCACTGTCACACTCACACACAATAAATTAGATGCATGTTAAATTCACATAAAAACCCATAAAAATCCAAAAATATGTTTTCTCTTATTTACTTCTAGAAATAGCATGGTTAGATGTTGTTTACTTCCTTGAGTAGGTAATGGCATTTCTTTCATGGTTTTCATAATGTTTTTGGCAAAAGTAGAATTAGCTTGTTAATTAGGATTTACTAGGTTTTGCTTTACATTCCAGTCTTTCTTCTTTCTGCAATTAGAATAGCATTTGCAGAATAATCTTTATTTCCTTTTATCACACATAGAGCTTCTTCTGAAATCTATAGAAGTTGGCTTGAGCTCTTAGTGATCTCGCGCCAGCTGACCAAGTGACAACCTGCAGTGAGAACTAGTACTTGTGCATATAGCACTGACACTTCCAAGTTTGTTACGAACTAATGGTATGATAGGAGTCGCAGCATTCTTGCTGCAATACTGGCCCTCACCACCTTTTTGGCACCGCTGCTGGGGAAGTGTCAGAGTATTCTGTGATTACTGCTTTCTTCTATTTCCTATTGCAACATTCTGCTAATAATTTATTTCGGTAAAAGTAGACTAATCATTTCTTTTCTTTCAGTTCTGCATCTCCTTGCTTTGCTTTTCAATTCTGCAAATTTCCATTCAGCAAGTTTATTTCAGCTAGTTGCAATTTGTTTTGTTCAATCACAATTTCAGTTTCTGCAAGTACTTTCAGTTTGGGGAAAAAGAAACAAAAAACCAACCAAAAATATTTTCTTTCATGTCTCATAGGAGTAGAGATAACTTAGGAAAAATTTTGCCGAACACCCCCATTGCTTCACACAGCCAACTTGCTCTCTTCTTCGGTGGCTGCAATCAAGAAGAACCTTTAGGTGAACAACCAGACATATTTGAAGAACCTGTAGGGGAAGAAGAAGAAGAAAAAAAAAACATTCCTCTAGAGCCAATGGCTAAAAACAGAAATGCTAAGGGAAATGGAGAGAGAATAGAGGGTACCTTCCCCATTCGAGAGACCAATGGGGATACCAAAATGAAGAATATAAGCCCTTCAGCCCTACCTCACTTCCATGGTCTGACTACAGAAGATCCTGACACCTTCTTGTTCGAGTTTGTTGTCATCTGTCGAACTTATGACTACGCAGAAGATGAGAAAAAGTTGAAACTGTTCCCTTCTACTCTTAAAGACGTAGCACTACGCTGGTTCATGGGATTACCTAGCGATATCATCACAACTTGGGCTCGGATGTAGCAGGCCTTTAACAACAAGTATCAAGACTATTGTAGGTCAAAAGATACTAAAGAAGAAATCTTCTGAATGACCATAGGAAGTGATGAGCCCTTGGAAGACTGTGAAGAGAGATTCCAGCTCAGTTAAAAAAGGGCTAGGTGTGTTGAAAAATGTGCAACAAGAAATGTTAAATTTAGAATGTGCTAAAAATAGACCTGCTAAAAATAACATGTCTAAAAATAGCAGTTTGGCTAGTGAGGTCATTGGCCACATTGGGTGAGAGGTGAAACTGCTAAAAATAGAAAGTTTTAAAAATAGCATTTCTGGGTCCCTTCCTATTTATAGCAGTCTCTAGTCTATCTATAGGAAGTAAAATTAATTTTGGTCTTAACAACAATTGGAAATATTAATTAATTAATTCAATTGAGTTAATTATTTAAGGAAATTTGAATTTGAAGTCTTTTTGAGCATGCATATGAGTTATCCCACTGATTGAGGAATTTATCCTTAATTTCCTCTACTGATTGAGGGAATAAGTATGAGTTCTATAATGAGAGAATCAGTTGACTTAGTTCTAACTAGTCAAGTCCAGTTAGATTACTTTAACAAGTTGTTAAAATAATAAAATATAGTTTGTTAATGCGTGCATGCATGTGACAACTATTATTTTAGATAACTGAGAATTCACTCATGGATAACTGTTGCATGTTAGTTCTGTCAGATACCCAGTTGAGATCAGATGTGGGACAGTGTACTATCAAATGCTTGGATATTTCTAGTAAGTATTCCTTGCATGGAGAATGATCTATTATAAGAGATTGGAGGACTTGTGGCCTATATATTGAGGCCTCGGTAGTCCATGATTTTTATCTTCTGATTGAAGATCATCAGAGTACAGAGAGAGCAGGATAGTTATTGAGCTGATTCTTTTGTATGTTGAAGAGGATTTCCACTTGATTGATACAGTGTTGGGGTTTTATGTTGGTGCTTTCCCCAATGATATATTTTGTGTTATGTGTGATTGATTTCTCTTGATCAGTTATGCATGTTTCTACTTGATGTTGCTCTTGAATTCGATTATGCTTCCGCTTAATGTTTTGTAGAAGTAGAACAAGTATTATGCTTTAGGACATTGCATATATCAGTTTGTTCTACAGGTGAAATTTCTACATGGTATTAGAGCTAGCTGATTTGTAGAAAAATTCTACATGGTATCAGAGTTCGCTGATTTGTAGAAAAATTTCTACATGGTATCAAAGCTTGCTGATTTGTAAAAATATTCTACATGGTATCAGAGCACAGGTGATCAAGCAAGAACAGTATACTGAGAGGATATTTCAAAGTTTTGAGTTTTGGGCCGAGAGTTTGCAGAGCAGATATGAAAATTTATGTACAAAATTTCCAAAAATAAATAGCAGATTTGGATTCCTTGTGGGAAAAAACCCAAAATCAAAAAAAAATCGACTGAATTGGAGTTTGGATGAGAGAGATATCGCTGATTTAAAATCAATTATTTTTCTAGAAAATTTCGTGACAGCGAGAAAGTGGAAATAGATTGGTGTGCTAGCCAAGAACCTGTATGCACTTGAGGTACAAGATGCATGCGAAGCCTTGAGGAGCAAAGTAAAGGTTAGATACTTGGTGGTTGAGAGGGAGAGTAAATTACCTCTCAACATGCAGATCCAGAAGAAGTCTCAGACATTTGTGGAGGAGCCACGATTGATGAAGCAGCTTCAGGAGGTTATGGAGCAACCACAACTGAGGAAGCCGAGAGGAGACATAGTGGAGGCATTCACTCATGCAGAGACCTCTAGTAGGGGAAACTTCGAGCTAGGTGGGCAGAGGGATCACATGCAGCCATACCTCCAGGTAGGAGGTGGGGCGATGTGAAGTGATCGTCCCATGGAGGAGGGGCAGGATCCTTGAGGTACCCAACCTCTTGGATGAGACCTTGCTATGGGAGCCCTGATGTAGAGTAGCAGGAGCTGACTGATTGGGTAGAGACAGATGCGGATGGAGCGGCAGAGAGAGTGACAGTGCAGGGAATCCCAGGACAGCGCATAGCTAGCAGGCTGCAGCAATGCGAGAGGCACAAGTGTTTTGCATAGTGCTAGGTGACACAGAGAGGTGTGCAATGGTGCGAGATGCATGGAGATGTTGCAGTAACGCAAATGTCAAAGAGGGAGCACTTGTCAGTAGCAGGTAAAGCTTCAACATCAGAGTATGTTCTATCCCAACAGAGTGGTCAGTTGGGAGTATTTTTGTTCCAAGTGTTGTTGGAGCAAGTGGACCGGGTAGATGTGTTGCATGCAGAACATTCCAGAGTTACAAGATTGGGTTCGAGAGAGAGCCTTTCTTGTTGAGAGGGAGTGTTGAAAAATGTGCAATAAGAAATGTTAAATTTAGAATGTGCTAAAAATAGACCGCTAAAAATAGCATGTCTAAAAATAGCAGTTTGGCCAGTGAGGTCATTGGCCACATTGGGTGAGAGGTAAAACTGCTAAAAATATACAGTTCTAAAAATAGCATTTCTGGGTCCCTTCCTATTTATAGCAGTCCCTAGTCTATCTATAGGAAGTAAAATTAATTTTGGTCTTAACAGCAGTTGGAAATATTAATTAATTAATTCAGTTGAGTTAATTAGTTAAGGAAATTCGAATTTGAAGTCTTTCTTAGAATGCATATGAGTTGTCCCACTGATTGAGGAATTTATCCATAATTTCCTCCACTGATTGAGGGAATAAGTATGAGTTCTATAATGAGAGAATTAGTTGACTTAGTTCTAACTAGTCAAGTCCAGTTAGATTATTTTAACAAGTCGTTAAAATAATAAAATATAGTTTGTTAATGCTTGCATGCATGTGACAACTATTATTTTAGATAACTAAGAATTCACTCATGGATAACTGTTGCATGTGAGTTCTGTCAGAGACCTAGTTGAGATCAGATGTGGGACAGTGTACTGTCAGATGATTGGATATTTCTAGTAAGTATTCGTTGCATGGAGAAGGATCTATTATAGGAGATTGGAGGACTTGTGGCCTATATATTGAGGCCTAGGTAGTCCATGATTTTTATCTTCTAATTTAAGATCATCAGAGTACAAAGAGAGCAGGATAGCTATTGAGTTGATTCTTTTGTATGTTGAAGAGGATTTCCACTTGATTGATAATACAGTGTTGGGGTTTTATGTTGTTGCTTTCCCCAGTGATATATTTTGTGTTATGTGTGATTGACTTCTCTTGATCAGTTATGCATGTTTCTATTTGATGTTGCTCATGAATTTGATTATGCTTCCGCTTAATGTTTTGTAGAAGTAGAACAAGTATTATGCTTTAGGACATTGCATATAACGGTTTGTTCTACAGGTGAAATTTCTACATCGTATCAAAGCTATCTGATTTATAGAAAAATTCTACATGGTATCAAAGCTAGCTAATTTGTAGAAAAGTTCTACATGGCATCAAAGCTAGCTGATTTGTAGAAAAATTCTACAAGGTGTACACTTGACCCTGAGTCTCTGAAGTTGGTCATGCTCAGGGGAATTCGGGAAGACCTTTTAGACACACTCCATCTACTGGCCGGGGGAGACATCTACCAACTATCCTATGAGGACATAAAGACTGTTTTTAGAAACCATTCTAGAGTAGCCAGAAAGAAAGGTGGGGGAGTCAACCCATAGCTAGTACCTCTTCTTCCAATTCATCCATTAAAGGTGAAATTGGAAACATGCTGGAAGACTTCAAGAGTGAGATGCTGCAGACTCTTTCCATGCAAATGGATACCTTACATATCAAAAGAAAACAAGAGGAAGCAAAGAGGGCTTTGGCCATTTTTTGCCTTAGATGCACTAGGAGGCATCCTAGGACTGAATGCCCATTGAACTCTATAGAGGCTTGTTCAGTCTACGAAGAAGATCATTCTATAGATAAGTGCCCTTCCTTGCCCAGACTCAAAGCTGTATACCAAGGGGCCGAAGGAGTCACCGAATAGATCTATTACATAAACCAAAGGAGGTCGCAAGGACCTAGACCATACCAATAGGGGATGCAAGGGACATTTCAGGCATACTACAACCCCAACCACGTCACCTCCTTACCTTCTTGGGGTCCCCCTGCTCATCCTTTCTGGTCCACGCCTCCTCCTTAGTCCTTCACATATCAATATCATGTCCAACTAGCCACCCATTCATTTCAATCCTATGCTCAGCCACAACCTCAATGGAATGCATCTCATCAGGGGTGGAGGCCCCCATACAACTCTCTTCCCGCTCTTCTGCCTCCACCACCTGCCCAACCACAACTGTTACCTTCTGCTCTATGAAGGCAACTCCAAATGCCTGCCCAACCAAATCCGAACCCGAACAACAGACGATCTCAGCAAGAATATAGTGGGGAACCATCATGCCCTACTTATGTTGTGGAGATTCAAGAAATTAACTTGCGATCCGGGAAAGTTCTCCCAGATAGCCAGCCTCCACCCAGAGAGGTTGAGGAAGATAAAGAGGGAAGCGAACCTAAAGCAAATCCACTCTTTCCTGAGAGACTATCCATGACAATCCAACCTAACCCATAAGAGACTAAACTCCTGGGAGAATTGAAACATTTAAGTGTGAAGATACCACTTCTCCAAGCCATAAAATATGTGCCTATCTACAATAGTTTGATCAAAGAGAAGTGCTTTAGGCATCCAGTAAGGCACAAGAGAGATGCCCCAACCATCAATGTCATAGGACAACTGTCCGACCTGATGTTGGGGCAGATAATTTGTCCAAAATATATGGACCCTGGAAGCCCAGTATTTGATGTCCACATCAATGGCACAATGGTCCCACATACCTTGATTAATCTGGGAGCTGCTATTAATGTGATGAAAAAGGACACAATGCTCAAACTTAACCTCCAGGGCTCCTTGAGGAGGACCATGACAGTGTTGCAGCTAGCAGACTGCTCCACAGTGACCCCTGAGGGGATTGTGGAAGATATGATGGTCTCCATTGATTCCTGGGAGTACCCTGTTGACTTCTTATTTCTCTAGCCAAAGGCAAAGCTCACTAGGTATCCTCTCATTCTGGGAAGACCCTGGTTGGCTATAGCCAATGCCTACATCAACTGTCGAGCTGGGAACATGACCATAAAGAACGGGCACATGTCCAAGCAGTTAATCCTATATCCTCCTGCTCAACCCTTGCTAAAACATGATCTACCTCTCTAGTTGGAGGAGGAGGATGAGGATGAAGTTTATTTTGCACCACTTTGTACATTAGAACTCGCCATGGGGGGGAACCGTAAGATGAGAATGATATGATTGAAAATTTGATTCAGAATCCACCTCCCAGTGTATCACCATTAGAAGACATAGTAAGATAAACCCAAAACAACCCCTCAACTGATCTTTGTGTGGCCAACTCCACTTCTATCCATGTTAAAAATATAGATTTTGGCCAAGAAAGAACATTGAAAATCAATCCATCCCTATCTACTTCCCAGGACAAGGAACTCTGCAGCATACTGAGAAAACATTTAGATGCCTTCGCCTGGAGTTATAAGGAAATGAAGGGAGTGCACCCTTCAGTATGTACTCATCATATATACATCAAGGAAGATTGCAATCCAGTTAGGCAGCCTCAAAGGAGGATGCACCCAGCACTTAAAGATATTGTTAAGGAAGAACTGCAGAAATTGCTTGATGCAGGATTCATCTATCCCATATCTGACAGTGAATGGGTCTCTCATTTGGTGCTAGTGCCAAAGAAAAATGGTAAGTGGAGAATCTGTGTCGACTATCGGGAATTGAGCAAAGCCACTAAAAAGGACCATTTTCCTTTACCTTTCATAGATCAGATGTTAGATGGTCTGGTAGGGAAAAAGTTTTTCTCCTTCTTAGATGGGGCTAGCGGGTACAATCAGATTCAAATCAGCCTAGAAGACCAAGATAAGACCACTTTCACTTGTCCTTGGGGTACCTTTACATACCAGGTCCTTCCTTTTGGTTTGTGCAATGCTCCAACCACTTTCCAAATAGCGATATTGAGTATATTTTCTGAACTGGTTCATGATGTAGTAGAAATATACAAGGATGATTTTACTCTTTATGGCTCTGACTTTCAGGAAGCTTTATCTAACCTAGGAAAAGTTCTAGATAAGTGTATTGAGATGAACTTGTCCCTCAGCCCAGAAAAATGTGATTTTTTATGACTGAAGGGACCATGCTAGGTCATGCAATATCTCAACAAGGACTGCAGGTGGACCCCAACAAAATTTCCATCATAAAAAGGGTCCCACCTCGTCAAAAATTGAGAGATGTCAGAAGCTTCCTAGGCTTAGCTAGATGTTATAGGAGATTCATTAAAGACTTCAGCAAGTTAGCCTCTCCTTTGTTTGGCCTCCTAGGCAAAGATGTTGAGTTCATATGGTCGGAAAACTATCAAGAAGCCCTAGATACCTTGAAGAGCAAGCTAGTGACTGCCCCAATTCTCAGAGGCCCAAACTGGGCCCTACCCTTTCACATTCACACATATGCCTCGAACAAAGCAATAGGAGCAACCTTATGACAAATTGATAAAAGGTTACCTTATGCCATATACTTTATAAGTAAAAACTTGTCAAAGGCAAAGTTAAACTATACGGTGACCGAGAAGGAACTCCTAGCTGTCGTGCATTCCTTAAACAAATTCAGACATTATATCACAGGCTATCAAACCTTTGTGCACACTGATCATGCTGCAATTAGATATTTAATGAAAAAACCATATGTAAATGCTCGCATTATTAGATGGTTGTTTTTACTGCAGTAGTTTGATCTGACCATTATTGCTAAACCTGGTAAATAGAATGTTGTTGCTGACTTTTTGTCTAGAGTAAAGTTGCCTGCAGGTGAAGAAGGAACGGTGGATGACTAAATGCCAGATGAACACCTACTTGCTATGTCAGTACTCTCTCCATGGTTTGCTGATATAGAAAACTACTTGGTTTCAACATAGTTCCCACCACACCTATCCTCAAAAGAGAAGAGCAAGATAGTAAAGAAAAGCACCCCTTTCACCTGAATTGGAGGCAATCTCTTCAAACTTGGCCCAAATCAGATCTTGAGAAGATGTGTCAGGGATGAGGAGGTCTTTGACATCCTCCTGACCTGTCATGACGGGCCTTGTGGAGCTCATTTTGCAGCAAAAAGAACTGCCTTCAAGATATTGCAAGCAGGCTACTACTGGCCCACTCTTCATCAGGATGTGAGGAGATACACGAGCCAGTGTGATCGGTGTAAGAGGATGGGGAAACCCACTCTAAAGGATGAAATTCCCATGCAACCTAAAGTGACTTTTGAGCCATTTGAGAAGTGGGGCATGGACTTTGTGGGGCCTATCAACCCTCCTTCAAAGCAGAAGCAGTACATCATTGTGTGCACTGACTACCTGACAAAGTGGGCGGAGACAAAAGCAAACAAAGCAGCGACAGAGGAAAAATTAATTGAGTTTTTGAGGGAAAAAATATTCTACAGGTTCGGGTATTCGAGAGAGTTGGTCACAGACCAAGGCAGTTAGTTCACTTCCAACCTGATTGAAGACCTGCTCACACATCATAAGATCAAGCACAGGACTTCCACCCCTTACCATCCACAAGCCAATGGGCAAGTGGAGGTCACTAATAGAGCATTGGAAGGGATCCTAACCAAGGTAGTGAGCAGCAATAGAAAATATTGGGCAGACAGATTAGTTGAGGCCACTTGGGCCTACAACACAACATGGAAAACCACCACTGGGTTCACACCTTGTGAACTGGTTTATGGGAAGAAAGCTTTGTTGTCAATAGAATTTGAATTCAATATCCTAAGTATGGCAGCTCAGTTAGATCTAGACCTCAGCCATGCACAAAAGGAGAGATTACTTCAGCTCAATGGATTGGATGAATACAGATTGCAAGCCCTTCTCCATATAGAGGTAGTTCAGCTTCAGAGAAAGATATGGCATGACAAAAATATCAGGGAGAAGTAATTCCAAGAGGGAGATTGGGCACTAATCTATGATTCAAGATACAAGGATTTCAAGGGCAAGCTGAGGACAAGATGGCTGAGACCCTACACTATGGAGAAATGCAATGACAATGGTTCAATTCTGATCAGAACCATTGATGATGAAGCCATCCCCATGCTTTTCAATGAACATCGGTTGAAAGTCTACAAGAAACCCTCTCCAAGCGAGAGTTTATTGAATATTTGAATAAAACAGTGATGGTAGTGGAGCATGTATTAGCTTCCACTTCACCCACTCACTGAAGAAAAAAGAGAAAAAAATAAGGACTCAAGTGAAAACCTCCATGAGGCGCTTGAGTCCCATCATTGGGTTGAAAACCTCTTCTGAGGCGGCCCAGTGATGTCAAAAAAAAAAAGGAAAAGAATAAGATCCCTGGGTGAAAACCTCCCTTGGAGGTGCCCAGGGCAGGCAATTAAGGTGAAAACCTCTCTGAGGCACCCTAGTTGTTTTCAAAAAAAAAAAAAGAGAAAAAAATGAATTTTTATTGCATTACAGGTTTGCAGGAGGACTACAGGGAGCAGGAGAAGGTGCCAAGGGGACCTTGACATTCATACCAGCATCCATCTCATCTTCTCCACACCTTCCTCCATCATTTTTGGCATCTCTTTCACCCCACTGTACCTCTTTTCCCAAAACTGTGTTTTCTACAGGAGGCTCTGTGTTTTCTACAGGAGGCTCCTGTAGGGATTACAGAGAGCCAAAAGTGTCTACAGGAGGCAGTTTGAGGGACAAGAAAAACTTCATGGGGAACCTATAATCCCTCTTACCATCTTCAAACCTCCTTTCCATCATTTCCAAGCCTGCATCACACTCCAAGCATCATTATTATTTTTTTCTTTTCCAAGAAAAAAACACAGAAAAACAGTTTTCAATTTTGAAAAAAAAACAAAAATAAAAAAAGGAAAGGGCACCATTAACTTTACTTGAAGCTTACCTACTATCCCTCCATCATTCATCTCCACCTTTGGTATCATTCTCGAGCTCTAAGCACATGGCAATAGCTGAAGTTTCAAGGGGAGAAGCAACTACAAGAGCTCCTGTAGGAATTCTTGTAGCAGTTGATCCCCTATAAGTCCAGCACTAGCAGCAAGGGACAACACATCTGAAGGTTGAAAGGGCACATGCAACTCAGCTCCAGCAAAAGAATAACCTGCAAAAACACATAGCAACACATCAGCAAGCAGGGACAGCATGCATGAAGGAAAATGAAGGCATGCAGCAGAGAAAGCCACATCACCTCACAGTTGATGGCAGCAAATACACTTGGATCACAGGTAAGTAGCTAAGTCACTCCTCTATTTGCATTTGTGTAATTAGAAATCATAAGAAGGCAATGAGATGGTTGAAATCGAAATAGGGAAGGGTGGCTAGTTATCTTGGCCACCTTCATTTAGTTGACTCCACTTAACCGAGATATCACCCACACGTGCGCCTAGTGATTTCAAACAAAAGATGCGAAGGACAGGTAGTGGGAGGAAGAGTTAACTCCGATGCAGTGATGTGGGGATTATTACGAGGGGGGTCATGATGACCAAGCAGGTGGGGACCAACGGTCCTAATCTGGGCAACGTACACCTTGCCAGCTCAGCACTCATAACTGAAAACAGCCATAAAAGGTAATGAGCACTCCTCCCCACGCATTCTCACCACCTTTTCTTCAATTTCTCCTCGTAACTCAGCCACACAGTAGTATTCTTATGCCCCCACAGCCTCGTATCCACCATCCTCCATTGATTTCCTCCCTATTTTTTCTCTCGGCATTTTCTACAGGAGCACCTACAGGAAATCTACAGGAGGGACAACGGGCTTCTACAGGAGGGGAAGTGAGTCATTTTGAAGGGAGAAAACGTGATTTTTGGCACTAATTTCAGTTTGAAGAGGTAGGATTCATGAATTCCTTCCGTTGAATATCAAAATGTGAAAGAATTGGTCTTAAATTGAAGATAAAATGAGTCTTTAAGAGGGTAAAAAAAAAATTTTTTTTAAAAAAAAACACAGTCCCCTTTGTTTTTTTATTTTACTCAAAATTCTTTGTCTCCACCTCCATATTTGGTTTTTCAAAAGAAGTACAGGTATTATGACAGGGGAGTTTATGAAAAAAGAGCCCACTAACTCCACTAGACTCCATGCACATCCTCAAGTGGTGAAAATATTTACAAGGGAAAACTGGATGAATTTCTTTGAGAAAATTAGAGGGTTTGATGATGAAATTGCCCACGAATTTGCTCTATCTCTAGTCCCTCACATAAGAACTCATGCTACTATAACCATTAGAGACCTCTCCATTGAAATAACCCCTGAATTCATCAGTAGGGTCACTACCCTTCCTCTTGGGCTGCCTTGGAGTAAAGATGAGAAAATAATTGGCCAGGCTACCAAGAGGAAATTTTTCCAAGATAATGAAACCCCTGTTGAAGACAAAAATGGAATTAGGAGGGCTAGTGTACCATATCCCTGGGATGAGGTTAGCTACCAAGTGATCAAATACATTTCTTGTGAGGGGAGGCACAACATTGTTTATGGATATCATTTCAGAATCCTCCAAGAATTGAGATATGGCATGGATACCCCAGCACATCAAAAGCTCAGTATCCCTTACTTTCTCCTTCAGTCCCTCATTGACTCTAGCACCAAGGTACAAGAAGGAAATTCACAACAACTAGCTCACCATGGCCTAATCAAGATCCTAGTAGAAGAAGCCCTCCATACCCTTACAATCCCTATAGCATGGGAAGTTTTCAGAAATATGACAGTTGAGGATGACATCAAGGCATTAACCTATGATGTCAGTCCTGCTGTCAGTGAGGAGGGAGAACAACAAGGAGGAGAAGATGAAGCCAGTGGTGACATAGCAGAGCAAGAGAGGAAGGAGGAAAGAAAAGAAATAGAGGAGGGGAGAGTTGAAGAGACAGAGCAGGAGGAGGAAAAAGAGACAGAAGAGGGAGAAAAGGAGGTAGAGAGGGCAGAGCAAAGAGAAGAGTCCCCTGAAACTTGGGAAAGAGAAGCAGTAGCTGCCCTCACTACCCTCAGTACACCAGTCAAGCAGAAGCAGAAGAGGAAAAGAAAAACCTCCATGTATTTCAGGGCAAGGAAGAGTACCAGAATTAAAACAGGCAAACCTCAACCCTCATCAAAGACTCCCATTAACATTGAAGATTCACCATCTGCCCAAGTAAAAGAATCGCCTTCCAAGACACCCATAACCTATGAAAGGAGGACTACAAGATCTTCTACATGGAAGGGGAAGGCAATTCTACAAGACCCTAAAACAGTCCTACAGGAGACACTATCCAAACTACAAGAGACACAAAAACTTGAGGAAAAGATAGGAGGATAGCCAGAGGTGAAAAAGGAAGCACAAGAGCTACAAGAACCTAACCCCCAGCCTAATCTTGACTCCTATTACAGACTACTTGGGGGAGGCAAGATAATCCCACAGAAATTTGCAATTCCACTATTTTTCGAATTGGAAAAAGAGAGAGTAAGAACACATAGGTGGATGCAGATAGCCAAGTCCAAAGGAGTTGAGGATATTGGCCACATGGAAGACAAACTCAAGGAAATGGGCAGGGAATTGAGTGCTCTCAGAAACATAGAAGCCATTACAAGAAGCCACCTTGAGAATGAGAATGAATTACTAAGGAGGCAGCTGCAGGAGAAAGAAAATCATTTGGCATACATGGCTAGCTTATCTATAGAGGCATTACAATGCAGAACACCAGTCAAATCCTATGGCCTATATCTGAAGGACCAATGGCTTCAATTCCAAATAAAAACTTTGGCAAAAGAGGCACAATGCCTTTACAAGACTACAAGTAGTTCATGGATTTGTGTGACTAAAGCACCTCCGAGGACAAAGAAAAGATGGCAGAGTTCTATCTACACAACATGGCCCTCACAGACCTGAATGTGTGGAACCCTAATCCCAAGCTAGGGATCTGCAATTAATAGCCATGGCATCATGGATGAACCATGAAGAATTGAGGGCAGTAGGAATGAAAAGATTGTTAATAAAAGAGCAGAATGAACCATTGATGATAAGAGCTGAGCCATCAGATCCTATGGCACTCATCAACACACAACCTACTTACCAATGACTCTCAGATTGCCCCTAAATATCTAGCAAATCAAGAACAAGCCATTGCACACTTTGAAGATATGTTTAGGCTACTTGGGGAGGACTGTGTGCATGCATGCATGAGAAGATGGAACACCCTACCCCAAAACTTGCAGATCAATGAATACCATTCCCCCATGAGGCTGAAGGAGGCTTTGAAAAGAGTGCCAATGTACAAGTGCTCCATGCAAAGGCTGAAGGTCAACTTGATTGGCCTCAAACTGAGTCCTCCAGTCATATTAGGCATGTTGGAAGGCAGAAGAGAAGAAGAAGAAAAGCAGCAGTGGAAGGACATAAATAGAAAAGCAAGATTTTATGGGGAACATGAGCAGATCATATCAGAAGCCTGGAATGTTAGGGAGGCCACCAGGGCCATGAAAGACGAAGAGATTGACTAGGTTGCTCAGAGGATTAGCAACACCTTCAGTCGGGGGTGATGATGAGCCTTATAAATGGGTAAATTATATGGGCTCATTTTACCTCCTAACCTAGTCAAATCAACCATTCTCTTAGCTTATTGTATGATTTTCTGATTATATTTATGCTTGTAGGGTGAGTTGAGTTAGTTATTATGCCATGTGGTCTAACATGTATTTAATGCATATTATTGATGGATTTCGAGGTCAAAGTCAAGGATCTAATGGTCAAACTGCAACAACAACTCGAAGTAGACAGAGGAGAGGACTTATAGGAGGGAATCCCCCTCATTTATTTCTCCTCACTTCGAATTCCCCTTCATTCAACTCGAAGTACAAGCAGTCGAATTATGCACTAGAAGGCAGCCAAGCAAGTGGAAGAGAATTGATAGTTATCTCGAGTTTTGGGAGCCAAACCTCCTTGATTTTAAAGAAGTTTTGGTAGCTTCAAATGTATAAGTAAAAGGCCTAGGGCCTCACTAGAGTCGACTTTTTGCTTGTGTAAACTCTGCTCAAATTTCGAGCTTACTATTTTATGATAGTTTTATGTAATCTTTCTATTCTTTGATAATGAAGATGGAATCCTTTTTGAGCTAGCACTGAGTTACCTCAGAGGGCTGAAGCTCTTGGGTTAGGGCCCAATCCAAGCAGCCAAGCTTCTCTTTACTTGTATTTGTATGCTTTACTTCAGTTTGCATATTAGTTTGCTATTAGATGTATTTTTCTTATGGTTAAGAATAGGTTGCTTTTAATGATTTAGTAGTTTGCTTCCATTTGTGCTTTTTGTTGCAGGTTAAACAATGATCAGAGAAGATTCAAAAGGCTAGCAGCAGTGCCTTGGCCTCTCTTCCTCCCTCTGGGACCATGATTTGAGGCAAAGACTCTCTTGTTGCCCCAAAAACACAGATTTTCCTCATTCCTAGGACTTCTAATGTTTGCAGCTCTCTAGTAGGTTGATAGTTCATTTTCACTTTGCTTTAGATCTTCTTTATCATGTTCACTTCCTAATATGCAATAGTCCTTTTGCATGCTTTCCTTTCTTACAACATTTCCCAGCATTTCCTTCTATACATCATATTTTAGGCCATTTTAATGCAAAACTCTGTTTTTCCCAGGATTCACTCATTTCATTGGTTGCTTGATTTTCTTGGTTGACTGTCAGTTTCTATGCAGCAGATCTCTTCCAGCAGTAGGCCAGCTTACCAGAAATCACACCCTCCATCTAATCCATGCCCTATAGGTCTCCCAAAACTCACCTCAATTATGCCTTAGTTTCCTTCATTTCTCATGGAACTTCTTCCTCTCTCCTTAAGCAAACCCAATCATCTTTATCTCTCCTGGTGATTCATGGTAGACCTTAGACGCTCTAACACCTCAATCCAAACTTCATCCACCTTTTCCACCCACTCTCACACCCTCAAAACAATGAAAATTTCTCTCTGCCTCCTCCTGTAGGTCTCTGTAGTTTCCTTGTTTTCCTCCTGTAGTTTTCCTTGTGTCCTCTTGTAGTTTTTCCTGTAGGTTTTCTTTTAAAGGCTGAGCGTGGAAAAAGCCTCTAGAAGGCCACCTAAGACCTCCTAGGACCCTTACACACCATCCTACATCCTCCCAAGCTCCAAAACCGCCCTCTAACGCCACATGTTCGTTGCCACACTCACACACAATAAATTAGATGCATGTTAAATTCACATAAAAACCCATAAAAATCCAAAAATATGTTTTTGCTTATTTACTTCCAGAAATAGCATGGTTAGATGTTGTTTACTTCCTTGAGTAGGTAATGACATTTCTTTCAAGGTTTTCATAATGTTTTTGGCAAAAGTAGAATTAGCTTGTTAATTAGGATTTACTAGGTTTTGCTTTACATTCCAGTCTTTCTCTTTTCTGCAGTTAGAATAGCATCTGTAGAGTAATTTTTTTTCATTTCATCACACATAGAGCTTCTTCTGAAATCTATATAAGTTGGCTTGAGCTCCTAGCAATCTCGTACCGGTTGACCAAGTGACAACCTGCAGTGAGAACTAGTACTTGTGCATATAGCATCGACGCTTCCAAGTTTGTTACGAACTACCGGGTTGATAAAAGTAAAGTTGGAAGCCCAAGAGTTGCAACATTCTTGCTGCAATACTGACGCTCACCAGGCCTCCCGAACCTAAAGGTATGCCTTGTCATTTAGTAATTGAATATTGTAGTTTGCTTATCATGGATACTTTTAGGCATGGATTAATGGGGGGATTCAACGGAAAGAGTGGGCTAGGTTTGTGCTCTAGTCCCCTAGACCTCTTTTGGATGTTAACCTTGGAACCTAGTCTCGTGGGATCCTTTCATTGAACTTTGGGCTTTAGGGATGGTACTACATGGGAAACACTAATTTTCGTTGCGTGGTCCCACTCCCTCATCCACATATATTACTCCATTTCCACTCGTTATAACCCCATTCATCATTTCTCCCACCTGGGTCCACATTCCTACATTGGGTCCACATAGGGTTATCTTTCTCCTTTCCTTTGCCCACTCTTTGCGTCGGGCCTGGTATGATGCCCCAGAGGTTGATGCAGTTGAAAAGAAAAGTAAAATCATAATTGACCACATTGAATAGGAAGATGTATCACAAAATAAAAAACATGGTCGAGACAAACATATTTAGCACATGGAAAAAATCCAATGCATGAGCTCTACCCAATCATCATGGCCATCACCCTAGTTTCTAGAGGTCATAGATGATCCTCTTTCGTCATTCAAGAACCCATGATTGTCCCAACCCCTGGTAGGAAATGAATCTCCCTACCTTAAAGGAGGTATCCATTGTTATATCTTACACATCATGCTCTTATCCCTTGAGCCCCCAACAATCAATTAAAAAAAAATCATAAAAGGAAAAATACATATAAATAAGGGAGGAAAAATCAAGGTCAGGGCACCTCATGTACCACGATTACTTTCTCATATACATTATATATCCAAGTGTGGGCTTCCCTTTTATTAGCTACCCTTGTACCCTAGAATGTGGCCTAGGGCTTCCCCTTTCATTCCCTATTCAATTCATCTCTTTATCACATGCCACCGACCCTTAAAGGATGTACCTTGGATATATTATCCCCTTTAAAAGTAGAAACCACCTAATAGTATACTTAGTTAACTTCATTTGGAGCTTAGAAACATTAGCACAAGCCAAAGCCTACTATGGAAGGGAATGTCATTATGAAGTTCCTACCTGATGTCCATGGTTTGTAAGCTCTTTTACTCGATTTATTTTGATGACTTGTTGTACTAAAATGCTAGGGGACACATTGAATCTTATGCAGGATTGCAGCTGGTCTCCATTTTGGGTTTGGTCTCCCTATACTGGGTGTTAACCCTCAAAGGGTTACATTGGCACATGTATAGTGTGTGTTGAGAGCCATGGGGCTCCACAATAGTAGAAAACACTCCATGGATCCCTATAGATGTTCATATATTGCTCAATATTCACTTATTGGACAAGAAGAATGAACTTGATTCACCATGCCCAATCGGCCCCACAGTTGTACCATGCACTTAGCAGATGACCCAGGACTTGTATGATGATGTGGCATCACTTAGATCATCCTCTGATCCCTTGTAGATGGTCTACATGTATCTTCGACCTACTTGGAGACCCATGAGATCACTTGTGTGCCCTCACACCCATTGGGAGCACCACAGGTTTATTATTTGGAGAACAAGGGGCCAACCCCTTGTCCACTACTTTTGGGAGTCATATTCATTATTGTGGTACTTATGGACTTCATCAGGATTCTTAGAAGGCACAACAACATGTTTGTTGATCATTCGACCTCTTGAGTGGCTTATTATTTTGTTTATGAGCTAGTTTGGTGGGTTTGTCACCAAAAATTAGTTATTTTGCACATTATTTTTATTTTAGGGGCTAATGTATGCCCAAGTAGCTAAATCGAACTCATTATAAGTGTATAAATATAATTTATGACGATTCATTTTAGTATCATCACTTGGATTGGATCATTCTCTCTCTTGAGAATTTCGCATTTCCTTCATGGTGGACGAAATTGGAGCATGGATGAATTTTGATATTTGGATTGCACTTTCTTATCTCAGAGCTTCTTAAATTGGAAAATGTATTGATGGTTGGATATATTCTCTTACATGTAAGTACAATTTTGGTGTTATTTTATTTTACTTTGTCACATATATTGATCATGGCATTTTCGTTATTTTAGGGCTAATTGTTGCATGCATTTACTACTTCGTTGTGGAATTATGTTTCTATACAACATATCTCTATGTATGGGCCATGTTTGTTGAACGAATTTTCCTAGAGATTAAAGTTACCTTGATAAGCCATCTTGATTTACAAATGAAGTATAAACGCTTTAAGGTCACTCTCTTTTTGCCTTAATATTAAACGAAGTTGCCCCTAAAGTGTCCTTGAACTAGAAACAAGATCCATTCTCATAATTCTTCTTGACTCCATATCCCCAAAGGAATTAGGCATTGATCCGCCATAAGGTGATCACCTTAAAACTACTTTTTCTTTACTTTTCCCCTTCTTTCTAGTACTAGCCACACTAGGCCACCTAGGGCAATATTTTCTCGACAATGTAGCCATAGAAAAAGTTTGATCTCATGGCATTTACTGCATTGGTGTGTCCTCAAGGTCTCCTCCAAATTTGAAGAAATTCTAACGTTGGGATTGCGAGATATCCCAAGCCCTAGCCCTAAGACCAAACTTTGTCTTGGTGTTCCCTAGGCTAGTACCTCATAGGGTCAATTTGGCACCTCTAAGTGAAAACTCTTGTTTTGATCATTTCCCCTTCCCTGTTTAGGTTAAGATCATCATTTATTGCTAAACTCCCTCCCCTCAACCTAGGTTGGGTCCACTTAGCTCGTGTGGTCCTATTTCTCATAAAAAACAACTCTTCCAAGACAACACAGTAATCCAAGTTTTGTAAGGATTTTAGATATTGGAAAACTCCTTTACAAGTCATATTCCCTTAACCTAGCTCTTAAATCTTCAACCCCCTTCTCTTAGAATTAGGGGAATTTTGAGGTCTAAAATGGGCCTCATAAGGAAATTATAAAATAATAGTGAAAATAATAAAATAAGATTAGATTACATCATCAATTTTTAGAGGTAAAAAAGAACAAACTATCTTTTCAATTTGTATCTTCAACTTGTCTCCCTATGGGTTTACTCAAATTTCGAGCAACAACCCTCGTTGAATGTGTTATTTGATTCATCATCCAACGATTACCCATGTTGCATACTTTCGATAGACCCTACTACACGAAAAATGATAAATACATGAAAAACGTGATTGAAATCACGCTTTTTCATGTATTTCTCATTTTCGTGTAACGGTGTCCATCAAAAGTATGCAACATGGGTACTCCTTGGATGAAGAATTAAATTGTGCATCCAACAAGTACCCCCATTCGAAATTTGAGTAAAACTATAGGAGATAAGTTGAAAATACGAGTTGAAAAAGTAGTTTTATTATTTTATTATTTTTTAATCTTTTTACTTTTTTACTCCAAAAATGGTGAATAATCCCCTATGGTTGGCATCATCATCTTGAATCTTATTAGTTCTTATAAAGTTTATTTTGTTTGTACATTTTTCTTAGGAGGCCCATTTTAGACCCCAAAATTCCCCTAACGAAAGCTTTGTACTTTGTTTGAAGAGTAAGCAAGCTCCATTCCTAACCTCCTTCTAGGAAAGGATCATTAAGGTCACTTCACATCCATTTGTTGATTCATCATTCACAAGTGACTTTCTATATACCGGGCCTCCTCCTATCGGTGAAAGTCTATAAAGAGTAGGAAGTCTTAGCTGAGGTAACTGTGGGCTAAGTCTCCATCTTTTCCCTTGATCTAACAATTGTCCCTTTAGGATTCCCTTTTAGCCCCCTACTAGTTTGAGCGGTAACATTTTGGATCCATTTCTAGGGACACAAAACATGTGTTTTGTTCCCCATATGACATACTTATATATCATTATTGATGACTCCATTGGAAGAATGAAGCCCTAGTTCTTCATTAATCTCTAAAGGCAATGCATGTAGAGTGAAGCAAGCATTTTTCAAGGCAATTTCATTCACCCTAGAAACTCCCATGTCATTAAGGAACCAACAACATTTTTACCACATATATTCCCACCATAAAAGTGACAGGGATCCAACAGTATCCCTCATCAAAATGCATGAAGAATATGCCAATGTTCGATGGGGATCTACATTCTGCAACCCATCACATTGTAAGGTTCATGAGGTATATTTCAAAGCAAAATATAACTCAACCTTGTGACCTAATGGAATGATTTGTCCTATCCATTGCCCCAAATACCGATTGGCTCGATTCATGTAAACCTAAAAGCATTCTTTCTCTTCCAATGTTAACTACACACTTCTTGTTGCACGAAGGGTCGGGTTTTCAATCTCATGAAGACATATGCCAAATGTTGGATGTGGCCCTTTGAGAGAAGGAAGTTATTGAATATGATTTTATGCTTGAGGAAGAGTGTCTTGGTCCTTTTCCAAATCATCAAGATCAAGTGATTGATGCATACTTTGAGGATAGTGTTGAAAGAGAGACTCTTGAATTGGAAAGCATGTCCTCTAAGAATAATGAAGAAGATCTCAACCCCCAAAGCCTTCAAACATTGCAAGAATGGATAATGGAATATCAAGAATCTTGCAAGCAATTGATGGTCACATATAACTCCCAAGAGATTTTCTCCCACTATTGTGAGCAATCTGAAAGGCTCTATAACATGAAGAGTGAATATAAAAAGAGTCCTACTGATGACCTTTTTCTTGAGGTATTTGTCAAAATCATGTAGTAAATACCTTGGAGATCATTCTTCGAGAACGGATGAAGGAGGAAAAGTCCTCCCTGTCGAAAGAAGAGAATGAATGTCATCCTAACCAACACTAAATATATAGTGAAGAATGGGAGGATTAGGAGGAAGATCATGATAGTCAAATAAACAAAGAATCTATGAGTGACTTTTGGGTTGTTGATTAGGGAATTAGGTATGATTATAGAAATGAAGACCCTATAGTTTCTCAATTCCATAAGAATGAGCTCAGGGAAGAAGAAAATGCCCTGCCCCTTCTGAATAACAATGTTGGCCCTTATGAAGCCTTTCCTAGTGATTGGAAAGGTCTCTTATTTATGTTCCAAGATGATTCAATCAAAGAAGAACCTTCGAAAATCGTGGGAAATTCTGATGACTCTAATATAGAAGAAATTGAGGAAGATGCTTCCTTAGGCCATGCCATTGATAAAGGGTTTTTCTTCATGTTTGAGCATTCCTCCCCTTGTTATGTCCCTACCTTGGAAATAGATGTTTGTGATGAAGTTCATTCCCCTATTCTTGATGAAGAGATACTATCCCCTATGAAGTACCATGAATAATGGTTTTTCCCCAAATATAATAACAAGTCCACTTCTTGTTTTCCCAATGACCAAAATAATATCATCATAAATGTGTTTGAGACATTCAATCCTTCTTACCTAGAGGGTGATAGGCCTGAGATAGCTCTTCATCAAAGATTCATGTACTTGATCATTGACATCTCTATCTCCTGGTTAGAAGATCAAATTCAATCTTCTCAGTTGATGTCTTTCCCTTCTTCTAGGGTTCCTTTCCATATCATATGGGTCTCCTATTTTCCAACCTCCCGCCCCCGTAACTCCTCATATCATTATTCCCATTTGTATTGTTGGGTCCATTGCAAAAATAATCATGAAAGCATGTATTCTTGCATTGATCAATTGATATGTTGGTTGCATTAGATCTATGATTATACCTAGCACTTGATATCGTATATTATACATGTTAAGAGTAGGATGCATTGCATGTTGATTTCCACATTAGAACTAATGTCATATGATATTTCTCATGATAGATTAGTTGCATTTAGATTTAAAAACTGCATTTGAAAATTACTTCTATGAGTCAAATTTTAGGGTCTAATCCAAGCATTTGTGATCATGAGATGCCACGAAATCATGTTTCCCTGTGTTTTCATCTATTATATGTGCAGGTAATATGTCTATAGTAACCAAGAGATTTTTGGAGTCCTCATGACCTCCCGTTCGAGTAGCTTCATCCACTTTTATGAGAAATCACGTCCTAGTTGGAGCCAAATGTTACCCACCATTTTGTGGGTGATATCCCTAGGAGAAATTTTTTCTCCAAGATGGTCCTAAACCGGCAACCAGCGTCCACCACCATTTCTCCACCACCTAAGCCAACCATGTGGTCTCTCACCCATTTGTTATGATCGTATGTTTGAAAGTGGGCCTCCCAAACCTAAAGGTATGCATTTTCATTTGGTTATTGAGTATTGTAGTTTACTTATCATGGATACTCTTGGGCATGGATTAATGGGGGGATTCGACGAAAAGAGTGGGCTAGGTCTATGCTTTTGTCCCCTAGACCTATTTTGGATGTTAACCTTGGACCCTATTCCTGTGGGATCTCTTTTACTGCCTTTGGGCTATAGGGATGGTACTACATGGGAAAACTTGATTTTGGTTGCGTGGTCCCGCCCCCTCATCCACATATATCACTCCCCTTCCACTCAGTATAGACCCATTCATCATTGCTCCCACCTGGGTCCACATAGGGTTATCTTTCCCCTTCCCTTTGCCCACACCTTGGGTCGGGCCTAGAATGATGCCCCAAAGGTTGATGCTGCTGAAAAGAAAAGTAAAAGCATAATTGACCACATTGAACAGAAGATGTATCGTTAATGCAAAAGATGGTCGAGACAAACACATTTAGCACGTGGGCAAAAGCCAATACATGAACTTTACTCCATCATCATGGCCATCGCCCTAGTTCCTACAGGCCCTAGATGAGCCTCCTTTGTCATTCAGGAATCCATGATTGTCCCAACCCCTGGTAGGCAATGAACCGCCCTACCTTAAAGGGAGTATCCACTGCTATATCGTACACATCATGCTCTTATCCCTTGAGCCCCCAACAGACAATTAAAAAAAAATCATAAAAGGAAAAAGGCATATAAAGAACGGTGTAAAAATCAAGGTCGGGGCCTCATGTACCATGATTGCTCCCTCCTATACATTATATATCCAAGTGTGGGTTTCCATTTTATTAGCTACCCTTGTACCCCAGCATGTGACCCAGGGCTGCCCCTTTCATCCCCTATTCCATTCATCTCTTTATCACATGCCACTACCCTTTAAAGGTTGTACCTTGGACGTACTATCCCCTTTAAAAGTAGAAACCACCTAATAGAATACTTGGTTTACCCCATTTGGAGTTTAGAGACATTAGCACATGCTAAAACCCACTACGGAAGGACATGCCATTATGAAGTGCCCACCAGATGTTCATGGTTTGTAAGCTCTTTTACTCGATTTCCTTTGATGACTTGTTGTACTGAAAGACTAAGGGACGCATTGGATCTTATGTAGGATTGCAGATGGTCTCCATTTTGGGTTTGGTCTCCCTATACGGGGTCCTAACCCTCTAGAGGTTTGCATTGGCACATGTCGGGTGTGCGTTGAGAGCTATGGGCCTCCACAATAGTAGAAAGCACTCCATGGATCCCCAGAGATGTTCTGAGATTGTTCTAGATTCATCTATTGGACAAGGAATATGCACCTAATTCACCATGCCCAGCCAACCCCACAATTGTACCATGCACTTGGCAAATGACCCATGACTTGTATGTTGATGTGACATCACTTACATCATCATTTGAGCCCTTATAGATGGTCTATAGGAATCTTTGATGTACTTGGAGACCCACAAGATCACTTATGTGCCCTCACACCCATTAGGAGCACCACAGGTTTATTATTTGGAGAACAAGGGGCCAACCCCTTGTCCACTACTTTTGGGAGTCTTATTCATCATTGTGGCACTTATGGACTTCATCAGGCTTCTTAGAAGGCACAACGACATGTATTGTTGATCATTCGACCTCTTGAGTGGCTTATTATTTTGTTTATGAACTAGTTTGTTGGGTTTGTCACAAAAAATTAGTTATTTTGCACATTATTTTTATTTTAGGGGCTAATGTATGCCCAAGTAGCTAAATCAAACTCATTAGAAGTGTATAAATAGAATTTATGACGATTCATTTTAGTATCATCACTTGGATTGGATCATTCTCTCTCTTGAGAACTTTCGCATTTCCTTCATGGTGGACGAAATTGGAGCATGGATGAATTTTGATGTTTGTATTGCACCTTCTTATCTTGTAGCTTCTTAAATTGCCAAATGCATTGATGATTGGATATATTCTCTTACATGTAAGTACAGTTTTGATGTTATTTTCTTTTACTTTGTCACATACATTGATCATGGGATTTTCGTTATTTTAGGACTAATTGTTGCATGCATTCACTGCTTCATTGTGGAATTATGTTTATATATAACATATCTCTATGTATGGTTTGTGTTTGTTGAACGAATTTTCCTAGAGATAAAAGTTATCTTGATAAGCCATCTTGATTTGCAAATAAAGTATAAACGCTTTAAGGTCACTCTCTTTTTTCCCTAATGTTAAACGAAGTTGCCCCTAAAACCTCCTTGAGCTAAAAATGAGATCCATTCTCATAGTTCTTCTTCACTCCATATCCCCAAAGGAATTAGGCATTGATCCACCATAAGGTGATCACCTTAAAACTTCTTTTTCTTCACCTTTCCCTCTCTTTCTAGGTCTATCCACACTGGGCCACCTAGGGCATCATTTTCCCAACAATGTAGCCATAAAAAAAGTTTGATCTTCTAGCCTCTACTACGTTGTTGTGTCCTCAAGGTCTCCTCCAAATTTGAAGAAATTCTGATAGTGGGATTGGGATATATCCCAAGCCCTAGCCCTAAGACCAAACTTTGCCCTGGTATTTCCTAGTCTAGTACCTCATAGGATCAATTTGGCACCTCTAAGTAAAAACTCTTGTTTTGATCCTTTCCCCTTCCTTGTTTAGGTTAAGATCATCATTAGTTGCTAAACTCCCTCTCCTTAACCTAGGTTGGGTCCACTTGGCCTATGTGGTCCCATTTCTCATCAAAAACAATTCTTCCAAGACAAATCAGAAATTGAAATTTTGTAAGGATTTTAGGGATTGGGAAACTCCTTTACAAGTATTATTCCCTTAACCTAGCCCTTAAATCCTCACCCCCTTCTCTTAGAAAGTTGTGTACTCTGCTTGAAGAGCAAGGAAGCTCCATTCTTAACCTCCCTCTAGGAAAGGATCATTAAGGTCACTTCACATCCATTGTTGAGTCATCCTTCACAAGTGACTTTCTATATACTAGGTCTCCTCCCATCAGTGAAAGTCTATAAAGAGTAGGGAGTCTTAGCTAAGGTGACCTTGCCCTTGATCTAGCAGTTGTCCCTTTAGGAGTCCCTTTTAGCCCCCTTGCCAGTTTGAGGGGTAACATGGCTGGAAGCTCTGATGATATGAAGTGCACTTATGGATTTTGTTTTGGTTTGGGCTCCATTGTGATTTCATGGTCTAGTAGAAAGCAAACTTTTGTTGCTCTGAGTATGGTTGAAGTTGAGTATATAGTTGCATGTTCAACCTATTATGAAGTTGTGTGGGTTCAAAATTGTTTGCTGGTTTGTTTGATAAAGTGCTAGAATTGACCATTATATATTCAGATAATCAAAGTTGTGTGAGGCTTTCGGAGAACCCAGTGTTTCATGATAGGTCGAAGCACATTGAAGCTCGAGTATGTCCATATTTTTTAGCACGTTGTTGATGTGTTAACAAAATCGTTGTCCCAGATGAAGTTTGCATATTTTAGAGAACAACTTGGATTTTTTGAGAACCTCTCTCTGAGAGAAAGGGAGCACTGATTGTACATCATCATATGATGGATAATCTTCCTTAGGCTGGGACCGAGAGACATATGGATTGGTCAGGAAGATTGTCACTCCCTTAGGTCAATTGACTAGGAGACCAATGAGTCAGGTTAGGGAGCTTGGTTCTGAAGCATGGAGTGCTCCCTTAGGTTTTTACCAAGAGACTAGTTTGGTCGGGGATATTGATTTTGTGATCTCTCCCTTAAGCAATGGCCTGGAAACCTATGGATTAGTCGAGGAGATTGATCTCGAGTTTCCTCCCTTAGGTCGTGGACCGAGATACCTATGGATTGGTCAGGGAAATGTATCCAATGTATATGATTGGTTTGGCTTCATTGATTGATCCCACTTGTCAGTTGGGCACTCACCTAAGTGCCATGGGGTTGTGGATTATGGGATGTGTTGGATGTTATGTATCTTTCCTTATGATGAGACATATGATTTATTCCTTAGGTTGTGGGTCGGGAGACCTATGGATTGGTCAAGGAGATTGATCTTGAAAGAGAGAGAGAGAGATGTGTGCTTATCCCTTAGGCAGTGAGCCAAGACACCTATGGATTGGTCGGTGAGATTGATCTTGAGAGAGATTGAAAAGTATCTCCCTAGCTAAAAGGGAGTGTTGACAATTTGGGTAGCTATGGTCGATATTTTCATTGGGAAATAATGGAGACAATTCATATTTTCAACTTTGACCAAGTCGGCCTAAAGTACATCAAAACGGCCCCACATTTGTGAAAAGCCACCTCTCATGACACATAAATAGATGCTTGTTGGACTTCATTTCAACCCATCCATCGCAACACAAAATTCAATCTGAAATTGCAAAGGATATCACACATGTGAAGGAGTCAAGGAGACTTTTATGACTAGCATTGACCAACTTCTTTTGATATGTTTGACTTGTGTTGACTTGGGCCAGTTTGCTTTTGCTTTGACCAAACTCTTTGACTATCTTGGAGGCCAAACATTTCAAGAAGACTTTGGCTTTATTTGACCGTATATTTATCTCTTTTCACGGCACGTTGACCACAGGTTAACCATAGATCAAACCTGTGACTTTGACCAAAGATTTCAAGAGTTCATTGACTAAGGTTTGATTGTCTTCCACGGGGTGAAATTCAACCCTTCTGTTGTAGATCAGACTTTGACTAGAATTGACTCTCTCTCATCGTTCATTGGTTTTGACTTGGATAAATTGAGGTCAGATTTGGAATCTTGTTGGAATAATTTTAATGTACTATTGATGAACAAAATTTCTCTCATAAGGAAAGATTGGTTGGGTTTTCCACTTTTTGGGTTTTTCCCTGGCTATGAGCCTAATTTTTGGTGTCTCTTGTCTCTTGTTTACTGCTCATTGTGATCTCTATTGCTCTATTGATGAAATTGAATAGTTGAAGTTTTTCATGTATAACTGCTTAATGATTGGAATGCTAAAAGAAGTATAATTATATCATTGGAAGTAGTTATCAAGTTTGAAAAACTATACTAGTCTTCATTGCACTAGAAAATCAATATTTCTCTCTCATGATAAGTGGTTGTTAGGCACTACTACCTCTTTCAGTAGGGGTATACTTGCATTATTAGGATTACACTATATCAACTCAGGTACATTCAATTTCTATTCATTCTAATATGATCCTTTTTATTTTCACATCAAATACATTAGTGACCAATCAACTTTTTAGGGATGTTGTTTTACATGGATTATCTACATCTTAATTCTGAAAACACAATAATATTATTTACCTTGCTTCATGTCCTTCTTGCTTGTATCTTCATTTTTCTTCTTCCTTCACTTCTCTTGGTTTCCTTTTGACTACTTTTCTTCCACTACTACTTTTTTTTCCTTCTTTTACTCAAGTCCAAGAGGTCCATTCTCTCTATCATCATCCTCATCCTAAATTATTATTTTTTTGCATCTTGCTTGCACTTTTCTCTATCGTCTTATTTTGTCATGGAGACTGCTTCTTTATCGTTCTTCATTTATCCACTTCATTCATGGAGTCTACTTTTCTTCTCTTCATTTTGTTTTTTTCTGCTTCATCTCTATCAAAGTATACTTTCTTTATTTTCCATCATTCTTTTCTGATTCTTCCATTGTACCTATGAAAAACGTTTCTTATATAATGGACATCTTCATCCAAAAAGACACCTACAATTACATACTTAACAAAAATAGGTTTCTTGTTGGGTTGTACAATTTCCAACAAGGAAACCTATGACCTTGGCTTGGCAAACTTAATTGATTCACCAATTCCATGATTTTCATGACTAAATATTGACGTGACTTTTGATTTTGAATTGACTCTAACTTTTCTTTACTTTGACTTGGGTGTCGAGTAACATTAATCATGGACCCCAAACTTCATTATAAACATTTCGTAGACTCTCAACTTTACTTTTGACTCTCAACATGTAAGCCTTCTAGATGCTACATGATTTTAATGACGTTATCAAAAACTCATGAAATAATTAGAAAACTGATTTCTTTGGCTCTACTCAAGCTTTCTTTCCTTGTTACAGTCCATGCATTCCTTCTCCAGCTCTCGATCACAATCGCGCTCATATTCACAATTTTTATTTTTTTTTACTCTTCAAGCATTCCACCAAATTGAGTCATCATATGTCCGGAGTCAAGAAAGTGGCATTTTTATCACCCCGGTTACATGACGGACCTTGAGAATCAGGTTAAGGCATCAGTAATACCTTCCACAACCCACATAAATACAAGGGAGTGGGAGGAAGTGTTGCATATCCATACATCGTCAAAAAGAATCTGGTGTGGCATAACTCTGACAGTTATCCCCACAAAAGCTGGCTTAACGTGGGAATTTTATGCCCCCTATTCGTTAGAAATGTATGCCCATCATCTGTCAAAATGTTCATGCCCACTGACCGTCAGGAATTATGCCCACTATACTGCTGCATCAATCTCATCATGCTCTTTGAACCAACGCATCATAAACAGAATAAAAAATATGGTTTTTCCTATCCAAGCAACCTTGGGAAAACCTTATGGAAAAGCTCAAGAAGCCTTTAAGTAATGGATCAATAGGTTTGAAAGGAATGCCTCATCAATGAATTATTTGCACAAGGAATTGATGATATCCAGGAAAAATAAATGAAAAAGAATCAGGTGGTTGTTGAGATGCCACCAAAATTTTCCATTTATGGCAATGGCAACTTACTTCAAGAAAAGTATGAAGATCTGAAAGCCATGTCGTTCATGCTCCTCTTGGAAAGGTCGACTTCATTTTGGACTGGCAATTCTTGCTAGGAGAAGATTTTCCTGTCTGCTGGCAAATTGGATCTCGCTGGTGAGAGTGGATTGGATGCCTTTTATCAGATTATATTTTACCCTATTGTATCTGTCAGATTGGAGCTAAGTGAAGAAAAGTATATGTCCTTACTTTTAATTAGGCTCCCCTTTAATGTTTAGCAGCTCACCAAAACATTTCTTCTGTGCATGCAAAGCAGCTCACCTGCAAGAAATTTATTTGAGGGCACTATGTCAAGCAACTTTTCACAAATCTATTGCATAGCATGTCTTACGTTTGCCTAATTCCAGCTGTTCTATTAGTCCTGATCTTCATACTGCGCTGATCAAGAAGGGCTCCACATCAGGAACACGAGCACTGCTTACGTGTTAAAGTTCTCCATACATTAGAATTAATATAGGGCCGTGAATTCAAGCCATTGAGTTCATATACTAATACCAGAGAGGGTAATCTTGCACCATCATATCCTTGGCAAAGACTCTGACGTAAAGAGAAAACATTTGAAGTTGAAAACTTGTTCATTAGTTTTGCACATCTAATTGCTCCCTTGTTCCATAAACATATTCAGCAAAGCACCACGAAAATCCCTTGTCTTTATAAAATCCACATTATTCTTGCCAAAGTTTCTGACCTTATCCAAACTGAATTCAAGGCCAAACCCTACGTTTCCTCTCAAGATTTGGAAAACTTGACTAAGTTTTCAAAGAAAGCTCTTATTACATTTCGTTGTTTACAGTTCTCCCCACCTAAATATAGTCTTATGCCCTCAGTGCAAAAAGGGGTATAGCCCTGCCCTACCAATTTAATCCCAGTAATGCAAGAGTTATAGCATCGCCCATAATCTCCACAAGGACAAAATCATCTCTTAAGTGATGGAACCAATAGGTGTTTCTTATCACCAATAATCTCCACAAGAACATGAACCATCTTTAAAATGATGAAAGCGATTGGTGTCCCTGACTACAATTTCTCTCCCAGCAATCTTAGAAATTAACTTGATCGCAGTGTGGCAATCACCACATACACGTAGGTTTTTAACAACTCGAATAGGCTTTTCAGGGGGCATGCTGATAAGCCCAAAAGAAATTGCTAGCTTCTCACTATGGTGATATAGAGAATGTTCTTTCTGGTTTGGCTCCAAGTATTGTAGCACAAAATTTGTGTCAGGCACATATCCTGCATCCTTCATTTGCTTAGTCAAGTCCTCCAGCTTTGCATAGATCTCCTCTGTCTTTGGATGAGAATTATCTCCTACAACAAAAGCATGTACCTTACTCTTGAATTCAATCCAGCTACATCCAGTCTCCTTTTTTACTTGCCTGTCTTTCATCATTTTTCTCATCTTTGCCACATCATCCCACCTACCAGACGCAGCATACGTGTTGGCCAGCAGCACATAAGTAGAGGGATCCTGTGGTTCCAACTCTAGAATGCGCTGTGCCACCCATTCCCCTAAATCAGTATTGCAGTGGGTTCTACAAGCACCAAGCAATGTCTGCCAGACCACGACATCAGCGCTGAAAGGCATTTTGTTGATGAAATCCTTAGCCTCATCCAACAGCCCAGCACGACCGAGGAGGTCAACAATGCAAGCATAATGCTCCATCCTTGGTGCAATGCAATGATCATGACTCATAGAGTGAAAATAGTGACAACCCTCATCAACCAGACCAGCATGGCTGCATGCAGAAAGAATGCCAACAAAAGTGATGTCATTTGGCCTCATATTGGACTGTAGCATTTGTTCAAAAAGCTGGAGGACTTCCTGAGCACACCCATGCTGTGCGAATCCAGTAATTATTGAATTCCATGACACGACATCCCTATTAGTCATTCTGGTAAACCCTTTCAATGCATCCTCTATATTGCCACATTTGGCATACATGTCAACAAGTGCACTCCCTACAAAGACATCTTCCATATATTCAGTTTTCATGATGTGGGCATGCACCTGATTCCCTTTTTCTAGAGTTGCTAGGCTGGCACATGCACGGAGAAGGCTGACAAATGTGAAATGGTTTGGTTTCATGCCAAGCTGTAGCATTTCAGAAAATAATTCCAGGGCAAGGTCACAATGCCTCTGTTGCACACATCCTGCAATCATGGAAGTCCATGATACCTCATCTTGTTGATGCATATTATCCAAAATATTGCGAGCAGTCTCCAAGTTCCCACATTTGGCATAAATGTCAAGTAGTGCATTCCCTACAAAGCCATCCAATTCAAACCCAGCTTTGACGATGTGGGCATGAGCCTGATTTCCAAGTTTCACATCTGCTAGGCTGGCACAAGCCCGAAGAAGGCTGGCATAAGTGAAGTTGTCTAGATCCATACCCCATGATTGCATTTCGAAAAAGAGTTTAATGGCCTCTTCCCCAAAACCACTCTGAGCATAGCCGGCAACCATTGCACTCCATAAAACCACGTCACGAGTCGACATTCTATCAAAAATTTGGCGTCCGTCAACTAGGTTCCCACACTTGGCATACAAATCAACCAGGTTGCTCCCCACAAAGATATCCATCTCAAATCCAACCTTAATAACATGCACATGGACCTGTTTGCCAATATCCAGAGCTGAAAGGCCAACGCAGGCACTAAGAACACTGGCAAAGGTATGCTGGTTCAGCTTCATGCCAGTCCTTCGCATTTGACAAAATAGCTCAAGGGCATCTTTCCCATGTCCATTCTGAGCATATCCTGTTATCATTGCACTCCATGACACTGCATCTCTTTTCAACATTTTATCAAACACAGACCGTGCATCCTCCTCGCTGCTGCATCTGCAATACATAGTAACTAGAGCGTTGGCCACCGACAAATTTAACTCAAATGCTGACTTCACAATCAAAGCATGGAACTGCATGCCATGTTCCAGACCTGAACAGCCGATACATGCACTAAGCAAAGTGGAAAATGTGAACTGGTCAGCAGCCATGCCTACCTTCCTTAATGTTTCAAAGAACCCCAGGGCTTCTTCTACATGTCCATCGCGGACACATCCTGCGATCATAGCATTCCACGAGACCAAATCCGGTTCATCTATTTTGTCAAACACTTGGCGTGCGTCCTCCATACTCCTGCATTTAAAATACATGGTAAGAAGAGCATTCCCTAGAATGATAAACGAGCAATAATTGTTCATAATGATGTGGGTATGGACCTGTCTGCCCTGCTCCAGAAAGCCCAAAACCGCAATGGAACGGAGAATACTGGCTAAAGTGAACTCATTAGGCTTAATCCCTGCCCGCTGCATCTCACGAAAAAGCTCAAGGGCTTCTTCTGCATCACCACACTGAACACATCCTGCTAGCATTGCAGTCCAGGAGACCACGTTTCGCTCTGGCATTTTGTCAAACAATCGTCGTGCAGTCGCCATATTCCCGCATTTAGCATACATGTTTACAAGATTGTTCATCACAAATACGTCTGGCACAAAACCAGTATTCATCATGTGGGCATGGACCTGTTCGCCCTCTGAAAGAGAATTGCTGTTAATGCAGCACTGTAGGAGACGGGCGTATGTGGTAGAATTTGCTAGAATGTCATTTGAATTGTTTGAATACAAAATGTCAATTGCTTCCCTCAGTCGTCCCTGTTTGCACAGAATGTCAATAACCAAATGAGTATGATTCCCGTGACTTGGGTTCGTCCTTGAGCAGGTTTGTATAATACAAGCTGAGGTACCAATTCCGCCGCGCCCAAGATATGGTTGAAACCAGTCATTGAAAACTGTGGAGTTCGGAGCAGTGCCCACAATGTGTTTATGTCCTAATGTCTTGGAAAGAGCGACCACCACTGTGGGCTTGAGTTTCTTCATACCTATTGTTCCATTCCTTCCAATCTCTTCCTGTTCAAAAATCTAATAATCATAATATTTGTCAATCTTTGCAGAAGAAAGCCGATGAAATGTTAGAGCTACAGCAATCTATACGCAGAAAAACAAATGAATTACAGACTGCAGATTTCGTCAGCCAATGCATATTATCGGATGAGTTTTTGTGCCACAGAGGGATTGGGAAGTGTCGATGGCACGTAAACGACACAAATGTTCTGTATATCTTTACTCCCAACATTTTTAACATCGTAAAACCCCATTCCTTTGTGCAACACAAACTCCGCAATTGTTACAGCGCTCAAACTTCCGAGCGAATTATCGATTAATGTAATTGATAATTCTTAAATTTAAATCGATTCAGCAAAATCATTTTTAATTGATTAATGATTGCACAGAGGCACTCTACAATTAAGTAGGGGAGATGTGTAGGTGTGAGTTACAATTGAATTTGGGTTGATGCGTAGGTGTTAAGTGAGATGTGTAATGTAAATATGTAAATATTTTTTAAATGTTAATTTAATTTAATATGGGGAGATAGATAGGGATAATGTAATGTAGGTCAGTATTTTTAAAATTAGGTTTTATTATATATATATAATAATTTATTTTATTTTCATTATATATTTTATAAATAAAGGAGAGTTTTCACATTGTCCATTGTCGTAGTATTAGTTATTTGTTTTCAAGAAATTTTTGGTGATGGTTTTTCCACATTTTGTTGATGTAGTTGTCGAAGTTTGTGTAGAAATTCTTATCAGCAAACACTAGAGAGAGTTTATGACCATCATCTTTGTGTTTGTGTGGTGATCCAATAGATTGTTTTCTATTGTAAAGGTCATTTTGTAAGGGGCAACACTTATCGAGCTCATCCTAGCAAGGATGTCATCGAGAGAACTCATCATAGGTCGAGCGAGGTTGATAGAACTCATCCAAGGCGGGGCAAGGTTGACAAAGATCAATCTGGGTGGGATTTTATCGATAGAACTCATTCTTGGTGGTTCAATCACATTGCGATACTGAGAACCTTTAGCTCTCATTGAAAAACTTCTCACGAATGAAGGTGATTTTATCTTTGGCTCTCTGGACTCGAGTCTATCATTAACAAAAGAAGATTCTGGTTGTCCCATTTTGGTAGTTGAAGTCGATCTTCTTTGCTCTTTATTGGATCTGAGATTTGTAGCCGTCTAGCACCCATTTTCCCTCATGGTGGAATCCTAGAAAAGGGAAAATTATTGAGAAATTATGATATAACAGGGCATATCTCACAGGATGTTACCAAATGGAAGGTAGGATATAAATCCCCATTTATTATATGCATCCATGGCTTCAAGGACATAAGCATTATCCTCTATAATGGTATATATGTCAGTAACAACAGACAAACTTCATTTAGTTTTGCATTAGCCCAACGATACATTGAAGTTCTTTGTATATGTCAAGTCTATTTGAATGTTACCTCAACGCTACTATGTGCTTTGTTATTAATAAATATTATTCATCACACACACTATCATATTCGTTACCATAAATCAGCTCAACGCTTTCTCGACAATTTACAAGTGAATGAGAGTGTTTCCTCAAGACCATTGAGACTTGATAATCATCAACTATAAAAGACAAACTATTTTGGGACTATGAGGAATAACAATATCCTTGTGCTAATTGACTTTCAGGAATACCACTCATGTTGAGATGTTTGGTATAACTTTGCCAAAATCACAACTCCAATTAAAGGGTAGCTACAAATCTTTCAATAAGATGGTATTACAAATTGAAGAATGATATGGCCATAAAAGGTGCCCATGCTACATTATTGCTAATAGATTGTTGTGCATTAATTTTTTTAAGGCATGTTGGATTATTGCCCATTGAACTTTCTAACGTTGTGCTAAGCCTATATACATTTTTTTCAAAATATTTAAAAAACACACATTGTTGGCCTAAGAATTTAATTTTATAATTTCAATTTAAATTCTCTATAGGTTTTTTTCCCTTCTACCATTCTATCTAATTTCAGTGTATGTTTTATTCATAGTCAATTTAGTTTTATGGTTTTAATATAAATTCTTTGTAAACATTTTTTTCCTTCGTGTTCGATGTAATTTATGTTTATGTTTTGTTAATAGTCATTTTATTTGAATTCATATTCATGGAAATGATTTAATTTTGTAATTGTTTAATAATTTGTTAAAAATATTTTTAAAAATCATGTTTAAGTTTTAAATAATAATAGTAATTTAGTTTTAGAGTTAGAGTAAAGTCGTATATTAAAGTGGTGTATAAACCTTTATATTTGTAAGATAAGAGATATCAAAGTGGTGTATAAGACTTTCTATTTGTAAGATCAGGAATCCATCTTTGCCTAATGATTTGATGATTAAAATTTACAAAAATTTACATACTCTACTATGTACCTTTGTACACTACTTTTTAACAAAAACTAGCCTAGATCCATGTTAACTCTCGATCTACCAAGAGCTGAGACAGATCAAATACGTTAAGGTGCAAACCTCTTTTACAAAGAAAAAAGATTTGATAAGGCGCTTGGTGGATTTGGAGTTAAGATGGATCTAAGCTAGTCAATATGATGAAGAAAATGAAATTTTTTTAAAATGATTTTATTTACTTTTCTATGAATAATCTCAAATCGATAGCTATGAAGTCTCAAATTAATGTAGGATACCGCCTCAGATTTATAAATAATAATTTCACTTATACATATACAAAAGTATTGGTGAGGATAAATCTAAGTCTCTAATGGGTATTAGTGAGGTTCACAATAAGTGTGTGTCATCAAATGGTTTTATTTGATTTTATATTAATAATATCTATTTTAAAGTGATAATTGTGAAATCTCAAATTGACGTAGGATATCATTTTATATGTAAAGCAAGAAATTCATAAGTAATAATTTCATTTATACACATACAAAAGTATTAGTGGGGATAAATCTTGTCTTTGATAGGTATTTGTGAGGTTTGCCATATATTATGTGTCATTATGGTGTTTTCTAAGTACTACGTTGAGGACTACTTTGTTAATAAGCATGGCTGAAATATCTCATCATGTGGTTGAAATCCAATATTGGAACTCTTCCCTAGCTAGGGGTAAGGATATGATAGATTCAATAAATACAACGGCCACTTCATGCATATCTACACATGGACATGGAAGATACACAACAAGGCAAATGTCAAATCCCTGTTGTACACAACACTTACGATGGTGCCCCTTAAAATTTGAAACTCAAGTCCAAAATCTCATCATTCACTTGCCATTTCATCTCAACCCCATAATTTCAAGTTCTATTATGCTCACTATTCATTGTGAAGCTAATTTCATCTCTACTATTATCATCATCTCATTTGCACTCCTTATATTTTGAAAATCAAGTCTTGTCATTTACTTTGGTATAGTAACAATCCTCCTTTAATTTCCATTATGCCCTAGTTTGGTTTGCTTTGGTTTTGATTGCCTTCCTCAGTTAGCTCACCCTAGTTTAGTGTTTTTCCTTATAGTCCAAAAAAATATATTTTGACAAAAGGTTAGATCTTTTGTTATTTATGTTTGAAACCAAGCCTTAATTTAGTATTCTTTACATTTCATTTAGTATTTGACTATAATAGTCAATCCACCTACCAATAAGTAGTATAATCCCATGCAAAGAGTAAACCCAAATTGTTTGCTTTTTAAGCAGTTCATGTAATGATATTCAAGTTGGCATTATTGTGAGAAATATATTTGTTGCTCATAATCTTGTGTAATATTTCAAGCCCAAATTGATTTTTTTTGGGTAATTAATCTCACAACAATCATGTTAATATTATAGTGACAAATTCCCCACAGCAAGTGTCAAATTAGGAGATCCAAGCCCCCATCTCAGGATGTGGGCAATTAAATTTATGATGGGGCTCAGCCCTCCCCAAAAGTGGCATCCAACATGCTTGCAAAGCATAGTGTGGGTTGTTTTTTTTATGATGTGGCTTGAGAAGTGGGTTGTCCTTGCAGGACAACCCAATCTACTGCTATGTGCTCTGGTTAATCTCATAGTCAATAAGGAAAGTTTTGAGAACAAAGGTGATTATCATGTCACACATTGGTGGATATTGATGTTCACTCAACTGCAATTTTAAGGGGTGGTCTCACTGGCTTTTCCCCGGTATGGTCTATTAAGTGGTGTTATCCTACCACTTTTGCTCCTAGTTGAGGTATTCTTGATTCAATTTTATTGTTTAGTGTTAAGTTATTTCTATTTCAAGAGGTTTTTTCTGCAATTCAGTCATCTAGAATGGCTCTCTCTATTATTTGGTTTAGTCTTTGGTTATGGGTTGAGGGAAGAGTTTGATTTCCTTCTATGTGCTCCTCAGCATTGGGTTGTCTACCTGTTGGTTTGGTTCATAGTGTTTAGAAATCAATTTGCTTTCATATTATGGTTGATTTCTCTTTTGTAATAATTATTTGTAACTATTTGTTGGCCTTTTATTATTATGTTATGTTATTCTCTAAGAAATTACCAAAATGTACATGAAGATCATAAAGAAACAAAATAACACAAGATGTAAGCTCTCTAAGCCAGGGCCAAAACCCCACAAGGCAGAAAGCCTCAAAAAAATCATCCTTATAGAATCATATCAAAGTGAGATATCCAAAACCAAATACCAAAACAAGATTCCAACCTCCAGAATGCCAAGTCAAGCGCTCCTTCAAGTTTTTCTTCCATCATTAAGTTCATCGACAAATATAGCAGTAATAGTAATCTTCAATCAACAAAACCTTGTTCTAACATATTTTCCACAAGTGTGAGTTCAGGATAGACTTATTATTTTCTCATGTGAGGCTGAGAGAGATCAATTTTTGGCCTTCTCTTTTTTTTTCTATACTTCAACTCCCCTTTTTGCTTAACTACAGAAGATTAGATTTTGTGTGACCCAAAAAACTTGTCTCTAAATGAGATTAATCTATCCTTTATCGATACTTGTATAAAGGGGTTAAATAGATGCCTCTTCCTAGACAGGTTTGACTTGACAGGCAAGGCCAACTTTGCTTCTAAAGGTGATTTTGACCGAAATTACATTTTGAAAATTATTTTTCCCTTTTTCTTACAAGGAGTCCAAATAGGACTTTGACTCAATAAATCTTATGACCATGAAGAAAATGCCTTAACTAGTGAAATGATAATAATAATATTTCTTTTTCTTATTTTTTCTTTTACAAAATACATTTTGATACAAGTATAATGACAATTGTGAAGACCGAACCTAGTTATATTTCCAACACTCCCTCTTATCTAGGGATGTATTCATATTTACACAACATGATACAAGGATACTCTCAAAGTGAAATATTCTCATAAGAAGAGTTCATATTGATAAGCATCACCAAGCATCATCATCATAACTGGCATTGTCAATCTGCAATATAGCAAGGCCTTGACTAACAAGCTCTAACTCTCCACTAGATTAGAGCACAATGTTGGGAGTCTTATATATGGACACCACTACCGCTGCCTCTCAAGGCACATACCCCATCTAAATGTTCACCAAGAATGTCCGTATAGGACTATTCTTATCTTGGATTCCCGATCCTCAAAGAATATCATTCCTCTTCGACTACTCTTATCTTGGATACCTTGTCCTATCCTTAAAGAGTATCGGTCCATGGGACTACTCCTATCCTGGATTCCTAATCCTCGAGGAGTATAGGTCCCCGGGACTACTACCTTGGATTCCCAATCCTCAAGGAGTATCGGTCCCAAATTCTTATCTAATCCTCCATTATCCCTATTAGTGCCTTCACTAGACTTACGGTTGTTAGTCTTGGCCTAGTGCATGACACATGGAAAATATGGTGCCTCTTATCACTCCCTCTCAATCAAGGAGGAGATCCTCACTCCCTCTAAAATAGGGAGACATATCGACAAGCCTCTGCTTGTTTCATTCATCATCTACTTGTTCTTCTGGTGGAGATCTAAATCTAGTTGCAGAGCTCCTATCTTGCGTCACATCATACCAAGCTTCAACCTTCTTGGATGTTAATTTTCACATAGCTCTTATTATGTCAACAAGTCAAACTTCTTATGGAGCCAAAACTCTTCATGACAAGGTTTTCACCTTCATCCTTTCATAACAGAATTATGTCTTACACTTTTTAATAAGTCGTATCGGCTTTCCAAATATCAATTCTGCCTTTGTGTTTTTCCAAGCCATCTTTAGTGTTGTCCACACAATCCATGTGCTCCCAAATCGAATCAAGTAGATTTCGATATAAACAAGTTATCCCAATTGTTATATTTCCAGTCTCTTCACATAATTTTGCAATATGTCCTTTCAGGAAGCCAAACCATATCCCATCATTATCATTTTTCAAATCACAATAGCCTCTAGTCAAGGTGTGGGATTCTTCATGTTTAATTCTTGTTGCTTGCTCCCTCTAAGGTCAACATTCCTTTGCATGGTCTATATTCATATTGCAATATGGCTTTGTTTCATGCTCTTTACCTTCCAATCATCAATTAATGTGTTCTTGGAACGAGCCAATCAACTGCTAGTACAACGAAATCAAAACTCTTTAACTTCTTAAAGACATTACACTAGATCAATCATCATTTCCTTTTGGTCACAAACTTCTTTGGGCTTTTTACCAAGCTTCAATTAATATCATATCCATCAGGATCTTTGTAGCACCTTCTTTCTATCGAGGGTAAGTGAACTTATTACCTTCTAATCAACTTCTTTGATGTAGACTTCAAACTACTCCCTTCTTCTTTATCTTCATGCTATGCCACATTCTTTCAAATCTTTTATTTGCTAGTTAAGGATTAGATAGAACTTGATTTGACCTGCAACCTTTATTAGAATACCATGAAAGAATAAAAAGGCAAAGTACAAAGTTAAAATAGCAATCAAGGAAATGTAGTGTACTTAATTTTTTTAAGAAGGTTAGCTCCCTCTTAATCTTGGACCTGTTCACCAACCTTGTCATTCCTGTCAAACTCAAGAACTAGCTTTTTCTTTTTACAACAAAAACAATTAGTTAGGGTTTCTATTTCTAGGTTTTTCTAATCCAAATCTTAGCTAGGGTTTATGAGCCTTGGATACTTATAACCTTCAAGATGTTACAAATTGTAAGTTCTTTAAACCTTGTATTTTTTATAGTCATCAAGACCTATTATAAGCATGTTGTGACTTGCAAAATCCTAATTATACCATTGACATGCCTTTTATCCATTTAATTTCTAGATCTAGCCTTCATATTTAGTGAACTACTTGGTATGCTACCAAATCAACAATATGTCACTGTCTCTAGTCTATTTATGCAGACCCTTTTTATTATCTTTTAAATGATCATCATTATGACCTAAAGGACTTATGGCATTATAAGGTCATAGAATGCATAGATATTATACTTACCTATTTGATTTTACATGTTCTTCTTAGCATAAATCTGGTCTTTTTCCTACAATTGACATTTATTAACTTCATTCAAAAAGAGACTACTTCTCATATTCGTATTACATAGATGAGCTTCATCAACCTTCAAATGTAGTTCTTCCGCAGTTCACAAAGTATTGGTCTTTAGTTATTCTTTCTCTTTCACGAGTTATATGTCATGACAAGGTAACCTTAGTACATGTCCCAAACTTTTTTTCTTTGTATATAGAGTAACATTCTTCAATTTGGTCACTTGCAACTCCATTTTAATCCTTTAAATCATTTCTTCCCAACTTCAAGTTGGTTTCATTGATGTCACTTGGTCTTCTATTATGTATAGGAAGGATATTTTAATATCGTGATTGTTTATGTTATTACTCCTCCGGATCTCCAAGGCTGAGGAAGAGTCCAGTTGAGGTAACCACAGACCAATCTTTTGACTTGGTAGCTAGCCCTACCAGGCCAGAGAGGGCTCTCTCCAAAGAATCATAGCCAAGAGGGTTGGATGGATTAGGGTTTTAGGCTAGGTATAAAATGCAGAGGTTGTTTGATTTGATTTTGATTGGGTTATTTCTGGATGAGGGTATTAGGTCAAAGAGGCTAGGTCAGGGCAAATTAGATATGATTGCAAACATTCAAAGGGGCAAGGTAGGCATGAGTCTTAGCACTTAAAAGGTTATTTGGTGAGATGTTTTAAGACTGATGAGGAGTTAGGAAGAGCATAGGAGATGTATTGTTCCTAAACTAAAGAAAGGTGGACAATCTATGATAACTATCCCAAAACAGAGCATGAGCAAACATGTATTTTGCCTATCAACTTGAAAATTACCATATAACAGACATGAAATGGTTTATGAACTTACAAAACATTCATACAAATGATAACAAAGAAGAAACAATTCTAAACATCCATACCACATGTATCCCAAAGAAATAGTTGCAACTCATCTATTAAAACTGGCCAAAATATGATACAATAGTGTCTTTGATCACTAGTACAACATCCAACTGAGTCCAACCCTTTACACTCTGAAATTCATGCAATATATACAATAAGCTCATCCCTGGACTAAGGGATTCAAATTCAACCATCTCCCTAAAGATAGAAATAGTTGCATTAAATGGGCACTCCCTGCTAGGAATAGGGACCGAATTTCTGAAAATAGGGGTCAAATATTAACTCGTATCTCTTGAATAATGATAGATATTACAAAACTGAAGGAGGTTTTTGTAGACTATATTGTTTTTGAGAGAAACCTCTCTCATTTTTCTCAGATTCATCTCCATCACCTTGAAATATGTGCTGCAACATCATGGCTAAAACTGGAAATCATTAAATGTTTAAATCTGTAAAACTAGACTGTAAAGATCTAGTCAAATATTCAATTCCACGACACCTATGAAGGAACTAAAAGATGTTTTTGACATTTTTCTTGTTCTTGAAAAACACCTCCTTGGGTTTCTCACAATTCCTTTCCATATGTTATAAAAGAGCGCCAAAACACAATTACTAAAACAGTAAAACAAATTCAAAATGACTAATTTTTTGAACATAAGCCTAAAATATCACTGCATATCTCCCACATCATAACACCTGTGCATAAAATGAAGGAGGGTTTTTTTCCTTGGTATGTTATTGACAAAAACCTCTTTCACTTTTGTAAAATTCATTTCCATTACTTCAGAAACTAATTTTGAAGTAAAATTGTCCCTGTGCGCAGAAAATGACCTCAAAATACCCATAAGATTTTCTGATGATATTTTTTATGATGACCATGACCTTAGGCTTGTGATGAGAGTAGCATATACATTATACATTTAGAAATTGACTCAAGACCCTTTTCCAACCAAGAGATATGTCAAATTTAATTTGAAAATATTATAATTTGACCTAAGACCATAACCAATAGTGAAAAGAGTAATTTTGATCACTGGTGATTGACATGACTGACAGGCACTAACAGTTTCAAGTATTGATGTTACAAGGATAGTCTTCAAATTTCAATTCATAGAGATTCAATGTTTCAATTTTTCAAGCTAGGATGTGAACCAAGCTGTCATACTTCTTTCATCTAGATATCTCATCCATTGTGATAACAATGGTTTCATAACAAACTCATATATTTTGTCATGAATGTCATGGAAAAGATGTTGCTTTGTGCATGCGTTAGAGATGATCCACATTTGTTTCCATCGGCCCTTAGTATATAACTATAATGCCACAAAGATGGATACTTACCCAAATGAGGAGTTGAGCTAACTTATAGTTTCATATACATCTTGTATCGTTTCTTCTTGGTATAGACTGTGTAAAGGAAAAATTCTTATGAAATCAATGCCTTTCGATTTTTCCACATAGGGTGTGAGTTTTATTGCTTCAAAATTCTTAACCTTCAAGAATTTGGATACTTTGGTGAATGCCTTGGAATTCAGATATCTTTGCATAGATGAGATGTTTCAAAATTTAACTTATATATTTGATATTCTTCAACCTTAGTCTCTTTCTTCTAGATAATGCATACTTTTTGTTCATTATGTACCGCACTATTAGACCAGGGCTAGATTTGTTTAACACATACAATTTGGATCTTCATAGATTCAAATCTTCAAATTTCAAACTTGTCTTCTATATAGGGTTTCACACCTTTGTTCTAAAAGTAATGACCTTAAGATGCTATATATATATATAGATATATATAAAGTCCTCATAATATTTCTCTTTAGGATGCTATAGAGATAACAATAAGTTTTGGTATTTCAAATGAATGGATAGTTTTGCAACAGGACTAAATATGCCCTATAATTTGGATCATGGATATAGATATTGAACCTCTTTGATTGTTGTTTCCTTAGCATAGACAAGTATCTAATACCTACGACCAAATAAAATGGTTGTCTTCAGAGACGCCAATTTTTATAGAACTTAAATTGTAACTAAATCGTAGAGAGATTGACCCTTTGAGATGACATTGTGTGTATTGCATAAATGGCCTATTGTCAAAGAGAAGTTGTTGATTGAGTTTTTATAAGAATTCCTTGATAAAAGAGATGTAATTGTTGTAGTTATATCTTCAAATAGGCCAACAATATATCATCTTCAACCTTACTTCTTTCACCTTAACTCTGACACCATGTTGAGAAATCAAGTTGCTTTCACAATAAGGTTGATTTCTCTTTCATGATAATTACTTGTGAATCTTTGTTGGCCTTTTCTTATTATGGTATGTTCTTAAACATTAAACAATTATGAAAATGTACATGAAGATCACAAAGAAACAAAAGAACACAAGTTGTAGGCACTCCAAACCAGTGCCAAAACCCCACAAGGGGGAAATCCCCAAAAAAATCCTCTTCTTATAGAATCAGATCAAAGTGAGATATCCAAAACCCAAGACAAAAAGAAGATTCCAACCTCTAGAATGCCAAGTCAAGCCCTCCTTCAAGATTTTCTTCCAACATTAAGTTCATCAACAAATCAAGCAACAACAGTAATCTCCAATCTACAAAACCTTGTTCTGACAGAGTTTCCACAAGTGTGAGTTTAGGATAGACTTCTTCCTTTCTCATGTGAGGCTGAGAAATATCAATTTTTGGCCTTCTCCTTCCTCTTCTAGACTTTGACTCCCTTTTTTTCTTAACTGCATAATATTAGATATTGTGTGACATGAAAAACTTGTCTCTAAATGAGATCAATTTGTCCTTTATTTATACTTGTACGTAGGGGTTGAATAGAAGCCTTTTCCTAGGCAGGGCCGACTTGCCTTCTAAAGTTGATTTTGACCCAAATTATATTTTGAAAATTATTTTTCCCTTTTTCTTACAAGGAATCCAAATAGGAATTTGACTCAAGAAATCCTATGAGCATAAATAACATGCTTTAACCAGTGAAAATAATAATAATTATTATTAATTTTCTTCTTTTTTCTTTTACAAAATACATTTTGATACAAGTATAGTTACAATTATGAAGATCGAACCCAGTTATATTTCCAACACAGTGCTCAGGGGATTCTTTTCACCACCTTTGGGTCTCAATCCTTAAGTCAATTTTTTCTCTTTTGATTACTAGAAATTGGCTCTTTGGTTGGGTGTCTCCTTTCTCGACTACTAGTTACTTGGCTATAATAGGTTTAATTCTCCCATTGAACTATGATCCTCAATTCCCATATGGGGGCATTACTTTTTCACCACAAAGTCTCATGGGTGTTTGGTGATTTCAATTTTCTATAGTATCTTGTTCTCCTTCTTATTGCATCCTTCTCCATGATAGGCTCTTTGGTTTCTCTAGTAGGTTGGATAAGTTCTAGATTTTATCAGATGGTATATAGTACTTGGTGGAATTTCTTTATCTTCTCTATGTGCTCTTTGTCTAGTTGTTTCTTATGCTTTCCTTATAGGTGGGATAGGTGATTTTTTGTGTGGCTTCTCTCTCATCATGGCTCAATGAAGAGCTTCCTTAGAAACTAGGGGACTAAGGATATTTTGGCCCACCTTGTAGCCTCAATCCTTGGTGGAGGGTCAACAATCCATGGAAATATTTAATGAGACCACCATAGTGGAAATTCATAGTATTATTTCAAAATTGGAAGAGGAAGTGCATTTCATTTGGCATTTATCCTGGATGAACATGTGGAGATGTAAAATATCAACTAAATTCCTGAAATTGGTAATACCAAGTCTTGTTAGGCCCTCTATATGCAAACAATTAACCTATATTGGCATATCAAAACTCTCTTGGGATAGGTTCTAGTGGAGTACTCAAAGACTCAAATGGAACTATTGTTGTGCATTTATGAACTTCTACAAAAGGTGCACAAATTAGAAGAAAAAGTTTCCACTCTAGTTAAAAGGCTAGTTCATCCTCTTGTCACTCCACTAGAAGCAGACATTGATTTGTCTCCTCCAATGTAGTTGGACTCTCCTCCTAGTTGATATGGTCCATAAACACATGCTTTGTTAAGTTGTTCTTAGACATAGGGCTATTCATTTAGATATGGTAGGATTCTAAAAATCATAAGGTCACTAGTTTACTATGTTTAAATTGTGTCAAGAGAAATGTATTAATACTCTTTTTGATACCTAAGCGTAAGACATTAAATATGTGCTATTTGTCTAGTTTCCCCTATAGCAGTCTAATAACAGTTGATGGGATGTTATATACTTCTTTTTGTTATAACATAAACTATCTAGCCTTACAAAAAAATAATTATTATTGTGAGAAATATAACTGTTAGATAAGTTTGTATGTCATCATTGTCATATGGATGTGCTGTAGTGGCTACAACCACCCCCCAACATTTTTCCTATGCTTTTATTTTGGAGCCTTCCTTTCTATTGACATGAGCTTATCTTTAACTGTCGTCAAGTATTCATGATTTGATCAAGACATATTCATGTATCTATACTTGTGTTTGCATGTTTCCATTCTTAATTGATCTTTTGAGTCACAAGCATCCTTCTGACTTGATCTTGCAGCAATTCTAGGCTTGCCTCCAGAAATTGCATAATCCATGAGGGAAAGCTAGCCTTGATGATGGAAATTGTGCAATCCGACAAGCATCTCAGCCTTGAGCTTGAGAACTGCGCAGTCATGGATGGCAGCCTAACACTAAGCTCAGAAACTGTGCAATCCACTCCTTGAGCTCAGAAATTGTGAAATGCGTTGAGTCGGGAAGTTGTCCAGTTCCCCAGAATTGCGCAATCTTCCTTGGCAGTGTGCATGGAAAGTTTCCCGAAAAGGTAAAAAAGGAAAAAAAAAAAGAAAAAGGTGAAAAAGCAATCCCTAGAAAATAGGGATTCATCATTAGTTTCCCAGAGGTGGCACAGTCCCTATTTTTAGAAATTTCCACAAAGTGTCACTTTTTCCTTGATTTTAAGCATGGGCGTCATAAACCCCAACCCACCGAAATCTATTTAATAAACGCCTCTAGATCTCATTTGTACATTCAATCTTGGAGCTCTAGCATTCCTAAGGAGATCAAGGAACCTTTGATGGAGTTGTCGTCACTTTTCCTAGTGAGTTTTGCTTTTGTCATCTTTTTTCACTTTTTTCTCGCTTTTTGTTGTTTTGCTTCTATGAGTGATGGTTTTCTTGTTTCTCTTCATGGTTACTAGGATTTTAAATTGTATTAGCTTGTAGAAGTGTTGTTTTAGTTCGTCATTTTCCTTTCAAAAGTGTTGCATTGATTTTCTTGTTTTTGCACACCGACAATTGTCATTTTGGGGACTCTCCTCACATATTTGTTTTTCCTTCTGTTTGTTAAGTTTATGTACTTGATTCACATTGATCCATCCATACTTAGTCAGATTTTCACTCAAAATTGCATCATCACTTATATCTACTTGTTTCCCACACTTTCACCGGGCAGATCTACACTCTCCCTTGGCTAGTTTTCACCTTGCCCGATTGGGCATTGCACAATTCAGAAGCTCAAGCTGAGGCATGACCTCTGAGACTGTGCAATTCGTAGTACAGGTTGGCCCAACTACTCATTGCGCAGTTCCATGGCTCATTCTTCCACCTTGGCCATTTAGACTACACAATTTGCAATCTCTCTCAGTCACTGCGTAGGCTGGACTGCGCATTACGTAGTCTCAAGCCTCAGGCTTCACCATTGAATGTTGGGACTATGCAATGTGTAGTTCCCACATCCATCCTCCCTCAATTTCTCATAAAATTTACATAATCTCTCTCATCAATGCGTTGATTTGTTGCCTGATCTTGCTTTGAAGGTAGATTTGCAAAAGATAATGTTTGTTTACCACGAGTGCCTTTTCTGTCCCACAGGTACCACAGTTGTTGAGAACTTCTCTCCAACAGTCAAAAGATACCACTAAAAGTAGTACTAGGGAAGCAGTTGATAAAATTCCAATAAACTTGCCAGTATACTCAACACTCAACTCTATGTAGAAAAGGACTCAAACCTTAAATGGCAGAAAGTGAACAACGATTTTTCAGCAAAGGAATTTGCAGCAGATCTAGAGGACTGATAGGTATACATTAATGTCCAAATATGAGGCCTACATAGGATTTCATGCATATATCCAGCCTTCCCATGTGTAGATCCAATCAGTTGGATTTTCTCACATATTAATGTGATGACCATGACTTTGAGTAGTGCCAGTGGATGGAGGCTTGCTACTTTTCTGACAGCAGATCACTGATGTATGTGTTATTTTTCTGAGCCCGAAACACTCATGGATTCACTCTTCTATGCCACCAACAACAATTTGGGCATGAAATATGTTGTTAAGAGTTGGGTGAAAGAAACATCAAAGTTTCAATAGACACCCACCAACACGTATAAGACAAGGTCTCTTAGGAGGGCCTATAAGTTGTTGATTATCTTAGCTTGCAGAATCTACGGTCAACAGAGCACGGATACCTTTCTGGAATGGTGGGCAATATTTTTGAATTAGGTTGTGAATGAAGGGAAGTTTCTCAACTACTCAGATTTTTTGGTTCCGCAGTTAAATATCCATGTAGGTAATGCCCTGAATCCTCCCAAGGGCAGGCAAGTGAGATTCTATATGTTTGCATATTTACTAGATGAAATTTGCACACATAATGTATTCTCTGACATGAACTAGGCTTGGACGCCTCGAAACCCTGCCATGTACATCCATTCCAAGATACTCTCGGATTGTAGCCATGAGGGAGTTATGGAGAAGTTAACTGACCATTTCCTCATTCTGTTATATAGGATGATATTTGAGGAAGAACCACCTGTTGGCATTTTGGCACAAGTGTGGCGCTATGATACAGGTGTTGTCCTTGATGGCAACTCTCCTTGATGACAGATCTCTGTTCAGATTACAGAATGAAGAGAAATCTCATATACGCAGGTTAATCAAGTCCAAGTTGCGTATACACGCCGTCTATATGCATACTAAGTCGCGTATACGCAGGTTATATATATACGGAGGCGCGTATGCACGCAGATATATGAACAGAAAAGGGCGTATATGTCGGGAAGCTTCCCTTTGGTCCATGGTAGTTAGTCCTCGGTACTTGAGCCTATGTATTTGGACCAAAGTATCTCGACAGACGTGTTGATCCCTAGTTTCTAAGTTGATGGTATTGGATTTCTATGGTTTGGCCCTTGGTATTGAGCAAGGCCTAAGGCTATATAAGGAGGAGAAGATCATTAAGCAAATCATCTTTTGAAAAGGCTTGAATATCTGAAAAAGAAAGAGATCTGGTATGCAGGTTCTGGGTTGCTTGATCTAAGCTAAGGAGAGATCACTTCGGTTGATGGAAGACTAGATCTAAGGATAGATCGGGATCTAATGATTTGAAATGCACTATTATGATATGGTTGATTATGCGTATTTCTAGATCTGCATACTGACGCAATGCTATGTTCTGGGTCTAACTGATGTCTGGTACAGCTGCAAGTTGAGAGAATTTATTTTTAGATCTGTACGCAGGTTGGCTTCGGTAAAAGCGCGTGTATACGCGGGTTGCTCTCATTGAAGTAGCGTATATATTTTGGAGCTTGATTTTTTTTTAGTTACAGTTGGGTCTGACTGTTATTGCAGAGTTCTGTAGTCTGCTCTGTGTTCTGGTAACTGGTGTTTGACAGGGTTTAAGTGGTTCAGTGATTGATGATGCTAGTATTGGATGTTTTGTGCTTCAATGATTTGTTGTGAAAGTTGAATGAATTGTGGTCTTCAGATTGTAACATTGTGCTTCAGGAATATCCAGTCTGAAAATGTATGAAAGGTGGTACCTGAAAGAAAGAAGATTGTAGGCCAGCACCTACGTACTAGTATCTTGGCTAGTACAAGAGCAAAGGGGGTTGGAGCTCCCTTCCAAGGAAATTTGGAGAACGAGAGAAGGTTGTAGCCTTCTGCAGGTTGTAGCCTGCGTACTGGTGTAAGGCTGCACCAGTACAAAATGATTTTAAACTGAAGTTTCATATTAAAGAAAGATAGAGACGACTTGCAGCAGGTGGTTTTCACCCACATTGGGTTTCCACCTTATATCATGGTGTTCATGTGTGTGGTTTTTGTGTGATCTGTTCTACTGCATCTGTTTACTCTTAATATGGTGAATAATGTCCTTATGCACTTAACTGAAGATAAACTGACTGAATTATAAGATTTCTGGTTATACGCTGTTTTCCTTAGACACAGTTGCGTGTACACGCTGGTTAACTTAACAAAACTTGCGTATATGTTTCTGAGCATTGAAAAAGTTTTATAGTTCTGATAATACTGATTCACCCCCCCTCTCAATATTATTTCCAACAATTGGTATCAGAGCAGGTCCTTCAGAGAAGCTTGACCGCTTGAAGGTAGATCGATCATCATGAGCAACTACGAGAAAGAAGCATCAATCAGGCCACCGGTTTTTGATGGGACAAACTTCAATTATTGGAAGGTAAGAGTTACTGCATATCTTCAATCTCTTGGTACAGAAGTTTGGAACATCGTAGAAACAGGCTACACTTTTCCTTCAGCTACTCCTACAGATCCAGCCGAGAAAAAGAAATATGAAACAAATGCGAAAGCAGTCAATACTCTATTGGGATGCATCTCTCAATCAGAATTCATGAAGGTAATGCACTATAAATCTGTAAAAGAAATATGGGACAAAATGGTCACGAGCTATGAAGGAGACGATCAGGTAAAGCGTGCTAAACTTCAAACTCTCAAGATTAAGTATGAGACTCTCAAAATGTATAATGATGAAAGTGTGGCTAACTACTTCCTTAGGGTAGATGAGATTGTCAATTGCATGCAAAACTTGGGTGAAGAAATAAAAGAGGCTATTGTGGTTGAAAAGATTCTAAGATCTTTGTCCCCCAAGTTTGAATCTAAAGTATCTGCCATAGAAGAAAAGGAAAATTTGCAAATTCTTACTATGTCTCAGCTTCACGGAATTCTAACCGCTTATGAAATGAGAAAGGGAGGTCCATCAGACAGAAGAGAAGCTGCCTTCAAGGCTTCAGGCAAAGAAGATTATTATGAAGCAAGTCACCTGCCAGAAGATGAAGAAGAGGAATCAAATTTCGTCAGAAATCTTCAAAGGGGTTCTGGAAGGTTCAGAGGTAAGTTACCTTTTAAATGCTTTGCTTGTGGAAGAGTAGGTCATTATGCTGCCAAATGTCCTCACAAAGATAAGAATGACAAGGGAAAGGAACCTGTTAAATGGAACAAGAAACAATATGAAAAGAAGAAAAGCTACTACACTCATGAAGATAGTGATGGATTTTCAAATAGTGATGAAGATGAACAAGGTAATAGATATAAACTTTTAATGGCTTTTGAAGATGATGACTACATGGATGCTATAGATGTAGAAGGCTTTTATGAAGAAATGAAAGATCTCAAGGTTTGTTTAGAAGAGAAGAGTGCTATTATTGATTCTCTACAATGTCAACTAGCTGAAAAGGAAAAACATCTTGAAAAATTGGAATGTGAGATTGTTTGTCTTAGAAAGGAGATTGAGAAAACCAAAGCAATTAATCTTAAGTTTGTTAAAGGATCTGAAACCTTGGATGAGATTATCAATGTGCAGCGATCTCCTCTGATCAAGACAGGTCTTGGATATAATGGAGAAACATCTCAAGCCTCTACCTCTAAAAGTTATCTTGATGCAGCAAGGAGAAGCGAGCAAAGGCCAAATAAAAGTCATCAGGTGAATCAGAGACAATTTACCTCAAGAACAAATAAAGACCATCAAGAAATTCGGGGACAAACTGCCTTAAACAGAAGCTACAATCAGCCACAGGTAAAATCTTCCCAATTTGCTCCAAGAATGAATAGAAGCTACAATCGGTTGGATGATAGATCTGATTATCGCAGAAGTTTCTTTAATGGCCAATGCTTTTCTTGCCATAACTTCGGTCACAAAGCAGCTCAATGTGTTGCCTACAAAACGATCATGACTAGAGAAGCTCAAAAACAAGGGAGAATGACTGAAACCATGAAAAGGACTTATAACAACTTTTTGGTTCTTGAAAATGAAGTTGAATGCTCTATTTGTAATAACTTTGGTCATGAAGACTCTGAATGCAGGAGCAGGTTCCGGAAGACAACTCAGAAGGAACAAACCTCAAATGTTAGAACATGGAGAATAAAAGAATCACAACCAGAAAGATGTGGGATAGCCTTTTATGCAGAAGGTCAAGAAAGTCTATGGTACATTGACAGCGGATGTTCGAAGCATATGACAGGGGACAAAGAAAAGCTTGAGTCATATACCGCATTAGAAAAGGGGAAGAAAGTTTCTTTCGGGAACGATATCTCTGCAGCCATAAAAGGAATGGGTGTTGCTCCGTTGAAAGAGGAGGTCAAAGCAGGAAATGTTTTATATGTTGATGGATTGAAGCATAATCTTCTCAGTGTTAGTCAGATGTGCGATCAAGGAACTGAGGTAATATTTAGATCAAATGGATGTTGTGTTCGCGATCTTGATACAGGTAAAACAGTGATCAAAGGAAGAAGGACTCCAAATAATCTATATATCTTTGAGGAAAGACAACAATGCTACTTAAGCAAGGATGATGAACATTGGCTATGGCATCGGAGGTTGGGGCATCTAAGATTTTCACAAATAAGGAAAGCATGCAAATATCAGGCAGTTCGTGGTCTTCCAGATATCAAAATTCCAGACAATACCATATGCAAATCTTGTCAATTTGGAAAGCAAACCAGAACTAACTTTCCAGAGAAGGAAGGATCAGCTAGCATGCCTCTCGAGCTAGTCCATACAGATGTATGTGGTCCATTTAGGAAGAGGACACCTCGAGGAGAAGAATATCTGATATTATTCATTGATGATTTCTCCAGATTTGTTTGGTTAGGGCTCATGAAGCACAAAGATGAAGCATTCGAAAAATTCAAATCCTTCAAAGCCTTGGTTGAAAATGAATTAGGACACAAAATTAAGTGCCTCAGATCTGACAGAGGTGGGGAGTTTACCTCAAACGAATTTTTCGATTTCTGTGAAGAACATGGGATAAGAAGAGAATTCTCTACAGCTAGAACTCCTCAGCAAAATGGGGTTGTGGAAAGAATGAACAGAACAATCCAACAAATGGCTCGTGCTATGCTTGATGAATCAGGTACTCCCGCAACCTTCTGGGGTGAAGCTGCACATGTTGCGGTTATTATTCTTAACAAAACAAATGTTCGAGTAAACATCACTCAAACACCTCATGAGCTCTGGAGTGGTAAGACTCCTTTGGTGAAGCACTTCAAAATCTTTGGGAGCAAATGTTATATTAAGAATACTGATGAGCAACTTGGCAAACTTGAACCAAGAGCAGATGAGGGCATTCTTCTTGGTTATTCTCCACATAGCAAAGCATACAAGTGCTACAATAAAAGACTTGGCAGAATTGTTGACAACATTGATGTAGTGGTTGATGAGAAGGGATATATTCCTAGGCAAGTTCATCATGAAGACATTGAAGAAGATGAAGGCTACCCTCAAAGACGGAATGATGAAGAAGAAGAACCTCAAGAAGAAGAAGAACCTCAAGAAGAACCAGAGGAGCAGACAAGAATAGAAGAGAAGACTCCATCCAGATATGTTCAAAAGAATCATCCGGAATCTCAGATTGTGGGGCAGAAAGAAGCAGGAGTACAAACAAGAAGGACACTTGCAGAAGCTTCAAGCTATTTGGCATTACTCTCCTCCACTGAACCACAAAATGTGAAAGAGGCATGCAAAGATGAATGTTGGGTCAAAGCAATGGATGAAGAACTTGAGCAGATCGAAAAGAACAACACTTGGGAATTAGTTCCTAGACCAAAAGACAAGAATGTAATAGGAACAAAATGGGTCTTCAAGAATAAATTGAATGAAAATGGAGAAGTAATTAGGAACAAGGCCAGACTTGTTTATAAAGGGTATGCACAGCAAGAAGGAATAGATTTTGAAGAGACCTTTGCTCCTGTAGCAAGACTTGAGGCCATCCGAATGTTCCTTGCTCTTTCAAGCTTTCAAAACTTCAAGGTATTTCAAATGGACGTGAAATCAGCCTTTCTGAATGGAGACCTAGAAGAAGAAGTATATATTGAGCAGCCAGATGGTTTCATTCTTGGGAATGATCCAAACCTTGTATGCAGATTGAAAAAGGCTCTCTATGGACTCAAACAAGCTCCAAGGGCTTGGTACTATCGGTTGGACAAATATCTTCACCAACAAGGCTTTTCAAAAGGATCAGCAGATAGCAATCTCTATATAAAAGTTGAAAATAATAAATTGCTAATTCTTGTTGTTTATGTAGATGATATTATCTTTGGCAGCAATGAAGAGACTATGAGTCAAAACTTTGCCTCGGTTATGCAAAAAGAATTCGAAATGTCACTACTTGGAGAATTGACATATTTTCTTGGATTACAAATTCAACAAAATGAAGGAGGTATCTTCTTGTCTCAAACCAAATACCTCAAGCAGATCTTGAAGAAGTATGGCATGGAAGAGTCAAAGCCAGTATGTACACCCATGGTTACAGGATGCAGCCTCAGTGCAAATGATGAATCAGCAGCAGTTCACCAACCCACTTATAGATCCATGATTGGGAGTTTGCTCTATTTGACAGGTACCCGACCAGATATTACACATGCAGTAGGAATTGTTGGAAGATTTCAAGCCAACCCAAAGGAAACTCATCTTCAGGCTGTCAAAAGAATCTTCAAGTATCTTCAAGGGACCCAAAACTATGGCTTATGGTATCCTCGAAATACAGATCTCACTCTTCATGCTTACACAGATGCAGATTGGGCTGGAAGTGTGGATGATAGGAAAAGCACAAGTGGTGGTGCTTTCTTCATGGGTTCCAGATTAGTATCTTGGTTCAGCAAGAAACAGAGTTCGATTGCCTTATCTACAGCTGAAGCAGAATATGTGGCTGCGGCATCTTGTTGCACACAACTTCTTTGGATGATGCAGACCTTGCAGGACTTTCAAATCACTTGCACTCCACCAGTCTCTATCTTATGTGATAATACAAGTGCAATCAGCATTTCAAAGAATCCAGTCATGCACTCAAAGACCAAGCACATACCAATCAAGTACCATTTTCTCCGGGAACAAGTGCTTGAGCAGAAGGTCAAGTTGGAGTATGTTCCTTCTAAGGAACAAGTTGCTGATATTCTCACAAAACCACTGCCCAGGGAAACTTTTGAATATCTCAGACAAAAGCTGGGAGTAGTTGATGCTTCATCCTGCTGTTGAAGCTTGTCTGTTCTACAGAAAAGTTGGTATACGCAAGTTACGTAAGGGATATACGCGTATATACGCCGATTTATGCTGGGCAAGTCGCGTGTATGGTGTACGCTTGTTGCAGAGAGTATATTCGCGTCCATACGCTGGTTTGTGCAGGATAAATCGCGTATATGGAGTTCTGAACAGCAAGGGCAAACTCTGGTTTGAAAAGGTCTGAGATGGGTATGTCAAAATCCTTCAAACACAGTTTCAGGAGGTGCAGCAGGCACAGGTTCAGGGGGAGCAGCTTAAAAGTCTCATAAAGCATTGTTGGCATTTAGATGTTTTGGTTGTTGGTTTCAGGAGAAGGAGCTCAGAAAGAAATCCTGGTTGCTGATCTAAAAGATGTTTATCAGATGTTGCTGGTGACTTTCATAAGTCTTGGTCTAGATCTGTTGTCTCTATGTCATGTATCTCTTTTGTGATATCTCTTTTATGGTGTCAAGGTCATGTAACGGCCTATGTTGGTTTCCCCACTATGCCTGGGATGAATGATGTAATATAATTGGTTGTTTCTGATGTGTCCCCTCTTGGTAGGGAGTATGGATGTATGTATTGAATCTTTTGGTGATAGGAAGGTCCCTTATGGTGTCTAAGTCTTGGTTCTTGTTGAAGAACATCTTTTGCAGATCTGGCCTACAGTCAGGGGGAGTATGATTCAGCACAGCCCTTTGCCCTTGATGACAAAGGGGGAGAATGATTCTAAGGGATCTTGAGGTTGCCATCAAGTCCAAAGGGGGAGATTGTTGGCATTTTGGCACAGGTGTGGCGCTATGATACAGGTGTTGTCCTTGATGGCAACTCTCCTTGATGACAGATCTCTGTTCAGATTACAGAATGAAGAGAAATCTCATATACGCAGGTTAATCAAGTCCAAGTTGCGTATACATGCCGTCTATATGCATACTAAGTCGCGTATACGCAGTTTATATATATACGGAGGCGCGTATGCACGCAGATATATGAACAGAAAAGGGCGTATATGTCGGGAAGCTTCCCTTTGGTCCATGGTAGTTAGTCCTCGGTACTTGAGCCTATGTATTTGGACCAAAGTATCTCGACAGACGTGTTGATCCCTAGTTTCTAAGTTGATGGTATTGGATTTCTATGGTTTGGCCCTTGGTATTGAGCAAGGCCTAAGGCTATATAAGGAGGAGAAGATCATTAGGCAAATCATCTTTTGAAAAGGCTTGAATATCTGAAAAAGAAAGAGATCTGGTATGCAGGTTCTGGGTTGCTTGATCTAAGCTAAGGAGAGATCACTTCGGTTGATGGAAGACTAGATCTAAGGATAGATCGGGATCTAATGATTTGAAATGCACTATTATGATATGGTTGATTATGCGTATTTCTAGATCTGCATACTGACGCAATGCTATGTTCTGGGTCTAACTGATGTCTGGTACAGCTGCAAGTTGAGAGAATTTATTTTTAGATCTGTACGCAGGTTGGCTTCGGTAAAAGCGCGTGTATACGCGGGTTGCTCTCATTGAAGTAGCGTATATATTTTGGAGCTTGATTTTTTTTTTAGTTACAGTTGGGTCTGACTGTTATTGCAGAGTTCTGTAGTCTGCTCTGTGTTCTGGTAACTGGTGTTTGACAGGGTTTCAGTGGTTCAGTGATTGATGATGCTAGTATTGGATGTTTTGTGCTTCAATGATTTGTTGTGAAAGTTGAATGAATTGTGGTCTTCAGATTGTAACATTGTGCTTCAGGAATATCCAGTCTGAAAATGTATGAAAGGTGGTACCTGAAAGAAAGAAGATTGTAGGCCAGCACCTACGTACTAGTATCTTGGCTAGTACAAGAGCAAAGGGGGTTGGAGCTCCCTTCCAAGGAAATTTGGAGAACGAGAGAAGGTTGTAGCCTTTTGCAGGTTGTAGCCTGCGTACTGGTATAAGGCTGCACCAATACGAAATGATTTTAAACTGAAGTTTCATATTAAAGAAAGATAGAGACGACTTGCAGCAGGTGGTTTTCACCCACATTGGGTTTCCACCTTATATCATGGTGTTCATGTGTGTGGTTTTTGTGTGATCTGTTCTACTGCATCTGTTTACTCTTAATATGGTGAATAATGTCCTTATGCACTTAACTGAAGATAAACTGACTGAATTATAAGATTTCTGGTTATACGTTGTTTTCCTTAGACACAGTTGCGTGTACACGCTGGTTAACTTAACAAAAGTTGCGTATATGTTTCTGAGCATTGAAAAAGTTTTATAGTTCTGATAATACTGATTCACCCCCCCTCTCAGCATTATTTCCAACACCACCTTGCATGTCGCCTGCGGAAATGGAGGCAATATCAAAGATCGTAGATTCGTTTGCCTCACTGGATGGCACCTTCCTTAGAGTGTTCGGCGAAGAGAAGTCATCGCATATTTTTCCAAGGTATGCCACCGACAAGATTGTCATGCAAGAAGTGTCATATCATCTTGCCATAGGGTTGTCAGCAGCTTTGCACAGGAAGAAGAAATCACCTTGGCCAACTCTTCCTATGAAAATTGGATTGTATGAGATAAAGAACTTGAAATTCATGGATACCGAAGAAAATGCGATAGAGAAGTTTGCATTCAGTACTCGAGACTTTAATTCGTATTATCCCTGCGGTATTTTCAAGAACCACTGTGCGAGAATTCACTTTTAGTGGCAAAGCGGTACATTTCATTGGTAGGATGAGGCCCCATGGAAGAATTTTCATAATGCCTCCAAGACCCACGAGCTGGTTAATTTTGTAGGAACTTCACAGGTGACTCCATAGAAAGAAGCTACTCCGAAAGCATCGCCAGCAGAAGGGAGAAACCCCACACAAGATAAGGGAAAGAGAAAGGTTGATTATAGTCCAGGGGGAGAATGAAGTCGCAAGATGAAAGCGAATCCAACTCTTATGAAATTGGATTTTAAAAAAGAGGCAAAGAGGAAACGGAGGATGTAGAGAATGAAACGAAAGAAGAGGGAAGAGCAGAGGAGATTGTAGGAAGAAAAGCATAAGCAAGAACAAGAAGAGAAGCTGAAGTAAGAAAAAGAAGAAAGGCAACGCACAATATCAGAAGAAACAACATGGAAACAAGTTGAAGAGCAAGAACATAACCAAAAACCATCAAAGGAGGAGGGCGAAAAGATGTAGGATCAGGAGCTTTCTTAGCATATTGAACAATTGATAAAGATCGATGAAATAGAGGCGGAATCATAGCCGCAGAATTGAGATGTCGACCTGATGCCTATCACACAATACGTCACTATTCATGCTCCAACACCTCCAACAGTAGAGTCAACTCCAGGCGAGGAAGGGGAGGTTGTTCCTCTTGATGACGATCCAGTTATGGACATGTACAATTTGTCATACGATGAACTTTAGAAGAATATTATACAAGTGCATAAGAAGCATTTTCTGAATTATCTCATATCTCTTGCATTTATTAGAGAAAGGGTAATTGTGGCCGACACCAGGAGAAATATCAAAGCCATTACCTCAGCCAGCTTGTCCTTCATAGTTGCAGCAAAGTTAAACACTCAATATTTGATGGCCGAGAATAAGAAATTGGCAAAGAACTTGCAAGTTGCCAAGAAAGAGATTGAACAGCTCCATGCAATAGCTTAGAACACAGCTTCTGCACAAGTCCATCTGGAGGAAATGAAGGCAACGATACTTAGCGAAGTAACGACACTTGGAGAGACCATACGAGATATCTATGAAGAGATCATTACCATGCATAAGGCAGTTGTCTGTCCGCATGGCTTGCAGCAATAGTGTAAATAATTTGTCAAAACTCTCAGAAATGTGCAAGCTACAATCATTGTTGTGCATGAATGGACAATGCAATACAAAGGGTTACTGCTTGACTTGGGTAAGAAAATGAAGCCACAAACAGAGCTGGAGAAAGCAAGAGTGTAGATGTTGATCCAGAATAACAAACAACTCGCCTCATTCATTGCTAACATTTAGGTCTCATATGCAGAGATATACAATAGTCTGGATTTCTTGGTGAAGACCCACAGGATCCCATTAGTTGGCTCACTCACTGAAACCAAACTCAAGAACCAGGTCAGAAAGGAGATAAAGGAATACTTGGAGCAACTGAGATAGAGTGCCACAAAGGAGGACTTTGAGGTGAATAGATAGAACATGCAAAAGTACATTAGTGGCCCTGTCCAAGTGTAAAAAATGTTGATCATGCTTCAGAAGGAATTAGAAACTGGTTCCAAATCATTGTACCCAGATGCCATGGAGACTAGAATCTGCTTCCAGCCAGACACCATCACACAGTTTATGGATGTCATCGCACAGTACCAAGCTTGGCACCGCTACGTGATCGACAAACATTAATTGGAAGTTTTCAAGCTTGAGTTATCCCAAACTCAAGCATGATAGTGTTTGTCTTGTTAGGCTATCTAGTTGGCTCTACCCTATTTTGTCCTATATGGGTAAGAGTGTAAATTGTAATATTATTTGTCATTAATTTGTAAGTGAAATTCCAAGTGTCAATATTGGAATGTGAAGAGTCATGATGTAATGTAATGAGTTATTTTGTAAATAAGTTGAAGATTCGTGAGGGTAGTCCAAAAGTCGCAAAGGGGAGTTCAAGAGTCACCCCCTCTTGTTATAAATAGAACCTCATAACTCATGTAAAGGGATTTTGGGAGCCAAGATTTTGGCTAGGCTTAGGCTTAGAGAGTCGGGAGCTTGGGAGTTTTATGAGAACCTTGGCTTCTCCATAGCATAGAGGAAGTATGTTTCTTTGGAGGAGCAGGTGATGTTGATTTAACATTCCAGTATTGGGGCTAGTGGTCCATCGATGGTGTATGTATGATTGGATCTTTCACTTAATAAAAGCTCAAAACCGACACGTTTTCATGCATATGTTGTAAATGTAGTAGGACTATTCTTGTTATGTTTGCAATGTATGTTATTTAACTTATGCTTATGCTTATGAACTATTTCATTTGCATTGGTATGAATCTTGTTGAATGTGTGTTGTTGTATTAATTCATCATTGTTAACTTCTAAACTATTTCACGTATTATATTGTGATGTCATTATGCTCGTGTGTTCCTTTCAAGTTGTGTACTATTCAGGATTTTAAGGGGCTCACTTATTTTCCCTTCCACATAGCAGAACCTTCATGCATCGCACTTGACTCTTTGTAGGGTCACATACTTTTTCTCACCAAAGTCACTATACATCACTCTATGCCCAATTGTAGCCAAGGCATATCATTAGCACACACCACATTGACAACGGGGTCGTAGTACCAATGGGAATCCTACACCAAATGGTGTGAGGTCTAATTGGGACTTCATATTGGGGAGATCCCCTGAATGTTGGTGGGTCCAGCACCGTCAACATGATGTTATAATGAGATATACACATCTAAGATATGTTTTTTAAATAGAAAACCTACAAACATATGTGTCTTTTAGTAACGCATGTCATTGCAATCATGCCAACATTTTTTTTTAAAGTTAAGCCTAGATATGTTCCAAATATTATTCCATGCCACCCGAGGTTGGTTTTTTATTTTACTTTAATGAAGAGTTCTGCAAATGCCTACAATATTTTATGTTAACTTAAAAACCATAATCCAATGCAAATATTATTTGTTTTAGTGAGAACCTATATTTTTTTGTGTTTGAATGTAATTTATGGCATAATGTTCATGTTAGAATTATATCAACAAATATTCTAGGTTATTGTAATCCATCTAATGCACGTCTAGTTTTTGTCATTTTATCTAATTTGTCAAAACCAACATTATAGACTATGTTATTTTGCTAAATAATTCTTTTCATTTCGCATGGTTTCCACGAAGATGCTATAACTTGATATATCCCAACAAGGGTTGTTTTTAACTCAAAAACTTACAAATATTTTTTTGTGTAATGAATGCAATGCATGCCATGCTAATGTTATGCATCAGATTCATTTTTTGTCATTTCCATGTTCTCTAGGAACCTTTGTTATATGTTGTGTTATTAAGCCTTATTTCTCTTCAATTTTCATGCCAATTCTTATAGTTATGCTAAATTTTCATAATTCACAAGAACATCTCAATTAATGGTGAAGAAAAATTATTGATTCATATTCATGGAAAATTTTAAGGGCTAAATTTCATTCATGGGCTAGTTTTCCATGTTTTTTTTTTTCTAAAAAATGATTTTTCAATTTCCATTTTATCTAAAATGGTTTGCCCAAATTCTATAGCATAAAATTGTTTTACTCTCATAATTTCTCAACTTTCCTAGAAACTATATAAAATACTTAGAATTTTTCCAAAAAAAAATTGTTTTTTATTTCAAGACTTAGTTAGATTCACCAAGGTTTCTACAATTTAAGATAATTTTGGGTCCTTACAATTCTCCTTGGTTAAATTTATTTTTTTTATGATAGTTATTTTATGTTGCATAGGCCTTTGTCCAAAGTTCTCCACTACTAACTCTAATGTAATAGAATATACCACACCAACAATAAAGCAAATTTCAATGACCACACCCTAAGAGCTCGTGCTATCGTGGAACCCCTAGAGGGGAAAAGGATCCCGGAACACCGACTAGGTTCCTAAGCACTCTTTGCAACCTTGTTCTCTCATCAAATAAATGTGCAAAAATATGAGTGATCACATCAACAAATGGTGTGTTGATTAGTTTGGAAACACCATGTCCTCTCCAATGTTCAAATATCTTATCAATTGGATAGTTTGGCCAAGAAATTTAGGGAAAAATAAATTTGTGGAAATGGATAAAAAGGGCTAGTGGAAATTGTATGTGGTGATGACACTCAAAGATTCCATATAAGATAAAAGAAAATCATGTTAATGTTGTTATTATATGGAGTTCCTGCCTTTCAGTTATTCATAATAGATGCACACAAATAGGGAAAAAACAACTCCTTCCTTTAGGGAAGCCCCATAAATAGCTGAAAGCAAAATAGTAATAATAATAACAAACAAATAAATAAAAATTAGTGGTTGTGTCCTTCAGAGGACCCCTCAATAAAGCCACAAGTAAATAATGTAGACTACATGCAATATTTAATTGTATGTTTTTATCACCATTGGGACTTGTTAGCCTCGCTGACAAAAGGCCCAAAATTGGATCCATATATGCTCTTAAAGTCTCCAAATTTGCTTAAAAATCATCCCAAGGGATCCAAAAATGCTCTTGAAATCTTCAAAAGTGCTTAAGATCATCCAAAGATCAAAACAAGCAAGGGAGGAGAGCCCTTGGAAGGGCAGAAATGCCCTATCGGGAAGCTAAAACACTTCAAAATCATGAAAAAGCCATGTATCGGAGGCTTAAACTCAAGAATGCACAATGGCCATTAGCTTTGGCCGATCAATGGCCCAGATCTAAGCAGCTAATTGCAATCGTCCGAGAAGAGATGATGATTTAAGTATGGGTGCAAGACCCATCGATCAACGATCTCCGATGATTGGATCGACAGGTCACATCAGCAAGGCATCGACAATTAAAGTAAAAGGCCCCGGGCATCAGCGACATGCGATTGTGATTGATCATGTCAGCTATACAAAGGGAGCAAGCATATACACATGCGCGGCTCGATAACTGCACCCGACGGTTATATACAACATATTCTACAAAATTTCAGGTCCATTGTAAGCCTGTTTTAAATGCATTTTAATGCATTTCGTTTTTTAACGAAATACAAAGGGAAATAGGAAAACATCGATTACGATGAAGCCCAGACCTGAAAGGGTCCAGGAAGTGAAAAATATAATTTTTGAAGTCCGCCAAAGTCCATTTTTTAATGATTTTCAATGTTTTGGTGCATTTTTGAAACACAAAGAAAATGACAAAATCGATAGGATTTTGGGGGAGCCAAAGGTGATAAGTGGTTTAGGCCAAACTCTGCCCGATGCCATATAGCGGCCACCACGTGTCCAGGATGAGGAGAGAGAAAACTACCCTCATTGGGTTGTTAACTCCAGTACAAAAGAGGTGCTCGAAATGGATCACCACCGTTGGATCTAGGACTCCCAGATCAACGGTGGAGATGTGTTATCACTGCAAGGGTGGACCCAAGAGGAGAATAAGCCATATTTGAGGAATTTTGAAGTCCGAAAAGGACACAGAGGGGCGGGATTTCTCAGTGTTGCTATGTTTTCTGTTTAAAACAGAAACAATCATTGTTTAAGGCAGAAGTCCACAATATGGTAGCGCTGTTCTGTTTTAATAGAAAGCATGCATTGTTAAACCTTTGAAAGGGCCACAGTACGCGCAGCTATCCCCAAACCGAAAAAGAGGTCGAGAAGTAGTACAATGCAACACAGCACATGCAGCTGTCCAAAACAAACAGAAATATCAAAGGCCACAGCGCAGCTCATCAAAACAAACATCATGGGGCATCTCTGGCACGAGAGAGCTCCCAGACAGTGCATCAAACTACCTGAAGGTGGTTATTCCTCTACCAGAAGGAGAAAACCTCCGAGCCATGCTTGCCTATTCAGGGAATCAAACGGTTAAGGGACAGAGAGGACAGATTAAGACTCCGAGCGTTTGAGAGCTCAAGAACATTGTAAAAGGCCTATAAAAGGCTGAAAACTAGATGTAACAAGGGTTCAAATTCTGGAGACTAATGAGACTTTGCTACTCAATCTTCTCATCTTCATTCATTAGCAATATAAGCTTATTTTGTTGTTATATGCTCAATGTTCATTTTCTCTTTTGTTCTAAGCTTGCACTTTGCTCAATGTTCATTTTCTCTTTTGTTCTAAGCTTGCACTTGAACAGGTTGTTCATGTTTCTTTTGTGTCTAATGCCAGATAACTGTCATCTTATCTTTGCGTTGATGAATTAGATTTGCAAGCTTCTTTACTACCTCTAGCTATCCATTCATATGTGGTCATATATGCATCTGTCGGTACAGTCAGTATTCTCTTTTGCTACCTGTAGCTAGCCATTCATTTATGTTTATGTATGCATCTTCCGGTATGGTCAGTATTCTCCATCCATTCATTGAATCTACAAATTATTAAGCATTAGTGGTCTAAAGCCTTGTAAGTTGAGGGTGTTCATGCATGTCTTGAGTAAAAAAATAGTTGAAATGGCTATCTGGCTTGATCCAAACCATCATTTATTCCAATAGTTCAGAGAATAACATTGAAGATTTTATGTTACCCAGGCATCTCCAAGATGCAACCTAGGAGAGTTTCCTGGAGTGATAACATAATTGGCACCGTTTCCGGGGACAGGAAACTGAAGCTCAACTTCCCTGGGAGACGACACAAACCCAGCTTTGATGATGGACAAAGTCTAGGCATTTTTTGGTTGTAATCATCTATCTGGCGACTCTATTGAATAACAAACCTCTTGGCGACTCCTCTTCATAGTTCTGGCGACTCTACTGAAGTATATGCCTAAGTTCACTGGAACTCAAGGTGTTACAACTGAATAACATCTTGAGTCATTCTATAGCTATGTTGATAACCTGGACATTAGTGAAGACGATGTCTGGATGACAGTTTTTGTCCAAAGCCTAGATGGAGAGGCTATAAAATGGTTCAGGGATTTGACCCCAAGATCTATAGCAGATATTGAGGCCTTAGATGATGCATTCCTAAAGCATTGGGGGGATAAGAAGGATATCCTTTACTACCACACTGAGTTTGGGAACTTCAAGAGGGAAAATGGTGAGTTGTTGAGAGATTTTAATAAGAGATTTAACCGCATGTACAACAAGATACCAGTTGAAGTGAAACCCATCACTACCTCTGCTAGACTCATCTATACCAGCGCCTTTGATTCTGACTTCAGTTTACTGTTGAGGGAGAGGCGATGTGCTTGTTTGGTTGATATGCAAGATGCAGCCCTAGAATTAGAATCAAACATCATGGCTGCAGAAAAGCTCAAAGGTAATGCTGATATAAGGAGACAGAGGGGCGAGCCTTCATCATCTTTAGATCCCAAGATTGATAAAATGACCAAGATGATAGAGTCATTAGCCTCTGAAGTTTCCAAATTAAAGGTTGAACAACATTTTGGGAAAGGAAGGGTTCCTAATACCTTTGCTCCTCCAAATCCAAATCCATATAGAAGAGCTAATGAGCAGTTGTAGATTTTTCAAAGAAGCAAAGAGGCCAATGAATACCAAAGGGTGAAGGTCCCTTTTCAGAATGCAATCATGGAAGAAGAGCAGTTGGAAGAAGATGATGAGATCCATGGTATGGAAGACAAAAGCATCACCACTTTTTTAACCAAAGCTGCCTATGAGAAGTCATTATTCAATGACCAGATCAGCCAAGAATGGGATGGTGAAGCTGTTCTACAAACTGAAGATCAACAAAGATATAATATGAAGTCAAAGATGAATAATGTCAAGGAAACTCCTGCTCATAAAGCTGTTGTCCCTGCAAAACAACAAGCTAATAAGTAGAAGCAACCAGTCGTTGATCCTATCATCCTCAAGGCTCCAACCATAGAGGTAAGAGGCCTTGACAAGTCCCCTTCTTCTTTCAGTTTTCAATCAGAAATTCAGAAGCTAAGAATACATGTGCCTCTGATTGAACTAGTGAAGAATGAGTCCTTCAAGACATCTATCTTTGAGGCTCTTGAGCCTAAAGCCATCCAAGCCTCCACTGACTATGTAAATCTACAAGATGACAAGCCAGTTGTTATTCTCAACCCAATGATTGAAAATTGTAAGGACAACTCCCCATCATTCTATGTGTCTCTGACTATTCATGATAAAATCCTTCACAACTGCCTTCTTGACACAAGAGCCAGCCATAATCTAATGCCCAAGGCTGTCATGGATAAATTGGGTCTTGACATTACCAAGCCTTATCATGACCTGTTTTCTTTTGACTCTAGGATGGTGAAATGTCTAGGCTTAATCAAGGACCTAGCCATCACTTTGCCTCAGCTGCCCATGAAGAGCATGATGATGGATATTGTGGTATAAGATGCACCCCCAAGCTTGGCATGTTGCTTTCTAGAGGTTGGATCAAGAGATTAGGTGGAACATTGCAAAATGATCTATCCTACGCTATTGTCCCAGTTTTTGGAGGTGAAAATAGGAGATTTTACAGAGAGGCTCAGTTGGCTTATACAATTAGTGATGAAAGGAATACCACTAATCATCCCATCTATTCTGTTGACACTAATTTTGGAGCTTGTTTTCTTCAGATTGAAGAATCTTCGTTGACCTCCATGCAACTTAAAAAACCAGTTTGCCAGATCAGAGAGGAAGTAGGCCCACAAATTTGGGACATGTTCTCTGATGGGACTTGCTCTAAAGAAGCTGCAGGAGTGGGTGTAATCCTTGTGTCCCCCACACAGGAATGCATTGATTCATCTTTCATATTAACTTTTCAGGTCAACAAAACCTTCCAAGCAAAACATCCAAGGCTGGAAGCATGCAGAGAGGAGGTGAAATATAGACCATCTCTGCCTGACAATGTCAAATGCTGCAAAATTTTTGAAGTATATGATCAAATCAATAGGATTTTGCAAGTATTTGGTGATTTTGCTGATATACACCTTGACCAAGAGAATGAAACCTTTAATAGAAAGGCAAAAAGGGTCAATTTTCAGTTTGGTGACTGTTTTCTCATCAGCGATGCATTAAAGGAAGGAGGAAATGTTTTGATGGCCCAGTCAATGGGCTGTTCTTCAAACTTTATTTTAGTTAAGGCTTTCAAGCCTTGGTATTGTAAATATGTTTTTTCAAGTTTTTATTTCATGCTAAATAGACTCCATGCCCAATGCAACACTAGGAGGAAGATTTGATCTTGTTTTTTACAGGAAAGACATTGTTCTGTAGTTCTTGAAACCTCACAGGGAGGCTTTCATCCCCAAAAGGAGCCAATGTTAGCCTCACTGACAAAAGGCCCAAAATTGGATCCATATATGCTCCTAAAGTCTCTAAATTTTCTTAAAAATCATCCTAAGGGATCCAAAAATGCTCTTAAAATCTTCAAAAGTGCTTAATATCATCCAAAGATCAAAACAAGCGAGGGAGGAGAGCCCTTGGAAGGGCATAAATGCACTATCGGGAGGCTAAAACACTTCAAAATCATGAAAATACCATGTATCAGAGGCTTAAACTCAAGAATGCACAGTAGCCATTAGATCTAGTCGATCAATGACCCAAATCTAAGCGGATAATCGCAGCCGGCCGAGCAGAGATGATGATTTAAGTATGGGCACAAGACCCGCCAATCAGCGATCTCCGATGATCGGATCGGCGGGTCGCATCGGCGATTAAAGTAAAAGGCCTCGGGAATCAGCGACATGCAATTGTGATTGATTGCATTGCTATATCGCATCGACTATACAAAGGCATCAGGCATATACACATGGGCAACCCGATAACTGGACCCGACGGTTATATACAGCATATTCGATAAAATTTCAGGTCCGCAGTAAGCCTGTTTTAAATGCATTTTAATGTATTTCATTATATAACGAAATACAAAGGGAAACAGGGCAGCACCGATTGCGATGAAGCCCGAACCCAAAAGGGTCCGGGAAGTGAAAAATATAATTTTTGAAGTCCGCCAAAGTCCATTTTTTAATGATTTTCAATGTTTTGGTGCATTTTTGAAACACAAAGAAAATGACAAAACCGACAGGATTTCAAGGGAGCCAAAGGTGATAAGTGGTTTAGGCCAAACTCCGCCCGATGCCATACAGTGGCCGCCATGTGTCCAGGACGAGGAGAGAGAAAACCGTCCTCATCGGGCGGTTAACTCCAGCACAAAAGAGGCACCCGAAATGGATCATCACCATTGGATCTAAGACTCCTAGAGCAACGATGGAGATGTGTTATCACTGCAAGGGCGAACCCGAGAGGAGAATAATCCATATCTGAGGATTTTTGAAGTCCGAAAAGGACACAGAGGGGCATGATTTCTCAGTGTTGCTGTGTTTTCTGTTTAAAACAAAAATAGTCATTGTTTAAGGCAGAAGTCCACAATATGGAAGCGTTGTTCTATTTAACAGAAAGCATGCATTGTTAAACTTTTGAAAGGGCCACAACACGTGCAGCTCATCCCCAAACCGACAAAGAGGCCGAGAAGTAGCACAACACAACACAACACGTGCAATTATCCAAAACAAACAGAAATATCAAAGGCCACAACGCATATCATCAAAACAAACATCATGGGGCATCTCTGGCATGAGAGAGCTCCCAGACAGCGCATCAAACTACCTGAAGATGGTTATTCCTCTATCAGAAGGAGAGAACCTCCGAGCCATGCTTGCCTATTTAGGGAATCAAATGGTTAAGGGACAGAGAGGACAGATTAAGACTCCGAGCCTTTGAGAGCTCAGGAGCATTGTAAAAGGCCTATAAAAGGCTAAAAACTAGATGTAACAAGGGTTCAACTTCTGGAGACTAATGAGACTTTGCTACTCAAGCTTCTCATCTTCATTCATTAGCAATACAAGCTTCTTTTGCTGTTATATGTTCAATGTTCATTTTCTCTTATGTTCTAAGCTTACACTTGAACAGGTTGTTCATGTTTCTTTTGTGTCTAATGCCAGATAATTGTCATCTTATCTCTGCGTTGATGAATTAGATTTGCAAGCTTCTTTACTGCCTGTAGCTAGCCATTCATATGTGGTCATATATGCATCTGCCGATACAATCAGTATTCTCTTTTGCTGCCTGTAGCTAGCCATTCATTTATGTTTATGTATGCATCTGCTGGTATGGTCAGTATTCTCCATCCATTCATTGAATCTACAAATTATTGAGCATTAGTGGTCTAAAGCCTTGTAAGCTGAGGGTGTTCATGCATGTCTTGAGTAAAAACATAGTTGAAATGGTTATCTGGCTTGATCCAAACCATCATTTATTCCAATAGTTCAGAGAACAATATTGAATATTATATGTTACCAGGCATCTCCGAGCTACAACCTAGGAATGTTTCCTGGAGTGATAACAGGACTAAACACCATCATTATGTGAACTTTACAAATTGTAATTCCACAAGATGTTGTAAGAAATTTATATAATTTTGTTATGTTTTATGTTTAAATTATTATTTTTATACTAGTTATGCCTACATAGCAATGTTGTATAGGCTTGAAATTAGCATTATGCAGGCTTAAAGCCTATAAAATGGTTACTTTTTCATTGTTATCACTTTCTAACCCACCTTTACCTATTTGTAGGGGGCATCCCATCACATTAGGCTTTTTTTGTGTTGATGTATACCATGTGTTAATCGTATAGTAGTGGAAACACTTAGAGGGAGAATAAATAGCTCAAATTTTTTACGTGGATTATAGGTAACATTTTCGTACTAATGAGGTTTTTGTTTGTTTCGATTTTTGGTTAGGCCAGCAAAGTCATGCTTGCACTGCACATGATAGAATTTCTACCTTAAGTGGGATTTCAACAAGGATCTAATCTTCCTTTCACATCAATGAAGATACATGCAAAGAGGACCATCTCACATATTGTTAATCTAGAGAGTCATGTTCATTTTGTTGATTACAACTATGAAGATGAATATGACGACATAGTTGAGGATGTCATAATGGATCCATTGATGGTATGTTTCCACATACTAATGATTCTCCATTTTTATTGATTCAATCTCATTTAAGTTTATTCTTTCTTTCAATTGGGTATTTATGTGCACGTGTTGGTATTATAAGTTATTTCATTAACCTTTGCTTCAAGACATGGAAGAAGATGAAAAATTGCTAGTCAAAGTGTATAGTAAAAAGGAACTAATAACTAATGATTAGATTTCCCTTAGAGATAATGTCATGCATTGAGAGCATAACATGCTACATGGTAAAATAAAGAAAAACCTTGTAATTAATACCAAATAATAGGATGTGGGGAGGCAGGTAACGACAAGTAAGCAAAGTGGTAAAAATACATAACAATGGGCATTGTTGCCACAAGCAAGTGACCATGAACTACAACTATATTTAGCAACTTCAACAAGTGATCTAGCAAGGTATCCCCATACCCCTGAGAAGCACAACAAGGTCCAAATCCCCTCATAGATAATGGGGGAAGAGGGATAATAACTTTTATGATTTCATGTCATGATTGAGTGTTGAGGTTTCTTTTATTTGGTTTCTATGGAACATTTCTATAAACTTTTTGTTGGTATTTGGATGTATAATACATAATTTGACATTATTATAATGTTAATATCCATTTGTTTTTATGTTATGTTATATATCATTCAACTTTGACATTTTATGCTTCTTGAATTAACAAACCATCCAACTATATGTTTCGTGCTCATTTCATTGTAATGTTATAATTTGTTTTTATATTGTTATAAATCATTCAAATTTTATGTTTCATGTTTTAGAGATAAATCATCCAATAGTGATGTTAGGAATTATTGACTAAAATGATGTTGGCATTATTGGTTATAATCAAATTGGAATCCACCACTTTTACCCAACCCACTTACCTAGTTATTTTTGTTAGTTTGTGTATCTCATACATGTGTTCTAGTCTCATATTGTGTCTATGAGGCTAGGTAACATATTTTCTCCAACACCCATAAAATATTTTGTGAGAAAAGGCCTTAATTAGATTTAATTAATTTTCATAAGTCTAACTTAGAGAAATAATCTTAATTAATCAATATTAATTGGGGAAAATCAATTTTCCTATAGAGACTTCCACAAAAATCACTTGATTGGGTCAAGACGATCTTATCCTTCGATTGGGATTAGATCATGGTCATTGATTCATCAATGAGAGATTATGTTAGGTCCCTATAATACTAGTGTATCCCCCTGTTATGAAACCAGCTCAAGAAAAAGATAGAAAATATAGATCAATGCCTTAAAATTCAGCCTCTTCGAGGGGGCAACCTCCTTTACATTACATAAATGAACAATTCTTGGATGATTCAAATGACAAAACCTCCTTTCTATATATAGGAGCCTAAGGAGTCACAATATAACCTAGCCGACCTAACAATAATAATATAAAGCCACAAAAATAACAATAGAGGGATTCAATGGGGCACAGTAATAACAATATGGGGACAATAGGAGCACAACAATATTAATAAGGGGTACAATTACAATAGTAATGGGGTAATCACTAGTATTATAGGGACCCAACATGCCCCTATCCTTCAAAAAAGTGTTGTCCTAAATGCTTGAGTAGTTCTGGATGCTTCTGTATAAAATTCTCATCCTCCCATGTGGAATCTTCAGCAAATAAGTTCTTCCACTTGATAAGATACTCTGAAATTGATCGATTTCATCGCTGTCGAGTTCTTGTTTCTGTGACTGCTTCTAGTTCCAATATAATTTTTCCTTCCTTGTCAAGTTCTGGCAATATTGTTTGAACCAGGAGCTTATCACCTATAACCTTCTTTAAACATGAAACATGGAAAACTGGGTGCAATCAAGAAGCTGCAGGAAGCTCCAATTTGTATGCCACAGTACCAATCTTTTGCAACACCTTGTACAAACCATAATACTTTGGTGATAATTTATTATCCTTCTTAGCTTGCTTGAGGGACATTTGCTTATATGGTTGTAGCCGTAGGAATACCCAATCACCTACATCAAAACTTCTTTCGCTGCGATGTTGATCTGCCTGTTGTTCCATTCTATTCTGTGCCAACACGAGGTTATCCTTTAAGAGTTGGAGGACTTGTTGTTGATGTTCAATGTGATGTTCCACTGCTTGAACCTTAGAATTTTCTCTTAAATATGATGTGATGGATGGTGGTTGATACCCATAAAGTGCCATAAATGGGGTCATTTTTGTTGTTGTATGGAAGGAAGTGTTATACCACCATTCAGCCAGAGGAAACCATTTGACCCATTATGTCTATTTATCAGATACAAAGCAATGAAGATATCCTTCCAAACATTTGTTTACTATCTCAGTTTGCCCATCAGATTGAGGATGATAAGATGAGCTATGAGCTAACTGAGTACCAAGACAAGAAAATAATTTTGTCCAAAAATTTTGAGTGAAAATGGGATCTCTGTCACTTACAATAATCTTTGGGTTTCCATGTAGCTTTTGAATTGTTTCCATAAATGCAGTAGAAACTGTACTGGCTTTAAATGGATGTGATAATGCACAAAAGTGTGCATACTTGGTAAGTCTGTCAACTACCACCATGATGACACTCTTTCCCTCAGACTTGGGTAAACCTGTGATAAAATCCATTGAAACCTCCTCCCAACGTTGGCTTGGAATGGATAAAGGTTGTAATAGACCCGGTGTCTTAATTGTTTCAACTTTATTTTGTTGGCAAACCAAACATTCCGCCAAAACTTTTGAATATCTGATTTAAGGCCATCCCAAAAAAATTCCTTCTTAACCCTGTGGTAAGTTTTTAAAAATCCTGAGTGCCCTCCTAAGGGAGAAGTGTGCAATTCCATAAGAATCTTTTGTTTTAGCTGGGAATTCTTACAGAGGTATAAGCGATCTTTGTACCATAACGAATCATTTTTCCAGCTAAATGTATCAGACATACTGGAATCTTTTTGTAACTTTCGAATAAGTGCCCACACTTCTTCGTCATTCTTCCATTCCTCCCTTGCTTCGTTTATCCAATCTGGTTGGATAATAGAAATGGCACACAACAATGCTTCCACATCCTCATCCTTTCTTGAGAGTGCATCTGCCACCACATTTTGCTTCCCTTTTTTGTAGATGATTTCAAAGTCATAACCCAACATCTTTGTGACCCACTTTTGTTGCTCTTCAAAGGATAATCTTTGTTCTAAAAAGTATTTAAGGCTATCATGATCCGTTTTTACCTTGAAGTGTCTTCCCATTAGGTAGGGTCGCCATTTCTTAAGTGCATGGAGTATTGCCAACATTTCCTTCTCATAAATAGCTTTGTGTAAAAAATTTCCCTTGATTGGACGACTTTCAAAAGCAATGGGTCTTTCATCTTGCATTAAAACAACACCAATTCCATTTCCTGAAGCATCACATTCCACAATAAAGGTTTTTGTGAAGTCCGGTGTAGCTAAGACAGGTGCTTGGCACATTGCCTCTTTAAGATGTTCGAAGGCCTTTGTTGCTTCAGGAGTCCATGAAAATGCATTTTTCTTCAATAGTGTTGTAGAGGTTCTGCTATTCTCCCATAATTCTTAACAAACTTGCGATAATACCCTGTCAACCCAAGAAATCCTCGCAGATGCTTTATGGATGTGGGGATTTTCCATTCCTTAATGGCTTTAATTTTGCTAGGGTCTACCTTAACTCCTTCATGAGATACAATATGACCCAGATATTCCACCTCTTGTACTCCAAAGAAACATTTGGATCTTTTTGCATATAATTGTTTCTCCTCCAATAGTTGTAGCACCCTGTCAACATGTTCAACATGATCCTTCCAAGACTTGCTGTAGATTAGTATATCATCAAAAAATACTAAAACAAATTTTCTAAGGAATGGTTTGAAAATTGAATTCATCAAACCTTGAAATGTTGAGGGTGCATTGGTAAGGCCAAAAGGCATGACCAAAAATTCATAATGACCCTCATGAGTTCTAAATGCTGTTTTCGGAATGTCTTCAGTCTTCATTCTGATTTGATGATATCTTGAATGAAGATCCAACTTGGTGAAGTAAATTGATCCATGCAATTCATCCAGTAATTCATCAATGACAGGAATGGGAAACTTATCTTTAATAGTGAGCTTGTTGAGCTCCCTATAATCCGGACACATGCGCCATGATCCATCCTTCTTGTGCACCAATACTACTGGAGTAGAGAAAGAACTTTGACTCGGTTGAATTATACCAGCCTCTAGCATTTCTGCAACCATACGTTCAATTTCACTCTTTTGGGCATAGGGATATCTGTACGGCCTGATGTTTGGAGGAACACTTCCTGGAATCAGATGAATAGCATGATCATGATCACGAATAGGTGGGAGACCTTTGGGAGTCTCAAATACCTTGGAATGATTGTCCAAGACTTTTTGGAGATCTGGAGAAATAGATGATTCCAATGTGGAAACATCTAGCGAACATAATTGTGCAATTACACCTTTTGTTCCTTTTTTAGAAGCTTTGTCATACTGTTAGAGCTTATTATCTTTCCTGGTTTCCCTGCAATACCCCTTAATTCAACTTCCTTTCCTTCCATAGAAAATTTCATGAAAAGTTCTTGAAAATTAAAAGCTATTGTACCCAAGGATTGTAGCCATTGGACTCCTAGTACAACATCAGCACCTCCCATTGGAATGGAAAGCATTGGGCTAGTCAATACATATTCTCCCATGGATAGCTTGATATTATGGCACTTTCCAGAGCAATTTATTGTTCCTCCATTTGCAACCATCACTTGACACTCTGGTGTTGGATATAAGAAGCAATTCAATTCTTTTGCTACCTTACAATGAATAAAATTGTGGGTACTTCCTGAATCAATCAACACTATTACCTTTTTCTTCTTGATTTGTCCTTCTATCTTGATGGTTTGAGGAGTGGTAATTCCCGCCAATGCATTACAAGATATGGTCGGATTCATTTGTTCTTCATCTAGGCTTTGTTCTTGGAGTATATCCTCTTCTTTTGACCTTTCTTGCTCCTTTTCTTCCTCTTCACAATCTATGTAGAATAATTTCTTCTCAGCACACTTATGACCTTTAGTGTATTTGCTATCACAACTGTAACAAAGCCCTTTTGCTCTTTTTTCTTCCAATTGTTGTGGTGTCAACCTTATAGGTTGTGGAAGACTAGCAGCAACAACACTTCTGTCTTTATAGTTGTGAGTGGTATGCTTCCTGGTTGCCATAATTTTGCTTTCCATTTTTCTTGCTAACCTGAATGCCTTCTCTAATGAATCAGGTTCCCAAAGGCGAACATCATGTTGGATATTATCCTTTAAAGACCCTATGAACACATCAATCCTATGCTCCTCTGGAATATTTTTTACCCTTATGTTCAATTTTTGGAACTCCTCAATGTGCTCCATTATTGAACCCTTTTGTTTGAGACTTATCAATTGGCTAAAAAAAGTGTTGCTTTTTGTATCCTCATAATGTGCTATCAATTCTTTCGTAAAAATTTCCCAAGTGATAAATTGTTTATGAGAGCAAAGCCATTGATACCATACAAACTGATTTGGTTCCAAATATAAAGTTGCAATACGTACCTTTGTGTGTTTTGCACATTATTGAGATCGAAAAATTGCTCCATCTGTAATATCCATGTTGCGGGATCCTTGCCATCAAACTTCCTCATATCGATTTTTGGAATATGGTGTGTCTTTGATCCAACATTAGAGTCTATGAAATCATGATTAACATTTCCTTTGTTTGCATCATGATTTTCCTTTCCTCCCCTTTCACCATTAGTAAGTATTTCTTGTAGAAAATTTGTCAAATCTGCCTTCAAATCTATCTTCAAATCATCAATCTTGGCTTCCACGCCCTTTATCTTAGATTCCACTCCGTTTATCTTAGCTTCTGTTAGCTTTTGTGAGAGTGAAATTTGTTGCACTTGGTCTTGTAATTTTGATATATCATGTAGCATTTCTTCCTCTTCTTCATGAGTCATGCTAGAGCTTTCAGATTGCTTACTAGGTGTTTGCATTTTCTTTCCTCGGGGAATCAGTTACCGATACTAATGCTCTACTATGCCCTTTGAATTCCTTCAAAATAATTTTTCAAACCAAGCTTAAGCAAAAATTTAAAAAATCTACACACCTTTTTTCACTTTGTAGGAGCTCGATATTGCCTCTGATGTATCTCTGTAATTTCGGATCATCCAATTCTAAAATTGCGACCTGTGGTAGCCCTTTGTTTCCTCTTTCCAATTCCACCAATCTGACCCCTATTGGATTCTCCAATAAAGATTTATGCCAAATCTCCCACAGTGACCTGATTATAGACTAATTTAGTAGAATGAACTTGTATGACGTGCCACGTGTCGCTATTTTGACCTTTGGCTCTGAAAAATATAATCAAGAAACTACAGTCCGTCCTCTTTCTGTACCTTCTTACAAAATTTCAATCCAATGCTCAGAGAGAAAGTTATGATGATTTTCCCCAGGTCACCTGTTTGGAATGTAATTCAGGAGTTTGGAAAAAGACCAACTTCCTCAGATCATATCTCCGCAAATATAGCGCAAAAAACTCTAAAATTTGGATTTGAGCTTCAACGCGATGTCTTCTCAAATGGTTTTTTTTTAGCTTCTAAAACGTCGCAGAAAAAAAGTTATAGCGAAAATGCCACGATGACATGTTTGGAGTAGCGAAACCCTAGAATCCAAAGCTCTGATACCAAATGTTATGAAACCAGCTCAAGAAAAAGATAGAAAAGATAGATCAACGCCTTAAAATTCAACCTCTTCGAGGGGGCAACCTCCTTTACATTACATAAATGAACAATTCTTAGATGATTCAAATGACAAAACCTCCTTTCTATATATAGGAGTCTAAGGAGTCACAATATAACCCAGCCGATCTAACAATAATAATATAAAGCCACAAAAATAACAATAGAGGGTTTCTATGGGGCACAGTAATAACAATATGGGGACAATAGGGGTAGAACAATATTAATATGGGGTACAACTACAATATTAATGGGGTAATCACTAGTATTATAGGGACCCAACACCCCCTTATTGTTGTTGTTAGTGTATCCCCCTATTGTTATTGTTGTTCCCATGTATCCCCCATGTTGTTATTGTTGTGCCCCATATAAGCCTACTATTTTTATTGTTGTGCCCTTACATTATTATTGTTATGTAGGCTCTGATTATATTGTGACCCCTTAGACTCCTATATTTACCAAGGAGGTATTATCATTTGTATCATACAATAATTGTTCATTTATGAAATGTAAAGGAGGTTTCCCCCTCTCAGAGGATATTTTTTAATTCATTGATCTATATTCTCTTCTATTTTGTGAGTTCGTTGCATAACATTTGGTATCAAAGCTTTGGATTCTAGGGTTTCGCTGCTTCAAACAGGGCATCTTGGAATTTTTGCTATAACCTTTTTTATACTAGGCTTCAAAAGCTTAAATTTAAACCATGTGGAGCCGAAATATTGGTGAACTTCTTGTATGAATTTCAGATCTTGGTTCGCTATATTTTGGAGATATGATCCAAGAAAGTTAGGGTTTTTGTGGGCTCCAAAATTCCGTCCCAAATAGTTGACCTAGGGAAAATCATCATAACTTTCTCTTCGAGCATTAGATTTGAATTTTGTAAAAATCTACTAAAATTGCATGGACTATAGTTTTTCTTTTATCATTTTCAGGGCCAAAGGTCAAAACAGTGACACGTGGAACAACATACAAGTTCGCTCTACTAAACCTGTCTATAATCAAGTCATCGTGGGAGATTGGGCATAACTACTTCTTGAATAATCCAATATTGTTATGACTTTTGGGGTTGGAAAGAAGACTCATATGGATACTAAAGGACGAAATTTCATACCTTGGAGATCCGAAATTACAGAGATACAACAGTTTCAATATCGAGCTCCTAAAAAGCAAGAAAAAGATGTGTTAAATTTTGCATACTTTTGTTTGAAAAAACAGTTTGAAGTGATTCAAAGGGCGTAGTCAAACAATAGATATCATTGTTTGGTTCAAAAATGCCTCGAAAAAAAAAAAAAAAATGGACACACCTAGGAAGCAATCAGAAATATCTTCTATGATGCATGAAGAAGAGGAAGAAATGCAACATGATATATCAAAATTACGAGATCAAGTGCATCGAATTTCAATCTCACACAGAGTAACAAAAAATGAATTGGAAGCGATGATGAATGTTAACACGGATGGTTTAGAATAAAAATTAAAAATGGACATGTAAGGCTTGAAGGATGGTTTAAAAGCATAAATGGAAGGTTTGAAGGAAGGTTTGACAAAGTTGCTAGAAGAAATGCTTCCTAATGGTGACAAGGCATTCCATGATACTCATGATGAGAACAAAAAGAACGTTAATCATGATTTTAGAGACTCTAACTTTGAGTTGAAGACCAACCACATTCAAAATATAAATATGAGGAAGTTTGATGGCAAGGATCCGATAACATGGATACTACATATGGAGAAATATTTCAATCGACATGATGTGCAACACTCACAAAAGGTACGTATTGTATCTTTATAATTAGAACCAAATAATTCTATATGGTATTGATGGATTTTTTCTCATAAACCAATTGTTACTTGGTCAATTTTTATGGAGGAAATGATATCACCTTATGAGGATACAAAGAGAAACACCTTATTTATCCAATTGCTAAATCTCAAACCAAAGGGTTCAATGGCGGAGCACATTGAAGATTTCCAAAAATTAAATATCATGGTAACTGATATTCCAGAGGAGCGTAGGATTGATTTCTTCATAGGGACTTAAAGGATAAAATCCAACATGAGGTTCGCCTTTGGGAACCTGATTCATTGGAGAAGACATTTAGGATGGAAAGAAAAGTTGAAAGAAAAATTATGGCAACAAGGTAGTCTACCACTCACAACTATAAAGATGAAAGTGTTGTTGCTCCTAGTCTTCCATAACCTAAAAGGTTAACACCGCAATAATTGGAGGTAAAAAGAGAAAAAGGGATTTGTTATAGTTGTGATAGAAAATACACTAAAGGTCATAAGTGTTCTGAGAAGAAATTATTCTATATAGATTGTGAAGAGGAGGAAGAAAAGGAACAAGAAACATCAAAAGAGGAGGATATACACCAAGAACCAACCCCAGAGAAAGAAGAAATGAATCTGACCATATCTTGTAATGAATTGGCAGAAATTACCACTCCTCAAACTCTCAATATAGAAGGATATATCAAGAAGAAAAAGGTATGGTGTTGATTGCTTCGGGTAGTACCCATAATTTTATTCATTATAATATAGCCAATGAATTGAATTGTTTCCTATATCCAGCACCAGAGGGTCAAATGATGGTTGCAAATGGAGGAACTATAAATTTCTCTAGAAAGTGTCATAATATAAAGCTAACCATGGGGGAATATGATATTGAATAGTACAATTTTTTCCATTCCAATTGGTGGTGCTAATGTTGTACTAGGAGTCCAATGGTTACAATCTTTAGGGATGATAGCTTTTAATTTTCAATATTTTTTCTTGAATGTTTTTGGGGAAGGAAAGGAAGTTGAATTAAGGGTTATCGTAGGGAAACCAAGAAAGATAATTAGATCTAATGGAATGACAAATATTCTAAAGAAAGAACAATGGGGCATAATTGCACAGTTATTCTCACTTGAGCTTCATGTTGGAAATAATACTGGGGGGGGGGGGGGGGTGAATCAGTATTATCAAATCAAACACTTTTTCATTTTCATATTTAGATTCATATACGCCACTTCAGTGAAGGGAACCTGCGTGTACACGCAACTATGTCTAATGCAACTAGCGTATATCCAGTAAACTTATGATTCAGTTAATCCATTAAATGTTGATCTTTAGTTAGTGCATCAGAACTTTTATTAACCATATGAACAGTAAACAAGTGCAGTAAAACAGAATAGATCATCACACAAAAGAACCACACATGAACACCATGATGTAAGGTGGAAACCCAATGTGGGTGAAAACCACCTGCTGCAAGTCGTCTCTATATTCTTTTAATAAGAAACTTCTTTTTACAATATTTATGTACTGGTGCAGTCTTATACCAGTACATAGGCTTCTACCTGCAGAAGGCTAAAACCTTCTCTCGTTCTCCAGCTTCTCCTTGAAGGGAGTTGCAACCCCCTTAGGTCTTGTACTAGCCGATCCTTTTACTAGTACGTAGGTGCCAACCTACTAAATGCTACAACCTTCACTCGTTTTGCAGCTACTACTGGAAGGGAGCTACCACCCCCTTAACTCTTGTACTAGTTGATGTACTAGTACGTAGGTGCCGACCTACAAAAGGCTACAACCTTCTCTTTCTTCCTCCAGGTACCACGTTTCATAAATTTTCAGACTGGATACTCATGGAACACATCATCATAATCTGAAGGCCACATTTCATCCAATTTTCATACTAGACCCATCAATATCATTGAAGCACACAATCAATCAACACTAGCATCATCAATCTCTGAATCACCCAATACTGAATCACTGAAACCCAGTCAACAAACTGCAATCACCAGAACACAGAGCAGAACACAAAACTCTGCAACAATGTTCAGATCTAACTGTATCATCAAAAATCATGTATCAGAGTGCATACGCTACTTGGAAGAGCTGAACTAGCGTGTATACACAACTTCACCAAAGCGAACCAGCGTATATGTCATTAATTACTTACTTATAACTTCATTGCACTTCCTGCATATGTACGCGCTTTTATCATAGTCAACCAGCATATACATCTATAAATATTCATTCATGATTTGCAGCTATTCCAAAACTTAAGTTATACCCAGATTATAATATTTACAGAACATTACGTGCATCAGTATACAGATATAGAATAAGCGTGATCAAATTGTATAGAGATGATTCATTCCAAGCCATTAGATCCCAATCTATCCTTAGATCTTGTTCTCCATCAGCCACTGAGATTCTTCCTTAGCAAAGCATTATGAACCCATAACCTGCATACTAGTTCTCATACTTCATCAAATATTCCAGACTTTCTGAATGCCTTTGCCTAATGATCTTCTTCTCCTTTTATAGTCTTAGGCCTTACACAATACCATGGTCCAAAACCATAGAGAATCAATGCCATGGACCCAATTCCTGGGTTCAACACTTCGAATGAGATACCATGGTCCAAAACCATAGGTCCAAATACCAAGGACTAAATACCACAAACCCAAAACTTAGTTTTCCGACATGTACGCACCTTTCCTTGTGTGAAAGTGCGTGTATACGTATACGCACCTTTTTGTTGGCTAACCCACGTGTATACGCGGCTTTATCAAGGGAAACCTGTGTATATATCTTTTTCTTCATTCCATGAGCCTGAACTATGATCTGTCATCTTAGTAAGTTGCCATCATGGACAACACCTGTATCATAATGCCAACAATCTCCCCCTTTGGACTTGATGGCAAAGTTATCTTGCCATATTGAGAATTGTTATCTTAATGAGTTGTCATTGTTCATTACATCTAAACTGATTCCTTTGAGTTGCTCTTTATCTCATGTATTCTATCATATCTGATATCTCTTCTGTAGATTCATCTAGTTATATATTAGTGAGTTGTTCTGCTACAAATGGGTTGCCATCAAGTACAACACTTGCATCATAATGCCAACAATCTCCCCCTTTGGACTTGATGGCAAAGGGCGAACCAAGATATTCTCTTCCTTGATATACATTCCACTGTCCATACTCCCCCTGAGTACCTGCTGAAATCTCTAATCTGCTGAAGTGTGTTGTTCATGCTCCCCCTGACTGTAAGCAAGGTCTGCAAAAAGATGTTCTACAAAAAGAACATGACTCTATACATCATAAATGACCTTCCTATCACCAAAGACTCATACATACATCCATCTCCCAACCAAGTGGGGATATACCAATATTGACTCATCCACCCAACCAAGTGGGGATATACCAGATACCAATTGTTTATACATGACTGAAATATTACATCATTCTTCCCATGCATAGTGGGGGTACAATTTACATCATATGACCAAAAGGGATTCATCAAATGACTACAATAGACAGAGACAAACTATTACATCATGAGTCTTGATATGACCTTTACATTGAATGATATACATGACATTTATAACAAAGACCAAACATCTAAATAAGACCATGATAGTCATCAGTAACTATCACACACAGTGTATGATCTGCTCCATAAACATCTGTCAACAGCATCCAGACCAGCAACCTGTATATGTCGATTAGTGTAGATAACATCAACCTGTGACAAAGTATGTCTGCATATAGATATCAACTCATCCTTTTGAACATTATAATAGCCTTCCATGAATGAATTCTGCATATGACATACAAAATCTTTCATATTATATCATATGTGAAAAACACCATAATCATCTCATCATCATCAAGATTTGCATGATCTTATATACTATCCATGTATCATCACTCAGGAACATCCCTCATATGCATCAATCAACATATGTAAGTATCAACCTAACATCATATAGGGAAGAACTCATCATCATCATGTCTCCAACAATGCAACTTTGAGTAATCATCCATGTATCCAGCATACTGTATATAGCACTATGTATCTTGAGCTCAAGATCTTTTGTCAAGACTTCTTGATATCATCAACAGCAACAATCCTCATCCATGTGAGCGCCAAGAACTATAGGAATCCTACATCATAACTGTATTATATGTCGACAATAGCATATGAGTGACTCATCATCAAGTAATGAAATTGTGTATTCAAGCTTTGTACTTCTCCTTATCTTTATGAAGATCACCATGTAAGCACCATATATGCATCATCAGAGAATCAACCACAAATCTGATCTGAACACCAACTATGTAACCCCAAGATATGGAAAACTCATAACCATATCATAGCAAGATGTATCATTTAGCCATATAAGCATCATCACCAAGGACTACTAACCATAATGCCAACAATGCATTATTAAAAGTATATGCTCCCCCTGAACCTGTGCCATCTTGTTTACTGTCAGATCTGATCATGCATATATCAACAACAAGTTAGGATCAAAACATCTTACAAGTATCAAGATATTTCCACACATCATCAGCAGATTGTAACCATTATCAAACAGAGCAAGTAATGGACTGAATCATATCAGACCCTTTTCCTGAGCCTGTCCCACTGCTTTTCTCAAACTGACATATACGCGACTGTGCACTGTCTAACTTGCGTATATACGCGACTTCTCTTTATGAAACTTGCGTATGAGATTGAGAACACTGAAGTTTTACACTTTCAGCTTCCTCTGAGTCTGTTATGTCTGTACATTGTGCTGTGCCACATCTTTCTAACTGTACTTCCTTCTTCTTCCATATCTTCAAGTGTGATAATGTTTTCTCCTTTTGGTATGGTGCCCGTACTTTGTTCTTGCATTCCTTTGCTATATGTCCCAGCTTGTTACATGCATAACATCTTACATGTTTCATATTCCTTCTGTAGCAATCAACAGCTTTGTGACCAAACATATTGCAAGAAAAACAATATCCCTTAAAGTACCTGGAACGTGATGATCTTTCTGTGTGATGGTATTGAACCATTCTACTTCTGCATCTGGCTGCAACATGTCCAAGATTATGACATACATAACATTCAACATTATTCATTGGAGGAGTAAAAGATTTTCTTTGAAGAATTTCTTTCCTTGGTTGTTGATGGGATTAACCTCTCAACTCCTTGTTGAGTATTTCAGATTGTGCATTAAGTTCCTTGTCTTATTTTGTGAACTAGATTCACCTTCAAAATATTCGTGAAAACCAAGACTAGTTTTGATGGCAGGAGACCTTTGACTACTAAGAATATCATCCAAGATCTTAGTACTATCTTGAAATCGTAAGAGCTTATCCTTTTCTTCTAAGTTATCTTTTAGAATATTTACCTCAACCTGAAGTTGCTCTTCCTTTTCACGATACTGCTTCTTCATGTTTTCTTCAACTTTTCTTCCTTCTTCCAACTAGTGTCTTAATTCAAGAACTTCGTTTTCTTGTTTTTCAAGAGCTTGGAGTAGTTATTTATTCTACTTATTTGATTCTTCAAGATATTCTTTTAGCGAGAGGATCGTAGCTTCAAGACTTCATAATAACTGGATCTTTCTCTGAGTTTCTTGATTGTTGTGCTCCTTTCATTTACTTCACTTCTTAATGATGTCACTTCATCCTACAACTTTTGACATTGATCTTCCTTTTCCTTGAATAGCTTCCTTACCTTGTTTCCTTCCTCTAGTTGAGCTTTTAGTTTGGTAACTTCTTCTTTGGAGATACATTCCCTTTTGTGCAATAGATCTTGTTGATCTCTAATTTTGTTTGTAAGCCTTTTAAATTCTGCCTCTATTTGATATCTTTATTTCTCACTCATAAGAGAAAATTCAGTTGTTTCACTATCACTTTCATCATCTTCAAATGGATGGAGAAATGTATCACCAGAGGATAACAAATTCATACCTGATAGTTCTTTTGCTTGTTCATCTTCATTCTGAAGTGATTCTAAATCTGAAGTGCTTCTTCCACATATTCCCCAATCGATTCTCCCACTGTCATAGTTCTTTTGGGATGTCTTCTTTTTCTTAGGCGCTTTCTTCTTAAGCTTCTTTCCCATTGTTCTACGGATCTCCTTCAAGCGATCAAGCTTCTACCAAAGGACCTGCTCTGATACCAATTGTTGGAAATAATACTGAGAGGGGGGGTGAATTAGTATTATCAAATCAAACACTTTTTCATTTTCATACTCAGATTCATATATGCTACTTCAGTGAAGGGAACCTACATGTACACGCAACTATGTCTAATGAAACTAGCGTATATCCAGTAAACTTATGATTCAGTTAATCCATTAAATGTTTATCTTTAGTTAGTGCATCAGAACTTTTATTAACCATATGAACAGTAAACAGGTGCAGTAAAACAGAATAGATCATCACACACAAGAAGCACACATGAACACCATAATGTAAGGTGGAAACTCAATGTGGGTGGAAACCCAATGTGGGTGAAAACCACCTGCAGCAAGTCGTCTCTATCTTCTTTTAATAAGAAACTTCTTTTTACAATATTTTTGTATTGGTGCAGTCTTATACTAGTACACAGGCTTCTACCTGCAGAAGGCTACAACCTTCTCTCATTCTCCAGCTTCTCTTGGAAGGGAGCTGCAACCCCCTTAGCTCTTGTACTAGCCGATCCTTTTACTAGTACATAGATGCCGGCCTACTGAATGCTCCAACCTTCACTTGTATTCCAGCTGCTACTGGAAGGGAGCTACCACCCCCTTAGCTCTTATACTAGTTGATGTACTAGTACGTAGGTGCCGACCTACAGAAGGCTACAACTTTCTCTTTCTTCCTCCAGGTACCACATTTCATAAATTTTCAGACTGGATACTCATGGAACACATCATCATAATCTGAAGGCCACGTTTCATCCAATTTTCATACTGGACCCATCAATATCATTGAAGTGCACAATCAATCAACACTAGCATCATCAATCTCTGAATCACCCAATACTAAATCACTGAAACCCAGTCAACAAACTGTAATCACCAGAACATAGAGCAGAACACAGAACTCTGCAACAATGTTCAGATCTAATTGTATCATCAAAAATCATGTATCAGAGTGCATACGCTACTTGGAAGAGCCGAACCAGTGTGTATACGCAACTTCACCAAAGCGAACCAGCGTATATGTCATTAATTACTTACTTATAACTTCGTTGCACTTCCTGCATATGTACGTGCTTTTATCATAGTCAACCAGCGTATACATCTGTAAATATTCATTCATGATTTGCATCTATTCCAAAACTTAAGTTATACCCAGATCATAATATTTACAGAAAATTACATGCGTCAGTATACAGATCTAGAATAAGCGTGATCAAATTGTATAGAGATGATTCATTCCAAGCCATTAGATCCAAATCTATCCTTAGATCTTGTTCTCCATCAGTCGCTAAGATTCTTCCTTAGCAAAGCATTATGAACCCATAACCTGCATACTAGATCTCATACTTCATCAGATATTCCAGACTTTTTGAATGCCTTTGCCTAATGATCTTCTTCTCCTTTTATAGTCTTAGGCCTTACACAATACCATGGTCCAAAACCATAGAGAATCAATACCATGGACCCACTTCTTGGGTTCAACACTTCGGACGAGGTACCATGGTCCAAAACCATAGGTCCAAATACCAAGGACTAAATACCACGAACCCAAAACTTAGTTTTCTGACATGTACACGCCTTTCCTTGCGTGAAAGTGCGTGTATACGTATAAGCACCTTTTTGTCGGCTAACCCGCACGTATACGCGGCTTTATCAAGGGGAACCTGCGTATATATCTTTTTCTTCATTCCGTGAGCCTGAACTGTGATGTGTCATCTTAGTAAGTTGCCATCAAGGACAACACCTGTATCATAATGCCAACACTTCAAACATCGAAATCATTTATTTCTCCATATCTCCAAAAAGTATTGGACAATCATTCCAAGGTATTTGAGACTCCCAAAGGCCACCCACCTATTCTTGATCATGATCATTCTATTCATTTGATTCCACAAAGTGTCCTCCAAACATCAGACCTTACAGATATCCATATGCCCAAAATAGTGAAATTGAACGCTTGCAGAAATGTTTGAGGACAGTATAATTCAACCCAGTCAAAGTTCTTTCTCTGCTCCAATATTATTGGTGCATAAGAAGGATGGATCATGGCATATGTTTCTATATTATAAGGAGCTCAACAAATCACTATTAAAGATAAATTTCTCATTCATGTCATTGATGAATTATTAAACGAATTACATGGAGCAATTTAATTCACCAAGTTGGATCTCCATTCAGGATAACATCAAATTAGAATGAAGACTGTAGACATTCCAAAAACAATGTTTAGAACTCATGAGGGTCATTTTTATTTTTTGTTCATGCCTTTTGGCCTTACTAATGCACCTTCTACATTTCAAGGTTTGATGAATTCCATTTTCAAACCCTTTGAAAATTTATGTTAGTATTTTTTGATGATATATTAATCTACAGTAAGTCTTGCAAGGATCATGTTCAACATGTTGACAGGGTACTCAAACTTTGGAGGAGAAATAATTATATGAAAAAACCTCCAAATGTTTCTTTGGAGTATAGGAGGTGGAATATTTGGATCATATTGTATCTCATGAGGGTGTTAAGATAGATCCTAACAAAATTAAATCCATTAAGGAATGGAAAATTCCCATAACCATAAAGCATATTCAAGTATTTCTTGGGTTAATGAGGTATTATCGCAAGTTTGTTAAAAATTATGGGACAATAATAGCACCTCTAACAAAATTATTGAAGAAAGATGCATTTCCTTGGACTCGGAAGCAACTAAGGCCTTTGAACATCTTAAAAACGCAATGTGTCAAGCATTGGTCTTAGCTACACAGACTTCACAAAAAATTTTATTGTGGAATGTGATGCCTTGGGAAATTGAATTGGTGTTGTTTTAATGCAAGAAGGAAGACCCACTACTTTTGAAAGTCATCTAATCAAAGGAGAGTGTTTAGAAAAACCTATTTATGAGAAGGAAATGTTGGAAATACTACATGCACTAAAGCAATGGTGACCTTACCTAATGAGAATACACTTTAAGGTAAAAACATTTCATGATAGTCTTAAAGACTTTTTCAAACAAATATTATCTCCATAAGAGCAGCAAAAATGGGTCACAAAGATGTTGGGTTATGACTTTGAAATCTTCTACAAAAAAAGGAAGAAAAATGTATTTTCATATGCACTCTCAAGAAAGGATGAGGATGTGGAAGCATTTCTTTGTGCCATTTATATTTTCCAACAAAATTGGATAACCGAAGCAAGGATGAGTGGAATAATTATGAAGAGGTGTGGATACTCATTCAAAAATTGCAGCAAAATCCCAGTACATCTGATCATTTAACAGGAAAAATGATTGATTATGGTACAAAGATCACTTATATATTTGTAATAATTCCAAACTCAAGCATAATATTATTTTGGAATTTCACACCTCCCCCTTAGGAGGGCACTGGGAATTTTTAAAAACTTACCACAGGTTCAAGAATGATTTTTTTTGGATGGCCTTAAATCTTATATTCGGAAGTTTGTGGGAGAATGTTTGGAGTACCAACAAATAAGGTTGAGACAATTATGACCCTAGTTCTGTTACAACCTTTATCCATTCCAATTCAACATTGGGAGGAGGTCTCAATGGATTTTATCATGAGTTTACCCAAGTCTGAAGGAAAGAGTGACATCATGGTGGTAGTTGATAGACTTACCAAGTATCCACACTTTTGTGCATTATCTTGTCCTTTTAAAGCCAATATAGATGCTACTGCATTTAAGGAAATAATTCAAAAGCTACATGGAAACCCAAAGATTATTGTAAGTGACAGAGAATCCATTTTCACTGGAAATTTTTGGTAGGAATTATTTTCTTATCTTGGTACTCAATTAGCTCATAGCTCATCTTATCATCCTCAACCTGACGGGAAAAGTGAGATAGTGAACAAATGTTTGGAAGGATATCTCTATTGCTTTGTATCTGATAAACAAACACAATGGGTCAAGTGGTTACCTCTAGCTGAAAGGAGGTATAACAATTCCTTCCATACTGCAGCAAAAATGACCCCATTTATGGAACTTTATGGATATCATCCACCATCCATCACATCATCTTTAGGAGAAAATTATAAGCTTCAAGCAGTGGAAGATCATATTGAGAATCAACAAAAATGTCTCCAACTCTTAAAGGATAACCTCACTCTAACATAGAATCAAATGAAACAATAGGTAGATCAGCATCATAGTGAAAGAAGTTTTGATGTATGCGACTGGGTATTTTTATGGCTACAACCATACAAACAAATGTCCCTCAAGCAACCTAAGAAGGATAATAAATTATCACCCAAGTACTATGTGTTGGAAATAATACTGAGAGGGGGGGTGAATCAGTATTATCATTTCAATAATTTTTTATTTCCGAAACAGATTTATATGCGCTACTTCTGTGAAGTGAACTAGTGTGTACACACTACTGTTATTAGAGAAACCAACATATACCCAGAGAACTTATGATTTAATCAGTTTATCATGTGTTGATATTTAATCAATGCATCAATAACTTGTTAAACAGTGCAGTAAAACCATAATAAACAATCACACATAAGCAACACACATGAACACCAATATTTAAGGTGGAAACCCAATGCAGGAGAAAAACCACCTGCTGTTGTCGTCTCTGTATTCTTTTAATAATAAGAAAATATGTTTACAATCTTGTACTAGTGCAGACTCATACCATTACACAGGCACCCACCTACAGAAGGCTACAACCTTCTCTCGTTTTCCAGCTTCTATTGGAAGGGAGCTGCAACCCCTTAGCTCTTGTATTAGCTAATGTGTTTACTAGTACGTAGGTGTCGACCTACAGAAGGCTACGACCTTCTCTCTTCTTCCAGGGACCACGTTTCATAAATTTTCAGACTGGATGCTCCTGGCACACAACAATACACATGAAGGCCTCGTTTCATCAAATTTTCATACTAGACCCATCAGAAATTTCAAACTGCATCAACCAATAATCAGTTAATTTGAACAGTCATATCACTATCACCAAAACATTGTGTTGAACCCAGAAACCTGCATCATCATTCAGAACTAGCTGCAACCTCAAAAATCATGCATCAGAATGTATACGCTACTTTACTGAACCCAACCTGTGTGTATATGCTACTTCCTTTAACCAAACCTGTGTATACCTTCAAAACTACTGAAACATAAAATTTCTTAATCAAGTCTATATCAACCAGCAATATATTGAACATCTACTATCAATTTACAGATATTTACACAGGTAGTAGCAGAGATAACCCTTCTCACTTATACAATCAATCAATCAGATACCAAACTCCTTATGCATTCAGTTTTACATTCAAATCTAGGAAGACTTCATTGGCAGACAACAGTAAAACAATAGAACTGATCAGATAGATCAGTCAGATCTGAATAATAGGCTTTCCTTTTGTATACGCTACTTGGAAGAGTATAACCTGTGTGTATACGCGCTTTTACCAAGATGAACCAGCGTATATATCTACAAATATTAACCCATAACTTCGCTGCTATTCCAGACTTCAAACAAACCCAGATCATGACATTTAAAGACTAAAAATAGATGTACTCAATCAGATCTAGCCCAACCAATATCAGATCATTCAATGATAAGTCATTGTAGGTCTCATGATCCTGATCCAACATTGAATTCAAGGTGTACATAATATTTCAGATCAAATAAAAAACACAGCCCCTGCAACATAAAATATACCTCAAATAGAAGTATTCCTGAGAAAACCCTTTCACTTGCACACTCTGGCCTTATGATCTTCTCCTCCTTATATAGTTTTAGGCCTTTCTCAATACCTCAGACCAAAACCACTTAGGACCCATGGTATTCTTGGACGGGATCAAATAGTCATTACTCCACTCAATATTGTGGGCTAATACCATGGTATTGACCCCTGGTATTGTTTACTCTTGAATTTCCTTGATTTTCCAACATATACACGTTTTTCTTCTTGTGAAAGTGCGTGTATACGTATACGCTCTTTTTGTTCTATGAACCAGCGTGTATACGTTGTTTTGACTAAGTGGACCAGCGTACACATCTTAAACTGCTTTACACCATCCTTTTCCTTCAACTTCTTTATTCTGATCAGTAGACCTCAGTTCCATATTCCTGTTCTTCTGTACCAATGCCCTGTTACATCTAAATAGACCTGTTACACTGTGGGTTTCCTTTCATCAAAACTAAACTAACCTGTGAGTGAGTTGCCATCAAGGACAACACTTGTATCATAATGCCAACACTATGGTCCTTACAAGGTGTTGTAAAAGATTGGTACTATGGCATACAAATTGGAGTTGCCTGCAACTTCCCGAGTACACCCAGTTTTACATGTTTCATGCCTAAAGAAGTTTATCGGTGACAAGCTCCTAGTTCAAACAACTTTGCCAAAAATTTATGAAGAAGAAAAAATCATTTTGAGCCTGAAGTAGTAATGGAAACAAGAACCTGACAACTACTGATCGATTAATTTCAGAGTATCTCATTAAGTGGAAGAACTTACCCGCTAAAGATTCCACATTGGAGGATGAGAATTTTATACAGAAGCATCTAGAACTACTCAAGCATTGAGGACAACACTTTTTTGAAGGAGAGGGTCATGTTAGGTCCCTATAATACTAGTGTACCCCCTTATTGTTTTTGTTAGTTTATCCCCCTATTGTTATTGTTTTCCCTTAAATTATTATTATGTAGGCTCTGATTATATTGTGACCCCTTAGAGTCCTATATATACCAAGGAGGTATTATCATTTGTATCATCCAAGAATTGTTCATTTATGTAATGCAAAGAAGGTTTCCCCCTCGAAGAGGCTAATTTTTAAGTTATTGATCTATATTTTCTTCTATTTTGTGAGCTAGTTGCATAACAGATTATAAGGGGAAATAGAAGGGAATTTGGAGAACACATCGAGACACAAGTTTGCAATGAGATCAAGGGCACAGAGGTAACGCAAGGACACCAGTAGCAAGGGTTTTAGCAATAAGAATTGAAAAGTGTTTGTTGGAGTAATTCTTCACAAGATTCCAACATTATAAGAGGAAGGAATAGAGGAAAAAATATTCTGTAGAGAGGCCACACTAGCAAGTGAGAGTTAGCCAGTGCACATTATTGGGAAGTTATTTGATTTCTGGTTGCTCGAGATAGTTGCCAAAAGGAAGAGTGAGTAGCTCAGTTGAGTTGCAAGAGGATGAAGGGGTTGCAAGAAAAAATTTATTGTAGTAGTGTGAGTTCCAATTGGGTTGTACGCACTTCTAGAATTTTTCTAGTGCAAGTTGCAGGCAGAAGTGTGGTTGCAGGCAAGAGGTTGTGAGGTCGTGTAAAAGGGAACTTTGTGCTTCCAATTTTATTTTTCCCGTGGAGAAAATTAACTAAGATTTGCCGGTGTAAGGCAAGCAGTTGGTGTACTCTTTAATTTGCTAAAGAATTTATAATAAAACCCTGATCTGTAGACTAGTTTTTCCTTCAGGGTTTTTCTAGGGACATTTGTCCAAAAATATTGATGTTCATTATCTATGTGTGTTCGTAATTTTCTCAATTATTGTGGTTATTTATTTTTGTCTAAATTTGTAGTTGTGTTTTATTCAATATTTGTTGCAAGTTAATTGCATAAGACAAATAATCTAAACAGATAGGTGAATAATAACCAGTAATTGTAATAGAATTTATAATTTCATAATTTTAGCACATTTAAAGATAAATTATCCAAACCCATGCAATAGAATTACAAGAATCCCAATTTGAGGGTTATTTTAGTTGGTATTATCAAATATCCTATTGCCTTGCTTTTAGTGCCCATAATAAACTTCTTAGTAAAATAATCCACTCATTTGTGGACTTAAACCACATTCATGTCTACAAAAGGACATTATGAGATTCACTAATTGTTCCTAATCCACTCCAATTATGATTTACTTATTTTTATTCTCATTATTAATATTAGCTTATTCATTTGCTTCCTCTTTAACAATTCCTTCAACAAAACCAAATACAAGGCCTCCCAAACTTGTTGCCCTTGCTTTGCATTAAATTCTAGGCTTTAAACAACTCATCTTCACAATAGTTTAAGCATTGTCCACTTTGGTTTTTCTCTAGTACTATATATAGTTATTGGTTTTCTTATGTAGAAATCTACCATTATTATTTTTTCCACTGAAGAAAATCATAATTTTAATTTTAGTAACAAAATTGCATTTATCATATGCTTTGAGCATTTTTTGCCCTTTCAAGGACATGTAGTTAAAAAATACCAAACTTTTTCATTTGAATATCAACCCTCAAAACAAAATTATGTTATATCCTAGAAAACCTTTTCTGAAAAGTCGCTTCACTAAGAAGACAATCTAAATATTACATCAAAGTGACCTTCAATAAAAATGTGGCAAGTATACCAAGCATATGATAGTGACTAAAGAAAAAATATACATATTCAAATTTATGTTAGAGAAACCATTGAACAAAGCCAATTTCCAGTAGAGGTGGCACTTATATATGAAAAGGGGGATTGTAATAGTCAACAAAATGATCCCATTCATCTTCTTGTATGATCCATTTCCCTGAAGTTAATTAGATTCCATCGGTGAATAAATCATCAACAATTTGGTTCCTTTCCTTGTAAACATCTTGGATAAAGATGTTAAAAACAACAATGATGCCCTTAATCTCATCATATAGGGGTGGCGAAAAATAATTTAGTACAATATTATCCCCCTTCATGCACTTTATTACGTGCATGGAGTCCCTAAAGATTTGCAAAATTGATACTACCTTTTCACCTAACAAGGTAACAAGAATATTTAGAGCCATTGGTTCAATAAAATATCTATTCCATATCCCTAATCAATTTTGAAAGTAAAGTGGCATGTTTCTGTAAAAAATATGATACCTCATGCATCACATATATGTGGTGCAAATTGATATTTCCTTGAGATGCTCTATCAAAGTAAGCATGTGACCTAGTCTTATAGACTCCATAATAATTTTTCTAGTATGATATTTTCACCTTTAGCTAGCTAATCTTTTTTAGAATACTCAAACGTTTGGATGCACATTAGGTTAGAGAAATGGAGATATTTTCATAGAGGCTTTCATTACTTACTAGCCAAACACCCCATTCTACTATCGCTACCACGACTTTAAGCCTCTCCACAATTTCAATTCCACTCCATTGGTTTATTCTTTCTTCTATGGTATTGCCCCTCCAAACATTCCTTAATGTAATCAATCCCTCAAGTTCCTAATAAAGCTTCATAGAGTAGTTACAAGACATTAAAACATGAGTGTTTGACACCTCATTCACCATACACAAAAGACACTTACTAGGGCCACGTTTATTCCTTTTCTATAAATTGTCTTATGTCAGAGCTTTATTGTTGATCACTAGCCACATGAAGATCTAAAGATATGAAGTACATTTTTACTTATATATTTTTTCCCACCACCACACCAAGTCCCTCATATCCTCCCTAAAACATATAAAATTGTAACCATATTTACAAGTATACACACAAGTAGTGTTCTTTATCCAAATGAGGTTTCCTTCCTCTTTTTTATTCATGTGTTTCCAAGTTTGAGGCTAGTAATAAAAGCATTGCAAACACTAGCATCTTCATCCTTGAAATCTAGTCTTCCAATTGATTTCCACTCTTATATCCATATAATAGTAAGGTATCAATATGCTATTTCTCTAAGTTTAAACATCCTTCTTTCCCTCGACCTAACTTGTAAACAACATTGTGTCCAACTCATGGTTTCTCCCTAAACCTAACTTTACTCCCCTTCCCCACCTTCCATAAAAGTTCATTCCCAATTATAAGGAATGTTAAAACAACCACTTTCCACATGATTGATCATGTATATTTTCATTGTATTCCTAATCCTTTCTTCTATTAAATCAAGACTAATGTGCTTCTACATCACAACTTGACTTCATAGTTTAGCTTCTTGTACCTATGTCCATACACTTTTAATTTCTAGGGCTTTGGGAAAGTAGAAAATATTTTTTAACCCTAAGCCCCCATAACTTTAGGCACTATCAATTTATGCCACTTGACCAATGGAATTTCCCTTTGAACCTAAAACATATTCTTCTTATATGTTCTAGTGCACGTTTTAGATTCCAAGAAGAAGACATCTAGTAGACAAGGATCACCTCTCACATATACTTAACCAAAACAAGGCTATAATTTCTTGACAACTACTAATAACACCAAAATGAGATCATATTTTCCACTTTAGCAATAAACAAATTCTAGTCCTTCTTCAAAAAATTATTTGGAATTAATACAAATCTTGAGTATTTCAATCCTTCCTCAAAGTCAATCTATATATAAGGAAACAACTGAGAGAAATAAACCCATCTTCTTTAAGTATAACCATAAACTAAATGGTAGATTTATTATTGTTAACTTGCATACCTATAACTAGGCAATATTACTACATGATCTCATTTAAATTTTCCATGTCTCTCTATGTCCCATCACATAACATCAAGATATCATCAACAAATAAAAGATGAGATAGATAGAAGGTATTCTCAATTTTTATTCCTTAAGATATCCAAATCTCTTGGCATCAATCAAATCTCTACTTAACCCATCTACACCAATCAAGAATTGAAGAGGATATAATAGGCAAGCTTGCCTCAATCCTCTCTTAATTTAAAAAAAACTATATTCACTCCATTTGTTAGGACAAAAAAATAGTAACTAATGATACACAACTCATAACCTATCTACAAAGGGCATGGAAAAACCTAAATAATTCATCATCATTTTCAAGTATATCCAACACACCCTATCATATGCATTTGGCATATCCACTTTCAACACCTTAGCACTTTGGTTCTATGATTTTATTGTGTAAGTCTTCATGGGCCACCTTAATCACCTTGTGAATATATCTACCATTTTTTAGAGTGGAAAAACATGGAGGAATAAGCTTGTAGTGTCATTTTAACAACAAGTCCCACTTTGGAAAATTGGGGTTTGAAACTTTCCAAAGTTGTTTTGAGTCATCAAATGAAATTTTTTGGGGTCAAAAATTTCTCATCTCTAGCCACAGACTCCTGACACTAATACACATTTAGAGACCTTTACAATGGCACAAAATAACCTTAATCAAATATCCTATGCAAAAGTCATGCTTTCTGCAAGTTAACCTATAGTGTTGACTACTACAATTTGAGAGGATGCCATGCCAACGTTGTTACTCATGCATATGGGGCTAGCCACTTGTAGAATTTCAAGAAGATTGTATAAGATCCAAAATAGTAAATCTAAATAAGGGTTGAGAGAGTCAAAACCTTACCTACATATTTCTATTGGGCTATACTAAATACTAGGATTCTAGAAGGAGTGGGAGTTCCATTATATGCCATTATATTTTGTTCCATAATTAAGAAAATCAACTAGGAGTGGTAAGTTAGAGAGAAAAATAGAGGGGGATAAGATTCTCTAGTAACATTACAGACCACAAGTCATAGCTAAGTCCCTAAAGAGTACCTCTTTGTATTTGCATATTTCCATACTAGAGAAAAGAGAGCATAGTGGCCTCACCTTCTTCTTGGGTTTTATCTTGTATGAATTTCACAGGCTAAATATTTTTTTTTTTGTGGATGGCATGTGAGTATTTTTAAGTTATCTATTTTTCACAAGTTAGCTATTTCATGCATTTCTAGCTGGGTTTTCTCTTGTACGAGTTTCTTAGGCTAAATCTTCTGTTTATTTTTGGATGGTGTGTGAGTATTTTAAGTTCTTTATTTTTCACATTTTAAGTATTTCATGCATTTAAGCATAAAACCAATAATTAAAGAATCTAACATCTAAATAAAATTAACCTTAACATTAAAGATTTCAATATTGATTAGATATGTTGTGATGAATTGTTCCAATGGAATTTTCACTACAGTTTACATATCATATTGGTATCAAATCAGGTTTCTTTTGGGTATTTTATGGGAAGTTGCATGGATTAAAGAATTGTTTTAAGAAGAAAGTATCAAAATCCTAGCCATGGCTAATGAGTTTGTTCATAATAACCCTCAAGATCGAAAAGAAGAAATATTTTCAAGGATGGAAGCACAAATTATCGACATTAATAACAATATGAACCTCCTCATGGTAGCTTTAGAAAGAAAACTTGGACCATTCTAGCAAAGTCATAGGCTTTAACTTAGAGGTCAAATTAAAATGGAAATTGGAGATGATGAAGATCTAGGAAACGATTCATGTAAAAAACATAAGAAATAGCAGCCAATTTCTAGTGTTATAATCCTATTGGACATAGTGTTTTCATTGATGAAATCCAAGGTCATTGTTGTCAAATGATATGTTTAAGGAAGTAGATACAATGCCTTGAAATATCACATCGATAATGTCAAAGATAGGTTGAATATTACCGGGCCTTTTTTTTTTTTGAAGTTGTGACAATCAAATGAATATATAGATGGTATGGTTGGATATTCCTCTCCAAGACATTTCCAACGGTATATTACACTTTTTCAAACTCCTCTGAGGTGAGAATATAAGTCAATTTGAAAGTGACATTGATCAAAGGGTAAAAACACCAAATTTGGCTTAACAAAAACCAAATTTGTTAAAGTCCATGCATGTTTGGGGTGGATCCATGCATTGGTGAGTGATTAACAGTAGCATGCATGTATACATGTGCATTTTTTAATGAGATTAAACTTTGTGCACCTCTGGGCATAATTGACGATTGTGGACATTATGTATGGTGGATTTTGTGTAGACTTGCACATCATTTAATGACGGTCATTCCCCCCATAACTTCCATGTATATTTTGTTTGGACCAATGAAATGATGACACATGGAAGATGTCAGGTGGACCCTTATTTAGATGCCATGTGGACCCCGAGTGCCAGTGATTAATAGTGTGGCCTTCTAACATGGATGCATAGTTGGTGGCACCTGATTGGTCACAGGTGGCATCATAGTGACAAGTGGAAACACGGTGACACATGGCATCATGATATTGGATCAAAGGTGATGAAATGCACATACACATCACTGGTGATGTTGTAGCATGGTGAAACATGGAAACATGATATTGGCTCAAAGGTGATGATGTGGACACATCATTAGTGATGTGGCATGGTGATGATGTGGCAACATGACAAGTTTCCAATATGCATAAGTGAGAGAGGAAATGAATATCATGAACTAGAAGGTAAAAAGAGGTTTTTTACAATCCTCCATAGATATGACCATAATACTATAGAGAAGAGAGAAAATGAGGTTGAGATTCAAATTCATGGTGGGTCTAAAGGAGGGATGTTAAGCTTATAAAAAGATGTGTCATTGACACCAAAATGGAAAGAAGTTCTAAACTAGGGCATCCATTTAAAAGAATGATCTAACACATAATTTACGACATGTAAATAAAGAAGGGGCACTATCGTGACTTGAAAAGATCAGACTTAAGGTATAATGAAGATAACATCGATGGTCAATGATGCATTAGAGATAATAAGGAATGACCTACCCATATATTCCAAGGTCAAGAAAACACATCTAATATTGAAGGGATGTCACAATAAAAATGCAACTGCATCCTGTAAAATTCATCTTGAAATACTAAACCCATAATTAAATCATATAAATAAATAAATAAATCACAGATCAAGTAAAAGCATAAGCATATATGTATATTTTTTATTTTATAATTTTTTGGGATTTTTTAACATATGATATTTATTTTTGTTTTTGTAGGAAAAAATTACTAACATATTATGGTTTTGTGGAAATAGATGTGGCATCAACCCATCCCCAAGATCAGTCCCCTTACCATCCTAAAGGAGAAACAACCCTGAAAGCAGAATTAGAATACTTTAAGGAGTAGAAGGGGGAGAAGCACAATGATTTGCAAGAGTTGACTTACAACATGGAGGGGTTGACTATGGGAGTAAAACCTTTAGTTATTGATTACCTCCCTCCACGTCTACAGTGACATACAGTGTGGGTATAGTCTTCCTATTGTTGAGGCCTCCAACGACGCATAGCCCATGTGATGCTATGTTATCATCAACATGGATATCATTAGATTTTTCATTTAGCTCATATATGATGACCATCTATGTATAAATAATGGCTTAAGAGCCTTGGGCCCTAGTTTCCCCCATTTTGGACTTGCATACCCAAATTATATGATGTGACACACTTTGGATATTAATGGTATTAATCATATGTGTGTGTGCATGGATTTTGCATTGGTGTTTAACTTATAATTTGATGTGGTATTTTCTTTTAATGTTAATGGTTATGTGTATGTATATGCATGGTAAAAATACTTAATCTGAAAAATTCCAATCTAATATATCATTAACTAATCAATCGACTAGTGTATTCAAGTTTCTTATATTGGGCATATATTCAATGGTATCGAAACAATATTCCAAGAGAGGTGCCCTCAAAAATGATGAATTAATGCAAGATGCCATCATAGAATAGACATAATTTAGATGAGAGGCCATGAGCTAGGACCAGTTCTCCAAAAGGTGGATGTTTAGCGAATCCAAACAGAGGTACTCCAGAGATCCTTCCTCCTGAGTTCCTTGCATCTATTTCTTGTACAAAAACAATAGAACACACAAAATATATCTTCCTACAACATATATTAGTATTAGTGCAATAAACCCAAATTCAAATACATTAATCATTAAAGAAAAAAAAGTGTTGGGCATGGGAAGTGGATTTTAATCATACGATAATAGTCCATGAGTTGCTCCTCCACAGTTATTTGTCCATGTTCTTGCTCTCACCACATCTCACTATCAAGAAACATAACAATTGTGAATTATTGCAAGGAGGTACATAAGTCTCCATTTTGACAAAACTTTGTTATAATGGATTTTTTTCTTTCTATTGTTCCATGGAGGGAATTTGGATTTATAGATGGCTTGGAGAAGTGATCAGATTCAGAATCTAGACACTTGGTTGACCATGTTTGATATGCTCCTTTCATCCTTATCCTCGAAAAGTAATCATCTTTGACCTTTTTTTCTCTTATCCATTCACATTGCTGCTTCAACTCTCTTTTTTTAGTCACTAGAGATTTTTTGAGCCCTTCAACTTTCCCTATCAAGTCATTAGGAACATTGTTAGACCTAACAATTTTGTTTGCTAGTGTTTCAGGTGCGTTGAAGGTGTAAAAAAAAAGTTTATATGAAGTTTCCATGGACTAATTTATGCATTATAGTGCTGAATGTGATATTCTTCCCTACTGAGCCCAATGGGATGACATTTTGAGCATGAGGTCATAAGAGAAATTGATGGCTAAAATACATTACAATAAATTAGTAAGCTAGGCAAGGGGAGAGAACCAAGGACACAAAACCTACCGGGGGTTGCAAAAAACATAGTTAAATACACATAAAGTGCATCCCTAAGGTAGGCATACCCATACCAAGTATTGAAAGAATAGAGCATGGCCTTCCACATAACATATTGGAGAATCATGTCATCAAGGACTAGTCATGATAGAATGTAGATATCTATCACAATAGATATCAATAGCGCTACCGACACCAAAAGGAGTTCCTAAAGGATGGTCCTCAAAGTACATAATACATTCTCCAATATAACTTATGCTACGAAATTTGTTTGAGTGAGGTGGATCCATGCTCCAAGATCGTTGATTTGTCCCCATGGTATGACTCAACTACATGCGAATGAATGAACTAATGTTGATCATGCAGGGAGACTGTCTAATTACCAGACATTGATGGATATCATTAATAGATGTGAGGGAGGCCATCAATGATGAAAATGACTCTAAAGTTACCTAACACAATCTATCGAGTGTGAATGAATGAGTTAATCTCGAGCACTCATAGAATCAGTCAACATGGCTCAATGAGGGAAACTCATTATCAACCATGAGGAAGATTTTCATTGAGGAATACAAGCTCCAAAGTACTAAATTGTTTATACATCTACATCCCAGATAATGTTTTGATGTCATAGATTCGTTGAAGTAGGGTGTGTATGTATCCCCTATAATTTGACATGAAACCTACACCAAGATAAAATTTAGGATGGTAGAAATTTTAGAATTGATGTAAAATAACACAAGGATGGACTAAATAGAGGATAGGATGATATTACAGATGGATTACTTTGACTAGGACTTCCCTTGAACATATAACAACATGACACAAATGTGGAATTAGGAGTGTCAACTAAATAATACCATACAGAAATAGTGGAAACATAGGAGGAATCATCATAGCCAAAATATTGGAATGACAACTAATCAAGTGAGGTATTCACTCAATAACATAGTGACTCGACTCATGATAATGTTTTGGTTATAAAGGAGGGAAAATATCAACTATAAGAGGATAATTAAAACAATTTCCATGATCAAGGGCAACTGACAAATACCATGGTAAAAGATAGAACAATAGACTCTTCCACCCTTTCCCATTTTATATGGATGATCGCCTTCATATTTTAATGAGAATGAAAGAGAAGACAATAGATCTTGATAGTGTATTTTTCATTTAGTGTTAATGAGTCTAAAAAGGAGGTAAACGAATACTCGAATCGGTGTCTTTTTTATGAGTTTTGTAGCAAGGCAAAAAAGAGATAAAACTACACGTGTGCCTTTATCGTGGTTTATCAAGCATGAGAATAGATAAAAGTTTTCTCATCAAGTTTCATCTTTCCTAACAAGTAGGGAAGAATGGAAATAACTCTACATTTTTAGGCAGTTTAATGAGTGTGAAAAGATTTCCAACTAAGCTTGGGATTTTCATTGTTTGATGAGCATGAAAGGAGAACCAAAATAAATATCATTACAGAGAAACAAGTCGTATAATGGTATGCATCTAGTCTCGAGGCTGACAGAACCAACCTTTTCACAGTAAGAGGTAGTGGTGAAATGTATAGAAATGGAAATCCACATATTGTAGCAGTCTCTATGAAAGGGTGATATGGATTGCAAAATCTGGGCAAGGTTGATGCAAAGGAATGGGGTCAAGCACGACTGCAAGGTTGGTGAGTAGGATTAATTCAAGCAATATTATGACAACATCTAGCAAGACATTGAGGACCATAAGCATAGGCAACCAAAAAGCAGCAATAAAAAGAGTGGGGATCCTAGGCTATAAGGGTGATAGATGGATAGAAAGAAGAGACAAGGAGAGGCATGAGGTTTAATTTTGATGTCATGACGAACTTTAAATAGGATCCCCAAATCTACAAATGAACACAACGTGGGCACCAAAATGACAAGAAGGTGCCATTTTAGGGTGCCAATGAAGGGTAATATCTACTACAGAAGTTACGACATTAAAAAAGACATACTTAATGTTGCAACCTGATGGGATGAGCCATAAGGCATAGTGAAATGGTGTGGGAAAAGTAAAAAATGCAGTGGAAATATTTATGAATCCTAAAATTATATGCCAAGTTTAGTAGTATACCTCAAGGCTGCAATAACTATGGTGAAATGTCCATGTTCCTTTGTGATAGATAGTTAAAGTTCCTTATGAAATCATTTGTAGCGTGATAAAGTAATAAAAATACATGAAAATGAACACCAAGAATGAATTTTATAACATTAATGTGTATGGCCAATGTGAAAAGAGATATTTTTTACCCACTTTCCCCATAGAAGAAAACGAATTTTTTTACCATTGTGTTCATTTGTTACCCATAAGGAGGCAAATTTTGGAGAAACCCTCTTGTAGTTAGAATTTGATCTTTTAGATCCCAAGAGAATTAGGGCATGAAATTAGAAAACATAACCACTAGGTCATAGCTATTAACCTCTTCTTTCAATTAATATAATTTTTTTCTTAGTTTTCCTTGAAAATCTTGTACTGGGGACATCCTACCCAAGTTGAGTGCCCTCAATTATATTGTAAACAAAAAAGGGGCAGTTTTTCAAACCCTTTAGTGCTCCCCTATGAGGTAGATAGAGAACTTTTAGGTTCTTCACCTCTCCCTCTTCCTAGTGGCAGAGCATTGAAGCTAGTTGTTCTTAGATCTAGAATAGGGAAAGCCCATGTTGGAACTAGTTATTTGCATATGGATTTATTTTGATGTTTTTTATGATGGGTTTGTAAATATTGCGAGATGTCGAAGTGAGAAGAAGAGGACATGAGTGTTGAGGAAAATTAATTACCTATCATTTAATTGTCAACCCAGGGGTTTCATAAAACTCGCGAAGCGTGCATGCGTTGTATATGCTAGAAATTAACTTCCAATTTAGATCAATTTAATTAGGAAACCAAGTAATGACAAACCAAATTCACCTATTCTAATTCAACACTCAATTCAAAATAAATTATAGTACAATTATAGTATAGCCCGCAGAATTGAAATCCTAATCTTTCAATCTTGCAGGAACTAAAAAGCACACCACTCTTTCATAAATGAAAGCAAAAACAATCATTCTTAACCTCTCACACAGGAAAAGATATGAAAGCAAATAAAAACAAATGCTCTTAACTTCTAGGTAGAAATAAAATAAAAACAATCACTCTTAACCTCTCACACAGGAAAAGGTATGAAAGCAAATAAAAACAAATGCTCTTAACTTCTAGGCGGAAAGCAAATAAAGACAATCACTTTTAACCTCTCACACAGGAAAAGATATGAAATAAATAAATCTTAATCTACGAAAGTAATAAATCTTAATCTATGAAAAACAATAAATCTCACACATTGTAGGTGGCCAATCCAAAAGCATGAGAGATGGCAAGTTGAGAGGCTCCAAATGCAAGCATAACCAAATCAAGGTGAACATCACTCATGAGCATGGTGCCAAATCCAAATTCTATATTCAAAACATGAGAATTTCCCCAACTTTACACATGCCTTTGAAAGGAGGAGGCTCTCCTATTTATACAAAAACATAAGAAACTACCTCATTAATGGATGTCCATTATTCTGTCCCTAGATCCCCAAAAAATCTCATAGAGTTACAACTCAAAGAGGCATTGATGAGACACATATCCTCTTTGACCTTTATCCAAATCTTCTTCCATATCTTGAAGGGATTTCGAATTTGAGCATTGGAGGCCACATAAGGGTGCCTTGGAAGCTTCCAAATGACCTACACATGTCATGAAACTCAAGCCACTTTTAAGTATTAGCAAGTATATGTCATTTTTCTAAGTTTTAACCATTTAATTCACTTATAATACTAGAAATAATTAACTTTTGGAAAACACAAATGGAACCCATATAATTATGAAATGGAGGCTAATGAAAGATTATATGGCTATGGAGTGTTGAAAATAGCAACAAGAAATGATAAAAATAGAATCCATAAATTCCAATTTTAATTTGTCCTTGAATTAAAATTGTGAATTAAAATCGAATTTAGTCTCACCAACTACTTGGAAATAATTAATTAATTCATTATGGATTAATTAGTTGGAGAAATTCAAGTTAGAAGTCTTTTTGAATTCATGCAAGAGTTTTTTTTCCCCTAGGAAAAAATCGTAATTTTATTCATAATTGATAAAATTACATTTTGTAGATGCCAAGGCATATGCAGATGGCTGATCCTGTAAAGACAGGCAGCTAACAGAGACAATAACACTGGATAGCAAAAAAAACTATTCCTGTAAAGACAGGGACCAACAAAGTAACAGAAAAAAAGAATAATAATATGTTCCAGCAGGCCTATACTTTTCTTCCCTTCTTCTTCTCCACCCGACGCCATCCTGAGTCAGCAGTGGGTGTAATAGTAGCTAGCTGGTTTTCTATTGTGATCAATTGTAGTTCTTTGTCTGATTCTGAGCCCTCTGAGTTGTGGGTTCTTTTTGTGCCACTTATTTCCATTTGTAACTCTTGATGCAGATCTGTAATGATCGGCCCCGTATGAGTAGTAGGGATAATCGTTTCTTGTGTTTGTTCCTATCCCATTTGAGAAGCTGGTTCCGTCTGGTTCTCTGTGGGTTCCTCATTTTTGTCCTCTTCTTCCAATGGGTCTGAGTGCTGCCAGCCTTTGGGCTTTTTTTGCTGTTTCTTAGTTTTCCTGGGGTCCTTTCGAGCTATTGGGCAGTTATATTGAAGGTGCCCTGTCTGCATACAACTCCTGCACCGGAATGCTGTGTTTTCGTAGTCAAGCTGCTGAATCCATTGAGTGTTATTAAAGTTCAGCGTGATGTGGTCAGGTAGTCCCTCACTCAAGTCCGCTTCTACACATATTCTGGCGAATGTAAAGATGCCCTTGATAGCTCTATCTTCATCCATTTTTAGGAATTTCCCAAGAGAATTCCCAATGTCGATTAACACTTTTTGGTGCCAGAAGTGTAGTGGGAGTCCATGTAGCCTCACCCATACAGGCATTTTTGTGACTATCATTGTGTTAGCATTAAAATTTGGGAACCAGGGGGTGGTGAAGAGGCCAGCACTGCCCCAGAACCAAGGCCCCTGATTGATGATGCTGTCTCTTTCCTGTTCTGTATCAAATCTAACTATGAAAAACCCCTTGGGGCAGAGATAGATTTCACAGTTTCGTGTCCATGTTGAGTAGATCCATTGATGCAGGGCATCTGATTTGGGCCAGAAGCCATTGAATCTACAAATAACTGCAGTATTAGCTAAATCGGTGTATAGGCTAATTACCTCTGGCATAGTTACATGTAGGGTTGGTGATTCTGGCTTTTGTTCAACGATGTAGGGTCCTGGTAACTCTGGAGGTGGTACTGTTTTATTTTCCATTTTTTTCCCTTTGACTGCATCCCGAAAAGAGCTGGTATTTTTTGTGCTGGAACCGGTGCTTCCACCACGCAGCCGCAGATTAAGCATGATGGTTGAATCGTTGGTAATGTCGTAGTGCTGGAGTGTTTGATTGTCCTGTAAACTGAACCCAGAATATATAAGATTTTGATATTGAGTTGGGGTTCCAAGGTGATCCTGGATCTTCTTCTTTAACTCGTGTATGCTCGTCCCCTTACTGTGTCTTATGCAGAAATGTTTGCCTTCAACTGATTTAATGAAGATCTGGATCAGATCTGTGTTTGTGAGGAGTAGGCCCTGATGCACTGGTTTATGAGCCAGATCTGGCGGAAATATGGTGGATCTGGGGTTCACATAACTTCCCAGTGTGGGAGAGGAGAAACCGCCTTCAACCAACGATTTACCCGATGCTGCTATCGCAGATTCAGTGTGTACTGCGGCAGATCCATCTCTTACCAGTTCCCGGTTCCTTGGTTTGTAATCCAGATCTGGCGGGATAATGGCAGATCCGGGGTTTCTATGTCGTCCCACGGTGTGAGAGGGCCGTCCCCCTCCAATCAGCCAATTATCGGGTACTCTCTTAGCAGATCCGATGTGTAAATCACCAGATCCGGCACACCCAAAAAAGATATCATGTGAGCGTTCTCATGTTCCGCGGCATCTTTGCTATCTTGTTTCGGATCTGCTGCTAGTTCAGATATCTTGCTCAGGAGGTTCTTTGCCCGTGCCCTGTCCTGGTGATCCATCGTAAGAGCGTGGGTGGGTTCCGTTGCCAATCGATTCTTCCATGAGCTGCATAGATGTTTGCTAGGATACACAGCTATCTGCGGTTGCTGTTGGGATCCGTCCTCTGTATGCTCGGCGGCAGCATTGTAAACCCTAGCGCTGGATGCCATTGCCGTTCTTCCTCGCGAGCCCGGAGCCGTCTCTGCTTTACCAAATACTCGTCGAATCGGTATCAATTCATGCAAGAGTTATCACTTAAATTAAGGAGATTATCCCTTAATTAAGGAGATAAGATTGAGTTATATTTGAGTTGCAATTAGTTAGCTCAGTTTACTAAGTTAAGTCCAGTTAAATTAGTTCCAAATTGTTTGAGGAACTAATTGTGAGTTATCAGTCAGTTGATGCATGCATGCAATCAACTAGTGTACTCCAGATAACTGAAGATTCCCTCATCAGTAACTCATGCATGTCTATTCTGAGAAAGACCCAGTTGAATTAAATGTCAAGGACAATGTACTATCAGTTGCATGTTTTCTCCTATAAAGGAAACTCATGCATGCAGAAGGATTAATGCACAGGAGGATTGCGTAGTTCTGACAGGGTGTGAGATCATTGTGAGAGATCAGTGTTCCACTTGGTTGAGAGTCTTCCACTTGGTAATAGGAGGATCACCTAGGAGAAACTGCACAAGGAAATAGGAGCTTGGAGGGCAGAGAGGAAGGCTTGTGAGAAGCTTTGATTTCCCGTGAGCATCCAGGAGGATTGCACTGAGAGCTAGCTAGCTGTGAGAGCTAAGGTTTTGTATAATTCTGATATATTTCCACCTTGTATGATAATATAGATAGTGGGGTTTTTATCTGAGGCTTTCCCCTGAGTATTTCTGTGTTTCATGTGCATTGTTTCTTCTTCTTCTGGTTATATGTGTTCAGCTCTGATTCAACTCAATCTTTAAGCTTCCGCAAATTGATAGTAGAAGTAGATTACAGTATTTTGCTTTAGTATATTGCATTATCGGGTTAATCTATAGTCATATTTTCTATATGGTCTTAGAGCGAGATTTGTAGAGAATTTGTAGAATTTCTACACGGAGTTGCGACGTGTGAGTGAAATGGTGGCGATAAAGGTGAAGTGGATGATATTTTGAAGATATTTTGGAGACTCTACAATGAGGCTAATGATGATGTCATTATGGAAGACCCTGGGACATTAGAAACCTTATGAAAATGGAGTATCATATGTTGGGAGCTTAATAATATGTTGTCGTTGCGACAAATACCCTCAAAAATTTGGCCAAGGCTTTAATTTTGAAGCCTACTATGGATCTTGTGGTTGTTCGCTCCATATTCATTTTATGGTTGATCGAAGCTTTGTTAAGTGTTTGAGTCTTCTTCTCATATTGTAAGTGTCGAAGTCACCTACTCACATATGCTCAAGTCGCAACAAGTTCATGAGTGCATTCTTTATGAAAGCTTGAATAGACATACCACAAGTCCATCAAGATAGTTCATGTGCAATGTTCACCCTATGTTGATAGTTAGTGTTCACGTTCATTGAATTTCTCTCACTTTTGGATGTGATTGTACTTATATTTCAATGAGTTTTTCAAATTGTTGCTTTTGGGTACCTTCACTTTTGCAAGTGTCACTTTTGTGCACCTTTTCTTTCACAAGTTTCGCTTTCATGTTTACGATTGTCGCTTTTGCTTTTTTTCACTTTAATAAGTGTCATTTTCATGTTTCCTTTTCTCTGGCATGTGTCATTTTCAATGTCGTTCACATTTTGCAAGTGTCTTTTGCACTTTTATCTTATTGTCTCAAGTGTCGTCTTTTGGGCATGGGAAGTGTCATATATCGCATAAGCAGAGTTATGGTTTGTTTCAAGGGGTAAATTTGGTGTGAATGAGTCTTATTTATCATATATACATATCTTAGGCCCATTCCCAAAGTTTTATGCATTTTTGCACAATTGTTGTCGCAAAGTGTACCTTTAGTGTCGCACCTGGAGGAAGTTGTTGTATTATTGTCACATTGCGCGGATCATGTTCTTCTTGTGTACTTAGTGATCAATGTTGTGTCATAGATTGTTCTAAGTGTGTGATCATGTTAAATTTTTACCCTTTCTCACTTTGACCTCTCTGATCCCACACTTAGTCAAATATTGGAAAGTTCTTGCCCAAGAAACTTGACTTCACTCAGCCCTTTGGAACTATGCACTGCATAGTCTTAATCCTACAACTCGACCCTTACCTCTTGAAACTTTTCAATGCACAGTTCTTGCCTCCCATAACTGTGCAATGCAAATTCCTAGTGCTCAACCCTAGCCCCTTAAGCTCCACAACTACGCAGATCAACTTCCCAATCAACCTTCTTCTACGCATTGTGTAGTGTCAAGCCTCAAGCTTCCAACATGCCTCCTTTAACTACACAAATTTGCAATCCCTAGGCCCCTCTCTCTCCAAAACTACACAGTGGGATACTTTAAGCCTCAAGACTGCCTTCTTGAGCTCCTCAGCTGCACAATCATCTTTCCCATACCTCCCTAAACTACACACTACGTAGTCTCAAGCCTCAGTCCCTACTCCTAACCCTTGGAATTGTGCAATATGCAATCTCTGAGTCTGTCTCTCAGTCCAACACCCAGCTCAAGTTCAGTCAGTGATTTTCATGAAGGATGTTAGACTATGAGTTTATTAGACTGATGTTGTCTCTTCATGATTGGTTTTCAGTTTCAGGTTTTTTATCTTGTCATGATAGGAATATGATAGGAAGATGATAGAGGATAATAAGAAGGATACCATGCTAGGAGACACCTTTGAAGCTGAAAACATAAGATGATCATTGATCGAGAAGATGAATGAACACCAGATTATGACAGAAGACCAAAGATCAAGACCACATGAAGATTCCATACCATTCAGCCCCCTGGAGGGTGAAGATGAAGAACAAAGTAGACCTTTCATGAAGGTGAAGTATTGAACATACCTCTCATCAATATTGAAGGCAAAGCAATAAGCGGAGCAACTTGGCATTGCCACTTCATCTCATCATTGTCAAGTTGTGACTTGTACCTATGCCATCACAATGTCATGTGTATCCATGTGTCTTGCCACATTATTTGTGGATATAATGATGTAATTATCAAAAGTAAAGGACAAAATGTAATGTGTGGAAGTTCAAGGGTCATATGTGGAATATGAAAAGTCACATAGTCATATATGGAAAAAAAGAGTCTTTAGGAAAAGTCCAAATTCATATAGAAGTTCAAAGGTCACATTAGAATTCTAAGAGCCATAAGAGAAGTTCAAGAGTCATGGGGATATGAAAGGTCATTCCTCTTGTTATAAATACATCCCCATAACTCAAGCAAAGGGATTTTGGAGGCTTGGCCTTTGTAGAGATATCCTTGGCTTATCTAGCTTGGCATAGGGGAGAAGATCATTCTTTGGAGAAGTAGGAAGTGACTAAATGTTCCACTATTGGAGCTAGTGGTTCATCATTGTAACTATGTAATTGGATCTTTCACCTAATAATTAGAAGCTCATTTGAGCCAACACACTTTCATACGTATGTCATAAATGTTGTAAGATTATTCCTTAAATTTTTGTGATATATGTTGTTCTCATTTGTACTAAAGAAATTGAACTATTTTGGTGGCTTTAGTGCTTATCTGATGAAGGTGTGTTATATTTTCTTTAATTTTTGTTGTGTCTATGTGGATTGTTTTTCTAGACAACTAACGAACCTTTCCTTGCTCTCGTGTCTCTATCTTAGGATAATATTATTACTTTCTTTCTAAAGTCTCACTTTTATTTCCCTCTTGTGAGAGTCTTCATTTACACATTGTAATTGGTGTTTCATAGTGTTAGCTTACTTTTTGATTCCAAAGGTTATGTGTATAATCTCTTATGTTTTCATTGTAGCCAAGGCAAACCTTGGAGATGTGGTAGTCAGTCCAATACTCTAGATGGGGATTCTACTCCAAACAGTGTGAGGTCTAATTGGAACTTCACATCTGGGAGACCCCTTGGTTGACATCATGGAGAGAAAATGACAAGTTGTGCTCATTGAGTCTATTTTGAACCTCTTATCTTGAATGGCTCATCCTCAAATCATACTTCCAGGGTGTTTTTCCAATAGATTTGATGGTAAACTTTTTATCCCAGTGAACTTCTTTATGACTTGTCTCAATTCAAGTTTGGTGGTGAGGGTGATACATCTGTAGCTGGGTATGCATCTTTGTTTTTTAAGTTTTGTGAATATTATGAGATCGAGTGTGAAGATGTGGCTTGTGTGTTTTTCTTCCTCACTCTTGAAGGTTGAGTTAACTAATGGTGTCATACCCTACCACTCGCTTCGATTCATTATTTTGAACACCTCATTAAGGAGATGCATTTAGAATTTGATATGTATGACTATTTTGATGTCCTTAACATAATTAATCTACTAAGAATTAAATCTAATGAACCAATTGATGATTTTTCTAATTGATTCCTTCACCTTTGTTATGAATTTCTTGAACAAGATATGGATTGGGATTTCTTTAAACGAAAGTTTGAGATTTTGGTTCATATATCTTTTCATGGTGAATTTGAACCTCCTGATGTTTATGCTTCCCAAATTTTGTAAATCATGAGAAACCTCTAATTTCAGAGGAGAAACCTACTATCCCTTTTTTTCCTTGTCCTCCTCCTTTTCCAATACCAATTGGGGTGCCTCTATGCATTAATGTTGAATTTGGGAAACATGTAAGTCATATTGATCATCCATCTCTTCAACCTTCATCCACTTCCCATGATTCAGATCCAATGGAGGAAACCTTGGAATGGTTCATGGAGCCTAGGGTGAAGGCTAATTATTCCACTCCTCAAGATGACATTAGCACTATTAACCTCATTCTTTAATTCGGTTCCACTGAGAGTATTACTTCTTCAAGGGACACATGTCATCCTCTATCATCTACATGCCATGACTCTTTGTACCTTGATCTTCTTGATCAATCTGCTCCACTGGCTAGTTCTTCAGACTCTATTGATATGTACGTTGTTGATTTAAATTGTGATCAAGAACAAGGTGGTCATATTACCCAGGTAGAGAAGTAGGAAAGTGGAGATTCTTTTGATCTTTCTTCTCTTTTTCAAAGTCCTCCATGTCAAGATGTTGCTCTTCCATTCTTGGATGATTCTCAATCTACTAATATCGATAGTCAATTGAATGAAGTTAGTTTGCTTAAATCTATAGTCTTGGGCAGCAATCATTCTAATGATAATGATTCATTGATGTATGTGATGATGAATGCCCAAGTGCACAAGTTGTTATTTCCTTTTCTCGATAATATTTTGATTTTTAAGATTTTGATCCAAAATATGATTCGGTCAAAGAATATGTTCTTATGGAAACTTCCTCTTCATCTCACTATCCCTCATGCTCTACCATTTGTAACACATCAACCTGTAATGAATATACTCCATGCTCTTCGAGTTCTTCATCTAATGAGTTAAATTCTCAATTGACCCAAGGTAGTAAGGTTATCCATGATAAAAAGGGAATCAATCAAATCATTGACTATCCATTCTTTCCCTTGTCATTTCTTGTCTTGCATCAAGGAAATTCTTCTATTTAGGTTACTCTTAATATTGATCATATCTATCCGTCCTTAGATGTTCAAATAGAAGAACCTTTCTACTTGAGTAAGCTAATTGTTGAATTTGTAAAATCCAATCAAATCAGTGGTAGAGATGGCTACCATCCAATTAATAGTGGTCTTACTGAAATTACTGGTAGTAGCTATCCACACACCATTTATGATCTAATTCAATCTAGAAAATGTGATTTTACAATCCTTGAAAGTTCTGGGACTTGTCAGGTAGTCGAGGCACTTCATATTTTGTTGGTGGTTATATTAGGATCTCGTGACTCTGGTAGCATCCACAAACTAAGTTGGATATGGTTTTTAAAAAAAAATATATTTTCTTTGCATGGTTTCACTGGATGTAAATTCCTTATTGAAAGAAGTTTGATATTTCAGATTTAGTCTTTCTAACTTTCAAGATTCAGTTTATAATCATGTTCAAGATTCTATTTCAGTTGATTCATCTCCATGCAAGTCTCTTGTACCTAACTTGAGTTTGAAGAGTGTATCTCTCATAGAATAATGGAACTGTGAAGTTTAACATTTCAAATATTATCTTTCACCGAAGGAATATTGTCTATTAGATACTTTCCATAATAGTTAGCTCCTGGTCTTGCTTGTAAATGTTGGAATACCAACCATTTTCGCACCAGAAATCCTCTTGAGTGTTACTGAATGCTTGAGTTATTTAGTGAATCAATTTCCTCTTTTTCATCCACTACATCCTAACTGGTTTCATGTATTTTTTATACTGGCATTCCTTTTCAATTCTTTCGATGATTATGATGCTAGTACGGTTTGTTACATTTATCATGTGAGAAATATAATTCTATTATTCAAACCATTTGCAAACATGTTCAAACCTATCCTTATTGTCTTATAATCGAGAACCTTATTCTTTAATTATTCCATTGTATCATAATTTTGGTCCTGATGACTATCTAGCTTATCATTTTCTCATCAACATATCTAATGACAATTTTCTACACCCTATGATTTTATGGTTTGTCAATTCCCTATTCGGATACTTGTCAAGTAGTTGAGGCACTTCAGCCCTTGCTGATGGTTATTTTAGGCCCTCATTATCTAGACAAGCCCTCTAAACATTATTAGATTCATTTTCCCTCGTAAGATCCTCATCTTGACCTTATACTTTTAATTTATAAATCATATTTTCAGCGATTTCAGGGTTTTCAAGAGGATTGTTTCAAATTTCATGATCCAATCCATGATCAATTGCAACTATCATACTTAGAACACCCTTTTGCTAATAACAAGCTTTGATCTTTTCTCTTTCTTGTTAAGGAGGAAAGTATTGATCAAGGTGCATTCACAAGAAGCTTCTAAGGTTTTTTTGATTATGGTTTTCCTAAAAAAGGTACAATTGTGAGTTCGTTAGAAGTAGTCGTTATGACACATCTTTCTGCTGACAGGAAATACCTTCAATATGCTTTGCAAGTTATTCAAGATCTTATCTTTTATATTGCACATTATTTTTATATATGTTTTAATTGCTCATATCTTTGTGTATGCAAGTCAGGAGTATTTATGGTGGATACATTGGAAATTTCATTACACTTGACCTTGACCTTCTAGCTGGTTAGGTTAGGAGTAGGTCTAACTGCATACTAATCTCCTTTGCACACTCACCCTACATTAGCTCTTTGTAATCTTTCTTGTGTTTTCATACCTTTTTCTCACATCTTGTTTTTGGTTTATCCTCCATTTTCTTTGTCCTTTTGATTTTGTTTCCTCATTGTGTCTTGTCTCTTATTTTTTGTTTTGTTTAATAGGACTTTGCATGAAGGATGTTTCCTTTGGATCGAAAGACAATGTGTCGAAATTTTAAAAGGGAATTGTGATGACGAATGATGCTTTGATTATCTATTATCCTCTTCTCTATATTGGGTTTATATATTTTGGTAAATGATGTTTTAATGGAAAATACGATCCTTTTGTGAGGAAATATTTGTGTAGAACCATGATACCCATATCTATTTTAGGAACCTCATTTCTAAGCTCAGTGTTGTAATGTTTCAGTGTTTTGCATGTTGATCCAATCAAGTAGAGAAGGAAAAGGGGAAATCTATAGCGAGCAAACCTATATCAAAGGTAAAAATATGCTTCTCTGAAGGGAAAATCTCTTCTTCTCTCAATAATTCAGGATCCCTCTTCCACCCTACTGAAATAATAAGTGTTGAAGCACAATCCTATAAAAATATAAAATAAAGAAAGGCATAAATAAGAGAAAGGATTTCTACAAAGAGAGGTGAAGCAAGTAGCTTCACCGAGGTACTTTCCAGGCATGCTAGTAGCAAAGAAACACCAAATATGCAAACTAATAATTTGATTATCTTAAACTCACAATTATATATTACCCTCCTACTAAATCAAAACAGTTGTAATAACAACTAGCTATGTGAATATGTTTAACTAACAAAGGATTGAAGGGGGCTATAACTATAACTAAGTTAAGTGGGGAAACAAGAGTAACCCCCACAGTGAATTAATACTTCCTGTGAAACTATACCTTGTGCATAAAGCTAGACCAAGGCAAAGAAGTTGGATTTCTACCAGTGTGTCACCAAGTGTTGTCGTTGCGATAAACACCCTTCAAAATTTGGTCTACGCTTGAATTTTGGAGCCTACTATGGATCTTGTGATCATTCATTCCATAATTTTTTTACGGTTGTATTGTGCTATTCAACAACCCCGGCCACCCCCCTCCCCCCAACCCATTTATTGGTATAATAGATAATAATCTATTAATAAATGGGGACCCTTGAAAAAATATTTCAAAAAGAAATTTAGCACTTAGGCACATTCTTTTAAGCTTTAAAGAATAAAACAAAATATCAAGACAAAACCCTTTGAAAACTAGCAATTCTTGCCTTTTCGCATACCGCTGGACCAAGTGTGTCAAAAGCTTTATTAACGAGCAAAACCCGTGAATTGAAATCAAAAGGATCACCGCACTTAACTTAGATATCATTAGGCTTTTCATTTAAAACTGAGACCTAAGTCATTTCCTATTAAATAAAGCATGTATCGCATAACGCCACTCACAAAGGAAGCACACCCAAACCCGATAGAAGCCAATGTCATAAAATGCTATAAATGCCCAAACCCGATAGAAGCCAATGTCATAAAATGCTATAAATGCCCAAACCCGATAGAAGCCAATGTCATAAAATGGTGATTAAATCCGTCGCGTAATGAAAAGTGATTTATAAGGTAAATATTCCATCAAACAAACTACGCTTTAAATGACAAAGAACACACCGCTTATCCCACATCTTGCATCCCGCAGGAACCTAAGGAACTTTAAGAAAACACACAATCGAATATGCGATAATTTGATTTGCCATATTGCATTGCAATTGAAAAATCGACATTCTCGCGACTAAAGCTTGCCACCTTAAAAGTTTTCCTTCCCGATTTACGATGCGGTACATTAATGAGAAATAAAGGTAGCGATAAGGGACCATTAATGGATATTTAATATAGGTTAATGGCATTTATGTTGAAAAGTGGCTCTACATGATACGATATCTTTTCATCTGCATTTGATTAAAACTCCTTTCTTGTCACCTTTTCAAGGAACTCATCTGTATCATTTATTCTCATTCTCATTATCATTCTTGCTTGTGTCTATCTGATAGCTTCCGCTTTGCTCCATTTCAGGAGAAATTTGCAGGGAGCATCGTTATAAGTAATGGGAAAGAAGGGAAAGGTAGTTGCAGCTGAGAAGTCAGAAATGATCCCTATTTTCTCTGATACTACGTGCAGCAGAGACAAAGGAACTTTGACATGGGAGGCCATGTATGACTTGTTAGAAGAGGAAAACCCAAGGCCACTGGTAACAAAGGCCACGGAAGATGCTCATGTTTCCTCCGACGCCTCCTACTTCGAAACAGCATGTTCATTCCTACATCGCATAGCCACAAGACCAAAGATAATCCCATACATGGATATGGTCAAATGGATAATTGACATGGTGGAAATATTGGGCAGAGAATTCAAGAAGCATAGGAAAGAGGTTATGGGATCTTTTTCAGCAGACAACCTACGATTGATGTACCATTTACCATAGCCGTAGAAGCTCTACAATAAACAGTTCCTTGAACAATTTGCCAAGGAAAATGAAGACCGGACAGACATCACGCAGACCTAGACTGCAAGTGAAGGCAAGCTCAAATGGGATAAAACGGATATGTATTCTATGACATCTATTTCTCCTCCTCATAGTTTCATAGCAGTAATGCCATGTAGGTTTTTCAGTAAACCGATAGCACCAAGTTTTCCCCGGAATGGCTCCCATTAATAGATGCAACAGTGAATGCAATGATAATGAACTGGGCTCAAATTTTGTCAGATAATTTGGCAAAGTCCATTATGGAATATAGGAGAAAAAGAAGTCCCTCTTTAAGGGTTTATCCCCCATTTTTTATGAGTCCTTTTGTAATGGATGCAATCTGTTTTAGTTCTAAATTTCCCATTATGGGATGAAAGTGGAATTTACAAGACCGACTTCTTATCCATGTGTACCATAATATTTTGTGGGAATCTCAGTTTCACCCCCATTTTTATAAAATTTGTTGAGTTATGTTACCCATCCATAAAGAAGTGTACAATAGAACCGCCCCTAGGTTTTCTAAAGAGGCCGAAGTGGATATCTTGCCAATAGCCAAATGGTTTGGGGAGGATACATTTACCTATATCAGAGTATTTGGAAGCATTACTTCACCACATGTTCTCCCATATTATTTCCTCGACAAATTAATGGCCAGAGAAATAACCTACCAAACAACAGGGGAAGGTGGGTTGAGCATAGGATTGAAAGAGCAGAAGAAGGCCATTTGGCCTACATTTCTGTTACAATGTGGTGCATTTCCGCTACATGATTTCAACATTCATGCAAAGAAGTAGAGATCAGTAATCTCTGAAATTAGCTACAATCTCGGGAAGGCAGTATGACCCAAATGGCACTGCCAAGGACTTCACTGCTATGGTGAAAGTAAAGCAATTCACCCACGAAGAGGACGCCTTCGATGACCTCTTCCTACAGGGAAAAACATTTTCATAAGTGACGCATATGGCATCACTACTTTTTACCCCAGATGATGTTAAGGCTTTCCATGTGTATAAAAAAAGGAGATTATTGAACGTCCCATTGGACCTACTGCATATTGAACCAATAAGGGAGCCAACTCCCAGTGTAATCTTGGAGGGCAGCTCCAAAGAGAATTCTGAAGAAGAAACCCAAGAGAGATCTACTCATGAGTCAGAGCACTCAGAGCAACAGTCTCAAAATGGGGGAGGCAATACAAATAAAGAGTCTGAAAAGGACACAGCTGGAACTACAGAGGAAACGGCTGAGAAAACCTCGGCAAAGAAACAAGCAAAAGTTCCCTCTACATCCACTCAGTCAACAAAAACCCCAGTTATTGATTTGGAACAAGAATGGGAACAGTTCAACAAGAAGCTTCACACAGATTCAAACCCTGAGCAAACATCTGAGATACAGACTCCTAAGCAAACCCAGCACAAGTCAACTCCAGAAACAACAGTAGAAAGAGTTGCGGGCACTTAGGACGTTGAGCTCATTCCTGCTACCCCCACTTCATAAATTATTTTGAGAATTGAGGAAATACCTCTGCTAGATGTATTTTATAGTCCTACCCACAAAGTTGTCGTCAAGAGACATAGGAAGAAAAGAAATCTAGATGTTGTAGCTGTTACAACTCCTGATAATGAACCAATGGACATCATATGGAAGGACTCGTCCATGGACCCATCTAAAAATCTCGCAAAATTATGGCAATTCATAAGAGCCTATGCCACGCCAACTATTGACAAAGCGATAGAGGTCAAAATGTTGCTTAAAGAAAATGAACAAATAATTTTGCTGTTAGAACAACAGTTAGCTCAGGAGAAATCCAATCAACAAGCAGAATTACAAGTAGCCCAGCTCTAGCAGGAATTTGAACATATGAGAATACAACATCAGGCCATCTTAGCAGAAAGAGATCCGTGGATACAAGATATGGCAGATAATTATAAAGATAATCCTCAAATCAATGAGTTCATAAATGAAACGCTCAGTCTTAATTCCCAACTAATGCAGCAGAAGGAAGTACTTTGCTAGAAAATCTCACAAATAAGTCCTTATTGCGAGATCAGTGATAAGTTAACAAGCCAAGTTGTTGACATGAGACTTGAGTATGACGAAATCCATAAAAGGATTTCTAACTTTATCACCTGGCAAGAATCAAAGGATGGGAGAAAGGTTGATCTGCTGAAGCTGGAGGAATCTCATAAAGACATCCTGTTCATAGATTGGGATTCTCAGTTGAAGCAAGTGGAAAGGGCAACAACGATAGCAGCAATAGCAGCAAACAACATAATAGAAGCCATCAACGAAAATCTACATGGCGCAAACCTAGTTACAAAATGCATACCAGGATTTCTTTCGAATGTAAAATGGTTAGATTAGCAGTGGAGGCGGGCAGTGCAAGAAAAGGAGGAGGTAATCAGACAGATAAACAAGCTAAATTGGAAAGCATACTGGCATTTTTTAGTGAAACCATATAGCCAGTGGATGACCTTGAGATGCTTAACAACCTCCACACAAAAAATGGTGCCAGCACTAACAGACGCTATATTTGTTGGGCAGTTAAAATCTGCGATCAGCCAACTGACTCAGCTCAAGCCTGTGACTGATATTTGCGATCTTAGAGAGAAAGTGCAAAGGAGTTAGTCATTTAGTTTAATTTTATTTTAGTTATTTTTTCACATAATCTGAGGAAGGTTGTTTACACCTCCTTAGCTATTTTTTTGTAATAATTTATTTTAAGACCTATAGTTTAGTATTTAAACCCGTCTCATGCATTTAGAGAGGGGTCCAGAAATTTTATCAGAAACATTCTTCGAAACATTGCACTTCTCTACTTTTGAGGAGGTTCTAATGAAATGAATGGAACATGATCTATTTTCTTTTAGATATCTAGCATGCTCTACTGAAATGCACTTTTGTACTCTTAGAATGTGTTAGATTTATTGAAATTAGGTCAATATTGTTGAAGCACATAAGTAGGTCTTGTCATATATGGTAATTTTATCTTATGATCTTTTTTTATTTATGTATCAAGCAATAATTATTTTTTCAATTATTTTATGTATGAAATTCTAAATTACAGATAACATTATTGCACTTTTGTATGATGTTAGCTTTGACTCCATTATGAATACATGAATGATTCTATATGCGATATATATTTCTCAATCATTTTGTCTAACTATTTATCCAAAATGATTACGGTTAAACGATTTAACTTCTTATCGCAGTTGAATGATCTTTATTACCAATTTTTGTAGGACATCAATGTAGATCGCATACTGTATTTAATTCTCAGGTATATTTATAGTTAAATAGTGTTAAACTAGGATATATGCATGTGTTTAGTAGTTAGATTAGATTACGCTTAGCTTAATCATTTTCCCGCTACATCATATATCACCCCACCAACACTATCAAAATCTCTTTTGGGAAATTGGTCCCACTATACCCAGTCGGAGCCACTACACCAAATGGAAAAGAAGCTGTTAACCAAGGTTTGGACCGGGTGGTTTCCCCATGTCATAATGATTTTCGAGGCTTCAACAGGTTGATTGATGCTTTGTTAAGTGTTTGAGTCTTCTTCTCAGATAGTAAGTGTCAAAGTCACCTTCTCACACATGCTCAGTTCGCAACAAGTTCATGAGTACATTATTTTTGTAAGATTGAATAGGCATAGCACAAGTCCATCAAGACAGCGCATGTGGAATTCTCAACCTGTGTCGACAATCAGTGTTCACTTTCATTTGAAGTCTCTTAATTTTGATTGCGATTGTACTTCTATTTCGATGAGTTTTTCAAACTATCGCTTTTGCACAACTTCACTTTCACAAGTGCCACTTTAATGTTTATGACTTTTACTTTTGCTTGTTTTCACTTTAATAATTGTCATTTTCATGTTTTCTTTTCTCTGGCATGTGTTTTTTTCAATGTTGTTTGCATTTTTCAAGTGGTGTTTGCACTTTTATCTTATTGTCACAAGTGTCGTCTTTTGGCCATGGGAAGTTTCGCATATCGCATAAGTGGAGTTATGGTTTGTTTCAAGGGGTAAATTTGGTTTTAATGAGTCCTATTTATCATATATACATATGTTAGGCCCATTCCTAAAGTTTTATGCATTGTAGCACAAGTCTAATCATTGTCGTTGCAAAGTGTACCTTTAGTGTCACACTTGGAGGAATTTGTTATATTTTCGTCACATTGAGGGGATCATGTTTTTCTTGTGTACTGAGTGATCAATTTTGTGTTGTCAATTTTTCTGAGTGTGTGATCATGTCCAATTTTTACCCTTGCTTACTTTGACCTCACTAATCCCTCACTTAGTCAAATTCTGGAAATTTCTTGCCCGAGAAACTTGACTTCACTCAGCCCTCTAGAAATTTGCACTGCACAGTCTCAACCCTCAAGCCAAGTCGTTGCCTCTTGGAACTATGCAATGTGTATTTCTTTCCTCCCAGAAATAAGAATTGCACAGTCTCAGTGCTCAACCATATCCCCTTAACCTCCACAGCTTCACAGGTTAGCCTCCCAATCAGCCTTCTTCTACGCATTGCATAGTGTCAAGCCTCAAGCTTCTATCATTCCTCCTTGAACTGTGCAACTGTGAAATCCCTATGTCTCTCTCTCTCTAGAATTATTTAGTGGGAAACTTCAAGCCTCAAGACTGCCTTCTTGAGGTCCTCAACTACACAATAATATTTCCCTAACCTCCCTGAACTATGCACTACACAATCTCAAGCCTCAGTCACTGCTCCTGACCCCTGGAACTCTGCATTGTGAAATCCCTAAACATGTCTCTCAATCTAGTACCAGATCTAGCTCAGTCAGTGATTTTCATGAAGCATGTTAGACTAGGAGTTTATCAGACTAATTTCATCTCATCATGAGTGGTTTTCTGTTGCAGGTATTATATCTTTTCATGACAGGATGATGATGGAGAAGAAGAATAAGGAGACCATGCTAAGAGACACCTGTGAAGCTAAAAATATAAATGATCACTAAGCAAGAAGATGAAGGAACACCATATTATGACAGAAGACCAAAGATCAATAGAATATGAATAGTCCATACCATTCAGACCCTTGGATGGTGAAGATGAAGAACAAAGCAAACCTTTCATGAAGATGAAGTACTAAACATACCTCTCGTCAATATTGAAGGCAAAGAAGCAAGAGGAGCAACTTGAAATTGCTACTTCATCTCATCATTGTCAAGTTGTGACTTGAACCTATGTCATCGCAATGTCATGTGTATTCATGTGTCTTGCCACATTATTTATGGATATAATGATGTAATTATCAAAAGTAAAGGAAAAATGTAATATGTGGAAGTCCAAGGGTCATATGTGGAATATGAAAAGTCATATAGTCATATATGGAAAAAAGAGTCTTTAGGAAAATTCCAAAGTCATATAGAAGTTCAAAGGTCACATTAGAAGTCTAAGAGTCATGAGGGAAGCTCAAGAGTCATGGGGATATGAAAGGTCATTCCTCTTATTATAAATTAACCCTCATAACTCAAGCAAAGGACTTTTGGAGGCTTGGCCTTTGGAGAGGTAGCCTTGTCTTATCTAACTTGGCATACGAAAGAAGACCATTCTTTGGAGAAGTAGGAAGTGACTAAATGTTTCACTATTAGAGCTAGTGGCTCACCTTTGTAACTATGTACTTGGATCTTTCACCTAATAATTAGAAGCTCATTTGAGCCAACACACTTTCATGCGTATGTTGTAAATGTTGTAATATTATTCTTTAAATGTTTTCAATATATGTCGTTCTCATCTATACTAAAGAAATTAAACTATTTCGGTGGCTTTGGTGCTGATCTTGTTGAATGTGTGTTGTATTTTATTTAATGTTCATTGTTTCTATGTGGATTGTTTCCCTAGACAACTATTGAACCTTTCCTTTCTCCCATGTGTCTCTCTTGGGATAGTACTATTAATTTCCTTCTATACGCTCACTTTTATTTCCTTCTCGTGAGAGTCTTTGCTTACACACTGCAATTGATGTTTCAGAGTATCAACTTACTTGTTGATTCCAAAGGTTACGTGTATACTCTCTTATGTGATTCATTGCAGTCAAGGGAAACCTTAGAGATATGGTAATCGGGTCGATACTCCATATGGGGCTCCTACTCCAAATGGTGTGAGGTCTAGTTGGGACTTCACATCGGGGAGTCCCCCCTTGGTTGATGGATTTCCGACACCGTCAACACAATACTGAGAGGACGAGGGGGGGTTAAGCAGTATTATGCACAATGGATCATCTTACCCGATTTTTACCTTTTCTTTATAAGTCACTAAATCATGAATTAATTAACCATTAACGTAATATAAGAGAAGAATCTAACATAAGCATAACCATGAGAAACAAATAATACACATGCGCAAGTAGATCATGAGAATGAAACATAAACCACAAAGAACATAAACATCAAACGACATAAGAACACTTCATGTTAGGTGGAAACCCTTCTGGGAGAAAAACCACCATACTTTGTCTTATTTTCATTAGTATTCAAATCTTATTCTTATATCATCATTTCACTAGACACCACCAGTGTCAAAGCCCCAACTTGTGATGCACGCGAGAAACCACTTGCTCTAGTCCACTACCTAATGAAAGCCACCACTTCCTCAACTATGCAGCCCACTACTTGTTATACGCCCCAACCTACTGGAAACCATTACCTCCAATAGTTTCTCCAGCCACCACTGGAAGGAAGATGCAACTTGCTACACTGAAGTGCCCAACCTTTAGAACCTTGTGGACCACATTTCATCCATTTTTCAAACTAGGGCCTCTTGTAACATTATCTAGTTTTGAAAGTTAGCATATTAGTTAAATGATTAAAAAAACAATGTTAAGCTAGGATATGGATGCAAAAGAACAAAAAGTTAAAATGTTAGGAAAATTTAATGTTTTATAGGCATCCATATCAATAAAATGTTAGGATTTAGCTGTTCTAAATAAAGAAGGCAAAGGAAAATAAAATGTTAGGGAAGCAAAAGAAAAGGAAAGCTTCATTTTATGTTTCTGAAAATGCACAGGTTGCCAGTCTCAATGCGCCATAATCAAACTTCCATTGTGTTTTCATGTGCAGAAGAAATTGAAAGATGAGTGAAGGTTACTCTAAGGTTTATATGCTTACTTTGGATATTAACACTATCCTAAGTTTAAAAAAACCGATAACCTAAGCATTAATCTCATATCACCCCTCCGCTAATTCATTCCCTTCATATCATTTTCCTAAAGTCCATATCCCCCCTTTTTTCATATTTCCCGACATCACCTTAATGTCGACTCCCGACCCCACCAATCCATCCCATCGACATCACATTAATGTCGACTCCCGACCCCACCAGTCCATACCATTCAGACCCTTGGATGGTGAAGATGAAGAACAAAGCAAACCTTTCATGAAGATGAAGTACTAAACATACCTCTCATCAATATTGAAGGCAAATAAGCATGAGGAGCAACTTGAAATTGCCACTTCATCTCATCATTGTCAAGTTGTGACTTGAACCTGTGTCATCGCAATTTCATGTGTATTCATGTGTCTTGCCACATTATTTATGGATATAATGATGTAATTATCGAAAGTAAAGGAAAAAATGTAATATGTGGAAGTCCAAGGGTCATATGTGGAATATGAAAAGTCACATAGTCATATATGGAAAAAAGAGTCTTTAGGAAAATTCCAAAGTCATATAGAAGTTCAAAGGTCACATTAGAAGTCTAAGAGTCATGAGGGAAGCTCAAGAGTCATGGGGATATGAAAGGTCATTCCTCTTGTTATAAATTAACCCTCATAACTCAAGCAAAGGACTTTTGGAGGCTTGGCCTTTGGAGAGGTAGCCTTGTCTTATCTAACTTGGCATAGGAAAGAAGACCATTCTTTGGAGAAGTAGGAAGTGACTAAATGTTTCACTATTAGAGCTAGTGGCTCACATTTGTAACTTTGTACTTGGATCTTTCACCTAATAATTAGAAGCTCATTTGAGCCAACACACTTTCATGCGTATGTTGTAAATGTTTTAATACTATTCTTTAAATGTTTTCAATATATGTCGTTCTCATCTATACTAAAGAAATTGAACTATTTCGGTGGCTTTGGTGCTTATCTTGTTGAATGTGTGTTGTATTTTATTTAATGTTCATTGTTTCTATGTGGATTGTTTCCCTAGACAACTAACGAACCTTTCCTTTCTCCCATGTGTCTCTCTTGGGATAGTACTATTAATTTCCTTCTAGAGGCTCACTTTTATTTCCTTCTCGTGAGAGTCTTTGCTTACACATTGCAATTGGTGTTTCACAGTGTCAACTTACTTGTTGATTCCAAAGGTTATGTGTATACTCTCTTATGTGATTCATTGCAGTCAAGGGAAACCTTAGAGATATGGTAATCGGGTTGATACTCCATATGGGGCTCCTACTCCGAATGGTGTGAGGTCTAGTTGGGACTTTACATCAGGGATTCCCCCTTGGTTGATGGATTTCCAGCACCGTCAACACAATACTGAGAGGACGAGGGGGGCTTAATCAGTATTATGCACAATGGATCATCTTACCCGATTTTTACCTTTTCTTTATAAGTCACTAAATCATGAATTAATTAACCATTGACGTAATATAAGAGAAGAATCTAACATAAGCATAACCATGAGAAACAAATAATACACATGCGCAAGTAGATCATGAGAATGAAACATAAACCACAAAGAACATAAACATCAAACGACATAAGAACACTTCATGTTAGGTGGAAACCCTTCCGGGAGAAAAACCACCATACTTTGTCTTCTTTTTATTAGTATTCAAATCTTATTCTTACATCATCATTTCACTAGACACCACCAGTGTCAAAGCCCCAACTTGTGATGCACACAAGAAAACACTCACTCTAGTCCACTACCTAACAAAATCCACCACTTCCTCAACTATGCAGACCACTACTTGTTATAGGCCCCAACCTACTGGAAACCATTACCTCCAATAGTTTCTCCAACCACCACTGGAAGGAAGATGCAACTCGCTACACTGAAGTGCCCAACCTTTAGAACCCTGTGGACCACATTTCATCCATTTTTCAAACTAGGGCCTCTTGTAACATTATCTAGTTTTGAAAGTTAGCATATTAGTTAAATGTTTAAAAAAACAATGTTAAGCTAGGATATGGATGCAAAAGAATAAAAAGTTAAAATGTTAGGAAAATTTGATGTTTTATAGGCATCCATATCAATGAGATGTTAGGATTTAGCTGCTCTAAATAAAGAAGGCAAAGGAAAATAAAATGTTAGGGAAGCAAAAGAAAAGGAAAGCTTCATTTTATGTTTCTGAAAATGCACAAGTTGCCAGTGTAAATGCGCCATAATCAAACTTCCATTGTGTTTTCATGTGCAGAAGAAATTAAAAGATGAGTGAAGGTTACTCTAAGGTTTATATGCTTACTTTGGATATTAACACTATCCTAAGTTTTAAAAAACCTATAACCTAAGCATTAATCTCATATCGCCCCTCCACTAATTCATTCCCTTCATATCATTTTCCTAAAGTCCATATCCCCCCCTTTTTTTCATATTTCCCGACGTCACATTAATTTTGACTCCCGACCCCACCAATCCATCCCGTCACATCATGTTAATCCTCCGCCATTTCACTTTTCATCTCCACCTATCGCTTCTCATCCAACGGCCCTCATGCCATTTCGACCCCCCTTCGCCATCCGATCTTTACCACCAAGGGTGGGGGGGGGGGGGGGGTAGTCTGAAATGGGCAGTATACCAAACCGCACTCACCCCTATGTGGCAGCTCCATAGCGTTTTTGACCCCCCCATGAGCAAAACCGCAAACCGCTCACCCCCCCTCTGAAAATCTGAATACCTCATTCCCGATACCACTTACCTGATCGTTGCGTGTCCACCATTCCTTTGTTGCCACCTCATCTATCCGTTAACCTAATCAAATCATATCCATTCCCTCCATAATCAATCCGTTAAGCATTTAATTTGATTAACCGTTAACTCAATGGACCCGCACCATCAACGGAAAACTAGAACTCCTATATAAACCTTCTTCTTGTATTTTTACAGGTTACAAAATCCTTGTTTTATCACTGCCATTACTTTGATTGCAGGTTGCTCGCCAGACCCCAACACTGTCAACTGCCAGCGACACTACCTGCTCGATCATTGTCAAATTATTCCTTATGTTCCTGGCCCCAGAAATTTCTTTATATCCGTGAATTATCTCCTTTCCCAATCAAGTTTTCACTATCAGCCTTAGCCATCATGCCTCCCAGGGACAAAGGACCAAAGGAAATTGTTAATCCTCTAACCTATCCTCCTGTAGATCTTCATCATATCCTTATGGTTCATAGAGACTACAATATCCATGAAACACTTTCTGAGCTCGACCTATTCGAGATGTATTGTTGGCTCGAAGATAAATACATTGACAAATCAGATGATATCTAGCTATGGGAGTCGAACCTATCTCATTACATCTTTCCTCGTACCCACAACACTCCTGATTTCATTAGAAAATGCCATGCCTCATATCTGCCAAGCCAAAGGGCCATAGTCAATCCCAATGGACAGATTTTATTCACCATAACCCCTCAAGCTATTGATCAAATGATGCAAACCCCCACAGTCAACAATGCTACTCCATTTTCCTATGAAGCTCTAGTTGAAATATACGATAAATTAGAGTTTGCTAAGAGAGCCCAACCTCTTGAATTATTCTTATCACAAGATGTTGCATTACCAAAGAAAAATCCTCCTTATCCCTCATCCATATTCCCTGAGAGAGCCAAGCAGATAATCACTATCATTTCCTACCTCCTTGGCTACTATTCTGACCAAATGGTAGATGAGGCCATTATAGGATTTTTATCCATCTTTTCTAATGATGCTAAGCCCTCAATTGTGTTCAGTTTCAGCCATTTTCTTGCAGAGTCTATTCATCAACAATTGGTTAAGTTTCCTACAGAGGAGGTATTCAAATATGCCTCTGTCTTAGTCTACATGTTCCTATATTTTCAGGGGGACAACATGAACTTGTCATTGCAGAAGCTGGATGAGAAAGGAAACCAGCAGTCGGTCATTTTTTGGACCACTCTGGTTATGAAAGAACAGAAAGAATATACTTATAAATAGTTTACAAAGATGTTTGTCCATCCAACCATAAGCCTCCTAAGTAGCAGAACCGAACCAAGGATTAGTGAAGAAATCAAGAAGGTCTTGCAACTGTCAGAACAGGTACAAACAGGAGACTAGTACTTATATGAGTATTACAGAGAGATAAGTATTTTTGGATGTGATTTGCCACCATATAAGCTACCAAAATTCCTCCCAATGAGGGTTTTTGCCTTGGAATACATCAGGTAGATGATCAACATGGATGAATTCCATTTTGTTGCTGCCAAGAAAATGTCTCAATTCAAGATAAAAATGCAAGTTGGTCCATTCATTTGCAATAGTAGGTCAAGAAGCTGACAAACTACTCAGGGAAATGCAGTTTTATCTTAGTTTTATCTGTTCATATGATCCATTAGGGATAATTTCCAGGTTGAGGGTAGAAACCAAGTCTACTCCTTATTTTCACACACCTAGGCCAAAGATAGAAAAATATAACAATCAGCCAGAGTGGGTTGAAAACACATTACAGGAGGTAGAAGAACAACAGGTCTCCTCATCAACAGTGCAGACTCCTACAATGCAAGAAAATACAACCAAGAGGAGTAGAGAGGAAGAGTCTCCTTTAGGGACTAATATCTTTAGTGAGGGATTTAAAATCAGGTACACAAAGAAGGCTAATCTTAGCTCCAGACTAAGTCTTAGCAAAGAGTTAGAGCAGCAAACTCTCATTATCACTGATGAGCCTCTTGTATCTCCATTAGAAGGTGATCAGTCTTCATAGTCTCCTACCACTTCCACGACCTCACAAGAGTAGCAACAAGTTATGCACATAGGTACATCTACTTCAAGCGAGCTAGAGAAGAGCATCATGGATGTCTTCAAGGAAATAAAGGTCAAAAATGAAGCCTTGAAGATAAACACATACAACCAATTTTGGAAACAAACCTCTAGTGCCCAAAGCAGGCTACTTTCAGCCTTTGGCTCATAGAAGGGGAAAATACAGATGGCATTCCTTCACGCACAAGTTCCTCATCCCATAGGAGCATCGGATTATAAGAAGACATATTTTGAGTTTTATATCAAGGACATACATCCCATTGACCAAATGGAGATGCATAAACAGACTGGAGAAATGTTTCTCTACTATAACTAGCACAACTATGACCTTGTCCAAGCTGCAGGTGACACTAGCAAATGTGATGCAGGAGCATCCAACACCCTTAGCCAAAGGGAGGAATCAAAAGTGGAGCGAAGAGGAAGACGTGGAACAGGGGATAAAAACAAGGAAAAATCTATTCTAAAACAGATTTAAAGATGGAATGGATAAGTCTCTCGAAGACTTGTTATTATTGTAATCTGCCATGCATGCATTATCGAGCTTTAAGAGATTTTGTTAGAGGATTGATCAAATCCTTCCGTGATCCGATCCAACACTTCTTATATATACGAACCTGCGCGTTCAAGAGGGATATAGAGCAGTAGATAGAAAAGATGTAGTCGAGACGAGAACTGTTGCTAAGGCTGAAATTCCTTAGAAATTGTAACTGTGCTGTGTTAATATAATATATGTGTGTTTCAATGTTGATTGTGCGCTATATGTATTTCATATATATATATATGTGTGTGTTTTAATGGCTTGGAAGCTAGCGTTATAAGTGTGTTCATATGTTGTAGGTTGATCAACCATCGATCACGAGAAGGATCGGTGGCGACCCAAAGATACTAATGGAACTTATGCATGCTTGATAGACTGTGGCAGAACTACGCTTAATGCAGAAATCCACCAAAAGGCAATCGGGACTAAGTTAAGGAGGAAGTAGCGAGAATGCACAGCGACCGTTAGAACTTATGGATCAACAGTCCAGATCCAATCGTTGGAACAGAGATCTATTATGATCGCATCGTTGGATTGTTATAAGTAGGCAGACCATAGAACTTAAGGTATGGTGATAAGCAATTGCGCAAACAAATGTCAAATGTCGGATCGAGGATCCAGATCGAAGGTTTAAATGAAATCGGCGATTGCATATCGAGGACGTCAAAGGACAGTGGTCTATGGAGCAGCGGTACTGTTGGCATTATGGCACAGGTTTGGCACTATGGCACAGGTGTTGTCCTTGATGGCAACTTACTCAAAGGGCAGATCACAGTTCAGGCTCTCAGAATGAAAGAAAATGAGGTATACGCAGCTTCATCTTAACAAAATCGCGTATACCCGCGGGTGTACCGATCAAAAGGCCGTATACATATGCACGCACTTTCATGCAAAGAAAAGCATGTACATGTGGGAAAACTTATGGTTGGTCCATGGTATTTAGTCCGTCTTATTTGAACCTATGGTTTTTGTCCTTGGTATTGCATCTAAAGTGTTGAACCCAGGTATTGAGTCCCTAGTATTGGATCTCTATGGTTTCAGGCCATGGTGTGAGTAAGGCCTAAGTCTATAAAAGGGAAGGAGATCATGTGGCAAGGGATGAACTGAAGCATTGAATATCTTATGAAGAGCAAGGTCAAGAATAATATCATTGTGTTATGGTGCATAACTAGATCTGAATCAAGGAGGAAGCTGAGCGCAAGGAGAAGAATAAGTTCTATTGATGGGTCAAGATCTTAAGGCGGTTTGAAGAGAAGTATCTTTGTGAAATATTTGATCTGTTATATTTGACGCATGACGTGATCTATAAATAAGATAATCTGGATATAACTAATAAGTAAAAAGATAAATTATCTTTTATAGATCTGTACACAGGTTCAGCACAGCAGAGGCGCGTATACACGCTGGTTCAATAACTTAAAACAGCGTATACGCAGGATGGCCTTGATAGAAAAAAACGTATGCACGCAGGTTCCACATATTGAAGTAGCGTATATCTCATGAAATATGTTTTAGCTGCTTCTGTTTATTGCTGCAGTGTTTTGGGTTCAGAATTGGTGTTTGGTTACTGGTATTGTTTTCTAGTTACAGCATTCTGAGAAGTTATTGGATGATTCAGTATTTGTTTGTACAAAGGAGTTTGGTTAATGCAGATATACTTGATGTTTGATTGATATTCATGGATCCAGTCTGAAAATTTATGAAACGAGGTCCCTGGAAGAAAAGAGAAGGTTGTAGCCTTCTGTAGGTCAGCACCTACGTAGTAGTACCTTAGCTAGTACAAGAGCTAAGGGGGTTGTAGCTCCCTTCCAGGAGAAGCTGGAGAACGAGAGAAGGTTGTAGCCTTCTACAGGTAGCAACCTATGTACTGGTATAAGACTGCACCAGTACAGAAACATTGTAAAAAGAAGTTTCTAATTGAAAGAAGATAGAGACGAATTGCAGCAAGTGGTTTTCACCCAAATTGGGTTTCCACCTTATATCTTGTGTTCTTATGTGTGATTGCCTGTTCTATTTTACTATTCCTGGTTACTGTTCATATGGTTTGATGCACAAATTAATGATCAACATCTGAAGAATAATTTAAATTACAAGTCTACTCATATACGCTTGTTTCCTTAACTGAAGTTGAGTACATACGCGGTATTTACTAATTGAAGTAGCGTATACAAATCTGTTTTTGAAATGAAAAATAATTGACCTGATAATACTGATTCACCCCCCCTCTCAGTATTATTTCCAATAGGTACACTGATGAGCGACAATACAATATCGCCGATGAGCGATGGCCCGATCGCTGATCGGGTATCGGCCGATCGGAGAGGGGGAGGTTCGACGATCAGAGGATTCAGAGTTAATACAGAGGGCAAACCCACTGATAGTTATTGATGTGGGTGCATAGAATTTGGAGTCCGGTTATGTATTCCGGAGCAGAGTTTTCGTATGTTTCCTGTGTATTTTTGTAATACGTGTTGCCCGAAGGGTTGAGGCTTGAATGTCGATAAGTAATGCTCTCGATAATATTAAAAATCTCCAATATGTGTGGTGGTTCGATTTTAAAGGCTTATAGCCTCAAACGCTTCCGATAAGGCTTGCGGGCCATAAACCATAGGCCTCAGGATCGACTTTTTTTTAGGGAAAGGGATTTTGATTTACCCCCAATTTCTCTTGCCATCAAAATGTCCAATCACAACTAAAGATGGAGAAAGTTTCAGCACTTGCCAAAGATACCAAGATTAAAACCTTGGAAGATTTGGTAATTAAACTTGGTTATGATCCTATAGACATCAATGTTGCAGAAGAGCTGATCAAAAAGAAGAATTTGGATATAGCAGCACTAAGAAAATAGTTGAAACTCCCAACTATTGAAGATCCTCTAGCCAAGGATATTGTAGAAATAGAAACTGAAAAGGCAAACATGATGAAACTCATCATAGAATAGACTGCTCAGCTGAAACAAATGGAGACGAAGATGGAGAAATTAATCAAGAAAAAGGAGAAGGCTGCTAAAAGACTTCTCCTTTAGAAGCACTTCCCACCACATTCATTCCGACTTTAATACCATCTACCACTAGTACAAGAGAGGCTACAAACCAGTTAGCTAGTGCAGTTCAAAATATGTCTCGGCAGACTGAGGAGTTTGAGAAACTGCAAGATCAAGTAAAACTACTAGAGGATCATCAAAATAAGTGTGACATTTTTCATGTAGCAGAGCTTCAAAGAGCTCAGAATCAAGTTGAGGCATGGAAGAAATCAGCCACTTAATCTTCCATTGGTTACACTCTTGGTAGTGTCAAAGAGATTATCTGGGAAAACATCATAGAGGAGATTGATGAGATCTAGCCCTGTATCCAGATCATTTTTCAACAAAAGGATTTAATGGAAAAGGAAAACCAGACAATTGCCAATATAAATGCTCAACTGGGAGAGATTCCTTCTATAGCCAACTACATAATAAGGTTTCTCAATTCTAAGAGAAGGTATGAATTGGATGATATAGGAGTGGATGACAGGACTGAAACCATTCTGGAGGTAAAGAAATTCCTGACTAAAAAGAACCTGGTAGGACAATTAACTGAGAAGTGTCACACTCTGGAAATTGTAGTTAACATATTTTTCACTAGAATTGATGCCTTAAACAAGAAGGGTATGGCTTCGCTATTTGTCATCAATGATAAGCTAATGAACAGGGAGGATTACTTGAAGAAGCTATAGGACATTGCCAAGGACATAGCCAAGTCCTCCAATATCAAAGGTTCCATGACAGGAAGGGCATTTTACGAGTCCATCAGTAACATATGTTTTATTCAAAATGAGATAAAACATATTTTTACTTTAAAACCAACTTTTTCCAAGTATACTAAGGTAGATTAAATCTACCGTAGAGTAACTAAAATATCCATTCCAAATGAAGAACCGTGGGAAAAGATGTGCGAATATCAGGATTAGAAGACAGATCATCTCAGCTAGTGCAACACCAAAATAGTGGCCACTCAGCAACAATTTTCCATCAAAGCAGGGCCAGATGTTCAAATTCATTCTTTTGGACCGAATTGCTTCTCTTTCTGTTAAATTTTAAGTAATAATAGAATGCCTCGTCACTCAGGCATTGGTTGTAATATTTGTATTTTTGTTTAAATACTTCATTCTTTCGAAGTAATCAGGATTGCACCCTTGAGCTAGTTACTAGACAAATTTTTACTAAGTTGGAGCATTTTTTATTGAATAAAAGATTCTAGATTTACTTCATATGGCTTGTCTCTCTGTGAGTTATTTTCTTATGTTTTTCATTATGTATTCCTCATATAATTTATTTCATTTACAGTCATCCGATTGAAAATTTAACTCAATTTTGGTTTCATTTTGAACCCGTTGTGAAGTTGTAGTTTAATTAAGAGATTAATTTACAGGACTGTCTTTTCTTGAAAATTCCTCTTTAAATTTAAATTGCACAAGGTTTCTGAAATGACTTGATTATATTTTGTTAATTAGGAAAACACAGTTTTCTTAATTTCTGCTTGTAAATGGTGAAATACTCTATCTGAATATAAAATAATTTATATTTCTCTATATTCTTCTTATCCATCACATTTAAAATCAAAATAATCATATGTATTTAAAGAAAAACCTTTTGTTTTATTAGAGATCTTTCTAAGTTTAAAGCACATGTTAAAAAGCAGTTCACTAGTCATCCAACCATTAAAATCAAACAAAATATTTTAGATGTTTTGGCATAGCCAATTGACCTTAGGTTATCTCAAAGGACAACATCAGATTGGTGCCGTTGCCGGGGAGCGAAGTACTGAAAGTTAAATTTTCCCTGGGGCAATGATTTTCCCTTTCCTTTAAGGTGAATAAAGGATAAGGTCATAGGTCAAAATCTTTCACCTGGTGATTCCACTGGTCCAAGATGGCTCCCTATAAGCATACAAGATCACGTTCTGATTCTGAGATTGTTAACCCTCTGCCAAACCCAGAAAGACTCATTAGGGGAGCCTCTTTAAGGGGAATACGTAGAACACCTTCTTCTTCTTCAACTTTACACCCCGAAGACATTCCATCTGTAGATCCATTCTCGTCTATACCAACTAACCCTGACTGGACTGAACTACCTCCTAAGGTCTCTGATCTTTTCTCTAGAGGAATAGACCTTCCATCAACATTTTTGATACAGTCACTTGAAACATATCATGTCCCATACATTCCTATCAAATCACCTTCATCTGACTATGAATTGAATTTACATTTCCCTGAATTCAAACCTTAAGATTTCATTATTCCAACTCCTTATTCTATTCCACCTCAAGATTTCATTAATCCAAATCATTATTCTTTTCTATCATCCTCAACTAATTTTGAAGAGACATTTTCTATCTACTTGAATCCTTTATTTGAAAATAGGGAAGACTTCCCACCAGGAGTTCAAAAATTGGTTATTAAAACCCCTTTCCAACCCTTAAAGAGGTCTCCTCCCTCTCCTCCACACATTAATACACCTACCAACTCATCCTCACCTCCTTCATCTTCATCATCTTCCTCTTCCTCATCAACATCCACTCATACACCCCATACTCCTCCTGTTGTCATGGCTTTTCGACCCATTATTCAAGCTAGATATGTTGCCCTAGTTCTCCCTGCAAACTTGGGAAATTTTCCTAATGGATACTTAAAGCATTTTCCAAGATTTAATGGAGAAACAAGACCCTCAACAGAAGATCATGTGTCAGCCTTCCTAGATTTTTCTGACAATATGAACATTGAAGAGGAAAATGTTTATATGAGATTATTTGTATAGTCCCTAGAAGGAAATGTTAGTATCTGGTTTAGGCATCTCAGAGATTACTCTATTCGAACTTGGAATGAACTCATAACCATCTTCAAAATCAATCGGGGGTAAAGAAGGATCTCATTTACATCCTTACTGAATTTAAGGAATTAAAGAGAAACCCAGGAGAACCAGTTGTTGAATTCATTAAAAGATTCAATAAGATCTATCATAAAATGCCTGTTAATTGTAAACCACCAGTAGCAGCTGCCAAGGTCAGATTCTCTAAAGCATTTGATGATGACTTTGCAGTCATTCTAAGAGAAAGAGTTTCTAATACTTTAGAATATATGCAGATAAATGCTATAGTGATAGAAGCGAATAGGTCAGCTTCTAGTAAAATTAAGGCTAAAGCAGAAAAAGCAGAAAGAAAATTGAAAGCTAAGATAGATGATTCATCCTCCTCCAAATCCAAATTAGAATATTAGAAAATTGATGAAATTACATCTTTGCTTAGGAACCTTTCTAACAGAATTTCAAAAATTGAAACTCAGCCTAAAGCTCCTCAACAAACTATTGTTAGACCTCAAGCTCAAACTCAATTCAAAAGAGCTCCTCAAATGAAAATTCTTCAGAGACTAGGTTCTGACCAAAACATTCAGCCACCCTTGCTTATTGATGATCAACAGTCACAAGATACAAGCCCTTTAATTACTAAAGATATCAATAATATTGATTCTTCAACAATAGAAATGGCCATAGTTCCTTCATCTTCATCTCATTCTTTTGAACTAGAAGTACGAGATACTCAAATTTCCAGATACCAAGCATTATTTTAATTTTTAATTGCATAATTGAATAAGAGGTATGATCTAAGACCTAGATCACGTCCTGGTAGACCTCCAAAATCTACCACCATAATTGAACCTGCAATGAAAACCATTCAAACACAAACTTCAACACCTCAGACTACAAAGTCATCCACTGAAACTCTTTCATTTGATAAGACTGTTTTGCCTACTTTTAATATTGAAAAGAAATTGGAAAGGGTCAAGATTCCTATACCTTTAGCTGTACTTTCCAAAAATCTTGGTTACAAAAGTCAAGTGTCTAAATGGATACAATCTTCTAGTGTAGATGTTGAGGGAAACGTTATTAATCTGCAAGATGAAAAACCCTCGGTTTTATTGGCCCTAGCTAGGATATGATCGATGAAATTGTTCCACCATTTTATGTAACATTAAAAGCTCATGATTTTCTTTTGTATAACTGTATGTTGGATTCTAGAGCCTCTCATAACCTTATGCCAAAGGTAATAATGGACCAGCTTCAGTTACAAGTCACCTGTAACTATCATGACCTTTACACCTTTGACTCAAAGAAAGTACCATGCCTAGGATTGATCAAAGACCTAGTTGTGACCTTAGCTCAAATACATGTCAAAAGTATAGTTCTAGACATAGTTGTCACTGATATTCCTGCCAAGTTTGGTATGCTTCTATCTAGATCATGTTGTGCTAAACTGTGAGGGTCACTTCAGATGGACATGTCTTTTGCTACTATCCCAGTCTATGGAGGTGAGAACTTAAGGTTATATAGGGAAGTCTGTTTCCTTCATATTGTTTGTAGGTCTGATCAAGCAAAGAACCACCCTATCTATGCAGTAGATCAGGATTTTGGTTGTTTTCACTTGTCTTCACAAAATGCATCAAACACTCAACTTGCCATTGAAAATATCATTTCCCAACCTAAAATTGTAGAATCAAACATCTGGAAACTTTATTTTGATGGCTCTTGCTCGAAGGAGGGAGCAGGAGTAGGAATTTTTCTTATATCACCAAATAAAGAAAACATAACTCAGTCATGTAAACTTGAATTTGAAGTCACTAATAATCTAGCTGAGTATGAGGCCTTTCTTCTTGGTCTTGAGTTAGCTAGGAGTCTAAAAGTACAAAACTTGAGTGTCTTTTCTGACTTTGAGCTTATGGTAAACCAAGTTAGAAATTTATGTCAAACTAAACACCCAAGGATTAGATCCTACATAAATGAAGCTTGGGACACAATTGATAATTTCTTTCAAGGTTTTAACATAACTGATATTCCCAAAGATGAAAACATGCATGTTGATTCACTAGCTGTCTTAGCAAGTTCCTTTAAAATCCCTGAGCCAATATTGTTAGAATATCAAATCCAAGTTAAGTATCGGCCATCAATTCCTGATAACCTTAAACATTGGAAGATTTTTGAAGATGATGAACAATTAAAATATTTTCTTCAAGTCATTGACGAATTTTCGAATATGCAAATTGAAGAAGATCAACAAGTTATACAAGAATTAGATCAACAGAGTCCAAAAACATCATTCAGTCCTAAAATTCTTAATCATGATATCATACAATTATCTAATAATTTTATCCCTAAAGGATTAGTCCCATTGGAAAAACTATTTGATAACAATGATGTTCCTAAAAATCCTTTGTTTCACTCACCAGAAGAGGAAATCGAAGAATGTAATATTGGGACTTTGGATGATGTGAGAAATGTTAAACTATCTTCAAATTTACTTTCGGATGTTAAATTCAAATACCTGAATATTCTTAAGAACTATAAAGATGTTTTTGCCTGGTCTTATAATGAATTGAAAACTTATGACACATATTTGTTTGAATGTAAGATTCCTTTAAAACCAGAAGCAAAACCCTTTCAGCAAAAGTTAAGAAGAATTAATCCCATACTATTTCCAACCATTGAAAAGGAACTTAAAAAGCTGCTTGATGCTCACATCATAGTGCCTTAAGGTATTATAATTGGATAGCCAACTTAGTTCCTGTTAGGAAGAAGAATGGTGAAATTAGGCTATGTTTAGATTTCTGAAACCTGAACAAATCATCCTTAAAAGATAACTATCCACTACCTAAAATGGACCATCTACTTCAAAAAGTTTCAGGTGCCAATAGGATCTCTATGTTAGATGGATTTTTTGGTTATAATCAGATTATGGTTAGTGAAGCTGATCAAGATAAAACCACTTTCACCACACCATGGGGTACATTTATGTATGCCAGAATGCCACTCGGGTTAACCAATGCAGGAGCCACTTTCCAAAGAGCCATGGACCTTCCATTTGTAGGTAAAACATCTGAATTTATTATCATTTATTTCGATGATTTAACTATTTACTCTGATTCTAATGAAAGTCATTCAAAACACTTGAGCAAGGTTTTTGACAGGTGTAGGAAATTTGGTATATCAATCAATCCGAAGAAATCCTTGTTTGCTGTGAAGGAAGGAAAATTACTTGGGCATATTATCTATAAGGAGGGAGTTATAATTGACCCATGGAGAGTTTCAGCTATTCAGACCCTATCTCTGCCAAGGAATAAAAATGAGGTTCAAACCTTCCTTGGAAAGATCAATTTTCTTAGAAGTTTTATCCCAAATTATGCTGTGACAGTTAAAGATATAACAGACATGCTTAAGAAAAATAACAAAGTCAAATGGATAGTCCCTACTAGGTATGCTTTTGACCAGATCAAAAAGGCTATATCTGAAGCCCCTACATTAGCTATCCCTGACTATTCTTCACCCTTCAACATATTTTCTTTTTCATCTGAAACAACCTTAGCTATTGTACTTTTAAAAAAGAATACAAATGGTGATGACCATCCCATAGCCTTCTTTTCAAAAGTAATGAGAGATGCTGAACTCAGGTATGATATTATTGAAAAATAAGCTTATGCCTTAATTCAAGCCTTCAAAGCCTTTAGAACCTATGTCCTACATTCACACATTACAGTTTATGTCCCTAATCATGTTGTTAAAACTGTCTTGACTCAACCTGACACTAATGGGGAGAAGAGGGAGATGGATTGCTAAAATCCTTGAATTTGACCTTGAAATAAAAACCACAAAGCTAGTAAAAGGCCAAGGCCTGGCCAAATTGTTAGCTGAATCCAACTGCAAAGTGTTGGGGATAAATCTAGTTTCTGAAATGTCATTAGGGGAGAATCCACAAGAACCTTCCTCCATGTCATCAAGGGAGAATCCACAAGAACCTTCCTCCATGTCATCAGGGGAGAATTCACAAGAACCTTCCTTAAAAATAGAGGAGAATCCACAAGAACCTCCTCCTTCATATCAAGCCATTCTTGTTCATATAGATCAAAAATATCTACTTTCTGATAGGTATTATGATATTGTACAGTTTCTTAGAAATTTTCAATGTCCAGCTGAGCTAAATTTGAAATAGTGCAAAGCCCTCAAGCTTAAAGCAATGAAATAATGCATTTTTAATGTTAATCTGTACTGGAAAGACCCTCTTAATATCCTTCTTCTGTGTTTAACTGAAAATGAAATAGAAGGTATTATAGATCAGTTCCATGCAGGGTTTTGTGGTGGACACTATGCCTAGAGAGCAACAACCTACAAAATTCTAAAGGCAGGTTTCTATTGGCCCACACTTTTCAAAGAAGTTGGGGCAAGAGTAAGAAGTTGCAAAGAATGCCAATTGTTTGCAGGAAAACAGAAACTGTCAGCACTTCCCTTGGTTCCAGTATCAATTGATGCTCCTTTTCTTCAATGGGGATTAGACTTTATAGGGGAAATTCATCCACAGTCAAGCAATCAACATAGATGGATTTTAACTGCCACAGACTATTTTACCAAGTGGGTAGAAGCCATACCGGTGAAGAATGCTATTGATACTGTTGTAATTAAATTTCTTGAAGAAAACATCCTGTCAAGATTTGGATGTCCTCAACAGATTGTTACAGATAATGTAGCAGCTTTCAACAGTGTCAAGATGATTGAATTCTGTCAAAAGTATTCAATCCTTTTACATCATTCTACACCATACTATCCACAGGGTAATGGGCTAGCAGAGTCTTCCAACAAGAGCTTGGTTAAGGTCATTAATAAGACTCTTGAAGACCATAAAAAGAGTTGGGACAACCATCTTATTCATGCCATTTGGGCAAATAGGGTTTCTCCTAAAAGATCAATAGGCAAGTCTCCTTTCCAATTAGTTTATGGCAAGGAAGCAGTTTTTCCTATTCATTTAGCTTTGTCTGTTATGAGGTTCCTCCAAGAATCTTATGAAGAAAAAGATGATTTCTCTAGAAGGATTAATCAAATAATTGAGTTGAATGAAGACAGGAATGAAATTCAGTGCAAACTAAGGAAATACCATAACAAGATGAAAGAGCTTTTTGACAGAAAGGCTAGAGAGAGATATTTCAATAAAGGTGACCTAGTGCTCAGGTGGGATACAAGGAGAGAATACAAAGGCAAGCATGCCAAATTTGACAACCTCTGGTTTGGTCCATTCAACATTGTAGAAGTAAAAGGGAACAATACATTTATTCTACAAAATCTGGAAGGAGAGTATTCCTCATTTCCAGCCAATGGGAGATACCTGAAACACTAAATTCAGTATTGATTCTTCATTCATTCCATTCATCATATGTAAATATTTAGAGAGTTTACTTATTTTTTAAAATTGCAAGTGAGTATCTGTTTCAGCAAAGACTCCATAGCCCGAGGAGAAGGCACATGGATCTGCTCGTTCTCTACATCCCACGGGGGGAAGTAGTCCCCAGCTGGAGCCAATGTTGTAACATTATCTAGTTTTGATAAGTTAGCATATTAGTTAAATGATTTAAAAAACAAAATTTGTTAAGATTGGATATGGATGCAAAAGAATAAAAAGTTAAAATGTTAGAAAATTTGGTGTTTTATAGCCATCGATATCAATAAAATGTTAGGAATTAGCTGCTCTAAATAAAGAAGGCAAAGGAAAATAAAATGTTAGGGAAGAAAAATAAAAGGAAAGCTTCGTTTTATGTTTTTGAAAATGCAATGGCTGCTAGTTTAAATGCGCCATAATCAAACTTCCATTGTGTTTTCATGTGCAAAAGAAATTGAAAGACAAGTGAAGGTTACTCTAAGGTTTATATGCTTACTTTGGATATTAACACTATCCTAAGTTTTAAAAAACCTATAACCTAAGCATTAATCTCATATCGCCCCTCCGCTAATTCATTCCCTTCATATCATTTTCCTAAAGTTCATATCCCCATTTTTTTCATATTTCCCGACATCACATTAATGTCGACTCCTGACCCCACCAATCCATCCCATCACATCATGTTAATCCTTTGCCATTTCACTTTTCATCTCTGCCTATCGCTTCTCATCCGACGGCCCTCATGCCATTTCATCCCTCCTTCACCATCCAAGCTTTACCACCGGGGGGGGTCCGAAATGGGTGGTACACCAAACCGCGCCCGCCACCACGTGGCAGTTCCACAGTGTTTCAGACCCCCAATGAGAAAAACCGCAAACCGCTTACCCCCCCTCTGAAAAGCTGAATACCTCATTCCCGATACCGCATACCTAATCGTTGTGCGTCCGCCATTCCTCTGTTGCCACCTCATCTGTTTGTTAACCCCATCAAATCATATCCATTCCCTCCATAATCAATCCATTAAGCATTTAATTTGCTTAATAGTTAACTCAACCTGCGCCATCAACGGAAAACCAGAACTCCTATATAAACATTCTTCTTGTCTATTTACAGGTTATAGAATCCTTATTTTATCACTGCCATTAATTTGATTGCAGGTTGCTCGCCAGACCCCAACACTGTCAACTACCAGTGACACTACCTTCCCGATCATTGTCAAATTATTCCTTCTGTTCCTGGCCCCAGAAATTTCTATCTGTCCGTGAATTGTCTCCTTTCCCAATCAATTTTTCACTATCAGCCTTAGCCATCATGCCTCCCAAGGACAAAGGACCAGAGGAAATTGTTAATCCTCTGATCTATCCTCCTGTAGATCTTCATCATATCCCTATGGTTGATAGAGACTACAAGATCCATGAAACAATCTGTGAGCTCGACCTCTTCGAGATGTACTGTTGGCTCGAAGATAAATACATTGACAAATCAGATGATATCCAACTCTGGGAGTCGAACCTACCTCATTACATCTTTCCTCGTATCCACAACACTTATGATTTCATTAGAAAATGCCATGCCACATATATGCCAAGTAAAAAGGGCCATATTCAATCCCAATGGACACATTCTGTTCACCATAACCCCTCAAGCTATTTATCAAATGATGCAAGCCCCCATAGTCAACAATGCTACTCCATTGTCCTATGAAGCTCTAGTTGAAATATACCAGAAATTAGACTTTGCTAAGAGACCCCAAACTCTTGAATTATTCTTATCACAAGATGATGCATTACCAAAGAAAAATCCTCCTTATCCCTCATCCATATTCCCTGAGAGAGCCAAGAAAATAATCACTGCCATTTCCTACCTCCTTGGCTACTATTCTGACCAAATGGTAGATGAGGCCATTATAGGATTTTTATCCATCTTTTATAATGATGATAAGCTCTCAATTGTGTTCAGTTTCAGCCATTTTCTTGCAGAGTATATTCATCAATAGTTGGTTAAGTTTACAGAGGAGGTATTCAAATATGCCTCTGTCTTAGTCTACATGTTCCTATATTTTCAGGGGGACAACATGAACTTTTCATTGCAAAAGCTAGATGAGAAAGGAAACCAGCAGTCGGTCATTTTCTGGACCACTCTGGTTATTAAAGAACAAAAAGAATATACTTACAAACAGTTTACAGAGATGTTTGTCCATCCAGCCATAAGCCTCCTAAGTAGCAGAACCGAACCAAGGATTAGTGAAGAAATCAAGAAGGTCTTGCAGTTGTCAGAACAGGTACAAACAGGAGATTTGTATTTATATGAGAATTACACAGAGAAGGATTTTTGGATGTGATTTGCCACCATATAAGCTACCAAAATTCCTCCCAATGAGGGTTTTTGCCTTGGAATACATCAGGAAAATGATCAACATGGATGAAGTCCATTTTTTTGCTGCTAAGAAAAAGTCTCAGTTCAAGATAAAAACATAGGTTGGTCCATTCATTTGCAACAGCAGGTCAAGAGGCTGACAAACTAAAATGCAATTTAATATTAGTTTTACCTGGTCCTGTGATCCATTAAGGATAATTTCCAGATTGAGGCTAGAAACCAAGTCTACTCCCTATTTTCACACACGTAGGCTAGAGATATAAAAATATAACAATCAGCCAGAGTGGGTTGAAAACACATTACAGGAGGCAGAAGAACAACAAGTCTCCTCATCAATAGTTCAGACTCCTAAAATGCAAGAAACGATAGCCAAGAGGAGTAGAGAGGAAGAGTCTCCTTTAGGGACTGATATCTTTAGTGAGGGATTTAAAATCATGTACAGAAAGAAGGCTAAGCTTAGCTCCAAACCAAGTCTTAGCAAAGATTCAAAGCAGCAAACTCTCATCACCACTTATGAGCCTCTTGTATCTCCATTATTAGGTGATTAGTCTTCAAAATCTCCTACCACTTCCACGACCTCACAAGAGCAGCAACAGATTATGCACACAGGTGCATCTACTTCAAGCGAGCCAGAAAAGAGCATCATGAATATCTTCAAGGAAATAAAGGTCAAAAATGAAGCCTTGAAGATAAACACATACAACCAATTTTGGAAACAAACCTCTGGTGCCCAAAGCAGGCTACTTTCAGCCTTCGACTCAGAGAAGGGGAAAATGCAGATGGCATTCCTTCAGGCACAAGTTCCTTAGTCAAAAGGAGCATCGGATTATAAGAAGACATATTTTGAGTTTGATATCAATGACTTACATCCTATTGACCAAATGGAGATGCATAAACAGACTGGAGAAATGTTTTTCTCTACTGTAATTAGCACAGCTATGACCTTGTCCAAGCTGCAGGTGACACTAGCAAATGTCCAGTCACAACTAAAGATGGAGAAAGTTTCAGCTCTTGCCAAGGATACCAAGATTAAAACCTTGGAAGATTTGGTAATTAAACTTGGTTATGATCCTGCAAACATCAATGTTGCAGAAGAGTTGATCAAAAAGAAGAATTTGGATATAACAGCACTAAGGAAATAGTTGAAACTCCCAGCTACTGAAGATCCTCTAGCCAAGGATATTATAGAAACAGAAATTGAAAAGGCAGACATGATGAAAGTCATCATAGAACAGACTGCTTAGCTGAAACAAATGGAGATGGAGATGGAGAAATTAATCAAGGAAAAGGAGAAGGATGCTAAAAAGACTTCTCCTTTAGAAGCACTTCCCATCACATTCATTCCAACTGCAATATCAGCTACCACCAGTACAGGAGAGGTTGCAGACCAGTTAGCTAGTGTAGTTCAAAATATGTCCCTGCAAACTGAAGAGATTAAGAAACTGCAAGATCAAGTAAAACTACTAGAGGATCATCAAAAGAAGTGTGACATTTTTCATGGAGTAGAGCTTCATAGAGCCGAGAATCAAGTTGAGGCATGGAAGAAATCATCCATTGAATCTTCCATTGGTTACACTCTTGGTAGTGTCAAAGAGATTATCTGGAAAAACATCATAGAGGAGATTGATGAGATCTGGCCATGCATGCAGATCATTTTTTAGCAAAAGGAGTTAATGGAAAAGGCAAACCAGAAAATTGCCAATATAAATTCTCAACTGGGAGAGATGCCTTCTACAACCAACAACATAATAAGGTTTCTCAATTCTAAGAGTAGGTATGAATTGGATGATCTAGGAGTGGATGACAGGACTGAAACCATTCTGGAGGTAAAGAAAGTCCTGACTAAAAAGAACCTGGTAGGATAGTTAACTGAGAAGTGTCACACTCTGGAAATTGCAGTTAACAATTTTTTCACAAGAATTGATGCGTTAAACAAGAAGGGTCTTTGTTTGTTGTTTGTCATCAATGATAAGCTAATGACTAGGAAGGATTGCTTGAAGAAGTTGCGGGACATTTCCAAGGACACATCCAAGTCCTCCAATATCAAAGGTTCCATAACAGGCAGGGCATTTTACGAGGCCATCAGTAACATATGTTTTATTCAGAATGAGATAAAACATATTTTTACTGTAAAACCAACTTTTGCCAAGTATACTAAGGTAGATGAAATCTACTGTAGAGTAACTAAAATATCCATTCCAAATGAAGAATGGTGGGAAAACTTGTGTGAATATCAGGATTAGAAGACAAATCAGCTCGACGAGTGCAGCACCAGAATAGTGGCCACTTAGCAACAGTTTTCCACCAAAGCAGGGCTTGATGTTCAGATTCATTCTTTTGGGCCGAATTGCTTCTCTTTCTATTAAATTTTAAGTAATAATAGCATGTCTCGTCACTTAGGCATTGATTGTAATATTTTGTATTTTTTTTTAAATACTTCATTCTGTCAAAGTAATCAGGGTTGCACCCTTGAGCTATTTACCAGACAGATTTGTACTAAGATGGAGCATTTTTTATTGAATAAAAGATTATGGATTTACTTCATATGGCTTGTCTCTCTATGAGTTGTTTTCTTATGTTTTTCATTATGTATTCCTCATATAATTTATTTCATTTACAACCATCTGATTGAAAATTTAATTCAATTTCAGTTTCATTTTGAATCCACTGTGAAGTTGTAGTTTAATTAAGAGATTAATTTACAGGACTCTCTGTTCTTGAAAATTCCTCTTTGAATTTAAATTGCACAAGATTTCTGAAATGACTTGATTATATTTTGTTAATTAGGAAAACACAGTTTTCTCAATTTCTGCTTGTAAATGGTGAAATACTCTATCTGAATATTAAATCATTTATATTTCTCTATATTCTTCTTATCCATCACATTTAAAATCAAAATAACCATATGTATTTAAAGAAAAAACTTTTGTTTTATTAGAGATCTTTCTAAGTTTAAAGCACCTGTTAAAAAGTAGTTCACTGGTCATCCAACCATTAAAATCAAACAAAATATTTTAGATTCTTTGGCATAGCCAATTGACCTTAGGTTGTCTCAAAGGATAACAGGGCCCTTGATCTCATCTCAAACAATTGTAGGCCATGTTTCATCTATTTTCACACTAGACCCACTTTAATATTTTTAGCTCATTTAATCACAATCTGAAATACAAATTTTGTCTCAAACCTTCGCAACATCAAACTCTCGCACTTAGCCTCAACATATATACTCAATGTCACACCCTAACACCATCAAAATATAACTCATCGTAACAAAGACTCTCATGACATGACCCTAGCAGACATCTTACTATCATCCCAACCAGCAACATACAACCATACTATAACTCTGCTCATCAAAACTTAAACAATAGCAACATACATCTCATCAAGCCATAGACATTATCAACACTTCTCTAAAAAATCCTTTGTTAAACACTCAACTACATACATGATCATTATAATACTAATCTCAATACATCATTAGCAATGGGACACACCTTAGTAAAATCAATATCTTACAGCTACAATATACTTAATGTGTCATATATTCATGACAAACTACAAGAAATACATGGTTGCCACTTCTTCAAAAATATTACCCCTACAACGTACTATTAAAACACAAACAATACCCAACCATTAATCTTTTCCCATACTTTGTCAATTATCTCAACACATTATCCACCAAATCGTACTAGCAACCACTGCACCATATAGAGAAATATATTAAGGCTACAAATATGCAGGACTTCACACAATCTCAAGCTCCCACAACCCACAACAACACTCAAAACTTTAGATCAGTCTGACGTATAATGTATGCTGATCACTATAATCCACATATAAACTTTGATGTATCTTGATTAGTTCCATACGCAGGCTTCATCATAGTGATTACCATACTAGAAAATACACCAACAAGATCATTTCAATATTGGATAAATGATTCTTTACTAAAATCCATGATCTCATACATCATACCATTCACACCTACTCTTTGTCATTCACATAGGTATAGAAAATATGTGCTTTGTCTAACCCCAGCTCTATCCAAGGCATAGCATATAAAACTAGAGCCTCAATTGATCAAATTAGACTTCATCAAACACCATAATGTCTCATCATTTGAGACTAAATCAAACATTAATTTAATTCCACTACACATAGGTGACCAGCTCATCATGAACATACCAAATCAACTGACTGTTTGGACGAGGTCGATGAGCCAATTTAGCCACTAACACCATAACTATATTAATCAATGAATTCACATCAATTTTGTGATCCATTCATATCTCCTAAACCAAATCAGTTAGTGCACGTTGAAGACCAATTCAAGATGCTTGGTCACTTCCTTTAAATTCGATGGTTAAACCTGAGGTTTTCCCTGTCCGACTGCTACAGGAAGTGTTGCAGGGACATAACAATAATCTTAGGTAGATTTCCACAAGCACAGTAGTATTGTGGCATTTCTGCAAGTGTCGTAAGCATCAAGAATCAAGCCTGTTGCAGTCCTGTAAAACTTCGAAAACTCAAAATCCATTTCAACCATATTTGCAACCATTGTCTTTAACATATTCAAACAACTTTGTAGCACATGTACACCTCAGCCAATCCTCTACAACAAGCTAAGCACCAAATTACATCAACCCAAACATCAATATCATGTGCAGGCCATCTAATTGTTGACATCAATGTCCAAATAGTTGGTTGACTCAAGCCATGGTTGACATCAATGTCAACACCATGCTTCCAACACCCCACCCCCCCTCCTCAGTATTGTTAAGCTCCCAACAATCGGTATTAGAACATGTGTCTTCAGGTGAAACTTGATCATTGGAAGGAAGATATTGGTAAATTTTGAAAAAAAAAATTGATGGATCACTAAGGAGTGTCTTTTCTCAGTGTTGTGAATTACCATATATAGAGTGAAAAGGTTAAATCGAGGTTATTTTCCTATAGATATAACGTTCGGAGGTTAGTGTGTGAAGGTTGCGGCAAAGATCTTATTCTAGCAAAGGTGATGCATTAGAATTCCCAAGCAAAATGTGTGATATACAAAAATCTTCATAATGTAGATCTGGATAAGATAGTAGATATGAAATCTGCTAAAGATATTTAGGACAGATTGCAAGTACTTTATGGAGGAGATAGCAGCAACAAAAATATAGAGAAGAAGAGTAAAATGAAAAAGAAAAAGAAGGCCTCTCGTAAGATAGAATCTCAACATAATGAATTTAATCCCTCTGATGTTATTTCAATAGTTCATCTTCAAGGGAAAAAATCAAAAGATGAAGGAGCAAGAGAACCAGATGTCATGCAGCAAAACAAATCTAAAGGTAAAAATGTTGATGAGTTATTTTTTAGTTATGAATTAGATGGATCGATGTTAGCCTTGCTGAGTCAAATAGTCAATGTGATGGCTGAATATGAGTCAATGATGGTTGTAATAGAAAAACATACTATTGAGATAGGAAGGATAACAAATGTGTGTAAAGACCAAGAAAAATTATTGCAGATCAATGATGACAAGGAGGTTGATTTGCAAGAAGAAATATTCAATTTGAATACCTAGTTGAAAGAGGTGAAAAGGATTGAGGATGTGATGACCAATTAGCTGAAAGAGAGAGGGGGATGAGTTGAAAAACTTGAAGTTGAAGTTGTCTTCATGAGAAAGCAGCTTGAATAGAAATATAACTAGCTAAATATGGAAAAGAGAACTAGATCCTAGACAACATGCTTAGCAGTCATAGATCTCCCTTGATTAGATATGGTATAAGGTTTCGTAGGGAGAGTCTAGCTCATATGTGCATGAAAACAACAATGCATAACATAAATATATTCTAGTATAAAATGGCACCAGGATGAACAACACGAAAGGAAGGAAGCAACAAATCCAATAACAGTCAAGAAGAGAATCTCATGGAGCACCCTTGTCAAGAAGATCATTCACGACTATATTTGATGTTGGAAAATTTCAAAAGAGGATTCAAAACTCATTTTCCCCTTTGATGGATGAGAATGAGTGATACATTTGTCACAATTATAGACATGTTGCAACCAGTTGTAGGTGCAGAATGTACAAATTTAATTAGGCAAATATGCAGCAGTTTATGCAACTAAGAAGAATAACAACCATTAGATATACTAGTGATTTTAATGGTTATTATTTTTCGTGTAACCTATTTGACCACGATGCGATTGATTGTAGATCACGTGCAAGGATTAAAAGCATCATCTATGCAAGACATAGATCTGACATGTTTAGCAGGAGATTCAATCCTCTTGCCTCATATATTGGTCATGTGAAGTGTTATACCTATGACAACTTTGGTCACAAGGCTAGAGATTGCAAGTTATTCATTTCTTCAAGGAAAAGCAGTCAAAATGAGCAGGTGATCTAGAGTAGGCTCAGCAGAAAAACAAAGGAGAATATGCATACCAACAAAGTGTGGAAGAAGAAGGAGCAACAACTAGTCTCTCACTATAGTCCATTATTCTCATATATATTCAGAAAAGACTGCAAAAATTCAAAGTGAGGCATACTTGGTCTCAGGGGGAGCATATGGAAGCAACATAGAAGCGCGAAGAAGACATGAGTTCGAGTAGTAATAGCCACATAGTGTGATCCAAAGCTCGAATGCACAATCAGGTCCACGGGATTAGGAACAAGTCAAAAAAAATAAATGACCTAAGGGGGAGTTGTGCATGCAACTAGGGTTTCAAGGTTTACACACTTTCTTATTGCTTTCACTCATTCTTTTGTAGAATTTACACATGGTTTTAGTCATGATTGGAAGATGCGAATCATCATTTTATGTTCTTATTCATGGTTATCATTATCAGTTGGTTAAGTAACCCTAGTATGAGTCATTTTTGGGAGCAAGATTCATTTGGCATGCATAACTATGAGTTTTTTTTTTTCATGTAAACACATTTGTGTGCAATATCTAGCCGTGTACTTTGCGGTTTTTACCATTTGCCTATTGGTGGAGTGGTCCTAAAGTTAGGAATGCATTGAAGAGAGTCATCTTGAATGTATTGTTACACCCATGTATGGGATTTGGGATGTCATTGTTGCAACCTTGTATTTCATTTATGAAGCCATGTAATCTCATTATGAAGTCTTGTACTATCATGTTCATTACTTAGTCATGGGATGTGTGGAGTTATTGGTCTCAATGTGTTGTTTCTTGCATATGGAAAGGAGGAAAAGGAAACGACATATTTGTTGGACAACATCATGAAGTTATTTATGGCCCTAGTACATATTTAGGGGGAGAATGTTCAACATGAGGAAGGTCATTGTTGGCCTTGTTGTCATTGATTTCCATTGTTTGCAAAGTGAGCAAAAAATTTCTTGGGTCTTCACAATTATCTTGTAGGTGTTGTAGCTTATTAGATATCATAAAAAACAATTGGTATCAACAGAGTTCATTCAGAGCTCCCATGGTGTATTTAGTGAGGTTTGGTCAAAATTTGCCATTGATGTCAAAGGGGGAGAGTAAACTAGCCACCAATAGAGAGTGAGACCGGCCAACCAAATATGAATGAAGATTAGTTTGGTGTTGTGGTTGTGTTTTTCCATTAATTCTGAAAGAGGGGATTATTGGAAATATGGTGTTTACATTGATGTCAACCATGGGGAGTCAGCCAACTAGTTGGGCATTGATGTCAGTAGTTAGATGGAATGTGCATGATATTGATGTACTCTAATGCTTATCTTGTTATAGAGATTTGGTTGAGGTGTATAGGTGCTACAGAGGTGTATGAAGATGTTGAAGAACTATGGTTGCAGATCTGGTTGAAATGGATTTTTAGTTTTCCAAGTTTTAGAGCACTGTGACAGGCTTGCTTATTGATGCACGTGGCACTTTCATAAATCCACAGTCTCCCCTTTGTGTTCCAGTGGAAATCTTCCTAGGCTTCCCATCTATCCTCACAAAACTGCCTATAGGTGTCGAACAAGGAAAACCTCGGGCTTAAACATCAAATTTTCCCAGGGTAAAGGAAGCGATCAAGCATCTTTAATTGGTCTTCAACGTTCACTAACTGATCTAATTCAGGAGATATGAATGGATCACAAAACTGATGTGAATTATTTGATTAATCTCGTTATGGTGTTAGTGATTGAATTGGCTCATTGACTTGGTCCAAACATCCAACTGATTTGGTCTGTGCATGATGATCTGGTCACCTGGGAATAGTGGAATTAAATTAATGTTTGATTTAATTTCAAATGATGAGACATTATGGTGTTTGATGAAGTCTGACTTGATCAATCAAGCCTCTAGTTTTATATGCTATGTGTTGGTTAGACAAAGCGCATATCTCTTATACCTATGTGAATGAAAAAGAGTAGGTGCGAATGGTAGAATGTATGAGATTGTGGCTTTTGGTAAAGACTTATTGCTCCAATATTGAAAATGATGCTTCCAGTGTATTTTCCAGTCCGATGATCGCTATGACAAAGCCTACTTATGGAACTAATGAAGATACATCAGAGCTTCTATGTGGATGGTCCTAGTGGATAATAGTTATTGTATTTAATAATTTTTTATATCAATGTTTATTAAAACCATGGATGATGCATGATAATAAATCAAATAAATCATAATATTAAAGTGAGAATCTAATCAATGATTTCAATTTTACCATGGTAATTATAATACCCACCCATGGTATTTACCCGTGGATTTTGTAAACCATGGTATTGTAATTTATTATATTTACCCATGGTATATTAATTTATTATATTTTCTCATGGTATTCACCCATGGATTTTGTAAACCATGGTATTTACCCATGGTAATTGAAATGTAACGAGAGGCATGGCTCTTGGTAAAAGATCCACTTTATAGTTAAGTGTTCTTGGGCTAAAATAGTATTGTGATGGGTGACTTGCTAGGAAAGTTTTATTTCTTATAATTATGTCACTTTCTTTGGTCTCATTCCTCAAACTATTCAGATTAGTTGATTAGAGTGATGAGCATACACTATAGCTGATTAGAGTGATGAGCATACACTATAGCGTTGGACCAATAAAAAAAAAATTAGTGTTGTTGTGGGTTGTGGGAGCTTGAGATCATGTGAAATCCAACATATTTGTAGACTGAATATATTCCTTTGTATGGTGCAGTAGCTTCTAGTGCATTGTGGTGAACAATATGAAAATATCATTGACAAAGTATGGGCAGAGATTGATGATTGGTTGTTTCTTTGTTTGTGTGCTAACATTATGGTTGCAGGGGTAATATATTTGAAGAAGTGGAAGCCATGTATTGTTTGTAGTTTGTCACGAATATATGACACATCATGTATATTGTAGTTGTAAGTTATTGATGTTTCTAGGGTGTGTCACATTGCTAGTGATGTATTGAGTCGAGTATTATAATGGGCATGTATGTTGTTAAGTGTTTAGTAAAGGGTTTTTCAAAGAAGTGTTGATGGTGTCTATGGTTTGATGACATGCATGTTTTTGTTGTTTGATTTTTGATGAGCAGAGTTATAGTATAATTGTTAGTTTCCAGTTGGGTTGATAACGAGATGTCCACTAAGGTCATTTCATGAGAGTAGTTGTTATAATGAGTCAGAGTTTGATGTAGTTAGGGTGTGGAATTGAGTGTACAAAATTGAGTTCATATGTTGAGGTTGGGAGTGATATCTTCATGTTGCCAAGGTTTGAGGAATAATTTTCATTACATATTTTATTCAGATAAGTTGAGAAGATTAGAGTGGGTTTGGTGTGAAAATAGATGACATGTGGCCAACAGTTGTTTGAGATGAGATCATGGGCCCTAGTTTGAAAATGGATTAAATTTAGTCCACAAGGTTATAAAGGTTGGGGCCATTAATGTAGCGAGTGGTGGCCTACTAGTAAGTGGTGGCTTGCTAAGTGGTGGCTTCCTTCCAATGGTGGATGGAGAAACTATTTGAGGTAGTGGCATCCAATACGTTGGATCCTACATCAGGTAGTGGCCTGCATAATTGACGAAGTGATGACTTCCATTAGGTAGGCCTGGACTGAGTGGCTACTCATGTGCATCACAAGTCAAGGATTAAACATTGGTGGTGGCCAGTGGTTGACGTAAGAAGAAGATATGAATAAAAATAAGAAGACGAAGACAAGAAGATGGTAGTTTTTCTCCTAAAAGGGTTTCCACCTTATATTTAGTGTTCTCATGGTTTATGTGTTGATCTTGTGTTTATACACTCTTATGTTTTTATATTCTTCTCATTATTGTGCATCTGATATATGTTGTTCATTTCTTTGCTGCTAAATTATTGTGGACTCAATTAATGGTTTGTAAAGAATTGGTAAACAGCAATTAAAGTGATCCATCGGTACAATATAGAGATGAAGATAGCATTAAATAAATTTTGAGTTCTAAAATGGGCCTCCTAAAAATATTATAAAATAGTAGTGGATATAATAAAAATAAGATTAGATTACATCATCAAATTTTAGAGGGAAAAAAGAAAAAACTACTTTTTCAACTTGTATTTTCAACTTATATCCCTATAGTTTTACTCAAATTTTGAATGGGAGAACTCATCGGATGCAAAATTTAATTCCTCATCCAAGGAGTACCCATGTAGCATACTTTCGATGAACCTTGCTACAAAAAAAAAAAGAGAGAGAGAGAAATACGTGAAAAAATGTGATTGCAATCACATTTTTTCATGTATTTCTCATTTTACGTGTAGTAGGTCCATCAAAAGTATGCAACATGGGTACTCCTTGGATGAGGAATTAAACGCTACATCCAGTGAGTGCTCCCACTCAAAAATTGGGTAAAACCATATGGAGATAAGTTGAAAATACAAGTTGAAAAAGTAGTTTTTTATTTTAGTTATTTTTTAATCTTTTTACTTTTTTACTCCAAAAATGGTGAATCATCCCTCATGGTTGAAATAATCATCTTGAATGCTATTGGCTCTTATAAATTTGATTTTGGTTGTACATTTTTTTAGGCCCATTCTATACCTCAAAATTTCTCTAATTTGATAGAGGAAAACTACTTTCTCATGGCTCTATAAAAGCGAGGGGCTCCTATTAGAGTATCTAGAGGAAGATGAAAGGGAGAGAGGATCATGGAGGATGTGATGGAAGCATACTGTACTTCCACTGTGTAGAAGGAAAGTGGGAATATTGTGATTAGAGATATAGTGGACCTACCTCTGTACAATATATCATGTACAATGACCCACACAGTGAGTACAACCAATCCCAACATGGAATCAAAAATCTAGGTGGATATTGCAGTTCAATGCATGGCCCCAACAATTTTTAATTGGTGTGAGGAACTATTGGTTAACTTAAATGAATAGTTGACTAAATGTAAGATAGGAAAATAGAGCATGGTGGTATATGGAAGCATCATTGTTTATTTCTTCTTTGAGCAAGTGTTATTAATGCGGCCTCAGATCTCTACATCATGGCGAGGGAGGATGACACCTCGAATATACCAATGGACCGATCTTATGTCTAGGCTAGGGAGTGGGGAACAAACTCAAGCATATGATCATGACTACTTCAATTGGTTTGATGAGAATATCATCGTGATCAATGGATATGCATATGCGAGTAGTGATAATTTCTACCATGACCTTGACTTAGTTTTGCTCCCTGATGAGTAGTGGGGAGACCTGAGTATGTGAAGTGTTTTCTCAATTTTACGTTTTGTAAACAAATTTTTGGTATAGTGCACTAATCATTATCATTTTTGATGACACATATGTTCCACCACAAAGGCCAGAGGGATAATCTCTATTTGTTTGTTGGGAACAGTCAGAGAGGTCGAGCCACTAGCAAGCTGAGAGGATTCATATGAGGAGGATAACAAACACAATGAGCTAAGGTAGGTGCAGTGAAGCCTAGAGGGCATGAAGATAGGTGTAATGTTCACCTAACTAGAGGATGTTCCTCAACACATGCAACACCACCTTATGGGTGTGTCCAACAAGATGGGTCGCCTCCTCCAATGTGTGGCCGGGATGGCTATGTGTTACCAACCACATAGAGATTCAAATGGTAATTAGTTATAGGATACCTATATGTGACTATATATGCTTCCTTCAAGGAATTTTTTGGACATTAATGTATTTTTTATGGGTTTATGATCATAGGCATGTGAGCCTAATTTTGAAACTATATTTGGTATGGCTTTTTTATGATCTATGAAAAATATGTTATACATATATACATTTTTGTTTCGGATGGTATTTATGGATGTGTTACAACAATGATGCAAGTGGTCCCATGTGTTTTATGTCATGCATGTTTAGTTATCATGATTTTATATGTGTGATAGATTTCATTCTAGAACATAGTTAGCTAATGAATCATGCAATGCATAGAAATTATAGGAACATATTTATAAATAATACAGTCAAATCAATTCTCACAAAAAATTACCCTGAGATAGAGACGAAATAAAACAATATGTCAGACATGGTAGACGCGACTCAATTGTGATATCACAAGGTAAGAGTTCAAATTGACCACCAACTGATGGACACCTAGACCTATGGCCTTGGTTAAGAGTCCGATTATGGCATTATATTCCATTATGTTGTTAGTCGCAGGGCCTAGAAATATGCCTCTGAATTCAAAATTTCATCAATGGGTGAAAAGAGCACCAAAGTGGTAGAAGTAATGTTTCAGGAACTATGACTGGCACCATCAGCATATCCTACATGGATCAAAAGAGATACAAACATCTACAAATCAAGTACTGAACATGATAAACACCAAATCAAAAGGTAACACACATGCATAAAAAATTAAGAGCATACACTAATTACATATGTACAGGGCACCACGCCTAGTTTTCTAGGCATAATATGTTTTTAAATAGATCGTGTTGCACAACTCTATGATAGTGTTCCCATCATAGTTGATGAGCACATATTCCCCCTTCTTTAACACATATTTAACAATGTATGGACCAAGTCAAAGGGTTCTAACTTTATCGCATCAAGAGGATCATGTTTCTGATCATCAACCAAGACCAAGTCACATTCGGAATGTTAATTTTCAAGTGTTCTATGCTTAACACAATCACTTATTATAATTCTTCTTCGATTAGCAATCAATTCAATATAATTCAATTTTCTAGTAACAATAAGAAATTGTATATATAACAGTGAATCTAATGCATAATAGAAGACATCCAAGAGAAATAATATTTGGTCAAAGACCAAGGAAAAACCCGAGAAGGGGAAAAACCCTTTCAAAATTATTCTTCTATTAGATTGTCATCAAATTTTCAGTAGAGAGATATAATGTTCCATTCATCAACAATGAGTCAAAGTCAAATATGGTCATCAAGTCAAATCTATAGTTCTAGTCAAATTCAACAAAAATAGTAATAGCCCTAACTAATCCAAAAGTCAACAATCAACATCCCTCCAAGTCATATCAATCAACAGTCAAAGGATGTGTCATTCCAAGCTTGGTCAAACCCAACAAGAATAGTCAACAAATGCTTGGTCAAAGGAGAGATAAAACCTATCGTCAAACTTCAAAATTTGTGTGGTCAACTTCAGTCAAAGTCTGTGGTCAACCTTGGTCAAACTACCCAAAAAACTTCAGCATCTTGACCGATCAATTTTGGCCTTCAAAAACATATATTTTCCCAATTCAAACAAAGTCACACCAAACTCCAAAAGATCAAGAATTCAATGCTAGTCAAAGTCCCAAATCATAAGATGAATTTGGCCAATAGAAATACCCTCTCTCTCCTTCACACATGTGAAGATAGATGTGCAATTTCAGAGTTGTACAAACCAATCCAAAAGAAGAAATATGTGTGTGATGGTGTTGCAAAGTGATGTGACATGAGGTATATTTATATGATGTGGAGGAGATCCAATATGTCCTTTAAGGAGACCTGTACTTTTGTGCATATGTGGTTACATAATTAAAAATAATACTTCACCAAATTAAATTTTTTCAAGGGCTAGAGGGGTGTTCTTAAGATGAGGAAGGCTTCCCAAAGGACGGAATTTTCCCATGAGCAGCCAAATCAACACTCCCTCTCAGATAGGGAGAAATTTTTTATTGTATCATAAGTCTCATTTCATCTTTGCTCTTCTCTACTCATATTTTCTCATCTTTTGAACACTCTCGAATCTAAACAAGAAAAATTATCATAGGGGAGCTCTACCTACCACCCTATATCCAAGGACAATAGGAAAGATCCACTTACCACAAGGGTAAGGATCACACTCTATCCTATTTTTTGTTAATCCTTCCCACCTGAACCCTCAAGAATAAAGTGGTAGAATGCCTACATACACCGGCGTGGGGGAGATAAATAGTTACCATAAATGGTAAGGATCACACACACGCCCAAGTCACCTCAACCCATTGGCCATATGGGGAGGAACAATCCCAACAAGTCCGGCTTGTGGGTAGGATGCCAACTGGGGTATACTCTTCCAAGTCCTAGACTTGATGATAGGGGGAGATACCCACTTGTCATAAATAACAAGGATCACACACACACCCTACAATGAAAATAGGCGAGATCTACTTACCACGACGGTAAGAATCACACCCTATCCTATTGTCCAAAGTTTCCTCGACCCTAGGAGATCTAAGGCTCAATTCATCTCCCTAGGAGCTCAAACAAGGGGGAAAGAGCATATCTTAGTATTCTCAATCATCCAATACCCTTACCTAGGAGGGCCACCTCCATCAGCCCAAGTTACTCCCTTAAGAGAAACAACTTCCCTTTCTGAAAATCCTTGGTAAAAATATTTGTTATCTGCTCATCAGTTGAAATGTGATGGAGTCTTATGGCTTATCTTTGCATCGTGTCTCGATATAGTGATACTTGATCTCAATATGCTTGGACTTGTCATGAAACACGGGATTCTCTGCTAATTAGATCCCACTCTTGTTGTAATATATTACTATCATATCCAAAACTTGCTCAAATATCTCTCCAAAGAGATTCCTCAACCATATAACCTCGCAACTTGCCATGCTAGCAGCAATACACTCAACCTAAACATTACTAAGAAAATGGACTTTTGTTTCTTTCTCATCCAAGATATCATAGAAGATCCAAGGCTAAAATAACATCCTAAAGTGCTCTTCTTATCAATAACATTTCCCAAACAACATTAGTGTATCCATGTAGCCTCACATCTCCGAAAGTGTATCTCAAACCAATGTTAATCGTTCCATGCAAATATCTCAGCACATGCTTAGCAACAACCCAATGTGCATGAAGAGACCCCACCATGAATTGAACCAAAGTCTTAACTTCAAAACATATATTTGGCCTTGTGTTCACAGGGAATATCAATGCCCCAATCAATTGTCGATACTCTGTGAGATTTTTCAATTCATGTCCAATAACTTCTCTGCATAGCTTCTTGAATTTCATCTCCATCAATGTGGTAACATTCCACCATTCCAAATCTTTACAATAGTTTCACAACATATTTTCCTTATGATTGGAAAATTTCACCATATCTTTACTACACCTCTATGCCCAGGAAATATTGCATCAAGCCAAGATATTTCATCTCAAATTTAGATGTCATCTCCCTCTTACACTCAAGAATTAGATTCTCACCACCTATCATGAATAAGTCATAAAAATATAAAACCAAAATAAGGGGCTCACCTTGGACTACTTTGAAGTAGAGTTTTGGGTTGACGTTGCTTCTTGTAAATCCAAGCTTCATCAAGTAGTTATTAATGCATACATCCCAAGCTATAGGGGCTTGCTTCAATTCATAGAGTTCCTTCTTCAACCTGCAAATGTGAGTATTCATGTCTTGTACTTCAAATCCCTTTGGCTAATCAAAATATACTTATTCATGGAGTATGCCATTCAAAAACGTAGTCTTTACATCCATCTAGTGAAGAGTCCATCCCTGATTAGCAGCAAGTGAAACAATAGATCAAATAGTAGTATAGCAGGAAACAGGTACAAATATATCATCATAATCCTCTCCCTCTTTCTAGGAGAAACATCTAGCCATAAACCTCGCCTTATATTTCTTAATACTTCCATCATCTCCATTATTGATCTTGTACAACCATTTATAAGTCATAACAGACCTCCCTTTGGGTCTCAGAACCACTTCCCACTCACCATTATTCATAATAGATTTGTATTCTTTGTCCATATAATATTTCCAAACCATCTCTTTCACTTCTTCTTCAAATGTGGGAATCTTAGCTTGTATGATGGTTCTCCTAGCTACAACATATCCCTAGTATTGACATGGCTTCTTACTTTCTCTAAAGGTTCTTCGACCAACAACATGTCTTTAAACATCTTGTAAAGTTTCACGAAGTCAAAGTGGTCTCTTCCTAGTAGGGGGATCACATGGAGGTAGATCAAGGGGGTCCATAGGTTCCATGGGATCATCCACAACATCTTTCTCAGGTTCAAGCATAAAAGGACCTTCTAGAAGATCCATATCATCATCCTTCTTTTCAACAGGAGGAGGAGGAATGTCACTTGGTTTCCCAAGGGTAACATCCTCATCGAATGTCACATCCCTGCTAAACTTTATAGTCCTTTGATCAGGCATGTGTATTCTATAAGCTTTAGAATTTTCAAAATAACCAACAAACGTACATTTCTTTCTAGTGGCTTCCAACTTGTTCCTCTTATCGTTCAACACATGAAAGTACACAGGGCAGCCAAATATCCTCAAATGTCCAACATTGGGCTTCATACCTTTGAACACTTCTTCATAATTATTTTCACCCAAGGCTTGATGAGGAATCCTATTTTGAACATAGACCATTGTATTAGTGGCTTCTCCCCAAAGTAACTTTGGGAAATTTTGATAATGAAACATAGCTCAGGAAACTTACATGATGGTCTTGTTCTTTCTTTCAGCCACATCATTCTGGTCAAGGTTATAAGGTATAATGGTTTCCTTCTTGACTCCAACCTTCTTGCAAAATTCAAAAAACACATTGGAAGTATGTTCTCCACCATTGTCAGACCTAAAGACCTTGATTCTTTTCCTTGTTTGACTCTCTATTAGTGCCTTGAAATCCTTGAACATATCAAATGCTTCATAATTATGATTCAAGTAGAATATCTATGTCTTATGGGAGAAATTATCTAGAAATATTATGTAATATAGATAGCCACCTAGATATTTTATGGGCATGGGTCCACATAAATCAGAATGTATGAGTTATAGAATATGATTGGTCCTGCTTTTGCTAGAAGGGAATGGTCCCATCAACTTATTCCCACTTGCATATCCTGGAAAAAACCCATCACAATTAACTTAAACCTTAGGCATTCCAAAAACCATCCTCCTTACTTTAGGTAGGGATTCATAGGGTATATAAGAAAACCTTTGGTGCCATATCTCACTTTGATGATTGCTATCATGCACTAGTGTTCACAACAGTGTACGATTGACTCTATAGAGTCCTTGAATTCTTGATCCCAAGGTGAAAGCATCCCTCATGTGAGATTTCATAGGCCAGTTAAGGACCTTTACTCTTATGAAAGAAACCCTCATCCCTTTTTCTGCCAACGTAGATATAGATACAATGTTCTTCTTTAATCCTGATACATACATAACATCATGAAAAACTATGGTTTCCCCATAATCCAAATGAAATGTAACAGAACCAACACCCTTAACAAGATAAGTAGAGTTGTCCCAAATAATAATTTTCAAATTAGTATCCCTCTCAACCAGTTTTTAGAGGACTTCATGATACATAGAGAAATGTCTATAGGCCTCACTATCTCCCAGCCAGTTATCAAACGAATTTGGAGGAGAGGAACTAGAAAGTGAAAAAATAATAATCTGTTTAGATTGAGTAGCATATGCATCATACCTTGAGTTTCTTGATGTGGAAATTGAAGCATTCAATTCTCCTATTGCTTATATCGGAGTCCTTTGATTCAGGGGCATGATTTCTTGAACTAGATGGCCTTCCTCTTCCTTTCCTCTTATTGTATTGTGCAGAAATGTAAAGGGCTCTCCTTCTTCATGCTTTTGAATCCTTCCTCTAGATATCATCCTAATTTCTTCTTGACTGCACTTGTTAATGAGCTCATAAAATGTTGGGAACTTTTCATTTAGCTTATAGTAGCAATGAATGTCTCCTAAGTAGGAGGAATGCCTTGAAGTGAAACAAGTATGAGCTCTCTATCAGGCATAGGTTCTCCAACAGTCTGTAATTGATCTCTTAGTTGGGATATCCTCATGAAATGTGACTGGAAAAATCCCCCCCTTATTCATTTTGATGTCCTTTAGTTGATTCTTCAAGGAAGTAATGTGATTCGAATTGTTGACCTCATACATCCCAACCAACTTATCATAAACATCCTTATACTTTTCCAACTTTACAATGCAGGTAAGCAAATGATCTTTGAAAGAATCATTAATTAATTTTTTTGCTTTTATTTCACCTTTCTTGTACTTGGCCTTGACAACAATAAAAACATTCTCTATAGGCTCATGTACCTTTACTTCCACATATTCCAAGACATCATTTTCATCCAAGGTCACTTCCAACCTGATCTTCCAAGTAACAAAATTAGATGAGTCATTCAACTTCTCTGAATCCTTGAAGCATGATGTAGAAATCTTGACCAAGTCAACTAGGTTCCTACAACTCCTTCCAAATATGATTGCTTGTCTCTTGTCTCCTTGGGCTTGCATTCACCTCAAGTATGAAACCATGTTAATTTTATAGTGTTCTATGCTTAACAAAATCACTTATACCAATTCTTCATCAATTAGCAATCAATTCAATATAATCCAATCCTCTAGTAACAATAAGAAATTGCAAATAGAACAATAAATCTAGATAGAAGACAACCAAGAGAAATAATAAGATACACAAGATTTGGTCAAAGACCAGGGAAAAACACCACAAGGGGGAAACCTTTCAAAATTCTTCTTTTATTAGATTGTCATCAAATGTTCATCAGAGAGATACAATGTTCCTATCAACAACAAGTCAAAGTTAAATATTTGACTATCCAAAATCCAACTAACCAATATCCAATCCAAATATGAGCTCAAAATTCAAGTATGGTCAACAAGTCAAATATGCAGTTTTGGTCAAAGTAAACAATAGTAACAATGACCTTAAATAGTCCAAAAGTCAATGGTCAACAACCCTCCAAGTCAACTTGGTCAAAAATCAAAGGATGTGACCTTCCATGCTTGGTCAAATGCAACAAAAACAATCAACAAATGCTCGTTCAAAGGAGACATAAAACATGCAGTAAAACTTAAGAATTTTTGTGGTCAACTTCAATCAAAGTCTATGGTCAACCTTGGTCAAACTACCCATAAAACTTTAACCTCTTAACCAATCGGTTCAACCTTCCAAAAAAAAATATTTTCCCAAGTTAAATGAAGTCAAACCAAGCTCCATGATCAATAAGTCAACTTTGTTCAAAGTCCCAAATCAGAAGATGAATTCGGCCAACAAAAAACCCTTCTCTCCTTCACACATGTGAAGATAGACCTGCAATTTTAGAGTTGTATTAAACAATCCAAGAGAAGAAATATGTGTATGATGATGCTCCAAAGTGATGTGACATGAGGTCTATTTATATGAGCTGGAGGAGACCCAATCTGTCCTTTAGGCCAACCTCTACCTTTATGCACATTTGGTTCCATCATCATAATAATATTTGTCCTTAACCAAATTAAATTATTCAAAGGGCTAGAAGGGTCTTCTCTGGATGAGGAAGGCTTCCCAAAGAAGGTAATTTGTCCCTATGCTACAAAATTAATATAGACAGTATGTGAGGTCAAACAAACTTTTCATATTGAAGTTTGACAGGTTTTTGGTGTTCCTTATTGGCTAAAAGAGCATCATGTGATTGTTCATCAAATCTAGCAAAATGAAGGAGGCATTCTTCCTCAACTGAAGTATGAGGGAGAAGTTCAACAACAAGTTTCAATGATGGTATCTTGCATTCAATGGGAAACATCGCTTCCACGCCATATACAAGTTGTAAAGGAGTGAATCGCATGGAGGTCTTGGCTAAGGTTTGATAATCCCAAAGGGTTGGAAAGAGAATTAGTTGCTAGTTCCATTTGTAGTTCCTAACCATGTGTTGAAACATAGTTTTCAATACATTATTGATGGCCTCGACTTGACCATTAACTTGAGGACAGTAGGGAGACGAATTCTCATGGTGAACCCCTGGCTTGGCTTCCAATTCAGTCATGATATGATTATGAAAGTGAGGTACAAGATAAGTCACAGATCTCTTTAGGGGCACGAAACCTAGTGATGATATGATTAAAAATGAATATATCTCATTGTACAAAAAATAGATTTGATACAATGATATATTGCTCCATGGATTTTTCCTAGAATCCTCTAAATGGTGTGTGTGGAATATCAATAAGACCAATCCCATATGCATGCATACAAGCATGGAAATTACAGAGTGTACGTTCTAACTGAATAATTTGTTATTTGGTGTTGTTAGCTTTAAATATCCACAAGAAGTCTTCACTCCTTGCTTTCTAATGTTGAAAACCTTCACACATGCAAACAACATATCTACTAAACTGAATACCCTCCAAAATCCATTAGCATAAACATAATTGAAATTCAATGTATAACATGAATAAGACAAGAGAAATAAATATAATTGGAAAGGAAACAACTTTTCATTAACAAGTCAAAATGAAAATGGTATACCATCAACATATGAGCACTCCTCCACAAATTCCAATATTTGCCACCTCCTAGATCAGGGATAGTCTTTAGACACACAAGAACATAAAAAATCTCTCTCTAAATCCAATTAACTCTTCTCCTCTTGACAAGGTCATATTATATAGGCCCTTTGTACTCTTTAGGAGTATGTATTTAGAGACTTAGAGGCTCAAGAAGTTAGCAAAATTCCACAATAATGGACCCGTGGATACTTCATAGAAAATTAGGTCGAACTGATCTCCTCATGAATGAGAAAATCTAGAAGTTTCACCAAAGACACACCAGTAAGGGTAATCATGTGTCCAAAGAACTAGGATATACAATACATGACATATTTTGAACATAGTATGACAATGTCTTGGTAGTGTCTTTTCTACTAAAGAGGTAAAACTAGGAGAAAAAGTTATGCATCAGGGTCAACAAGTCAAAGTTATCTCTTATTGTCTCAAGATGGGTAAATAAGGCTATAAAAAATGCCCCCTAATGCGTGAGGTTAGAAGACAAACTGATGTTGAAATCATTACAAAATATAGAGCTCAAAATGGAAGGAAGGAGTTATGACTGAAGAGTTAAATTGAAGCAACTCATTCAACCATGCTAATATCATCCCCGAGCCAGGCATACCCATACTTGGTCATAAAAATAAACTGAATATTGTCATCAACTATACACCATGGATCCAATGACATGAAATGCTAGGATATGGTCATGAAGAATAATGTTAAATTATGAAAATAGGATCAAATTCCACTTTTCATAGCTTATTTGATAGAGATGATGATTGCATTGAATTCCTATTTTCGAGAGGACCAAAATTGACCTAAATATCATCAAATTTGGACAAGGGAAAGTGTACTTATGAGGAAAATCCCACATATGCACATTTGGAGAGGTCAGTCCTAATGGTAAATTGATCATCCTTGGAAGCCTATAAATACAAGTGACCTTAAGCTCATTTTGACACCACCAAGAATCTTCTTCTTCTCTTCTTTATCGATTGGTTCGCACAGGTCTGAGGCTGGGATGACAAAAGAAGTCTGCAAAGGTCCAAAATTATAGGGTCTGAAGCTCACATCTATTTCTAGGGTTTTGGGTTACAGTCGTTGGATCATCACACGACAAATTCAGCTGCATTTATTTGCTTGTAGGCTCAAGGGAGTGACTAGAAGCCTTCGGTCACTTTCACAGTGCCTCCTCCTTGCAAATGGAAAGTTTGATTGAAATTTGATCGCTAACCCAAGTTGATTGCAGCTGACCGCAGATAGGAAAAGTTATCTCTAATATATATTGATGCTAGAAACATATTTATGAATATTGTTGGGTTATTTTGTTGAAAAATATTGTACTGGGCTCATTGTACTCTTTGTTGAAAATTTTATGACAATCTAATAGAAGAATAATTTCAAATGGTTTCCCCCTTGTGGGGTTTTTCCCTGGTCTTTGACCAAATCTAGTCTCTTGTTGATGTGTTGATTGTCTCCTTTATCATTGCATTTATTTTTCTATCTTCAATCATTGTTGATGATTGGAAAGGCTAATTGCTATTAGAAAGATTTTTAATTGAAGTATTGAATTGGACTAAAGTAATTGATACAACATAGAACAATCTGAAAAATTAACATGGTATCATAGCTAAGGTGAAGGACAAGCCCAAAAGGAGACAATCATTGAATCAATCACCTTTAGGAAAGTTGAAGGAGCCAATCTAGTCAAGTAAAATTAGGTGACTCGTCTAACTTTGTTGCATGAAAGTCAAGTTGGAGATCATAGCTGATAACAATGATTTTTTGGAATACATTCAAGGAAAATTAACTGGGCCTCCGGAAAATGCTTCTACTGGTGCCAAGAACAAGTACAAGAAAGGTGAGTTGAAAGCAAAGGAAATTATAGTTGATGGTTTACAAGATAATTTACTTGCATATGTTGGAAATTTACTTGCATATGTTGGAAATTTGAGGAAGTATAAGGACATGTATGATAAGATAGTCAGGATTTATGAAGTCAACAATTTGAATGAAATCATCTCCTTGAAAGATCAACTCAAAGACACAAAGATGAATAAAGGAGAGTCTATGGAATCCTACATAATTAGGATATCTTGGCTTAGAGGTCAATTGAAAAGAGCAGGGGAATTTGTGCTTGAAATAAAATTGGTGATTGTGACTCTAAGAGGTCTCCCTCCTATTTGGGAAACCTTTATTATTACTATAAGCAACAACAATGTCCTCCCGTCATTCGATGAAATTGTTGGAAAGCTCACTCAAGAAGAATCAAGGGTGATATCAAGAGGAAGGATTCAAAATCATGAAGAAGGAGAGTGTGTTCACTCATCACTTATGACAAGAAGAAGAGGAAAGGAAAAGGAGGCTCATCAAATTCAATAAAACCTTCTCCTCTAAATTTAAATAGAAGGAAGGAATTCTTGCACATTGAATGCTATGATTGTAATAAAAAGGTCACTATGCTCGAGATTGCCCCGAAAAGAACAATGGGCCACGCTACAATACTATAAGAAACATCGACAGGTTCAATTTGTTGAGAATGCAACAAGATGATGGAGCTTAGTGGAAAGAAGTCGCCTTCACTAAGTGGGCCCGCAGGGTATTTTTGGCGCAAAGTCTATTTTTAGACATATGGATCATGGTCTATGAGTTGCAGGATGTTGTTTATGGATGATTGGTCATGTTGGGAAAAATAGATGGACTTCTATTTCTGGTTCACAGCGGAGTGATCAAAGTTTATTTTTAGACTACCAGGCTAAAAATAGAAACAGTGAAATATTATTAGCCCTTAGTAATATTTGGACTCTAAACGTTATCTTATTCTCTTGGAGCACTTCAGTTCGAGCTACGGATGTGGCACATGTTGCTGACAGAAGGAATCATGTGGTTTCTTATGTGTTAGTTGAGCTATTGCATGCAGGACTTTAGTTAGAACTCATGCATGTGAGTTCTGTGGAGTTGGATGTGGAGTTGATGGAGTTGTGTTTAGTTGAACTAGTTGTATTCAGTCTAACTGGAGAATACACTAGTGATGAGTTGTGTGAATTGATTGTTAATTAATTCACTAATTATTAACTCATAAAGTAACTAGAGAATACATCAGTTAACTCAGTGCATGGATAGTTCAACAGAGACAGGTGTTAGAGGTAAGTGAAAGGGTGAGTTGTGACTATCAGTTGTGCATGAGATTTGCACATGCATGGATTGAGTATGCCCATGAGGATTGCGCAGTATATGCCTAGTGAAATAGCCTGTGCTCATGTGATTTTCACTTGGTATTGTGCAATAGAGGCAGGCAAAGCAGCGGAGGAGATTTGAACCTGTGACTTGTTCGGATCTGAGCTAGTTTTGTGTGTAACAGGTGGAGATAGTGATGGATACTTGAGAGGAGTATTGTACTATGTATTGTTACATGTTCCCAATCATTAATATACAGATAGTGTGGGGTTTTCAGCTGTAAGCTTTCCCCGGGTTACATACTGTGTTAATGTGTGCATGCGATTGATGTTTCATTGTTTTTAATGCTGCTAAATTGATGATCAACGTAGAGGAGATTATGTATTGTGCATGTATTCCACAATAGTGTATAATCGGGATAATCTCTGTGAATAAGTGTTTATTATTCAAAACTTCTACACAATTATCAAAGAAGAAAAGATGACTAAAGGAATGATCGCAATGGAAGAAGAAGAAGAGATGCTCCAAGTGATCATGAAGAAGATCGTCGTCCACAAAATAATTCAGGATTCTCCAGGTATGAAAGTAATGTTGTAAAACAATCTGAATATATTTTTATTTCTGCCCTTACTATTTCATCTCCTATGGATTTGTGGGATAGTTGGTTGGTTGATAGTGGGGCCACTCATCACTTTGCTGGTTATAAGGAAGTTCTCTCTAATTTGGTAGAGAGGAAGTCAAATTTGAAAATTATTCTCGGAGACAACTCCACTAATCTCATTAAAGGTTTTGGGTACATCAAATTTCATTTGAATTCTAGGGAATCTATTTTTCTCCATGATGTGATGTATGTGTCGAGATTGAAGAAGAATTTGGTATCAATATCTACTTTGGAAGACAAAGGGATGAGGGTTTCCTTCATCAAAGGAAAGGTTCTTACTTGGAATGTTGGATCACTTAGATGCATTCACATTGGGATCAAGATATGAAGGACTCGACAGAGTCACTGGAAGACCCCTTCTAGATTTAGTCCATGATACTAATCATCTAAGCAAGCTATGGAACCAAATATTGGACCATCTAGATTATGATGATATTCCAAAATTGGAGAAATTGGTCTCAGGGATTTCCAAGGTTCAATCCCATCATGCTGGAGTATGTCCAGGTTGTTCTAGTGGAAAGAAGACAAGGGGAACATTCCCCTCTAGTGAGAACAAGGCAAATGACATCCTCCATCTCATTCATTCCAACATATGTAGTCTGATGCATGTGCATTCTATTGGTGTCCATCTCTACTACAACATCTTCATTGATGACTTCTTAAGAAATACATGGATATATTATTTGAAGCACAAGGATGAAGCCTTCGAAATATTCAAGGGGTTCAAAATTTTGATCGAAAATCAAACAAGGAAGAAAATCAAAATATTCAGGTATGACAATGGTGGAGAGTACATATCAAAGGAGTTCATTGATTTTTACAAGAAGGAATGTATCAAGAAAGAGAAAATTGTGCCCTATACTCCCGAAAAAAATGGAGTGGCTGAAATAAATAACATGTCCATTAAAGAAGTTTCCCATGCCGTGCTCCATGATCAAAATTTGTCAAAGTTTATTTGGGGTGAAGAAAAAAATGTTTCCATGTATGTTCAAAGCAGGGTGCCTCATCAAGAATTGGATAACAAGACCCCCAAAGAAGTATTCCCAGGTGTCAAGCTCGATGTTTGCCATCTTTATATCTTCGGTTGCCCCATTTGTTTTCATGTGACAAAGGACAAGAGAAACAAGTTGGAAGCCTCGAGAAGAAAAGTTATGTTTGCTGGATATTATGAAAATTCTAAAGCATTTAGAATATACATTCCTAGTCAAAATAAGGTTGAAATTAGCAGGGATGTTACATTCGATGAAGATGTCGCCCTTAGAAAAGAAAGGGACCTTCCTCCACCTGAAAAGAATGATGATATGGATATTTTAGATGGTCCTTCTGTGCTTGAATCTGAGACAGATATTGTTGATGAGCTCATGGATCCCATGGATCCCTTAGATCCTTTTCCATGTGACCCTCCTACCAGGAAGAGGCCACTTTGGCTTCAAGACACATTACATGATGATGAGAGATGAGATCTCGTTCGAAGATAATTTAGAGAAAGGAAGAATCCTTACAGGTACCAGGGATATGTTGCAACCATGAGCACTACGATTCAAGCCGAACCTCCCACCTTTGAAGACGTCATAAAAGAACAAGTTTGGAAAGATTATATGGCCGAAGAATATGAATCAATCATGAAGAATGACATATGGGATGTTGTGCCGAGACCAAAGGGGAAATCCATGGTGACTTTAAAGTGGTTATTCAAGATCAAGCATGGAGTTGATGGTAGCATTGAGAAATACAAGGCAAAATTCATGGCCCGAGGATTCTCCTAGAAAGAGGGAGAAGAATATGATGATATATTTGCACATGTGGCTCAATATACAGCCATTTGTTTGATAGTTTCCCTTGTCGCAATTCAAGGATAGACCCTTCATCAAATAGACATGAAGACTGCATTCCTTCATGGCATATTACAAGAAGAAGTGTACGTTGAGCAGCCACGTGGATTTGAAGTAGAGGATCGAAAGACACATGATTGCAGGTTGAAGAAGGAATTGTATGGTTTGAAGCAAGCCCCTAGAGCATGGTACGCCCTCATAGGCAGTTATTTGATGAAGTTGGGATTCACAAGAAGAAAATTTGATCCCAACCACTACTTCAAGGTATTCCAAGGTATGTCGTTGATTTTGGTTTTATATGTTGACTACCTATTCTTGACATGTAGTGAGCCCTTGATGATTGAGTGTAAAAGGGAGATAGCCTCTAAATTTGAAATGAAGGAACTTGGACTCATGCACTACTTTCTAGGCCTTGAGGTGTGGCAAAGGCCTAGTGAGATTTTCATTTCACAAGGAAAATATATTGTGAAGTTTTTGGAGAGATTTGGAATTACAAAAATAAAGTCCCTACCCACACCGATGGAAATGAACTTCAAGAAGTTATGTGGAGAAGTTGCAGGACTCGATCTGGAAAATCCATCTGAGTATAGACAGTTGATTGGGGCTCTGATGTTCCTAGTGAACACCTGCCCAGAAATATGATACGCGGTGAATACGTTGAGTAAATTCATGACCAGCCTCTCCATGCACATTGGATCGCTACCAAACACATTTTGATATATTTTCATGGGAAGATCACACTTGGTCTGAGATATTCTTCTGAGATGTTTGACTTCATGGATACATCGATGTTGACTGGGAAGGAAATGTTGTCGATAGGAAGAGTACATCTAGATGTTGTTTTAGCCTTGGATCTACCATGATATCTTGGATGAGCATGAAGAAAAAGTCTGTAGCATTGAGTATCGCCGAGGTAGAATATATTGTTGCTAGCATGGCTAGCTGCGAAGCAGTTTGGTTAAGGAAGCTATTTGGAGAGATATTTGAGCAGCTCCTAGACACTACAATGATATATTAAAACAGCAAGAGTGGGATCCATTTGGCAGAGAACCCCATATTTCATGACAAGTCCAAGGACATAGAAATCTGATACAACTCCATTCGAGACATGATGCAGGGAGGAGTTGTTAGACTCCATCACATATTGACAGATGAGAATATTGTAGATATTCTCACCAAAACTTTGCCAAAAGGGAAGTTCTTGGTCTTCAGAGAGAGGCTTGGACTGATGGATGTGACCCCTTCTGATAAGGGGCATTGTTAATCGAGGACACTGAGCCATCTCTTCCCCCTTGTATGAGCTCCTAGGGTGTGGAATTGAGATGGAGGGCTCTTGGGGTTGAGAGATCTTTGGACAATAGGGTAGCACCCCTATCTTTTACCCATACGGTTGGAGATGTTGCTCCCCTATTTTGGACTTTGCAAAGTATACCCTATTTGGCATCATACCCACAAGTCAAGCTTATTGGGATTGTCACTCCTCGTTTGGAAAACAAGTTGAGGAGGCTTGGGGCATGTGATCCTTACCTTTTGGTCAATCGGGTATCTAGACCAAGCTTGGATTATGATGCAGGTGTTCTACCACAGGACTCTTCAGGGTCATTGATGGGAAGATTGATAGGAAATAGGATGGGTTGAGATATTCTCCCCTATATCACTTATTGCTCGATATGGGGTTAGAGATATTTAGCTCCACCATGAGATTTTGAGTTGATATGTACTCCCCGATGTGGTTTCAGGTTGATATGTTCTCCCTGATGTTGTTTCAAATTGATATATGCTCTTCGACGCTATAGAGGGTGGTAGATGATGCTCCCCAACGATTCTTCTTCTTTAGATTCAAGAATGTTTCAGTAGATAGAGTTGAGCAGAGATGGGACCTGATATGATGACAGGATGACATGTTGATCGATGGTTAGATATTGACAGGTGGAATTATCCCTAGTTGAGAGGGAGTGTTAAATTATGAAACTAGGGTCAAATTCCACTTTGGACAACTTATTTTATAAATATGATGATTGCATTTAATTCCTCTTTTCGATAGGATCAAAATTGACCTAAAGATCATCAAATTTGGATAAGGGAAAGTGTACTTATGAAGAAAATCTCACATATGCACATTTGGACAGGTTAACCCTAATGGTAAATTGGTCACTCTTGGAAGCCTATAAATACAAGTGACCTTAATCTCATTTGGACACCACCAAGCATATTCTTCTTCTCTTCTTCATTGATTGGTTCCAACAGGTTTGAGGGTAGGACAACAAAAGAAGTTTGCAAAGGTCCGAAATTACAGGGTCCAAAGCTCACATCTATTTCTAAGGTTTTGGGTTATAGTCGTTGGCTCATCACAGGACAAATTTGGTTATAGTAGTTGGTTTGCAGGCTCAAGGGAGCAACTAGAATCCTTCGGTTGCTCACAAAACTCCTCCTCCCTGCAACTAGAAAGTTTGACTGAAATTAAACCGTTGACTGAAGTCAACCGCAAACATAAAAAGTTATCTCTGATATATATTGACACTGGAAACATATTTTGAATATTGTTGGGTTATTTTGTTGAATGATATTGTATTGGGCTCATTGTACTCTCTGTTGAACATTTTATGACAATCTAATAGAAGAAGAATTTAAAGGGTTTTCCCCTTTGTGGGGTTTTTCCCTGGTCTTTGACCGAACTTGGTGTCTTTTGTTGATGTGTTCATTGTCTCCTTTATCATTGCATTTATTGTTCTATCTTAAATTATTGTTAATGATTGAAAATACTAATTGTTATAGGAAATATTTCGAATTGAAGTATTGAATTTGGCTAAAGCAATTGATACAACATAGAACAATATGAAAAATTAACAACCAAAATATACAGTACATGACATATTTTGAACATAGTATGCCAATTTCTTGGTAGTTGCAAAACTAAGAGGAACATCTATGCATAAGGGTCAACAAGTTAAATTTCTCTCTTATTGACTCAAGATGGGTAAATTAGGTTATAACAAATGCCCCCAATGCACAAGGTCAGAAGAAAAACTAATGTTGAAATCATTACAAAGTATAGAGCTCAAAATGGAAGGAAGGAGCTAGGACTGAAGATTTAAATGGAAGCAACTCATTCAACCATGCTAATATCATCCCCGAGCGAGGCATACCCATGCTTGGTCGTAAAAATAAATTGAATATAGCCACCAACTATACACTGTGGATCCATGACATGAAATTCTATGACCTGGTCATGAAAAATACATAGTGGATCCACATGACAAATTAAAAGATCATAGACACCAACAAATATGTGGATCTATGTCACGATATACATAGGTAGGACTATGGACACATAGAATAGAGGTGTCCCAAAGTATTACTCAAAATACATAACTCCAACGTAGCTTGGGAAGGATTCCATATAAGAGTGAAATATCCCTAACCCAAGGTCTTCTATAGAACCTCGATGATACAAATATACAACATGCGAATAGATGTGTTGATGTTAAGCATAGTAGAAACTACATGATTACTAGTCATTGAGGTACACAATTAATGGACGCAAGGGGACCCATCACTGATAACAATGAACCCCAAGGTACCTAGCACAGTCCACTAATTGTGAATAAATGAGCTAACATTGAACACTCACATACTCGACCAATTAGGATTCAATAAGGTAAACCCATTGTCGATCACAAGGAATCATGTCACTGAGGTTTGCAAGCTCCAAGGTACTATCGGTTTCTAGATCAAGCTCCTGGATAATAAGCAGAATTTAATAGGAGAAGATCCATCGAAGGAAGGCCTTAATGTATCCCCCATAAATCGACACATAACAAACTAAGAGATGATGTGAATTAGATGAAGTCATGAAGTATAACTAACACAGGGATGACCAACTCAAAAAGGTAAAATGGGACTATAGATGCATGAATGAAGCTGAGAATTCCCCTAAACATGTAAGAACACGACACAAAAATGACTTGGCGACATTGACAACTGAGCATCACATGATATTATGCAACAACGCTTGAGGCATTAAGGCATGCTCCATACTGATTGGAACAGTAACTAGTTAGAGGAGTAGACAAACTCATATGTATGGTACGAATCCCAGGCAAGTTAACTCCTACTTTGAGGAAATGATGCAAAAAAGTGCCATGTTCAAGGGTGACATGATTGACACTACTATTTTTATTGATAACTCGAACAAATGAGATCCCTTCCCTTTTTCTCTTTTTAGTCATAGTTTACTGAGCACAAAAAGGAAGATAAGTAAGCTCAATAGTTCCTTTTTCATTTATTTTTAACGATATTCCTTTATGTCCTTTTAATGTATTTATAATTTTTATTATGTTGTTAACTTATCTCCTTATAGGTTTACTCAAATTTCAAGTGTAGATACTCGTTGGATGCAGAATTAAATTTCACATCCAATGAGTACCCATTATGCATACTTCTGAGAATACTCACAATGATAATAAAAAAAAAATTAAAGATACATTTAAAAACGTGTTCAACACGCTTTTTTAATGTATCTTCAATTTTTAACAATGTGGGTCTTATCAGAAGTATGCATAATGGGTACTCCTTAGATGTCGAATTCAACATGTTTTTTAAATGTATTTTCATTTTTTATCAATTTGGATCTTCTCATAAGCATGCATAATGGGTAATCATTGGATATGGAATTTAATTTTGCATTCAACAAGTGTCTACACTTTAAATTTGAGTAAACATATAAGGAGGCAAGCCAAAAGTACAGTAATAAAAAACAGTTTTCTTCTTTTCCCTCCAAAATATTTACATGTCCCTCTTTTTAAATTTAAAATATTTTGACTGGTTTACATATTATGACATGGAAATCACATGAAAATGTCATGCCCGCTTTTAGGCTGAAATTTCGTCTAATGTATGTCTCATTTCTTCTTGAATTGTTGTTAACACATTTTTTAAATGTATCTTCAATTTTGATCAATGTGGGTCTTCTTAGAAGTATATATAATCGGTACTCATTGGATGTTGAATTTAATTTTGCATCCAACAATTGTCTATACTTGATATTTGAGTAAAGATATAAGGAGATAAGTCAAAAATACAATTCAAAAAGGTAGTTTTCTTCTTTTTCCTCCAAAATATTTACATGTACATCTTTTTAAATTTAAAGGATTTTGATTGGTTTACATATTATGACATGGAAATTATATGAAAATTTCATGCCCACTTTTAGGCTGAAATTTCCTCTAATGTCTAACTCATTTCTTCTTGGAATGTTGTTAGTGATTTCCCCTGTAGTTGTTGCATATCTTTAATAAGAATTTTCATAACTAAGTGCATTATATTTGCATGTATACTAACACAACCAAATTAGCAAATGTGGTTGGTATATTTTGATCAATATCATTTACCACATGACGTTATTTGTTATTTGATAATTTGCATGGTAATTTTATAATTGATTAGGTAAATGTGAAAAGGTAAACATGAATTTAGAGTTTCAAGGTAGTTAATATTCAAAATTCCATCAATTGACATAGAGGATATGATGATGACAATGTGTCAACAGCTTTCATTTATGACTATAAGATAAATATCTAGATTAAAAGAAAAATTAATCTATCAATGTTCAATAGGGGTGAAACCTATTAATATAATCATAGCTAATTGTATTATTTTTCATGTATAAGAAAAAGAACAATTATTTATGTTTGTGTGAGAAAAAGCAAAGGTTTTTTCCATTAGTTGATGAAGTAGAAAAATCATGAGAAATACAATTAATAAAAAAAGGCTTTCCAATTCCAATAGTGCCTTGAACAATCATAAGAGGTTCACAACTGTCATATTCATGTGAACATTGTAAAACGATTTCAAAGCAATTCGTTGTTTTTCTTTGAAGAAAGATAGAGATGTAAATGTTCTATGAGGGAAGTCAAAAATATCACCCCTTGATTGGGCATTCCTTATAAAAGGGATACCCTTTTTTGCAAAATCATTTGAAAGTATTGTTTGCTCCCCATTAAATCATATATAATTCCATTTGACCAAGAGTGTGAAGGTCAAACAAATAAATTATTTGGAGGAATCAAGGAATGATAAAGTTATCATTCTTCAAAATATTCTCTCAAAATTGATTTCTTGATCATGGGAATCTTTTTCATCTTCAAAAGAGAGGGTAAAACGGAGGAGAGATGGCGCGCGCGCGTACGGGGTTAGGCTGAAGATTTACTCGTTGTCGACTACAGAACGTCGCGGCTAGGGTTATACTTACCTGCTCGATTGGATTATCGCCGCGGTTACAGCGCTGGGTCAATACTGCAACAGCATCTCCATCGGATACTCCACGAGTCTTTTTCGGTCGCCGTTACAAGGGACAGTTATGGCTGACTTGGAGTTTGAGGCGATGGATTATTCGGAAGATCCTTCGCCGGAAAAGTCTATATTCAGAAACCCTAGCTTTGCCTCTCGATCTCGATTTGCGCCGTCTTCATCTTCTACTGCTCCGGATCTGCCGCAGCTCCCGCACTCCACCTCGACTGCCGCTCATCGCACCTCTCAGATCTCTACAGGTACTTACCCTATTGAATCTCCGCCATTTGAGGTCCCCCATCTCTCGCCGGGCTCTCTACATTTCTTGGCTTCTCATACACCCCCTTTGCCCTCCTTTGATCCGCTGGCCCCTCCTCTCCTTTCGGTGCCCTCCCCCCCCCCGTCGGTTCCCCCTGCATCTCACCCCACTGTTTCGGGAGCCCGCCCCTCCGGATGCTTTGAAACACCTGCTGTCATTGCTCGGCCTGCAAAACCCCCATCCCTGGATGGTATTACAAATCCCCTGGTCGACCATCCGTCGGCTCCCCGCACCTGCAAAAAGAAGATTAAGTGTGTTAGGGCTACAGCCAAGGACATCTCTATCAAGTTCGACGAATCGAAGCCTCTCGGTGAATACATGGACATTGCAAACACTGTGTTGGTAGGGCACGTCAGGGGAAGAACATACTCGGTGAAGAGGCTCAAACAGTGGGTAAAGGAGATCTGGGGCGGAGTTCTCTCTGATCTTCCGGTGGTCCATGTCCTCCCCAGAGGATGGTTCTCCCTTCATTTCTCCAAGGAAGGCCACACAAATTTGGTTTTGGGCAGATACTGGCATATTGAAATGGCTCCGGTCCTCCTCAAGAGATGGAGTCCCCTCTTCGATCCAGAACGGGAACAGCTCGGAGCCGGACCAATTTGGGTTCGCCTACCAGGACTACCATTACCGTTTTGGGCTGAAGAAGTTTTCATTAGGATTGGAAATGCCCTGGGGACGTATCTGGATTACGATCGCACATATGTTGAATCGGGGAGCCGAACCCTAGCGCGGGTTCTGGTCCATCTAGACACCCGGGAAGGACTTGAGGAACAGATCACCCTTCAATGGGGAAGGTGTATCAGAGTGCAGCTATTGGACTATGAAGGAGTCCCCTTCCATTGCAGACGATGCCACAAAGTAGGACACCTTGCGAAGGACTGCCCACTCAACAAGAAAGCAGATGACTCTCCGAAAGGGACCCCAGCTCCAACCTCGGCGGCATCTCCCATTACTTCTCATCCTTCCTCTTCGGGACCGTCGCCTCCATCAGCATCTCCTGTGGTCGATCCGGGACTTCGGCAGCCCTCGCCACCAAAGACCAGGGCACGCTTGGCAGCAGAAGCGGGTACGGTCTCGGGCTCTCCTTACCCTCCCTTGCTTTCTACTTTTGATGTTATGCATGATTATGGATCCTTCCCTCAGACTTCCATGATTCACTGTGCGATACAAACTTCCCCACATATCTGCACCACTGATCCTATCATATCCACCTCATCCCCCGTGGCTAGCACCCACCTGCCCCCCTCGGAGCCCTCCCCACCTCATTCATATTTTCTCCGGTCACGAACCCTAGCAAAAGAGCCTTCTGTCAGCCATTCGGGATTGGGCATAGTGATATCTGAGGGGGAATCCATGAACTCCAGAGGGAGAAAATCCCATCTCTCAAAGGCTATTAAACAAGCCGGGGCAGAGGTTGTTTCTGGCCGGCAATCGACCATTGACGGGGTCCTTAGAGCAGGACACACCCCGAGAGGTGTTCCCCCATGAAGTGCCTATCATTTAACTGCAGAGGACTGGCTAGTTCCTCCAAGAAACTAGCCATGAAGAGGCTCATTGAATCTGAACCAATCGATATCATCATGCTCCAAGAGACCCTCTGTACTGCAGATCAGATAACTCGGGCCATGCAAGCCTTGACCCCTGGCTGGAACTACACTGCCATTGATGCCGTGGGCCGATCTGGAGGTCTGGCCATTGGTATCAACCCTCGTTCCATCAAGGTGGACTCGACTTGGGGAGGAGCGGGGTTCTTAGGGATTGACATTTTCTCCGCTGATCTTGGTATGAACCTCAGAGTTGTCAATGTATATGCCCCCTGCTCCCAGAGAGAATCGTTCTGGCAGCATCTACTACATCTCTCTATGATGAATGAAGACCGGGTTGTTATTGGAGGAGATCTTAATTTCTCTCTGGGATACAGGGAGTCATGGGGCTCGGCAGCACAAATTGACCCCATTTCTGACTATATGACCAATCTACTTGAGCAAACAAATTTTATGGATATACCCATGCAGTGAATTCTCCCTACATGGAGGAATCGAAGGGTTGGGGATGCTGCACTTGCTCGCAGACTTGACAGATTTCTAATGAAGGGGACTCTCCAACAGCGCTTGCATCTCTACAGACAATGGGTTGGCACGGGGGGATTGTCGGACCACAATCCAATATTCCTGGAGATACAGGGTCCATTCAAGAAACCCAAGGCACCTTTCAAATTCAACCATACCTGGCTGAAGGATCCATCATATGTCAAGATGGTATCAGATTACTGGTCCTCTCACCCTATCAATGACACAGAATCTCTCGCCAAAGGGTTTTGCAGGAATCTCTCTGAAATTAAACATCTATCAATTATGTGGGCAAAGGAGAAACAGGACCGAGACTCGGCTCAGCTTACCCATATTGAAGCTGAATTAAGCACTCTCACCGACGAAAGAGGGCTGGGATTCATATCAGCAGCTGATAAATGCAGGCTTATTGATTTGGAGAATCAAAAAGTAAAGATCCTCAAAGAGAGAGAGGAATCCATTAGACTGAGGAGTAGGGCATTATGGATCCAAGCTGGGGATGAAAACTCGAAGTTCTTTCATAGCTACGCCAAGAGCAGGAAAGTTGCAAATACTATCTGGAAGCTCCCTACCCCGGATGGTGACATCGCAGATACTTTTAACAAGCTCGCTCATCTGGGCACCACTCACTTCAGGAATCTATATAAGTGCCCTCGGGAAGTTAATTTACCTGATATCATCAATGTGGCAAACCACTTCCCGAGATTTGTGGAGGATGAAGAGGTGGAGGCGCTAATTGACCCGGTCTCGGCAGAGGAACTGGAAGGAGTGCTGAAATGGTTCAAAAAAGACAAGAGCCCTGGCCCGGATGGTTGGACCATTGAATTTTACTTAGCCTTCTTTGATGTACTGGGACAGGATCTGCTGGGGGTGGTTGAGGAGAGCAGGACTACGGGTTCTATCTATCATGCCATCAATTCTACTTTCATTGCACTTATCCCCAAATCTGACTCCCCGGAATCTTTCGATGATTACAGGCCTATCTCCTTATGTAACTGCCTCTATAAAATCATTTCTAAGACCATTGCAAATCGCCTTAGACCTATCCTCTCCCGATCCATTGCCCCGCAACAATTTGCTTTCCTTGAATCTAGGCAGATTCATGAGGCCACTAGTCTTGCCCAAGAAGCTATGCACTCCATCTGTACCAGGAATCTAAAAGCCATTCTCCTCAAGATTGACCTCTCAAAAGCCTTCGACCGGGTCAGCTGGCTCTACTTAAAAATGATCCTCATCCACCTGGGGTTTCCTCACGCCTTCATCTCTTGGATTATGGCCTGTATATCCTCCCCTACCTTCAGTATCCTCATTAATGGCTCGGCCTCCCCATTTTTTCACTCTGAAAGGGGATTGAGACAGGGCTGTCCCCTATCGCCCCTTCTCTTCCTCTTGGTCATGGAAGGTCTCAGTCGCCTCATGGACTCTGCAAAAAGGGCTGGAGATGTTGGGGGCCTCCGCATATCCGACCTATGCACTCTCACACATCTGCTCTTTGTGGACGATGTTCTTATTCTACTTGATGGCAGTGTTCGAGACTCTCGGACCTTCTCAAAGATCCTGCAACTTTTCTCTGCTGCTACAGGTATGCTGCCAAATCAGTTGAAATCCACCATCACTTGCACTCGCACTTCAGTACAGGAATCCCGGCTAGCCCTTCAGGTATTTCCCTACAATATCCTCCCTCTGGATAGAGGCCTCAAATACCTGGGATTCAATCTGAAGCCTACTTGTCAAAGGATTGCAGATTGGGTCTGGTTGGTTGCCAAACTGGAAAAAAGACTCACAGGCTGGAGCTTCAGATATCTCTCTAGGGCTGGCAGATTGGTGCTCATTAAATCTGTGTTAGAGGCTACCCCGGTATTCTGGATGGCACTTGCATGGATACCGAGGAATATTCTAGGGCGACTACAGCAGCTGTGCAATCGATACCTCTGGAATGGGAGTCAGGACAAAAGAATCTTTGCTTGGATTAGCTGGAAGAAAATATCTTTACCCAAAAAATGGGGAGGATGGGGCCTCAAAGACCTAACTGATTTCGCTAAGGCACTTGCTGCCAAGATGGGTTGGACCTTATTAACCAGCCAAAACCTATGGGCACATGTATCCTATCATAAATATATATGGCCCCAGAACATTATGGATTGGGCTAGATTACCAACTTGGTCATCAAAGGGATGCTCTTCAACCTGGAAGGCCTTGATCCACTCCCTCCCCCTCATTCGTGACCACCTAGTATGGAGAATTAATGATGGCTTGTCGGGCAGGATTGGCCTGGATCCGTGGATCAACAGTGGGGGCAGACACATCCTCAACCAAGAGCTCATTACACATCTACATAACCGCGGCATACGGAATTTTGCTCATATTGCCGACCAGCTTCGCACAGACATTTTTTCCCAAGCATGGAAATCGGCCCAGCAACTGGATCTCCCCCTGCATTGGCATCAGGAATGGAATAACTATATCTCTGCATTATCTGAATCTCATATTCGCATAAAACAAGGTCCCGACGAACTCATTTGGAGTATAGCGGATCATGGTCTATACGCTCCAAAATTTGGATACAGAGCACTCATATCTCACAGAATTCCTGATCCAATTCATTCGTGGTGGCATCTCATTTGGAAGCTAAAGGCTCCACCTCGCACCAGACTATTTTTCTGGTGTGCCCTCAAAGGTATCGTCCCCACGGGCGAATATCTTACCCGCAGATCCATATATGGACCTTCCTGGTGTATCTTTTGCAAGGCTGCTTCAGAGACCTCGGATCACATTTTTCTTAACTGTCCTGCTGTCCACACCCTATGGACCAACATTCGCACACAATTGGGCATAGCAGGGAATTGGAGTGGGGATGATCTTACGGGTGCTTGGACTGCATGGACACACAGTCACCCGGGCTCCAAACTTTTAAATCTCCCCCTCGTGGCAACATGGTATACCTGGCTTGCGCGGAATCGTGCTATCTTCGAGGATCATACTGTATCTTGGACCCGGGTTGAAGCTACCATTATCGCCGCGTACCAAGAATTGCCCGACCCTCCTCCACCTCGAGCCAGGTCGATACAGGCCATGCCCAATATTGACATATCGACCCCGTGGGCCTTCTTCGACGGGGCTGCAAGCCAAACGGGATGTGGAGGTGGTTTCGTGCTGCACATTAATCAACATCACAGATACCTCGTTAAAATGGGATTTGGCAGAGGATCTAATAACTTTGCTGAGCTTTCTGCCATCCGGAACCTTTTGCATTTTGCACTAACACATCAGCACTCTAATCTCAACATATTTGGGGACTCAATGATGGTCGTTAACTGGATCAATAATGTCACTACATGTCATTCACACACACTCAGCAATCTATTACATGATACTCTCACTCTCAAAGCAGCATTTAATCATTTCTCTTGTTTACACATTTACAGAGAACATAACAGCGAGGCTGACAAATTATCCAAAGAGGCCTCGTTACTTCCCAGAGGCGAATGGTTAATTGTGGAGCAGAATGGAGCTGAAGAACACAGATTCTACCACAGGCCATACATAGACCAGAGAGAACAGAGGGACAACAGTCCCGATCGCTGACAGTTATGGATAATACATTTTGACATGATGGAACTGTACTTAACTATGATTATTATGTTGTTTGTAAATGGATATTTGTGAACTCGAATAGGCTGAACAGCCATACATATGCATATACACAGCTCAATTTTGAAATACTCTCTGATACAACACCCTGTGAGGTGATTTTTGTATGAACAATACAGCAATGCCAATGGCATCTACCATATGTAATTTTCAAATCTTAATGGAAATTACTGATTTTTCCAGTGGAAAAAATCTTTTTCATCTTCAAAATGTTCAATAAAAGAAGAAGATTAATCAACATGCCATGGTCGATATCATTTTCTAATTTTCAATAGTGATTTCATTTGAAAAGCTAATATCTAAGGGAATGTAATAAAATGGCTTATATAAGTAAATATGTTGAAGCCCAATAGTTTCAAACACTTCTGACACCTCATTGAGAATAGAATAAAATTATGGCCAAACTCAAACACTGGCATGGGTATATGTATCTATCCATGACTCTTACTTACAAATGGCTTTGAAGAATACCTTGTCGTTTCTATCATAGAAAATGTTCAAGAAAAAAAGGTATGTTTTGATATACTTGTACAAGACTATTCCAAGTTAAAAATTATATGCCATCCTTTGAGAGTTCGTGAAAAACCTTTTGTCCAACTTATGGCATATTGCTTGTGCTCAAATGTCATAGTCAACAACAAGTGTTTCTACAAGGAACCTTTTGTATGCATACAGAGCAAAATCTTTAAAGTCAATAAAATTTGAAATTCTACTAAGCATGTTTTGATCATTTTCATAGCTATTTTCTATTTTGGAGGCATACTTAGCAATATATTTCAAGGCTACAAGTTGAGAAACCATTGGCTGAAAATCAACATTTGCATGCCACATTATAAAAACAACAATTTTGTGTATGTTTAGCATATTACAATTTCTTTTCAGCTCATATTTCTTTTGCCCTTGATAATCCATGAGTAATATTGATTTATCATGGAGCTCCCATGGAGCATTGAAGTGACATGTGAGAATAACTCATTTTTTTGGTAAAGGAAAATAGACACTATACTTTGTATGTCTTTAAGCATGATTTAACAATTGTTCATAATCCTCACAGAGACTAGAAAAAAAACAATAGATCACTACTCAATGGGCATGGACCATCATTAAGTATTCAAAGAAGCATTATGTTATGACAATGAATGTCACATGGATTCCATGTTGTTAAATATCTATCAAAGAGTGTCTTTGCAACATGCACATCAAAAGAGTTTGACCAATCTAATCTTTCGATGGGAGCACCTTCCAACCATAAGAAACCATGGATGTGGGATGAACCTCTTTGTTTCCAGTCCTGTAAACAAAAAGAAGATATAGTTAATATAGACAACATAAATAGAATCGTAGGAAATATAACCACAAGTATATAGCATAAATCTAACAACAAAAATCTATATTAAAAGTATTTAGCTTCAAGATAAGTTGGTATTCCTTTCTAAAATATATTGAATGTATGGTGAAAAAACATGGAAACAATATGAGGGTATTGTATAACATTTCTATTTTTATATTATGTTCATTTAAACCACAAGAATATGAATCTCTCAAAAACTTTTTTTAGCTACACTCAAAGTTAAAAAAGGATGGACAACCCAACTACTTATTCATGTAAATAAGTTCAACATGGGACTTTGCCTAATAATCCCTTGTACCTCTAAGAGAATAACCAAATGCATAAGATGTTCAACCAATTGATTATCACATAAGTCAAAAAAAAAAAAAAATGTTAAAACAAGCCTTGAATTGTTTTAGGTGCGTCAAAAAAGTTGAAGTAAGTCTTGAATTGTTGTAGGTGAGTTATCATGTAGATCCTTCTTTACAAATACTATAATAGTTGGTTAGCTATGATGTTGCATTATCATGTTCAATCAAAATATTGAAAGGAATGATGGATTCTAAATCTCTGATCACAATATTTGAGAAGATGTGTCCATACTCAAGAATTTCAATGTTACAAATAAATGGTTGCAACCAATCAACATCGCCAATGGGAAACAATGTGGGGAATGTCATATCTAATAACCTTCTATATTATATTCCTTGATTAGAGAGGAACCAATATTGGGCCAATCCATTGGTTGAATTGGTGAAGACTTTATATTTTCGAGAAATGAGAGTGTACACATTTAGTGGATAACCCTTAATACCAACAACATTAATCCATGTTTCTTTAATATCACAATTAAAAAATTTAATCCAAGATGATACATTTGTTGGTATTTCGAGGAGAGTTATGCCTGAATTGGTATTGATTTCAACATCTTTATAATATTTACCATTTCAAACTTTGAAAATTAATGAATCTGTCACTCAGGATATTTTGACATAACATTCATAATATCTAGATTGAGCACCACCACATCTCCTCACAATTAAAAAGTCAAGCTATTCAACACTTTATGAAAGATTTCATGCAATCATTGAAATATCTTATGGAAAGGTAACTATGTGGTCACTATATTTCTATTTCCCACCACAAGCATGTGTCACTTGCAAAATAGAATTTACATGTGCTATCAACATCTCTTCAGCATGAGCATGTCTTCTTAAACCATGAGGTTTCTCACCAAGATCGATGTTATTCCATTAAGAGATGTGATAGGATACTTTATAATGCTTACAACTTTGACAAATAGGTCCTTTAGAATCTCTAAAAACCTATATTCTAGGATATGATTCTTCGCAAACATGGTACATTTGGACAACTGAGAGGTTATTTATTTTTGCTCAAAAAAAAATATGAATTGCAATCATGTTTGCATAAAAATGAATATGATCTCTATTAATCATGCTAAGCACCAATTGGAAGAACAAAATGTCCTCTAAAATCCACTTATCTTCAAGTCCCTTCCCAAATTTGCAGCATAGCAAATGGGTTTATCAAAGACCCTTCCCAAAATTATAGATTGCATTCCATAAGGCCTTTTCCAAATTGATGGATTTCATTTCTCTAACCCAAGAGGATGGAATAGTGTTAAGGTCATAAAATATTACAATATTCAATGTCCAACTAACTATGTAAAATGAAGTGTATAAACATAAAAATTTAAAACAAAACAAAACAAAAAAACCCAAAAACAAATCAAATACATACAACATTTTCATTAGTTTGCCAATTAGATGGTCGAAGATGATCCAAAGGAGGGTTATGATATGGTTCATGTTCACTTCTAACAAGAATGGCTAGAACATATGGGGAGTTCATGTCTCTTTAGTTTGTTGATATGAATTGTGTTTTCATCCAAGAAAATTGTCTCCTTATCCGAGAAAACAAAACATGTTATAAGTCAAATAAAGAATATGTGTGTAAAATCACCAATATAAGGAAACAACTTGTGCTATAATCACATGAAAGACTATTGAAATACCTTTTTCGTTCCAAGTGTCACTAATTCTAGTGGTGGGACAACATTATCTTGAGAAGGAGGATGGTAAAGGAAAATATATTTTCCAACAAGACATTGCAAATTATCAAACAAATGGATAAGTAAATGACTATCATGCACATGATTACATGTCACTATTTGTCAAACATCATCATTGACTCTACAATAGATGGTTTGTACCCTTGGACCATGCTCCAAATTTCCATTTGTAGTTGTAGAAGACTTACAGATGACATTTGTAGCTAGGTTATCAACATGATAATCTTCTCAAATATGAGATGCTTCCCTAATATAACGAATGTTGTTAGGAGAGTAAGGAACAAAAAAATCACATCAATTAAGAAGACAAACTGAAAATGAAACATTTACAAGAAATGTTATTTACGACTAATGGGAAAATCATTTCTAATATTATTTTTTGTGGTTCATCTATGATATCTAGCTCTTCTAAGTTCATTTATCACATCTTTATTTCATTGATAACATAAAAAATGAAGTTCATTATCCCTCTCATGTGATGTGAATGAACAATTGCATTTGTTGTATGCTTGTGCCTTTTATTAACATTTCTACTCGTACATAAAAATAATAACATATTCATAACATAATCATAGTTATATGAAGCATTCATATAAACAAGCACAAAGTTATGAAGAAGTTATAATGTTTTTTTAACAACCATGTAAATATTTGTAACTCAAATACATTTTTATATAAAATGGAGTATATCCATTACACTGTAATATATACAATTTGTAAATATACCACATCGGATCCAGGATATGCACTCATCATGCGAATATCTAACACTGAACATGATGGATCAAGCCCTATTTCGAGGTCTCCTAAACTCTTATCAACTGATTTTCCCATCAAGTTAATAGATCTCAGACCAGCAAGGATCTTGTAGTCAATACATCCCCTGCTACAAGCAATAGAAATAACATACGACACTGATCCGAATCCTAAAATATGTGATATCCGTGAGAAGAAAGAACAAAATTTCTTCCAAATCTTCTTAAAACCTCCTGTTGGCAATTCATCATCATTTTGGGTATAGGCTTCTGACAAGGTCTATCAATTAAAGAAAATAATTATGCAAAAGTTGGGTTATCCACTACACTTGCAAAATTTGATCTACAATGGTAGATCTCTACAAGATGATCACAATCTACATGCATATAACATTATACCTTCGACCACCATCATCCTCAATCTGAGATTGAGAGGAGGAGGAGCAGGATTAAGTAAATCCAAAGGACCAAGAGGTGTTGTTGGATCTAGCTTACCCAAAGGAACAGTACCGAACCAAAACTCTATTAATGTTGATCTCTCCTATAAAAACATCCTCCAAGGGAAATCAACAACTACAACAAACTCAAACCAGACACATAATAATCCCAGCCCATACATATTGGAGCAAGCAAATTATGTCCCATAGATGATCATAGACCTTCTACAAACAAATGATTTTTGCACAAATTTTGAAGCATGAGCCCTCATCTGCAGATTTAAAAATTTTTGGCCAAAACCAATGCATCTTTTTCACTAGATCTTCACAAATTGGAAAACAAACTGTGAAATGCATCTCTTCTCCAAAGGTTTCTTCATTGTAAATTTTGCATCATCAAAAGAACGAGAAATTATCCTACAGGAAGGCCCATGGTTTTGGGGATCGACAGAGCTCTTCCTCACTCTATGGTTCCCTGATTTTGATGCTAATACCATGATTGTATCAAGGATGTTGGTTTGGTTTAGGCTACATAACCTTCTCCTTCATTTATGGCATAATCAAGTGCTAGAAAGCATCAAAAATATCTTGGGACGATACATTAAGACATGCATACAAAGGATGGAAGAACAAATCTATACTTTCGCACGAATTTGCATGGAGGTGGACCTCAGTAAAGGCCTATCGGATCACATCCAACTGACACACAACAAGTAGAGCTCGACTCAAATTCTGGACTTCGAGAACACAACCTTCAAATGTTGAATATGTCGCCAAACAGAAGAAAAATGAAGGAAGAAGAAATTAGGAAAGCAACCAAAAGGATGGTAGTTCCCCCCAAATGAATCAGATGAGAAAGAGGAAGAAGCAGAGAAGGATCCCATCCCACATGAGGAAGAATAGAACAAACAAGAAAAAGAAGAAAAGGCTTAAATATCTCAAGTACCATCAAAATTATAGGGCCCTATGAATCAACTAATAAGGATACCTGAAGAAAAGGACAATGGAGGAATCAAACGTCAGCATGCTTCCGATAATTCATGTTTAGACAAGGAAACCTCAAGATCAAAAGAAAACCATCTAGCTATTGTCTCATCCACGCCATCTCAAGTAGAATGGTAGAAGGTTAAAAAGAAGAAATGGAGAAAATTCTAACTTTTCCTCCTCACCTCTTAATTGATTGTTTTGTATGAACTTGTGATCATCAGTCTTTAACTAGATGATGGATTTCTTATAAGCAGCTACAACATGTAATTTTGTTTTCATTAATAAAGTTATGATTTTTTCTTGGGAAAAAAAAGAATGGAATATATACAAAGTAAAATGAGAAAAATAAATTAAAAAATAATAAAACCAAATTGAAATATCCATATAATGGAAAGAAATACTATGTTGAGAGCGACATATGAGAATGATTTGGAAGTAGATAATCAAGATATAAATATTGATTATTAAAATGTGTATAATAATTTTAACATGTTTAACTATGGAGGAGAAAAAAGAATAGAAATAACATATATACTATAGCTCCATATTAATTAGAATTCCATATAGAAAGACAATTGCAAAGTGTGGAAAACATGTAATGAATATATATATATATATATATATATATATATATATATATATATTCCTTTAATGCCGTGGGTAGGGTTAGCTTCTAAAATTCTAGCCTAAAAAAGTTTCATTTGAACCTTTGATATTCTACTCATTCAAGAGACAATGTTATTAGCGGATCAAGCAAAAGCAACAATAGAAGCTTGGCTGCCTAGCCAGATTTTTTATATGTGTGAAGTTGATAAACACTCTAGTGGCCTTTTAATGAGTTGGATCCATGATCTGAAGGCCTTTACCACTTCTTTATGGAATTCAACACTTAGCGTGGGTCAACCATAAGATTTATGAATGTAAATGTGCCCTATATGGGTAGGAAACAATTTTGGGAAGAATTCTTTCTTCAAGGTAGTATGGACTCTCAATTCCTCATTATGGGAGGAGACACAAATATCATGCTCTCAATTCGTGAGGTCTAGGGACAAAACCCAAGATAGGATGGATTAAGTAATTTCTTCCTCCACATCTTTGAGTCTAAAAAGTTGGGGGATGCATAGCCGGTAAAACTATTAACCTAGAGAAACAATAGAAACAATGAGGAAGTCCTAGTAAAAAGGCTAGACCACTTCTTAGAGTTGGAATCTTTGAAGGAAGGACCCTTTTATTGAAATATTTGTTGAATATGGAGGTGGATCAAATCATCGGACTATTCTGTTAACAATTATCCCAGAGGATAAGAAGTTGGTGGCGTCTTTTAAATTTATTTAAACATTGCTTTAGGAGGAATATTATTGGGCACTCATAAAAAACACATGGAGGTCATTGAAAGAGAAAAGTGGGAGCACGTACATGCAACAATTAGTTGATAATTTTCCTTTAGTTAAATAGGTGTCAAAACAATTGGGAACTGCTTTTTGTAAGAGACAACAAATTGCACTATTGGAGACAATAATCAAGATCAAAAGTCTTCTAGAAGAAAGAAAATCCATGTCTTTAGAAGAAGTTATTTGATTAAAAACCCTAGACAAATAATGACACAAGATCATGGCTCAAGCAAAGTTAGAGTGGTCGTTAAAGAGTTGAGCCCTTTGGATCAAGGAAGGAGATAAAAACACAAAGTTCTTCCACAAGTTTTCCAAGCATCACAAAAGCATTAAAACAATTTGGGATATAAAGGATCACGAGGGGAATCCCCTATCCTCCTTTGAACAAAATGTCGAAGCATGAGTGAAAAACTTCCATCAATTATTCCAAGGTCATGCGGGGTGTCCCATCCAGGAAATCCTAGAGGTGGTCAGTCTTTTTCCTAGAGCAATAATGGAGGAAATGAAGCGGCTCCCTCGAAGTGTAGGTGATGGAAGAGGAACTTGAGCATGTCCTATCCTCCATGAACGAAGGAAAAATCCTTAGATCAGATAGGCTCACAATCAAATTCAATGTGGGGTTTCATGACTTAATTAAGGATGGTCTCCTTAAAGTGGTCAAGGAATCATGTAAGGTTCTTAGTCAACTCAATTCAACCTTCATCATGTTGATTCCTAAAAAGAAAAAAGTTGTTTCTTTAAATGATTATAGGTCCATCTCTTGTTGTAATGTTATATATAAATTGATTACAAAAATCATAGCCTATAGGCTAAGACCAATCTTGAGTGAATTAATTTCTAAGGAGGAAGTTGGATTTCTTCAAAAAAGACAAATCCATGATGCAATGGCCTTAGCACAAGAAGTTTTACATTCAAAGGATAAGCTTCCTTCCTTCGCCCTAACGTTAGACTTTTCCAAAGCCTATGATAGAGAAAGTTTTACCTTTATAAAATTAGCCTTGGTCCATATGGGAGTGGACCTCCAAAGTATAAACTAGATAATGGGATGTGTCTAATTTGTCTCATTTGTGGTTATTATCAATGGGCCCCCCTCACAATTTTCCATAAGCTCCTAGGTGTTGCGCCAAGGTCTCCCCTTATCATCCTTTTTATTTCTTATAATATTTGAAGGGTTGAGCAAGTTGTTGTTTAGAGCAAAAAACTTTGGGGATTTAATTGGAGTAAGAGTTACTAGGTTTGAATCCATAGCCCACCTTCAGTTTGTGGATGAAATCTTTTTATTAGGAGGAATGGAAAAAGACATTCTAGCCTTAAAATGTTCCCTATAATTGTATAGCAAAGCTATAGGAATGATAATCAACAATCAAAGTCTTGCATCTCGCACAATTAGCTTGAAAAAGAGCGAGTGAATTACCTACAATCCCAATTTACATATCAAGCTAAGCCTATCTCAGAAGGCTTCAAATATCTTGGTTTTTATTTAAAACCAAATTCATACTGATATGCAGATTAGATGTGGCTCTATAAAGGTTGAGGAGTAGATAGCATGTTGGATGAACAAGTTCATGTCTCGTGGAGGGAGGTTGGTGATACTAAAGGTAGTAATCCAAGGCATACCAGTTTACAAGAGCTTGACTGTGCATGTACCAAAAATGGATCCTAAAAAAAATGAGAAAGAAATCTTTCCAATTCTTGTGTATAGGTAGTAGACAAGAGGAAGGTATTCCATTATTCAAATGGGCTCATGTAGCATCTTCGAAGGAGCTCATCAGGTGGGGTTTTAAAATATATATGTTTTCTCTTAGGCTCTAGTAGCAAGAAGCCTATAGCACCTCACTAGTAATAATGCCTTATGGGGCAAAGTTATGAATTACAAATATAGCATAGACCATTCAATGATAGATTGATATCGTAATCCAAGGAAATGAAGGAAGATTTATTTGATAGTATGGAAGGATTTAGTAAAATATTTTCCTATGATTGGGAACTGGGTAGCATGGAGAATCGAGAATGGAAGAAGCATTCACATTAGAAAGGATCCATGGGTCAAAGTTGAACTCTTCAACAATCTAATCTGGTCCTTAACAGAGCATGATGTAGTTCTTCTCGTGGATGCAAAGACTCAAGAGTCGCGGGCTTAAGGAAGAGAAGGATGGAAATAAGTTGCATATTTAGGCCTTTAAGGGGAGCTAGCAGAGGAATGGAACCATTTTTTTGTCTTCTCTACTCAAACTTCATTCGGCTCTCAAGGGATGATGAGGATACTTCATCTTGGGCAGGGAATACAATCTCAAGAGAATATACGGCTAAGTTGGGTTATCTAGCTCATTTAGATACTCAGGCTTAGTCAGAGGGAAAGAAGTAGTTGGGAACGCTATGGAACTTCCCAACCATTTAAAAAGAAAAAAATATTCTATGGCTAGCTCTAAATAATAAACTATTAACTTGTGACAATGGATTGAAACAAGGTTGGATTGGATCAAATTGTTTCTTCTTGTGTAAAATCAAAGCTAAGTTAGTTTCTCATATTTTCCTTACATGTTACGCAGGTCGAGTCTAGGAGCTAAAAGCAACAAAGCTAAGGACCTCGACAGTTTGGTTATTTGCAAATTTAGAAGTCTCAAAATTGGGAAACTAATAGAGAATTGTTAGGCTATGTTGCATTCCCATGTCTCTTAATAACAACATGCCTTGGGGTTTTTCGATGGCGCAAGCTAAGAAATATCGCTAGCTACAAGCATTCAAGTAGTGTTATTTCTTTCTTCATATCAATATTTGTTTATCAGATGTTTATCGTATATGCATATGGATGTGGGATAAACACGAAGGTAGAATTCTTAGCATTATGGTCCCTCATGCACCTTGTCAAATGAAACATGTGGATAGAATTTGAGCGATGGGAGATTTCAAAGTAGTTATTAGTTAGGCAAATAAAAATATCAGGGCTGAAAATAAGTCCCTGCATCCTCTTCTACGGGAGGTACGTGTCATCTTAAATAGTTTCCAAATAGAAATGTTAATTCATGTTTACAAAGAGCTAAACAAGAAAGCTAATGAATTGTCTAAGTGACAATACAAATGAGCCCAGGTACATTTTTTTACATTAATTTATGAATGGGGAGAAAGTAGTTAGAATGACATACCAATTCTGAAGATGAAAGATCAATATGATAAAGTGACCAATAAGTGCCCAAAGATATTTATGGGACATTTTGTAATGTAAGTCTCTAACCAGACATATAGTATGATAGTACAATAATGCCCAAAGATAGTTTTGGGATATTTTGTATTTTAAGCCTATGGATGGCCACATGTATATTTTTTTTGGAACAAAGATTTTTTTCACGAGATCAAATAAATTATTTACAATAAATATACATTAGGCATATAACTCTCAAAAGCATATAGTATCAAAATATTTTTCTAACAAATTTCAATAAATTTAATAGACTAAGACATCATACCTATATCTAGTGATGAAATTTTATTAGAAAACATATGTTAAATTGCAATTTAAACACATTGCATAAAGACCCAAAAATATTAGAAGCATATACTATGAAATTTTTTTGACAAATTTCAATAGCCTTAATAACCTGACATTATATCGTGGTGATGGAGCGCTGGTGATGGAGCTCTTCCGCCGCTGTAAACCCTGATCGCTCCCGCTCGAGCTTGGCAGCCCTGCTGCCGGGCTTGCAGGCCCCCTCGGGCTCCCCTTGCTGCGCCCTCCTTGCTCGTTGCTTCCTGGGCCTCCTGCCCGTCCCTGGCCCTTCGTGCTGCCCTGAGGGCAGCTCTCTTCTGCCGCTATTTCCTTCCCTGGGCCTCCTGCCCCCCTCCCCCTTGCCCTTCGAGGTTCGTCCCAGCCCGATGGATTCTCATTCTTCTCAACAGACCGATTTTGAGAAAGCCTTTGCATCTCTAGTTCCTGAGAATAACTCTGAAAAGATCCGTCCTGCTGCCTCCAAATTTATTAAAAAACTTGATGAAATCCCGGAAATCCCTCTTCCTCTCTCTCTTCCAAGGAGATCGGCTGTAGCCTTAGCTGAACGTGGATTGGTTGGCCAGTTCACGGGGCTATGGCCCTCCCCTCGAACTGTTCAACGTTGGGTAGAACGAAATTGGAACGCCATGGTCCAAGGAAAAATTGCCATAAGGTTCTGTGGAAGAGGCTTCTTCACCTTCCTTTTCGAGTCAGTGGAGGATCGCAATCTAATTTTCAGGAATGGCCCATACTTCATGGACACAAGAGGCCTTTACCTCAACCGCTGGACTCCGGATTTCGATCCAGAAATGGATGTACCCAATGCAGTCCCTGTCTGGGTTCGTCTTCCGCATCTGCCGCTCCATTGCTGGGCTGATGAAACTGTTCGAGCGATTGGGAATGCGATAGGCAAATACGTGGACAGATCTGAACCAAAGGAAAATATGTATGCATGCGCGAGGATCTGTGTGGAGGTAGACTTGGGCAAAGGCCTTCCAGAGGCAGTCAAACTCAGAGTGGACCAGTGGACGCATATTCAACAGGTGGACTATGAACAACTTCCCTTCAAGTGTAAGGTATGTCATGAGTACGGTCATTTTGCCAATAGGTGTCCTAAATCTAATTCAGAAGTCGCCAATAATAATTCTGAATCTCATGAGGAAGCATGGGAAATAGTAAGGAAAAAGAAGAAATCAAACCCTCCTCCTGAGCCTGAGGTACCTCACTCCGGAACTCCTCCCTCACCCCCTGTCTTTCCCTCGTCCTCCAACCCCTTTGGATCCCTTGCTTCAGAGGACCTCCCATCTCCCCCTCCCTCCCCCAAAGGCCCCAGAATCCCCTCCTCTTCCCCCCTCCAAGCATCCCCTCCTCACTCAGTGGAAAGGAACTTATCCAAAGACAAATCGAAAGTGTCTGATGATGGCCCACATCCTGATCAACCAGTTCTAATCCGCGCTGATCCTCCTTTGATCTCTTCGACTCCATCTCAGCCAGTCCTCGGATCACAGCCCATCAGGGCTACCAGAAGTTCCTCCAAGGACCTTGGTGCATCTGGCGAAATCCACAAGAAACCTGGACCAGGTAGAAAATCAGCCAAGCAGCATCGGGAAGAAAGTACGCAAAAGGACATAGCACTAGGGATACAAACTCCTATGGACTCCTTCATCACAGGTTCTCAAGAGAATGACACAGTAGCTAAGGAACTTGAGAGGCGAGCACCTCTCCGTTCGAAAGTCTTATGATGAAGCTTTTATCTTGGAACAGCAGGGGTATGGGGCACCCCTCTAAATCAGCTGCCCTAAAAGACCTCCTCCTTTCAGAAAGGCCTGAAATTGTTCTTATTCAGGAGACCAAGCAAAATCAGAATGATATGCAGTTAATTATAGAAGCGCAAAAATCCTTCACAGGGACCAGTAGCAATTCCAGAGGAGCCTCTGGAGGAATCACAACTATGTGGAATAAGCAGAAGTGGAACTCCAAATTCTCTGTCCTCAATCCAAACTGGATCAGGACCAATCTCGTCAACAAGGAAGAAAGCTGTGACTTAATTATTTACAATGTTTATATCCCCAACCATTTCCGGGAAAAGGAACAATGTTGGAAAGAATTAAAGGAAGAAATTGATAAGGAGCAGAATTCAAATATTATTCTTGCTGGAGATCTCAATCTAATTCTCCACGCAAATGAGAAAAGGGGGGGTACCTTCACACCTGACCCCTTTAGAAGGCAGCTGGAAATTATCATGGCTGAACACGAATTGATGGACATCATTCCAAAAAATAGAAAATACACTTGGAACAATAGACGCCTGGGTCCAGGTAACATTATGGAAAGGTTGGACAGAATTATGGTTAATGTTTCCCTGCTTTCCTCCTATGCAGCAGGCCACACCAAAATCCTTAGTGCCACAGCCTCAGATCATTTCCCCATCTTATTAGAGCTGGACACCCACGCTAATTTGGGACCCATTCCATTCAGATACAATCCATTGTGGAGAGACAGCCTTGAGGCCGAATCAATTATAGAAAATACATGGAAGAATCACGTGGAAGGCTCCCCAAACCACATTTGGGAAACCAAACTACGAAACACAAGGAAAGCAATCAAGGATTGGGCAAAACTCAGCTACCAAGAACCAGAAAAAATAAAAGGAAAAGTGCAGCAGAAATTGGAAGAGATACATAAACAAATAGAAGAACATGGATTCACTAATCAGCTAAAAAGTAAGGAGTGGGAAGTGCAGGGACAGCTAACACAAATTAAGAGGGCGGAAGAAATCAAATGGAGGCTCAAATCACGAGAGATATGGCTGAAGGAAGGTGATAAAAATACGGCATATTTCCATAAGCAGGCCACAGTAAAAAAATCAAGGAACATTGTTACTACTATCACAGACAGTCAAGGTAGCCAGCATGATGACCAGGATTCTATTAAAAGAGCAGCCTTCCACCATTACAAGTGCCTTCTCACTGAAACTCAAGGCGCCATGGACTATACGGCTTTTCTTCGACACCTTCCAGGAAAAATCTCAGCTGAGGAGAATGAGAAGCTGAATAGTGAAATAACAGAGGAAGAGATAAGAAAAGCTATCTGGACTCTTCAACCAGATAAATCTCCAGGCCCAGACGGTTTCTCTATTAATTTTTACAGGGACCATTGGCACTTGATAAAAAAAGATTTCGTAAAAATGATGAAAGGAATCCAAAGAAAAAAGAAAATGGGAGGTTTCACAAATTCAACCTTTCTTGCTCTCATTCCTAAGGAAACCAGGCCCACTTCCTTTTCCAGATTCAGGCCTATCTCTCTGTGCAACACTTCTTATAAGATTTTTGCAAAAATCATAGCAGCTAGACTTCAGCCCTTGCTCCCTTCCATCATATCTGAAAATCAGGGGGGCTTCATGGCTAACAGGCAAATACATGATTCCATCTCCTTGGTCCAAGAAGCTATCCACTCTAGCACCTCTAGACAAGAGAAAGGTTTCATCCTCAAGCTTGACTTAGCCAACGCTTTCGATCGAGTAAGACACTCTTTCTTGTATGCTGTTATGGGAAAAATTGGCTTTAACCCTGAATTCATAAGCACCATTGCTGCATGCATCTCTGGGCCCTGGATCTCGCCTCTCATTAATGGCCGCCCCTGTGAAGCTTTTCAATCTTCAAGAGGACTAAGGCAAGGATGTCCTCTCTCTCCCTATCTTTTCATATTGATGGCAGAATCCTTCAGCAGCAACCTCGACCACTGTCGAAGAGTCGGCCTCATCTCTGGTATCAAGTTCGGGAATGGAGTTAAAAACATTAATCATTCGCAATTTGCTGATGATACCCTGCTTATTGGTGGGGCTTCCACCACAATTGCAAAGCGTTTCAAAACTCTTCTTGATCAATTTATGGAGTGTTCTGGAGGAGAAGTTAACATTCAGAAAAGCTGCATATATGGCTGGAATATCTCCAAACAAACAGCTCATAATATTGCTAATATCTTTGGAGTAGCATACAAAGAAACTTGGGATCACTTCTCCTATCTTGGGATGCCGGTCACCTTGGGTGCTCTAAAAGCGGCTACCTGGAATGAAATAATCGACAAAGTCAAAAGAAAGGTTCAGCAATGGGGGACTCAATGGCTTAACCCAGCGGGCAGACTAATCCTTCTTAAATCAGGTATTTCCTCCTTACCTTTATATCGCTTCACTCTTTACCAAGCTCCTGCTTCGTTCCACAACAAGCTAGAAATTATCCTCCGGAATTTTTTATGGCAAGGAGGAAAAAAAGAAAAAAATAGATATAATTTGGTCAACTGGAAAAGTGTAATTCAATCTCCAGACAGAGGTGGATTAGGAATCAGAATGCCCAAAATTCTAAACCTAGCCTTTGGGATCAAAATGGCTTGGAGACTCATTAGTGAACCAAAAGCCTGGTGGAAACAGGTCATGGAATGCAAATATCTCTCGGATCATAGACAAAGACTCCTTGAATCTGATATCCCTTTAAGAAACTCCACCAAAATCTGGCAACTATGCAAGAAAGCAATTCCCAATCTTATTCAAAACACCTCAAAGATTCCGGGAGATGGAAGCAGTATCAATTATGCCACTGACAAAATCATGGGCCTCCAACCCTTAAACACTGTCGATGAAGCCATTCCCATCATACATTACCTTCACAGCAAAGGCATCAAAAGGCTGGATCAAATCTCAAAATGGGACGCTGAATGCGGTGCTTGGCTTAGCTGGGAATTCCCAGCTATTCCCCCAAATCTGGAATCTAGTTATCAAGCCCTTCTCAAAAATCTTCAAAACAGAGCCCCTATCAAAAAAGGAGCTTTAGATGGGCTTAGATGGGATCCCACGGGCTCAGGTTACACCATTAAATCGGGCTACCAATTCATCTGCAACAATACATATCAGGCCCCGGTCTGGAATCAATGGAGAATAATTTGGAAGTCTGAGGCCATCCCAAAGGTCAAATTCTTCATCTGGCTGCTGCTTAAGGGCAGAATTCTCACTTCGGAAAATCTGAGAAAGAGAGGGATACATGGTCCTTCAATTTGCCCTAACTGCTGCTCTGAGGAGGAAACCATCCACCATCTATTCCTTGATTGCGCCTTTGCGAAGAAATGCTGGACTATCATGGCCAACCTGGGCAACATAACTTGGCAGCCTCAACAAAACATTGCTGAGACAATCCAGGATTGGAGGAGGAACTGCCCCTGGAAAGACAAGCGGAGCAAGATTGTTAAAAGAACCTGGGACATCATCCCCCACAACCTCCTTTGGAAAATCTGGCTAACTAGAAACAAGAAAATATTCCAAAATAAAGAAGGCAATGTCTGGAAAACAAGTAGCAGTGCCCATCTACTGGCTCAGGAGACGATGGCTGTCAAAATTTCGGGGACAATTAAAGCAACAGATTACACAATTGAAGAGAGGCTCATGATCAGGTATATTCTAGGCAGTCCAGGTCAACACAATGGCATTCATAGGAAAGCCATTAAACCTCAGCATAAGATCAAAGATTGGGAAATAAGGCTTACTTCTCAGGAACTCAAAAGATGGCTAAGGAGCAATAATTGTCCAATCCTATTTTTTGACGGAGCCTCCAAGTCCAATCCAGGACCAGCAGGCGCAGGAGGTATCATTCTAGATGAATCAGGAGAGGAAATATGCAGCTATGAATGGAGTTTAGGGGAAAACACAAATAATAATGCTGAGGCCCTTGCTCTGTATCAAGGATTACTGCAATTAAAAAATAAGGGAATTAAAAACGCTCTTGTCCTAGGAGATTCCTCAGTCATCATTGGCCATATGAATCATTACAGGACCTCTGCAAACAGTAGTCTTCAGCAGCACCTACAACGCATCAAACTTCTCATTGAAAACTTTGAAAAAATTCGATTCTGCCATATCCTCCGCACTCACAATGGGGAAGCGGATAATCATGCTAATAATGCAGTCGGGCGCCAGGAAGGGGCATTGAGGCACAGTCAACAAGCCTTCTTCCAACCTCTGCCATGAATCAAGTCAATACTGACAATCCTCAAGCGCGCAAATACAGTAAGCGTGTGAGGGGTATGGTAAATTCTGCTCCAGGGTACAGCTTGAAATGCGTATACAGTCACACCCAGGATCCGCCTTTCAGATCAGCTGAAATCCCAAGTAAAACTCATAATCACAGCTACATGAAGTGCTCAAGCCGTCACGCTCAGGATGCGATCTTCAAGACAGTAGATATCCTAAGCAAAAATCTTAACCACAGCGAGAGATGGAGGACGGATCCTGCTGTCACAGTGAATCGTTCTGGAGAAATAAAAAAAAATCTAATAATCACAGAGAATCCGATCTATGATAAGAAACCAGGGCGCTGTAGATGGCTTCGATCTATAAATTTGAATCCAGGAAGGCATCCTAATGACATTCAGTGCTTCGATCAAGAACAGCCCCGTGGAAGCGAAGAAGGCGCTTTGGATCAGTCAACAAGGAGATTCCTTGCTCTGGCGGAATTTGATGAGGTCAGAGCCCAGCAACGAATTCTAGAAGATCAAGTGCGCAATATGGAAGGTAGGCATGTCGAGCAGATTCGAAGTCTGGAAGCAAAATTCGAGGAGCAGTTCAGAAATCTCCATACCAAATACCGCACAGAAATGAATTTGTTTCTCCACAAGGTTCACTCTCTTCAGGAACAGTTTAATGGGCTCAGCAACAGATGTATCCATGCTGAGGAATCGCTGGCAATCCTAAGGGAAATTTTGGAAGCAAAACAGAAAGAAAAATCAACATCTTCAAGTGCAAAGCCGATGGAAGCAGATCAGCACCCCGAGGACTCCACAGCGAGAAATATCAGCCATATCTCCATTGACTGATTATGTATTGCAAATGCAAATTTTTGTGTCACCAATTTGTCCGGATTTATAGTAGTATTAGTTCTTTAGTAGTCAGAATTTTCAGAAATCAATTTCAGGATAGGGAACCCAAGCAGTGTCTTTGGAATTGTAACGCTCTTGAAGCATCCTATGTACGGTTTTATGCCTTATCTCTTTTTTCAATCAATACATAGCATCCGACCTTGTTATAAAAAAAAAAATAACCTGACATTATATCTATATCCAATGTTGGAATTTCATTAATAGAATCCATACTAGGAACAAGTGGAAAAACACGTCCACTTTCAATCAAATCATTCCAATTATCGAGCATTGCAAACAAGAACCTAGATATCCATTAGTTCATTACATTATCAATAGTTGATGTGATACATAGGCTAGTCATCAAATCATATAATAGGAATGGAACATCACTACAATTGCACATAAATACTATGCAATGTATTATTTGAATCTGAAGATAACCAAGACATTTTTTATTTATATCTATACAAATTTCTTGGAACATTTTCCTTTTGAAGCCATGGTCATCCTCAAAATATTCAATTCTTTTTTCAAGCTAGGATTGACCAAATTGGAGATTTTCTACTTCTTCAATTGACCAAAGCAAGGTGGAGACATCAATCATGGGACATATTGGTGAATGATTATATAATGCTCATGACATATAGGGAATTTGTTTTTTTCATAAAAATGGGAGGGGCGAAGTCCCCAGAAGAAGCTTGTATTAGGCCCAATGTACAATATATACATTATATACAAACGTCAGATCCATCACATCAATCACAATCATATCAATATACATGCTCGAATATACATATAAGCTACCACGCAGCGCAACATATGAGAATCAATCACAGGCAGGGTGCGCGAAAGCGGAACTATGCACTCGTGTGCAGGGAATTTGTTATTATCTATAGAAATTTCTTATTATTTATATTTTCTACAAAAATTTCTTGGAACAAATTATTTTTGAAGCCTAGGTCATCCTCAAAGTGTTCAATTCTTTGTTCAAGCTAAGGTTGACCAAATTGGAGATTTTGTACTTCTTCAATTGACCAAATAAAGGTGGAGCCTTCATTCATGAGACATATTGGTGAATCATTGTATAATGCTAATGACATACATTGTTTATAAATAACTAGTACATATGAAAAACTTTCATCTTTTATAACATTAAACCAATAGATTGTGTACCCATATCGATGGTAATATTAATATTCTTTGTTTAATATATCCAAAACATTTTAGTTTTATAGAACATTGCCTCCTTTGAGGGTGAAGTGTCATCAAAGGGAATCTTTGTTCTTCTCCAACTCTGTCAAGTTTAATGTAAGTGTAAAACATTGACTATATTCTTTTATAAATGTGTTTCAACCGAATCATGTTCACTCATACTTACTTTTTCCAACAATGAAAAAAACCCCAATCTTCAACCCATATAGGCTAGATGTATTTAAAGGTATTTGTAGATGGATTTGTGACAAAATAGTTGTGTGAATAGGAACATTCTCTTGTTAAGGACAACATAACCATGGATCCCATTGTGGACTCTACTTTGTATCTTGAATCTATGAATGACACAACAAAATGAGATATGTGGTCATTTTGATTAATGTATTCACCAACAAACCTTTATGGAAGAGAGGAACTCTAAATCCAAATTCGCTTATGGAAATTTGATTGGATTTTGACAAGAAAGAATGGTTCTCCAAAACATTCTTCCATTCTTTGGAACAGTTCTCAATTTTATTACCATTGATAACGAAAGCCAAAGAAAAATGAACTCCAAAATTTAAAATGGCAAACATCTCCAATTAGTTGGATCCATGATACATGAGGAAATTTCCTAACATCTAAAAAAATAGTGCAAAATTAATAAAATCATTTTTTAATAAAAGCTCATATAACATTATATACAATTATGACTAATATAGCCATAGAATCTATAGCAAACATTCACATAACCTAATATATTAAAAAATAAAATAAAATAAGATAAGATGCAAATTAAAATAAAATAAAAGAGCAAAATAAAGAAATATTAATTTATATATCACCATAAATACAAACAAAATATCAATCTAATGAAATGTTTATAATATTAAACTATAATATAAAAACTATTAATAATCATATTAACTAGAACATTAAACTATAAAGTAACATGTATATTAACTAAAACTATTTTTAAATTTAATTTATAAATTTAAATTTAATGTATTACTAGTTAAAACTAATAATTTACTATTTAAACTGAAATATATTAATATATTTTAACATCATATAGAAATTACACTATTAATGAAATATTACTGTTAACTAGCCCAAACCCATATTAATTCTAAAATTTTATTTTATTTTTATATAATTTGACTAAATCAAAATATATTTCTTGTATATTAATAAAACGTCTTTTACACCATTAATATATTGAACTAATATATTAATCCCACAAAAAAAAATTCCTAAAAAAAACTCAGCAAAATTGAATGGAAAAAATGGAGAAAATGGAGCTACATGTTTAACATTATAAATTGAGTTGCAAAACCATGTTTTACTATTTTTAAGTAAATGATGGAGTGCACGTTAGATATTGCTGGTTGTAAGTTTCAACTATTGTTCCTTCACCGATTACTGGCTTGTATTTTTTGGCAAGGATTGAAGTATTCTTGGTTACATCCTTTCTCTCATTTTATTATCGGTGGTTGATTTATTTTCCAATTTTCTTGAATCTATTTGTATCTGTGATTTTAACGTTTAAATATATTTAAATTTTTTATTTACAGATACTTTTTTGGATTATTAACTAAAGGCGTTATTTTTAGTGTGATTTTTTGGAGTTGTCAGTATCGCGGAATCTATTCGTAAAATTTGTTTGATTTGTGTTATTTAAACTAGTCTTTTGACTACATATATAGATTCAGCGCCCTGAAAAAATCCCTACGGCACTTCTATTGTGCAGATGTTACCATCAAACTTCTTGCCAGATTTTAGAGAAATTAGACCACAAATATCTACCTGAAAATCTTCCAAAAAAATAAATCTAAAAATAACTGGTTAACTCACTCTTTTGAATCATTTCAAAATATCATATAATTATTATGATTTAACACATTATTGTTTCACCTATTATAATTTCAAACTACTATCTAATCATTATCTTCCATTATTGTTTCAACTATTCGCACTTAGATTTTTTATTTTTATTTTTCAAAATATTGCCGTTTCTTTGTTTGAGCGTATTTTTATAGTTTCAAACCATTGTTGTCTCTGAATGTAGTACATGTTTCCAACCATTGTATTGAACAATCGCTTTAACTATATTCATATTAAACTATTGCATCTCTATTAAATTCAAAATAATCACATGTTTTAAAATAAACCCACAGCTTGATGTTTTCAACTGGGTTTTTAAACAGCAATATGGGTTTCATTTAAACTATTTTAAAAAGGGGTTTACAAACTCACAGCTAGATGTTTTAAACTGGGTTTTTATATGGCAATATGGGTTTCATTGAATTCTTGTTTAATCTATTTTAAAAAGGGGTTTATAACTATTTTAAAATCTAAGGTTTAAGTACTTATAAAATTAAAATTTAAAGTGGACAGTGGGTTTTATATTCATGGTATGGGTTTTAATAAAATGTATGTTTAAATTAATCTAAAATTAAGTTTATATATATTTTAAAATTCAGGGTTAAACTATTTATTTAATAAAATGTAGGTTTAAATTAATTTAAAATCAAGTTTATATATATTTTAAAATTCAGGGTTAAATTATTTAAAATCATGGTTTCAATATCATAGAAAAATTATTTTAATAATAGATTTACAATTATTTTAAATTTGTATTTTTAAGTTTAAAGTGGAACGCTAGTTTTAATATCATTGTACGGGTTGCAATAAAGTGTGAGTTTAATAGACAATGATGGGGTGAACTGGTTGTATGTATTTTTAAGTTTTTCAATAAAGTGTGAGTTTAAATTGCCCACTGGGTGTGGAATAGACAGTGATGGGGTGTACTGGTTGTATGTATTTTTAAGTTTAAAGTGGAACGTGAGTTTTAAAATGGTTGTATGGATTTCAATAAAGTGTGAGTTTAAATGGTTGTATAGATTTCAATAAAGTGTGAGTTTAAATTGCCCACGGGGTGTAGAATAGACAATGATGGGGTGTATTGGTTGTACTATTAAATCACTACGTGATGTGAAAGTCATGGGTTTGAAAACACAATCAAGCTAAGGACTAGCCGGATACAACCCCCAAATGATTTGAAGCTTAGATGCCCCATGTTACAGTTTCTCAAATCACAGATCAGCCTTGATGTAATCTTTGATAAACTCAAAGCAGACCCAAAAAAATGTGGGTTTAAAATGAAAAACAGATTTTAAAATGGTTCTATCGCTTTCAATAAAAAGTGAGTTTCAACTAATTTAAAAATAAATTTACATCTATTTTAATATTTAAATTTTGTCAGGCCAGGCAGTAACTCCATTAGGCAGAAAAATTGATTCATTTTATTCCATTAGGTAGGTCTTTGTTATATACAATAGGGAGTGACTGTTCAGTTCATCTCCCGATGACTGTTCACATTCCTAATTTAATTATTTACATAAATTCACCCAATCATGAAGATTAGGTGTCAACATTCCCCCCCTTAATCTGAAGGGATGTTGGTGAGTCCAAGCATCATTTTGAATCGTTCAAGCTTTTCCCTTCCAAGCGCTTTGGTGAAGATGTCTGCAATTTGCTCATTTGTGGAACAATGACGGAGATGGATTGTTTTGGCCTCAACATGATGTCGAATCAGATGATATTTAGTATTGATATGCTTTGTTCGATCATGGAACTTTGGGTTCTTGGCCAACTTTATTGCAGAGGTGTTGTCAATCATGAGTGGAGTTGATTGTGCTTGTTTTACCTGCAAATCTTCAAGAATTTTCCTGAGCCACACAATTTCTTTTGTTGCTTCAGTTGCTGCCACGTATTCTGCTTCTGTTGTGGAATCTGTTGGAATTGATTGTTTGCATGATCTCCAGGAGACAGCTCCTGATCCAAGACTCATAGCATATCCTGAAGTAGATACCCCAGTTTCTTTGTCTCCATCGAAGTCTGAATCAGAGTATCCGATTAAGCTGAAGTCATCCACCTGTGTGTACTTGATTCCAAAGTCTTGAGTTCCCTTCAAGTACTTTAGAACTCTTTTTGCAGCAGACCAATGTGCCTCACAAGGATTTTGCATAAACCTGGAGATGATTCCAACAGCAAATGAAATGTCTGGTCTGGTGGTAGTTAGGTAGTTGAGACTTCCTACAAGTTGTCTAAACTTTGTTGCATCCTCAAATTCCTTTCCTTCAATAGATGTGAGCTTCAAGTTTTGTTCCACTGGAGTAGTAAGAGGATTGCACTCTGTCATGCCAAACCTGTTCAACAAATCTCCAATGTATTTCTTTTGAGAAAGAAATATGGACTTTGGATGTTGGGTTACTTCAATGCCAAGATAGTAATGAACATAGCCCAAATCAGTCATTTCAAAACTTTTTCCCAATTCCTTCTTTATGGATGCAATGTAGCTTTCATTGTTCCCTGTCATTAAAAGATCATCTACATATACCACAAGATATACAACTGTTTTGCCAACTTTCTTGACAAATAAAGTTGCATCATCAAGATCAAAATGGTTGAAATTGAGTTTCAGAAGATGCTCAGTTGGTTTTTCATACCAGGCTCGCGGTGCTTGTTTGAGGCCATACAAGGACTTCACAAGTTTGCATACTTTATGTTCATGTCCTTTCACAGCAAATCCTTCAGGCTGGGACATAAAAACATTCACTTTTAGATCTCCATTCAAGAAAGCAGTTTTTACATCCATTTGATGGACTTTCCAACCGTTCTGAGCTGCTAGTGCAAAGAGTGTCCGAATGGTGGCCCATTTTGCTGTGGGGGCAAAAGTCTCCTCATAATCGACCCCTTCCTTCTGTGCAAAACCTTTTGCCACAAGCCTAGCTTTGTGCTTGTCAAATGAGCCATCAGCTTTATACTTGTTCTTGTAGACCCACTTGCAGCCAATTGGTTTGATTCCAAATGGAGGATCAACCAGCTTCCAAGTGTCGTTCTTTATGATGGAGGATCAACCAGCTTCCAAGTGTCATTCTTTATGAGGGCATCATACTCCTTTTGCATCGCTTCTTTCCATTCATCATGAGAAGCAACTTCTTTGAAGGAAGTTGGTTCAAAATCTGTAGACAAGTTCAATTCACAATCATAAGAAACATCCATATCAACAGGGGAATTAGAGTCATCTACATCACCTCCATTTTGTCGATTTGAATTTCTGGTTCCTGTTTTTCCAATTTCATCAAGATGAACACTTTCAAGTGTCTTCGTCGGCCACTTTAGGGGACCTTTCTGAGATGGTCCAGGCTGCTCTGTTGATTGAGTTGGGACTGAATCAAGATTGAGTCTCCCAATTCTATCAATTACATCACTTAAAGCATCATCCGTTGTTGGATTTTCATGCGGGGGAGAGTGTTCTTCAGAAGAAGATTCCACATGTTGATCTAGTATAGGAATCCCCCCTTCAAGATGTGGAATCTGATTATCAAATTCTTGAAATGATTTTGTTTTTGCGAATCTATCCAAGCGATCAAGTTGCCGCTCATCAACATTGTCAGTTTTGGATGATTCAAGAAAAATTACATCTCTAGATACAACAAACTTTTTATTTACTTCATCATAGAGGCGGTATGCTTTGGAGGTGTTTGAATACCCCAGGAAGATACACTTACGACTTCTAGCACCAAGTTTGTTTCTATGTACCTTTGGTATCAAAGCATAACAGGTGGAACCAAAGAACCTGAGATGTTTTACCGAAGGAACATGTCCATACCACAATTCATAAGGAGTCTTGTTTCTTATAGCATTAGATGGAAATCTATTCTTTATATATGCAGCACATAGAACAGCATCAGCCCAAAACATTATCTTTACATTTTTTAAGAAGACCATGGATCGTACCATATTCAAGATTGTTCTATTCATTCTTTTAGCTACACCATTCTGTTGGGGATTATAAGGCACGATTGTTTGATGTTTGATCCCATGTTGGCAAAGATAGTTTTCAAATTCATTTGATGTGTATTCTTTTCCATTATCAATGCGAATAGACCCAATATGAGATAGTGCATCATTTTCAATCCATTTATGAAAATTATTGAATGTTTGAAAAGCATCAGATTTGTTCTTCAATAAATAAACCCAACACATTCTGGTGTAGTCATAAATAAATGTCATGATATATTTATTTCCATTTGCAGAAGGAACAGGCATTGGACCACATAAATCTGAATGAATGAGTTCAAGCTTCCTATGTGCTCTTGAATGTGAATCATGAAAAGACTCTTTGCTATGCTTTCCTAGAATGCAAGCATCACATTGCTTAAGTTTCCTAGGAATTGTAGGCAAACCATCAACACCATTTTTCTTCAATAAGCAGAGATTGTCATAGTTTAAATGTCCAAATCTAGCATGCCATAATAAACTTGATGGAAGTGTACCTTCTTCATGATGAGAAATATATGAGAAATGTTGTGCATGAGCAGAGGTTCCTTGCAGTTTGAGAAGCCTTTCTTCTTCTATTCCCCTCATGACAAGTGAGTGGTCAGATGCTTTTCTTACCTCAAGCTTGCCATCAAACATATGAATGGAGTGACCTTGTTGGTGGATGTGGACCAAGGACAGAAAGTTTCTCTTGAGCTATGGGAGATATAGAACATGATCCAGAAGAAAGTCTGGAAGACCAGGCAGTTTAAGCCTGATTGTGCCAAGCCCTAATGGCTTGATTTTTGATTGATCTGCAAAGTATACTGCTCCATCAACATTGTCAGTAAAATCTTCAAAAAAATCTTTTCTATGAGTCATGTGACAGGTTGCTCCTGAATCAAGCAACCAATCATTTTTCCAGGAAGCAAGTGAAGCATTAAACAAATCTTCATTTACTCCAATGTTACATTGTGCCTCAACATAGTGAGCGGATTCAGGTGCTTTACCTTTGTTTGTATCATCAGTTTTACCTTTCTGTTGATTTCTTTTCTGCTCAATTTTGTCCCATGGTAGCTTGCATGTAGAGGCATCATGTGATCCATTTCTTTTGCAGCGAATGCAGTGCAAATCTGCCTTTTCTCCCTAAGAATGTCTGCCCCCCTTGCCTCTGAAATATCTTCCTCTTCCTCTTCGTCCACCTCTTCCTCTTGTAGAATCTTGAGCAGGATGCTTTTCTTTATGAGCAAGGCACACAGCCTCTTCAGAAGATTCAGGGGTTGTCTTCTTTCCAAAAGCTTTCTCTCTTTCAGCAAACTTTTTCACAAGAGAGTCAAAGGTTATATCTTTGAGATTTCCATTTGCTTGCAAAGACTCAAGATAATTGGAGTAAGTAGGATAAAGTGCCTTGAGAAAAGCAATAAGAGGAATATCCAGCTCAACCTTAGTGGAATTGATATCATGCATTATAGACTTTACTTCAGATGTAAGAGCAAGAGGATCATTATTTTGCAGTTCAAGAGTGAAGAGTTTAATCATGAGTTGAACAACTTCAAGTGCAGAATGTGAGTCATAGAGTTCTTTCAGCTTTTGTAAGGCTTCAAAGGCAGTTGAATATGACGAAATATGGTGACTCGCCTCTTCATTTACAGATGCTACGATTAATGCATAGGCTTTGATGTTCTTGTTTTCCCAAATGACGAGCTCTTTGTCTGAGGTAGGTTGTACTGGGTCATTGTCTCCTTCTCCGACACACACTCCTTTCCACAACTCATTGAAGATGAGGGTGTGTTTTATCATCCAAGACCATTCAGGATAGTTCTCCTTGCTAGTGAGAACTATTCCTACCATGGATATGATTGAATGCATTCTGTAAAAAAAACTTTTGCTAATAGAAAAAAATACTTCTGCCAATATACAGTAAAAATGTACTCAAAAGGGCATTCTCAAAAGATTTCAAATCCACAATGTGACCCATATAAATCCATCATTATATAAATCCACCTCACATAAACCTCATATAAGTTTCATATATATCCACCATATAAATCTCATAAAACTTCACCATATAAATCTTATATAAATTTCCTATAAACTTCATATATAAATACCATGGTCATGACCATGTAGGTCAACGCATTCTTTGAACTGTAATTTACAGCGGTCAACCTCGGCAAATACTCCTGTGTAAAAGTTCTTTAACCCCTCGGAAAAAATGGCACCAGAAATCAAATCGGACCCAACTGTAGGGACAGAAGCACAGAATCTCGGCCGAAAGTGAAAAAATGTGCACAGAAATTTCACCCAATTTGCAGAGGCATACACACATACGTCAATTAGTTCGATGTAATATTTACAATTTGGAGAAAAATACAGAAGCGTAAGTGTGGAACGGATCTTTAAAGCCTGAAAAATTATCAGCTTTCATTCGATTGCATTCTTCAAAACACCAAAATCCCCAATGCCTTCTCTTTTCTGTACATCACGAGGACATGAAATCAGTAAAATTACACTTTCATCGGTCTCTGGATTCTCCACGCATCAGCAGCATACCAAGGTCGCACATCTCCACGCATCTCAGGTATTATCACCACAATAGCCACGCATATCAGATTCATTAACAAAACATGACCACGCATATCATGCTGTCTCAAATATTCACACGCAGTGTTAATATCTCTCAGGCGTATTAACAACAGCAGTGTTTTCATTGAAAAAGAAACTATATGCGTGAAACTGATACCAGAAGCATCCAGGCATCCAATTCCCGGACCCTACACATTGTAACGCAAGCGTCCAGCATTCAAACGTATGTTAGGTGAATATTAGATGAATGTCAGACAGAGAGCGCAGGTATAGAGAGCGCAGGGATGGCAGACAGAACGCAGGTAATCAGTGGCTGAATTATATGGGGAGCAGTGGAGCAGACCAGGAGTTACAAAGACACAAAGGCTAAAAAAAAGAGTTGGCTCTGATACCATGGCAGGCCAGGCAGTAACTCCATTAGGCAAAAAAACTGATTCATTTTATTCCATTAGGTAGGTCTTTGTTATATACAATAGGGAGTGACTATTCAGTTCATCCCCTGATGACTGTTCACATTCCTAATTTAATTATTTACATAAATTCACCCAATCATGAAGATTAGGTGTCAACAAATTTAAACTATTTCAAATTGTAGTGTCAACATCAGAGTGAAACTATTTTAAAAATAGGTTTACAACTATTTTAAAATTTTAATTTTAATTATTTTAAAACTAAAATTTAAAATATGTTTTAAACCAAGTGTGCATTTTCAATAAATTAATCTAAAACTGGGTTCGCAACTATTTTAAAACTATGGTTTTTAAATATCGCAGTGATCATAGCATTCATAGAAATGCAACATAAACACATAATCACAAGTAGTTACAAATTTTAGAAATCTAAAGCACTATAACTCTATGTGCATTTCGTTAGATATTTTAAAATTCTACAGTATCGGTCAACCACAGACCCCCGTTACTGGATTTAATCCTCCACAAAAGGTCAAAAGGTCTGAATATTTTGACCGGGTAAAAAATGTGGTCAATCCCTCACCAAAACTGGGATGAAGTCGAGCCAAATGATGATGGGCAGTATCGGTCAACCACAGACCCCATGGATTTAATCCACAGACCCCGTTACTGGATTTAATCCTCCAAGAAAAGTAAAAAATTCTGAATATTTTGATGGGGTGAAAAATGGGGTCAATCCCTCACCAAAACTAGGATAAAGTCGAACCAAAGATTCAAAATAAATTCATGAGGAAGTGGGATCTCTTAAAGATCCACTCGAGAGTCTAGAAGTTGGTTAATGGGTAGAGAAACGTGTATTTGGTGTTCTGCCGAAGATAGAGATCTGACTCTATGTGCATTTCGTTAGATTTATTGATTATATGTTTCATATTTATATAGTTAGTTACAAATTTTAGAAATCTAAAGCACAACTCTGTGCATTTTGTTAGATTTATTGTAACATTAATGTTCAAGTGTTTATTTATAAAATTGTATTTTATTTATGCTTATACTACAATTTAAAAGGGCAGTCATAATATTTTGTGTTTTTATTAGAGTTTTAAATTGAGAGTCAAAGCTAGGATAATGTTGCCATACAACCTCCATAATGCATTATCTAAACTCTCATTCCACTTCCAACCACATTTAAATATTGCACAATATGCATACTCCACATGGAATTGCACTAGTTGATTCCACCCTCCACTTCCTACGAACTTTGATAGGTGGTCTAATAAGTGTGTGACATTGGTGACATAGGGGAGCAGTAGCAATAATTTAGATTGGCCCCACTTCTCACTAATTCTAATAATAAGTAGCTTAATAAGTGTGTCATGTAAATGAGGCTGAGCAATATTTTATAATTTCACTTACCTTTTACCATTCTCATAGATGACCTAATAATTCCACTTCACTTTCTACCATTCTCATAGATTACTTAATTAGGGAAAATGTTTGTGTAATTTACTTTTTACCATTCTCATAGATGACCTAATAATTACACTTCACTTTCTACCATTCTCATAGATTACCTAATTAGAGAAAATGTTTGTGTAATTTATAGTTATAGATCTATTCTACTTCCCACTACTAACATTTTAATGCTAATTCCACTTCCCACTACTAACATTTTAATTCTAATTCTACTAACATTGTAATTATAATTCTCATAGATGACCTAATTAGGGAAGGGAAAATGTTTGTGTAATGTATAATTATGGATAGATTCTACTCCCCACTACTAACATTTTAATTATAATTCTCATAGATGACCTACTTAGAGAAAATGTTGTGTGTAATGTATAATTATAGATCGATTCTACTTCTCACTACTAACATTTTAATTCTGATTATGGGCATTTTACTTCCCACTTCACCTCAAATTAAGTGGGTCATTTATGTCATTTATGGACATTTATTTTTTAATCATACTTATGCTTTGTAAAAGTTATGGATTAATAGATCAGTCATAATATTTTATTATATGTGTTTTTATGACAGTTTCAAAATTATGGATTAATAGAGTAGTCATAATATTTTATTATGTGTATTTATTAGAGTTTCAAAATTAAAAGTCAAAACTAGGATAATGTTACTATACAACCTCTATAATGCATTATATAAGCTCCCATTCCATTTCCAACAATTAAATATGGCACGATGTGCATACTCTACATGGTGTTGCACTAGTTGATTCCACTCTCCACTTCCTAGTAACTTTGATAGATGGTATAATAAATTTCCACTTCCAACAACAATTAAATATTGCACAATATGATAGATGGTACAATAAATTTCCACTTCCAACAACAATTAAATATTGCACAATATGCATACTCGTGCATGGTGTTGCACTCGTTGATTCCACTCTCCGCGTCTTACTAACTTTGATAGGTGGTCTAATAAGTGTGACATATGTGAGCAATAGCAATAATTTAGCTTAATGAGTGTGTCATATAAATAAGGCTTGCCAATAATTTTATAATTCCACTTCACTTCTTACCATAGTAGGAATAATTTAGCTTAATAAGTGTGTTAGGTAAATAAGGCTTAGCAATAATTTTATAATTCCACTTCACTTCCTACCACAGTAAGAATAATTTAGCTTAATAAGTGTGTCATGTAAATAAGGCTTAGCAATAATTTTGTAATTCCACTTCACTTCCTACCACAGTAGGAATAATTTAGCTTAATAAGTGTGTCATGTAAATAAGGATTCACTTCCTACCATAGTAGGAATAATTTAACTTAATAAGTGTGTCATGTAAATAAGGATTCCCTTCCTACCACAGAAGGGATAATTTAGCTTAATAAGTGTATCTAGTAAATAAGGATTCACTTCCTACCATAGTAGGAATAATTTAGCTTAATAAGTGTCATGTAAATAAGGATTTCCTTCCTACCACATAAGGAATAATTTAACTTAATAAGTGTGTCTAGTAAATAAGGATTCACTTCCTAACCCAGTAGAAATAATTTAGCTTAATAAGTGTGTCTAGCAATAATTTTATAATTTCACTTCACTTCCTACCCCTCTCATAACTAAGCTAATTAGGGAAAATGTTTGTGTAATGTATAATTATAGAATAATTTATAATTCCACTTCACTTCCTACCACTCCCATCTCTCCTAGCTGATGTATAATTATAAAATAATTTATAATTCCACTTCACTTCCTACCACTCCCATCTCTCCTAGTTGTCCCATCTCTCCTAGTTGATGTATAATTATAAAATAATTTATAATTCCACTTCACTTCCTACCACTCTCATCTCTCCTAGCTGAACTAATTAGGGAAAATGTTTGTGTAATATATAATTATGGAATAATTTTATAATTCCACTTCACTTCCTACCACTCTCACATATGAGAGATGACCTTGTGACCTACCACTCTCACATATGAGACATGACCTTATGTGAGAGATGACCTTATGAGGGAAAATGTAATCTCACATATGAGAGATGACCTTATGAAGGAAATGTAATGTATAGTTATGGACTGATTCTACTCACTCTTGACATTCTAATTATGGACAATGTTGTGTGTAATGATCATGTATAATTACGAAATAATTTTATAATTCCATTTCACTTCTTACCACTCTCATCGATGAGCGGACCTAATTAGGGAAAAACTCTCATAGATGAGAGACCTAATTAGGGAAAATGTTTGTGTAATAAAAAACTCTCATAGATGAGATATGACCTAATTAGGGAAAATGTGTGTAATGTATATATAAATGTTTGTGTAATCTACAATTATAGATTGATTCTACTCACCACTCTTGACATTGTAATTCTAATTACATCTCAGTGATATTGTAATTCTAATTACCTCTCCCCACTCTTGCCATTGTAAATCTAATTACCTCTCCGATACTACTCCCCACTCTTGACATTGTGTTGAACTAATTAAAGAATTACCTCTCAGAGACTACTCCCCACTCTTGACATTGTAATTCTAATTACCTCTCAGAGATGAGAGTTGACCTAATTAAAGAAAAACTGAGAGTTGACCTAATTAAAGAAAAACTCTCATAGATGAGAAATGACCTAATTAGAGAAAAACTCTCATAGATGAGAAATGACCTAATTAGAGAAAAATTCTCCATCTCTCATCTATAACCTTATAACCTAATTAGAAAAAATGTTTGTGTAACGTACATAAGAGATGACCTAATTAGAAAAAATGTTTGTGTGATGTACCGTTATGGATTGATTAGAAAAAATGTTTGTGTAATGTACATAAGAGATCACCTAATTAGAAAAAATGTTTGTGTAATGTACCAGTATGGATTGATTCAGCTCCCCGCTTTTGACATTCTAATTCTAATTCTGGGCACTCTATTTCCCATTTCACCTCATGCAACCTCATAATTAAGTGGGTCATTTATGGCCATATATATTTTTAAGCTTTAATCATGCTTGGTAAAAGTTATGGATTAATCAATTCTATTTCCCACTGCACCTCATATTAAGTAACTCATATTAAGTGGGTCATAATGGGTCTGGCCATTTATTTTTTAATCCTACTTTGTAAAAGTTGGGCCATTTTTTTTTTAATCCTGATTTGTAAAAGTTGGGCCATTTATTTTTTAATCATGCTTGTAAAAGTTATGGATTAAACCAAAGCATAAGTTATGGATTAAACATGGATTAATAGATGGGCATGCTTGTAAAAGTTATGGATTAAACCAAAGTATAAGTTATGGATTAAACATGGATTAATAGATGGGCCATTTATTTTTTAATCATGCTTGTAGAAGTTATAGATTAAACCAATAAATCATGCTTGTAAAAGTTATGGATTAAACAAAAGCATAAGTTATGGATTAAACATGGATTAATAGATGCTAGGAAGTTAATATTAATATTATAAAAAAAATAAAATTAATATTGATATCATAAAGATACGACTAGAATATGTCAATAACATCTTTTATTCTAATTCAGAGAGATTAATTCTAATTATGTCAACATCTTTTATTCTAATTGATAGAGAGATTAATCTCTGAACATACATTTAATAAGGACATCTTTTATTCTAATTGATAGAGAGATTAAACTCTGAACATACATTTAATAAGGACATACATTTAATAAGGACATGCGTTTGATAGAGAGATTAATCTCTTAACATTTAATAAGGAGATATGTTTAATTAGAAGTGTAAGAAACATCTTTTATTCTAATTGATAGAGAGATTAATCTCTGAACATACATTTAATAAGGACATGTGTTTGATAGAGAGATTAGATTAATCTCTGAACATACATTTAATAAGGACATGTGTTTGATAGAGAGATTAATCTCTGAACATTTAATTAGGGGATGTGTTTAATTAGTAAGAGACAGAACATTTAATAAGGAGATGTGTTTAATTAGAAGTGTAAGAGACAGAACATTTAATAAGGAGGTGTGTTTAATTAGAAGTGTAAGAGACGAGGCAAGCTTGAAAGCTTCAAAGACTCGAATCATTCATCTACGAGCATTAAATCACAGAACTCGAATAACAATGTCTGCTACTACATTCATTAACAATGTAAGGATATCATTCCCTATGATGTCAAATAATCAAGCAATTCCGCTAGCAATACTATGCTCACCTCGCTAACAACTTTTATCTATACAACACCACCGTAAGAGATATTTCTTTGCACTTTTACAACACCACCGTAAGAGATATTTCTTTGCACTTTTATGTCAGCATTCTAGATGGACATCCCATCCCGAAGAGTATTGTATACAGAGGACTTATCCTGTCAAGAGAATAGAGGGATAAGACATTTCGACCATATTAACCTAACCTGAACTTTTGAGGGAACCCCTAATAAGACCACTAACTCGATACTCTAACAACATTCATAATAAATCTGGAATAACCTTCATATGCTGGAGTAACCTCTCAACATTTGATGGATACACATGTCCAGTTTCTCATGGAGAGCTAATGTTGTATGTCAAAGTCACCTAATTATCTCTTCATTATCACTACCAGAAACTCTTGTGGTACCACTTTTTTGTTAGCACACTTCCCTCCTTGATATGCATATGGCAACCCATGAAAGCCCAGAATAACCTAATATGATAGGACTATTCCCTCCCCACTGGAATCTGGCAACTCAAAATTTTAGTTGAATGAGAATTTTAATCTCGAACATCACGATTGATTTTATTTTTTTTAAATAGTTGAATGGAAATCGTATTCTGGAGCATCCCTGTTGATTTAGAATGGATAAAAGTTATTAAATAAACAATTGTAAACATATATGAAACTGAATATTTGATTTAACCTTGGCTTAATATTCTTACCAGTAAATTTATAATGTTGATGGACGCCGTTTCCCATACTTTCAAGCTACATTGAGTTTATATCAGAATAATATTATCTATCAAACAGCAGCAGCAATAGTTTTCCATTAGATTTAGCTCTTCCCTCACTACTAAAATGTCTATAGCAGCAGCAATAGTTTTCCATCCAATAGATTTAGCTCTTTCCTCACTACTTTTTGTGTCTATAGCAGCAGCAATAGATTTCAAACCAAGATTTAGCTCTTCCATCACTAGTTTTTGTGTCTATAGCCCTTTAGCAACAAAATCAACACCAGTAGAGCAGTGATGAGCTTATTTAGAGCAGTAATGAGCTTATTTATCTTCGGCGATGGATGTTTTTTTTTCGAAAAGCTTAATTTGAAACATGAAGCACACAAGTTTAGAGTAGAAAACACGAACCACGCCTTTGGAATCCTCATACAAGTTTTAAATGAAGTAAAAATATCCAAGCTTAATTTGAAGCATGAAGCACACAAGTTTACAGTAGAAAACATGAATCACGCCTTGGAATCCTCATACAAGGTTTAAATGAAGTAAAAATATGCAGAAATATTTGAATAGCTAGCCCATACCTACTTGGTAAAGTCTGAATTGCGAAATTTTCTCATGAAATAAAAAGAAAGCAATTGTGATTTGAATCGGAATATTAGTTGAATGGGAATTCTAATCTCGAGCATCTCGATTGATTTAAATTTTTTTAAATACCTCGACTCATGAAAGTCAATTGAATGGAAATCTTAAAGTGGAGCATCCCCATTGATTTAAAATGGATAAAAGTTATTAAATAAATAATTGCAAACATATATGAAACTAATATTTGATTTAACACTGGCATAATATTCTTGCCAGTAAATTTACTTCATTCACCCTATAATGTTGATGGAGCTCGTTTCCCATACTTTCAAGTTTCAAGCTATGGGGAGTTTATATCAGGAAAATATTCTCTATCAAACTGCAGCAACAATAATTTTCCATCCAATAGATTTAGCTCTTCCATCACTACTACTTTTTGTGTTTATAGCCCTTTAGCAACAAAATCAACCCTAGTAGAGCAGTAATGAGCTTCTTTATCTTCGGCAATGCATGATTTGTTTTGTTGAAAAGCTTAATGATTTGTTTTGTTGAAAAGCTTAATTTGAAACAGGAAGCACACAAGTTTAGAGTCGAAAACATGAACCACGTTTTTGGAATCCTCGTACAAGTTTTAAATGAAATAAAAATATCCAGAAATATTTGAATGGTTATAGCCCATAATTACTTGGTAAAGTCTGTTTTACAAAGTTTCCTGATGAAATAAAAAGAAAGCAATTGTGATTTATAATCTAAAGCATACGAATTTGAAGTGTATTTAGGAAGCTTGATTTGGTTTGGTTTTCTCTCTAATGGAGAGAAAATGCAACAAAATGCAATTACTACGGAAGGTGCCCCTCAAGATAGGTTTCCCCGCTCACCAGTGATTCGGGAAAACCACCCACGCACCCTAAAACTACCAATGGCAATATTCCCACACCCAAAGAACGGATTAGGAATTCACCCCCTCAAGATGTATTGTTTCCCTGCTCACCAGAGATTAGGGAAAACCACCCACCCACCCTAAAACTACCAGTGCAATATTCCCACACCCAAAGGTGGGATTAGAGAAGATGATATCAATATGACTAAATTCTTTAACACAAATCCCAACCATTAGAACTACAATAACATTCCATAGTATCCATACTAGAAAGAAAACCATACAGTACCTTCATCATTTCAAGTTGAGAAACAAAAAATATTAATAAAACTCCCTGCTAGAAATTTCGAGTACAATTATGCACCTGAGGATATTATTCACAAGGAGAATGCACTGAAGCTACATATTTGCTATTGGAAGTTTTGGAACATGGAAGACATGGCTCATCATCCTCACATTCAGGCCATACGCTGGAGAAAATGGCATCACTCTACTACAAAGGTCATGGGCAAAAAAACTGACCATCACACACATACTAATTACCCACTAAAAATTTTCCGTCAGCATGGCTTCATTGGGAAGCTGGAAGGTATCGTGGCATTGATGAAGCACAATGAGTTTAGATCACACTCCATCCTTCATACTAATGCCAGCAATCATTCTCGATTCAACATCAGGAAGTCGGCATTACACCAAGTAGCTGGATCTCATTTGCGGGCATTTTTGGAATAGATTTCCATAAATCAGACTTGTGGCCTCCCTGCTAGCACGTCTCTGTTTCATGGGAGCCTCCAGTAACATAAATCCTACCAGAAATAACACAACAGGAAATGTTCCTTCTAGGGCTCAATCATGAATGCCTTATAAATAAGAGATTCTATCCATGTACCATAAACCATCGTACAACTACGGTAAGTTCTTTTGTGAGAATGATAACCAAGAATGAAGATCTCATGATTCAAAACCATAGGCTAGGCATTAAAATCCTAGATTTTCACCACCAATATAATCCAACAATCATGCATTGCCACACATACTCATCACGGTTCGGGGAGACAATGGCACTCTCATCCATAAATTACTGTTCATATTGTAAACATCCCATAAATATATGCAGCATATTCTCCATTCTCTTTCTCCCATCTTCTTCTGAAGGGTATAATACACCCCCAACGTCTGAAAATCGTCTGAAAATCATCAAGCTCTTGCTCAGGTTCCGATCACCTTCACACAGCAGCCTAACACGAGTCTTCTTGAAGAATTCAACTGCAGTATTAAGCTTTGCATTCTCGAAACAATCTTGAAAATAGATCAGTCTGTTGATGTCACATCTAAGTGACATGACACGAGGACACAAGACACGGAGGACACGTAAATACGAGTATTCAATACGAAATGCAGCGACCTGGAAACAGGACACAGGGGACACGTTTTATATATATTTAATAAAAAAGAAAATATATATATATATATATATATACCGAAATATAGTTTTTTATCCATATTAAATTGCAGGTTGCAGCTTATCTAATCAAATTAAAATATAATTACTTCTCAAAGTTCATAGTTCACTTTAAAAAAAAAAAAATAGAATCAAAATTTACTATTTAAAAATTAGAATGTGATATGCTTGGTCTTGATTCTTGAATATTCAATGTTCATTGTTCATGTACAACTTACAAGCACATAAGAAAATAATTAAAGTCTAATCCTATTGATTTCCTCTACCCTCTTGCGAGAAAATGCCACAGCTTTCCCTTTCCCTCTAGATGTAGACGCTGGTGCTGGTGGAGTTGGCAGTGGAGTTTGCTATGCTCTAGAAGCTGAAGAACTAGAAGTAGGAGCTATAGGAGGTAGACCACATCCTCTACTGGTGGCAGGGGTAGCCCGGGCAGGTGGTGTCACCTGGAAACATTACAATCTCCCAATCCTGAAATCCTGAAAAACTGATAAGTCTGCTGCATTTTGAATGAAATCTAAAATTCTACTTTCTCCATATGAAATCCAATGAGGCCGGAACCACTCTCAAACATCCTGAGTCATTTCATGGTAATGTTAAAAATTTAAGTAAAAGGATATCTTCATTTTCATCCTTTTACTTTAAGAATTTAACATTACCATGAATAGCATATCAATACTAGGGCCTAAACTTGATCATTAAGCTGCCCCACTCAAAAATTATTTGTTTCTTTCAAAAAAAATTGAAGCTTATGCAGGCAACGTTTTCTACCAACGAAATACGCGTTTTCCAAATTCAGGACACGACGAAAACCGGCGAATACGTATTCCATTTTACAGGACACGATAAAAACTGTATTCGACATGTATTAGGGCCATTTTCGTGTCCAGTACGTAAAATACGGGACACGGGACCCTGGAGGACGTGTCCTGTGACTTAGTGTCACATCATAGACAATTTTTTGCAACCGAAACCAAGATTCTGGGAAAAATATTATCACATCCTAATTGGATGCACTCCAAAATTTTATTATTCATAGCACCATTGTCAGCAATAAAACCTGGTTGAAAAAGAACAATTTGTATCACTAGCATTTTGATCAGATGTATGATGAAATTAATACAATCCTAGCTATTTTCTTGTGTTAATTGCAATGAAATGTCAACAACTCCACTAACCCTAAAGCTGATAGCAGTTAAGTGGATGGATGCAATTGTTAAAAATTCGGCGAGGGTCCACGGGAATTTAGGGTTCACGGGAATCAATACTGTATAATGATGCCCTGGGCATCAGCTAATGGGGATCTCTCGAGTTTGTGCAGATCTGCGATTATCTTAAATATTTTGAAAAGTTTGCCATGTATGCTTTGCAACCCCGTGTGTACAATAAGCAAATTAAGCAAATTATCGAATCCAAACATTTCACAAGATCTCACTGAAGCATTAAGACATGCATACAACAACCTGTATGGAGACTTGAGGAGTCAGGAATCTGTAAACTTGTAATCTTCGCAGCTTTTTTGAGAAAGATGCGGGAAATTTGAACGGGGAAATTGAAACGGGGAAAACTAGGGCATTATGATAAAACAAAGGAAAAGATTGTGTGTATATGATATTCTATTAAAACACATTGATAGCTTGAAATCATAAAATAAAACAAAAACAGAAATGGGTGATGCACCTCTCTGATGCCCCTTCTTTGATGTTGTCCTCTACAATGTCCAAGGTATGCAAAATGTAAGAAGGATGTCGAACTGGCCTTGCAGACTGTAAAAACGTAGAGGAACAGACCTTGTAAATCATGATGAGACCACTGCTGGTTGAACAATGGGTACGCTGCAGAACATCCAAACTGCATATAAGCCAAAAAATTCACTTCCCTCCATGCCTTTTACCCTTGCTGCCCTATTAGAAAGTGCATGTGGATGATGGCCGATGATGGCAGTAGATATAGGTCAATGTGAGTGGAAAGCTAGCTGTTGCCAATTAATGAATCCACATGCAGAGAATTTATTTTTTTGTCTTCTAGGCGAGACTCTAATTCGTGTTTGACCACCAATCCGTTTCCGACCAGAGCATGCTGTTAGTTATTGACCTCGTGCTCACCCCATTCACGTTTCAGACCAGAGCATGTTGTTGCTTATTGACCTCGTGATCAGACCAGAGAACGCTGTTTCTGACCAGAGCATGCTGTTAGTTATTGACCTCGTGCTCACCCCATTCACGTTTCAGACCAGAGCATGTTGTTGCTTATTGACCTCGTGATTAGACCAGAGAATGCTGTTTCCGACCAGAGCATGCTGTTAGTTATTGACCTCGTGCTCACCCCATTCACGTTTCAGAACAGAGCATGTTGTTGCTTATTGACCTCGTGATCAGACCAGAGAATGCTGTTGCTTATTGACCTCTTTGAATTGAAAATCAGATTGTTTTATTTTCTCCATATTGCTTCGTTTTCTCCAAAGTTGCTCCATATGCCCTGTCGTCTTATCTTTCATACACTTCCTTCGTTTCTCCAAAGTTGCTCCATATGCCCTATCGTCTTATCTTTCATACACTTCTTCGTTTCTCCAAAGTTGCTCCATATGCCCTATCGTCTTATCTTCTTATACACTTGGTCTTATCTTCTCATACACTTGTTGTTGAGATACTTCAGGCTGAATTAAATCTTTAATGCTTTCCATAATTTTGAAGTATTCAGGCTGAATTAAATCTTTAATGCTTTCCATAATTTTAATAACATTTGCGGGGAAGCTTAAGCCCCTCCTTTTCATACCGTCCAAACAAGCTTCCATGATAGTCAGATTATCTTTCTCCTTTTCATACAGTCCAAACAAGCTTCCATGATAGTCAGATTATCTTTCTGTGACCATACCAGCATTGTCCTCCTTTGTCTTTTCCCTCACGAATTCTTGTGACTTCTTATTTGCCTTTATTCTCTTTGCCGGGTATCTTTCTGTGACCATACCAGCATTGTCCTCCTTTGTCTTTTCCCTCACGGATTCCTGTGACTTCTTATTTGCCTTTATTCTCTTTGCCGAGTCATCAGAATCAGCGATTTTTATATGCTTCAAATTTCATCAAAAGAGGCAATTAGGGGATGATCAGAATCAGCGATTTTTATATGCTTCAAATTTCATTAGAAGAGGCAATTAGGGTTTGATTTGATTAATGCAACGCAGTATAGTAAACAGAAAAAAGAGAAACACACAGCAGAATTTTATTCTAAATAAATGACAGAACACACATGATATTACTGTATAATTTATTTTTAAGTTGAGACATTTACAATTAAAATTGTATTAATTATAAAATTTAAGATAACTAAAATAATAATTTGTGTGTTTGAGACAATATTAATTCCGTCTTTAAAAAAGGTCTTAAAATGTACTAGTGTCGTGTATTATTGTTTGAACTATTTGCTTTTAGGGTTTTTTATAGTTTCAATCTATTATCGTTTTTGAACGTATTTGTATCTTGAAGTTTTAGTTTGAAAGTATTTGTATCTTCAATTTTTAGTTTGATAGTATTTGTATCTTTTGGTCTCAAACTAATATATGCCATTTCAAACTAATTTATGTTTTATGTTTTTTGAGAATAAAACCATGGCCGCATGTTTCAAACCATTGTATTAAATGGTCGGTTAAACTATTCATATTAAACTATTGCATGTCCATGTCAGCGTGTTTTAAAATAAACATGCAGCAGCATGTTTTTAAATGGCACTATGGGTTTCATTTAAGTCTGATTTAAACTATTTTAAAACCTGGATTTAAATTATTTTAAAATTATGGTTTAAAGTGGAAAGTGGGTTTTAAAATGGTTGTATGGGTTTGTATGGATTTCAATAAAATGTGGGTTTAAACTAATTTAAAAGTAGGTTTCCATCTATATTAAAATCTAGATTTTAATAATTAAAATCTAGATTTAAATTATTTAAAACTATGGTTTCAAACTCATAGATTGTTACAACTATTTTAAAATCTGAATTTAAATTATGGAAAGTGGGTTTTAAAATGGCTCTATGGATTTCGTGGAAAGTGGGTTTTAAAATGGCTCTATGGGTTTCAATAAAGTGTGGGTTTAAACTGATTTAAATTGGGTTTAAATCTATTTTAAAAATATGTTTACAACTATCTTAAAATCTGAGTTTAAATTACTTTAAGACGTTAAAGTAGGCTTTAAATAACTTTAAAGCTATGGGTTTAAATAGGTTTTGAACTAGCTGTATGGGTTCCAATAAAGTATGCATTTAAATTAATCTAAAAAATTGAGTTTAGATCTATTTTAAAATTTAGGTTTCAAAAATCACAGCGATCATAGTATTCACGGAAATGCAACATAAACACATAAATCACAGCGATCATAGTATTCACGGAAATGCAACATAAACAAATAATCATAAGTAGTCACATATTTAAGTAATTCTATGTGCATATTTACGTAATTACATGTCCATTTTGTTGGATTTATTGCTTATATATGACAAAATTGACTAGTGCACATTGTAACTCAAATATACCCCATAGTCATTGTGCAAAACCATATGCAGAATAAGGAAAAGAATTGAACTCAGGCTCAAGAATGGCTTCAGAATAGGCTTAAGAAACTTGATTTATTTCAACGTAAAGTACAATAGAAAAATGAAATGATTAGCTCCAAAAATCTTAGCAGCTCAACCTTCTTCTATAGATATTCTCGGCCTTAGACAAATTCCAACGATATTCTTGAACAAAAGATGCCACAAATTCTTGCCCTTTGATGCTTAACGACTACCATATATATACATATATATACACATTTGTAGGGGGCCGTAATATTGGTCAAGCTGAGCAAAAAAAATATTTTATTTCTGAAAATGCATGACTATTCTTGGAGCCTCCTGTACAACGAGATTAAAAAATATTTTTGTTGTCTTCTCTGAAATATTTTTTCAAGGCTAATTGGATAGATGGACCTAGGGAAACTTGGTTCACAATTTCAGAGATGACTTTGATATATTTTCCCTAAATACTTGGCAGTACCAAAATCTTAGCAGCTCAACCTTCTTCTATAGATATTCTCGGCCTTAGACAAATTCCAACGATATTCTTGAACAAAAGATGCCACAAATTCTTGCCCTTTGATGCTTAACGACTACCATATATATACATATATATACACATTTGTAGGGGGCCGTAATATTGGTCAAGCTGAGCAAAAAAAATATTTTATTTCTGAAAATGCATGACTATTCTTGGAGCCTCCTGTACAACGAGGTTTAGGCTTTTATTAAAAAATATTTTTGTTGTCTTCCTTGAAATATTTTTTCAAGGCTAATTGGATAGATGGACCTAGGGAAACTTGGTTCACAATTTCAGAGATGACTTTGATATATTTTCCCTAAATACTTGGCAGTACCATGCCTATGCTTGATGCTTTCATACTGCATTTCAATCTCAAACAAATTCATCTCTTTTAGTTTCCTCTGTGGATTCTGTTCTCCATGTTTATCACATCAGGAATGATGAGTTGTCTCATTTCCGTGACTAACCACTGTGGTACCATTAAGATTGGTGCTTGGATGTAGTTTCTTATCGGGTGATGTAAGGACTGTGACTCAATAAAAACAGAGCATCAAACTTCCAGCCTTGGTAGTAATCTGTTGTGGATGCCAGCATCATCACCAGGAATGCTCTGATATGAATTTCCATACAACTCCAAAGCTTCATCTAACATAGAAAGCAAGTTGCCTTGTAGAGTCTGACAACAAGTGCTGCAAGATGATTCATATTGAGCCTCTGTTGCAGTGACCGTGGACTTTGAGGGTTCATCTTGTTTGCCTCTTGGCTGCAACTCTTCCCAAGTGCTAGCTTTTGAGTTTGAAGAAAAATCCTGGCTAAAGGATCTTATATGACTCTTTGATTCTGACAGAGGAGGATCTGATGTAACTACATCTTGTAATAACCCTGGACAGTGTTATGACCTTCCAAGCTTAAGTCTGAAACTCTTTTACTAATGATTTGAATTGGCCATGATAAAAAAACTTGTTTGAAACCTCCTGTATGTACATATATCATTAGTTTTTCTTGCTTTTTTTTTTCTAATACATTTTAAGTAACCATTTACTTAAAAACAATTACATTTAACACTTTGCAGATCCACATTCATTACAGCTGTCACTTCAAACAGGGTACTTGCAGACCTGAGCAAACTACCTGCCTCAACAACAAAGAGGGTACTTGCAGACCTGAGCAAACTACCTGCCTCAACAACAAAGGTTTTTTCATAGTGCACAAAATATATATTATAAATCTTTCTCTCCTGTTCTCCTAAATTATGCTCGTTCATTTAACGTCCTCTTAGCATTTTTATTACAATATCTAACGTTAGACTTATACTGAAACATGGACCAGGTTAAAGGAATGTTGACTATAGCAAACATACATGCAGAACTCTTTGTTACAATCTGCAACAATTGCTCTCTGCCGGCCGATACATTTGGAACAGTTTTCTTGCCCACGGGTAGATATTAAACCTGTTCCCATAACAACCTGCTTTTACCGAAGAAGCTATGGGCTGCTCACGGGTATCTTTTAGACTCAGAAACATAAGCCTAAACACAATGTTGGGTCATGATTTTCTTGTATAATTGCTGACACAAAGTGGAAAGGTTAGAGAAGGAAGTGCAAGCAAAAAATCTGCCAGAAGATGGGTATATCTATATATAAAAGCATCAGCACCTGAATGTTGTGGCCATTACAAATTGAGAACCGTGTGCAAAAATTTAAACAGCAGAATCTGCCAGAAGATGGTATATCTATATATAAAAGCATCAGTACCTGAATGTTGTGGCCATTACAAATTGAGAACCGTGTGCAAAAATTTAAACAGCAGTTGTAGAGGCCTTGACTCCCCACTTACCCACAAAGTGCAAGAACAACAATCTGGCATAAGATACCCACAAAGTGCAAGAACAACAACCTGAACCGTGTGCAAAAATTTAAACAGCAATTGTAGAGGCCTTCACTCCCCACTTACCTACAAAGTGCAAGAATAACAATCTGGCATAAGATACCCACAAAGTGCAAGAACAACAACCTGGCAGAAGATCGTAGCAATACGGTCGTTCATTTTGTTTCTGTGAGACATTAGAAAAATATGAATTACATTGCAGAAATTGGAACAGCAGTTGTAGAGGGCTTCAATCCCCACTTACCCACAAAGTGCAAAAACAACAATATAGCAGAAGATACCCACAAAGTTCAAGAACAACAATCTGGCAGAAGATGGTAGAAGTCATTAGTGGCCGTTTTTTTCTGTGAGACATTAGAAAAATATGAATTACATTTGCAGAAATTCAAAGAGCAGTTGTAGAGGGCGTTACTCCCTACTTACCCAAAAAGTGCAACAACAACAAAGCAGTTGTACAGTCCACAAAGTGCAAGAACTGCACAGCAGTTGTAGAGGGCTTCAATCCCCACTTACCCACAAAGTGCGGGAACAACAATCTAGCAGAAGATACCCACAAAGTTCAAGGACAACAATGTGGCGGAAGATGGTAGAAGTCATTACTGGTCGTTTTTTTCTGTGAGACATTAGAAAAATATGAGTTACATTTGCAGAAATTGGAGTCTGGGTACTTTCCGAAGTCAATGGCTCCAATAACCTTTTTTGCAAGATACCCACAAAGTGGAAGAACAGCAATCAGCGAAAAGATGGTAGAAGTCATTATGGACATTAGACAAATATCAATTACATTTGCAGATTCTTAGCTTGATGCAGCTACACTACTGGGCTCTGTACCTGCATATAGTGTAGTGGCTTGGCTAATTTCAATTTTGACAGGAAAAAAGCAACTAAAACCAATATTTCAAAATTAGCAGGAGTGAAAACATGAAGGAAAGAAGGTTAAAACCAATATTTCAAAATTAGCAGGAGTGAAAACATGAAGGAAAGAAGGTTGAACAAAATTATTACTGTCTAGAATACAAGTTCTAATTCAAATTGGATCAGTTTCAGTGAGATAGAGGGTTAAACTTTATAGGAATGGCAGACTTTCTTCTTTTTCCAAAAAGAAGAAGACTCACAGCAATGGTTGGGCCGGAACCCTACAGAAGACAGTGAGTTGGTAATTGATGGAAAGTTGTTCTAATTCCAATGAGGAAATTGGAGTTTGAAAGAAGCCAGTAAATAGTGTCATTTAAGACATGGCAGACTTTCGTCTTTTTCCAAAAAGCTATAAGACTCACAGCAATGGTTGGGCCGGAACCCTACAGAAGACAGTGAGTTGGTAATTGATGGAAAGTTGTTCTAATTCCAATGAGGAAATTGGAGTTTGAAAGAAGCCAGTAAATAGTGTCATTTAAGACTTATGAAGATACTGCTTGTTTAAGCTTTGCTGCCTGTTGTAACAACTGCTTGAAAACCACTTAAATTCTTCCTGTCTAAGCGGGGGGTGAAGGAGACATGCCATTAAATTGTTTAACCATTATTATAGGCAAGCAGAAGTTTTACCAACCTGTTGAAAGATCAGACTCAACATTTTCATTAACATGGGCCTCAACTTGTGGTATAAAACATAAGCCCAAAGAGGTAAAATCAAGTGTGTGCCCAAACTGTTGCCTGTGAAAGTGGTTGTGGTATAAAACATAAGCCCAAAGAGGTAAAATCAAGTGTGTGCCCAAACTGTTGCCTGTGAAAGTGGTGCATATAAAGGTAAATCGGTGCCTTAAACAGGTGTAAATGACTAAACACACTTACTGTAATAGGCATAGATATAAAGTACATAAGCTTAGCTGATTACATAGGTTAAGCTTAGTTAGCTTCATTACCTTGGATTCTTAGAACCAGGCTACCAGTAACACGGACAAGATATAAGTGTTTTTCAGCTGTAAGAGAACTTTGATGTTGCATTAAAACACTTTCGAAAAGGTAATGTGGCTATGTAACCTATGAAAAGGGCCATTGGTTCATATGCTCTTGCTTCTCCTGCTTTTTTGTCGAATCAATTAATTAACTACTAAGTCATTCAAGCAAATGGTTTGTTTACATATGCCTTATGGTTTCAGCCACAGGAATCAAAACGAACAGATGCAAGTGTAACAAGGGTACTTTTCAGAAAACATATAGAAATATTTCTTTCTTCTTCAATAAATGTCAAGGCTACTAAGTCATTCAAGCAAATGGTTTGTTTACATATGCCTTATGGTTTCAGCCACAGGAATCAAAACGAACAGATGCAAGTGTAACAAGGGTACTTTTCAGATGTAACAAGGGTACTTTTCAGAAAACATATAGAAATATTTCTTTCTTCTTCAATAAATGTCAAGGCTCAAGTACCAGTTTCGGTAACATATATAGGGGGTTGCCATATCGGTGTTTTGTATAGTTTATTATGTCCTTTAGTCCCGTTGGATAAGACCTGTAAGTAGAGACTCCTTCCTGCAAACATATGAACATAGTATCAATATGTTCTTTTATCAGGGTATCCTCATATCACACAATAAATTGAATTGAATTTCTATCATCGTTGAAATAATTCAATAAACTTTTATGAAGATCGGCTCACCACTGATTCAATGTAGACTCCGTCAACTTCTTCTGAAACTCAGACAACAGTCAATGATAAATGTCAAAATAGTAAACAAGAAAGAGTGTAAGACTGTAGAACAGATCAATGAAATAGGGATCAAACACGAGCTCCTCCAAATAAACTCGAGCTGTTTCATTATAAATACTACAAAAATAAAAACTATGGCCTGCAATATTACATGATATATTAGCCTGAGAATCCAATACGAAATCCTCCAACTCAGACATATTACATGATATATTAGCCTGAGAATCCAATACGAAATCTTCCAACTCAGACAACAGTCAATGATAAATGTCAAAATAGTAAACAAGAAAGAGTGTAAGATACGAAATCTTCCAACTCAGACAACAGTCAATGATAAATGTCAATGATAAATGTCAAAATAGTAAACAAGAAAGAGTGTAAGACTGTAGAACAGATCAATGAAATAGGGATCAAACACGAGCTCCTCCAAATAAACTCGAGCTGTTTCATTATAAATACTACACAAATAAAAACTATGGCCTGCAATATTACATGATATATTAGCCTGAGAATCCAATACGAAATCCGTATGGGGAGGATTTGGTGGATGCGGATTGTTGACTGTGAAGTATGTTGAGTAGTAGTTATAACTAAGAAACTGAACTATCTAGATTAACGAAAATATAAATTAGTTCTAAGCGACAGTTGACACTGTTCCAACTAATTTTCTCATGGATTCAGACTCTTTTTCTGAATCCAATGGATCGAAAGGAATTTTTGCAGTCAAAAGCAATGTCATTTTTTCCAGTAAAATTGATGAAACAGTTCACGTGATGAAACAGTTCACGTAACACCGTGGATTCAAAAATGTTTTTACAACTAAAAACAATTGCATACCAATAATAGAAATTGCATACCAATAATAGAAAGCTTAAGCGAGACAATAAACAAATATCAATTACATTAATAGACAAATATCAATTACATTTGCAGGTCAAATCCTAGAGAGGATAAAGTATGTCAATCTGTACGGACAATGACATCCGAACTATCCAACAGAAAGCTGCTGTGTACATGGAAATCTCGTAAACTGTATGTAACGTAAGCAACATCCTCTAGATATTTTTCATAAAGCTGCTGTGTACATGGAAATCTCGTAAACTGTATGTAACGTAAGCAACATCCTCTAGATATTTTTCATAAAGCTGCTGTGTACATGGAAATCTCGTAAACTGTATGTAACGTAAGCAACATCCTCTAGATATTTTTCATACATCAGTCCTGTTAAGGATGGACAAAGTTCCAGCAACAAACTGTCTTTTAGAATGCACTTGTACTGAACATTATTTTTCATACGTCAGTCCTGTTAAGGATGGACAAAGTTCCAGCAGCAAACTGTCTTTTAGAATGCACTTGCACTGAACATTATTTTTCATACGTGAGTCCTGTTAAGGATGGACAAAGTTCCAGCAGCAAACTGTCTTTTAGAATGCACTTGCACTGAACATTATTTTTCATACGTGAGTCCTGTTAAGGATGGACAAAGTTCCAGCAGCAAACTGTCTTTTAGAATGCACTTGTACTGAACATTTGCCTCTGTTTGGATAATGCAATTTAATTGTAAACTGCGTCGATATGTGGTTAGCTATCTGCATGTGGAACAATTAAGTTGATCCATGAAAACTGTTCCAAATGTATCGGCCGGCTGGTTAGCTGTCTGCATGTGGAACAATTAAGTTGATCCATGAAAACTGTTCCAAATGTATCGGCCGGCAGAGAGCAATTGTTGCAGATTGTAACAAAGATTGTAACAAAGGGTTCTGCATGTATGTTTGCTATAGTCAACATTCCTTTAACCTGGTCCATGTTTCAGTACAAGTCTGTTGATCCATGAAAACTGTTCCAAATGTATAGGCCGGCAGAGAGCAATTGTTGCAGATTGTAACAAAGATTGTAACAAAGGGTTCTGCATGTATGTTTGCTATAGTCAACATTCCTTTAACCTGGTCCATGTTTCAGTACAAGTCTAGCGTTAGATATTGTAATAAAAATGCTAAGAGGACGTTAAATGAACGAGCATAATTTAGGAGAACAGGAAATAAAGATTTATAATATATATTTTGTGCACTATGAAAGAACCTTTGTTGTTGAGGCAGGTAGTTTGCTCAGGTCTGCAAGTACCCTGTTTGAAGTGACAGCTGTAATAAATGTGGATCTGCAAGTGCGTAATGACCCACGTTCTTTGCCTCGGGCAAGATTTCGAAACAGCATCATTGGTGCTTCTTGTTTCGAAATTTGTTGTTGGATGGATTTGAAAATTGGTTGGAATGTACTGAAAAGATGCACCTGCGTTGCAAAATGTACTAGTGTTAAATGTAATTGTTTTTAAGTAAATGGTTACTTAAAATGTATTAGAAAAAAAAAGCAAGAAAAACTAATGATATATGTACATACAGGAGGTTTCAAACAAGTTTTTTTATCATGGCCAATTCAAATCATTAGTAAAAGAGTTTCAGACTTGAGCTTGGAAAGTCATAACACTGTCCAGGGTTATTACAAGATGTAGTTACATCAGATCCTCCTCTGTCAGAATCAAAGAGTCATATAAGATCCTTTAGCCAGGATTTTTCTTCAAACTCAAAAGCTAGCACTTGGGAAGAGTTGCAGCCAAGAGGCAAACAAGATGAACCCTAAGTCCACGGTCACTGCAACAGAGGCTCAATATGAATAATCTTGCAGCACTTGTTGTCAGACTCTACAAGGCAACTTGCTTTCTATGTTAGATGAAGCTTTGGAGTTGTATGGAAATTCATATCAGAGCATTCCTGGTGATGATGCTGGCATCCACAACAGATTACTACCAAGGCTGGAAGTTTGATGCTCTGTTTTTATTGAGTCAGAGTCCTTACATCACCCAATAAGAAACTACATCCAAGCACTAGTCACGGAAATGAGACAGCTCATCATTCCTCATGTGATAAACATGGAGAACAGAATCCACAGAGGAAACTAAAAGAGATGAACTTGTTTGAGATTGAAATGCAGTATGAAAGCATCAAGCATAGGCATGGTACTGCCAAGTATTTAGGGAAAATATATCAAAGTCATCTCTGAAATTGTGAACCAAGTTTCCCTAGGTCCATCTATCCAATTAGCCTTGAAAAAATATTTCAAGGAAGACAACAAAAATATTTTTTAATAGAAGCCTAAACCTCGTTGTACAGGAGGCTCCAAGAATAGTCATGCATTTTCAGAAATAAAATATTTTTTTTTTGCTCAGCTTGACCAATATTACGGCCCCCTACAAATGTGTATATATAGCTTGACCAATATTACGGCCCCCTACAAATGTGTATATATATATGGTAGTCGTTAAGCATCAAAGGGCAAGAATTTGTGGCATCTTATATATATATGGTAGTCGTTAAGCATCAAAGGGCAAGAATTTGTGGCATCTTTTGTTCAAGAATATCGTTGGAATTTGTCTAAGGCCGAGAATATCTATAGAAGAAGGTTGAAAGTTTCTTAAGCCTATTCTGAGGCCATTCTTGAGCCTAAACTGGCTTCAATTCTTTTCCTTATTCTGCATATGGTTTTGCACAATGACTATGGGGTATATTTGAGTTACAATGTGCACTAGTCAATTTTGTCATACAAGTCTGACAAAGGCACAATTGTACACTAGTTACATTGCAAATAGTTTCTGCCGTAGATTTGATTCAAAATTAATTTCAATAGATTTATCTGGTCACGTAAATGATTTCTTGACTGGTGATTTAATTTGCATTACTCTGATTTACTTAAGAAAACAAATTGCCATACATATCATATATCAGAACTGGAATCACTACACATATATCTTGATACTTGATTTTGAGATGGAGCACTAATGTAGATACAGGAGGTTTCAAACAAGTTTTTTTATCATGGCCAATAGTCATATAAGATCCTTTAGTCAGGATTTTTCTTCAAACTCAAAAGCTAGCACTTGGGAAGAGTTGCAGTCAAGAGGCAAACAAGATGAACCCTCAAAGTCCACGGTCACTGCAACAGAGGCTCAATATGAATCATCCCTCAAAGTCCACGGTCACTGCAACAGAGGCTCAATATGAATCATCTTGCAGCACTTGTTGTGAGAAGAGTCTACAAGGCAACTTGCTTTCTATGTTAGATGAAGCTTTGGAAACTACTCCTGTAGTAGTATGTGCACTAGTCAATTTTGTCACACAAGTCTGACAAAGGCACAATTGTACATAACTGCAAATGTGCAGGGCCGTAAGCATGGGTGCCCCCTCATTATTAGAAAAAAAAGCAAGAAAAACTAATGATATATGTACATACAGGAGGTTTCAAACAAGTTTTTTTATCATGGCCAATTCAAATCATTAGTAAAAGAGTTTCAGACTTAAGCTTAGAAGGTCATAACACTGTCCAGGGTTATTACAAGATGTAGTTACATCAGATCCTCCTCTGTCAGAATCAAAGAGTCATATAAGATCCTTTAGCCAGGATTTTTCTTCAAACTCAAAAGCTAGCACTTGGGAAGAGTTCCAGCCAAGAGGCAAACAAGACGAACCCTCAAAGTCCACGGTCACTGCAACAGAGGTTCAATATGAATCATCTTGAAGCACTTGTTGTCAGACTCTACAAGGCAACTTGCTTTCTATGTTAGATGAAGCTTTGGAGTTGTATGGAAATTCATATCAGAGCATTCCTGGTGATGATGCTGGCATCCACAACAGATTACTACCAAGGCTGGAAGTTTGATGCTCTGTTTTTATTGAGTCACAGTCCTTACATCACCCAATAAGAAACTACATCCAAGCACCAACCTTAATGGTACCACAGTGGTTAGTCACGGAAATGAGACAACTCATCATTCCTCATGTGATAAACATGGAGAACAGAATCCACAGAGGAAACTAAAAGAGATGAATTTGTTTGAGATTGAAATGCAGTATGAAAGCATCAAGCATAGGCATGGTACTGCCAAGTATTTAGGGAAAATATATCAAAGTCATCTCTGAAATTGTGAACCAAGTTTCCCTAGGTCCATCTATCCAATTAGCCTTGAAAAAATATTTCATAGAAGACAACAAAGATATTTTTTAATAGAAGCCTAAACCTCGTTGTACAGGAGGCTCCAAGAATAGTCATGCATTTTCAAAAATAAAATATTTTTTTTTGCTCAGCTTGACCAATATTACGGCCCCCTACAAATGCGTATATATATGGTAGTCGTTAAGCATCAAAGGGCAAGAATTTGTGGCATCTTTTGTTCAAGAATATCGTTGGAATTTGTCTTAGTCGTTAAGCATCAAAGGGCAAGAATTTGTGGCATCTTTTGTTCAAGAATATCGTTGGAATTTGTCTAAGGCCGAGACTAGTCAATTTTGTCATACAAGTCTGACAAAGGCACAATTGTACACTAGTTACATTGCAAATAGTTTCTGCCGTAGATTTGATTCAAAATTAATTTCAATAGATTTATCTGGTCACGTAAATGATTTCTTGACTGGTGATTTAATTTGCATTACTCTGATTTACTTAAGAAAACAAATTGCCATACATATCATATATCAGAACTGGAATCACTACACATATATCTTGATACTTATATATGTAGCTACAGGAGGTTTCAAACACAGAGAAATGACACTGCCTCGTACATCTAGTTATTGATCTTAGGTTTTATATAAGGCTATTCTCAGAAAAAAACTAATAATACATACAGGCCTCATACATATAGAAGGCCATTGTCAGCAAAAAAAAATCTATCCGAGTGAAATCTCCTGTAAATCTCCTGTAATTCAGAGCTTATGGAGAAATGCTAAAAAAAGATGGAAAGTTGCTAAACTTGATTAACAAAATTGAAAACAGCAGAAAGAAGATATCCGAAACGGAAAGGAGGAGGTATACAGAAATGCAGCAACATGAAATGAAGATATGTGAACTTGTTGGTAAGGTCCAAGACATAGAAGCTGAGCTGAAACTCATACCTGAAATAGATCAATGTAGTGGACCGCAAGCAAAATAAGAAGCGGAAGCAAGGTAACAACGAAATCATTTCTAACCTTATTATATAAGAACAAGAGTAACTTACACGTAGCGGCCGCTGCATGCATAATGTGGAATGGAATGAAATGTGTACACAACACACATACAAATGGCCTGGATTACCTTAACCCCCATCAAATCAGCTTAGGTGATGGCCCAACAAATGGCCTGGATTACCTTAACCCCCATCAAATCAACTTAGGTGATGGCCCAACAGATGTTGAAGATAACTTTAGTACACATAGGAGGGGTTCGGACACGTAAATCTAGAGGAACTGATTATAACGCTTTAGCATTAATATAAAAATTAAAAATTAGAATACTAAGCTTCATTAACTTGCCATATAACCTATTGGACTTAGGATCTTACCAGCCATTCCGCGCATCTGTCTCTACCTGCTGGCTCGCTAGAGCTGCTCAGGAACCCCCTCAGCATCCTTGTTCTCAGGCTCTGTCAATATGTCTGAGATGCTCAGAAAATGCAGCCGAGATCTGGAGTGCCTGCCCAACTACACTGATGTCCGGGAGTGGAAACGCTTCCAGGTTGAAGAAATGCACCAGTTTCATCATCCTCTGCTATTAGATAAAACCCTAGCAGCGGAATTCCCCTCAGCCCCCTTCTGGACTTGAAGGATGAAGTCTGCCAATCCCCCAACGAAACATCCGAGGATAGATGCTCAGAAAACGCAGCCGAGATCTGGAGTGCCGCCTACGACAAGTCTAGAGGCCATGAAGGCCGAGAAACCCTAGCTTCAGGCTCTACCTATTTCTTTTATTCAGTAGTTCGGGTTGCTTCTGGTGTGCCGCCCGCTCCTCTTTCCTTCCCTGCGTGCGCATCGGTATGCCCCGGCCCGCCGCCTAAGAGCCTCTTAGTTCCCTGCGTCACTCCCGAGTAGCCCTATGTACCGCCTAAGCCTCTTATGCTGAACCCTTTGCCTTACTCAAACCTTACAGGAAGCTGCGCTTAAACCTGCATGAAATGGGTCGGCGCGTAAGCGTGCAAATATCCCCATTTCAATATACTTTCGAACCTTAGGTGGGGCGACGACCTAGCTTCTAGCCTTGTTCGGTCTATTGACTTATTCGTTAAAGGGACTGGATTCGAACTGTGGATCCAGCAAATATTTTTCGACAGCTGCAAATATTTTCTAAGAATTGACCTATTCGTTAGCGGGACTGGATTCGAACTGTGGATCCAGGACATGGCACATCTCTTTTCTTGGACTGAATAATCATAACATAATGACATATTCGTTAACGGGACTGGATTCGAACTGTGGAGCTGTTTTTTCAACAGCTGCAAATATTCGGGACTGGATTGCTGTTTTTTCAACAGCTGCAAATATTTTCAAAGAATTGACGGATCCAGTTCGATCCAGCACCAAGTTCGCTCTGTCGATCCAGCACCAAAGATGAGAAAACCATCGATCGTTCAGTGAATGAAGCAATTCGCTCTGTCGACCCAGCACCAAAGATGAGAAAACCATAGCAAGAACAAAGCTGGGTGAGAAAACCATCGGTCGTTCAGTGAATAGGGCATATCTTGTCTGGGCAAAACTATTGAAATAATACCTTTATTACCATGCCTTTCAGCTACTTTATCACCCACTTGTATCTTACGTTTTTGTGATATCACCCACTTGTATCTTACGTTTTTGTGATATATATACGTGTACTGTTTCCGCATTATCACCGGAATCATCTACTCTATTGATCCATCTCATCACCCACTTGTATCTTACGTTTTTGTGATATATATACGTGTACTGTTTCCGCATTATCACCGTAATCATCTACTCTATTGATCCATCTCACGTCGATAACTCGACCCCTTCCACCTATAGGTGCTCTGAGACAATTTTCTCTCGCAGTGGATACCTCAATACCAAATATGGTTTGTAATAATCTTCCTTCTGGGGTACATAATGATTCTTCTATTGTTTGGGGCGTTAATTTACCTACCAAAACATCACCTGTTTCTATCCAAGATCCTAGCATTACAAGACCATTTTCGTCCAAATGACGAAGTGAATGAGCATCTAAATGAGGTATTTCTCTAGTGAAATATTTCTCTAGTGATTCTTTCAGGACCCTGGCTCGTCATACAGATTTCAATCCTGTATCTTACGATATGGAAAGAGGTATAAATATCTTCATATACCAGACGTTCACTAATGAGTATTGCGTCTTCGAAATTGTATCCTTCCCATGGCATATAAGCTACTAAAACGTTTTTTCCCAAAGATAGTTCTCCGCCTACCGTAGTCCATTTGGGAAGTAAATAGGCTTGACCTTCTGTATACAAGCCAATGTGATAGCACATGTTAGTGCTCTTACTCACGCTTATGTGAAGCACATATCAATCTGTCTCTTAGCTTGCCACTGCTCAGAGAGCAGTTGCAAATACATGACCTTCTGTATATTAGAAACCATGCTAAACCATGCTACCTGCATAAGTAAGTAGTCCAGTCATCTGCATTAGAGTCGTATTACGTAGTGTGACACTCATTACTTGTCCTCTTTAGCCAATTATTTATTAGAATAGCTTGGCCCCAACCTACCACCAAGATTTCATTTGAGATCTGCCCCTGATGTCAGATACATCACCTAATTTCGCATTTACTTCTGCCGTCACATACATCATTTCATATGCCATTTGCCCCCATGTCAGATCGATCACTTAATTGCACCGATTGCTCACTTAACGTAAGCTTTCTGTTTTATGCCGACCATTAAATACTGGCCTGCTCCAATAAATGCTCCTCATATTGGATTATATCCCCTCCAATCTGATTTTCAAGTATTCCAGCTCCATTCCAAATCAATCCGCATATGTACTTACTTCTGCACATGTCAGGAATCTACCCCGCATTCAACTCTCGCGATCTAGCACGCCTTTCCTTATTTGGTTGTACAGTAAAATATTATCAAAAACCCGGTTCCATTCACACTTAAAACCAGCTTGCAAACACGTTGAACTCTTTTATAAATTCGCAAAAGCAATGCCTAATTTCTCGCTTACAAAACAAAACCACCTTCTGCACCTAGATATTGACATACATCTCCCTGCTTCACATAACATGGAATCCATTAGCATAAGCCAACTTACTCAACTCGCAGCATTGTTTCTCTTAGCACTTGTTCTCATGGCTCTTCTGATTATTGACATCGTAAAAGTCGAAACACACGGCATTGTTTCTCTTAGCACTTGTTCTCATGGCTCTTCTGATTATTGACATCGTAAAAGTCGAAACACACGGCATTGTTTCTCTTAGCACTTGTTCTCATGGCTCTTCTGATTATTGACATCGTAAAAGTCGAAACACAAAGAAAAAAGAAACCAAAAAAACAATAACATCTCGAACGAAGAGCATATGAATCTACAACAAGTACTTGGCATGATTATAGAGTATATTTGAGTTACAACAGTCAAAATTCTGAATCTCAGACCTATTTTTGCATTATTTTACGCGTTGTCTTAATTCCCCGCTTCCTTCTCTGTTACAGGTCTACGACGGATGCCTCAAATATGCATTTGGATCTGCCATGGTGGTGCAACTCGCATTTTTTATGCTTCTATCGTTTCTGCTGGGATGCCGGTCTAATGTCCTAATTGTTAGCATTCGTGCTTGTCTTGTATTCTTCACATGTTACCGTCTGTCATAAGAAATGCTTATTTTCAAGGTTAAATGTAAGCTTCAAGGCAGTTTTCATGTTACTAGTGTCTTGAATTGATAATATGCTAGCATTAAGCATCGATTACGCTTTATGTAAACACAAATTCTTTGCCCCAATATAGTCATCAGTTCTCCGGTGTACCATTTATGCCTACCTACCTGAAGCATGGACTACAGGGGTACTTCTTAAATTTTACTACAGGGGTACTTCTTAAATTTTACTACAGGGGTCTCGTGCATTCCTTTCATCAGTGTGATCATGCAATAATGGGCATTTGGAGAAGCTGCATCCTTCTTTTACTAAGAAAGAGATAAGTGATGGGTGCTTGAAGCTGGCTTATTGAAGTTGTAATATGTGCATATTGAAGCTGTAGTATGTTGCATTTTATGACAGACTTCCTAATAAATATATTAACAGTCGCGTAATACAAATCTCTAGTACTAATTGTGTAAGAGTTAGTACTAGTTTCCAGTTCGAGGTCAGGTAATCAACAAAAGGTAATCAACAAAAGCGTCCTGTTGATCGATCTGCCATGCACCATAACAAAACTGTCTTTCCTCCACCGGCGGGGGATTTGAATGGCAACGGCTGTCTAAGTTTACTGGACTTGTTCCTATCTCTGGAAATCTCTTGGTCTAGGTTTGAAGTAAAGGCAACGAGTTTTAACATGTTTTGTTGGATTTATTGCTTATATGTTTCAGATTTCTAGTGCACACCGGATTTCTATTTTCTATTTAAATTTCTATTAAAGAATTAGAGAATGAATTTAGAAAATTTCATAATTATATAATTATAAAAATGCAGCTTTCCTAGCTTTATTGGTGAATGTCCTCTCACTTGCACTCATGGGTTTGGGTATTTGCACTAACATTCATATTCCAGTGCCCTTGTATTTTATTAGATTTCTATTTAAGAATTAGGGTTTGGGTATTTGCACTAACATTCATATTCCAGTGCCCTTGTATTTTATTAGATTTCTATTTAAGAATTAGAGAATGAATTTAGAGAATTTCATAATTATATACTTATAAAAAAGCAGCTTTATTGCTTATATGTTTCAGATTTCTAGTGCACACTGGGTTTCTATTTTCTGAATGTCCTCTCACTTGCACTCATGGGTTTGCAGCTTTATTGCTTATATGTTTCAGATTTCTAGTGCACACTGGGTTTCTATTATGGGTTTGCAGCTTTATTGCTTATATTTTCAGATTTCTAGTGCACACTGGGTTTCTATTTTCTGAATGTCCTCTCACTTGCACTCATGGGTTTGTGTATTTGCACTAACATTCATATTCTAGTGCCCTTGTATTTTATTAGAGTTCTATTTAAGAATTAGAGAATGAATTTAGAGAATTTCATAATTATATACTTATAAAAAAGTAGCTTTATTGCTTATATGTTTCAGATTTCTAGTGCACACTGAGTTTCTATTTTCTAGAATTAGAGAATGAATTTAGAGCATTTCATAATTATATACTTTTAAAAATGCAGCTCTCCTAGCTTTATTGGTGAATGTCCTCTCACTTGCACTCGTAGATTTGTGTATTTGCACTAATATACATATTCAAGTGCCCTAGTATTTTATTAGATTTCTATTAATTATGTTTCAGATTTCTAGTGCACACTGGGTTTCTATTTTCTATTTAGATTTCTATTAAAGAATTAGAGAATGAATTTAGGGAATTTCGTAATTATATACTTATAAAAAATGCAGCTTTCCTAGCTTTATTGGTGAATGTCCTCACTTGCACTCATAGATTTGTGTATTTGCACTAATATACATATTCAAGTACCCTTGTATTTTATTAGATTTCTATTAAAGAATTAGAGAATGAATTTAGAGAATTTTATAATTATATACTTCTGAAATTCTAGTATTTTATTAGATTTCTATTAATTATGTTTCAGATTTCTAGTGCACACTGGGTTTCTATTTTCTATTTAGATTTCTAGTATTTTATTAGATTTCTATTAATTATGTTTCAGATTTCTAGTGCACACTGGGTTTCTATTTTCTATTTAGATTTCTATTAAAGAATTAGAGAATGAATTTAGGGAATTTCGTAATTATATACTTATAAAAAATGCAGCTTTCCTAGCTTTATTGGTGAATGTCCTCACTTGCACTGAATGTCCTCACTTGCACTGATAGATTTGTGTATTTGCACTAATATACATATTCAAGTGCCCTTGTATTTTATTAGATTTCTATTAAAGAATTAGAGAATGAATTTAGAGAATTTCATAATTATATACTTCTGAAATTCTGAAATTCCTAGCTTCCTTGATGAATGTCCTCTCACTTGCACTCATGGGTTTGTGTATTTGCAATAAAATCCATATTCAAGTGCCCTTGTATTTTATTTGTAACATTGTATTTTATTTATGCTTTTACTATAATTTAAAAGGGAAATCATTATATTTTATGTGTTTTTACTACAATTTCAAACTGAGAGTCAAGATAGGACAACGTTGCCGTTGTCATACTTTATTACCCTAAGTTCCCATTCCACCTCCAACAACAGTTAGGTATTGCAATATTGCACAGTAAGCATACTCCACATGGTGTTGCACAGGTTGATTGCACTTCCTACTAACTCTGATATCTAATAAGTTGTGATATAAAAGAGGCATATACCAGTAATTATACTTCCTACTAACTCTGATATCTAATAAGTTGTGATATAAAAGAGGCATATACCAGTAATTTTATAATAAGTGTGACATATAAAAGAGGCATATACCAGTGATTTTATAATTCCACTTCGCTCCTAATAAATGCGTGATATAAATAACTTCCCTCTAATAAGTCGCTTAATAAGTGTGACATATAAAAGAGGCATATACCAGTAATTTTATAATAAAAGAGGCATATACCAGTAATTTTATAATTCCACTTCGCTCCTAATAAATGCGTGATATAAATGAGGCCTAGCATTAATTTTATAATTCCACTTCACCTCCCACTACTCTAATAGATGACCTAATTAGGGAAAATGTTTGTGTACGATGGATAACTATGGATTGATTCTACTTCCCACTCATGAAGTCTAATTCTAATGGGCATTCTAATCCCAATTCCAATTTTATGTTGAAAATGTAGCAAGTTAAGTTCCTTTGGCTTGTTCTAATTGTTGAAAATGTAGCAAGTTAAGTTCCTTTGGCTTGTTCTAATTCCAATTCCAATTTTATGTTGAAAATGTAGCAAGTTAAGTTCCTTTGGCTTGTGCCTTAGTTAGTCAGTGAAGACTGCGGATTTGTCTTTCTATAGCATGAGTGTGAGCTCATGAGACAAACTTCAATTACGATGAGTTTATTTAGTTTATTTCGTGACATATAAAAGAGGCATATACCAGTAATTTTATAATAAAAGAGGCATATACCAGTAATTTTATAATTCCACTTCGCTCCTAATAAATGCGTGATATAAATGAGGCCTAGCATTAATTTTATAATTCCACTTCACCTCCCACTACTCTAATAGATGACCTAATTAGGGAAAATGTTTGTGTACGATGGATAACTATGGATTGATTCTACTTCCCACTCATGAAGTCTAATTCTAATGGGCATTCTAATCCCAATTCCAATTTTATGTTGAAAATGTAGCAAGTTAAGTTCCTTTGGCTTGTTCTAATTGTTGAAAATGTAGCAAGTTAAGTTCCTTTGGCTTGTTCTAATTCCAATTCCAATTTTATGTTGAAAATGTAGCAAGTTAAGTTCCTTTGGCTTGTGCCTTAGTTAGTCAGTGAAGACTGCGGATTTGTCTTTCTATAGCATGAGTGTGAGCTCATGAGACAAACTTCAATTACGATGAGTTTATTTAGTTTATTTCCAATTTACTGGAATGATCATCAAGATTGCATGTGTAGAGCTGGAGCTTCAGTTACATGGAGTCTTCTTCAATTTGAAGAAGAGACGAGGTGGCAATTACAAGTTCAGTTAGAACAAGTTTAGTCTTCAGTGATGATTGGAGAATGGAATGATCATCAAGATTGCATGTGTAGAGTTGGAGCTTCAGTTACGTAGAGCCATGTGTAGAGTTGGAGCTTCAGTTACGTGGAGCCATGTGTAGAGTTGGAGCTAGAGTTGGAGCTTCAGTTACGTGGAGCCATGTGTAGAGTTGGAGCTTCAGTTACGTGGAGCCTTCTTCAATTTGACGGCAAGACGAGGTGACAATAACAAGTTCAGTCAGAACAAGTTAGTCTCCAGTGATGATTGGAGAAAGAACGAGTTAAGACTCTAGTGTTGATTGGAGAGAGAACAAGTAGAACCCTCAATTAACTCGCAATCGTAACTCAAACTTCCAAATTGAACTCAGCCTCCAGCCTCCTTGCATGCTCGAATTGGATTTATAAAGAGGACAAAGACATAGGATAGAGAACGAGTAGAACCCCCGGTTAACTCACAATCATAACTCAAACTTCTTAATTGAGCTCAGCCTCCTTGCATGCTCAAATTGGATCTATAAAAAGGACAAGACATAGTATCAATCATTATTGTGAGATCATTCTTTGGACGAGACATAGGATGAATCATTATTGTGAGATCATTCTTTGTGTGTGCGCGCAAAATTGAGGAGCTTATTCTTTGTGTGTGCGCGCAAAATTGAGGAGCTTGCGCGCTAAGATTTAGGAGCACACGTGCACTAAGAAATAGGGACCTCTAGTGCACTAAGAAATAGGGAAATAGGGCTCAAGTGTGCTAGGAAATAGGAAATAGGAGGACTAGTGCGCAAGGATTTAGGAGAAGTGCCCAAGAATTGTGGAGCACAGGATCAAGGATTCTCAGGGCAAGTCATGGCTATTCAGTAGGAGACCACAAGGCTATTCAATAGGAGATTTGTGTTCTCATGGCTATTCAGTAGGAGACCACAAGGCTATTCAATAGGAGATTTGTGTTCTCAGAGAGATTGTTAGTTGCAATAGGCAACGTATAGATCCAATTGCTCAAGAACAATCAATAATATACCACAACAAAGAAAGCAGGTTTTCCCTTTTGGGTTTCCTAGGTAAACAAGCATGTCAATTTGTGTGTATGTGTTTTTATCTCTCCCGGTTTCCTAGGTAAGGAAACATGTCAATTTGTGTGCATGTGTTTTTATCTCTCGATTATTTTTCATTGTTTATAAATTGTTAAGAAACTCTATATTTTGGTGATGTAAATTTCGTTTTAGTTTTTAGGTGTCTTGTTTTGAGTAAATCATCAAAGTAGTTGCAGAGTTCTCACCAACACCAATTTAATCGATCATTGAAGAGAGCAGTTCAAGTTGAAGGCTTGTGCTAGAGTTTTGAAAATCAGTTTTTGGATGGGATGGTGTTCCAAGGACTAAGGGCAGATCACTTTTTAGAGGGAGCCTCGAACTTATGCTCATGGAGGGAGTGTATCTCAGTGGTATTGGAAGATAATCGGGTGCTAGAATTTGCAAAGAATCAAATAGTTCCACCTCAAGATGCCCAACAATTGTCGAGCATAACAAAAATGTCTTGAGAATGATAACAAAAAAGCCTTGAAAATGACACCAAGGCCAGTGTTGAGAATCATTCTTAAGGGGGTCAAAGACCATATTGTCCCTCATCTCCATGGGAAGAAGACAACATATGAGATGTGGAAAATCATCTTAGGTTTGTATCAAGGTTCTAGTGATGCAAAGAAGCTTGCTCTGAAAGACAAACTAAGAAATATTCGAATCAGCAAAGGAGAGCTCATCATCACGCATCTTTCCAAGTTCACCCAAGTTCGGGGTGAGCTCGCTGGAGTGGGCAAGCCTTTAGTAGAATCAACAAAGGAGAGCTCATCATCACGCATCTTTCCAAGTTCACCCAAGTTCGGGGTGAGCTCGCTGGAGTGGGCGAGACTTTCGTAGACAATGACCTTGTGAGTCTTGTGCTTTTGGGACTTCATAAGTCTTGGGATAATTTCCAGGACGCAATCAATGGCAGAGAGAATATTAATAGCTGGGAAAGGTTGTGGTCAGACTACATCCAAGAAGAAATCTAAAGAGGAACGAGAGTTAGAAGATCAACAAAAACAGAGGACGACGAGAACTTTGCAAAGGCAGCGACACCAAAAGCAAAAAGAGCCAAGGAAAGGCCGAGGCCAATCAAAAGGGTGAGATGAAGAAGAAAGATCTAAGCAATATCAAGAGCTTCCATTGCCATCAGTTCAGGCATTATGCCACTAAGTGTCCTAATAAGAAGAAGGGGTCCAGTAAGGATCATAAGGTTGCATCAACTAAGGTAGATGAGTTTTCTTTTCAGTTCGAGAAAGACTTCCCATTGATAGCTTGCATGGCAAGCTTAGTAGGCAGCAGTGTAGGGTACATTGATTCTAGAGCATCCATCCACATGACCAGGAACAAAGAGTATTTCATCTAGTTGAAGGAGAAGGACATGCGATTTCATATTGAGCTAGGAAATGATGGCAAGTTCTTTACTAGGGGAGTTGGTATTGTCAACTTTAAGAGGAAGTTTGGAAGCTCTCTGCACCTCAGAGATGTCCTCTATGTTCCAGGCCTTAAGAAAAACCTTGTTTCAGTGGCTACCCTAAAGGACAAGGATTATGATGTAGGATTATGATGTCATCTTCAGCAAAAGTAAGGCTTACCTCAAGCACTTAACTTTTGGATCAATGAAGCATATTGGTATGAGGATGAAGAATCTCTACAAGTTGCAGGTTGAGACATGCACAACCTTGAGCAACAAGGTAGGAAGTGCACATAGAAGAGACATGGGGAAGCTTTGGCACAAAAGCATGGGGCACTTGCATCATGGGGCGTTGAACATTCTTCAGCACAACCTTGTGCAATAAGGTAGGAAGTGGACAGAGAAGAGACGCGGGGAAGATTTGGCACAAACGCATGGGGCACTTGCATCATGGGGGGCTGAAGATTCTTTAGCAAAATACCACAAGACTATCACAAGGCGTATTTGACCAACATGATGTGTGCAAGGGCTGCACACTTGGCAAATATGTCAAGTCATCTTTGCAAGGATGACACAAGAGAGCCAAATGGATTTTGGAAAGCCAAATGGATTTTGGAGCTAGTACATTCCGACATATGTGGGCCCTTCTCTTCTCCATCTCTCATGAGACACAGAAACTATGTCACTTTCATAGATGATTATTCTCGAAAAACATGGATCTTCTTTATGAAGAATAAGGGGGAGGTCTTCTCCAAGTTCATGGAGTTTCAAGCATTGGTAGAAAACTAGACTAGGAAGAAGATAAGGCATTGAGGAATGACAAGGGCAAGGAATATATCTCTAATGCTTTCAAGGACATGTGCGCCAAGAGAGGCATTAGGAGAGAGCTAACAACACCCCATAACCCTCAGCGTAATGGGGTGGCTGAAACGAAGAACCACGACATAGTTGGAGCGGCCAAGGCCATGTTGCATGACCAGAAACTGCCTATGTCCTTTTGGGCAGAGGCTTGCAACACTACAGTATTTCTGTAGAACATGAGTCTACACAGAGTACTTGAACGCGTTACACTAGAGGAGGCTTTCACAGGCAAGAAGCATGATGTTTCTCACTTTCGTGTCTAAGGCACAAAAGTTCATTGCCATGTGTCCAAAGAGAGTACAAAGAAGCTCGAGCCCACAGTTGATAAGGGAATTTTCATGTGTTACAATGAGACAGCTCAGGCATACAGGGTGTACATACCATCACTCAAGAAGACAGTTATGAAGCGAGACGTGAGGTTTGAGGAGGAAAAATCTTTGAGGGCATCCTTGGAGCAAGCACAGGTTGGAGTACTTGAGAAAGGAGGAGCCTCAACTAGTATCATAGAATGATTCTCAGCTAGGAGGCAAGCACGCCGCACAAAAGGATGACCAAGAGTCATTATAAGATGAGGAGGAGAGATCGAGATGAGTGAAGGCATCCACTTAGTCAGTGTCTCCCTGTGCTCAGTGTCTCCTAGCATAGGGAGGAAGAGAGGTTAATTCAAGAGGCCACAAAGAGGTTATTTCAAGAGGCCCAAGAGCAAGTTGAGACTCCTAGGTCTATGTTCAGGCAGATCAGCCACATAGATACATTGGATATATGGCATTAATGACTGAGTTGTTGTGCACAGAGCCTTCTTGTTATGAGAAGGCAGCTTTTCAGCAAGTTTATTAGGATGCCATGGTGGAGGAATATTCCTCCATGAAGAATGATGTTTGGGAGATTGTGCCACGGCAAGAGGGCAAATCAATAGTAAGTTCATGTTGGGTGTACAAGGTGAAGCATGGGGCAGATGGGAGTGTGGAAAAGTACAAGGCAAAGTGTGTGGCCAAGGGCCTTGTCGGTTGAGGGCATCTACTATAATGAGATGCTCACTCTAGTGGCACGTTATTCATCCATCGGGACGATTTTGGCACTATCAACTCAAATGGAGTGGAAGATCCACCAAATGGACATAAAGATAACATTCCTCAACGGGGTAGTTGAGGAGGATGTTTATATGGAGCAGCCAGTGAAACAGGAATCGCCGTTTAATCGGCAAAATCGCGAGTTTAAATCGGCTCGGCGGCTAAACGATCCGATCCAAAACGTTCCGAGTCAACTCGCGTTGACCGATTTTGAATCGTGGTCAACGCGAGTTTGACTCGCGATTCTGAAAAAATCACCGGTTCTGCGTTTTTTTGGCGAGTCCCGCCAGTTTTATTTTTTTTCGGGTTTCGGATTATGGCGGGTAAATCGTATTTCGGGTTTTATCCGAGCAGTGTAGTTACAGGAGTCAGAACAGTAAAGAAGATATTGATCGCCAAAAAAAAATGTAAGCAATTTTTTTTATTTATAGAGATCTGTAAATGCCGTGGCAGCCGATGGGTAGAAGGCATTTCGACCATATAATATACACAACAAACCAATGGGGAAACGAGAGGGAAAGAGATGGTCGGCTGGAAAGTATTCTGGTCAATAGATATTGTAGTCTGACCTTCCGAAATTTGAACTCAGAGTTTATTGAACTCAGAGTTTATAGTCCGAGCTTTAGGCAAAGTCTGTTTCTTGAAATTGAATGATAATGTTTTGTTTTGGTTTTTTTTTTGGGATGGGGGCGGGTTAATTTTAATTAATATTAAATATTAATTATCAAAAATATATAATTTAAGTTTATAACCAATATAAATATTTATAAAATTTAAAAAGTATATATATAAATAATAATTTAATTAAAGTTATTGTTAGATTAAATATTAAATTAGTATATGAGATTTTTTGAGATAAAAAACTCACTTCACAACAATTTGATTATCAAAAATTTACAGATTTATTCTAATTTTAATACTGTAAACTGAAAATATTATTAAAAATCACAAACTGGTATAAAGTTTAGTGTTGTTTTTTTTTTCTCCGGAAAATATTATAAAATCACAAACTAATATAAAATTCAGTGTATTTTCTTATGAAACAAAAAAATTAAAGAATCATGAAGCACACCCACAACTCGGAAGCTATTCAATCTCTGGAAGATAATTAAAATTCTTCTAATGCAACCTAGGATTTCCATCACGATATGACGAATCAGGCGCCTAAAGGCTTAGATATAGAAAAATGTTACGGAAAAGTCATTTAAAAATAGTTAAAACCTAAGAAAAAGTTGCATTGTAAATAACATTTGCTTGGTGAGGGCAGCCTAGGCCCCTCACACCGAACAAACTTTTGGAATACGAAAAACATAAGCGTAAAAGTAGTTTTACCAATTTTCTAGAGCCAGCCTTCATGACTTGGAGAACTTTGAGAGTCAAGCAAGCGAAGGAGCGGGAGGAATCGATTCTAGTTCTCACTCTTAAGAGTCTTAGACTCTTAGTTGCTGATTTTTTTCTGATTAGTATGCAGTTTTTAACTTTTTTGTAAACTTTTAGAAGCATATGCTTCTAAGGACTCAAGACTCAGTGCTTTGGATCATGTGTGGACTCATAACATATATGAGATACTTATTTATTCATGATATTTTGGACATCTATTGATATTATGCATTGTTTGGACATACCTTTACCCAATATTAATGAAAAATGGTTTTTTTAATTCAATATATGTGTATATTTTTATTTAATGAATTTGCCGATTTTTTCCCGATTTTTTCCCGATCCGATTAAAACTTTCGCTCTTTTGCCTCGCCGATTTATTGCTGATTCCGTGTCTGGTAACATTGGGAGCAGCCAAAGGGGTTTGAGACTTTCAACAGACACTCATGTATGTTTATTGAAGAGAGCTCTTTATGGGCTCAAGCAAGCACTGAGAGCATGGTACATTCACATTGATAGCTACCTTCAAGGATTGGGCTTCACTAAGAGTGAGGTGAATGCCAACCTATACTAAATCACGGTTGGAGGGCTTCCACTCATTCCAGTGCTCTATGTTGATGGTCTTATATTGTTGACGGTCTTATATTGATTGGCGTAGACAACTTGATCCAAGATTGCAAGGAAGACCTTCAAAGGGAGTTTGGGATGAAGAATATAGGGCTTATGTACAATTTCCTCAAGCTAGAGGTACGGCAGGGTGATGAGGAAATCTTCTTGGGTCAAGGGAAGTACAACACAGGAATCCTCAAGAGGTTTCATATGCAAGATTGCAAGCCCATGACCACACCTCTAGTCACAAATTGGAGGATTCTGGACACTAACAGAGCAGAGAGAGTAGATGTTACATTGTACAAGCAGTTAATTGGGTTGTTGATGTACTTATTCAACACACAACCTGATATTTATTTTGTTGTGAACCACCTGATATTTATTTTGTAGTGAACCAGTGGAGCCAATTTATGATGGATCCTACCAAAGTTCACTGAGTTGATACGAAGCATGTTTTGAGGTATCTCAGAGGCACAACATATTATGGATTATGGTACAGACAGGTTCTTGGAGTGAGGCTTGAGGCCTTCACAAATGCAAATGGAGTAGGGAGCTCCACAGATCAGAAGAGTACTTCAGGTTGGGTCTCCAACATTGGGTCACCTGTTGATTCCTAGTTCGGCAAGAAGCAGAGATCAGTTGCACTCAGTTCAACAAAGGCGAAGTACATCGTTGCTAGTTTAGCAACATGTAAAGCTATCTAGATGAGGAAGCTATTGTGGGACTTTTTAGGCAAAGGATGGAGCACACAGTGATACACTGTGACAATTAGAGTTGCATTAAGCTCTCTAAGAATCCATTGTTTCATAATCATTCCAGGCATATCAAGATCAAGTATCATCATCTCAAGGACTATTTACAGAAAGTGACACCGTGGTCCGTGACAATTAGAGTTGCATTAAGCTCTCTATGAATCCACTGTTTCATGATTGTTCCAGGCATATCAAAATCAAGTATCATCATCTCAGGGACTATGTACAAAAAGGGATAGTGAAGCTACCATACATTTCAACAAAGGAGCAAACAGCAAATATCTTGACCAAGGCATTGACTAGAGGTAGTTTTGTCTATTTCAGATATATTTTTGGAGTTGTATATCATCCCTTCCTCACTAAGAGGGAGTGTTGAAATGTAGCAAGTGGAGGTATTTTGGCTTGTACCTTAGCTAGTGAAGACCAAGAGAAGGACAAAGGCACATGATTAATCATTATTGTGAGATCATTCTTTGTGTGTGCGTGCGCAAAATTGAGGAGCTTGTGCACTAAAATCGAGGAGCACAAGTACGCTAAGAAATAGGGGCCTTGAGTGAGCTAGGAAATAGGGCTCAAGTGCACCAGGAATAGGAGGCCTAGTGTGTGCAAGGATTTAGGAGAAGTGTGCAAGGATTGTGGAGCACAAGATCAAGGATTCTTAGGGCAAGTCAAGGCTATTCAATAGAAGAACAAGTGTGTTCTCAAAGAGAGATTGTTGGTTGCAGTAAGCAACATGAATTGTAATAGATTCAATTGCTCAAGAACAATCAATAAAATACCACAACAAAGAAAGAAAATTTTCCCTTTGGGTTTCTTGGATAAACAAGCGTGTCAATTTGTGTGCATGTGTTTTTATATCTCGATTATTTCCCATTGCTTATAAATTGATAAGAAACTATGTATCTTGGTGAAAGTAAATTTGATTTCAATTTTCAGTTGCCTTGTTTTCAGTAATTCATCTAAGTAGTTGAAGAGTTTTAAGAAAATTAACATTTTAATCATATTTTGTAAAAGTTATATACTAAACCATGGATTGATAGATGATAGGAAGTTAATATTAAAATCATAAAAATAAGACCAAAATTAATATTTATATCATAAATATATGACTACAATATGTCAGCATATTTTATTCTAATTGATTTTGAGATTAATCTCAAAACATTTAATAACAGGATCTGCTTAATTAAAAGTGTAAGAGACTAGGCCGTGCCATTTACATTTGAAGCTTGAACGCTTCAAAGACGAATCATTCATCTAGGAGCATGAAATCACGAGACTCGAATAAAAAATAAGTTCATATATGAAATCCCTCAAATAGAAGGAAGGCAAATTAAAGTGAAAACCAATCTGCATTTGAAAATGCCAAAAGCAACAAAAAAACCAAAGACAAGTGAAAAGCAAACATTTAATAACAGGATTTGTTTAATTAGAAGTGTAAGAAGCTAGGCCATGCCATTTAGATTTGAAGCTTGAACGCTTCAAAGACTGGAATCATTCATCTGGGAGCTCACGAGACTCGAATCAAAAATAAGTTCATATATGAGATCCCTCAAATAGAAGGCAGGCACATTAAAGTGAAAACCAATCTGCATTCGAAAATGCCAAAAACAACAAAAACCAGAGACAAGTGAAAAGCAAGCTTTAAGCTTAGCAAAGCAAGTGATGAAGACGAAGCATATTGGAAGCTTACATCCAGAGTTTCAGCCTTACAGATAATAATAACATGAAATATTTTCACAACAAAGAAAAATGCATGCACAGCTCTCACTGGACAAGATGCATTCACAATGTTGCAGTGTATATGTTGTAATTGGCAAACATAAAGCAGAATGCATGCTCTCACTCGACAAGATGCATTCACAATGTTGCAGTGTATATGTTGTAATTAGAAAACATAAAGCAGAATGCATGCTCTCAGTCGACAAGATACATTCACAATGTTGCAGTGTATATGTTGTAATTGGAAAGCATAAAGCAGTGAGTATGTTGTAATTGGAAAACATAAAAGCTAGACCTTAAGGACCCTCGAATATGTTATAATTGGAAAACATAAAACGAGGCCATAAAGACCCTAGAATGCTCAAAAACAGTGCATCATTACATCTTATTTTAATTGGAGGATGCTTTGAACTAATTATTTCCTTTGGGAACTGCTTTTGTGCTATTTATGCTTTGAAGTCTGTTAGTAGTGTGTACCTATCCCCTATCTATGAACATAGAAATATTTTCAAGGCAAGGAATATGCATACACACCTTTCTCTTAACAAAATGCATGCAAAATCTTGCCACTGGTAACAACTAAAAATACAGAGGCCTTAAAATCATTAAATTATTTTGAAGAACTATGCACTTTACAGTGAAACTTATCAGTACCCAGAACATCACAATTTTTTTTAAATTCAAATGCACGGCAGAGAGCTTTGAGTCTTTGACTAATCATTTCCTTGAACTGCTAAGTTCAACATGGAACTACATTTGTATGATTTACGCCCATTCCCTGTTTCGTTTAACGCCTAGAACAACTGCGAGAAAAAAGAACATGCAGCGTGTAGTAAAGGAAAAACATGATGCTGTATAATAGTTTCTCTTTAAACCATTCCATTGGAAACAATAAAATCAATGAGAATGCAGTCTAATTTGTTCAAAGATCAGAGACTTAGGTTGAACCAAATATGGGCGGCACTCTGACCCATAAAGATGGTAAAAAGCGCTTAAAAGAATGGAACGCTAAAAAAATCCCAGATTCTGGAAAAACAGCAGGGGGCTTCCAATTATGGTTGAATTTATTACACTGTCTCCATCAGTGTGGCAGGCTAATGAAAGCTGAGACATGCAATGGGCTATTTAGGGGCACAACAATTTTAACCGTGACAAAATGGCATCCCTATATATGAGTATTATTCTACAACTTTGAGAAGATGCTTATTGCTTTTTAAAGGACAACTATTCTTTGGTTGACAACACAATTTCACAAGAGAGAAGATGTTGATGAAAGGTGCTTAAATTTCCTTGCAATGCCAAATTGTATACAGCGGTTGATTCATATATACTACAATAATGGAATTTGCAGAATTAATGCCTGATTCTGCTAGGTTTTGCTAGAACGTGTTATTTGACAAAAGAGTTGGTATGGTTTTCGAAGGACGACTACTTTCTTGTCAGAAATACAACCTATAAAGTATTGAAGACAATAAAACACAAAAATAAAATCGTGGCACCATTCATTGGTTTTCTTCTAAATATATCAATTTAAAAATGTAAAGATTGGCAAGTAGACATGCTTACAAGTTCTTCTTTTCAATTCTACCCATTCCATAGATACAGCTCCGCACAACACAATTTTCCAGCATCTTTGCCTCCACCGTCTGTACAGAAAAAATCTCTCTCACAATAATAATTCAAAAAATGCTAATAATAAATCACTATTAGACAAATATATTTAAAAAAGAAAAATAAAAACAGTACGAACTCGTTTTACCAGTAAAAATTATGGCATTCTACCTGGATCCCAAAAGTCTCTGGTACAAACCGCCATGGATTTCAGACATGGCGGTACCGAACGCGCCATGGATTTCAGACATGGCGGTAGCGAACGCTTTTAGAACATTAAAAATGCTGCTTCTCACATCCACAATAGAAAAGTAGAATGGATAAAATATAATAGAAAAGCGGAATACATAAACTAGCAGAGCGGTTTGAGGTTTACATAGCTGGAGTGGACTAAAAACATACTGCTCCGCATATAAAATAGGGATGTGGAATGGAGACGCAGGGTAGAGAGGAAATGGAATTAGGGTTTCATCGCTGTCAGTCGTATCAGATTGCATGCCTACTTTTCAGAAGTAGCTCTCCACCCGTCCATAATCACATTCGCGCTTCAGAAGTCACTCTCCACCCGTCCATAATCACATTCACGCTTCAGAAGTCACTCTCCACCCGTCAAACGCTCATGAATAATAATCAAATTCACGTTTCAGAAGCAGCTCTCCACGCGTCAAACACTCATGAATAAGTTAGGTAAGATTCTCAGCGTTTTCAAAACCTCCCGCAGTCTTCCACATGAGTTTTAAAATTTTCTCGAAAAGAAATCTCTCATCTTCTTTCTTTTTGGGCGGGGTCTTTAATGATTTCATTGTTATTTTCTTTCTCTTCTATAAAAATTTAATAATAATATTTCTATAAGAAGTTATATTTATTATAATTTAGTTATGAGTAAAGAGAAAATAATTTTTTAGTAAAAGAATATAGAAAATTGTCAGCACTGATGTAATCATAATTTTCCTGTATGGAATTTATTAATAATTGGCATGATGTCTTGTATAATATATAAAAATAAAAAATCAATATAAAAATTTTGTATTTTAATATTATATACAAATAAATTTATTGAGACAGGAAATAAAATAAATATTATTTTAATATTATATACGAGTAAATTTATCTATTCAAAAAATAAAATAATTATTATTAATTAAATTATTTGTGAATATAATATTTTTTATCAGTTTAACAAGATTATTTTTTTATTATATCCAACTTCTCATTTCAATTAAAAAAGATAACACAAGATTTTAACCCAAAATATTTGTAAATATAAATTAAAAACTTTAAGATTTAAAATAATTTATTAATTATATGTTAAAAAAAATCATACTTTGAAATTTTGAATCATTCAATTTTTTTTTTAATTTTCAAAAAATGTGAATACCAAACCAATTAAATTTTAAGTCCAATTCCTTTTCAATTATTATTATGTGATCTCGTTGTAAGTTAATATACGTGGTAATATTTAATATCTTTAATATTTGTATAAAATATATTAGGATTTATTTAAAATATTAGTTAAATCTATTATAGTTGATATTTTTAAATTTTGTTTTTTAAGTAAGGTTTTTTTTTATAAATGGGAAAATCTATCATAACTCAGTTGTCAAATCAGCTAGGGGACATCCATCTCTAGTTGTTAATAGCAATGAGGACATGCATCTCTAGTTGTTAATTGTGAACACAGACTGACTCATCACCATTATTCAAGGAAAACCACCCCACCTGGAATAACCAGCTAGTGGTCCTTAAAGGGGTTGGCTTTCACTCCTGCTAAATGTCTCTGAGTCTTGAGTATTTAACGTGTTTCCTTACCTCCTAGGAAGGCGAGCTCTTATCCAAGCATACGCACTTTTAAGGCATACTCTAGACCTTGTGTTTTTGAAGTAAGTTATAACCACACACCCAACATACATATTTATATATTTCAAATTTTATATGTGAAACTAAAACAAAGTTAATTATAATGTTTATAGAATATGACATAATAAATATAAAACCTTAAGTTAATTAATTGTTATTAATGTGGTTAAATATTTGAATGGTTTTTTTTGTTAATTTCTCTGAGGAAGTAGTTTTTTGAAGGGCCTAATCTAACTTATATATGAAATGGCCTTTTGCACAACCATTTTTCAGGTTAATTTTAATCAAAATCCGATAGAGATTTTGAAAAAATTGAGTTTAAATTGTTTAATCTGCATAATTCTAGTGTCTTAGTTTTTAGGGTGCTTGATCCATTTATGCCTTCAAAAATGTATTTTAAACAACAAAAAGTCTTGAAATTGTGTTGCCTGATTTTGGTGAATTCGAGTGAAAAGGGTTATTTCGTCTATAAGTTAGTCTACCCTTTTTTAAAGAGCATAAACATTTAAATGTCCTTTCAATATAAGAAAGCTTTATAATATTTGCAAAATGAAATATTGGATTAAATAATAATAATGATAAAATTAGGTATTAAATCAAATAATAATAATAATAATAAATGATATTTATCTTAATTAAAAAATTTAATAAATTTAAAATCAATTCCACTATAAATACCTTTTTCATATAAAAACTTAATAAATTTATGAATAACAATGTGAAATATATGAGCCTATTAGTCGAGTCCCCGTTGTTAAGTACTTCACCCATTGGGACCCCCTCCTCAACCCTCTGAAAAGATTCCCTTGAAAATTGATTTGACCGGATTTTCCAAAAAAATAAAAATTAAAATATATAATATAAATAATAACTATAAAATAAAGTTGATTCGACCCTTTACATATATAAACAATACATTCTAAATCTAATATTTAAATTTAATTAAAAAAAAAAATTAAACTTGACTTTACAAAAGCAACAAAGGTGCCATTTCAAAGCAAAGAGTTTGTAGTTTCTGGTGTAGGAGCCATTAACATAGTTGACAACTAATTGCAAGTCCTCACAAATCTAAATGTCATGGGCACCGAACTCATCAATCCATCACTAGTACCGCACATATCATAACTAGGACCGCGCATCACCGTAGATCACAATCACTAGACTGCATCGTTATATTAACAGTTGGTTTGTATCGAGAGGGAACAAATGAACACCAACATTCAACTCGAGTATTTTTTTTTCTAAAATTTACGTGTGAGAGGAGACATTAAAAAAATAAATTAGATTAAAAACAAATTAAAATATGTTAAAGAAAAATGTCACATATGTAATTATGGTTATAATAAAATTAAAAAGAGAGTGAAAATGGAGACCGCTCAATGGGTTAGGATTCTATGTTTTTAGAGCGCCTGAAAATATGTCACCATAGGCCAAAAGAAGTGTAGAGAATGGGGGCTCTCTTGAATTTATGCAAATGACAAATGGCTATGTCCATGGATCCCCTTGCATATTAGGCGTTGTGGTTGCACTTGAGGGATGGTTTTTGAAGAAATGAATATCATGAAAGAGATATTGCAACTGGTCAATGTCTCCAGGTTGGTCGTCTAGGCCCTGGTAGAAGGGCTATATAGCAGGTCGAGAGGTAGGTTCCTAGTTGCTTTAGAGGCCTTCGCGCTCGTTTGGTCCTTGGACAATGACGATGTCGAGGGTGGAGAGTTACCCGCAAAGTGTTTGATGAAATGCCAATTCAAGCTTCAAGCGAGATTGAAATGTCAGTTCAAGCTTCTCTTAGCAGGATTAGGTTGGCATACAAATTGTTTGTCATATTGTTCAAGCCAAACTTGGTCCCCGGGTCTGTTTGGATTCCTTCTAAAAGCTTCCATGTTCCTAACCGAGAAGTTCACAAGGGTTATAAGAGTACTTGTAAAATGGTTGACAAAACCTTCCAGCGAGTTGAGGTTACTCCTCTGCTTGTCGAGGTCATGCAAGGCTCAATCCAAGTAAATAAAGGATTTTAGAACTTGGCTTCTCATAAATTCCCAGTTTTTGTCAGGGCCCTGTCAGGGGAGTCCCTTTACATATTGGTTGAAGAAGAGGATTATGTTCTTATGATTCTTGCTAACATTGAAAAGTGGATAGGAATTCTTGTGGGAGCGATGAGGCTCCTCTCTGAAGGAAGGAAACTCAAAATGGTGAATTATCTCGAAAATTATGGCATTAAGAGAGATGGCTCCATATCTCTCACTGCATATCTAAATGGTGGTGTCAGGGGCAGGGGGAAGCCTCGAATTCGAAGCCCAAAACCTTCGAGGAAGCCCTTAACCCCGATTCTAGTTCTCATATTAAAAAAGAACTCTCAGGTCAAGATTTTGTGGTGGAGCAATCTAAGGACACACCAAAGTTTTCAATGAGCGTTATTCTCTTGAAGATCAAGGTAGAAAACTACAAACGTAAGGAAATTGTATGTCACTTTAATGGGTTGTGGCCCTAGTCATTTGCCCTCCGAGATTGGGTTCACTAGAAATGGTCCTAGAATGTTGAGTTGTTTTTTGTTTAAAATGATTTTTCGTGGTTGCGTTTAAAAATATGGAAGATTAGCATAAAGTTTTTGACCAGGGACCCTGGTTCTAGGGCCGAGCTAGTCTTTCGGTTCATCCATGGTTTTTGAACTTTAATCTAAATACTATGAAATCTCTAGCCACTCTAGTTTGGGTAAGGCTCTGAAACTTACCTCTTCACTGGATTCAATTAGATATCCCAGCAGATATCGGGGATTCAATAGGTCGCTTCATTAAGATAGATAGTGATAGATTGACTGAAGGGATCGTCACTTTTGTTTGAATATACGTAGAAGTGGATCTCAATGAAGCTTTACCAAACAACTTATCATCATGTGTGAGGGTAGATAATTTCACCAACCTCTAGACTACAAAACACCATTTTTAGGTGTAGAACCTGTCAACAACTTAGGCAAATTCAAAGTTTGTGACCTTCCTCAAAAGCAGTGTATGGAACCCAAGAGCCTAAGAAATTCGGTCAGGGATGGAGGGATCTGAAGGTTGCTTCAGGATCCAAGAATTATGTAGATCATAAGAAGGACAACGATCAACAACAAAAGTCATACCCTAACAACCTAGCAATTCTAGATTTGGTTTCGTACCAAGTGGCATCGTCACATCCCTCTGCGAAGGGGTCCCTAATGAAAAGGGTCTATGACAAGGATTAAACGATGATAGTGCTAACAATGAGTGGGCAAAAGCACACCCATGAGTCTGATCAATTACATAGTGAGAAAGAAATAATAGTTAGAGCAAACTCATCAACTATAGAGCTCCTTCAAAATATTGAGGATACGACTCCACCTTCAGCGATGACTGATAGCTCTGGACGTTGGATTGATGTAAGAAAGAGAAATGTTAAGTTATGGTATGTTCTATGCTTATAACAGTTTACTTCTTTTTCTTATTATATTCCACCGATTAGCAATCACATGTACATAAAGTAAAGTGCAGATAGAACATTAAACGATCGATAGAAAACAAGCCAAGACAAGAGACACAAGATGTGGCGGCTAGCCAGGGACAAACCCCACAATGTGTGGGGAAACCCTTTGATCAAATCTTCTTTTATCTTCAATAATTCAGCAGAGAGAAATAGTACAATAAATCTGATTCATATCAGCAGTAGCAAACCCTAGATCAATAGCATCAGCATTAGCGGCTTCATTATCAAACTAGGGCAGACCATATCTCACAAACCGACTGTCAGATTGACTTCATTCCACCACCAAAAGTTGCGGCTTTCAGAGGAGGTTCAGATGAACCTACAGTGCAGTTCAGATGAGGAGATCGTCTAGGCCACGCAATTCAATCTTTACTTTTGCAGTTGCAGCTTCAGTTTCAGCAGTTTCCGGCTTCAAACTAGGGCAGTCGATATCTTGCAAACCGTTCATCAGATTGACTTCATTCCACCACCAAAAGTTGCGGCTTTCAGAGGAGGTTCAGATGAACCTACAGCGCAGTTTAGATGAGGAGATCTTCTAGGCCGCGCAAGTCAATCTTTACTTCTGCAGTTGCAGCTTCAGTTTCAGCAGTTTCTAGCTTCACATGTGTGAGAGAGAGACCCATTTCAGCGCAGTAGAGAAGAGACTCATTTCTGCGCAGTAGAGAGAGAGAGATGTGATGAGATGAGTGAGTCCAAATGATGAAAAGTCATCTTATATTTATACACAACGTTGGTGGGTGAATAGATGCCACTGTTGGGCTTCTGAGCCTACATGAGTTGTAGGTCGGCTTGATAATAATTCCATAATCAAAATAAATTCATATCTCCATGAATACTTATCGGAATCGGATGATCTTTATATCAATCCTACACCTCTCGACGAGAGGAATCTAATAAAAATATTATCAGCCATGAATAAGATGACCCACATGAAGTTTTGCCCTGGTTGCCAATTTTAACACTCCCTCTCAACCATGGAGAACTTCATCTGCAATCTGTCTATCGGTCGTTACTATTCATCCATCAAATGCACTGCCCTGTACAGCCTGACCCTTGCCCTGCTCTGCTCTATTTTGCCTGTTCTGCTTTGTCTTGTTCTGCCCTGCACTGATCTGTACTGTTTTGCTCTGTTCTGCTCTGCTCTTGCATTGTTCTGTTCTGCTTTGCTTTTGTCCGAATTATGAAGAAGAAGAAATGATCGAGGATGTATCATACTGACTCAAAGTCAGTCTCAGAGTATGTACCACTGGTCCCAGACCAATCTCAACCAACCCGAAGTCAACCTCATAGTGAGTACAACTCCACTGGTCCTAGACCAGTATCATCCTCCACTGACTCAAAGTCAGTCTCAGAGTGCTGAGACTGGTCCCAGACCAGTCTCAACCAACCCGAAGTTAACTTCATAGTAAGTACCACTCCTACCAGTGGTCCCAGACCAGTATCGCAGTCTCAGAGAGTGTACCACTGGTCCCAGACCAGTCTCAACTGACCCGAAGTCAGCGTCATAGTATGTACCACTCTCACTGGTCCTAGACCAGTACTGCACTGACACGAAGTCAGTCTCGGAGTATGTACCACTGGTCCCAGACCAGTCTCAACCGACCCGAAGTCAGCGTCATAGTATGGTACAACTCCTACCATTGGTCCCAGACCAATATCATTGATCCCAGATCAATGGAGGTCATCCTAGCGTAGGGAGTACGGTAGATACAACGATGCGTCCATCGGTACTACTATGGTACCTAACTTCATTTCCCTGCTCATTGATCATATGAGAGGTACTTCCCATGAGTCCCAGACTGCATGGGTAGGATGCCTCAACAGGAGAACTAATCAATCCTGTCCTCACAGGAGAACACATCAATCCTGCTACAATCGCCGTGGAGAACACATCAATCCAGGCTGCCATGGAGAACACATCAATCCAGGCCTCACAGGAGAACTAATCATCCTGCTACACAGGAGAGCGAATCATCCTGTTCCACAAGAGAGCGAATCATCTTGTCCCACAAGAGAGCGAATCATCTTGTTCCAGTGTGCACCACCAGGGGAGGGTGAGTCACCCTGTGGTCATATGTTGCTCCAGTAGGAACCGCAAGCCCTCAGAGCTCCCAGAGCTCAATGTATGCAACATGCAGGACCCTTGTACAAGGGTTTCTTGCCGACTCCAAGTCGTTTGGGAAAATCACAGATTAGATCTTTCCTCGGGGCTTTGACAAGGTGTATCAACCTGTACATCATCTTAATGTGATGGAGCTTCCTTGCTCATTGACTTACCATATCCCAGATGATGTCTATCTGCTGGAGCAATTGACGAATATGGGATTCCTCAATAATCGAATCCCACCTCTGGTTGTTACAGAGAATCACAGTGGTATCCAATGTAAATCCAAACAGCTCACTGAAGAGCTTTCGCAACCAGACTGCCTCACACGAGGTTATGCTAGCAACAATATATCCTGCTTCGGCGGTGCTCAAAGCCACCGACTTCTGCTTCCTACTCATCCAGGATATCGAAGCAGATCCCAAGGTGAAACAGTACCCGGAAGTGCTCTTACAGTCCACCACACTGCCTGCCCAATCAACATCAGTATATCCAAGTAGTCTCACATCTCCGGCAATGTATCTTAATCCATGAGAGATTGTGTCCTGAAGACATCTCAGAAGATTCCTAGCATCAATCCAGTGAGGCTCAACCAAATATGAGCTCACAATGCTAACTACAAAACATATGTTCGGACGGAGGTTCACCAAGAACATCAATGCGAATGAGTTTTTGAAACTCAAAGGCATTTCCCAAGTCTGGTCCGACATCACTACCATATAACTTCTAAAAGTTAAGATCCTCGAGGTAGTCACAGGCTTGTAGTCCATCATACCGAATCTTTCCAATATATTTACCACATATTTTCCTTGAGATAGGAAAATTTCCCTTGGCTTCTGCCACACTTCAAGTCCTTGGTCCTTCATTTCAAATTCAAAAGCCATCTCCCTCTTACATTTGTGAATGAGAGGGTTTGCACCTGTTAGAAAGAGGTCATCCACATACAACACCAGTATGACAGGCTTGTCATCTTCAACCTTAAAGTAAAGGTTAGGATCAGCTTCACTCCTAGTGAATCCTAGCTTCATCAAGTAGCTATCGATCCTCTCATACCATGCTCGGGGTGCTTGCTTCAGCCCATAGAGAGACTTCTTCAACCTGCATACATGAGATTTTCAATCATAAATCTCAAATCCTTCAGGTTGCTCCACATAGACCTCTTCTTTGATAGAACCATGCAAGAACGCGGTCTTAACATCCATCTAATGTAGGTTCCATCCTTGTGAAGCCACAAGGGCTATGATCAAGCGGATGGTCGTATATCTGGCGACAGGTGCAAATATCATAGTCTATACCTCCCTTCTGGGATAAACCACGAGCAACAAAATGAACCTTATACTTTTTCATACTTCCATTTGCTGCATGCTTTATCTTGTGAAGCCATTTTGAAGTAACAATTGTCTTGTCCAGGGTCTGGGAACTACTTCCCAGACATCATTCTCCATAATAGACTCATATTCTATGGTCATAGCATCCTTCCATAGTTAATGCTTGATGACATCTGAGAATGATGAAGGTTCATTTTGTATGATCGTGCTCATGATGGTCAGGTATCCCTGATACCTGTTAAGTTTCTTACTTTGATGGAAGGTTCCTCAGGGTGCAGCATGTCCTTCAGCATCATCAAGTATCCCCCTAAGCCATGAAGGCCTCTTCATAGAAGAGGAAGGCTCATGTGGATGAGGATCAGTTGGATCCATGGGTTCTTCTACATCAGGCATTGATTCATCATCCTTTTCTTTCGGTTCCCTGGTGTCGGCTTCTTGAGAGCTACTAAAAGTCAGCAGATTGTCCACCTTGCTGAGAGCCATATCTTTGTCAAAGGTGACATCATGACTAATCACGACTTCCCTTTGACCGGTGGTGAACATTTCTTCAGGAGTTTAGGAACCGAATGCTTGATGAGGGCATCGATTTTGTACATATATGGCGGTGATTGTAGTTTCAGCCCATAGAAACTTTGGAAGTCTTTGATCATGTAGCATGGCCCGGACAGCTTCCATCATCGTGTGGTTCTTCCTTCCCACCACACCATTCTGCTCGGGAGTATGTGGTGTAGTAGTCTCCCTCTTAATGCCAACAGAGGGATTTCGAGTTGCACCACTGCATACTGTACCATGCTTCTCTAATCATGATTATCATCATGCTGCCCATGTCCATGATTTTATCCATCATAATGCTGCTCAAACTAGTGTGCATCATCATCATGCTATCTTATATGTCCATGATCTCATGTTGCCCTTTATGTCCATGATCTCATTCATCATGATGCTCATGATCTCATACATAGTGACTTGCTTTATCGCAAATGTAACATCGTCATTTTCTTCTAGCCTTAGGTCCAGCCTTTCCTTTTGATTTAGTCCCGGAATTATTTCTTTTCTTTGCATGAGAAGAAAAGGCAGTAGGAGGACCTTTAGGCATGGGCATTCTTGCACTTCTTCCCTTGTTTCTTCTTGAATGCATCTAGCCATTAATTCCTCGAAACCAGGAATTATATTATAGTTCAAAAGAGAAGTCTTGAACACATACCATTCAAATGGCAATCCTCCAAGAGTTGTGAGTGCCATTTCTCTGTCAGTAATAGTTTCCCCAATAGATAGGAGATCGTTCTTGATCTCGGTGATTCTTAAGAAGTATGCTTGCATACTTTCATCTTTACCCTTCTTGATTTCCCTCAGCTTATTTCTAAGAAACAAAACTTGATTTGCATCATTAACTTTAAATAAGCTCACCAGTCTATCGTAGATTTCCTTGGAGGTGTCCAGTTCAGAGATGTAGGCCACCAAGTGCTTGTCGATAGAGTCCTGGATGGTATTTTATTGTTTTGACTTCTCCATTTTTTCATTTGTTCCAGGCAACAGCGGATGCATTTGATGGAGGCTCAACAATATTGCCTCTCACATGATCCAACACTCCTTGATTCTCAAGGGTTAGATCGATAGACATCTTCCATCCGTGATAGTCAGCTTTCTCACGGAGCTTGTCTTCAGCAGGAAAGAGTGTTGAGGACCCCATAGTTCTTTTAGGATAGCCTTGCCAATATTCTCTTCGATGATTGCTCTTGCTCTTGCTCGGGCTTTGTCTTCACCTCAGCTCTGATACCATGTTAAGTTATGGCATGTTCTATTCTTATAACAGTTTACTTCTTTTTCTTATTATATTCCACCGATTAGAAATCACATGTACATAAAGTAAAGTGCAGATAGAACATTAAACGATCGACAGAAAACAAGCCAAGACAAGAGACACAAGATGTGGCAGCTAGCCAGGGACAAACCCCACAATGTGTGGGGAAACCCTTTGATCAAATCTTCTTTTATCTTCAATAATTCAGTAGAGAGAAATAGTACAATAAATCTAATTCATATCAGCAGTAGCAAACCCTAGATCAATAGCATTAGCATTAGTGGCTTCATTATCAAACTAGGGCAGACCATATCTCACACACCGACCGTCGGATTGACTTCATTCCACGACCAAAAGTTGCGGCTTTCAAAGGAGGTTAAGATGAACCTACAGCGTAGTTCGGATGAGGAGATCTTCTAGGCCACGCAAGTCAATCTTTACTTCTGCAGTTGCAGCTTCAGTTTCAGCAGTTTCTGGCTTCAAACTAGGGCAGTCGATATCTTACAAACCGTTCATCGGATTGACTTCATTCCACCACCAAAAGCTGCGGCTTTCAGAGGAGGTTCAGATGAACCTACAACGCAGTTCAGATGAGGAGATCTTCTAGGCCACGCAAGTCAATCTTTACTTCTGCAGTTGCAGCTTCAATTTTAGCAGTTTTCGACTTCACATGTGTGAGAGGGAGACCCATTTCAGCGCAGTAGAGAAGAGACTCATTTCTGCGCAGTAGAGAGAGAGAGAGAGATGTGATGAGATGAGTGAGTCCAAATGAGGAAAATTCCTCTTATATTTATACACAACGTTGGTGGGTGAATAGATGCGACTGTTGGGCTTCTGAGCCTACATGAGTTGTAGGTCGGCTTGATAGTAATTCCATAATCAAAATAAATTCATATCTCCATGAATACTTATCGGAATCGGATGATATTTATATCAATCCTACACCTCTCGACGAGAGGAATCTAATAAAAATATTATCAGCCATGAATAAGATGACCCACATGAAGTTTTGCCTTGGTTTCCAATTTTAACAAGAAAGGATATAAAGGAAAAACCCATGAGTCAATATGGTATGCAATACAATAAATGGAAAGAGTTTTTCTATTGAAACTTTGGTATCCTAATGCAAAATCCTTTTTTGAAATCAATATAATTAAATTTACAAAAATATATATAATAAAATAAAAAATAAGAATTCATATATGTGTGAGAGAGAGAGAGAGGGTGGGGGGCAACGATTATAAATATAACTAATATTATTAAGAATCAACATAAATTTATCTTAATTTGTAATTTATTAGAGGTGCAAACATTTTTCCAAATTTTGCACTAAAAAAATATGTATCTTGAGAGATTTGATCTTTTGCACTAAAAAAAATATGTATCTTGAGAGATTTGATCCATCTCCAAGCTTGTAATTTTAAAATTAAGATGAATATATATTAATAGATAACCAATTCAATTCCTTCTTATAAGAATACATTAGCCTCTATCAATAAATTTGGAGAATAACATAATTTTATACATATGGGGTTGGAGAACAATGGAAAATGGTTTTTGTAGTTAATTCTTGGATTCAAGTGCAGGGTTTCAGCCCCCTCGCGACGAGTATGGAGTCCCTAATGGTCGCAAGTGACATCTATGACATGCGAAGAGCCTAGATCTAATTATTGCGCGGACAATTTTTGCAAAGGGTGTGTTTCTTAGTTTCAATGTGCAGTGGTAGGAGAGATGTTCAGATCGAAGGATGGCAACTCACAAACGTTTAGAACCTGCTTGATAGGGCCTCTTCCAGTTGAAGATTTGTTGTCCAAATGGATGGATTTGGTGAATCACAAGCCAATGAGATCGGATCTGGAGACTCACAGATCTATGACAACCCTTATGAACATATATGAATTTTTATTTGTAGATATGCGCTGCCATGGTTGTTTCTCATCGATCCAGTGGTTCCTAAATGCAGATCTGGTGGCTTGGCTTTCACTTTGACAGTTTCCCGACTTATTACAGGCTCCCCTGAACCCAAGATCCTCAGATCTGTATTTTCTAGCAGATATAGATGTGGATCAACATTGTATTCACGATTTGAAAACAAATATGGGTGCATAGGTTTTTTTTCCAAATGCTTATTAAAACCCATGGTGGAAACTTTGTCCTATTTAGGTTCGGGCTTTTGATTTTGTTAAAGAATTGAAGTAGAATATCCAAAATAAATTGGGCTCCCCGATGAATTCTTAAATCCTGATTAGTGGGGGGGAAATCATTGCACAATAATATGAGGAAGAGAGATTACCACGTTATTCTATGCTCCACCATTTTTTTAAATTTGAGGTTGTGGGGAGGCTCTTCAGGGTCCAGCGACCCCAAGGGTTTAGTTTCATATCAAGATGCAGTGAAAGGAAGAGAGAGCCTCAAGATCAACCTGATTTGGCAAAACCTTTTAGCTCATTCCAGACAACAAGGAAGAAGCTCATGTCATCTGGGCAAATTCAGAATATCCCAAGTCCTTATATCGTTGATTTGTTGGAACATGCTCTAGAAATGGCGGTAAATATCATGGAGATAAAAGATTTGTTTGGTGTTCTATAATCACGAGCTATTGTATACGGGTTTAATGGTTTCTAGCCAAAATCAAAGGATATTCAACAGTGGGTCTTCTCAAATTAGATCACCAATTGTGACATTCACGTGTTTGAAAGGATTTTTTTATCGTACAATTCGACACACAGAAGGGTCTAGATTACACTCTAAATGAGGGACCATGGTTTTGGGGGAGTGGAGATATTTTTATCACTCCATGGTTCCCAGGTCTTGATGCCAATACTTTGGTGGTCTCAAAAATGCTAATTTGGGTGAGAATGCATAATATTCCCCTTCCTTTTCGGCACCACCAGGTATTAATGGGAATTGGAAACACTTTGGGCAAGTACATAAAGATAGATTTACAAAGAGTTGCCAAAGGAATTTTTACCTATGTCAAAATATATGTAGAGGTAGATCTAAGTAAAATACTACCTAATTGTATCCACTTGATTCATAATAGTTTTGATTGAGCACAGTTTCTAGATTTTGAGAACACAACATTCAGATGTTGCATTTGTTTTCAGACCGGACATTTACAAAATTCATGTCTTCAGTGAAAGAAGTTTCCAAACAGGGAAAGAAGTAGCCCAAAAAACAAAAGGGATGGCAAGTTCCAGATCCGCAAATTTCATAAGATGAGGACAAGGAAGTTGTGGTGAATCAAATGAGTGTGGAGGTTCAAGAACTCCATGGCACACCAAAAAACAAAGGGGAAGAGCGGGACAGATCAATGACTCAAAGTCAGAGAATCACTGAAAAACACAGATAACAGTGCAACAGTCGAAAGAAGCACCCCCTCACATGGAGGCAGGTGGAGCGAAACGATCCCATGCCTCAAAGAATTCAGAGTTAGAAAAAATAACCTCTTTGCAGGCAATGAAAATTAATTAGCAATTGTAAATGCCACTCCCTCACAAGGAGTCTGGCGTAAAGTTGAAAAGAGGGAAGAAAGGGGTAGGTTAATTGGTTATCCTACACATAAATCTGAAAGTGATATGTTTTTTTTCGCAGTTTAGCTTGTTTGTAGCCTTCTATGGATGACCTTTGTAATTTTTTGGGATTTTGGCTTGTACTTTTATGCCTTCAGGAATCTATAACATGTATCACAGTAATATATGAAATGCTTTCGGGCATCGAAAGCATGTATTTTTCATTTCTTATTAATGGAAATTATGGATTTTCCTTGCGGAAAAAATCAATAAATTTGGAAAGAAGTTAAATTATAATTTCACTCCAAAAACAAATAAATTAGAAAGTTATATTTACCCATTGAATGATGATGTCAAATCTTGGAAGTGCTATTAGATTTTGAAGGTACTAATTAATTTGAAAAGAAGAAAATAAAAATTATTATTATTGTAAAGCTCTATGTTAAAATTAAAACTTTTCTTTTTCTTTTAAGAGCAAGAAAAATGTCAAATTGTTCACTAAACCAATAAAGCTAAGATCTTTTATTTTAAAAGTAAAACATTAAGATAATTTGAGTATTCAATGTTTTTTTGGGAGAGTGTATACCATTTATGAAACGACCCATCATTAATACTCCACCCATCATCAAAGACACATAAATCTGTGTGTGAAAGCAAAGATTGCAAGAAGGCACTAAATAGAGTGAATTATTAAAAATAAGATTAATGATCACAATACGTTAGGAATTTTAGGGGAGACATGAGTGGGAGGGGTTATATTTCGTCCCAATGGAGAAATAGAGATGAAATTTGCTTGGGGAATAGGCATTGCATCAACAGAAGCTTTGGTTCTATGTCAGGGATTACAGATTGGATTATCAAAGGGACTTCATCAAATAAGTATGTTTGGTAACTCAATAATAACTAGCAATTGCACCAGATGTTGCAAAGGAAACGTCGTAAAGCATAAATTCGAGAAGAATCATGACATATAAAAATTCATTGAAGATAAAAATTAGTAAACAAAATACCACTCAAAGTTAGAATATAAGTAATTACATTATGCCAATTTGACAGATTCTATAACCTTTCCAACATAGATTGCCTCGTAATATTCAAATATGGTCTTTCAAGTTCCAATAGAAATATTTGATAGATTTTGGAAAAATACAGGTAGTAGATGACATCAAATAAGCTAAATAAAATCATCTTAATTCATGAACAATATGATAGCTATCTTTCCAAATATACATTTGTATCATAACCTCACGGGTTTCAAACATCATCACGCATTAGATGAAAATGAGTCAAACATCAGCCCAAATATTCATAACTTTTGATGTAAAATCTACAACTTTGATGGGAAACTCTAGTGCAGCGCAGTTGATGATGTTCATTATCTCCAATGTTTCCTCTGAGAACATCATCTCTAAAAATGGTAAAGGAACATTTTGAATTGCAAAACAACACAGAATTTTTATTTTAACATAGGGTTTGTTTTATTTTATTATTGGATAGCATTTGATTCGATGATCACCTTTCATTGATTTTGAATTTATGAGAACACTGCCATTTTTTACAACAAATTTGTTTCTTTCTGACAAATAGTTCTCCCTTTTCCGGCAATTTTGTGAATTCTTTTATGTTGACAAGGAGTATCGTCATCTATGTAACATTCACAACCCTTCGATTTTAAACATGATTTTGATCCAATTACACGAAAACATTACTAATGTGATTGGTACATGTTTGAGTAATTCATTGGAAATGTGTGATTCACGTGAACTCTAGAACATCTAGACTCTTGTCAACCTCGAGATCTTTGGTTTACCAATGCCTATAACAAGCATCCACTACTTTTGATGTTCTTCATAAACATGCAATCCACTGTTGGAAGCTCCTGTATTCTTTCCACGAATTTCTCGAGGCGGAGGAATGAAACGAGGAAGGACTTGAATCACCTCGGGTAGTGTACTGGAGAAGAAGGATGTCCAATCAAATGCATGACTTGTAGAGACTTTACCTGGGGAATTTTATCAGGACCAATACTTCCATTTGGTATGTTGGATGTAGACCAATAGAAATTGACTACAAATAATTGAAATTTATTCAAAATGCAATCTTGTAGGGAATTTTGATCCAGGTCATCACTCCCTAGAGTAGAAGAACACTGATTGACATTCCTATCCAATCCAATGATGAAGCTTAGTGGTAAAGTAGCCTGTCCAATTATGTGAAATGGGCTTGTAACACTAATAGAGTGCTTGTCCAATGTTGTTTTCTCTGCATCTTCTCTCTGACAAAGGCTAAAATATCCCATCATCTACCCCTGCAGTGAGTGTGAATGGCTACTTATAGTAATGTAAGCCATGTTGTGAGTGCCTCCTAGGAATGTAAGAAGCCATTTATGAGATTCAGTGAAATCCAACACTTCTGGATTCTGCTTCAAATGTGCAGAGCAAAAAGTGTAGTTATGGAAGTGTAGGAGTCGAAGAATAAACATACATGACCTCTTCCTTTCATAGTTATTTTTGAGGATACACTATGGGCCACATGGCAGACGTGTAAAATGGAATTGATTTGTAAAATTATAGGTGCACTTGGTATGCCTAGAGTCTGAATTAAGTAGATGCTTGATTTATAGAATTAGTGGCTATGTTTTATTATTTTAGGGACAAATGTAGAACTCATGTTTTTTGTATTTCTAAATTAAATAAGGAATTCTGAGTAGTGAATAATTTCCCCTTGGAAATGCATGTTAATGACCAAAAGTGAAAACAATGAATTATGAGAAATTGAGTTCATAGTGATACGCTCTGTTCATTTATGAGTGCCCAGATTTCTCTTAGCAGCTAGTGGTTTGATAATGAATTTTAGGATTTCAATACAATAAGCTTCTACTAGAACAATAAATTACTTATTTGCAATTTTTGGATAGGCTCCAAAAAACAAACAAAAGATACATATCAAATTTTGTGTTTTTGTTGATTTTTGCGTTTTGTTGATTCCTGTGTAGTCTTGATCATTCCTTTGGCATATAAGAGCACTGATTTTATAAGATAACATTACCAAACATAGGGTGGGACAAAACAACCTTGTCACTTATCACCTTTTCAAATATATAGATGATTAAGGAAAGTTGTCTAATAGTTTTTTCCCGCGGTAAATAAATATATGGTTACTTTTGCATTGATGGATTCATTCACATGAACGATTACCTCAATGCTCCTTCTTAATCCATAATTTGTGTACATAACATGCTTTATTTTCAAAGTGTTCCTTCTATAATTTTTCTTCATTAAAATAATATTTAATGATACATGCAAGTATTCCACCACATGAGTAATGAGAATGGCCACCTCCTCTCAAAACAATAGTCATGCATCTAAGCTTTTGTGTTCTTTTATTGAATAAAATGACAAAAAGTCTGTAATTGTGATTCTTTTATATACTCATTCTAAATATGTGTTACTCATTGTAGAATGTATATGTGTTACGTGAAGGTCAAATATGTTAGTTTTATGTGCATTATTTAGTTTATTATTAGATAACATAGACACACCTTATATTTCGATGACACAGGTGACTTAGAAGTTGTGTAGTTGAAAGAGATATAATATAATTGGGTAGTTATATATATATATATATATATATATATATATATCTATATATATATATATATATATATATATATATATATATATATATATATGTGTGTTAACATACGCTAATTGTAGAATGTATGTGTTACGTGAAAGTAAGTATATATATATATATATATAAAAGGGTGATTATTATACTCATTCTGAATATGTATTAACATACACTCATTGTAAAATGTACGTGTTACGAGAAGGTCAAATATGCTAGTTTTATGGGCTCTCTTTAGTTTATTATTAGATAACATAGATACATGATAGTTTTGTGGGCACTCTCTTTTTTTTTTCTTTTTTCTGAATGCGACTAATTCTATTATCATACAAAACAGAGATACAAAATAGAGTACATTGGGCAAGGCTAAGAAGTTTTGCCTATCAGCCCTTGCCTTACCCTGCTTTCAGTTCCAAAATTGAGAAGATTCAAAATTGGAATTTGTTGCTAGACCACTGCCGACACATTTACATAACAGATGATAACTGAATAGAATCCAGGGCCATGGACTGACCCGGACAAAGACAAACAAACACCTGGACCATTACATCCGACACATGAACAATTACATCCGACACCTGAACCATTACAGCCAACACATTGACAGAGATAGAGCCGCCGCTTGGCAGAGTTATACATTGAAATCCCAAGAAAAATAGCAGAGATTACCGGGAGCGAGTTCATTCATCATCAGTGGTCTGGGGCGCCTCTTCAATTCGGCACCCGAAACAGAGAGAATCCTCGGAGTCTGAGAGCTGGATGACCGCGTCAGGGCTGCCTTCTTGTGCTGGCCTGCTTGGACCAGCAAGCGTTGAACCAGCAAGCGTTGAAGGGCCGGCAGCCGGGTCGCAATTTGAAGCTGGGCGCGCTAGATCCGGTCCAAGTTCACGTCCAGGGGCCAACCAACCAGTTCCAGCCTCAACCGGAAGGCACGCAATAGGTGAATCCTCTCTGCTGGAGCGCTGCCCATCCGGCAAAGGCTCTGCCTCCATGTTCTGTGTAACGCCAGGCTCAATCATTATAGAAACAACCAGTGTAGAATTAACTTGAGGGCAGGGGAGCCGATACCTAAGCATTGGGAGCTCCATCTGTCCTTCTTCAGAATTTGGGCTTCTGCCATCATGCCCACCCTCCTCCTCATTGCTGCCCTGGAATCTCTGAGGCAGCGACGTTACTTCGATGGAGGAGGAGGGCGAATTGTAATCATGCTGCTGCGGGAGGGCCCTGCCTCTGGTTCCCCCTCGTCGGCTGCCCATCCGCGGCCTTTCCCTCGGCATTGCTGAACTTCTCCCTCTATGAAAACCAACACAAGCACCCTGAGCTCCTACCGCTACGAAAACCAACACAATCACCGCACTGTTGCAGGTGGTGCTCCTTCCAGGCCCAGAAACCGGCGGAACGCACCTCAAATCCTTACTCCCATTTCCGTCTGAGCGGAGCAGGGCCTCACCACAATGATCGCTCATATCCCTCTGCAAATCGAGCCCTCTCTGCTTTAAACACTCTACTGCATCGAACGCCATCCTCCTCCCTCGAGCCCAGAAGACAGGCATTAATGCCTTCGTCCGTCTGCTTTCAAGCGGATTAATATCCCGCTGCGCGTGGTACCACCTGACGTCGTAGGCCTGCCACCTGCCCACGTGATGGCTCATGCCATTACCACGTCTCCAATGCACCCGCATCCGGGACTCTTTAGTTTATTATTAGATAACATAGACACATGTTATATTTCAAATGGCACATGTGACTTAGAAGTTAGGTAGTTAAAAAAAAAATAAAAAAATTGATATAATTGGGTAGTTAAAAATGATTATTAACATTTATTTTAGAGATGATTCATTAACTATTTTTCTTTGTTGATTTGACTCATAAAGATTTGAACCTCCATTTCATGGTTTGTATAATACGTGAATTTTGATTTCATAGTTTACATAATATTTCAGAGCTTGACAATTGACAATTGAGTTGCCCAAATAGACTAATTGATTTATCAAATTTTAAAAAGTACAAAATATCTAAATTTATTTAAAATTTTATTTTTTGTTGAATAGATGTTAATAAAATTAATAAAGATTTATAATTTTGGTGATTTATAAAGTTTGGAAATTCAACCATCTTTGTAATAAATATTTTAAAATAATGTTTTTATTTGTGTATATTTAGAAAACTCTAACAAAAGTGTGTTTAGTCTTCAATCTTTTAGGTGTAATAAAGATAATAGATTCAAATGTTTTGAGAATTGTCCAATCTCCACTTTCACTAAAAAGTTAAAGGGAGTTGGTTCATATTTTAGGGAAGTTGATTTTCTTTTTTATGCTAGTCAAAACAAAAAAGTAATTTTAGTTTCTATTTTCTAGATAAAGATGGACCATTTTCTTGTAGTATTTTATCTTCATTTGATTTTCTAACTCTTTATTGCACCAAAAACTCTTTAAAAACAAATGTATTAATACTTTTAATATTACTAGTGTATTGCAAGATGGCATCTTCATGTATTCCCTAAATATTTAGTCATATCTTGGTATCTTTGTCTATCTTCTCTTTAGAAGCTAATGGTTATAATTTTCTTTTTTATGCTAGTCAAAAAAAGAAGAAAAAAGAAGAAGAAGTGATTTTAGTTTTTATTTTCTAGATAAAGATGAACCATTTTCTTGTAGTATTTGATCTTGCAATACTCTTTAAAAACAAATGTATTAATACTTTTAATATTACCAGTGTATTGCAAGATGACATCTTCATGTATTCCCTAAAGATTTAGTCATATCTTGGCATCTTTGTCAATCCATGCTTGAGAAGCTAATGGTTATAATTTAAGTTGAAAATAATTTTGGAAGCCTCTTGCCATATATATTTTATCTTAATTTTTACATTAAATATTTAACCATAACCATACAATCAATGAAAAACTCAATTTTATGAAAATAATACTATAAAATATATTTCTTTCAATATATCTTAAAAATTTATAATAAAAATAAATTTAATAACTAAATATTTAACCATAACCATATATTTATAAAAATGCTCAATTTTATGAAAATAATACTATAAAATATATTTCTTTTAATATATCTTAAAAGTTTATAATAAAAATAAATTTAACAACTAACAATCTTATAATATTTATAAGATAATTAAATATTTAAAAATAGGTGTCTTCCATCAATAATATAATAATATATTAACAATAATAATAAGAATAAAACCATTTTTTTTAAATGTGTGCCTTTCATAACAATATATTAACAATAATAATAAGAGTAAAACTATTTTTTTAAATAAATTAATACTATTAGATTTTTTAAAATACTAAAAAATAATTAATTTAGTATATTTTATCAACTTATTTCAGATTTTTTAAATATTAAAAATAATTAATTAATATATTTTTCCTTTTTGTTATTATAGTAAGAAAGAATGAAAATGTATTTTTTTTTAATTAATGTTTTTATAAATAGTGGTTTTAAGATGAGAAAATTATTCTCAATTTTTTATTTTTTTTAACAAGATCGGTTAGTTGATATATTACCAAAAAAAATGTGGAGCAAGCTCCTATTACATTCAGCTATATTGAGATAATAGACTAAGCAGTGAGATAGGAGCGCAGTCCCATCTCCTGTGCTTGATTTCAAAACTTCATAGATTCTTTTAACTATTCTAGAGTACTGCCTGACAAATTGACCTACTAAGAAAGTAAATTTACATAACATATATTCTCTGGAATTTATGGCTTATAGACTAAGTATTCCTGGGTTGCTTGATTCATGTTGTTGTTGTTGACTGAATTCTCTCCTTCACTGCTCATAGTTTTGTTTTTGTAGTATTCCACTGCTTCTTCCAGATGCTTACACTTAGTTTTCAGTGCCATTATCTCCTCTTTTTGCACTGCCATATTTTGCTTCTGAAAGCTATATTCCATTCTCATTTCGCTTCTTAGATCCTTGAGAGACTGTTGCAGCCAATGTATCATGATCTTGTTCCCTTTGCATGCTGGGCATGAGTCGTTCTTGGCTGCCTTTTCAATGGGGTTGAACTCCATTTGATTGTTTCTTTCTCTTGCTTTGTTGCTGCTGCCTGCAATCCTTTGGTCCTGTGGTGCTCTGTTTTGTTGACCGTTGTCCTGAATCTTTTGAGTAGCTATGTTAGATGTATCCACGGAGTATAAAGAGCTGAAAGGGGGCCTGTGGATATGGAGGGGTTGGTAATAGATAGTGGAAGTTTTTACTTGCTGCGGTGAATGCTGAGTGACGGGTTGAAGAGAAGTAGAGAGCAAAGTGCTAGAGATGTGGCCAAGGTGACTATTGGACTGAGAGAAAGCCTGCGAATATGGAAGGAATGGTAAGAGACAGAGATCAACTGCGATGGAGGGTTGCTGGACTATTTGGAATAAAACAAAGAGCCGAGAGCTAGTGATCGCAGGGCTCGAGCGATCTGAGGCTGCAATGAATGGCGGACAGGGACTTAGATTAGGCGGAATCACTCTGCGCTCAGCTGAGGACTCTCTGTTAACACGATATTGCTTATTGGTTATTAGCCTACCATTGTTCTTATAGCCTATTCGGTCATCCCATGCACTGCACTTGGAGGCTACCACTTGAGTGCGATCGTCCTTCCTAGATCGTTTTTCTCCTGAGCAGTGATATGCTATCTCATGAGCCTTGTGACCAGGATTTCCTTCTCTGACATTTCTCATGTGAAGATCCCTGTTGCCATGATTTTTCCTCTGCCTACCCATGCTTTTCTGATTTTCCTTTGGGCTGTGCATCCTTTGATGTGCTGTGCTTTTCGATTTTTTATTTTTTTCCTTATTCAACTTGCTTTGTCCCTTGATTTTACAGAACTTTAATCTTATCATATTCGATTTGAGATTATGGCACTGAGTGATAGTATTCTTCTTTGTTCTCCCAGACTCTTCCTTCCTTCTTTTCCACTGCTTGATTTGCATGGTGATCCGCCTGCTGGTTATGTATTCTCAATATATGTTTGAAGGTTACATTGCCAGAGCCTTCTAAATTCCTTCTGATTCTTTTGATGATTCTACTCATAAACTCATTGCTTGGACTTTTGTTTCGAACCATTGCCTCGATTATGATGGCTGAATCTCCTAAAATTATTGGATTTTGGATTCCTCTTTTTTTAATCATTCTTGTCCCCATCAGCAAGCTATAAGCTTCAGCCTTGTTATTTGAAATTTGTCCCAATCCCCATTCATAGGTGACAATTTTTTTCCCATTCGGATCGAGAATTATTCCCCCTGCTCCTGCCTTTCCCGGATTATTCTTAGAGGCTCCATCAAAATGCAAACAATGTTTGTTCTGAAGTTTTTTCCAGCTTTCAATTTCCTCTTCAGTCATTCTTAATTTCCAATTTTTTCCTGAGTTTTCTTTTCTCTGTCCTTTTTGGCCATTGTTGTTTATTATGGCTTTGCTGAGCCAGTCTCTTTCTTCTTGTTGGAGAATACTATAGTCCGTTGGTGCAGTTCCTTTTTCATTGAGGATTTCAGAAGTTAGTCCCCAGGTTTTTGATAATGTTTTCCCAATTCTTGGATTTTGATTTTTGAAGATGCACTTATTTCGAGTCAGCCAAATTTGCCAACATAGAACTGTTGGGATACATTTCCATATTCTTAGAATTGTGACTTTCTTCTTTGTTGCATATGGGTAGGCTTTCTCTAGTGTTCTGAGGAATTCCGACAATGGTTTTCCAAAGTCTATATTCATTTCCAGTGGGCTCATAAGCTGCTCCCAACACTCTCTTGAGAATTTACACTCCTGAAATAAGTGTTGAATGTTTTCTTCAGCCTGCTGACATAATGGGCATCGTGATGGCCCTTGGAAGCCTCTTTTTTTTTAAATTTTCACTGGTCAGGATCTTTCCTTTTAATAGAGTCCAAATGAAATTTTTTATCTTAGGCAAACTTTCAAATTTCCATGCTATTTTCCAAGCATCCCAGTCTTTTTTTTTTTAACAAGGTCGGTTAGATGATATATTACCAAAAAAGGTTGTGGAGCAAGCTCCAATTACATTCCACTATATTGTGATAGCAGACTAAGCAGTGAGACGAGATCACAGTCCCTTCTCCTGTGCTTAATTTCCAAACTTCATAGATTTTTTTAACTATTCTAGGATACTGCCGGACGTATTGGCCTACTAAGAAAACAAATTTACATAACATAATTTCTCCTTGGGTTTATGGCTTGTTGACTGAGTATTCTTGGGTTGCTTCATTCATATTGTTGTTGTTGGCTGAGTTTTTTCCTTCACTGCTCATATTGTTGCTCTTGTAGTATTCTACTGCTTCCTGCAGATGTTTGCACTTGGTTTTCAGATCCTTTATCTCATGTTGTTGCGCTGCCATATTTTGCTTCTGAAAGTTGTACTCCATTCTCATTTCACTTCTTAGATCTTTGAGAGACTGCTGCAGCCAATGTATCATGACCTTGTTTCCTTTGCATGCTGGGCATGAGTCGTTCTTGGCTGCCTTCTCAGTGGTGTTAAGCTCCATCTGACTGTTGTTTCCCCTTGCTTTGTTGTAGCTGCCTGTGCTCCCTTGATCCATCGTTGCTCTGATTTGATAGCCTCTGCTCTGAAATTTTTGAGTAGCTGTGGATATTGCCGCTGAGCTAGATAATATGAGAGAGGGCCTGTATTTATGAAGAGGGGAATGTAAATTGCAGCGAAAATTATAATTCTACAGTAAGAGCTGGATGAGGGTAGGTGATAGCTTGATCAAATAAAAAGGTTGCCTGCTGAGTAGCTTTTGCAAGAGGACAAGAAGCAGCGGGCGAGGATGAGCAGGAAAGCTGGTGCGTAAGGGAAATGTGTGAGGGAGGGAGGCTGAGAAGGGCTGCGTGGAGAAGGCAGCGAGGAGGAATGGGAGCTGGGGAGGTGGTTGCGCAGAGAACATGAGACTGCGTAGAGAACATGAGACAACAAACTGCGTGGGTGCTTGAGAGAACAGCAAACTGCGTGGATGCTTGAGAGCCGAACAACAAACATGAGGTGGCTGCGCAGAGAGCATGAGACAACAAATTGCGTGGGTGCTTGGGCGAACAACAAACTGCGTGGATGCTTGAGGGAGGGGAGAGCATGGTTGCTTGAGGGAGCCAGATAGCAAAATGCATGAGGGAAGCTGGGTAGGGGCTGCGTGGAGAGGCAGCTGAGCAATGGGAGCTGGGGAGGGGACTACGCAGAGAGCAGGGGACCACGTGTTAGAGAGAGGGAGGGGACTGCGAGGGTGTGTGAGGGAGCTGTGCCTTGATGCAGACCTGGAAGCGCCGAGGGGAGTTGGGTCCTCAGACAGATGATGATTTGCACTGTGCACTCTTTTTTTTAAAGTTGTTCTGCGTTGCATGCTTGCCTCCAAGCGTGTGGTTGTAGTGGTCCCCCATGCGTTGGAGTTGAGAGCTGTCCCTTGCACACTTTTTCCTTTTCTGGCTTGGTTTCCTTCTGAGCTGAGCTTTGCTTGCTCATGAGCTTTTTGACTTTGATTGAAGTTTCTAAAGTTGATCCTTTGTATTTCCATTTTTCCTTGCTTTTTCTTCTATCCTTCCATGATTTTCTGGGATTTTTTTGGGTTGTCACTTTTTTTTTTCCATAATTTGTCTTGCTTTGTCCCTTTTTTCCCCAGTACATTAATCTTTTCAAATTCATTTTGATCTTATGGCACAGAGTGTTGATATTCCTCATTATTCTCCCGGACTCTTCCTTCATTCATCTCCACTGCTTGATTTGCGTGAAAATCCACCTGCTGATTGTGAAGTCTCAGTATATGTTTGAAAGTTACACTACCAGAGTCTTCTAGATTCCTTCTTATTCTTTTGATAATTCTACTCATAAACTCGTTGCTTGGACTTTTGGTTCGGGTCATTGCCTCAATTATGATGGCTGAATCTCCCAAAATTATTGGATTTTGGATTCCTCTTTTTTTAATTATTTTTGTCCCCATGAACAAGCTATACGCTTCAGCCTTATTATTTGAAATTTGTCCCAATCCCCATTCATATGTGACAATTTTTTTCCCACTTGGATAAAAAATTATCCCGCCTGCTCCTGCCTTTCCAGGATTATTCTTGGAGGCTCCATCAAATTGCAAACAATATCTATTTTGTTGTCTTTTCCAACTTTCAATTTCTTCTTCAGTCATTCTCAATTTCCAGTTTTTCCTTGAGCTTTCTTTTCTCTGTCCCTTTTTACCATTGTTGTCTATTATGGCTTTGCTAAGCCATTCTCTTTCTTCTTGTTGAAGGATACTATAATCCGTTGGGGCAGTTCCTTTTTCATTGAATATTTCTGAAGTTAATCCCCATACTTTTGATAATGTTTTTCCAATTCTAGGATTTTGGTTTTTAAAGATACACCTGTTCCGAGTCAGCCAGATTTTCCAGCATAGGACTGTTGGAATGCATTTCCAGATTCTTATAATTGTGACTTTCTTCTTTGTTGCATATGGGTAGGCTTTCTCCAAAATTTTGAGGAATTCCGACAATGGTTTTCCATAGTCTATATTTATTTACTTCCAGCGGTCTCAAGAGCTGCTCGCATCATTCTCTTGAGAATTTATAGTCTTGAAATAAGTGTTGAATGGTTTCTTCTACCTGCTGGCATAATGGGCATCTTGATGGCCCATGGAATCCTCTTTTTTTAAGGTTTTCGCCAGTCATGATATTTCCTTTTAATAGGGTCCAAATGAAATTTTTTATTTTAGGCAAACTTTCTGATTTCCATGTTATTTTCCATGGTTCCCATTCTTGCTGATTGGCTTGATCTTGAAGAATTTTATATCCAGTTTTGACTGTATATTGCCCATTACTTGGGTCCCAGAGGTAATTGTCTTCCTCGTCACAATGAATTGGTGCTGCCCCCTTTAGATGTTGCTTGAGTTTATTCCATTGTCCTTCCATGTTCGCTGGGATTGCTGGCTTTTTCCATTCCTTCCATTCCTTCTGATTCCACAGGGAGATTGAATGTAAGGTATTAAAGCCTTTCCCTCTCATCCACTCTTGAATGCCATCCATTTCCGGGTGATCCTGCAATGGGTCATTTCCCATGATTCTGTCTTCCCATATCGAGATTTTTTGTCCATTCCCAGGAGTGTTGGAGATGTGGCTGCCCATTATTGGAATGACTCTTTTGACTAGCTTCCATACTTGGGTGCTTTGTCTTATTGGGATGTTCCCATTCAACAGATTCTCCTTGGAGCCATTTAGATATTTGTTTATGAGGGCTTTTTTCCACCAGCTCTCGTTACCTGTTATGAGTCTCCAGACAATTTTCATTCCCAGGGCTGCATTCATGAGCCCAGGCAGCCGAATGGACAAGCCTCCTTGTTCATATGGTAGCACTACTTGTTCCCACCTTACCAAACTAAACTTTTTGTTTTCCTGCTTCCCTCCCTGCCAGAGAAAACTTCTTAGAATTAATTCCATCTGCTTGTGGGCACTTGCTGGTGCCATGATTAGTGCATATTGGTATATTGGTAGTGCAGCAAGGAGAGCTTTAATTAATATCACCCTTCCAGCCATATTTAACCACATCATTCCCCAATTCTTTATCCTGTCTTGCATTTTCCCAATTTGTTTTGTCCATATTTCTGCCTTCATGATCTCTTTTGATATTGGTAATCCCAGATAGAGAAAGTGATTCCAATTTTCCTGTGTTGGGATTCCCATTATTTGGGAAATTCTTTGCATAGTTCGTGGTGGAATGTTCCACCCATAGATCTTGCATTTTGTATTGTTCAAAAGTCCACCTGACACCTGCATAAATGCATCCATTATTTTTTAAATCTTCTTGCTATTATTGTTGATGCTCCTCCCATCAACAATGTATCATCTGCAAACAAGGAGAGATTTATGGTCTTTATTCCTTTTGCTATTCTCAATCCTGTGATGGTTCTTTCTTTCCTTTGTGTTTCCAATGCTCTACTAAGAGTTTTTGCCATTATTATGTATAGAAATGGTGATAGAGGGCAGCCTTGCCTGAGGCCTCTTGTGCTTTGAAAAAATTCACTGGGTCTTCCATTGATGAGGGGGGTTATCCAGGGAGTGGATATGCATTCTTGTATCACTTCTATTATTTCTTTCGAGAAGCCCTGTTATGAAACCAGCTCACAAAAAGATAGAAAAGAGAGATCCACGCCTTAGAATTCAGCCTCTTCGAGGGGGCAACCTCCTTTACATTACATAAATGAACAATTCTTGGATTATACAAATGAAAATACCTCCTTTCTATATATAGGAGTCTAAGTGGTCCCAATACAATCAAAGCCTACATAACAATAATATTGTAGGGCACAACAGTAACAATGGTGGGCTTCTATGTGGCATAATAGTAACAATATGGGCACTACATGGGTACGTCAATATAATAAGTGGGTTATACTAATAACAATAAGGGGTTACACTAGTAGTATAGGGGCCTAACATGCCCCTCTCCTTCAAAAAGCGTTGTCCTCAACGCTTGAGTAGTTCTTGATGCTTCTATATAAAATTCTTGTCCTCCCATGTGGAATATTCAGCGGGTAAGTTCTTCCACTTGATGAGATACTCTGAAATTGATCGATTTCGTAGCTGTCGGGTTCTTGTTTCTGTGACTGCTCCAGGTTCCAATATGATTTTTCCTTCCTCTTCAATTTCTGGCAATATTGCTTGAATTGGGATCTTTTGCAACTTTTGAATAAGTGGCCATACTTCTTCGTACTTCTTCCATTCATCCGTTGCTTCGTTTATCCAATTTGGTTGGATAATATAAATAGCACAAAACAATGCTTCCACATCCTCATCCTTGAAGCATCTTCCCATTCGGTAAGGTCGCCATTTTTTAAGTGTATGTAGTATTGCCAACATTTCCTTCTCATAAATAGCTTGCTTGAGATGTAGCAGTAAAAATACCCAATCACTCACATCAAAACATTTTTCACTACGATGTTGATCTACCTGTTCTTTCATTTGATTTTGCACCGAAGTGGCGTTATCCTTTAAAAGTTGGAGAACTTGCTGTTGATGCTCGATATGATCTTTCTCTACTTGAACCTTTTTCTTCTTGATATGTCCTTCTATCTTTTGAGGAGCAGTAATTTCTTCCAGTCCTTTACAAGATATGGTCGGATTCATTTCTTGATGCTCGATGTGATCTTTCACTTCTTGAACATTTTTCTTCTTGATGTGTCCTTCTATCTTGATAGTTTGAGGAGTGGTAATTTCATCCATTGAATTACAAGATATGGTTGGATTCATTTCTTCTTTCTCGATGTGATCTTTCACTTCTTGCACCTTTTTCTTCTTGATATGTCCTTCTATCTTGAGAGTTTGAGGAGTGGTAATTCTTGCCAATGCTTTACAACATATGCTCTGATTCATTTCTTCTTTCTCTGGGGTGGTGTCCTGACGTATATCCTCTTCTTTTGATGTTTCTTGATCCTTTTCTTCCTCCTCTTCATATTCTATGTAAAATAATTTCTTCTCAGCACACTTATGACCTTTAGTGCATTTTCTATCACAATTGTAACAAAGCCCTTTTTCTCTTTTTTCTTCCAATTGTTGTGGTGTAACCCTTGTAGGTTGTGGAAGGCTGGGAGAAACAACACTTCCATCTTTATAGTTGTGAGGGGTATGCTTCCTGGTTTCCATAATTTTTCTTTCCATTATGTCACAAAGCCCTTTTACTCTTTCCAATTGTTGTGGTGTTTCTCTAAAGAAGGTGTTGCTCTTTATATCCTCATAATGTGCTATCATTTCCTCCGTGAAAATTGACCACGTAACAAGTTTTTTACGAGAACAAAGCCCTTTGTACCATAAAAATTGATCTGGTTCTAAATATGAAGATGCAATACATACCTTTTGTAACAGTTGTACACCATGTATATCAAAATATTGCTCCATCTGAAGTATCCAATTTACTGGATCCTTGCCATCAAACTTCCTCATCTTGCTTTTTCTTGATTTTAGGAGCTCTACCTTGAAACGACTGTAACTCTGTACTTTTGGATCTTTAAGTTCTGAACTTGTGACCTGTAGTAGCCCTTTGTGTCCTCTTTCCAATGCCACAAGTATGATCCAAATTGGATTCTCCAAGAAAAAGTTATGCACAATCTCCCGTAGTGACCTGATTATAGACTAGTTCAGTAGAGCGAACTTGTATGAAGTGCCACGTGTCACTGTTTCAACCTTTGACTCTGTAAAATATATAAACAGAAACTACAGTCTGTCCTCTTTCTGTACCTTCTTACAAAATTTCAATCCGATGCTCAGAAAGAAAGTTATGACGATTTTCCCCAGGTCACCTGTTTTGAGTGTAATTCAGGAGTCTGCAAAAAGACCAACTTCCGCAGATAATATCTCCGCAAATATCGCGCAAAAAGATCTGAAATTTGGACCCAAGGTTCAGCACCAATTCTTCTCAAATGGGTTTTTTTTTGCGACTTCTGAAACGTCACAGAAAAAAATTTATAGCGAAAATGCCACGATGACCTGTTTGGAGCAGCGAAACCCTAGAATCCAAAGCTCTGATACCAAATGTTATGAAACCAGCTCACAAAAAGATAGAAAAGAGAGATCCACGCCTTAGAATTCAGCCTCTTCGAGGGGGCAACCTCCTTTACATTACATAAATGAACAATTCTTGGATTATACAAATGAAAATACCTCCTTTCTATATATAGGAGTCTAAGTGGTCCCAATACAATCAAAGCCTACATAACAATAATATTGTAGGGCACAACAGTAACAATGGTGGGCTTCTATGTGGCATAATAGTAACAATATGGGCACTACATGGGTACATCAATATAATAAGTGGGTTATACTAATAACAATAAGGGGTTACACTAGTAGTATAGGGGCCTAACAAGCCCAGTGTCTGAAGTACAGCCAGTAGATATGAGTGGCTGACTCTATCGAATGCGTTTGCCATATCTAGTTTGATTATCATACCTTTTTCTTGCTTTAAGATACTAGAGTGGACAACTTCCTGAACTATGATGACATTGTCAATGATTTGTCTGTTTGGGACAAACCCCTCTTGGTTTTCTGAGACGATTAAGTGCAACACTTTCTTTATTCTGTTTGCCACAATTTTTGTTACTATCTTATATGAGGAATTGCATAGAGAAATGGGCCGGAACCTATTGAAGCTGGATGGATTTGTTTCCTTTGGAACCAGAGCAAGATAGGAAGAACTTGTGTGGCCTCCCATTTTTTTTTTTAAAGCATTCTTTGCCATTCTTAAGAAATCCTTTCTGATTGTATACCAATGATTTCTATAGAAGGCTATTGTGAATCTGTCTGGCCCGGGCGCTTTGTCCGGATGCAGGCTCCAAATGGCCTCCACAATTTCTTCTTCTGTGAGGTGCTTACACCTGTCTTTGTTTTGTTCTTTTTTTATTTTCTTCTTTGTGTGCTGCAAAATTTCTTCATATTCAACCGTTTCCTCCGTTGTTGACAGTAAGTTTTTGAAGTGCTGGTGGGCTGCTTTTTTTATTTCTTTCGCTCCTTTGATTTCTTGATTTTTCACTTGTATTTTTTCTATCTGGTTTCTAGCTCTTCTGATTTTCATACTGTTATGAAAAAAGGACGTATTCTTATCCCTTGCCTTGAGCCAGAGGACTCTAGATTTTAGTCTTTCCTCTTCCTCCTCTTTCCTATTTTCCCTATATATCTCCCAGAAAATTTCTTTCTCTTTAAGGTAGTCTTGCTTGCTTTCTTCTTTACATTCTTTTTCAGCCTGCACGCTATCCATTTTCTGTTGTAGCTCTTTTTTCTTTTCCTTTTTTTTTAACCTTGCCCATTCCTTTAGCTTGGTTCTTACACTTTTTAATTTTGTCTCCCATATGTACTGTGGTGAGCCTAATATTCTTGGTGCCCATGCTGCTTTAACTAATTCACTGATTTCTGTGTTGTTGTCCCAGATTGAGCTGTACCTGAATGGGAGTGGGCCTTGGTTTTCCATTTTGCCCATTGCTATTACAACTGGCTTATGATCAGAAGTTGTGGTGTGAATGATTTTGGATTTGATAGAGTTGTACAATGCTGCTATGTTGTCTTGAATCAGGATTCTGTCCAGTCTTTCTTTTATGTTACTTTTTCCCACTCTCTTGTTATTCCAGGTATATTTTCCATTGTTTGGAGGTATATCCAGAAGGCTATACTGTTCCATTATTTCTTCTAAAGAGTTCCTGGATGGATCCACTTGAAAGTTTCCTCCAAAATTTTCCTCTATACTTCTAACCAGATTTAAATCTCCTCCTAAAATTATTTTTCCAGCTTGTGTTTCTTGTAATACTTCCTTTATTGTTGCCCAACATTGTTCTTTCTCCTTATAGTGGTTGGGGGCATATATATTTATCACCCTATATTTCTCTTCTGTGTTGATCCTCCTAAGATTCGTTAAAATCTAGTGCTGCCCTGTTTTTTCCCCATTAATTCCCACCTTCCTTTTTTCCAGATTGTGCATATGCCTCCTGATGCTCTGGTTGCTTGGATTGCTTCCCCTTCATATTGCCTGAACTTTTTTTTAAGATTTTCCGATTCTTGATTGTTTACTTTTGTCCCCTGGATCATAAGGATATCTGGGTTCTCATAGTCCAGTTGTTGTATGTGCGTCCACTAATCCACTTTTATTTTGATCGCTTCAGGGAGGCCTTTGCCTAGATCCACTTCCACGCAGATTCGAGCGCATGCATGCATGTTTTGTTTAGGCTCACATCTGTCTATGTATTTCCCAACTGTGTTTCCTATTGCTTTGACTGAATCATCTCCCCAGCAGTGGAGAGGCAGATGCGGAAATCTTACCCATACTGGAACATGATCCAACTGGATTTTGGTGTCCACCCACCTATCCCATTTGGACCCCCACAACGGTCTCTTGCAGTTTTTTAGTTTCCTAAATTGTAGCACAGTTTACTATTTTTTGCAGTTTTTCGGGTCCTGAACTTCCAGAGCCGTTTTGAGGCCCTAAACGACGTTTTTTTGGAAATATGGGGGCAATATGGGTAGTGTTCGGATAGATCTTTCTAATGAGCTATTGTACGCGTCAAACAAAGATCATATGGCAAAGTTACGACCTCGGGAAATTGATGTACCAATTTACCCAAACGGGGCACACAATTTGGCGTTTCATCTTTTGGGGTTAGGTTTTGGGATGTGAAGGGTTTTCCATTGTTTCTCAATAATAAATAGGCCTTTGAGCCTCATTGTAACACAGTTCAGAGGCATGTAGCCGCCACATCTCTTCTCAGAGATAAGCTACCATCGCCCTAGCTAGTTTATTTCCATTTCTGTTTGTAAGCATATTTCAGTATTTTCCATTAATGAAATGAAGTATTATTTCCGCTGCAAATCTGTCTTTATGGTTATCTCTGTATTTTATTGCGTCCCTGTTTAAATATGGATTAGAACAACATTTGGGACATCCATTTCTGGGTCAAAGTCTGGTGTCCATCTGTTCAGATACAGTCCCCTTGTATCCATAAAATATGGACCGTTCCTAAATATCAGATCTCGGTCCTCTTTGGTTTCAAAGTGGAAGGTGTAGTAACCTCTACCACAAAATCTGATTGAGATCTTCCTAGATATTGCTGCAACCCAGTTTCTTTCTACCCACTTTTGCACAGTCTTGGGTGATGGCCACAACCTAGTAAACTGCCCTACTAACCCTCATTCTGCCAGGGAGACTGACGGTCTATTCTTTGCTGGACCCATTGTAGAGATGAGAGAAGCGAAGGATTTTTCCGTTACTTCTGATTCTTGTTGGTGATTTGTGTGATGATGATCTTCCTCTTCTGGTGGATCCATATTGCTCAAACCCCAGTAGTAAGAGGCCACTAAGGGCCAATACGATATGGGGCAGTATCTGCCTGCCGAAAACTGTAGCTGTGATCTCACCTTCCTCTTTCTGCCATTCTGACCTCAGCAGCAAGGGCCACTGAGGCGCAACAAATGCTGCTTCGCATTGGGAGCTGCAGCAGCAGCTAGGGCTGCATGCTATCCTCATCTGCTCTCCTCGCCATCTATCCAAAAAATGTGAAAAAAGTATAATCTCTTTACACTGAAATTAAGCATCCTAGTCTTGTTGATTGGTTTGATCTTAGAAAATTTTATATCCAATTTTGACTGTGTTTTGCCCATTACTTGGGTCCCAAAGGTAATTATCTTCCTCATCATAGTGAATTGGTGCTGCCCCCTTTAAATGCTGCCTGATTTTGTTCCATTGTCCTTCCAGGTTTGCTAGAATTGCTGGCATTTTCCATTCCTGCCATTCCTTTTGATTCCACAAGGAGATTGAATGTAAAGTGTTAAAGCCTTTTCCTTTCATCCATTCTTGAATGCCTTCAATTTCCGGGTGATCCTGTAATGGGTCTTTTCCCATGATTCTGTCCTCCCAAATTGATATTTTTTTCCCATTACCTGGGATTTTGGATATGTGGTTGCTCATTATAGGGATTACTTTTTTAACTAGCTTCCATACTTGGGTGCTTTGTCTTATTGGAATGTTTCCATTTAGCAGTTTTTCCTTGGAACCATCCATGTATTTATTGATGAGGGTTTTTTCCACCAGCTCTCTTTACCTGTTATGAGTCTCCAAACTATTTTCATTCCCAGAGCTGTATTCATGAGCCCAGGTAATCGAATGGACATGCCTCCTTGTTCATATGGTAGCACTACTTGTTCCCACCTGACCAAGCTGAACTTTTTGTTTTCCTGCTTCCCACCCTGCCATAGGAAGCTTCTTAGGATTAATTCCATCTGTTTGTGAGCACTTGCTGGTGCCATGATTATTGCATATTGATAGATCGGTAATGCAACAAGGAGGGCTTTAATTAATATCACCCTTCCAGCCATATTTAGCCACATCATTCCCCAATTCTTTATCTTGTCTTGCATTTTTTCAATCTGTTTTGTCCATATTTCTACCTTCATGCTCTCTTTTGATATTGGTAGTCCCAAGTAAAAGAAGTGATTCCAATTTTCCTGTGTTGGGATTTATATGATTTGTGAAATCCTTTGCATGGTTCTAGGAGAAATGTTCCACCCATAGATCCTGCATTTTGTATTATTTAATAGCCCACCTGACAACAATGTGTCATCCGCAAACAAGGAATGGTTTATGGTTTTTATTCCTTTTGCTATTCTCAGCCCTGTGATAGTTCTTTCTTTCCTCTGAGTTTCCAATGCTCTGCTTAAGGTCTTTGCCATTATTATGTAGAGAAATGGGGAGAGAGGGCAGCCTTGCCTGAGGCCTCTTGTGCTTTGGAAAAATTCACTGGGTCTTCCATTTATGAGGGGAGCGATCCAGGGGGTAGAGATGCATTCCTGTATGACTTCTATTATTTCTTTTGAGAAGCCCAGTTTCTGGAGTACAACCATTAGGTATGGGTGGCTAACTCTATCGAAAGCATTTGCCATATCTAATTTGATTATCATACATTTTTCTTGCTTTAGAATACTGGAGTGGACAACTTCCTGAACTATTATAACATTGTCAATGATTTGTCTATTTGGGACAAACCCTCCTTGATTTTCTGATATAATTAGGTGCAACACTTTCTTGATTCTATTTGCCACTATTTTTGTTATTATCTTATAAGAGGAATTGCATAGAGAGATGGGCCGGAACCTGTTGAAGGTGGAGGGGTTTGACTCCTTTGGGACCAGAGCAAGATAGGAAGATTTTGTGTGACTTCCCATTTTTTTTTTTTAAACATTCTTCGCCATTCTTAAAAAATCCTTTCTAATTGTATGCCAATGGTTTCTATAGAAAGCTATTGTAAATCCGTCTGGCCCAGGTGCTTTATCCGGATGCAGACTCCATATGGCCTCCACTATCTCTTCTTCTGTGAGATCCTTGCACATATCTTTGTTTTGTTCTTTTTTTATTTTCCTTTTTGTGTGCTGCAAAATTTCTTCATATTCAGTCGTTTCTTCTGTGGCTGAAAGTAAGTTTTTGAAGTGCTTGTAAGCTGCTTTTTTTATTTCTTCCGCTCCTTTGACTTCTTGGTTTTCCACTTGTATTTTTTCTATCTGGTTTCTTGCTCTTCTGATTTTCATATTGTTGTGAAAAAATGAGGTGTTCTTGTCCCCTGCCTTGAGCCATAGGCTTCTGGATTTCAGTCTGGCCTCTTCCTCTTCTTTCCTGTTTTCCCTATATATTTCCCAAAAGATTTCTTTCTCTTTTAGGTAATCTTGCTTACTTTCTTCTTTACATTCTTTTTCAGCCTGCATGCTGTCCATTTTCTGTTGTAGCTCTTTTTTTTTTCTTTTTTATTTTTTAATCTTGCCCATTCCTTCAGCTTAGATCTTACATTTTTTAATTTTGTCTCCCAAATGTACTATGGTGAGCCTGATATTCTTGGTTCCCATGCTGTTTTAACTAATTCGCTAATTTTCGTGCTGCTATCCCAGATTGAGTTGTACCTAAAAGGGAGTGGGCCTTGATTTTCCATTTTGCCCAATGTTATTACTAACGGTTTATGATCAAAAGTTGTGGTGTGAATGATTTTTGATTTGATAGAGTTGTACACTGCTGCTATGTTTTCTTGAATCAAAATTCTATCCAACCTTTCTTTTATATTACTTTTACCCACTCTCTTGTTATTCCAGGTATATTTTCCATTATTTGGAGGGATGTCCAAAAGGCTGTGCTGCTCCATTATTTCTTCTAAAGAATTCCTGGATGGATCCGCTTGATAGTTTCCTCCAAACTTTTCCTCTATACTTCTTACCAGATTTAAATCCCCTCCTAGAATTATTTTCCCGGCTTGTGTTTCTTGTAATGCTTCCTTCAGTGTTGCCCAGCACTGTTCTTTCTCCTTATAGTGATTGGGGGCATATATATTTATGACCCTGTATCTCTCTTTTGTGTTAATCTGCCTTATATCCGTTATTATCCAGTGTTGATCTGTTTTTTTGGATTAATTCCCATATTCCTTTTTTCTAGATTGTGCAAATACCTCCTGATGCCTAAATTGCTTCCCCTTCGTAGTGTCTGAACTTTTTTTTTTTATATTTTCAGATTCTTGGTTGTTTGCTTTTGTCTCCTGAATCATAAGGATATCTGGGTTTTCTTTTGTCAGTATGTCTCTTGTTGCATTTTCTTTAAAAGGTGTCCCCATTCCTCTGCAATTCCAGGAGACTATTATCATTATTTACTTGTTGGGTGGTGCATGGTTCCTTTCCCCTTTTGCTGGCTTTTCTCCATGTTTCCTGTGCTTTTCCCTAGGTAAGTATCCATAGGTTGTTGTGTTCCTAAAGCCATTTCTTTTGCTGCTGCTTCATCCCTTAGCTCTTTATTTGTCTTTCTTCCAACTTTTTTTTGGTTTTCTGCATTTGGAAATGCTTCCTTTGATTGCTTTCTAGTTAATATTTTGTCTACTGAGGGAGGAGGAGAGAGGTGAGTTGAACCTCTGGGGGAATGAGGAGACTGAGGGGGGTTGGGAGAGTGAGGGGTTCTAGATCTAGATCTAGATTTGGGTCCGGGGGATGGGGGGGCTGAAGGGAGCAATGGATCAAAGGGATTATGGCTGGCGAAGTCTGCTTTTGGCGAGAGAGGGAGGGCTTCAGTGGATGTTGTGGGCTGGAAAGAGGGCTGGATTGGTTGTTTATTAGCTGTCTTCTTTCGTTTGACCTGTTCCCATTTATTTTCCAGATCCTCAATCTTTTCGCTTTCATTTTCTTTATTTTTTGTACATCTATTTGCAAAATGACCGTATTCATGACATACCTTGCATTTAAAGGGAATTTGTTCATAGTCCAGCTGTTGTATGTGCGTCCACTGGTCCACTTTGATTTTGATAGCTTCTGGGAGTCCTTTCCCTAGATCCACTTCTACACAGATTCGGGCGCATGCATGCATGTTTTCTTTTGGCTCACATCTGTCTATGTATTTCCCAACTGTGTTTCCTATGGCTTTAACTGAATCGTCTCCCCAACAGTGCAGGGGTAGATGCGGAAATCTAACCCATACATGTACAACATTTGGAACATCCATTTCTGGATCAAATTCCGGTGTCCATCTATTCAAATACAGTCCCCTTGTATCCATAAAATACGGACCATTCTTGAATATCAGATCTCGGTCCTCTTTGGTTTCGAAATGAAAGGTGTAGTACCCTCTACCATAGAACCTGATTGAGATCTTCCCATTTATTGATGCAGACCAGTTTCTTTCTACCCATTTTTGGACAGTCTTGGGTGATGGCCACAACCTAGTAAACTGCCCAACTAATCCCTGTTCTGCCAGGGAGAGTGTTGCTTTTCTTGGGAGTGCAAGAGGAAGAGATATTTCTGGTATTTCTTCCATTCTTTTAACAAACTTTGAAATTGATGGTCGGCTCTTTGCTGGACCCATTGTAGAAATAAGGGAGGCAAAGGCTTTTGCTCTTACTTCAGTTTCTTGTTGATGATCTTCATTCTCTAATGTGTCCATAATGCTCAGACCTCAGCAGCAGAAGGCCGCTGAGGGCCGCTGCGATCTGGGGGCAGAAAATGCTGGCTAGAACTGCGATCTCTCCTTCCGTTGCCTGTGGATCGATCCTCAGCAGCAGAGGCCGCTGAAGTGCAGCAGGGTTGCTTCGCGCTGGGTGTTGTAGCAGCTAGGGCGCCGCACGGTCCTCCGCCGCGGCTCTCTCCATCTCATTATTCTCAATTTTTAATAATGATTATAAAATAATGATAATTTTTAATAAAATGATATAATCAATTATTTATATTAAAAATAGTAATGTGTTTTTTTTGTAAGTTTGGTGGGACTATATCATCATCATGTCCAATATATCACCCCTATTGGGGTGGGGAATTGAACGAGTAACTTCACATCAAGGAGTTCTCTGACAGAATAACACGATAACTTCACATCAAATAATACCTTAACAAAAGACCGTGAACAAGAATAACAATATTTTATAATTATTTGAAATTTAATTTTTAATAATATTTTAAATTTATTTGAAATAATATTTTTATTAATATTTATATTTTTATATACTATATTTTTTTAAACTAAAAAAATATTCATTTTTATATCAATATTTTCTCACAATTTAAAAATATATATAAATTATAAAGCTCATAATTGCACCTTTGCACATATATATAGATGATGACTAAAGAATAGATGCAAACAAAAAAAATGATGCTCAAAATTTCCAGAGGAGCCTAAACTCTCAAAAATGATTTCACAGATGACCTTTTATAATCCTCCCCGCACCTTACCCACGTTGGGAGGCAAGCTTAATGGCTTTTATATCTTGCTTCACGACATCGCTGGTCCTCTATTGCTTTATCAGACGAGGGAGGACTAGGGTATGAAGGGAGGGTGGGGAATTGAGAAATTTTATCTTATCCAAATAAATGGATGGCTTCTATAATATCTAATTTAACTAAATATAAATATTAAATATTTATGCCGTAAGGCTTTTTTTGAAATGAATTTTTTTTATTCCAAATTAAGTGTTAGACAATTAAAATGTTGCCCTCTATTTATCTCATAACCGCTTAACTCTCTGACTCATTAAGTTTTTAGTTGCATCCTAACTACCCTCACTTCATTATTATTGCTCATTCTCCCTTCATTTCTGCGAGTTCAAATCGAATCCGAAGCAGCCATGACTGACAACAAGTTTTCATCACCACCAGTAGATTACCCTCAACCAATTCCTCCACCAGGTCTCGCGGCTCTGTGCTATTGTTGGTTGTGCGAGACATGTTGTTGGTTGTCCGAGACATGTCGCTGATGGGTATGGTTGTAGAACATAGTTCTTCCATAAACAATGGAAGATATGCACGACTATCTCATTTCTCCATGTAAACATGGGTTTGTATTTTCTGGATTTTTAAATGATTCATGAGTAGGTGTATAAGCTTGGGTTTATATTCTCTGCTTTTTTTAATTATTCAACAATACGTTATATAGCGGTTTTGTTTATAGAAGGTATGCGGGATTATTAAGTTTTTATTCTCTATGAGTGTATTATTTAAGGCCATTTCGATATAACAATTTAGCAATGGAAGATATGCAAGATTATCAATGTGTTCTCTTTTCTTTTAAAATAGTTAGTTTAATGTAAAATGAACGTAGATGGTCTCTTCTCATTCCTGCATATTGCAAGATTATTACTGTGTTCTCTTTTCTTTTAAAATAGTTAGTTTAATGTAAAATGAACGCAGATGGTCTCTTCTCAATCCTACATATTGTTTATTTTCACACTTGTGTATATTCTCACACTTTGCATATTATATATAAATATTATTTCTCTCGTTTACTAATACTTTTGATAGGTATAATAAACGACATTTCATTAAAGTGACTTTAATTGTTTACTTTTATGCTTGGAATATAAATATGTGAATTTATAGTGATTTATTTAATTTTATATATTATTATTATTATTTTGATTGTTCTCCTCTTTTTTTCTTTTCATCAATTACTTTCTTGAATTTTTCATCTCGTCAATTATTTTCTTGAATGACGATACGATTGAAATGTTGCCCTCCATTGATCTCATAACCAACTCCTCATAACCGCTCAACTGACTGGCTCGTTAAGTTTTCAGTTGCATTTTGACTACCCTCGCTTCATTATTATTGCTCATTCTCCCTTCATTTCTGTGAGTTCGAATCGAATCTGAAGCAGCCATGACTGACAACAAGTTTTCATCACCACCCGTAGGTTACCCTCAACCAATTCCTCCGCCAGGTTTGGCTCTTTTGTGCTCTCGCGGCTTTGTGCTATTGTTGGTTGTGCGAGACATGTTGTTGATGGGTATGGTGGTAAAACATGGTTCTTCCATAAACGATGGAAGATATGCACGACTATATCATTTCTTCGTGTAAACATGGGTTTGTATTTTCTGGGTTTTTAAATTATTCATGAGTAGGTGTATAAGCTTGGGTTTATATTCTCTATTTTTTTTAATTATTCAAGAGTATGCCATATAGTGGTTCTATTTATGGAAAGTACGCGGGATTATTAAGTTTTTATTCTCTGTGAGTGTATTATTTAAGGCTATCTTGATATAACCATTTAGTAATGGAAGATATGCGGGATTATCACTGTGTTCTCTTTTCTTTTAAGAGTAGTTAGTTTAATGTAAAGTGAACGTAGATGGTCTCTTCTCAACCCTGCCTATGGTTTATTTTCACAATTGTGTATATTCTACCACATGGTTCTTCCATAAACGATGGAAGATATGCACGACTATCTCATTTCCTCGTTTAAACATGGGTTTGTATTTTCTGGATTTTTAAATTATTCATGAGTAGGTGTATAAGCTTGGGTTTATATTCTCTGCTTTTTTTAATTATTCAAGAGTATGCCATATAACGGTTCTCGGTTTGTGTAAACATGGGTTTGTATTTTCTTGATTTTTAAATTATTCATGAGTAGGTGTATAAGCTTGGGTTTATATTCTCTGCTTTTTTTAATTATTCAGGAGTACGCCATATAGCGGTTCTGTTTATGGAAAGTATGCAGGATTATTAAGTTTTTATTCTCTGTGAGTGTATTATTTAAGGCTATCTAGATATAACCATTTAGTAATGGAAGATATGCGGGATTATCACTGTGTTCTCTTTTCTTTTAAGAGTAGTTAGTTTAATGTAAAGTGAACGCAGATGGTCTCTTCTCAATCCTGCCTATGGTTTATTTTCACACTTGTGTATATTCTCACACTGCGCATAATATATATATATATATCTATATATATATATATATATATATATATATATATATATATCTTTTACTAATACTTTTGATAGGTATAATAAACGATATTTCATTAAAGTGACTTTAATTGTTTATTTTTAAGCTTGGAATATAAATATGTGAATTTATAGTGATTTATTTAATTTTATATATTATTATTATTATTTTAATTGTGCTCCTCTTTTATTTATCTAGTCAACTATTTTTTTGAATGATGATCGCAAATAATTTGTATTTACATTGAAAGAATTTTGATGGTTTTATCAGCAGGAGGATTTATTGAAAGATGGTATGAATTCAATTGCAATTTTTTGTTATGATGCAAGTATATATGGCTTATTATTTTGGGTTATTGATTTCTGTTCTTTTATGGATTTGCACCCTCGCGACTTTGTTTAGTTGTACGAGACATGTTGTTGATGGGTGAATGATGGGCCCCATAAATGGGTAATTATATGGGCTCATTTGGCCTCCTAACTTAGCTTAATCCACCATTCTCATTAGTTTATTGCATGTTTTTTATTATATTTATGCTAATAGAGTGAGTTGGGTTAGTCATTATGCCATGAAGTCTAAAGTGTGCTTCATGCAGATTTTTGGTCAATTTTGAGACAAAATCAAAGGTTTAATGAGCATTTGGCAACCAATATTCGAGGAAGACAATGGAGAGGATTTATAGGAGGGTGTTCCCCTCATTGATGACTCCCTACTTCGAATCCTCCTTCAAAAAGCTCAGAGCACAAGCAGCCACATCAATGCATCAAAGAGGTAGCCGAGCAAGTGAAGGTTAACTGTTGTCTATCTCAAGTCCTGGGAGCCAAGCCTCCCTGATTTTAGGAGAGCTGTTGGGAGCTCCAGTTGTATAAATAGAGAGGCCTAGGGCCTCAGTAGGTTGTTGGATGTTAGTCAAATTTTCGCACTTTTGTTGCAGCTTTTGCTCAGCTCATTTCGAGCTTACTTTTGTGGACAGTTTCATGTAATGTGACTATTATTTTGATAATGAAGATGAAATCTTTTCTGAGCCAGCACTGAGTTACCTCAGAGGGCTGAAGCTCTTGGGTTAGGGCCCAACCCAAGCTGCCCAACACCTCTTGTTTTGTATTTATATATTTTGTTGCAGTTTATGAATTAGTTGCTGTTAGATAGGTTTCTTCCTTGGTTAGCATAGGTTGCTTTTGGTGATTTACATAGTTGTTTCTATTTCAAATTGCTGAAGTAGGTTAAGTAGTGATAGGAAAAAGATACAAAAAGGCCATCAACAAAGCCTTGACCTCCTTTCCTCCCTCTGGGACCATGAACTGAGGTCAAGACCCTCTTGCTACCACAAAAACACAGATTTGCCTTCTCCATGCAATTTCTAGTGTTGTAGTTTGATTTAGAGGTTAATGCTTTGCTTCAGATCTATTTTGTCATGCTCATTTTTGTTTTTGCAATAAATCTCCGTTCATTCTTTCCTTTCCATCTAGCATTGTTCAACATTTTATTTTCCTAGATTAGAATTTAGGTTAACATGAGATACAATTCTATTTTTTTGGTGCAGCTAGTTTCCTTGCTTGCTCAGTTTCAGTGTTTGATTCGCAGCTCTCTTGCAGTACATCTCTGTTCGTAATAAGTCAATAAATCAACCACCACCATCTCTCTTTACTACTTGTTCCACAGGTCATTCACAGCCCCTCATAAATCTGCCCTAATTTTCTGCACTATTCTCATAAACTTTCCTCCATTTCCTTGAACAAATCCAACCACCTCTCTCTTCCTAATCCTCCTTGATGAACCTCAGACACCTTAACACATCCTTCTAGCCCTCAGATACCCTTTCCAACCATTTTCCCACCTTCAAAACCTCTAAAATGGCCCTCGGCATCCTCCTGTAGACCTCCTGTAGATCCCCTGCAGCCTCCTGTAGAAATTCCTGTAGGTGACTTTTTGAAGTCCGATTGCAAGGAAAGCCTCCAGAAGGTTACCAGAGGCCTCCTAGGACCCATCCACACTTTCTTACACCTCTGCAAACTCCAAAGCCACCCTACATCCCCACCTAAGTGCTACCACATCCATAAACAAATAAATTACATGCATAACAATTTCACATAAAATACATAAAAACCCAAAAATATATTTTTTTCTCATTTCCTTTTAGAAATAGCTTGAATAGATGTTGTTTACTCCCCAAGTAGGTAATGGGATTCATTTTATGGTTTTTCACCTATCTTTCTGCAAAAGTAGGGCTAGCTGGTTAATTAGGGTTTGCTAGGGTTACTTTACATTTCAGTCTTCTTTCACTCTCTGCAAGTAGAGTAGCCTCTGTAGGTTAATTTTGACTTTCTTTCATCACATATAAAGATTCTTCTAGAATTCATAGAAGTTGGCTTGAGCTCCTAGTGATCTTGCGCCATCTAACCAAGTGACAGCCTGCAATAAGAATTAGTACTTGTGCATCCAGCACTGTCGCTTCCAAGTTTGTTACGAACTATCGGGTTGATAAAAAGTAAAGTAGGAAGCCTAGGAGTTGTAGCATTATCGCTGCAACACTGGTGCTCACCACTTTTTAGCGCCGTTGCTGGGGAAGCGTCAGAGTATTTTGTGATTACTGTTTTTCTTCTATTTTCTACTGCAACATTCTGCTAAGTAGTTCATTTCAGCAAAAGTAGAGTAGTTGTTTCTTTCAATTTCTGCATTTCCTTGCTTTCATTTCAATTCTGCAATTTCCATTTCAACAAAAGTAGATTAGTCCTTTCAATTCTGCAATTTCCATTTCAGCAAAAGTAGATTAGCCCTTTCAATTTTGCAATTTCCATTTCAGCAAAGGTAGATTAGTCATTTCCTTGCTTTCATTTCAATTTTGAAAATTCCTTTCAACAAGTTCATTTTAGTAGTTGCAATTTGTTTGTTCAATCAATTTCAGTTTTGCAGGTACAAGCAGAAAAAAACAAAAATCATCCAAAAGAGATTTCCTTTCATGCCTTGTAGGAATAGAGATAATTTAGGGAAATTCCTACCCAACAACCCCACAACATCACAAAGCCACCCTTCTCTCTTCTTCGATGGTAGTGATCCAGAAGAACCTTTAGGGGAACAACCAGAGATATTTGAAGAACCTATAGGAGAAGAAGAGGAAGAAAACATCCCTCCCGAGACAATGGCTGAGAACAGAAATGTTAGGGGAAATGGAGAAGGAGTAGAGGGTACCTTTCCCATCCGAGAGACCAATGGGGACACTAAAATGAAGGACATAAGCCCTTCAACCCTACCTCACTTCCATGGATTGTATACAGAAGATTCTGACACCTTCCTATTTGAGTTTGTTGTTATCTGTCAAACCTATGACTATGCAGAAGATGAGCAGAAGTTGAAGCTGTTTCCTTCTACCCTCAAGGATGCAGCATTGCGCTGGTTCATAGGGTTACCTGGCAACATCATCACAACTTGGGCTCAGATGCAGCAAGCCTTTAATAACAAATATCGAGACTATTGTAGGTCAAAAGATACCAAGGAAGAAATCTTCCGAATGACCATGGGAAGTGATGAATCCTTGGAGGATTATGAAGAAAGGTTCCAGCTTAGATATAAAAGGGCCAGGGGCACACTTGACCCTGAATCTCTGAAGTTGGTCCTGCTCAGAGGAATTCTGGAAGACCTTCTAGACACCCTCCATTTACTGGCTGGGGGAGACATCTACCAACTACCTTATGAAGACATAAAGACTGTTTTTAGAAACCATTCTAGGGCAGCCAGAAAGAGAGGTAGGGGGAGTCAACCCACAGCTAGTACCTCCTCATCCAGTTCATCCCTTAAAGGTGAACTTGGAAACATGCTGGAAGACGTCAAGAGTGAGATGATGTAGACTCTTGCCATGCAAATGGATACCTTGCATATCAAAAGGAAACAAGAGGAAGCAGAGAGGGCTTTGGCCATTTTTTGTCCTAGGTGCACCAGAAGGCATCCTAGGAATGAATGTCCATTGAACTCTATAGAGGTTTGTTTAGTCTGTGAAGAAGATCATTCTACAAATAAGTGCCCTTCCTTGCCCAGAATTAAAGTTGTATGCCAAGGGGCCGAAGGAGCCACTGAACCACTCTATTTCATGAACTAAAGGAGACCACATGGACCTAGACCATACCAGCAGGGAATGCAAGGGATATCTCAAGCATACTACAACCCCAATCAAGCCACTTCCATACCTTTTTGGGGTCCCCCTGCTCATCCTTCCTGGTCCACACCTCCTCCTTGGTCATATCCATCTCAATATCATGCCCAACCAGTCGCTCATTCATTCCACTCCTATACTCAACCACAACCTCAGTGGAATGCATCTCATCAAGGGTGGAGGCCCCAATACAACTCTCCTCCTGCTCTTTTGCCTCCACCACCTGCTCAACTGCAACCATTGCCTCCTGCTCCACCAAGGCAACCCCAAATGCCTGCTCAACTGAACCCGAACTCGAACAATAGACAGGCTCAGCAAGTATACAGTGGGGAACCATCATGCCCAACCTATGCTGTGGAGATTTAGGAGATTAACCTACGATTTGGGAAGGTCCTCCCAGATAGCCAACCTCCCCCTCAGGAGGTTGAGGAAGATAAAGAGGAAAGTGAACCAAAAGCAAATCCACCCTTTCCTGAGAGACTATCTGGGACAACACAGCCCACCCCAGAAGAAACTGAACTTCTGGGAGAATTGAAACAGCTATGTGTAAAGATACCACTTCTCCAAGCCATAAAGGATGTGCCTATATACAATAATATGATCAAAGAGAAGTGCTTCAAGCATTCAAGCAAGCGCAGAAGAGATGCCCCAACCATCAATGTCATAGGACCACTGTCCGACCTGATGTTGGGGCAGGTAATTTGTCTGAAATATTTAGACCCTGGAAGCCCAATAGTTGATGTCCACATCAATGGCACCATGATCCCACATACCTTGATTGATATGGGAGCTACCATTAATGTGATGACAAAGGACACCATGCTCAAGCTCAAACTCTAGGGCTCCTTGAGAAAGACCACAATAGTACTGCAGCTAGCAGACCGCTCCACTGTGACCCTTGAAGGGATTGTGGAGGATGTGATGGTCTCCATTGATTCTTGGGAGTACCCTACTGATTTCTTGGTTCTCCAGCCGAAAGCAAAGCTCACTGGGTATCCTCTCATCCTGGGAAGACCCTGGTTGGCCACTGTCAATGCTTACATCAGTTGTCGGGCTGGGAACATGACTATCAAGAATGGACATATGTCCAAGCAGCTAATCCTATACCCTCCTGCCCAACCCCTGCTAAAACATGATCTACCTCTCTGGTTGGAGGAGGAGGATGAGGATGAAGTCTATTATGCACCATTGTGTGTAGAAGAAACTGTCATGGGGGGGAAACCGCAAAATGAGGATGATATCATTGGAAATTTAATTCAAAATCCACCCCCAGTATGTTTCCATTAGAAGATATAGTGAAAGAAACCCAAGACAGCCCCTCGCTGATCTCTATGTGGCTGACCCGACCTCTCTGTGTGTTAAGAATATAGAGTTTGACCCAGAAAGAACCTTGAAAATCAACTCATCCCTATCCACCTCCCAGGAAAAGGAACTGTGCATCTTATTGAGAAAACATTTAGATGCCTTCGCCTGGAGCTATAAGGAGATGAAGGGAGTGCACCCCTCAGTTTGTACTCATCACATTTAAATTAAGGAAGATTTCAAACCAGTCAGGCAGCATCAAAGGAGGATGAATCCAGCCCTTAAAGACATTGTCAAGGAAGAATTGCAAAAGCTACTGGATGCAGATTCATCTACCCCATCTCTGACAATGAATGTCTCTCTCCTTTGGTGCTAGTGCCAAAAAAAAATGGTAAGTGGAGGATCTGTGTCGATTATCGGGAACTGAACAAGGCCACTAAAAATGACCATTTTCCTTTGCCTTTCATAGATCAAGTGTTAGATGGTCTGGCGGGGAAAAAGTTTTTCTCCTTCCTAGATGGGTTTAGCGGGTACAATCAGATCCAAATCAGCCCGGAAGACCAAGATAAGACCACCTTCACTTGTCCTTGGGGTACCTTTGCATATCGGGTCCTTCCTTTCGGTTTGTGCAATGCTCCTGCCACTTTCCAGAGAGCAGTATTGAGTATATTCTCTAAACTGGTTCATGATGCAGTGGAAATATATATGGATGATTTTACTCCTTATGGTTCTAACTTCCAGGAAGCTTTATCTAACCTGGGAAAAGTTTTGGACAAGTGTATTGAAATGAACCTGTCCCTCAGTCCGGAAAAATGTGAATTCTTGATGACTGAAGGGACCATGCTAGGTCATGCAATATCTCAACAAGGATTGTAGGTGGACCCCAACATAATTGCCATCATCCAAAGAGTCCCACCTCCTCAAAAGGTGAGAGATGTTCGAAGTTTCCTAGGCTTAGCAGATATTACAGAAGATTCATTAAAGATTTCAGTAAGTTAGCCTCTCCGTTGTTTGGTCTTTTGGGAAAAGATGTTGAGTTCATACGGGCTGAAACCTGTCAAGAAGCCATAGATACCTTGAAAAGCAAACTTGTGACTGCCCAAATTTTGAGAGGCCCAAACTGGGCCCTACCTTTCTACATTCACACAGATGCCTCGAACAAAGAAATAGGAGCAGCCTTGGGGCAAATTGATGAAAAGTTACCTTATGCCATATACTTTATAAGTAAAAATTTGTCCAAGGCAGAGTTAAACTACACGGTCACCGAGAAGGAACTCCTAGCTATAGTGCATTCCTTAAATAAGTTCAGACATTACATCACAGGCTATCAAACCTTTGTACACACCAATCATGCTGCAATTAGGTATTTAATGAATAAACCAGATGTAAATGCTCGCATTATTAGATGGTTGCTTTTACTGCAGCAGTTTGATTTAACCATTGTTGATAAGCTTGGTAAAGAAAATGTTGTTGCTGACTTTTTGTCTAGAATAGATTTGCCTGTAGGTGAGGAAGGAATGGTGGATGATCAAATGCTAGATGAGCACATATTTGCTATCTCAGTACTCTCTCCATGGTTTGCTGATATAGCAAATTACTTGGTTTCAGCACAGTTCCCACCACACCTGCCCTCAAAAGAGAAGAACAAGATCGTGAGGAAAAGCGCCCCTTTCACTTGGATTAGGGGCAATCTCTTCAAACTTGGCCCAGATCAGATCTTGAGAAGATGTGTCAGGGAGGAGGAAGCTTTTAACATTCTCCTAACCTGTCATGACGGGCCTTGTGGAGGCCATTTTGCAGAAAAATGACTGCCTTCAAAATCTTGCAAGCAAGTTACTATTGGCCCACTCTTCATTAAGATGTGAAGAGATATACCAGTGAATGCGATCAGTGCCAAAGGATGGGGAAACCTACTCCAAAGGATGAGATGCCCATGCAACCTCAAATGACTTTTGAGCCATTTGAGAAGTGGGGCATGGACTTTGTGGGTCTTATCAACCCTCCTTCAAAACAAAGGCAATACATCATTGTGTGCACTGATTACTTGAAAAAATGGGCAGAGACAAAAGCAATCAAGGCAGCAACAAAGGAAAAAGTAGTTGAGTTTTTAAGAGAGAACATCTTCTATAAGTTCGGGTATCCAAGAGAACTGGTTACAAATCAAGGCAGTCAGTTCACTTCCAATTTGATTGAAGACCTGCTCACACATCATAAAATCAAGCACATGACTTCCACCCCTTACCATCCACAAACCAATGGGCAGGTGGAAGTCACTAACAAAGCTTTGGAAGGAATTCTGACCAAAGTAGTGAGCAGCAGTAGAAAAGATTGGGCAGATAGATTGGTTGAGGCCACCTGAGCCTACAACACCACATGGAAGACCACCACTGGGTTCACACCCTATGAACTGGTCTATGGAAAGAAAGCTTTGTTGTCAATAGAATTTGAATATAATACAATAAGGATAACAGCTCAGCTAGACCTAGACCTCAGCCATGCAGAAAGGGAAAAGTTAATCCACCTCAATGGATTGGATGAACAAAGATTGCAGGCCCTTCTCCACACAGAGGTAGTCTAGCTTCAAAGGAAAATATGGCACGAAAAAATATCAAGGAGAAGCAATTCCAAGGAGATTGGGCACTGCTATATGACTCAAGGTATAAATATTTCAAAGGCAAGCTAAGGACAAGATGGCTGGGACCCTACACTGTAGAAGAATGCAATGATAATGGTTCAGTTCTGATCAAAACCATTGATGAGGAAGCCATCCCCCTGCTTGTCAATGGACATAGGTTGAAAATTTACAAGAAGCCCCTCTCCAAGCGAGAGTTCATTGAAGATCTGAATAAGACAGTGTTGGTAGTGGAGTAGGTCTCAGCCTCCACTCCACCCACTCACTGAGAAAAAAAGAAAAAATAATAAGGACTCAAGTGAAAACCTCTATGAGGTGCTTGAGTCCTATCATTGGGTTGAAAACCCCTTTTGAGGCGGCCCAACGATAACAAAATAAAAAAAAAAAGAGAGAGAATAAGATCCCTGGGTGAAAACCTACCTTGGAGGTGCTCAGGGCAGGAAAGTAGGGTGAAAAGCTCCTGGAGGTGCCCTAGTTGTCTTTTCAAAAAAAGAAAAAAGAAAAAGGGAAGAGAAAGTTGACTTTTAAAATGCATTGCAGGTTACAGGTGGACCACCGGAAGCAAGAGGAAATGCCACAAAGCTTATTACTCATCCTCTACCCTCTTGTCCATCATTTCTGACCTTTTTTTCCACCTCTCTGTGTTTTCTTTGAAGACTGTGCATCCTACAGGAGGCCCTGTGTGTTCTACAGGAGGCTCCTATAGAAATCACAGAGAGCCCGAAATAGCTTTTAAAAACAGTTTGAGGAGCTGGGGATTTTCCTGGAGAGCATGTAGGTCATCCTACAGCTATCCACCATCCTAACCCTCCATCCCACACCTACACCACCTCATTTCCATTGATTTCTTTCCTTCCTGCAACAAAAACACAGAAACCAGTTTAAAAAAAATATATAAGGAAATAAAAAGAACAACACCTCCACAACTCACCTGTAGCTTACCAAATACCTCTCCATTTCCATCAGTATCTTTAGTAGCATCCTCACAGCTCCCAGCACAAGAATCAGCTAAAAATTTTAGAGGGAGAAGCAGCTACAGGAACTCCTGTAGGATTTCCTGTAGCAGCTGATTGCCTTAAAATCAAGCACCAGCAACGAAATAGGTGCAGCCACAGGAATACAGAGGATGTCCGAAGTAAGATTCAGCTAAAGGGTACCTGTACAAAACAAACGAGCCATATATCAAGGAGCAAAAAGCATAACAATAGAAAGGATACATGCATGCAGCCACTGAAATTCGAGCATGCAGTAGCAACAAAACCAAGCAGCACCATAGCATGATCATTCGACCTACAGGTAAGTGTCTAACCCTCTCCTCTATTGCATCTGTATAATTCAAAAATTGCATGAATGAATGAGATGGTTAGGGTTAAACCAAAAAGGTGGCTAGTTAACTGGCCACCCACATCCAGTTCAACTGCGCTCATCCGGAGATCTCACCACACATGCGCCTAGTCAACTCACAGAAAATCCAAAAGATAGGTAGTGGCGGGTGTGTTGGTCAGGTAAATCCCCTCTGCGGACAGAGGCGATCCCACTAGCCTATAACATAACTAGCCACAATCAAACCACGCTGCTACGCAAGTTCCTAGTTATGCATCAAAGGTGAATCAAGAAGACCAACTTGGAGTCCAACGCTATGATTGAAGCAGAGTTGATATCCCCGCTCCCTCGCTCCAATAGATCACAAACGAACACCTACACATGCAAAGGAAGAGACAGATACCAACATAAAAACTACCAAGGCACAACTATATTTCAGTCAGAAAGGAAATAAATCAACACATCACCATAATAGACAATGAGATTGGAACTATAATAGCAGTCGCTCATCAATTAATAAACAGGAAAAGTTACAACCATTGTTCTGACGTTGACCCTTCTCCTGGCTGGGCGAGTAACTATATGTGTCTTGCAATGCATCTCCTCTCCGGTAGCATAACCTCTCTAGCACTCACTAGCATTCCTCCAAGAACTCAAGAACTCAACATCTAACACTCCATGACCAATGATTATCACTACTATCACTCAATCACTAAATCACTAGCCCCTAGCACTAACTTGTCCAATGCATAATGACAAGCTTATATAGATGAAGAAGGAAGGAGGATATGATGAACCGGGACACCTTTTGTGGATTAGCATTATCCTCGAAAGCCATTAAAGATGGATATAGGATAAAGCTTGACAAAAGACTGATTTTTTATCTTCAGAAAAGCTCCATGTAATGAAGGAAACAACAGTCGGACGTGCGTTAAGGCAAAAAGCACGACTAAATTTGGTTGGCGCGACTGTTGCTCTAAGACAGAGCGCCAATGGTCGCGCCCTCTTTTGAGGATCTCCATCATTGGCGCGGGTAGGATACTGTGGACTTGCGCCAATGGAAAAAGAGCACTTTTCAGGGATGATCTGTAGGAGGTGTCTTCTGGGAACATGAAGTACATACTCAGGGGAACATAATGCAAGTGTTTTTAGACTTTGTCACTTCTTATAACTCCCGGAATGAGTCCTCCAAGGTACGACAAGAGGAGTAACAAGGATGGTGACAAATTACTGTGTAACAGATGCCCCCTAAAGCATGAAGTCCGAGAGGTGGAGAGGGGTGAAATGCTTTACACATAAGAACACACAAGAGCACATATAGTTACTGCCGCCGAGGAGCTGTATTAAGAGACATGACTGATAGTTCAATTACATGATGTACGTGGTATGGTCGCAGCCATCCATAAGAGAGTACATAAATAATCTAGATCCATAGTATGGACGCAGCCATCTGGTTAGGATCAAAGAATTGACTCAGGTATGAGTCAAGTATCAAGAATCACGCCTGGATTACAACAGACACAATCCAGGGTCTTGCGCTCAATCTCGACCCGAACAAGAGTACAAGTTCAAGCATGTGAATATATGAGCTGAAGTCGAACATGCATGAACATCGTCTGATTACCAGTCAATAGTGGAAACTGTTAATAGACGCGAGAGGTACCACCAATAATGACAATGGCCCTCAAGGTACTACAGGTACAATCTACGACGTGTGAATCAATGATCTGAAGTCGAACACCCGTAGAATCATTCGATCGGAGGCCAATGATGAAAACCTCACGTCGAACACGAAGAACCTGCCATTGAGGCATGCAGGCTCCAAGGCACCGAAAAGGAGTCTCTAGATCAACTCCCTGGATAGTGAGTTGAAGTCGACAGGGAGTGACCTTGATCGAAGGTGGGCCATAATGTTTCCCACATCATCGACACGAGACGGAGAGATAATGTTGTGAATCAAGATTGTGCGAACTATCAGAGGGAGGTTGTTTTGCAGAGGTCAACTTCTCTTGAACATATCGGCGGCACATTAACGGAATTGGCAGTATTTGACATCAATGTATCAAAGGTCATGATGACGAGGCAATGAGTGGATGAGAGGTCAAATAGGGTACCCAAGCCCATGGAAGCAAGTGAAAGATATGAGATGAAATATCCCCACCTCGGACACGAAAGCAAAAAGTGCCATGTTCAAGAGCGACATACTGCCGTTATGGTAATGGTTCAAAAATTTTCTTTTCCCCCCGCCATTTCTGGCGAGTACCCCAGTTATTTTTAACAAGCTTGATGGGGATAACATATGCTTGTGTTGTGACAAAATCCGATGTCATTAAGGAAGAACTCGACGTCTTTTCATGTTTAGAGAGTTTGAAAAGACAGCAGAAAAGGAAACTCCAGGGATGTCCTTTTTCGTAAAGTTGTGTCTCTCGGGCCCGAAAAAGTATAAAATAATACCCGAAAGAACCGCCCGATCATTACGATCAAGGAGTACTTTTCATAATTAGTGATTTCGACCCGAAAAAGTAAAAAAGCGGTCAAAACCACGTCGTTTCGTAACCATTAACGAGTTCGAAACGACAAAAACCCGGTAATCTTTTTATGTTTTAACGGTCGACAAAAAGAACTTAAAACGACCGCCCCTTATTACCATTTAACGAGTCAAGAGGAGTGACTCGGCAATCTTTTCCTCTTTAAATGGTCAGAAAAGAGCTGAAAGCGGACCTTGATTTTTATTTTCTTTAACGAGTCAAAAAGGAAAAATACTCGGCAATCTTTTCATATTTTACGAGTCAGAAAAGAGCGTAAAGGCGACTCGTCCTGAAGGAACGAGTGGTATAAGGGATAGCAACTGGTTTCGGTAATGGTGGAACTTACTTGAAAACATGTAAAGGTTAAGAGGCTGGCTAATCAAACCACTCATCGCTGCGGTTCCTCAGGAACGGAAAAACAACCAAGTGAAAGCATATGATCGGCCAAGAAGATGGTGGCGATGGAATGAAACAACCAAGGCTCATCTAGCAGAATTTAGCGGATAAAAGGCAATCACGGGATGTAAATTGGTTCATTTTTACACAAGCTTGAACCATGGAGAACTTTGCTTGTTAATTTTTTTTTTTTGTTGCATGCCCCCAGCATGATCATACAAATCGAGGTACATGCCCCCCAAGCTTCATGGCATTCACGGAGTGGATGGAATGAAGGTTTACTTGGAAAGACTCGATTTTGAAGGAGGATGCATGCCCCCCGGGCTTCAGTCACGCGCCCGGGTGAGCTGCCGTCATCAGAATGACGGGGTGGGTGCTGGGGTATTTCCTGTGGAAATAAGACCATTTAGGAATGGTAGATGACTATATGTGAAGTGCGAACTGGGGAAGGAAAGTTGGTCTACGACTTTGATCGTTCTTCCTTCATGCGGAAAACACATCACTCTGAAGAGTGAAGACACAATAGCACGTATGCGGTAAATATAGTCTCGTCCAAGGAGTAAATTGTAATCTAACGGACCTTGGACTACCATGACACCCATTTGAATAGTCTTCCCTTCTAATGTAATAGGTACATTGGGAAGAATTCCTAAAGGTCGAGTAGTTTCTCGATGGAAACCTATAAGGTTTCTCATCTCAGGCAGAAGCAGTGGGGAACCAAGTGCTTCCCAAGCTGTTGAAGAAAGGATACTCACAGGATATCCCTCATCAATAATTGTACCGGCCATAACCATGCGGTAGACTTGGACTATAATTCGAAATGGTATGGAGGCTGGTAACCGAGGATTGACTAGTTGATCCCAATTGAAGGAAACAACTAGGTTGCTTGGAGGTGGGACCGGATAGACAGCCGGATATGATTCTGATGGACTTTCTTCCTGGTGCGAAGGAATAAGAGGGATGCTCACTTGATCATCTACGTTAATAAATAGAATTTGCGCAGTGGGATCTTCATTCTTTGCAGTGATAACATCATCTGAGGAGGTAACTTCTGAAGGCAAAACCTGGTCACTTGTAATCTGGACCGTTTGACTGTTGTCTGGTTTGGATTCAGATGTAAGATCATTTAAAGCTGAAATTTCTGAAAGCAAAACCGGGTCACTTGTAATCTGGACCTCTTGACTTTGGTCTGGTTTGGATTCAGGTGTAAGATCATCTAAAGATGGAACCTCTGTAGGCAAAACCGGGTCACTTGTAATCTGGACCTTTTGAAAGACCGGGTCAACTGTAATCTGGAACTGTGGACTTTCGTTTGGTTTGGACTCAGATGGTTCATCTTTGATGGTAGAGTGGTGCTTAGATGATGAATGTAAATCAACACTTGTTCCGACCAGGGACTGGTCTGGAACAGGCGGAGCACAGGTAGGTTCAGGAAGAGAGGTCTGGACCAAAGAGGAATCATGTTTGATCACTTGGTTAGTGGAGAGATGATCTGCAGCTGCAAAAAGACGCTGATATCCAGCGGGTAGTTTGGGTAAGGGAGCTGACAGACTTGCCAAAAGACGGGAGGCTTCATCCATAAGTGGACAAAGGCGAAGGAGATGATTACCTTCACAAAGTCGACAAGGGAAACGAACCTCCCCTTTTCTCTTACCAACTGACAAGGTATCGTCGATTGGCAACGACAAGGAGCGAGTCGGGTCACGGGACCATATATCGAGGATCCTGGGAATACCAGGACAATCCGAAAGAAAGTGGTCCCCCTTGCATAATCGACAAGGAGACTTAACCTTCCGCGGAGTGGCAGAAGGTGGTTCCACTTCAGATATTTTCGTGGTAGATGCGACCTTTTCCTTAGGAGACTTCTTCTTGTTGGTCTTCTTCTTCTTTTTCTTAGCCACCCGGTTAGTGAAATCCACGGTTTCACCAGGCGAAATAGAAGATGAGGACGCAGCAACGGGCGAAGAAGGAAAGGGGTCCACCTTAGAATCAACATGGTGTTGTTCGGGTGGAGGAGGTGGTGGCGGAACAGGAGTCACCACACTTGAGACCATCGAGTTTGAAAACAACCACACGGGTAAACCAATGGTCAACCCAGGCAAAGACAATGTTGCGATATACTGAACACCGACATTTCCAACAGAAGGAAATGGACGAGGGTTCCCATCAGGAGGAACACCTTGGCTGATGGGCGCCGGGAAGGCTGCCATTGAACGAGAAATAATCCTACTCAAGCTGACGCAAACAAAATCTAATTGGGTAGATGTTATCGTGGCCAATAAATTTTAAGACACTGAACTTAACCTTTTCATTTTTTAAGAGTCAAGAAAAGGATAAAAGATGACTCTAGTCTCATTCGAATATTTAATGAGCACGAAGTGACAAGACGCTCACAGGCACCTTTTCGTTTAGGGAGTCCGAAAAGGATCAAAAGTGACTGCTCTGGAATTCTAGGTAGAAGGTGTGCCAAACTTTTCGCAAAACCACAGAATACTTTTTAGGGTACGGGTGGTCAATCTTCGTGAATGCTGTGTTCACTGCATTGCGAACCGTAGGGCGGCTGACACGGCTTCCTATGGATAAAGGCTTTATTCCTATAGGGGTCTCCCAATATATACTCGACGGTACGTGGGAGCACAGTCCGTATTGGCACCTATCGTTTCACCGTGGAGGAATCACCCAACCACTCGACGATAAACTACCAGGTTTAAAGACGCCGGAACACATCTCTAACCTAGACCTCTAGAGTATTTGCGTTATGTTCCAATGCGTTGTTATGTTCATTGAGTTCATTTTAAAGTTTATCTTCGATTATGTTTCAGTTTCTGGTCCTACCGTATGTGATATCTCAAAAACTTCTTAAATGCAAACTATATGCCAAAATTAAATCATTTGATTCGATGAATTCTATCTACAGGAGGGTTGAGATTTTTACACCAACGAAGTGATCACCCAACAAACAACAAAGACCCTAATGCAGCTAATAACAAGAAATGAAATTTTTTCTTTTTCTTTTTAATAGCAACAAATAACAATAAATGCTAACTACTTATGATGCAAAAGATTTTTTTTTGTTTTTCTCTCCTTTAAGATGGCATGATGCATGTAAACAAATTTTAAGAGATATGCACAATCCAAGTTCACTCAATGAAATAGAACCACTTCTGAAACACTAAAATGAACCATGCAAGCAAAGCACAACACAAAAGACTTTCACTGAACCATGTAATCTAAGTTCGAATGAAATCGAGTGAAATCCAAAGAGGCTAGAAGTGAAGCACTCGGAGTATAGAAGATCAAGCTTTAACAAATCACTGGATAAGTGCAGAACACAACCAACAAGCTGACTGGATAATCAAGAGACCGAAACTTCCCACAGAAGGCTAGACATGCAAAGTCACTAGATGTTCTAGGGCTGAGTCGAAATCAATAGAAATGAGCAAACATCTGAGGGATAAAGGCTAAAACTAGTCAAGCAGAGGTTCAACACAGTTCCAGAGGCTGTAAGAGATATAAAAAGAGACTGAAAGAGCTTTCCACACACACAGAGGCAAAAATTTACAGAGCTGGCGCGACTGTCAGCCTGCAACTTGCGCTACCACAGGATTGGCGCGAGTTGCCTTTGAGCAACATGCGCCAACTGACGCGACTGTCAGGGAAATAACCGCGCCAATTAAGCTTGCCAACTAAAAAAATAAATGATACGACCTCAGGTCGGGTTGACAGTGCTCAGATGGGTCAAACAGTAAAGAATAAACTCAAAACTGACTCAGGAAGCTCATTCACTCAAGCAAGCAGAAGAAAATTAACATGCAAGACAAAAATCAAATAGCTCCTCCCCATCGGAGTCGCCAATTTGTTGGTCAGGTAAATCCCCTCTGCGGACAGAGGCGATCCCACTAGCCTATAACAGAACTAGCCACAATCAAACCACGCTGCTACGCAAGTTCCTAGTTATGCATCAAAGGTGAATCAAGAAGACCAACCTGGAGTCCAACGCTATGATTGAAGCAGAGTTGATATCCCCGCTCCCTCGCTCCAACAGATCACAAACGAACACCTACACATGCAAAGGAAGAGACAGATACCAACATAAAAACTACCAAGGCACAACTATATTTCAGTCAGAAAGGAAATAAATCAACACATCACCATAATAGACAATGAGATTGGAACTATAATAGCAGTCGCTCATCAATTAATAAACAGGAAAAGTTACGACCATTGTTCTGACGTTGACCCTTCTCCTGGCTGGGCGAGTAACTATATGTGTCTTGCAATGCATCTCCTCTCCGGCAACATAACCTCTCTAGCACTCACTAGCATTCCTCCAAGAACTCAAGAACTCAACATCTAACACTCCATGACCAATGATTATCACTACTATCACTCAATCACTAAATCACTAGCCCCTAGCACTAGCTTGTCCAATGCATAATGACAAGCTTATATAGATGAAGAAGGAAGGAGGATACGATGAACCGGGACACCTTTTTGTGGATTAGCATTATCCTCGAAAGCCATTAAAGATGGATATAGGATAAAGCTTGACAAAAGACTGATTTTTTCTCTTCAGAAAAGCTCCATGTAATGAAGGAAACAACAGTCGGACGTGCGTTAAGGCAAAAAGCACGACTAAATTTGGTTGGCGCGACTGTTGCTCTAAGACAGAGCGCCAATGGTCGCGCCCTCTTTTGAGGATCTCCATCATTGGTGCGGGTAGGATACTGTGGACTTGCGCCAATGGAAAAATAGCACTTTTCAGGGATGATCTGTAGGAGGTGTCTTCTGGGAACATGAAGTACATACTCAGGGGAACATAATGCAAGTGTTTTTAGACTTTGTCACTTCTTATAACTCCCGGAATGAGTCCTCCAAGGTACGACAAGAGGAGTAACAGGGATGGTGACAAATTACTGTGTAACAGGGTGTATAAACTCCGATGCAAATGATGGGAAGTGATTGCGGGCAGAAGTCATGAGGAGTCATGATGACATGGCAGCGGGGACCAACGGTCCGAATAATGGCAATATACCCTTTTTTCCAACTCACATCATCGCCGGAAATATCTCAAAATAGACATAAGTACTCTCCCTCGAACTCCTCCACCACCTTTGCTTCCATTTCATCATCGTCCCCGTAGCTGCAGCAAGCTCCATACCACCTCCATAGCCTCGAAACCATCATTCTCTGTCGTTTTCAGTCCTCCTCCTCCTATCGGTGTTCTACAGGAGCATTATCGGGTTCTACAGGAGCAGTAACAGGTTCTATAGGAGAACCTATAGCCATTTCTACAGGAGGGGCAGTAAGCAGTTTTACAAGAGAAAACACGGGGTTTTCGCTCAAATTCAGACTTGAAGAGGTAGGCTCTATACAAACCCACCTTGGATATTCATATGTGCAAGGAGTGATGCAATTTTAAGGAAGAATTAAGCCTGAAAAAGAAGAGGAATTTCATTAAAAAAATTCTGCCTGTTTCTTGAAAAAACACAGTTTTTCTCTATTTTCCTGTTTCTGCAAAAATTATTGTCTCCTTCTCCACCTGAGGTGTTCCAAAAGGGTGCAAGCAAAATGACAGGGGGATTCATGAGGAAGGAGCCCATAAATTCAGTCAGGCTCCATGAACATCCCGAGGTAGTAGCCATTTTCACCAGAGCCAATTGGATGCCATTTTTCAAAAAATTTAGAGGGTTTGATGAAGAAGTGGCTCAGGAGTTTGCCCTTTCTTTGGTACCCCACTCAAAGACCCATGCCACTGTTACTTTCAGAGGTCTCACCATGGAAATCACCCCAGACTTTATCAATAGGGTTACTAGTCTTCCACTTGGAATACCCTGGAGCAAAGATGAAAAGCCACTAGGTCAAGTTGCCAAGAAAACCTTCTTCCAACCAGATGAACATCCTGTAGAAGACAAAAATGGCATTAGAAGAACAAGCATACCTTACCCTTGGGATGAGGTCAGTTACCAAATCATCAAGTACATTTCATGTGAAAGGAGGTATAGCAGAGTTTATGGCTACCATTTTAGACTTTTTCACGAGCTGAGATATGGGATGGACACTCCCACACCTCAAAAACTCGACATTCCCTATTTTCTCCAATAGTCCCTTATAGACCCCAACATTAAGTTGAAGGCAGGAGGTCCAGATCAATTAGCTCACCATGGACTAATTAAACTGTTGGTGGAGGAAGCCCTCCACACCTTCACAATCCCCATAGCCTGGGAAATCTTCAAAAATATGACAGGAGAAGATGGTATAAAGGCCCTCACATATGACCTCAGTCCTTCTGAAAGTGAAGGGGAAGAGCAAAAAGGGGAAATGAGGAGGAAACCAAAACAGAGAAGGAAGAAACTAAAACAGAGAAGAAAAAGAATAAAACAGAGAAGAGAAAGACTAAAGTAGAGAAGGAAGAAACTAAACAAGATGAGAAGGAAACCAAAACAGAGCTAGAGGGAACAAAGCTAACAGAGGCAGAGAAGACAAAAGAAGAGGAAAAAGGGGCAAAGAAGACAGAAGTGTCTCCTGAGACACTAGAGAGGGAGGCAGCAACTGTTCTTGCTGCCCTCAACACCCCAGTTAAACCTAAACAAAAGAGGAAAAGGCAACCATCAATGTATTTCAAGGCTCGAAAAAGAACATGAATAAAAACAGGGAAGCCACAACCATCATCAAAAGAGCCTATCATAACTAAAGATTCCCCTACTGTCAAAAAGGAAGAATCTCCCTCCAAAACCCCCATCACTTATGAAAGAACAAGTCCTAGATCTTCCACTTGGAAGGAAAGAATAAAACTACATGACTCAAAAACAGTCCTACAGGAGGCACAGACTGCTCTACAGGAGACCCTAATAAAGCTACAAGAGACCGAAAACCTTGAGAAAAGGGCAAAAGAGCAGACCAAGGGGAAGGATGAAACAACAGAGACACAAGAACCTGACCCCCAGCCTAGTTTGGGCTCTTACTACAACCTTCTTGAAGGGGGGAAAATCATTCCACAGAAATTTGCAGTCCCACTTTTCTTTGAGTTGGAGAAAGAAAGAATAAGGACCCATAGATGGATGCAAATTGCCAAATCTATGGGGTTAGAGGATATTGACCACATGGAGAACTAGCTTAGAGAGATGGGCAGGGAGTTAAGTGATGTAAGACATAGAGAGGCAATCAAAAGATCTCACTTGGAAACAGAAAATGAGTTGCTAAGGAAACAACTGCAAGAAAAGGAGACACAATTGGCATGCATGGCCAGCTGGTCTATGGAGGTGCTACAGTGCAGGACACCAGCAAAATCATATGGAGTATACCTCAAAGACCAATGGTTGCAGTTTTATATCAAGACTTTGGCATAGAGAGGCACCATGCCTTTCCAGGATTATAAATAGTTTACAGACCTATGTGACCAAAGTTTAGCAAAAGACAAGGCAAAGATAGCAGAGTTTTATTTGCATAACTTGGCCCTCACTGATATGAACCTATGGGACCCCAATGCTAGGCTAGGGGACTTGCAACTGATGGCCATGGCATCATGGATGAATCATGAGGAGAAAAGGGCCACATAAATCAAAAAGTTGATGGAAAAAGAGCAAAATGAACCCTTAATGATCCGAGTTGAGCCAACAGACCCCATGGCTCTCATCAGTGTCCACCAACTGCTTGCAAATAATCCTCAAAGTGCCCCTAAGTATATCAATGAGCAGGCCCAGGCCATTGCACATTTTGAAGACATGGAAAGATTACTTGGGGAAGACTGTATTCATGCTTGTATGAGGAGGTGGAACACTCTCCCACACAGTCTGCAAATCAGGGAGTATCACTCCCCAATAAGGATGAAAGAAGCATTAAGGAGAGTGCCACTGTACAAGCGCTCTATGCAGAGTTTGAAGGCCAATTGGATTGGCCTCAAATTGAGTCCTCCACTGCTGCTAGGCCTACTGGAAGGTGGAAAAGAGGAAGAAGAACAACAGCAGTGGGAAGAGGTGGACAAAAAGGCAGGATTCCATGATAAGGAAGAGGATCTCACATCAGAAGCATGGGATGTCAGGGAGGCCATCAGGGCCATCAAAGATGAGGAGATGGACTAGTTGCTCAGAGGATGAGCAACACATTCAGTAGGGGGTGATGATGAGCCCCATAAATGGGTAATTATATGGGCTCATTTGGCCTCCTAACTTAGCTTAATCCACCATTCTCATTAGTTTATTGCATGTTTTTTATTATATTTATGCTAATAGAATGAGTTGGGTTAGTCATTATGCCATGAAGTCTAATGTGTGCTTCATGCAGATTTTTAGTCAATTTTGAGACAAAGTCAAAGGTTTAATGAGCATTTGGCAGCCAATATTCGAGGAAGACAAGGGAGAGGATTTATAGGAGAGTGTCCCCCTTATTGATGACTCCCTACTTCGAATCCTCCTTTAGAAAGCTCAGAGCACAAGCAGCCACATCAATGCATCAAAGAGGCAGTCGAGCAAGTGAAGGTTAACTGCTGTCTATCTCAAGTCCTGGGAGCCAAGCCTCCCTGATTTTAGGAGAGCTGTTGGGAGCTCCAGTTGTATAAATAGAGAGGCCTAAGGCCTCAGTAGGTTGTTGGATGTTAGTCAAATTTTCGTACTTTTGTTGCAGCTTTTTCTCAGCTCATTTCGAGCTTACTTTTGTGGACATTTTCATGTAATATAACTATTATTTTGATAATGAAGATGAAATATTTTCTGAGCCAACATTGAGTTACCTCAGAGGGCTGAAGCTCTTGGGTTAGGGCCCAACCCAAGCTACCCAACACCTCTTGTTTTATATTTATATATTTTGTTGCAGTTTATGAATTAGTTGTTGTTAGATAGGTTTCTTCCTTGGTTAGCATAGGTTGCTTTTGGTGATTTACATAGTTGTTTCCATTTCAGTTTGCTAAAGTAGGTTAAGTAGTGATAGGAAAAAGATACAAAAAGGCCATCAACAAAGCCTTGACCTCCTTTCTTCCCTCTGGGACATTGAACTGAGGTCAAGACCCTCTTGCTACCACAAAAACACAGATTTGCCTTCTCCATGCAATTTCTAGTGTTGTAGTTTGATTTAGAGGTTAATGCTTTGCTTCAGATCTATTTTGTCATGCTCATTTCTGTTTCTGCAATAAATCTCCATTCATGCTTTCCTTTCCATCTAGCATTGTTCAACATTTTATTTTCCTAAATCAGAATTTAGGTTAACATGAGATGCAGTTCTGTTTTTTTGGTGCAGCTAGTTTCCTTGCTTGCTCAGTATTAGTGTTTGATTCACAGCTCTCTTGCAGTACATCTCTGCTCGTAATAAGTCAATAAATAAACCACCACCATCTCTCTTTGCTACATGTTCCACAGGTCATTCACAGCCCCTCATAAATCTGCCCTAATTTTCTGCACTGTTCTCATAAACTTTCATCCCTTTCCTTGAACAAATCCAACCACCTCTCTCTTTCTTAATCCTCCCTAATGAACCTCAGACACCTTCACACATCCTTCTAGCCCTCAGCTACCCTTTCCAGCCATTTTACCACCTTCAAAACCTCTAAAACAGCCCTCAGCATCCTCCTGTAGATCGTCATGTAGACCTCCTGTAGATCCCCTGCAGCCTCCTGTAGAAATTCCTGTAGGTGACTTTTTGAAGTTCGATTGCAAGGAAAGCCTCTAGAAGGTTACCGGAGGCCTCCTAGGACCCATACACACTTTCATACACCTCTGCAAACTCCAAAGTCGCCCTCCATCGCCACCTAATCGTTGCCACATCCACAAACAAATAAATTACATGCATGACAATTTCACATAAAATACATAAAAACCCAAAAAGATGTTTTTTTCTCATTTCCTTCTAGAAATAGCTTGAATAGATGTTGTTTACTCCCCAAGTAGGTAATGGCATTCATTTTATGGTTTTTCACCTCTCTTTCTGCAAAATTAGGGTTAATTGGTTAATTAGGGTTTACTAGGGTTACTTCACATTTAAGTCTTCTTTCACTTTCTGCAAGTAGAGTAGCCTCTATAGGTTAAGCTTTCCTTTCTTTCATCACATATAAAGCTTCTTCTGGAATTCATAGAAGTTGCCTTGAGCTCCTAGTGATCTTGCGCTGACCAAATGACAGTCTACAGTAAGAACTAGTACTTGTGCATACAACACCGTCACTTCCAAGCTTGTTTCAAACTACTGGGTTGATAAAAAGTAAAATAGGAAGCCCAGGAGTTGCAGCGTTATTGCTGCAATACTGGTGCTCACCAGTGAGCACTGGATCTGATTTATATTGAGAAAAAATAAATAAGGTTCTATGGTTGAAGAAAATGGTTTTTATTTAATTGTGGGTTATGATTGTTGTAAAAACGCAAAAGAAAAGAGAGAAATGATTTATTGAAGGATGGCATGAATTGAATTACAATTTTTTGTTATTATGCAAGTATATATGGCTTATTATTTTGGGTTATTGATTTCTGATATTTTATGGATTTGCAGCCTCAAGGCTTTGTGCTGTTGTTGGTTGTGTGAGACATGCTGTTGATGCACAACAGAGATGAGAGAAATGATTAAAGGATTTATTGAAGGATGGTATGAATTCAATTGCAATTTTTTGTTATTATGCAAGTATATATGGCTTATTATTTTGGGTTATTGATTTCTGTTCTTTTATGGATTTGCAACCTCGCAACTCTGTGCTGTTGTTGGCTTATTATTTTGGGTTATTGATTTCTGTTCTTTTATGGATTTGCACCCTCGCGACTCTGTGCTATTGTTGGTTGTGTGAGACATGTTGTTGATGGGTGAGAACTGGGTTGGATTTATATTGAGAAAAAATAAATAAGGTTCTATGGTTGTAGAACATGGTTTTTATTTAATTGTGGTTTATGATTTTTGTAAAAACTCAAAAAAGATGAGAGAAAGGACTTATTGAAGGATGGTATGAATTCAATTGCAATTTTTTGTTATTATGCAAGTATATATGGCTTATTATTTTGGGTTATTGATTTATGTTCTTTTATGGATTTGCAACGTCACGTCTCTGTGTTGTTGTTGGTTGTGTGAGACATGTTGATGGGTGAGGACTGAATTGGATTTATATTGAGAAAAAATAAATAAGGTTCTATGGTTGTAGAACATGGTTTTTATTTAATTGTGGGTTATGATTGTTGTAAATAGATGAAATCACCAACCGGTGAACAGGGGAAACCATATGTATGTAATATTGTAATATTTGGCAATAGTCTGCCATTTATTTATCGACCTTAATAATACATTGGCAATTGGCAAAGATTTATAGATGCAAAGTGTTGTTTTTGGTTGTGTGAAACATGTTCACTGAATCACCAACCGATGAATAGGGGTTTTCCATATGTATGTAATATTGTAATATTTGGCAATAGTCTGCCATTTATTTACCGACCTTAATAATACATTAGCAATTGGCAAAGATTTATAGATGCAAACTTTGATTTAGGATGCGAGAGTAAGATGAATCCATCTTGTAAGGGTGCTCAAGTTATTTTTATGTGTTTTCTCATTATTTTTATCCTATTGAATTTTTTACTCTTAATTTTTATTACAAATTTTTATTTTTTTATTACAATGTTTTAATATAAGATTAGTTGTATTTTTATTTTTATTCTTAATTCTCCTTAATTTTATCTTAATTATTCTTATTAATCTAATATTTAGTTATAATTTTACTTATTTTTATCCTTATCATCTTTAATACTATCCTTGTATTTATTATTCTCATTTTGGCATAGATTAATTAGGCTAATTACCCTGAGATAATTAGTTATTTTTTAAAATCTATTTATTTTAAATATTAATTAAATATCTTTTATGTTTTTTTAAATGTAAATTAGGTATTTTTTTAAATTGAAACAAAAAGACTTCGTAATTATCTTTTTCTCATTCTTATTCATAACATTATTCCTAGATACTAATGTAATAATATTTATTTAATTATCTTTTTTCTCATTCTTATTCCTAATATCTATTCCTAGATACTAATGTAATAATATTTATCTACCATACAATATCATGAATCTAAAGGAATTAGACATCTGATTGTAAAATGAACCATTTTGCTCAATAAAATTTGAGTATATATTAATTTCCTCATCTAAATAGAATATGAACGTATTAGAATTGGAATAATTTCAAATACGTAGGAAATTAACTATTACAACACGAAGTATAAAAAAATTATGGGTCAATTTTAACTTGAGAAGCAAAATACACATCTTATTGTAAAATGAACCATTTTGCTCAATAAAATTTGCTTATATATTTAATTTCTCAATCTAAATATAATATGAACATATTAGAATTGGAATAATCTCAAATCCTTAGGAAATTAATTCTTATTGTAAAATGAACCATTTTGCTCAATAAAATTTGCTTATATATTAATTTTCCAATCTAAATATAATATGAACATATTAGAATTGGAATAATCTCAAATCCCTAGGAAATTAATTATTGCAACACGAAGGCGGCCTTATCAATCCACACATTTACTTGATTAACTATGTATAAAAAAAATTATGGGTCAACTTTAATTTGAGAAGCAAAATAAATTACACACCTTATTGTAAAATGGACCATTTTGCTAAATAAAATTTGCTTATATATTAATTTCCCCATCTAATTAGAATATGAACTTATTACAATTGGAATAATCTCAAATCCCATGAGTCTAAAGGAATTGCACATCTTATTGTAAAATGAAGCATTTTACTCAATAAAATTTTCTTATATAGCAGTGCCATATGAATTGAAGAAGGACCTACTTTTGTTTGCATCCCGATTCTTCTTATGGTGCATGATGACTGGACAAGGATGCTGATTAGATTTTTCGTGTGGAGATGAATAAGCTCAGGGTACTAGAATTGTTGCAGTAGAAGCTCTTGAGACCTAATTGGATGGTACCGGAGTAGGTGCTTTTGTTGAAAGAGTTGAATACAACACCACATCTTAGAGGTGGAATGGTTGTTAGAATATAGATAACACAAGATTTTGTATTGACTACCATGTCCATGTTGTAATTTCTTGTTGTAGCTTTCATATTGTAAGGATTCCAATATATTTATGAGGTGTTTTACATTTCCTTCTTTTAGGAAGATATGTTTATGTAAAAAAAGAGCTAAGATGGCTCCATCAGTTGTATGTTTGCGCCTACCTCTTATACTTTTTCATGTTACGGCAGGAGGAAGAATAAGCTCTCTAGCATGAAGCCTATTTTCCAAGTCTTTATAATGTTCTCTGTCGTGGTAATAAATGTTGATTGAATGATATTTGACATTGTAAATATATAATTTTGAAACATTACATTATAATGTTGTGCAGGGATTGCATCTACTTTACAAGATACTTCAAGCTACTAGTTCTTTTTCTACCGCTTTACGACGTTTTTTTGCAACATCTAGTGCAAATGCTAGTTTTTCCCTACTGTAAATAAATGTATGGACTTTTTGTATTCATGCAAACAATTAATTTTACATTGATAGATTCACTCACACGAACGATTACATAAATGTTGTTGGATCCACTCACATAGACATGTCATTGTAATGTTGTTGAAGATGTACATATTTTAGTATGACTGCGTGTGACTTAAAAAGTTAATTTCCAGCTTATTGTTTTGTGAAATTGAACAAAGTTTTTCCTTATATTTAATTTGACTATTCACCATATGGCTGGCATTTTTTTCACCTTGGTGAGTCCCATAAGTTCTTGATCTTCAATGGCCTTTCTCTCTTTGAAATGCTTTGTTACCACATGTTGTCGTTGCAATATAAATTTGAAAGAATCAGTACCATTACTTGAGAGTCTTAACAGAAAGTAATGAAATTAGTATATGACATCTATTCAAGTGTAGTTTGTTATGCAATTTTTACCACTATCTTTACTATACATGAATTGCACTAATGTTGTTGAAGATGCACATATTTTAGTATGATTGCCTGTGACTTACAAATTTAATTTCTAGCTTAAGCTTTTGTGAAATTGAGAAGTTTTTCCTTATTTTTCATTTCATTTGACTATCCAGCATATGGCTGGCATTTTTTTCACCTTGGTGAGTCCTATAAATTCTTGATCTTGAAGATCTTGAATGTCCTCTCTTTGTTTGAAATGATTTGTTAGCATTTTCTCTATGATCAATATGCTTGAAATGATCATCTCGATGCCACATTAATAATAGAAAATTGTGTTAAGCTCATTTATCCACCGTTCTAAATCTATTGTCATAATTTCAGATTTGAAGTGTATGTCTTGTAAATTTTTATCCACCGTTTTAAATGTGTTGTCATAATTTCAGATTTGAGATGTATGTCTTGTAATTTTTTATCCACCGTTTTAAATTTGTTGTCATAATTTCAGATTTGAAGTGTATGCCTTGTAATTTAATTGGTACAATGATTATGTTGTTGTCACTTGAATTCCTGTAGCAATTTGTGGACAGGGTGTGCGTGGCCTGCATAAGGCTAACTCTATAACCTTTTGCATCACCTTTTTTTTAACAACGTTTGGAGTTAATGGTAATGTTGAATGCAATCTAAGTTCAATCAATGCTAAAATGACAAAAATTACCTCAACATTATCAGATTCACTCACATAGACAAGTCAGTAAACGCACTCACAATGCATGCCTTTCTTGTGCGGAGGTTAATCTCTTGAATCCGGATTTGGTGGCTACTCTTCCTTCACTTCAAATAGATGGTTGCTCCATCTTCAATGAGAGTTTGCAGAGATGAAGCAATATTTTTTTATCCTATGAACTCTTTGTTCAAATTCAACACCCATACTCATGTTAAACATAGATAAAGGAATCACATATTGTTGCTACAACCACATATATGCATATCTATGAAATTTTTTATGAAACTGATGCTTAGCCTCCCTCGACATTCATGAAAATATAGGTTACAACAATGTAATTATCTATTACCTAACTATATAAAACCGAACGTTATAACCAAACAACTAGTTATGACAGTTAAAACAGTTAGAGTGGGATCTAATGGTGGAAGAACTCTCAATAGTCTAACAATGAATTTGATGGTACAAAGGAGTGCAAAGTGGTAGCTCAGGGAGTTCTTCTCAAAGGGAATAGTCTAACAACGAATCTGATGGTACAAAGGAGTGCAAAGTGGCAGCTCACGGAGTTCTTCTCAAAGGGAAAAGCCTTACGACGTAATTATACACAAATGTCATCAATTTTTCATCAAATAGGGATGCTCATGGAGAAATTTGATAAAATTGACCTTTTCCATGTCAAGAGGGAAAACAATCAATCAACTCATGGGCAAGATAATAAAGGTGTAAATCTTGATAAGGGGTGTTAATTAAGGATCATGGTGATCCATCTATCTCTCATATTCCATGATACTCAACATGCCAAGAATAAGGATTCTCGATTTAACAAATAAATTGGAATTAAAGTTTGACAACTCATTATCGACCATCATTAATCCCAAGTCCATGAAGGCTCTCGATGAGTGGAAACATTGGAAGATGGATTCCTCTAATTGGATATCCAGATGGGAACACAAGGTGGACAATGTCATGACAAATCAAAAGTGGATTGTCATCGGCATTGCATTTAATCCTCACATCATAGATGGGCTCGTTAGTACGACACCTGAGCTGAAGAAATTAATTTCGTATGAGTTTGCAAACAGAATGGCAGTTGTAGGGATGGAATTTCGAGTTAAGTCTGAGAAAGTATGGGATGCAGGTATTCAATGTGAAAAGATAACCCTTGGAATTGATTCACACCATGGTAAAGATTTAAAAGGACATTTACAAATGTTAGAAATGTTGATGATTCTAATTAAGGGTCGAGTAGTCTGTAAGATGGCTTCCTCCAATAGGGATGGTAACAACAAAATCTCTGAGGAGTAGTTGGCAGCATTAAAAGAGGACATTTTGGCTCTTGTGGCTAAGATCGGGGACCAAATTGTGATAGAGGCTCAAAAAAATTCCCAAAGGCCTAGGAATCCCTTGACCGGTAAATGGCGGGATACACGATAAAACTTGAGGGTGGAGACGGGACAATTCCTCACGGTTTAGGTGCATAGATTCGTATGGATCCATGCTTGTTTAGGGCCTACTGATCTCTTGACCAGTATATGGCGGGATTGTGATAAACACTGTAGTGTATGTTCTTTGTTTGGGCCTAGGAATCCCTTGACTGGTAATGGCAGGATACACTGTAAACCCTGATTGTATAGATGAGGGTTTCGGGCATAGGAATCCCTTGAATGTTAATGGAGGGATACACGGTAAAGCCTGAGGAAGCCCTGGTTGGTTTTGTTGTGAGTCCTACATTCATGCTTAGAATATGGTACAGGGTTGATTGGCTGAAAGGGAGATTTGGTTCAACCCAATCTATGGTCGAGTGGTACGTGGAAGTCCATGACTTGGTTGGATTTGCATACGTTAATAAAAACTCTTTTCCTCTTGTGTTCTATGTGTAAATTTGCTTGTTATTATGTGGCTTTAATGGTTGTTCTATCATTGTTATTATTTTGGTTATATGTTGATTATAAGCATGGTTTTATGACAGATCTTAGACATGGATTTCATCATGTTTTGATTAGTAAATGAATGAATAATGAATGTATGATCTCATAGACGATAATGCAACTATGGTAAGAAGGTACCAAACCTTCTTGATGAATCTTAGATACATATGAGAACCCTATGTTCAAATGTGTATTTATGACATGTACATTACATGTTCATGATGTGTTTGACGAAATGCCTGTCATAGTTAGGATGAGTCAGGCCAGGTCCTTGCTCAAGTTTTACATTAAAGGCCTTGTATTCTTGTTATTTATCATTTCTAAGAGTTTCATTAAGTTATGGGAAGAGGTCTAGGTCCCAGCCCTAAAAAGTGGCTTAGATCTCACGGTTGCTAGCACGGAACTGGCTAAAAAAGACTGCAATCATTGGGAAGTAAGCATGTGGGAGTGACTAGAGGGTTTTAGTCGCATGGAGGCCTTGTCATGGGAGAAACTGGGGGTTTAGTTCAGTGAAAAGCTAACTTAACTCAGGCATTGGGAACCTGGGGTGGTTGGTTAGCTCATGGGAGTCCTTTAGCACCTAAGGGAGGTTTGTAAAGTTTTGGTTCGTCAGTTATACTTCCTTAACTGCACTTAGGGAGTTGAATCATATCATAGTAACTTTCCGTAACATATTTACCTCGGTGGACCGGTAAGCTTGGGTAAGTGAGGGAGGAGGGTATTACAGAATGGTATCAGAGCATGGTTCACCCCTTGGATTGATGGGCAAAATGTCGGTGTCGTGCATGCATGTAGGTTGTATATGTACTTATTATGTATGCATGGTGGTGGTCATTGTTATAGTCATGTTGTCAAATAGAAGCTGATGAAGTTGTTGTTGGGATGTGTTTTCATGAATGCATGTCGGTTGTATATGTATTTGTTATGCATGTCAGTTTTGACATGTTGTTATGCATGCATTGTGTCCAGTTGGTGTTATAGTTTATGGCATCATGCCTGGTAATTGGGAAATGATTGAGATGATGTATATATATTGTTATGATTATGATTATACATGTATTGTGCTAATCTAGTTGATCTTGCAGACGAAATGCCCTCCCCTAAACGATAATGATGTATGTTGATTATGTTTATATTTTGGTTTAGCTGACATTATATACTTGCAGGAAGAAGAAGATCAAAGATGACTAACAAAATGGTGGATTATAGTTCATGAGATTTTTCCTATAGATCAGATGAGCAACATGGTGATGAGTACTGTCCTGACATAACAGACACTTTGAGAAGTTTGAAGGTAGAAATGAGAAGTTGCAAAGTAGATAATGGAAAAACCATTCAAAGAGACTTGCCAAGGCACATGAGAAACAAGTAGAGATTAATGCAATTATCCTTTAGAGTTTATTAGATTTGCAGAGACAAGGACCCCTTAGGATCATTCATGGACAGAAGGACAAGAATAATGGGGAATATGGTAACAGGTCTCATGGTGCGCACAAGTCGGATAGGAATGACACGATCAGAGATGGTAGGTTCTTGGATACGCCAGATATGAGAGGTGATGGGCACAAGTTCTACTCTAGTTCTGGTTCCGACTGGTATCATGGTCATAATCGCTATCATCCTTACAGGAGGAGTGACAAGGGATATTTTCCAAATGAGTTCACGGGATGCATAAGCTAGGTTGCTTGGGATGAATAAGTTCTTCAGATTGCATGATTATTTAGAAAAAATGAAAGCCATGATAACTACCTTCATTCTTAAAGGCAAAGCAAACATTTGGTGGGAAGATGAGAAGAATGTTAGGGGCATTCGAGAAGAGGAGTTGACTTGGAGGGAGTTTGAAAGACTTTTCAAGAAGAAGTATCTATCAGAGAGATACTATGATGATGGGGCGAAGGAATTCTATGAGTTAAAGATGGGGTCTATGACCAATGAGGAGTATACTAGCATATTCTTGGAGTTGCTGAGGTAAGTGTCGTATCTTAAGGATGAGAAAGTCAAAGTTCAAAGATTTGTCAGTTGATTACCATTAGCATTTATTGATCAGATTGAGTATGATGAGCCTTGGTCACTTGAAAAAGTCATTGGGAAGTTGAAGCATTGTTATGAGCAATCAAAGTGTACGACAAAATCTCAGCAAGGTTGGAAAGGGAAAGACAAGACTAAAGGTGAATCGCCATCAAAGCAAACAAGAACTCAAGTTTGCAGGTTTGGTTGTTTACAGGTTTGTAGGTTTGGTTGTTTGGTTGTTTACAGGTTACAGGTTACAGGTTGGTGCAGTTGATTATAGGTACTAAGAAAAGAGTTCATCATTGGGTAAGAACTTGTGCATGTGAATTGAAGGTATGCCTATATCAACACATCTGAATGTAATTTCGTTGGGATCATACAATCATGGTAAATTTTAGGGGCGAAATTTAAGGGGTTTTTCATTTTAGAAGGGCAAAATTTTTATAAAACACCCATTTCATGTATTTAGCCCAACTTTTATTTAAAAAATAATTATTTTCTTCACTTTAGCCCCAAAAAAGGGGCAGATAAACTATGAAAAGACTCATTTGACCCGATTCGCCTGGTTTGGGAGGTTATATTCCATTACAATCGCTTGCTTTTATGCTTTGCAATGTTAAATACGTTTGCAATCGCCCATTTTCTGGTTTAGGAGCTTGTATTTGGTCCTAATAAATAAAAATATAAATAAACTAGAAGTATGGTAAATAAATAAAACCTCTTTTTATAGTTAGTCCATAACCCTCTTTCTATTTAAGAAGACTCAAAAAAGAGGTTTTATTTAAGTGAATCCTATGGGCCAAATACCATATTTATAAAAGAGGTATGGTAAATTAATAAAAATATAAATAAACAAGAGGTATGGTAAATCACTAAAGCATTTTTTTATATTTACTCCATAAGTCACCTTATATATACGAACACACAAAGGTGTAAATAAATAAAAATATAAATAAAGTGGAGGCATGGTAAATAAATAAAACCTCTTTTTATACTAACTCCAAAGGTGTGGTAAATAAATAAAAATATAAATAAACTAGAAGTATGGTAAATAAATAAAACCTCTTTTTATATTTAGCCTATAACCCTCTCTCTATTTAAGAAGGCTAAAAAAATAGGTTATATTTAAGTGAATCCTATGGGCCAAATACCATATTTAAAAAAGAGGTATGGTAAATTAATAAAAATATAAATAAACGAGAGGTATGGTAAATAAATACTCCATAAGTCACCTTATATTTACGAACACTCAAAAAATGCGTTATATTTAGGTGAAGCATATGGGCCAAATTATTATTAATATCATGCAAAAAAAAACATTATTAACCCTAATATTAATATTAATAAAAATAAAGATGGCACATGGTATTGACCCATGATATTCACGTGAAATGTAGCATATTTAAAGGGGGGGATTAAACCAACATAGCTCCATCTTTACTCTAGATCTACTAAGCCCTGAGAGGGATCAAATATCGTGATATGCAAACTAGCATAGAGTGAAAACATATTTGAATATCGTGATATGCAAACTAGCATAGAGTGAAAACATATTTGATCCCTCTCGGGGCTTGGTAGATCAAGAGTAAAAATGGATCTTGTAATTTAATGTCACTTAAACATTTTAACTTGGTTTAAAAAAAAAAATCAATTATTAATTTTATTAATTTTTATAAATTACTAATAGTAGTTTTTAAGCTAACCCATGGTATTGACCCATGGTAATACCATGATATTCATGCGAGCATAGACTATTTAAAGAGGAAATTCTATCAGCTTAGATCCATCTTAATTCCGGGTCTACCAAGTGCTGAGAGACATAAATAGATTTCATCCTCTAAGAGTGGTAGATGTGGAGTTAAGATGGATATAGGTTGGTTTTTATGATAATGAAGATAATAAATAGACTTAGAAATTATATTGTAAAAAACATCTTAAGGTGAATGGTTAAAGCTACATTTAGTCACTTCACAAAATTTAGTAAAAATTACCAATATCTCCATTAATATTGGTTTTTCTGATTTAACAAAAAAAAAATCAAAACAGTGAAATCTTATCACTCTTTCTGCATCACCCTCGCAGAAGAGAGATAGTCACTGCCCAAATTTCCCACCATTTTTCAAACGTTCTCAATATGATATCTTCATGAAAAAGTTAAGGTACTGATGTTGGATTAGTTGTTTGAAAAATATGTTGGTTTGTACAACCTTTCATCTTCTCTGTTATTATTAGCTTGTCGTAATGATCTATAGGGGTTGGGCCACTGCACCATATTGTCCTAAAAGGCGGAGATTGTGCACCAAAAAAGAAATTAATCCACATGTTACAACGCTCTTAAAAAATGCAAGACGTATGAAGGTAGTGAATTATGCTAATAAGCAATTTAGATTGGGAGAGACGTAATTAAATTTTATTATTTAATTGAAGATTTCCAATTAAAATAATAATAAATCTACATTTATATATTTATATATTGATTGGAAGGCTTCTGACAACGGTCATTTCTTTCCATTAGATCCCTTTCAGGCCCTTGGGATACCTTCTACTTCCTTATATTTTATAGTTGGGGCTTTTTTGCTTTTTTTTTTTTTAAATCTTGTAGTTGGAGTCTATGGAATAAGAAACAAATTTGATAGCTTGACAAAAGTGGTAGAGAAAAGATTAATCTCTCCTACCTTGACAAAACTGGTGGCAAGATCAACACCTACAAGAACTTTTTGGTGGAATATTATCAAAACTAATAGAAGGGTATGAAAGAGTGTATAGTAAGAACCTTGACAAACACGACCACTGAAACTTGCAACATTGTTTGTAGGAAGAGAAAACTATGTTTCTTTTTTCCAAACATGTATGTTAGTATGTTACAGTTTAATGAATATTTTTTCCTATTATCATATATGGTTTCATACTTTAACAAAACATTCGCCAAGACTTCACAATGTTTTATTATTCAGTGAAAGATTTGCCAAGATTTGATAATTCAGTGAAAGATTCGCCTTGACTTTACAAGATAATATAATCTCGTGAGAGATTCGCCAAAAAAAATTATATATACATATTATATTATTGATAAAATCGCCTCCCATTTTTCCTATGTATCATGGGGATTCGCCCATTTATTATACATATAAATTTAGGGTGGTTCTTAAAGTTTTCCCTGCATACAATATGCTTTTGGGTATGGATTAGTTGTACCTTCACAGGACCAAAGTAGATTGTTATGACAAGGCTAATGAGTGCTAGCTGACAATGGAGAAGAATGAATCTTGCAGGGTAAGAAGAAGGCTACATCGGCTAGAATGGGTACAACTATGCAGGCAAAGTGCAGTCGCATGAAAAAGGCATGTGTTATTTGCAGTGAATATTTCCAGTGATAAAGGTAGGGATGTTGAGGATGCACAGGGCTTAAATAGGTACCTGGTTTTACAATAGTTTTAGGATGTATTCCTCGCAGATATTTTAGGATTGTTGCCCCATAGAGAAGTGGACTTTTCTATTAAGTTGGTACCAAGGCCAACACCAACATCAAAAGCACCTCATAGTATGAGCACTCTAGAGTTAGTAGAATTGTAGTTGCAGCTGACGGAAATAATTGACAAGGGATACATTAGGCCAAGTGTATTGCCATGGGGTGCACCGATATTGTTTGTGAAGAAGAATGATGGTACTCTTAGGTTGTGCATTGATTACAAGTAGTTGAACAAGGTAACCATCTGTTGTAGCGGCTGCAACACCCTCCAAAATTTTGGCTTGCACTCAAATTTCAGAGCCAACCTTGGTTTTTCCTTTGATAGTTGCAAACACTCGAGTTCATTCCTTGAGCTCTGTCAGAGTATTTTCCACCCTTTTTGCTTGCTTATCCAACTGTCGTCTTTTGGCATGTTGATTTCTTTATCATGCTTGCAATATTGTTCTGGTCATTTCGAAGGTTTGTCTTTGTGTGTTTGGTTTGTCTTAGCTATTTGAATATGTTGAAAAGTGTGCAACAAGAAATGTTTGTTGAGAATGCAACAAGATGATGGAGCTTAGTGAAAAGAGTCGCCTTCACTAAGTGGGCCCGCAGGCAAATTATGGCGCAAGTTTTATTTTTGGATCCCAGCAGGGATGATCACAGCAGGAGTGACCAAAGCAGGGATGAACACAGCAGGAGTGATCACAGCAGGAGTGATCAAAGTCTATTTTTAGACTGGCTGTCAAAAATAGAAAAGTCAAATATTATTGTCTCATAATAATATTTGGACTTGATCTTATTCTCTTGGAGTACTTCAGTTTGAGCTACAGATGTGGCACATGCAGCTGTCAGAAGGAAGTACGCTTTCTTATGGGTCAGTTGAGTTGCTGCATGCATGACCTCAATTAGAACTCAATCAGTTGAGGTTGGTGGAGTTGACTGTGGAGTTAATGGAGTTGTGTTCAGTTTGACTTGGTTAAACTAGTTGTAATTAGTCTAACTGCAAATAGACTAATGATGAGTTGTTAAACTAATTATTAAATCATAATGCAACTATAGAATACATCAGTTAACTCAGTTGCATGTCAGTGCATGTTCAGTTCAACAGGGACAGGTGTTAGAAGATCAGATTGCTATCAGTTGTGACTATAGTTGTGCATGATGATTTGCACAATCAAAGGTATTGAGTATGCCAATGAATTGGCCAATACCAAGTATTATAGCCTCTGCTCACGTCTTTCCCAGTGTGAGTGATTCTTTGGAGGTTAAATACGAGTTTGGTAAACCATTCTCATTCATTCTTAAGCAGGTATTGAGCTGTGGAGGTAGGCAAGCAGCGGGGGAGATTTGGAGATCAGATCTGAGTTTTATTGTGTGTAGCATGTGGAGATAGTACTGAGTACTTGTGAGGAGTATTGTACTATGTATTGTTACATGATTCAATCACTATAATATACAGATAGTTGGGGTTTTTAGCGAGATGCTTTCCCCGGGAAAATACTGTGTTGATATGTGTGATTGATGCTTCTATGTGCGCCTGTGAATGTTTCTGCTTCTGTAAATTGATGATCAACATAGAGGAGGTTATGTATTATGCATGTTCCGCTTATAAGTGTATAATCAGGATAATCTCTGTGAATATGTGTCATATTATTCAAAATTTCTACATGGTATCATAGCTAGATGATTTGTAGAAAAGTTTCTACATGGTATCAGAGCTGCTTGATTTGTAGAAGAGATTTTTACAAGATATCAAGCGAGGATTGATCATCGGATCTATTATTCAGAAAGTGTTTACATTTTATTTCTTCAGGCAGAGTCTGTAATCAGGCCAGGTAGCCTCTGGATTCATCCTTCTTTTGGAAGGTGAGATATCCGGTGAATGCCCAGACAGTCAATCTCTGTACAAGAAATACTTTGTTCTCACGAATTCTAGATCAGAAGCGGTTGAGTTTTGAGCTTGTGGAATTTGAATTTATTCCAAAGCAAGAGCGAAACTCAGAAACATTAAGTGTGAGAATGGAGACAGTATGCCCCAGTATCTCACGAAGTTCACCCAATGCCGGGATGAACTGGGAAGTGTGGGGGTGACTGTCGGATGAGGATGGTGAGTCTAGGACTCCTTGACCTTCCTAAGAGTTGGTATAGCTACCAGGACTCGGTGAATGGAAGGGAGAAACTGCTAGGATGGGAGAGACTTTGGTCGGATCTTGTGCAGGAGGAGATTAGACGGAGCACCAGAGACAATTCTTCATCCATGCCGGATGAGGAGAACTGTGCCTTAGCAAGTAAGGCAAAGAAGGGGAAGGAGAAGGTTTCTCTTTCTGAATCCAGTTCTTCCAATGATGGGAAGAAGGTTGACAAGTCCAAGGTGAGATGCTTTCGTTGTCATGAGGAGGGTTCACGGGTCAAGAACCTGTATGCTCTTGAGGTTCAAGATGCATGCAAAGCCTTGAGCAGCGAGGCAATTGATGGAGACATGGTGGTTGAGAGGGAAGGTATGTTACCTTTCAACATGCAGAGCCAGAAGAAGTCTTAAACGATTATGGAGGAGCCACGATTGGTGCAACAGCTTCAGGAGGTTGTGGAGCAGCCACAACAAGGGAAGCTGAGTGGAGATCGAGTAGATACATCTACTCATGAAGAGACCTCCAGTAGGGGGAAACTTCGAGCCAGGTGGGCTGAGGGATCGCATGTAGCCATACCTCTAGGTAGGAGGTGGGGTGATGTGGATTGATCGTCCCAAGGAGGAGGGGCGGGATCCTTGAGGTACCCAACCTCTTGGATGAGACCTTGCTAGGGGAGCCCCGATGTCTAGTAGCAGGAACTGACTGATTGGGTAGAGACAGATGCGGATGGAGCGGCAGAGAGAGCAATAGTGCAGGGAATCCCAGGACAACGCATAGCTAGCAGGCTACATCAATGCGAGAGGCACAAGTTTTTTGCACAGTGCTAGGTGGCACAGAGAGGTGTGCAATGGTGCGAGATGCATGGAGATGTTGCAGTAGAACAGATGTCAGAGAGGGAGCACTTGTCAGCAGCAGGTAGAACTTCAGCATCAGAGGGTGTTTCTAGCCCAACAGGGAGGTCAGTTTGGAGGTGCAGTGCGGATGCAATGCTGGGAGATAGAACAAGCAACAACATAGATGTAGTTAGAGATCAAAGTGACAGCGGCTAGAGCAGTCAGATACTAAAGAGCACAAAGATGCAGAGTTTTCAGTCGACAGAGGCAATAACAGTCAGAGACTTTGATGACAGAGCAAGTGGACCGGCCAGATGTGTTGCATGGAGAACATTCCAGAGTTACAGGATCGGGTTTGAGAGGAAGCCTTTCTTGTTGAGAGGGAGTGTTGAAAAGTGTGCAACAAGAAATGCTTGTTGAGAATGCAACAAGATGATGGAGCTTAGTGAAAATAGTCGCCTTCACTAAGTGGGCCGGCAGGCAAATTATGGCGCAAGTTCTATTTTTGGATCCCAGCAGGGATGATCACAGCAGGAGTGACCAAAGCAGGGATGATCACAACAGGAGTGACCACAGCAGGAGTGATCACAGCAGGAGTGATCACAGCAGGAGTGATCAAAGTCTATTTTTAGACTGGCTGTCAAAAATAGAAAAGTCAAATATTGTTGTCTCATAATAATATTTGGACTTGATCTTATTCTCTTGGAGTACTTCAGTTTGAGCTACAGATGTGGCACATGCAACTGTCATAAGGAAGTACGCTTTATTATGGGTCAGTTGAGTTGTTGCATGCATAACTTCAGTTAGAACTCAATCAGTTGAGTTTGGTGGAGTTGATTGTGGAGTTAATGGAGTTGTGTTCAGTTTGACTTGGTTAAACTAGTTGTAATTAGTATAACTGCAAATAGACTAATGATGAGTTGTTAAACTAATTATTAAATCATAATGCAACTATAGAATACATCAATTAACTCAGTTGCATGTCAGTGCATGTTCAGTTCAACAGGGACAGGTGTTAAAGGATCAGATTGCTATCAGTTGTGACTATAGTTGTGCATGATGATTTGCACAATCAAAGGTATTGAGTATGCCAATGAATTGGCCAATACCAAGTATTATAGCCTCTGCTCACGTATTTCCCAGTGTGAGTGATTCTTTGGAGGTTAAATACGAGTTTGGTAAACCATTCTCATTCATTCTTGAGCAGGTATTGAGATGTGGAGGCAGGCAAGCAGCGGGGGGGATTTGGAGATCAGATCTGAGCTGTATTGTGTGTAGTATGTGGAGATAGTACTGAGTACTTGTGAGGAGTATTGTACTATGTATTGTTACATGATTCAATCACTATAATATACAGATAGTTGGGGTTTTTAGCGAGATGCTTTCCCCGAGAAAATACTGTGTTGATATGTGCGATTGATGCTTCTATGTGCGCCTGTGAATGTTTCTGCTTCTTTAAATTGATGATCAACGTAGAGGAGGTCATTTATTATGCATGTTTCGCTTATAAGTGTATAATCAGGATAATCTCTGTGAATATGTGTCATAATTATTCAAAATTTCTACAAAATACTCGTCGCACTCTCACACAAAGTTGTAAGCATTATCACGAAAGTGTCATCACGGTCATCCAAAGTTCTATCCCAAGTGTCGCACTTGTCACTTTCAGCTCTAGATAGTCCCACAGAGGGTCATTCTTTGCTATGTTGTCCTGGTGGTTAGTGTCGTCATGTTGTTGAAGTATGCTAAGTGTGTGATCACAATGTCGAGTCATCACAAGTTCACTTGCCTTTCAAACTTAGCCATTTTCTTGAAAACCTCTTAACGGACCAACTCCACTTCATCGGAACCTGATTGAGTTGCACTGCACAATCTCAACCCTTAGTGGTGTTGCTTTGTCTCCTGGAACTGCGCAATGCTTGAGGTTGATCTTCGGGTTAGTTGCACTGCGCAATCCCAGAAGTGAGCAACTTATATCCCTTCCCAGAACTGCGCAGAAACTGCCTCACTGCCTATCTGAACTGCACACTTCGCAAGATCAATCATCAAGCATCCCTCCTTCTTGCTGGAATCCCACACTGCATAGAGACCTGAGCCTACACTACTCCCAAAAATTGCGCAGAAATGTCCTCCTAGTGACCTCCCTCAGCTGGGACTCGCTGCTCTCAAAAAATGTGCAGACCTGTCACTGGTCCCTCTACTGTCCTGCCTTGTATTCCTCCTGGAAAATGAGCAAAGGCGTCCCTCGGCGTCCCACCTTGCAGTTTCCATTGGTGTCCTTGATTGTGTAATTCTGCCTCCCAGTGGCCTTTGTGCAGTTTTCCCGGACAACAAATATTGTGCCCCAAAGTTCCTTGTCCAAGCCTAAGTTGAGCTCTGCGCAGTCTCAATGACCAGTCCTCTTTCCCTGTCACCTGGAACTGTGCAGTTGTTGGGCCCTCTTCTAGCCTGTCATCTGTCCCAGGCCCGAAACACAGAAAACAATGCATCATGCTAGACTAGGAGGTTTTGGATTTGATGTCGTCCTGTCATGAGTGAATTGCAGGAACAAGTACACTGATAGGACATGGCGAAACAACGAACGAGATGAAGAAGGAGTACACATGCTAAGAATACTTACTTGTAGCTAGACGGACAAACAGGGCACACCAAGCAGCAAGTGAAAGGAACACATGCATGGAACCATATTACAAGACCAAGACCATCGAAGACCCCACAACACCAAGCCATGCGGAGGAGAAGACAAAGTACAACCTAGAGTACATCCATCACTTAATAGCACAACAACTTGACATGGACACCACAGCTAGCTAATACATGTCAGCGATGTCGTGTCAAGTTGTGTCATGATTTTTTAAGGCCACATCACCACCATGGGCCATATCTATTGTAATTGAATGTAATGTAAAGTGGAAGTCCAATGGGCGCACACAATAAGTTGAAGAGTCATGTCAGTTGAAAATTCATAGGAAGTTTAACAGTCATGAGCGTAGCCCAAGAGTCATAAGGGTCAAGCATCACCCTTGGCTATATATACCCTTCCCATTGTATGAGTAAGGATTTTTCACCTTGGCTCTTCCCACATAGCCTTGAGAGTAGATAGTCAGTTCTTTGAGGAGCGAGGAGTGGCTTCAATGTCCCACTACTGAGACTAGTGATGTATGGTGTACAGATGTGTCTTGGGACTTTTGCTTAATACAAAATCCTGTTAAGGCCAACACGTTTTCATGCATGTTTTGTAGATGTTTGTAAGACTATTCTTTCAGCATTTGTAATGCATGTTTGTTTCACCTATACTAAGATAGTTGAAATATTTCGGTTGTTTTAGTACTTACATTGTTGGGAATGTGTTGTACTGGTTATCACTGTTGTCTCATCCTCGTGGACTACTCTGCACGATACTAGACAAACCACCTTTATGTACTGGTTATCAATGCTGTCACATCCTTGTGGACTACTCCACGAGATACTCAACAGACCATCTTTGTGTTCTTCTTACAACGACGGTCACATTCGTGTGGACTACTCTGATGGAAGGTGTACATGTTGTCCCCTTCACTTCGGTTTTAATGACTGCTGCATCCACTGCGAACTATTCCGCTAGATGTTGGACAGACCTTACTGGTTTGCATGTGTCTCTTCCTAGGTGGTACTATTACCTCTCATTTAAAGGCTCACTTTACTCTCTCCCTTTGCAGCAAGAGAAACGAGACACGAGTTACATTACACACTCACCAGGCATACTTACCTTGCTTTTTGAAGACACCAGCATAACACTCTCATGTGTTGAACAACAAGAGCCAAGACAAATATCTAAGTAAATGGCAACTGAGACATCGTACCAGATGGGACTCCTACACCAAACGATGTGAGGTCTTATTAAAACTTTATACCGGGGAGATCCCCTGAATGTTGGCGAGTCAAACACCGGCAACATTTTTGGCACTAGGAGGGTCGCCAACAGTTTATGGTTGATTGTCACACCGACCCAACTTATCCATCATCTTGATAAGGCAGTAACACTCACTCCCTCTCCCCTACGCGCAACTCTGAAGTTGGTCATTTCTCACCTCCCATACCTGAACGTGAAATTTTGTATTAGCATATCTGCATTGTTCGTCCCATCACCCATCAATTCGTTAAAGCTGTTGGATTCCATGAGTGTACGCTCTTCCATATTCATAAAGGAAGCAAAAGACTACTCCCTTAGGAGTGGTAGTCTCATATGTGGAAGAAGAAACCTTCGCCACTCTTGAAGAGTTGGCAGAAGCCGTGGAAAGAGAAAAGGAACCTCCAATCTTTCGAAAGGAAGAAGAAGACAACCTCTTACTCTTGGGCTTAAGTTCTAGTGCAAGAGGCGGAGGGGAAGGTATTGGAGGAGGTGGAAGCTAAGACCAACCAACAGATTCAGAGGAAGAACCATCAGATTCTGAAGAAGAGGAGGAGGACGAAGAAAAGGACAACATGGTAGAGAAAAATCTGGAATGGATGACTCAAGGCCCATTGGCATTTTAAGGTGTCTTGCACAAGATTCCGAGACATGCCGAGAAGTTTTTAACAAAATATGGCCTTGACAGAACAGTGAAGGCAAAAGATCACTTAGACACATTCTACATACATCTTTAGACACTCGAGGTACACTATGACGATGTTTCATGTAGATTGTTTCCATGTACCTTGGATGGTACCACAACCTTAAACGAAATACCATCCAAAACTGGGGGGTGTTCAAGAGAATGTTCCTCGAGAAGTTTTTTGAAGACAAGACTCCTGCCATGTTGCTAAAGGAGTTGGGCAGTCTCAAGATGGAGTAGAAAGAGAAAGTCAATGATTTCAATCAAAGGTTTAACCGAATTCTAAACAAGTTCTCTGCAGACACTTAACCTCATGACTCCATCACCATCGACTATTACACGTCTACACTATCGATCAACATTGCACAGTTCTTCAAGTGAGTTGCAAGACCAACTCTAACAGAAAATTGTGAAGAGGCTATAGCCCTGGAAAAAGACTTGCATGCTATTGGATTCATTGCAAATGAAAAATCCACTGAGGACTCCAAGGACACGGGAAAGAGGTCTCAGGCCTTTGTGAGTAAGGCTACAAAAAAGGAAGAAAGTGACATTGAGAGCCTTACTTGTCTCCTCAAGTCCCTGAATATCGAAGTTGCTGAACTCAAACAACAGATGAGCAAGACAACTGTGAGCAGCAGGCCTCCCAGGTAGCTGCCGAAGAAGAATGTGACTTCGGGCAACAACAACAACCAGCCAGCCAAATCTATGCAAAGCTCCAACCTGGTGTTGAACCTTGAAAAGCTTGCGACAAACTCGTACTGCTCATTCCACAATGAACGCCATTTTGAAAGATCGTGCTTAGATTATAACCATATGATGAGAAAAATGGCCACACGATTGTCTGAAGGCATCATGGTCAATGAACAGGCTGAGCTCAACGTTGAAGATGAAGAAGATGCTAGATCTGATGAAGCCCCAAGTACTGGGCATACAGTGAACATGTATCAGTGTTCGCGCACAGCCTAGAAGACCACCACTAAGAAGGAGCCTTCGAGGTAGAATAATCAGTCCAACTTGAGAAGTCAAGGGGTCCCCACTGTGATTGAGATACTGAGAGAAAAAATAAGAAAATACATACTAATGACAGTAGATCCACCAGTCAACTCACCACAGAAAACTCAGAGAAAGTCTGAGAAGAAAACTACAACAAAGAGTACGTTCATGAGTAGCAAAGACAAAAGCATCCCATCACGAACATAAGTCTACCCCTGGACGACTCGGTGAGTCTCCTCACTTTGGATTATAACATCATAGAAGACATAAAGAAGACTCGTGCAAACATATTTTTGTATGATTTAACCAAGATCGGGAGTCAGCGGGACCTTCTTCTGCGCGCACTTGGGCAGACCTCTACAGGTGATGCTACCTATTCTAGCAAGGGAATAAAGTAAATCTCCTGACACACTCACATCCGTGCTCAACAGGGTTCGTATGGAGGAGGCAAACTCACTCCACCCACCTTTCCTGTTATCATTTGAAATATTCAATTTCAATGTCCACCACTGTTTGGTTGATTCTGGCGCATTAGTCAATGTCATGCCACTCTCCATCGCGAAGAAGATCAATGCCTAATGGAGCAAGACAACTGCGCAGATCATCCAACTCGACAGAACATGTGTGTCAGCAATTGGTGAACTCTGGGATGCGATCTTCCTCTTATCGTTCGACGGACGAGTTCATCAATACATCAACATTGTAATTGTGGACATCCCGGAAGCATATGGCGTATTTCTCAGCAGAGACCAGTCAAGCAAGCTGCAAGGATACTTTGCCACTGACTGAATGGTCACACTTATGGCTTCTGTACCAGGGCATAAACAACCAGATCCAGGTGCTTTCAAAGTGATACATGAAGCACAATGTGACCCCCTTGAATGGAGAAAATGAACTGTTGGCTTTCATAGAACTTATGTTCAACAATTGCTTTCTGGAGACATAGTTGGGGTGTTATCTTGCACAGCCATCCCCGACCCCACCATACACACAGTGGGGTCTCCTTCCATGCCCAACTAACAAAAACAAAACTTGTACAGTATATTGTAACAATAGTAGTAATAGTGACAGTAATATTAGTGCGGAAAATAGTCCTTTTACAAATGATATGTGGACCATGTACTTTGATGGTTCTAAGACGTAGGAGGGCTCTCAAGCCGGTTGTGTCCTAACATAGCCGTTGTAGAGGAAACACTTAATCTCTAGCCGCTTGGAGTTTGAGTGCATGAACCACACCGTCGAGTATGAAGCACTCGTCTTAGGCTTACAGAAATCCATTAGCCTCAACACTGTTGTGCTAAAAGTGGTAGGTGACTCAAAGATCATGGTGTGTCAGGTATGGAACACCATACACTGTGTGTCACCCCGTCCTAAAAGTTATCAACAAAAGATACTGCACCTTCATGGCCAACGTTGACGTCTTCAAGGACATAACAATAGACGAGGACGACCAGGAGGAGTCTTTGCAGGATACAGCCGATGTAAGCAAAGGCAACCTCATCCCCAAGGGAGTGGTATCACTCGAGAATCTATATGACTTGCGAAACCGCCTTCAGGGACCTGTCAATGTCAAAACCCACAACTCTACATTGTTCCACGAATAGATTAATCTAGGATCAGATAAGGATCTGAAGTTTATGAATCTCGGTATGTGTTGCACACCTCAAGAGAAACAAGATTTCATCTACCTCTTCAAGCAATATCGAGATGTATTTGCGTGGATGTATGACGACCTCAAGACATATGACACACGAATAATCCAGCACGTCATACCAATCAAAGAAGGGGCCAAGCCTTTTCAACAGAAGCTAAGGAAAGTTCATCCTTCGCTTGAGCCCCTCATACAGAAAGAATTGACTAAGTTGTTGGATGCTCAGATCATTTAAAAAGTTTGGCATTCCACGTGGGTTTCCAATCTAGTCCCTGTTAGAAAGAAGTCCGGGGAGATCTGCCCGTGCGTAGATTTTTGTAACCTCAACCATGCCTCAGACAAAGACAACTACCCAGTGTCGTCCATGGAGCATATACTACACAGAGTATCTGGAGCAAAGATGTTTTCTTTTCTTGACAACTTTTTGGGATACAAAAAGGTTCTGGTAACAGAGCTTGACATACTTAAAACTACCTTCCGTACCAAGTGGGGTAAATTCACTTTCCGAAGGATTTGTTTGGGCTAGTGAACGCAGTCACAACTTTTTAGCGCGCAATGGACATTTCCTTCCGTGGGCTTATCGAACAGAGCGTGGTGGACTACCTCGATGACGTGACAGTCTTCTCAAGACAATGGTCAGACCATTTGCGCCATTTTAAGAAAATCTTTGAGCGATGTGGAAAATACAGGATATCCTTGAATCCCAAGAAGAGCATATCCGCAATGTCTGAGGGCAACCTACTTAGACACAACATTGCCAAGACTGGGAAAAAGGTTGATCCGGACAAAGCATCGTTTACCTATTAGCATCAAGTACCCTTCCTTATCCATGGTCTAGGTAGACCACTTACTTCCTTATTTGGGGAGAATTGGAGTATAATATCTATCTCCTTTATTAGCTACTGTACTCCCTACCTTCCTTTTAGGTAGATAGACTAGAGTCATTTTTCATTGATCATATGGAAGTCCTATTCTATAGGAGTTCCTACTCCCTATATAACTCACTCTTTACTTTCCCTTAATTCATGATGGCCCAAGCCACTAAGTTGCTTCCTTTATCTTGCTCATGGGGCCTTCCTTAAGGAAGGTAAATTTTTCAATTACTAACTTTTCCAATTACTTCATGTTTTTCACAAGCCACATTCTTTTTCATATATGCATAACCTTATATATGGGAGTAGGGAGTGGTAATCAACTAATCATCCCTCTATTATTCCAACAAGGAACTCGACCTTTCATCCTTAATCACTCACATTCAAAAGTAAAACCAGCTGATCTCCAGCAATATAACAAAGTCATGTAGCTTGGAGCGGTAGCTTGGATTGCCTATTGCCTTGATATATATCGATGCAATGAAGACAATTGAGGAAACAATTATTCCACCCTTAGCTTCTTTATTGGTGTTATTATTCAAAAAGGCATATATAACTGCCACTATGCCCTCCCTCTCCACATCTTGCATAACAACACTATTATGAATGATGGAAAAGATGGTAGCCATAAATTAAGGTATTGTTGGCATGCACCTTCCTTGTATACATGGATGGATGACTTCCTTATTATATTAATTAGGGTTCTCTAACACTCAATTTCTCCAATATTGGAATGCATGACAAAGCAAATCTCCAGTACTAATTGATCAGCACAACATGCACAAAAGGTGCTTCTCTATATTCTTTAGGGAAGGAAGACAACATGCTATAATAGGGGGAGATAATGGAGGAAGGGAGAGTGATGGCATATTTGTGTAGCATATAACATAGTCGGCATATCCTTCCTGAATTACTTCTAGTAGTACCTTAAATAATAGTTAGGCCCCCCTAGATGGCATCCTTAATTGGATTGGAAGCCTCTATTTTCCACAGGTTCTTAATGATGGCATATGTATCAGTGCAATACCTATATTTAGTGAGAGAGAGAGTTGATATGACGTAAAGAGAAAAGAAAAGTGTGTTGCTTGCCAACAAGACATTGGGTAGAGTGAGTGCCCAACAAGACCAGTAGATGGAAAGACCCGAGCCAAACCTAAGCTTAATGAATCCCAAGCAAAGAAATAAGGCTTCTTGACCTTGCTTTCCTTCCTTCATGGTTGCACAATCCCATGAAATCAATCCCCATAGGATCCTCCAATCAATAATGGAAAGTATACCAATTAACTAGCGAGTTAGCTACACCTTATCATGAAGGAAGCCAACGTTTATTTCAACGTTCCTTCTCTCCCATCCCCACTAGCAACATTAAATTGATAAGGAAAGACAACAATGTAAAGGAATCAAAAAACTTCTTTAGAATATACTAGTGCTTGGAGGTTGAAGCCTTGCTTGCTAGGGGAAATGACCAATAGTCGAGGATGACAAGGATAGGGAGGGGAACAAATGCAACCTAACTCTCAACTTTGGCAAGTAGGGTAAGTTATGATTAATCCTACCTTTTGGTCCATAACTGGTAGCTATCTTACCCCATGAATATTGTATTTAGTTACCATGAGTTGTGCCTTATTATGGATGGATGGTGCTAGCATTGTAGGACCTACCCTCTAATATGTGCCCCATAAAAGAGGCTTGCTTGTTTAGAACCTTCCTTTGGCCTTCCCAAGGATTAGTGAGCATTCAACAATAGAATAATTGATGATATCACTTCGTATTGTCCCACTTCCTTTGCATTAGTCCTTACAACAACCATTAATAGAGGTATGGGCACCTCTGGCCAAGATTAAGTGAGTTTTCGTGATGGCCAGACATCCTTCACTATAACCTTCAAGCTTGGGACTGATCAAGGGAACATAAATATATCAATGATATGAATAGAACCAAGTTGGCACTTGGCTTAGTCACGCTGCAAATTATTTCTTAGGAATGGAAGTCTAGCCTCTAAGGCACTTGTACAAGTAAGATTTCTCTCTATCCCACATTTTTTTCATGCCTATGCCTTTCTTTCCTTGGAAACTCCTTCCAATGATAGGAGGGAGGAGGGACACCAATATTGACTCTTTGTGCTAGGGATTTCTCAATTGATATAGGAAGGATCAAGAAAAGAGATAGATTAGGCATATCTTTCACACAATTCCTTATGAGGCCAACCAAGCCTTACTTTTGATTAAGGATTAATGCTATGTTGCACCGAGGTCCTACATCTAAGGATGGCTCTCAATCCCACATTTTTTTTCATGCCTATGCCATTCATTCCTTGGGAACTCCTTCCAATGATAGGAGGGTGGAGGGACACCAATATTGACTCTTTGTGCTAGGGATTTCTCAATTGATATAGGAAGGATCAAGAAAAGAGATAGATTGAGCATATCTTTCACACAAATCATTATGAGGCCAACCAAGCCTTATTTTTTATCAAGGATAATCCGCACCCAAATGTAATGCTATATTGCACTGAGGTCGTACATCTAAGGATGGCTAGAAAGTAGGTAGGTGGTCCAAAAGTATATTTCACACAATTCTTTGAGGCCAGCCAAGCCTTATTGCTGATTAAGGATAATCCACACCCAAATTTAATGCTATTTCGCACTGAGACCCTACATCTAAGGATCGATGGAAAGTAGGTAGGGGTCCAAAGGTCATATTTTCATAGTCTTCTTGGTTTATTCAACTATGATAGGTCAAGAAACTTCACTACATCTGAGGATGGAAAGAAGGTGGGGGATCGAAAGGTAATCTTTTCCTAATCTGCTTGGTTTATGTGACTATGATAGGTTAGGTAGCTTCACTATTCCTAAGCCCCTCCACCCGCTCTTAGCTGGGCACAACATGTTAAATGATACAAGTTAATACATTATAGATCTTGGGTGTCTAGCTCTGATGAGATAAAGGGAAGGCTAAAAAATTGTCTTCCACCTATGTGAATGCACATATATAAGTGTGGATGAAAAGACTACATAAGAGAACAAAACAAAATGGGCATTTCTAGAGTTTAATGATTTCACTTTAAAGAATAAGGGCAGGAAAGGAGCCATTGATCATGAATTCAAAAGAAATGGTCACTTTCTTTCTTTTCTCTAAGTAAATGAACTTCCTTTAACCCTAGAAGAAATTGTAAGGGGTTTGTACCCTAGACTCCATATGCCCTACATTGAGAAGGAACTAATACTTGTCAAGTGTGGCATCAAATTCCCTTTCTTCATTGAAATATTAAATCCTAAAAGAATAAAATGTTTTCCTTTAATAGTTCTTGTCAAGTGTTCATCAAATTCCCTTCATTGAATTATTAAATCCTGAAACAATAAAACGTTTTCTTTTAATATTGCATGCAATACTGGGATAAAATTCAACTAAATATTGTTTCATTAGCATATTTCAGCTTGTTGATATATGTGCTAAGGATTGGAAACAATTTAAAGTGCATTATAGAGGCATTTTGATGGTTTTTCATGCATTTTACAGCCATCTTCTAGGGTTGACATCACCTTTAATTAGCTATTATATGCTAATCTGATTATGGAAAATTATTGATTTTGAGTCCTAAGTTGCTCATTAAATTAACCGTCATTGTATGTAACTTTAAAACACTTTGAGTGGTTGATTATTGCTGCTTCTATAAACTTTTTTGTTGTTGTCATAAATTGCAAAATTTGCCCTAGTTTGCAATAGCCAAGGGCTTTCCATGGTTTAGATGTGCTCCATCGCCCTATTAGACACTCTTGAGGTGAATCTAACCTTAGGATTGACCCATAGCTACCGTGAAGCCTTTACTTTGTTTTACCCCTTCTCCACTTTAAACTCTAGCTTTTACAAGCCTTGACCTTGGTGGGTGTTCATTGTATGTCACTTGGGAGGCATTTAGCTTTAGTATCTAGGGTTACTTGATCCCCAAGCCCTAACAAGAAGCCTCCCTTGTCGCATAGGGTGTCTATTACCAAAATAGAAGAGTTTTTGTTGAGATGACAATGGTAACACTCTTGTGTGTTGTGCATTTGTCTTTCATAGTGAGCCTTTGGACTAAGCTGCAAGATTTTGTTGTAAATGGGCAGGTAGAGTGACACTAAAGAGGATTGTTCCAACAAAATATTGCACTTAGTGCAAAGCCTCACGAAGCAAGACAAATGCACAACACATGAGTGTTGCTATTATCACCTCAGGAACAACTCCTCTTTTATTTTAGTGATGATTACCCTCCACAACGAGGCTTCCCATTAGGGCTCGAGGATCAAGTAACCCTAGAGGCTAAAGCTAAATGCCCCCAAGTGACATACAATCAACACCCACCAAGACCTAGGCTTGTAAATGCTAGGGTTTAAGGTGGAGAAGGGGTAAAACAAAGAAAGGGGTTCATGGTTGCTATGGGTCAAAACTAAGGCTAGGTTCACCTCAAGATTCTCTAATAGGGTCCTAGAACATAGCCAAAGCATGGAAATCCCTTGGTGATAAAATTAGAAATATGAATTAAACTCTCATTTTTGGTGATATAATTAAATGATAATTGGCTAAATTCTCATCCTTAAATTTTTAACTCTACCTTTAATTTTTCAAGGCTTTTGAAGTGGGTTAAAGTTCCAACCTCAATGGATTTCATATGGAGAAAATAGAATTTTAGATCTAACTCAAAATCCACCAAACTTGACATTTTTTAAGATTTTAGGATTCGGGTGATTGCAATGTTTCCATTGGATTTTGTCGAGTATGAGGGTATGAAACTAGCATTTAATCAAGAGAACAAACCCTCTATGTATCTATGTACCTTGATGGTACCTTGATGTTAGTGACATTGTGGGTCCAAAGGTAATCTTTTCATAATCTACTTGGTTTATGCAACTATGATAGTTTAGGCAATTTCACTATTCCCAAGCCCCTCTACCCACTTTTGGGTAGGCACAATATCTCCCAATCATCTAGAGAAATTATGCAAGTCAATACATTATAGAACTTGGGTGTCTAGTTCTCATGAAATAAAGGGAAGGATCAAACATTGTCTTCCAACTGGGTTTATGCAACTATGATATGTCAGGCCACTTCATTATTCCCAAGCCCCTCCACCCACTCTTGGCTAGGCACATCATCTCACAATAATCTACTTGGTTTATGCAACTATGATATGTCAGGCCACTTCATTATTCCCAAGCCCCTCCACCCACTCTTGGCTAGGCACATCATCTCACAATAATCTAAGGAAATGATACAAGTCAATACATTATAGACCTTGGATCTGTAGTTATCATGAAATAAAGGGAAGGGTCAAACATTGTCTTCCACCTAGGGGTGGTTCTTCATGCAATTTATAGCCATATTCTAGGGTTGTAGTCACCTTTAATGTGCTATTTAATGCAAATATGACCATGGGAAATCATTCATTTTTAGTCCCTAAGTTGCACATTGTAAACTTTGTCTTGTTCTCATAAATTACATAAATTTCCCTAGTTTGTAGTAGCCAAGGGATTTGCATGGTTTGGGTGTGTTATAGGACATTAATAGAGACTATTGAAGTGAACATAGAAATAGAATTGACCCATATCTATCATGAACCACATACTTGTGTTTTACCCCTTCTCCACCTTTAAACGCTAGCCTTTACAAGCCTAGGCTTGGTGGGCATGGATTTTATCATTTAGGAAGAATTTAGATTTAGTCTCTAGGGTTATTTGATCCCTTAGCCCTACTGGGAAGCCTCCCTTGAGGTGGAGGGTATCCATCATTAAAATAGAATTTTAGAGGAGTTGTTGCTAAGGTGACAATGGTAACAATCATGTGTGTTGTGCATTTGTCTTGCCTAGAGAGGCGTTGTGCTAAGATGCATGATTTTTCTAAAACAATCCTCTTTAGTACTAATCTACCTACCCAAAGTCCATTTTTTCTATATTTATTTTGTGTGGAACCCACTTCTTTTAATTTCGCTAATGCTCAGAGGGGCATCTATTGAAAGGGTGATAGTTGCCAATGGCACTACTAAGTAAGGATAGAACCTTCTCCTTGGTCACTCTAGACAAGATATAAAGAAGTGGAAACGAAGCAATTCGATATGGTGGGTGGGCACAAATGCCTATTATGCATGTTTCTAAACCATAGATTATGTATGTCTCCCATCATTGATATTAAATATACAATTAATCTAAAAGAAAAAAGATATAAATATTGGTAGAATCAAAAGAAATGACAATAAACAATGAAACAAAAAAAAGTCAGTTTGGGATTTCTCATAAATAGGATTGTATAAATCATTTTGTTAGATTACATGTGCTAGTTTTGTTTAAGCTATGAATAACCCTAAAAGAAACAACATTAGTTTGGGCTTTCTCATAAATAGGATTGTAGGGGCTTTCTCATAAATAGGATTGTATAAATCATTTTGTTAGATTACATGTGATAGTGTTGTTTAAGCTAGGAATAACCCTAAAAGAAACCTAAGGGGTTTTCATCCTAGCCTCCCTATACCCTATATTGAGAAGGATTTGGTCCTTGTCAAGAGTGCCATCAAATTCCCTTTTTCCTATGAATTATAGAACCCTAAAAAAATAAAACCATTTTTTATTATTGTATGAAGTATTGAAGATAAAATTTAGTAAAGTCTTGTAAGCTTGTTCATGTATACACTTCGGATTGAAAACAACTTAAAGTGCAATAGAGAGGCATTTTGATGGCTTTTCATCCATTTTATAGTGATATTCTAGGGCTTGCATCACCTTTACTTTGATATTATATGTTAATCTAACCGTGAAAAATTGTTGAGTTTTAGTCCTAGATTGCTCATTAAATTAGCTTTCATTGTATATAATTTTGGCACACTTTGAGTGGATGATTATTTTCGTTGTTATAAACTTTGTTTTGTTGTCAGGAATTGCCTAGTTTGCAACATGCAAGCGCTTTGCATGTTTTGGATGTGTTCTGGAACCCTATTAGATGCTCTTGAGGTGAATCTAGCCTCATCATTGGCCATTTGTGTACCTTGATGTCAGTGACATTGATTTTTGAACTCCTCTATCATGACCCTAGTAAAAATGTACCCATCACTCGAACAAAATCTTGATTTGACAGGTTAAGCTTTTTCTATCTTATTTGAAGGCTTAGGGGGAAACATTGATGATGATGATCCCAACATAGGCAATGATCTCAATGATATGTTGGTTTTTTTGGAATCCAAAGGCCATCTAGAGCCTCTTTGTTGATCTCAATGATATGTTGGGTTTTTTTGGACACTAGAGGCTATCTAGAGCCTCTTTGTTGATGTATTTTTGGTTTATAGATGTATTGCACTTGGTGCTATTTTGGTTATATGAACTCTTACTTGTGATATAAATGGAACTTTTTTCATATTTGTGTCTAAATGGTTTGGATTCATATGGATACACATCAATATATATGTTTTTCTTTAAATTTTGAATATTTTATGCATTTTTTGGTTGACCAATTTTTTTCTTGTTCTGGACCACTTCCGTGTTCAAGGGGTCGACCAGTTCGATGACCAGTTTAGTTTGATACATTGTTTGCAATCATTATTCCCTTTCATGGGATCTCATGATGTCAATCATTCTCCCCTTTCATGGCCTTTCATGATGTCAATCATTCTTCCAGTCCAAGACGACATTTCAACTACTTACTTCCAAACCCCTTGTCTCACTAATGGTACCCACTCACCATATCTTCTTAGCAGAACATCATTTACCTATTAGCATCAAGTACCCTCCCTTCTCCATGGACTAGGTAGACCACTTACTTCCTTATTTGGGGAGAAGTGGAGTATAATATCTATCTCCTTTATTAGCTACCGTGCTCCTTGCCTTCCTTTTAGGTAGATAAACTAGAGTCATTCTTCATTGATCATATGGATGTCCTATTCTATAGGAGTTCCTACTCCCTATATAGCTCACTCTTTACTTTCCCTTAATTCATGACGGCCCAAGCCACTAAGTTGCTTCCTTTATCATGCTCGTGGGGCCTTCCTTAAGGAAGGTAAGTTTTTCAATTACTTCATGCTTTTCACAAGCTACATTCTTTTTCATATATGCATAACCTTATATATGGGAGTAGGGAGTGGTAATAAACTAATCATCCCTCTATTATTCCAACAAGGAACTCGACCTTTCCTCCTTAATCAATCACATTCAAAAGTAAAAGCAACCCATCTCCAACTATATAACAAAGTCATGTAGCTTGGAGCGGTAGCTTGAATTGCCTATTGCCTTGATATATATCGATGCAATGAAGACAATTGAGGAAACAAGTATTCCACCCTTAGCTTCTTTATTGGTGTTATTATTCAAAAAGGCATATATAGCTGCCACTATGCCCTCCCACTCCACATCTCACATAACAACACTATTATGAATGATGGGAAAGATGGTAGCCACAAATTAAGGTATTGTTGGCATGCACCTTCTTTGTATACATGGATGGATGGCTTCCTTATTATATTAATTAGGGCTCTCTAACACTCAATTTCTCCAATATTGGAATGCATGACAAAGAAAATCTCTAGTACTAATTGATCATAACAACATGCACGGAAGGTGCTTCTCTTTATTCTTTAGGGAAGAAAGACAACATGCTATAAGAGGAGGAGATAATGGAGAAGGGAGAGTGATGGAATATCTGTGTAGCGTATAGCATAGTGGGCATATCATTCCTTAATTACTTCTAGTAGTACCTTAAACAATAGTTAGGCCCCCCTAAATGACATGCTTAATTGGATTGACAACCTTTATTTTCCACAGTTGGTTGATGATGGCAGACGATGGAATATGTATCAGTGCAATACATATATTTAGTGACAAAGAGAGTTGATATGACGTAAAGAGAAAAGCAAAGTGTGTTGCTCTCCAACAAGACATTGGGTAAAGTGAGTGCCCAACAAGGCCAGTAGATGGAAAGACTTGAGCCAAACCTAAGATTAATGAATCCCAAGGAAATCAATTAGGCTTCTTGACCTTGCTTTCCTTCCTTCATGGTTGCACAATCCCATGAAATCAATCCCCACAGGATCCTCCAATCAATAATGGAAATTATACCAACTAACTAGTGTGTTACCTACACCTTATCATGAAGGAAGCCAACATTTATTTCAACGCTCCTTCTCTCCCATCTCCACTAGCAACATCAAATTGATAAGGAAAGACAACAATGTAAAGGAATCAAAACACTTGTTTACAATATACTCATGCTTGGAGGTTGAAGCCTTGCTTGCTAGGGGAAATGACCAATAATCGAGGATGACAAGGATAGGGAGGGGAACAAATGCAACCTAACTCTCAACTTTGGAAAGTAGGGTAAGTTATGATTAAGCCTACCTTTTGGTCCATAACTAGTAGCTAACTTACCCCATCAATATTGTAATATTGTGTTTAGTTACCAAGAGTTGTGCCTTATTATGGATGGATGGTGCTAGCATTGTAGGACCTGCCCTCTAATATATGCCCCATAAAAGAGGTTTTCTTGTTTAGAACCTTCCTTGGGCCTTCCCAAGGATTAGTGAGCATTCAACAATAGAATATTTGATGACCTCACTTCGCATTGTCCCAATTCCTTTTCATTAGTCCTTACAACAACCATTAATAGATATATGGGCATACCTCTGGCCAAGATTAAGTGAGATTTCGTGACGGCTAGACATCCTTCACTATCACCTTCAAGCTTGGGACTAATCAAGGGAACATAAATATATCAATGATATGAATAGAACCAAGTTGACAAAAATATTTCAATGATATGAATATAACCAAGTTGGCACTTGGCTTAGTCATGCTGCAAATTATTTCTTAGGAATGGAAGCCTAGCCTCTAAGGCACTTGTACAAGTAGGATTTCTCTCTATCCCACATTTTTTTTCATGCATATGCCTTTCTTTGCTTGGGAACTCCTTACAATGATAGGATGGAGGGACACCAATATTGACTCTTTGTGCTAGGGATTTCTCAACTGATATAGGAAGGATCAAGAAAAGAGATAGATTGGGCATATCTTTCACACAATTCCTTATAAGACCAACCAAGCCTTACTTTTGATTAAGGATAATCCACACCCAAATGTAATGCTATGTTGCACCGAGGTCCTACACCTAAGGATGGCTCTCTATCCCTCATTTTTTTTCATGCCTATGACTTTCCTTCCTTGGGAACTCCTTCCAATGATAGGAAGATGGAGGGACACCAATATTGACTCTTTGTGCTAGGGATTTCTCAGTTGATATAGAAAGGATCAAGAAAAGAGATAGATTGGGCATATCTTTCACACAATTCCTTATGAGGCCAACCAAGTCTTACTTTTGATTAAGGATAATCCGCACCCAAATGTAATTCTATGTTGCACCGAGGTCCTACATCTAAGGATGGCTGGAAAGTAGGTAGGTGGTCCAAAAGTATCTTTCACACAATTCTTTATGAGGCCAACCAAGCCTTATTGCTGATTAAGGATAATCCGCACCCAAATGTAATGCTATGTCGCACTGAGGCCCTACATTTAAGGATGGATGGAAAGTAGGTAGGGGTCCAAAGGTCATCTTTTCATAATCTGCTTGGTTTATTCAACTATGATAGGACATGCAGCTTCACTACATCTGAGGATGGAAAGAAGGTGGGGGGTCGAAAGGTAATCTTTTCCTAATCCGCTTGGTTTATGCGACTATGATAGATCAGGTAGCTTCACTATTCCCAAGCCCCTCCACCCATTCTTGGCTAGGCACAACATCTTAAATGATACAAGTTAATACATTATAGATCTTAGGTGTCTAGCTCTCATGAAATAAAGGGAAGGGTAAAAAATTGTCTTCCACCTAAGTGAATGCACATATATAAGTGTGGATGAAAAGACTACATAAGAGAACAAAACAAAATGGGCATTTCTAGAGTTCAATGATTTCATTTTAAAGAATAAGGGCAGGAAGGGAGCCATTGATCATGAATTCAAAAACAATGGTCACTTTCTTTCTTTTCTCTAAGTAAATGAACTTCCTTTTAATTGTGAGTTAAATTCAATCAACATGAGACTTGTCAAACTAACTATAAACAACCAAAAAATTTCCTGTAAATTCCTAAAAACTATTGTGCATGCTTATATTAAATATTTTTGTAATTCGCCAAGATTTTCTTTAGGCGAGTCAAAATATCAACTCTTCTTCCTTGGCAAGTTTTTACTTGAGCTGAGTATTAAATATTTTTGTAATTCGCCAATATTTTCTTGATCCAAGTCAAAAAATCAATTCTTCTTCCTTGGCGATTTTTTACTTGAGCTAAGTCTAGTAATAGTGGGTGGAGCCACATTTGAGCATTGAAAATTATGCAAAAACAATGAATATAAAGAATGCTATCCATGATTAAATATTTACGAAGGTCGTAACTATTTCCCTTCATGGATTATTTAGTAGGCATTCATTAGATGGACTTAGAAATAATGGAGAAAGGTTGTTTTTATTGTTTTCTAAGTTTAGATTTAGATCCTATTTTCTAGGAGATTGTTGTGATCTCCTGAACAAAATGTAGCCATTATATTTGTGTATGTGTGATTGCTCTAATAAATGAATGCAGTGTTGTGGCAGCCTCTGGTGCTCCTCACCTGAGAGCTACAGGTTTCATTCTAAATTCAAGTTGTCTTCCTATTGTTTTTAGTTGGTATCAAAGTGTCAGGGTTGAGTTGAGCCCTTGTGGCTCAGATTAACGTGGTGAGCCTTTTGTGGTTGAGAGATACTAGTGAGTGTAGAGCCTCCTCTATTTGTGAGTGCAGGTGTGTAGATTTGTTGGTAGAGACAAGATTTGCCATATTCACGTGTGGAGCAGTGTGATTGCATTGGAAGGTTGCATTGTTTGTTTGAGGATCGAGTCACTGTCATGTTGTATGTGGAGCACAGTGGATCTTGGTGTGGACCAGTGGAGGCGAGTTGAGTTGGGATTTGTTTGGCGAAGAAAGGTTAGAGCTGACCTACGCACCTTCAGTTAATTGTACAGTGCGCAGATTGGCAGATTGTGCAGTTTTTCTTAAGAAAAAGTGAGCAGATTTGCGTAGGTTTTATTAAGGAAATGTGTGCAGATCTGCATTGCTTTTATGAAGAAAAAGTGAGCAGATTTGTGCAACTTTTATGAAGGAAAAGTGTGCAGATAACGAAAAACTTATAAAATTTTGTTTTTTCACACTATGTTTGTGGTAAAAGTGCACGAATCCATTTTTTGTGGAATTTATAAATTGGTTGAGATTCATTTGTTTTTTGTTTGAAGCTGTTGACCCTAGCAGGTGTTGGAGTCGTGGATCTGTCGATCATGGATTCGTGGAGCTATTGGTGGTTCTCGTGAAGTGTGGAGTAAGAAGTTCAACACTGTTGGAAATTGGAATTTTTGTCAAGATGGCTAATCCCCTTGTAGAGACATACATGAATGAGGCCAATAAATTGGACGAATCCAACTACGTTAATTGGAAACTCAAGATGCAAACACTGCTAGAAGGCTATGGCGCTTGGACCATAAAAAAGGGAGAAGAAGAAAAACTTGCTGCAGGCGCAACAACTGCATCAATTCAAGACTGGGTGAAACAGGAGAACAAACCAAAGGTATTATTAAAGATGTCTATTAAAGATAATGTAACCCCTTATATTCATGATTTTCAGACCTCTAATGCAACTTGGAATGCATTGAATGAGTTCTATGAAACTAGGAATACAAATCGAGTCTTGTTTATGAAGAGTAAGCTTTTGTATATTAAAATGGAAGAGAATGAATATGCTACTACCTTTATTTCCAAAATTAAAGATTTGAAAGATAAGCTGGGAGATATAGGAGAATCAGTACTTGATATTGATCTTGTGACAATCACTTTAAATGGAATGTCAGAGAACTATAAGATGTTTATTATAGGTCTTGCAGCAAGGGAAAAAGCGCCTGAATTTGAGGAATTGACAGGTATACTATTGCAGGAAGAAGAGAGGCATAAGAATTTGAAGCCTCAAAATGTAGATTTGGCACTTGTGGCAAGAAGAAATTCTTCAAAGGGAAACAAGGAAGAGCGAGTAAAGATGAAAGCTCATCACAGAAAAGGCCATTTCCGAAATCAAATCAAGGTATGTCATCTGTTAAAAATGACTCTGGAATGAAATTTTTTTACTATGGTAGAAGTGGGCATCTAGCGAGAGACTGTTATAAGAATAAAAGTGATGAAGCTAGGCATAATAAACATAGAAGACATTGGAGACATTTTTCAAGAGAAGGTCTAAATTCTGATCTCAAAAATCTTAAGTTGTTTATGTCTAATGTTGTATTTTCTGCTGAAACGGATGATATTAACGCTTGGTTTATGGACTCTGGAACTTCGATCCATATGAAATGCAATAAGGATTGGCACAAAAACCTCAAGGAAATAAGCAATGGCAAAAACATCTATCTTGGAGATGATCGTGCACATCAAATCATGGGATATGGAGATATTCTAGTGACTTTACCAAATGGCAGTGTCAAGCGCATCCATAATGTTATGTATGTGCCCGAGATCAAGAAAAAATTGATCTCTGTGTCTACAATTACAAATCAGAATCTGAAGGTTGAATTCTTCAAAACACATTGCATAGTGAAGTATTTGTTGGAACATTGCAAACATGTTGCTTCGGGAATCAGAGTTGGAGGCTTGTACAAGCTTGATGTCACCAGCAAAATTCATCAAGCATTGACTTCTACAACTATGTCAACAGAAAGTCTTTGGCATCAGAGGTATGGTCATATCAATTATCATGATTTATTATTGTTGCAGAAACAAAGTATGGTTGAAGGACTCCCTATGTTAAAGAATGAATATGTTGCTTGTGAAGGTTGTGCATTAGGAAAAATTCACAAAGATGAATTCCCCTCTAATTCTAATAGGAGAAGAAGAGATGTATTAGAACTTGTGCATTTTGATGTTTGTGGACCCATGCAGACCAGATATTTAGGAGGTGCCTATTATTTTTTGTTGTTTATTGATGATTGCACAAGGTACACTTGGGTGTGCTTCCTCAGGAAAAATAGTGATGTTTGTAGAAATTTCACTGTAGATCACCTGATAATGCAATGTAACTAAAGCAAAATACTTGATCTACTTCTACTATCAAACTTTTTGGAAGTTTAATCAATTTGAGCAAGATCAATCAGAACACATATAACAAAGAAGAAGAAATCATACACACGAAACACAGAAGAATACTCTAGGGAAAGCCTCATCTAAAAACCCCGCTATCTGTATTATCATACAAGTGGAAATATCTCTGGATTACACAAAGCTTTAGCTCACAAGCTATCCAGCTCTCAGTACAATCCCTCACAGTTGCTCATAGACAGTCAAAGGCTTCTCACAAACCTTCTCCTCTGCCCTCCAAGCCTCCTATTTCCTTGCGCATTTTCTCCAGGGTCCTCTGGCTGCCACCTGTGTGAATTCACCTCTCACACAACTCACCAAACTCAAAAATAACTGCGCAATCCTAAAGGAGATGATTCCTTCTGCATGGATGAGTTTCCTATATAGGAAAAATCCTCCAACTGATAGTACACTATCCCTTCCTCTGATCTCAACTAGGTCTCTGAATGAACTGACATGCATAAGTTATTTATGAGAGAATATTCAGTTATTTGAAGTACACTAGTTACATGCATGCATGCATTAACTAACTGAACTCACAATCAATTCCACAAACTGTTGGAACTAATCTAACTGGACTTAACTGAGCTAACTGAGCTAACTAATTACAAATCAAAGTACAACTCATCCTGATCACCTTAATTAAGGGATAACTTCCTCAATTGAAGGGATAATTGTTGCATGTCTTCACATAGACTTCATGTTTGATTTTCTCCAACTAATTAACTCAAGATGAATTAATTAATTATTTTTCAAACAACCGCTAAAATCAAATTCGAATTTTAATTCTCAATTTTAGTTCAAGGACTAACTAAAATTGGAATCTATTCCGAAATACTATTTATAGCAATACTATTTTTAGCATTTCTATTTTATCATTCCTTGTTGCTATGTCCAACGTTGGTACCTGAAATGCTATTTATAGCATTTCTTGTTGCTATTTTCAACACTCCCTCTCAACAAGAAAGGCATTCAACTCGAACCCAATCCTGAACCTTTGGAATGTTCTGCATGCAACACTTCTCCCTAGTGTTGTTGCTCCAACAACTCTAGAAAAAAAAAAATATCCAACCTGAATCAGAATGATGCCTCTGTCATCAAAGTATTTGACTGTTATTGCCTCTGTCGACTAAAAAACTCTACACCTCTATGCTCTTCAGTATCTGACTGCTCTAGCCTCTGTCACTTTGATCTCTGACTGCATCAATCACACTGATTCCTCCAGCTGCATCCGTGCTGCTGCTGGTCTTGTCTCCCAGCACTGCATCCACACTGCACCTCCTCTCATCATGTTGCATCGTGCTACCCACTGCTGCACTGCAACTCAGTTACTGAGAAGTAACCGATCTCCCAACTAACCTCCCTGTTGGGCTAGAAACTCCCTCTGATGTTGAAGCTCCCTCTGCCGCTCCATCTGCATCTGTTTCTACCCACTCAGCCAGTTCTGCTACTCCTCGTCGGCGCTCCCGTAGCAAGGTCTAATCAAAGAGGTTGGGTACCTCAAGGATCCTACCCTATTTCAGCCTTCTTGGGACTGTCACTCCACATCGCCCCACCTCCCAAGTATGGATGCATGTGATCCCTCTACCCACTTGGCTCGAAATTCCCCCCTACTGGAGGTCTCTGCATGAGTGGATGCCTCCACTCGGTCTCCTATCTGCTTCTCCAGTTGTGGCTGCTCCATAACCTCCTGAAGCTGCTTCGCCAATTGTGGCTCCTCTACAATTTTCTGAGACTTTTTTTGGCGCTGCATGTTGAGAGGTAATGTACTCTCCCTCTCAACCACCAAGTCTCCAACAGTTGCCTTGCTCCTCAAGGCTTTGCATGCATATTGAACCTCAGGAGCATACAGGTTCTTGACTCATTAACCAATCTGCTTCACCCGTGTCGTGGTGATGTGTCTAATGAAAACCTTTCCCTTACTGAAGACTACATCATAGCCTTTGTCTTCCAGCATCGTGATCGATACCAAGTTCTTCTTCAGTCCTGACACATACTTCACATCTGTCAAGGTAATGCGAGCTCCATGCTCCCTCTGAAAAGAAACCGTGCCCACACCTGAAACACTATACTTTTCATCATTACCCATCGCTATGAGTATCTTGAGGTCTTTCTCCTCCAAGGTACTAAACAGACTCTTATCGTCGGTCATGTGGAATGAGGCTCCACTGTCAAGAAACCAACCACAACCCATCATCGATGAAACCATGCATGCGATGAGGGTAAAATCCAATTCGAACTGAGAGGCCAATGCCTCACCTTCAGATCCTTCCTTGGATCCCTTCTTGGATTTCTTCAATGGACAATTAGTTGAATAATGGCCCACCTCATGACAATTAAAGCATCGCACTTTAGATTTGTCAATCTTCTTCCCACCATGAGAAGAACTTGATTTGGGATGAGAATCCTTCTCCTTTCCTTTCTTTGCCTTACTCGCTAAGGCGCAATTTTCTTCATCCTCCTTGGATGAAGAACCATCTTTGGTGCTTCTCCTGATCTCCTCCTGCATAAGATCCGACCACAATCGTTCCCAATATGGAAGTTTCTCTCTTCCATTCATTGAGTCCTGGTAGCTACGCCAGCTCTTAGGAATACCAAGGAGAGCAAGACTCGCCATGTCATCATCGGCTGTCGTGATTCCTACACTTCCAAGCTCATCCCTGCAGGTGGTGAGCTTGTTCATATATGTAGAGATCGTGTCGCCCTTTTCACACTTATTTTCCAAAGCTTGTCTTTCAGCGCCAACTTCCTCTGATTGATGTTGTTCTGATATAGACCCTTCAATGTCTTCCACTTTGAAAACATTGTCTCCTTCCCATGGAGAATTGAGACAATATGATCTCGAACTCCCTCTAGAAGAATCCTCCTCACTCTAGCCACACATTTCTTCCATTCCGCCAATTCTTGGGCATTAGCTGCTGCTGGCTTGGGGACTTCTTGATCAATGAAGTCCTTCAAACCGTTGTCCTCTAATACCGCTTCCATACAATCCTTCCAGGCTATATAATTCGAGTTGCCATCCAGGGCATACTCGAGTCTCAAACCATTAAATGCCATTGGTGAACTTTGAGATGTGATAAGAATTCGATTTCTATAATCAAGAAATTCAAACTTCGAACTTCTCCCTTCTTTGTATATTGTTCTCTGCTTTGATCACCTTTGCTCTGATACTATGTAGAAATTTCACCGTAGATCACTTGATAATGCAATGTAACTAAAGCAAAATACTTGATCTACTTCTACTATCAAACTTTTTGGAAGCTTAATCAATTTGAGCAAGATCAATCGGAACACATGTAACAAAGAAGAAGAAATCATACACATGAAACACAGAAGAATACTCTGGGGAAAGCCTCAGCTAAAAACCCCGCTATCTCTATTATCATACAAGTGGAAATATCTCTGGATTACACAAAGCTTTAGCTCACAAACTATCTAGCTCTCATACAATCCCTCACAGCTGCTCATATACAGTCAAAGGCTTCTCACAAACCTTATCCTCTGCCCTCCAAGCCTCCTATTTCCTTGCACAGTTTCTCCACGGTCCTCTGGCTGCCACCTTTGCGAATTCACCTCTCACACAACTCACCAAACTTAGAAATAACTGTGCAATCCTTAAGGAGATAATTCTTTCTACATGGATGAGTTTCCTATATAAAAGAAATCCTCCAACCGAAAGTAAATTGTCCCTTCCTCTGATCTAAACTAGGTCTCTGAATGAACTAACATGCATGAGTTATTTAGGAGAGAATATTCAGTTATCTGAAGTACACTAGTTACATGCATGCATGCATTAACTAACCGAACTCACAATCAGTTCCACAAACTATTGGAACTAATCTAACTGGACTTAACTCAGTTAACTGAGCTAACTTATTACAACCCAAAGTACAACTCATCCTGATCTCCTTAATTAAGGGATAACTTCCTCAATCAAAGGGATAACTGTTGCATGTCTTCACATAGACTTCATGTTTGATTTTCTCCAACTAATTAACTCAAGATGAATTAATTAATTATTTTTCAAACAACGGCTAAGATCAAATTCGAATTTTAATTCTCAATTTTAGTTCAGGGACTAACTAAAATTGGAATCTATCCTGAAATGCTATTTATAGTAAAATTGGAATCTATCCCGAAATACTATTTATAACAATGCTATTTTTAGCATTTCTATTTTATCATTCCTTGTTGCTATTTCCAACACTGGTATCTGAAATGCTATTTATAGCATTTCTTGTTGCTATTTTCAACAATGTTTTTTAGTATTTCAAAGAATTAAAAAACATGGCAGAGAAGTAGACATGGAAGTTTATAAAAATTTCCTGTTCAAATCAAGGGGGAAAATATAGATTGGGGAACTTCGTCAGGGAAGTTTATAAAGATCTCTCGTTCAGATCAAGGGGAAGAATACAAATTGGGGAACTTCGTCAAGTATTGCAAGGATCATGGAATAGTGCAAAAATTTACAGTACCCTACACTCCACTGCAAAACGGTGTTGCAGAAAAGAAAAATAAGACATTGGTGGAGTGTGCAAAATCAAGCTAGGTTTTATGAGGAGTCAAAGAAAACCAAATATGTATACCAAGTTTGATGCAAAGGGGCGTGTAGTACTGATTTCTTTGTATGTTGATGACCTAATTATTATAGGAAATTCAGTCAAACTAATTGATGCAATTAAGGAGCAGATGTCACAAGTATTTGAGATGAAGGATCTTGGCAAGTTACATTACTATCTAGGTATTGAAGTGTGGAGAGATGCATGCCACAATTTTGTTACTCAGGGTAAGTATGTCAGAGACGTACTTAAAAGGTTTGAAATGGACCAGTGACGTTGCTTTTGTCCTAATGCAACAAAATGTGAAACTTCATTTTGACGCTGGCTCAAAAGAGGTAGATGGTACATTGTATATACAACTAGTGTGAAGTTTGAATTATCTTACTACAACCAGACCTGATTTAGAATATTTTGTTAATGTGTTAAGTCAATTTATGGCAAGACATCTCGAAAGCCATTAGAGAGCTACAAAATAAGTACTCAGGTATCTGAAAGGAGCAATTGATTTTGGCCTTAAGTATACTGATTCATTTGATGTTGAGCTGACAAGTTACTCAGATTCAGATTGTGCTGGCAATCTGGATGATAGAAGATCTACTGCAAGTTATGCATTCAATATTGGATCTGGGATTGTTTCATGGAGGTGCAAGAAGCAGCCAATTATATCTTTGTCATCTACTAAGGAAAAATATAAATCTTTGTGTGAGGAAACTTGTGCAGTTGTTTGGTTGAGGAGAACTCTTCAAGATGTTAGAGAAGAATAAAAGAAGGCTACAATTATCAATTGTGACAACCAGAGCTCGATCAAGTTGGAAAATAATCCAATTTTTCATGCAAGGACAAAGCATGTTGATGCTCAGTTTCATTTTATTAGAGAGAAGATATAGTCTAAACAATTTTTTCTTGAATATTGTAACACTTGTGAAAATGTTGTTGATATTTTCACAGAGCCCCTTGGGAAGATGAAATTTGAATTATTTAGGGAGATCTTAGTTGTAGAGGTTAATACTTTCTCCATTAAGGGGGAAACTTAGAAATAATGGAGAAAGGTTGATTGTTTTCTAAGTTTAGATTTAGATCCTATTTTCTAAGAGATTGTTGTGATCTCCCGAACAGAATGTAACCATTATATTTGTGTATGTGTGATTGCTCTAATCAATGAATGCAACGTTGTGGCAGAATTAGGTGCTCCTCACTTGAGAGGAGCGGGTTTTATTCTAAATTCAAGTTGTCTTCCTATTGTTTTTAGCGATGGATCATACTCCGAAATCTAAATTAGGGATTGATTTTTCACCCTAGCATTCTCTATAATGAATGCCTTTTTCAAGTAAGGAAGACCAATCCTAGAACATGGATTTTCAAGGTAGGATGCTTGAGAAATCTATATATGAGTATAATCTTATCAATTCTTGTAGCATAGAAAGAGAAGGAACCTAAAAATTGTTTAGAAAAATTTAAGAAGAAATAGCGGAGAGCTATAGAAGTAGAAAAGGATCCAAAGAAAGAATACAAGTAATAATGGTCGCATACTCCAACTTGGTCTTTCCAAAGTGGTGAATAGTTAGTCTATTAGAAGATGCACCTCTAGAATTTCCATGGTGAAAAGGCACATGATAAGGGTTGTTAGAAAGTATTATATAGATATGGTAGCATCTTGCCTAGATATATGTGTTGAATTTTCTAATCCACATGATTCAATTAGGATGATGTGAATAGTTAAGAAATCAAAAAATCAGTGAAAGAAACTAATGAATCTCAACAGAATGAAGTACATGAATTAGTAGTTGATGAATTTCTCCTCAATAAGGGCAATCAAAATGCCATGGGGGGAAATATGTTAGAATATTCCAAACATAGATGCAAAATAAGAAACCAGTAAAGTAATTAAGTAGTACATAAGTTGAAAAAGATTATAGTTAGGACAATGAATAAAAATTAATGATTAAAGAGAATGAAAAGAGTTTTGATGTGAATGATGAGAAATTGATTGTGGTAGGATGATAGTTTTGAAGGAATCTTTGTCTTTAAATTCTATGAGAAATTGATATCAGTTACTTTTAGATGATCTCAACTGCCTCCAATAAACAAGTATTCTAGTCAAACCTCACATTGGAAAGGCCTATATAAATCCTCTTATTGACTTATTGAAATTTCCTTGAGTGATTTGGGCTAGGCCCAAGACCAAACCAACTAGCTTCCTCTATAACCCAAGAGTATATCTAGCAGCCCATAAGCCAAATATACCAATAAATTATGACTTAACTAGGGTCGAGATGCCCAAGTGGGGGAGCTCCCACTCGGGTGAGCATCGTCTACCCTTTAGACTTATGATAATGATGACTCTTGTACCCTTTAGCCTTATCACAGTGACGACTCTTATAGCCTTATCACAAAGGGCCAAATGTTTCATTGTGGAATGAACTTGGGTGGTGACCTCTAATTGAAATTTTAAAGTACCAAACTGATATGGATATCAAATGCCCAAAATCTTCTTCATTTATGTCATGCCAAATAAGTCATATATGTTATTAATTGAAATTAAGTCATAAATGCTATGAAATCGGACAACACATGTATGCCCCTCATGAAAAGCAATATTGTGTATTAATCTCTAGATGGAAAGAAGAGTTGAAACAAACCACTATAAACTCTCATTTCTTACCCTATTAATGTAATGCCATGTCACATAACTATCTTCTAGGCATTTAGAAAGTATCTTCTTCATTTATGTCATGCCAAATAAGTCATATATGTTATTAATTGAAATTAAGTCATAAATGCTATGAAATCAGACAAGACATGTATGCCCCTCATGAAAAGAAATATTGTGTATTAATCTCTAGATGAAAAGAAGAGTTGAAACAACCTACCACTATAAACTCTCATTTATTACCCTATTAATGTAATGCCATGTCACATAACTATCTTCTAGGCATTTAGAAAGTATAAGGCCTTTTTCTATTGGAAGGGTTAAACTAGTGGGATGGCGTATCAAACGACTCTCACTCTCTCACTTATAGGCTCTAGTAGAATTAAAATGGCCAATTAAACAATGGGCCAAAGTCTCATTGTGAATTGAACTTGGGTGGTGACCTCTAATTGAAATTTCAAAGTTCCAAACCGATATATATATATATATATTAAAGTACCAAACTGATATAGATATTAAGTACCCAACATCTTCTTCATTTATGCCATGCCAAACCTACCACTATAATCCCTCATTTCTTACCCTATTAATGTAATGCCATGTCACATAAGTATCTTATAGGCATTTAGAAAGTCTGAGGGCTTTCTCTATTGGAAGGGTTAAACTAGTGGGATGACGTATCAAATGACTCTATAAACCCTCATTTCTTACCCTATTAATGTAATGCCATGTCACATAACTATCTTCTAGGCATTTAGAAAGTCTGAGGCCTCTCTCTATTGGAAGGGTTAAACTAGTGGGATGACGTATCAAATGACGTATCTTAAATAACTAAAAGTTTTTAGCATTGTCAAATGAAAGTTTTGTGTTCCTCTTTCTCTCAAATATATGATTAAATAAATGCTTCATTAGATATCATCATATCTCAAAGATGCTCATTGTCGTAAACAAAACGTTGCTAATAAAACATTTAACATTAATAACATTTGCACTTATTCATATTTGTGCAATTAATGTGTTAAATGTAATGGCAACTTTTGCCAGGTCAATTTTGGCACCAAGGTGATGCCATATTCCTTGGAAGAGTATTAGACAATATATATGTAGTTTGGACTAAGAAAGCAAAGAGAATATTCTAGTATGCTCGAAGAACATGATAAAAGGGTGGAGCCACATCTGAAAACTACCAATTATGGAGTGAAAACAAATTTGTGTGGCACTGTCCATAAAGGATCACTTATGGAAGGATGGGATTATCATAACTATTTCCGTATAAGTTATAACAAATATTTAGTAGGCATGCTAGTAATGGATCATAAATCTAGGTCTGCATTAAGGATTGATTTTGCACACTTAACATTCTCTACAATGGATGTTGTTTTGTATTGTCATTTAAGTTGGGAAGACCAGGGACACATTCAAGTCCGGGAAGACCAGTCCTAAAACAATAGTGTCAAGGTAGGAAGACCTGAAAAATCTAAATATGAATATGATTCCTCTGATTTCCAGAAAATGGAAAGAAACTCTGAGAGAAAAAGATGTCCTAAAAAATCTGAAAAATCTAGGCTTTCATTCTGTCTCTATAATGAATTAAAGGGGAATCTGGATGGCAACTTTTGCCAGGGCAATTTGGTACCAAGTTGACACCATATATATGTAGTTTGGACTAAGGAAGTCCAAAGAGAATATTCTACTATCCTCGAAGAACATGACAAAGGGGTGGAGCCACATCTGAACACTATCAATTATGGAGTACCAACAAATTTATGTGGCACTGTCCATAAAGGATGGGATGATCATAACTATTTCCGTATAACAAATATTTAGTAGGCATGCTGGTAATGGATCATAATTCTAGGTCTGCATTAAGGATTAATTTTGCACAATGAACATTATGTATGATGTATGTTGTTTTGTATTATCATTTAAGTTGGGAAGACCAGTCCTAAAACAACATTTTAGTCGGGACGACGAGTCCTAAAACAATAGTGTCAAGGTAGGAGACCTGAAAAATCTAAATATGAATATGATTCCTTTGATATCCAGAGAATGAAAAGAAAAACATGGCGTGAAAAATCTAAATATGAATATGATCCGTTTGCTGGTAATGGATCATAATTCTAGGTCTGCATTAAGGATTGATTTTGCACAATGAACATTCTCTATGATGTATGTTGTTTTGTATTATCATTTAAGTTGCGAAGACCAGTCATAAAACAACATTTTAGTCCAGAAGACAAGTCCTAAAACAATAGTGTCAAGGTAGGAGACCTGAAAAATCTAAATATGAATATGATTCCTCTGATTTCCAGAGAATGGAAAGAAAAAGATGGCGTGAAAAATCTAAATATGAATATGATTTGTCAATAATCATTGTGATAAGTCTAAAAAATTAACGAATTTGATCTATCAAACAACATACTTTTTACTTTTTAAGTTTTTATTAAATTCTCACTCCTTGCGCTTTTGTAGAATAAAGATGGCCAATCAACCACAATGAATATTAATTTGAAAACCAAAGGGTTTTTTAAAATATTCCAATGAAAAACTTACATTCCTCCAAGTGGCCCACGTAGCTAAAACCTCTTTAGCTCCAAATTATATGATTAATTAAATGATCCAAACACAAGAGTGCCATCATACTCCAAACACAAGAGTGTCAACGTATGTAAGGTTACACTCCTCCAAAATTATTCACATCCTGAAGACCTTGTCTATTTATATACTCTGTTTTCTGTTTATGACTGTTCAGACTCGCTACACTATGCAACTATGGATAGAAAGGGAATGGGGATGGTATTAGCATACTTACCCATTTATTAGCACGTGTATTCAAAACCGATTATCTTCCTCTGTTGCACAATCCCTCCCTGCTACGACAGCACTTCAAGAAAATCAATATTTATCTGATCACATTAGGGAAACCGATTATTTACCTGATCAACATTAGGGAAAACATCATTTACCGATAATAATTGTTTCAACAAACTAAAGATTAATTGAGTCTCATCTTGAATATAATATGAAATAAAAGCTATAATATTTTAACATAACAGTTAGAAAGACAGAGCAATGACATGTTTAACAGAGATGGCTGCGCAGAATCATTTACCCTGTTGCGAGATCTGGAGAAAGTTTCAGCTAGTAGGTCCACCCGGTGGGAACAAAGTGATTGTAACCACATTTTCTGAACCTTTGACAGATCAAATATTCCTGGTGTTAAATGTCATGTATGCATTCAACGCCAGTGTGGATAGAGAATATGTTGAAATTATAACAGACCTGCCGATGTCCCTGGGGTCTATCTTTCTTTAATATCCTACATGAATTGCCTCTACAATGTTTGCCTTCTTGACAACTGCCAGGACACAAAATAGACAATCCAGATGTTATGAAGCTTCTAAGCTTACTTGATCCCTGAGCTCTACCGGGAAGCCTCCCTTGTGGTGGAGGGTATCCAACAGTAAAATAAAATAGAAAAGGAGTTGTTGCTGAGATGACAGTGGTGATTTGTCTTGCCTATTGAGGCTTTGCACTAAGATGCCAGATTTCACTACAATAATCCTCTCTAGCACCACTTTACCTGCCCAATAGTCCATTGTTTCTCTTTATTTCTCTGAGCTCTACTTGGAAGTCTACCGGGAAGCCTCCCTTGTGGTGGAGGGTATCCAACAGTAAAATAAAATAAAAAAGGAGTTGTTGCTGCGATGACAGTGGTGCTTTGTCTTGCCTAATGAGGCTTTGCACTAAGATGCCAGATTTCACTACAACAATCCTCTCTAGTACCACTCTACCTACCCAATAGTGCATTGTTTCTATCTTTATTTTGTGTGTAACCGAATTATTTCAATTTCGCTAACAATCACAGAGGTTCTTATTGAAATGGTGGCAGATAATGTTGACACCTAATCCTCATGATTGGGTGAATATAATGTAAATAGAAAAATAAGTAATATGAACAGTCATCGGGAGATGAAGTGAATAGTCTCTCTCTCATGTATATAATGAAGACCTACCTGAAGGAATAAACACGAATCAATTTTTGGTTGAGGAGTTACTACCTGGTCTGACATGGTATCAGAGCCAGCTCCCAAAATAGTTGTAACTCCCATCTGCCCACTGCTCTCTGTCCACTGCATACTGCGCTCTGTCCCCTCCGCTGTTGCTGCTGTGTGCTGTACGCTGGTCTGTCATATGCGTTTTTATTTCTGAACACTGCCTAAACACTGGCCCTGAACATTGCCTGAATGACTGGCCTTACCTGGTAGCAGCATTCCTTTGCATCTTGTTTTCAGCACGTTCCATACGCTACTCACTCCCTATGCACTGTTTCCCATATCTCTACACTCCTACGCACTGTTGCCCTCCATATCCCCTCGGCATCATGCCTATCTGCTCTCCTATGCCTAGATGCAAAGAACTTCCATAGGACTGGTGCACAGAACCAATAGAACTAGAATCATCGCCATTGTCTAAGTTGTCTAAGCTGTCTTCCTTGTATCCATTTGTCAAGCAAGGCCATAATTCAAAGTTAGTTCTATGTTAATCTACTGAGAGTAGGGTTAGTCGATATATAAATATATATACCTTTGAGAGCCACAAGAAGGCCACTCTTCGTCCATAAGCACTGTGCATCCAAAAGGCCACTCTAAGAATTCCAAGCTTCCTGGCGGTCTTCTGCGGGAAAGATAGCTATCCGTCGAAATACAGAGGGACGTTATCAGTCAAGGACCGACATAGCTCGGGTAATTTGGAGGTTCGGACATGCTCCGCAGGTAGGCCATCAAGAATAGTCTCGAATCTAAAGTCGGGCCTAGGTTTAACAGAATCGACTGATCCAGATCTGAGAAGTGGAGGTGCCGTCAAGTGTTGAGGTCGTGTATAGAGTAAGGAATTTTTCCTTGGTCTCCGAAAATAAAATATTTATTTACATTGATTTTCGAGGGCCGGCCATGTGAGCAAACCCTATAAATTTCCACAAATTTCATCGGCCATATGTCTGGATAGACCATACAGCACCCACCACGAAGGTAGATGTGGCATATTTGGCAGAGTTGAGATTGTAATGCAGCAAGGAAACCATGCGGGTTCCCATCTCCAAGTCACCAAGGGAGCAAGTATTGCATCAGAAAACGATTGATTCTGCTCAGATTGTCAAAGATATCGCAGAGTGAAATTGTCGTCTCCAACATAAAGTTATGAAGAATTGTGAGGTTTGATAATTCCAAATGTTTCAACAGTTAGTGTGACAAAACTTGTTGAATGTGGTCTATCATTATCTTGTCCTTGGACTAAATATTACTACATTTTTGGCTTAAAAAAAAAAATTATTACCACCAGAAGTACAATTTTATTGTATATTGGCAAAAGTATTTTTCTATCAGCAGAAGAAATTTTTTTTACAGAATGCATTCAATCATATCCATGGTGGGAATAGTTCTCACTGGCAAGGAGAACTATCCTGAATGGTCCCGGATGATAAAACACACCCTCATTTTCAATGAGTTGTGGAAAGGAGTGTGTGTCGGAGACAGAGACAATGAACCAGTACAGCCTACCTTAGACAAAAAGCTCGTCATTTGGGAAAACAAGAACATCAAAGCTTATGCATTAATCGCAGCATCTGTAAATGAAGAGGTGAGTCACCATATTTCGTCATATTCAACTGCCTTTGAAGCCTTACACAAGCTGAAAGAACTCTATGACTCACTTTTTGCACTTGAAGTTGTTCAACTCATGATTAAACTCTTCACTCTTGAACTGCAAAATAATGATGCTCTTGCTCTTGCATCTGAAGTAAAGTCTATAATGCATGATATCAAATCCACTAAGGTTGAATTGGATATTCCTCTTATCGCTTTTCTTAAAGCACTTTATCCTACTTACTCCAATTATCTTGAGTCATTAAGCAAATGGAAATCTCAAAGATATCACCTTTGACTCTCTTATGAAAAAGTTTGCTGAAAGAGAGAAAGCTTTTGGAAAGAAGACAGCCCCTGAATCTTCTGAAGAGGTTGTGTGCCTTGCTCACAAAGAAAAGCATCCTACTCAAGATTCTTCAAGAGGAAGAGGTGGTCGAAGAGGAAGAGGAAGATATTTCAGAGGCGGGGGGGGGGGGGCGGCAGACATTCTTAAGGAGAAAAGGCATATTTGCACTACATTCGCTACAAAAGAAATGGATCACATGATGCCTCTACATGCAAGCTACCATGGGACAAAATTGAGCAGAAAAGAAACCAACAGAAAGGTAAAACTGATGATACAGACAAAAGTAAAGCACCTGAATCCACTCACTATGTTGTGGCACAATGTAATATTGGAGTAAATGAAGATTTATTTAATGCTTCACTTGCTTCTTGGAAAGATGATTGGTTGCTTGATTCAGGAGCAATCTGCCACATGACTCATAGAAAAGATTTTTTTGAAGAATTCACTGACAATGTTGATGGAGCAGTATACTTTGTAGACCAATAAAAAATCAAGCCATCAGGGCTTGGCACAATCAGGCTTAAACTGCCTGGTCTTCCAGAGTTTCTTCTGCATCATGTTCTATATCTCCCACAGCTCAAGAGAAACTTGTTGTCCTTGGTCCACATCCGCCAGCAAGGTCACTCCATTCATATGTTTGATGGAAAGATTGAGGTGAGAAAAGCATCTGACCACTCACTTGTCATGAGGGGAATAGAAGAAGAAAGGCTTCTCAAGCTGCAAGGAACCTCTGCTCGTGCACAACATTTCTCATACAATTCTCATCATGAAGAAGGTACACTTCCATCAAGTTTATTATGGCATGCTATATTTAGACATTTGAACTATGACAGTCTTCGCTTGTTGAAGAAAAATGGTGTCGCTGGTTTGCCTACAATTCCTAGGAAACTTAAGCAATGTGATGCTTGCATCCTAGGAAAGCATAGCAAACAGTCTTTTCATGATTCACATTCAAGAGCACATAGAAAACTTGAACTCATTCATTCAGATTTATGTGGTCCAATCCATGTTCCTTATGCAAATGGAAATAAATATATGATAACATTTATTGATGACTACACCAGAATGTGTTGGGTTTATTTATTGAAGAACAAATCTGATGCTTTTCAAACATTCAAGAATTTTCATAAATGGATTGAAAATGATGCACAATCTCATATTGGGTCTATTCGCATTGATAATGGAAAAGAATACACATCAAATGAATTTGAAAACTATCTTCGCCAACATGGGATCAAACATCAAACAACAGTGCCTTGTAATCCCCAACAGAATGGTGTAGCTGAAAGAATGAATAGGACAATCTTAAATATGGTACGATCCATGCTCTTCTTCAAAAATGTAAAGATAATGTTTTGGGCTGATACTGTTCTATGTGATGCATATATAAAGAATAGATGTCCATCTAATGCTATTAGAAATAAGACTCCTTATGAAATGTGGTATGGACATGTTCCTTCGGTAAAGCATCTTAGGGTCTTTGGTTCCACCTGTTATGCCTTGATACCAAAGGTACATAGAAACAAACTTGGTGCTAGAAGTCGTAAGTGTATCTTCCTGGGGTATTCAAACATCTCCAAAGCATACCGTCTCTATGATGAAGTAAATAAAAAGTTTGTTGTATCTAGAGATGTAATTTTTCTTGAATCATCCAAAACTGACAATGTTGTTGAGCGGCAACTTGATCGCTTGGATAGATTCGCAAAAGCAAAATCATTTCAAGAATTTGATAATTAGATTCCACATCTTGAAGGGGGGATTCCTATACTAGATCAACATGTGGAATCTTCTTCTGAAGAACACTCTCCCCCGCATGAAACTCCAACAATAGATGATGCTTTAAGTGATGTGATTGATAAAATTGGGAGACTCAATCTTGACTCAGTCCCAACTCAATCAACGGAGCAGCCTAGACCATCTGAGAAAGGTCCCCTAAAGTGGCTGACAAAGACACTTGAAAGTGTTCATCTTGATGAGGTTGGAAAGACAGGAACTAGAAATTCAAACCGGCAAAATGGAGGTGATGTGGATGACTCTAATTCACCTGTTGATATGGATGTTTCTTATGATTGTGAATTGAACTTGTCTACAGATTTTGAACCAACTTCCTTCAAATAAGCTGCTTCTCATGATGAATGGAAAGAAGTGATGCAAAATGAGTATGATGCCCTCATAAAGAACGACACTTGGAAGCTGGTTGATCCTCCATTAGGAACCAAACCAATAGGCTGCAAGTGGGTCTACAAGAACAAGTATAAAGTTGATGGTTCACTTGACAAGCACAAAGTTAGGCTTGTGGAAAAAGGTTTTGCACAGAAGGAAGGGGTCGATTATGAGGAGACTTTTGCCCCCACAGCAAAATGGGCTACCATCCGGACACTCTTTGCACTAGCAGCTCAGAACGGTTGGAAAGTCCATCAAATGGATGTAAAAACTGCTTTCTTAAATGGAGATCTAAAAGAGAATGTTTTTATGTCTCAGCCTGAAGGATTTGTTGTGAAAGGACATGAACATAAAGTATGCAAACTTGTGAAGTCCTTGTATGGCCTCAAACAAGCACCGCGAGCCTGGTATGAAAAACTAACTGAGCATCTTCTAAAACTCAATTTCAAACATTATGATCTTGATGATGCAACTTTATTTGTCAAGAAAGTTGGTAAAACAGTGGTATATCTTGTGGTATATGTAGATGATCTTTTGATGACAGTGAACAATGAAAGCTACATTGCATCCATAAAGAAGGAATTGGGGAAAAGTTTTGAAATGACTGATTTGGGCTACGTTCATTACTATCTTGGCATTGAAGTACCCAACATCCAAAGTCCATATTTATTTCTCAAAAGAAATACCTTGGAGATCTGTTGAATAGGTTTCACATGACAGAATGCAATCCTCTTACTACTCCAATGGAACAAAACTTAAAGCTCACATCTATTGAAGGAAAAGAATTTGAGGATGCAACAAAGTATAGACAGCTTGTAGGAAGTCTAAACTACCTAACTACTACTAGATTAGACATTTCATTTGTTGTTGGAATCCTCTCCAGGTTTATGAAAAAGCCTTGTGAGGGACATTGGTCTGCTGCAAAAAGAGTTCTAAGGTACTTGAAGGGAACTCAAGACCTTCGAATCAAATATACACAGGTGGACGACTTCAGCCTAATTGGATACTCTAATTCAAACTTCGATGGAGACAAAGAAACTGGGGTATCTACTTCAGGATATGCTATGAGTCTTGGATCAGGAGCTGTCTCCTGGAGATCACGCAAACAATCAGTTCCAGCAGATTCGACAACAGAAGCAGAATACGTGGCAACAGCTAAAGCAACAAAAGAAATTGTGTGGATCAGGAAAATTCTTAAAGATTTGTAAGTAAAACAAGTACAATCAACTCCACTCATGATTGACAATAGCTCTGCAATAAAGTTGGCGAAGAACCCAAAATTCCATGATCGAACGAAGCACATCAATACTAAATATCATCTGATTCGACATCATGTTGAGGTCAAAACAATCCATCTCCGTCATTGTTCCACTAATGAGCAAATTGCAGACATCTTCACCAAAGCGCTTGGAAGAGAAATGCTTGAACGATTCAGAATGATGCTTGGACTCACCAACATCCCTTCAGATTGAGGGAATGTTGACACCTAATCCTCATGATTGGGTGAATATAATGTAAATAGATAAATAAGTAATATGAACAGTCATCGGGAGATGAAGTGAACAGTCTCTCCCTCATGTATATAATTAAGACCTACCTGAAGGAATAAACACGAATCAATTTTTGATTGAGGAGTTACTACTTGGTCTGACAGGTAACTATCAGTGGCACTATTTAGGAGAGAACTTTCTCCTTGGTCACTCTAGACAAGATATAAAGAAGTGGAAATAAAGAAATTTGATATTGTGCGGGGCTGGGGCAAATGTCCATTATAGCTCTTTCTACATCAATTATGTATGTCTATCATCATTAATATTAATTATCCAATTAATCTAAAAGACATCAATATAAATATATTTCTACATCAATTATGTATGTCTATCATCACTAATATTAAATATCCAATTAATCTAAAAGACATCAATATAAATCATGGTAGAATCAAAAGAAATGAAATGAACTAATGAAAGAAAAGATCTTTAGTTTGGGCTTTCTCCTAAATGTTATTCCATTTGCTTGGATTATGTTCACAAGATTATGTTATCATTGTTAAGTTGGCTTATTTGGCCATAGTGTTTCAACTCCCCTTGTTTAGATAAACCCATCCTCCAAATATTTTAGGAGTGGAATTAGATTATTCCTGCCCTTCAATTGCTTTGAAAATTAAGAAACGTAGTTTCAAACCAAAGGGTAAGTTAGTCTATTTTCTTTACCCTTAGTCTATTTGCCCTAGCTTTGTTTGAGCTACCATTAACCCTTGAATTGCCGATTTGATTTGAAAATTAAGAAACATTGTTCAAACCAAAGGGTAAGTTAGTCTATTTTCCTTACCCTCAGTCTATTTGCCCTATCTTTTTTTGAGCTACCATTAACCCTAGAAGAAACTGTAAGGGATTTGTACCCTAGACTCCTAGACTCCATATGCCCTAACCCTAGAAGAAACTGTAAGAGGTTTGTACCCTAGACTCCAGAAGTAGTCCTTGTCAAGTGTGGCATCAAATTGCAGAACTAGTCCTTGTCTAGTGGCATCAAATTCCATTTCTGCATTGAATTATTAAATCCTAAAAAAATAAAACGTTTTATTTTAATATTGCATGCAGTATTGGGGATTAAATTCAACAAAATATTGTTTTGTTAGCATAATTTAGTTTGTTGACATATGAGCCAAGGATTGGAAACAATTTAAAGTGCATTAGAGAAGCATTTTGATGGCTTTTCATGCATTTTACAGCCATATTCTTGGGACGGCGTCACCTTTAATTAGCTATTATGTGCTAAGCTGACTATGGGAAATTATTGATTTTGAGTCCTAAGTTGGTCATTAAATTAACTATCATTGTATGTAATTTTTGCACGCTTTGAGCGGTTGATTATTGTGCTAAGCTGACTATGGGAAATTATTGATTTTGAGTCCTAAGTTGGTCATTAAATTAACTATCATTGTATGTAATTTTTGCACACTTTGAGTGGTTGATTATTGCTGCTGCTATAAACTTTGTTTTGCTGTCATAAATTGCAAAAAGTTGCCTAGTTTGCAGTGGCCAAGGGCTTTGCATGGTTTGGATGTGCTCCAACACCCTATTAGAGACTCTTGGGGTGAACCTAACCTTAAGATTGACCCATAGCTACCGTGAATTTTTTACTTTGTTTTACGGTTTACCCCTTCTCCACCTTAAACCCTAGCCTTTACTAGTCAGGGCCTTGGTGGGTGTTGATTGTATGTCACTTGACAGGGATTTAGCTTTAGTATCTAGTGTTACTTAGGCTTGGCAGGTGTTGATTGTATCATTTGGGGGCATTTAGCTTTAGTATCTAGGGTTACTTGATCCACTGCCCCTACCAGGAAGCCTCCCTTGAGGTGGAGGGTATTCATCACTAAAATAGAAAAGAAGTTGCTGCTAAGTGACAGAGTTAATGCTCCTGTGTGTTGTGCATTTGTCTTTCCTAGAGAGGCTTTGACCTAAGGTGTATGATTTTGTTACAACAATCCTCTTTAGTACCACTCAACCTAACCAATAGTATACTGTTTCTATCTTTATTTTGTTTGGAACCCACTTCTTTCAATTTCAGTTGCTCAGAGAGGCACCTATTGAAAAGGTCGTAGCCACCAATGGCACTGCAAAGTAAGGAGAGCACATTCTCCTTAGTCACTCTAGACCAGGTATAAAGAAGTAGAAATAAAGCAATTTAATATGGTGGGTGGGCATAAATGCCCATTATACATATTTATGCACCAGAGATTATATATGCCTACCATCATTAATATTAAATATACAATTAATAAAAAAGAAAAAGATATAAATAATGATAGAATCAAAACAAATGACAAAAACTAATAAAAGAAAAACTCATTAGTTTGGGCTTTCTCATAAATTGGGTGATGCCCCCTCCCCCTAGTTTGGGCTTTCTTATTTATGGGTGATGCCTCCTCCCCCTAGTTTGGGCTTTCTTATTTATGGGTGATGCCCCCTCCCTCTAGTTTGGGCTTTCTTATTTATGGGTGATGCCGCCTCCCTCTAGTTTGGGCTTTCTTATAAATAGGATCATGTGTTCATAAATAATTTCTTAGTTTATGTGTGCTAGTTTTGTTTAAGCTAGGAATTAGGATAACCCTAAAAGAAGCCCAAGGGGTTTGTATCCTAGACTTCATATACCCTAGAGTCTACCCTAGATTTAGGAGGGTCCTTTTCAAGAGTGGCATCAAATTCTCTTTTTTCTTTCAATTATAAAATCCTAAAAAAATAAACATTTTTCATATTATTGCATGAAATATTAGGGATAAAATTCCGTAGTCTCATTTAGTTAGCATATTTTAGCCTCTTCATATATATCTTTAGGATTGGAAACAATTTAAAGTGGAATAGAGAGGCTTTTTTTGGGTTTTCCATGTATTTTACAGTCATATTATAGGGCTGACATCACCTTTAATTTGTTATTATAACCTTATTTGACTATGGAAAATTGTTGAGTTTTAGTCACTAGATTGTTCATTAAATTAGCTATCTTGGTATGTCATTTTGGCACACTTTGAGTGATTGATCATTGTTGTTGTTATAAACTTTGTTTTGCTGTCAGAAATTGCCAAATTTTCCTAGTTTGCAACATCCAAGGGATTTGCATGGTTTGGATGTTTTTTGATACCCTATTAGATACTTTTGAGGTGAACCTAGCCTTATGATTGACCCATAGTTACCATGAACCTCTTACTTGTATTTTACCCTTTCTCCACCTTAAACCTTAGCCTTTACAAGGCTAGGCTTTGGTGGGTGTTGATTGTATGCCACTTGGGGGCATTTAGCTTTAGCCTCTATGGTTATTTAAACCCTAATCTCTAATAAGAAGCCTCCCTTGTGGTGGAGGGTATCCATCACTAAAATAGAAGAGGAGTTATTGCTGACGTGACAGTGGTGTTCTTCCTTGCCAAGTGAGGCTTTGCACTAAGATGCAAGATTTTTCTGCAACAATCCCCTCTAGTTCACTAAAATAGAAGAGGAGTTGTCGCTGAGGTGATATTGTTTTTCCTTGCCTAGTGAGGCTTTGCACTAAGATGAAAGATTTCACTGCAACAATCCTCTCTAGTTCACTAAAATAGAAGAGGAGTTGTTGTTGAGGTGATAATGCTGTTTTTCCTTGCCTAGTGAGGCTTTGCACTAAGATGCAATATTTCGCTACAACAATCCTCTCTAGTACCACTCTACCTGCCCAATAGTCCATTGTTTCTATCTCTATTTTGTGTGGAACCCAATTCTTTCAATTTTGCTAATGCTCACAGAGGCACCTATTGAAATGGTGCAAGGTAACTTCTAGTGGCACTATTTAGGAGAACACCACCTCCTTGGTCACTATATACAAGATATAAAGAAGTGGAAATTAAGAAATTCCACTAAGGGGAGCACCTCCTCCATGGTTACTCTTGTATGTTTGGAAGTGTTTTGGGACCCTATTAGATACTCTTGAGGTGAAATGAGCCTTATGGAAAATTGTTGAGTTTTAGTCGCTAGATTCTTCATTAAATTAGCTATCATCATTCATGGTATGTCATTTTGGCACACTTTGAGTGATTGATCATTGTTTTTGTTATAAACTTTGTTTTGTTGATAGAAATTGCCGAATTTTCCTAGTTTGCAACATCCAAGGGATTTGGATGGTTTGGATGTTTTTTGGGACCCTATTAGATACTTTTGAGGTGAACCTAGCCTTATGATTGACCCATACTTACCATGACCCTCTTACTTGTATTTTACCCTTTCTCCACTTTAAACCCTAGCCTTTACAAGGCTAGGCTTTGGTGGGTGTTGATTGTATGCCACTTGGGGGCATTTAGCTTTAGCCTCTATGGTTACTTAAACCCTGATCTCTAATAGGAAGCCTCCCTTGTGGTGGAGGGTATCCATCACTAAAATAGAAGAGGAGTTGTTGCTGAGGTGACAGTGGTGTTTTTCCTTGCCTAGTGAGGCTTTGCACTAAGATGCAAGATTTTGCTGCAACAATCCTCTCTAATTCACTAAAATAGAAGAGGAGTTGTTGCTGAGGTGATAGTGTTGTTTTTCCTTGCCTAGTGAGGCTTTGCGCTAAGATTCAAGATTTTGCTGCAACAATCCTCTCTAGTACCACTCTACCTGCCCAATAGTCCATTGTTTATATCTCTATTTTGTGGGGAACCCAATTCTTTTCAATTTTGCTAATGCTCATAGAGGCACCTAAGGAAATGGTGTAAGGTAACTTCTAGTGGCACTATTTAGGAGAGCACCTTCTCCTTGGTCACTCTATAGTCTATACAAGATATAAAGAAGTGGAAATTAAGAAATTCCACTAAGGGGAGCACCTCCTCCATGGTTACTTTGTATGTTTGGATGTGTTTTGGGACCCTATTAGATACTCTTGAGGTGAACCTAGCCTTATGATTGACCCATAGTTACCGTCAACCTCTTACTTGTATTTTATCCTTTCTCCACCTTAAACCCTAACCTTTACAAGCCTAGGCTTTGGTGGTTGTTGATTGTATGCCACTTGCAAGGCATTTAGCTTTAGCCTCTGAGGTTACTTGATCCCTAAGCTCTACTAGGAAAACCCCCTTGTGGTGGAGGGTATCCATCACTAAAATAGAAGAGGAGTTGTTGTTGAGATGACAATGGTGCTTTGTCTTGCCTAAGGAGGATTTGCACTAAGATGCCAAATTTCACTACAACAATCCTCTCTAGCACCACTCTATTTTCCCAATAGTCCATTGTTTCTATCTTTATTTTGTGTGTAACCCAATTATTTCAATTTTTCTAACACTCACGGAGGCACCCATTGAAATGGTGGCAAGTAACTGTCAGTGGGACTATTTAGGAGAGCACCTTCTCCTTGGTCACTCTAGACAAGATATAAAGAAGTGGAAATAAAGAAATTTGATATTATACGGGGATGGGGCAAATGTCCATTATAGATATTCCTACACCAACAATTATGTATGTCTATCATCATTAATATTAAATATCCAATTAATCTAAAAGACACCAATATAAATCGTGGTAGAATCAAAGGAAATGGAAAGAACTAATGAAAGAAAAGATCTTTAGTTTGGGCTTTCTCCTAAATGTTATTCCCTTTGCTTGGATTATGTTGATAGGATTATGTTCTCATTGTTAAGTTGGCTTATTTGGACATAGTGTTTCATCTTCCCTTGTTGAGATAAACCCATCCTCAAAATATTTTAGGAGTGGAATTAGTTTATTCCCTCCCTTGAATTGTTATGAATTGCTTTGAAAATTAAGAAATGTAGTTTCAAACCAAAGGGTAAGTTAGTCTTTCCTTACCCTTAGTCTATTTTCCCTAGCTTTGTTTGAGCTATCATTACCCCTAGAAGACACTGCAAGGGGTTTGTACCCTAGACTCCATGTGCCCTAGATTGAGAAGGAACTAGTCCTTGTCAACTGTGGCATCAAATTCCCTTTCTTCATTGAATTATTAAATCCTAAAAAATTAAACATTTTCTTTTAATATTGCATGCAGTATTGGGGATAAAATTCAACAAAATATTGTTTTGTTAGCACATTTTAGCTTGTTAAAATATGTGCTAAGGATTGGATTCTTGGAAACAATTTAAAGTGCATTAGAGAAGCATTTTGATGGTTTTTCATGCATTTTACAGCCATATTCTAGGTCTGATGTCACCTTAAATTAGCTATTATGTGCTAATCTGACTATGAGAAATTATTGATTTTGAGCCCCACGTTGGTCATTAAATTAATTATCATTGTATGTAACTTTTGCACACTTTGAGTGGTTGATTATTGCTGCTGCTATAAACTTTGTTTTGCTGTCATAAATTGCACAATTTGCCCTAGTTTACTGCAAACTAGGGCTTTGCATGGTTTGGATGTGCTCTAGCACCTTATTTGAGACCCTTGAAGTGAACCTAACTTTAAGATTGACCCATAGCTACTGTGAACCCTTTACTTTATTTTACCCCTTCTCCACCTTAAACCTTATCCTTTACAAGCTAGGGCCTTAGTGGGTGTTGATTGTATGTCACTTGGCAATCATTTAGCTTAAGTATTTAAGGTTACTTGATCCCCAAGCCCTAACAAGAAGCCTCCCTTGTTGTGCGGGGTATCCATCACCAAAATAGAATATTTTTTGTCGAGGTGACAATGGTAACATACTTTTGTGTTGTGCATTTGTCTTGCCTAGTGAGCCTTTGCACTAAGCTACAAGATTTTGCTGTAAATGGGTAGGTAGAGTGATACTAAAGAGGATCGTTCCAACAAAATCTTGTACCTTAGTGCAAAGCCTCAAGAGGCAAGAAAAATGCACAACGCACGAGTGTTACCATTATAAACTTAGGAACAACTCCTCTTGTATTTTAGTGATGGATACCCTCCACCATAAGGGAGGCTTCTTGTTAGGGCTTGGGGATCAAGTAACCCTAGAGGCTAAAGCTAAATGCCCCCCAAGTGACATACAATCAACACCCACCAAGACCTAGGCTTGTAAAGGCTAGGTTTTAAGGTGGAGAAGGGGTAAAACAAAGAAAGGGGTTCATGGTTGCTATCGCTGCTATCGGTCAATACTAAGGCTATGTTCACCTCAAGATTCTCTAATAGGATCCCAGAACATAGCCAAAGCATGGAAATCCCTCGGTGATAAAAATAGAATTATAAAATTAAATTCTCATTTTTAGTGATAAAATTAAATGAGAATTGGTTAAATTCTCATTATTTTGTATAAATTTTTAACACTATCATTAATTTTTCAAGGTTGTTAAAGTGGTTCAAAGTTCCAACCTCAATGGATTTCATAGGGAGAAAATAGAATTTTTGATGTAACTCAAGATCCACCAAACTTAGCATTTTTAAGGATTTTAGGATTGGGTAGATTGCAATGTTTCCATTGGATTTTGTCCTATATGAGGGTATGAAACTAGGATTTAATCAAAAGCACAATCCCTTTGTGTACGTGATGTTAGTGGCATTGAGGGGGTCTACAGGTAATCTTTTAATAATCTGATTGGTTTATGCAACTATGATAGTTTAGCCAACTTCACTATTCCCAAGCCCCTCAACCCACTCTTGGCTAGGCACAACATCTCCCAATCATCTAAATAAATGATACAAGTCAATACATTATAGAACTTGGGTGTCTAGTTCTCATGAAATAAAGGGAAGGGTCAAACATTGTCTTCCACCTAGGGGGTTTGTATCCTAGACCCCATATGTAGCTTGATATTAGTGGCATTGAGGGGGTCCAAAGGTAATCTTCTTATAATCTACTTGGTTTATGCAACTATGATAGGTCAGGCCACTTCTTCCCAAGCCCCTCCACCCACTCTTGGCTAGGCATAGCATCTGACAATCATTTAAGGAAATTATACAAGTTAATACATTATAGAGGGTGTCTAGTTCTCATGAAATAAAGGGAAGGGTTAAACATTGTCTTCCACCTAGGGGGTGGTTCTTCATGCAATTTATGGCCATATTCTAGGGTTGTAGCCACCTTCAATTTGCTATTCAATGCTAATATGACCATGGGAAATCATCCATTTTTAGTCCCTAAGTTTCACATTGAATTGTCTTCCATTGTATGTAACTTTTTGCACACTTTGTGTGGCTGATTATTGATGTTGTTATAAACTTTGTTTTGTTGTCATAAATTGAAGAACTTGCCCTAGTTTGTAGTAGCCAAGGGATTTGCATGGTTTGGGTGTGTTATGAGACCTTACTAGAGACTATTGAAGTGAACCTAGAAATTGAATTGTCCCATATCTACCATGAACCACTTGCTTGTGTTTTACACCTTCTCCACCTTAAACCCTAGCCTTTACAAGCCTAGGCTTGGTGGACGTTTATTGTATCATTTGGGGGGGATATAGCTTTAGTCTCTAGGGTTACTTGATCCCCTAGCCCTACTAGGAAGCCACCCTTGAGGTGGAGGGTATCCATCACTAAAATAGAAGAGGAGTTGTTGTTGAGGTGACAAAGGTAACACTCTTGTGGCTTGTGCATTTGTCTTGCCTAGAGAGGCGTTGTGCTAAGGTGCATGATTTTGTTGGAAAAATCCTCTTTAGTACCACTCTACCTGCCCAAAGTCCACTTTTTCTATCTTTATTTTGTGTGGAATACACTTCTTTTAATTTCACTAATGCTCAAAGAGGCACCATTGAAAGGGGAGAGGCACCTATTGAAAGGGTGGTAGTTGCCAATGGCACTATAAGTAAGGAGAGCACCTTCTCCTTGGTCACTCTAGGCTAAGATATAAAGAATTGGAAATGAAGCATTTTGATATGGTGGGTGGCCACAAATTCCTGATATGCATGTTTCTACACCATAGATTATGTATGTCTCCCATCATTGACATTAAATATGCAATTAATCTAAAAGAAAAAGATATAGATATTGGTAGAATCAAAAGAAATGACAAGAACTAATGAAAGAAAAAAGGAAATGACAAGAACTAATGAAAGAAAAAAACATCAGTTTGGGCTTTCTCAAAAATAAGATTGCAGGGGCTTTCTCATGTATAGGATTGTATAAATCATTTTGTTAGATTACATGTGCTAGTTTTGTTTAAGCTAGGAATAAACCTAAAAGAAACCATAAGGGGTTTGTATCCTAGACTCCCTATACCCTAGATTACGAAGGAGCTAGTCCTTGTCAAGAGTGCTATCCAATTCCCTTTTTCCTTTGAATTCTAAAACCCTAAAAAAAATTATTATTACATGAGGTATTGGGGATCAAATTCTAGATTACGAAGGAGCTAGTCCTTGTCAAGATTGCCATCCAATTCCCTTTTTCCTTTGAATTCTAAAACCCTAAAAAAAAAATTATTACATGAGGTATTGGGGATAAAATTCAATATAGTCTAGTTTAGTTAGCATATTTAAGCTTGTTCATGTATACCCTTAGGATTGAAAACAATTAAAAGTGCAATAGAGAGGCATTTTTATGGTCCTTCATCCATCCATATTCTAGGGTTGACGTCACCTTTACTTTGATATTATATGGTAATCTGATCGTGGAAAATTGTTGAGTTTTAGTCAATGTTCCACTGAGTTTCCAGGACGGGGATACACACAAGGGGGACATTTTTTTTCCCATGAAAATAGAGTTCGTAATTTCTATTAAGAAGATGATAATAGAGATTACATGTTGTTGATGCCGTAGCATATGCTGTAGTGTGGTTTAACCACTGTACAAAAAAGTTATCAATGTAATATCCTGTAAGTGCAGCTGTGGATACAGTGGACTGTATCCAACCAAATATATACATAGCAGTGTCTCACATATATCCATAAATAAATAGAGTTGAGGTCTATGAGCCCTCATGCTGTAAGGAGAAGTATAGAGCCGATCATTACAATGCTGAGTATAAACAAAAATATGAAAAACATGTAGATCAAAAATAAGGGGATTTCCTCCCGTTGCTGGCCATCAATATATGGTCGATGGTAGAACCTGTGCATCCCTTCAGGAGTGTATTCTTCAATCAGCTAGTCTCCTATAGGCCGATCCGCCACTTCTTTCGAGAGCCGGTCAGCAAGCGCATTTCTTTCGCTGTAGATATGAGAAACAATGATCTGGTCAAAATGTGTTTTTAAAAAAACAATTTCTTCCAAGATGTGTTTCAAAGAATATGCATGACATATAGATTTATTGTTTGCCCAATCAACCACAATCTTTGAATCCCCAAATATTTGTACTTGTCGGCATTGTTTGGATAGAGCAAAGAAGAGGAGATGTCTCAGAGTGATAAGCTCAGCATGGTTGTTTGAGCCTGTCCCAAGTCCCAATCTCAGGTGATAATAATGAGTTTCTGAGAGATGAAAGACAATACCCCCCCCCACATCCGTGCAATGGGGCTGCACCGTCGAAATTGGCCCAGGGTATATCCTTGTTGATGTTTTCAGGCAGAATGTTTCTGGGGGTGATGATTTTATTCTCAAAGGGGATTTCCGTATAGGCCACGCAGATGGATGGCGGAAGAAATTGCCAGTTGACTCTGTGATCCTCAAAGATAATAGCATTGCGTTTGTTCCATATATACCAGGACACCACAGGAGGTAGGTTCCTGGCTTTTTCGGAAGGCACCGCAGACCACCAATGATCCCAGGCAGAGGGTATATCAGCACCGTGCCAGACTGTGCTAATGTTGAGGGCCCGAGTGACTTGTTGCCAAATTTCCTTAGTGACAGCACAGGTAAGGAATAAGTGAGGCGTTGTTTCCTCCTCTTTGTTGCAAAGAACGCACCAAGTTGGTCCATTAAAAGCACGCTTCCTGAGATTGGCTCCAGTAGGAAGCTTGTCAGCGATTATGTTCCACATAAGAAGTCTGGCACGAGGTTGTGCTTGTAGCTGCCATATGTCTCTCCACCAGTTTTTTAAAATATCAGGTTTCTTAGCTTCAATAAGCTTTAGGTAGCCGAGCTTTGGTACATAAGAACCCGATTTAGTTGGCGCCCAAATAAGTTCATCATCCTCCTCATGTAGTTTAATGTGTGTTTCGGTAAGTGCCTGTATGTATCCTTGCCAATGTGCAGTCCAATCATCAGGTATATGCCATTGCGGATCCGTGACCCAGGCTTGTGTAAAAATGGTAGATCTATGGGGATCACCGATCTGAGCCAGATATTTAATGCCCGCGTTGTTGAGATGTCGGATCAAGCCTTCCGGCAGAAGATGAGCATTCCCTGAACCAGGCCAAGGGTCTAATCCAATGCGGACCTGTGCACCATTCCCAATTTTCCAAAGCAGATTATCCCGAATCAGAGGCATAGCTTTTAGAGTGGCCCTCCAGATCGCGGATATGCCATGGTGATTCCAAGTGGGTCTGCGAAGCCATTCAATAATGTTGGAAGGCCAGATATATTTTTGGTGAATTACTTCCGCCCATAAGCTGTCCATCTTGAGGAGTGACCAACCCTGTTTCGCTGTTAAAGCTTGTGCAAAATCAGAGAGAGATTTAATTCCCCATCCGCCCCATCTCTTTGGCAAGGATACAAGGGACCATCTGGTCCAGGCAAAAATCTTTCCCTTTTTATTGCCATTCCACAGGAACCTGTTACATATTTGTTGAATTTTTTGAAGAATACCCTTTGGAATCCAAGTGAGTGACATCCAGTAGACAGGGGTAGCCTCAAGAACAGATTTGATCAGTAAAAGTCTACCGGCTTTTGACAGTAGACGATGCTGCCAGCAAATAATTCTTTTTTCAATTTTAGATATGAGCCAAGACCAGTGTGCCACTTTGTATCCATCCGGCCGCAATCTGAATCCAAGATATTTGATACCATCCATCACATGGCTTTCCAAATAGGGGAAATATTGGGTCGCCAGCTGAGTTTCCTGTTGAGAACATCGCATCATAGATCTGGTGGATTTGTCCCTGTTGATTTCCATGCCCGTGGCTTTACAAAAGAGTAGCAATATATCATTTAATGCAATTATGTCTCGCATGCTTCCATTAAGGAAGATTAAAATATCATCAACAAACAGTAAATGGGTAAGAGAGAACTGTTCAGTAATTTTGAGGCCGCTGATATCACCATTCCTTTTTGCTTCGGCAATGAGCCTACTCAATCCTTCCATAACAATGAGAAAGAGTAGTGGGGAAAGGGGGCAGCCTTGCCTGATCCCCCTAGTTATATTAAAGCGGTCCGAGGCTGCACCATTGATAAGGATAGCAAAGGAAACAGAGGAAACACATCCCATAATCCAGTTTATGAGCAAGAGGGGAAATCCCAAATGAGTGAGGATCATCTTAAGGTAGAGCCAATTTACTTTATCAAAAGCCTTTGCAAGGTCGATCTTTAATGAGATACCTTTCAGATTCTTCAGCTTTATGGAGTGTAAGGCTTCCTGGGCAGTGCCAATGGCCTCTTGGATGTGGCGATTTTGGAGGAAAGCAAATTGTTCCGCAGAGATATGTGTGGACAGGATAGGCTTAATGCGGTTAGCAATGATTTTGGCAATTATTTTATAGAGGCAGTTACAGAGGGAGATAGGGCGAAAATCATTGAAGGATGTGGGGTCATCAGATTTTGGTATCAAGGCAATGAAGGTCTGGTTCATAGGAGGATGAATGTGCCCTGTGATCCTGCTTTCCTCAACGACAACCAATAGGTCCTCTGCCAGCAATTCATAAAAAGTCAGATAAAACTCCACCGGCCAACCATATGGTCCCGGACTCTTATCCTTTTTGAACCATTTGAGAGTACTTTCCAGCTCTTGTGTAGTAACCGGTTGGCTGAGGTCTTCAATGTCATCCTGCCCAACAAACCGAGGGAACTTTCCAGCTAGTCTGATAATGTCTGGAAGATTTACTGTATTTGGTGCCGTGAAGAGTCTCTTGAAGTGTGAGACCCCCAATCTCGCAATTTGCTGGTGTGTGGTAGCCCAGCCATCCGGTTCCCTTGGTAGCTTCCAAATGGTATTTGATGCCTTTCTGCCATTTGCGAGGTTATGAAAATACTTAGTATTGCTGTCCCCGGCTTTGAGCCAAATGGCTCTGCTTTTGAGTCTCCATAATTCCTCCTTTTCTTGCAATATCTTCGTTTTTTGTCCAAGCAGCTGACACAGGAGTGTTTTTGTGGCGTCGGTTTGATATCCAGCCCCTCTTTCATCAGTCAAAAGTGCTATCTGATCTTCAGTATCCTTCAGAATCTGGTCATCTCTTTTCCGCTTAAGTCTTGCCCAGATCTCACTTTGAGCATCTTTAGTCTTTCGCAGAAATCCATTGCTTTCCTCTGATCTCTTAGCGGGGGTTGGGATGCCCAAAAATCCGTAACCAGCTTGATGTAGTCTGGTTCTTGGAGAAAGCCCGCAAAAAATTTGAAGGGGGAGCGCGGCTTGAAATTATTGTCACTGATCTGTAGAAGGATCGGATGATGATCTGATAGTCCCCCAGTGCTGACCCACTGTCTGTATAAGGGAAATAATTGTATCAATGCCTCATGCATCATATATCTGTCTAAACGCCTTCCCAGAGCAGCCTCTCCAGTACGCTGGTTGTGCCAAGTGGGGAGTTTCTTGTTCATGGGAATGTCCACAAGATGGTGAGCATCAAGAAGCATGTTCAATTGCTCCGCCAAAGGGTCACACTGCGCGTGATGACCCCAGGATTCCCCCACCCCCAGAGAGAAATTGAAATCGCCCCCAATTACTGTATTCTGAGTGATATGGCTGCTAGATAAGAAATTTTGCCAGAATGCAAGTCTATTCTGGTTAGGCCCATAAATATTTATGATTATGATTGGGATGCCCAGCTCGCCCATGATAATGTCCATCCCCAGGAAGCCACTGTCCCCCCAAGCAGAGAGGAGCTTGCTTTTTCTGGGGTTTATGCCAATGAGTAGGCCACCAGATCGGCCACAGGCATCCAGTCCATGTAAAACCCATCCCGGGAGCATAGCTTGTAGACTCTTCACCGCCACCTCGGCAGTACAGAGGGTTTCCTGAAGGAAAATGATGTCACATCTAGACTCTTGCAGGAGTCTTTTTAGAGCCAGTCGTTTATTGGGGTTGGCTAGTCCCCTGCAATTGTAGGAGAGCCAGATCATGGGGAACCATAGATCAGGGGCTCATTAGCTCTAAGTGCCCGTTCAATAGTAAACTGTCGCCCCATAGCTACATCCGCAATCGCATTAAGCTTTGCAGAGGAGATATTGGAAGGTCTACCGCGTTTTTGCTTGCGATGCCGACCAGGGGATGATCCCAGTCCCAGAAGTTTAGGACGAGCCTGGGATCTCAGATGATAATGGTGGGAGCCGGAACCGGCCGGAGAGGGCGGAGAGTCAGGACAACCCAATGCCGGATTATGGGAGGGGGGGGTGGTGGAAAAAGTGGGTGGAGGAGGGGTGATGGTGCACAGGATGGAGGGGAGAGTGACATTTTCTGAGAAGGAAGTCCGATATGAAGAGTGCAGTATCGATTGCAATTCATCAGAAAAAAAAGGAGTACAGATAGGAGTGGATGCATTACCCGAATGAGAAGGTGCAGCCTCCGCCATTTTGGTAGCATCCTCTGCTGCCTTTGAGCGTGTACGCGGCGGTCCTGATGAGGGCGCTGCCTTCCTCCGAGTGTTCATCTTAGCACCATCACCCACCTTCTTGTTAGGAGTCTCCTGTTGAGCCTGATCACCAGCTGTCGTGATGTTAACTCCTGCATTTTGTTGCATAGTAGTCTTCTGTCGAGGTCCTTTAGTCTTCGCAGAAGTCACCCCCGAGATCAACGGACAATCCTTATACAGGTGGCCAATTTTATGGCATCTTCGGCAGCGAAAGGGGACTCCTTCGTAGTCCAGTAGCTGTTTGCGGGAGACATGATTATGGTGTAGTGTAATAGTCCCCTCTAGACCAGGTCTGGTGTCCAAGTGAACTAGAATTCGCGCCATAGTCCTAGTGCCCGTTTTCTCGTATGATCTGTCGTGCTCCAAGTATGTACCAAGTGTGTCCCCGATTCTCTTGAAGGCATAAGGGCTCCAGAATTGCCATGGCAGACCTGGTAGACGAACCCAGATGGGTCCAGCCCCCAATTGTTCTCGTTCTGGATCAAATAGAGGATCCCATCGCTTGAGCAGGACTGGAGCTAGCTCAATGTGCCAAAACTGGGAGAGGATCCACAGGGTGTATTCAGGGCGATGGAAGTGTAAGGCAAACTAGCCCCTGGTGAGAACCATTACCTCTGGTAATTCTTTTAGCAGTGAACCCCATATTTCCTCCACCCAAGCCTTTAGTCGCTCCGCAGTGTAGGTGCGACCACGAACCCTGCCAACCAGTACCTTGTGAGAAGCAGCCATCACATCCGGCAGTGGAGCTTCTGGCCCAAAAAATACGCTAAAGTCTGAGTCTATGGCTCGCATGCATCTGCCTTTCGTCACCTTTTCAGAACGCTTGCCGATGGGGGTCTCCTTCAGAAATTTGCGACAGGGATCAGATGAACTATGCTGTGCAGAGCCCGTGGAGCGAACTGGTATTGGTGGGGTAGAGAAGCATCCCGAGCGTATCGGGGAGCGAGGAGCCGAGGAGCTAGTGCCCGGAGGGAAGTGAAGGGAGGAGTGGAGGGGGAGCCGTTGGGCCTGCGGCATAAAGGAAACTGAGGGTGAATGTGAGCTAGATGGAGGCGGAGGCGGAGGAGGCGGAGGTAATGCAGGGCGTTTATGAGCCTGTAGCGGAGCGTCCAGTGTAGGCGAGTTCAGGAAGCTTGTACCCAGAAGCTGTAACGTCGCAGGGGAAAGGGGTGGGCACTCAAGAGGTGAGGCATCCGCAAGATTGAAGTCAGTAGCCTTGTTCTTCCCTGATACCGGCAAATGCCGCTGCTGTGATGTAGCACCTGTCTCAAAACCCAGAGCGACGCTCCGCGGTATCATGAGGGGCCTATTTGAGTGTGCCCATATTTCCTGTTGAGGCGTGGGGTCCGCCTCGTAATCTACCAAGTCTTCATCGCCCATTCTGAATGTCGGTGCAGGGAGAGCCGGTACAGGAATCGATCCGGAAACCGTCAGCGGAAAGAAGGGTTCAGTGCACCAACAGAACCGGGAGGGGACCGCAGAATAAGACAAAGGCCTCCGTGAATCCCAAAACCGCTGTTGTTGAACAGGTCGTCAGTGCTGTCGATACCCAGAAACTCCAGGTGCAAGTCGCCATGGGAAGGGGACCTTGTGTCAAACCCTAGTTAGGGTCCGCCATGCTTGTCGCCTCACACAAGGGGGACATATATAAGCAACCCCAAAATTTAGGGAACTTTCGGGGAAACAAGGGGACGTCAGTGTCGTAAAATTTATTAAATTATTAAAAATTATTATATAAAAATAAAAAATAAAATCCCAACAATATGTCAATAACTAAGTTAGTAAATAGTAAATCTTAATAATTATGAAATGTACATCTAAATATGATCATCATTTCGTATTAGGCTATTATAAATCATAATTATCATTTGACATTTCTGCAATCATCAATGTAAAATTGTAAATCTAAAAGTAAATTACTAAATTGAATCCATCATTTGACATATGCAATGTTCCATCTAAATTCATCATTTGGCAATGGGCATTAATATTATGCAAGGTACATCTAAATTAAATTAATCATTTGACAGTTGAAATTACACAATGCACATTGAAAGTAAATTCATCATATGACAATGACATTATGCTGAAGTCTAAAATAGCCATAGAATACTAAACTAAAAGTAAACATAGAAAGAAGTGAAATACTAGTAAATTTCTCAAAAAGTACTAAATAATAAATCGCAGCTCCAATCCGGTGGCTCCAAGTCACAAAATGAAAATTGCAGCTCCAAATGTCTCAGGCCCCCGGTCGATGGTAAATCTGAATCACAACAAATTGCAGATGGAAAATGTCAAGCAGCGGCAACAAGAAAATCTCGGGCGGCAAGGTAAAATGTCGAGCGACAGTAGAAGGAAAATGTCAGGTGACAAGGTAAAATCGTAGGGTTAATGAGAAACGAATGAGAAATGTGAATGATTATGTTTTAAAGTTTTAATTTATCCTTTAGTTTTTATTTCATTTTGTTTTAATTATATTAAAATTTGTAATTTTTTATGTTTTTAATTGTTATTAGCAAAAACATTTGGGGGGACGCAGGGGGCGCTTTTCATCACCAGAAAAAATTCCCCAGGTTGTTTCCTCGAGTTTCCCCAATAAAGGGGACGTGGGGAGACATTTCCCCAAGAGTTTCCCCGTCCCGGGAGCGTGGGGGAGCGAGGAAGCACATCCCCCACCCTGGGGGACATGTCCCCGTGGAACAATGGTTTTAGTCCCTAGATTGCTCATTAAATTACATTTCATTGTATATAATTTTGACACACTTTGGGTGGCTGATTATCGTTGTTGTTATAGACTTTGTTTTGTTGTCAGAAATTGCCAAATTTGCCTAGTTTGCAGCATCCAAGGGCTTTGCATGGTTTGGATGTGTTTCGGGACCCTATTAGATACTCTTGAGGTGAAGCTAGCATTATGACTGACCCTCTGCATACCTTGATGTCAGTGACATTGATTTTTGAACTCCTCTATCATGACCTTAGTAAAAATGTACCCATCACTCAAACAAAATCTGGATTTGACAAGTTAAGATTTTTCTATCTTATTTGAATGCTTAGGGGGCAATATTGATGATGAGGATCCCAATATAGGCAACTATCTTGATGATAATGTTGGTTTTTCTTGGACACCAAAGCCTCTTTGTTGATGTATTTTTGGTTTAGAGATGTATTGCACTTAGTGCTATTTTGGTTATATGCACTCTTACTTGCAATCTAAATGAGAAATTTTGCATATTTGTGTGTAAATGGTTTGGATTCATATAGTTACACATCAATATATATGTTTTTCTTTAAAATTTGAATATGTTACCAATTTTTTTTCCTATTCTAGACTAATTCTTTGTTCAAGGGGTCAACTAGTTTGGTTTTGATACATTGCTTGCAATCATTCTTCCCTTTCATTGCCATAATTCATGATGTCAATCATTCTTCCAGTCCAAGACGACATTTCAACTACTTGCTTTCAAACCCCTTGTCTTACTAATGATACCCACTCACTATTGTTGGGTTGTGTTATATTCTTTTCACGACTAGCTGACGTAGTTAACTGGGGGGTTAGAGCGGGGGCAGAACCCCCCCTTCGTTGCACCGGTTGCGCAGTAGGGGGTCACAGGGGGGCGACAGCGCCCTGGGGAATTTTTTTTTGGACCCTATAATAGGTTGGGCAAACCTACCTATGGTTTTGTGCATGGTTTTCACACATGGTTTTGGATGCGATGGTTTTCGGTCCATGGTTTTGGATGCGATGGTTTTTGGTTTATGGTATTGGATGCTTCGACATGTATAAATATGTATTGTAACATTGAAAAGAACATAATGAAAAATCAATCTCATAGTCCCGGTTTTGGGGTCTAGGGAAAATCTTTGTGTATATGTGTTATGCTCTCGCATTGTTTATTTTCTATGTTTTAGATTTTGTATGTAGGTAATTTCTGTACGGGGTTAAAACCTACATTTGGCATCAGAGCTGTTTTGGCTTCAAGGGGGCGCCTTTGTTGTTAAGGGGTTTTGCTTGGGCCTGTGGTAGACCCTATTCAGTGGGAGATCTGCAGAATCGATTCTAGTGGTGAAAGAAGATGGTGAGCAGTGGAAAGATAGAGATCGAGAAATTTAATGGTTAGAGTTTTGAGTTATGGAAAATCAATATGGAGGATCTGTTGGTGGATAAAGATCAATGGATCGCAGTAGATCCAGGTACTAAACCAACGGGAGTATCTGATGAAGAATGGAAGAAGTTGGATCGGAAGGCTAAGAGCACAATACGATTGTGTGTCTCAGATTCAGTATTGCTAAATGTATCAGGGGAAGCTACGACGAAGGCTTTGTGGGAAAAGTTAGGGACTTTGTACCAATCTAAGTCTCTGGTGAATAAACTATTCCTATGGAAAAAGCTGTATAACCTGAGGATGAAAGATGGAGACTCGGTGACAGAACATCTGAATGCATTTAATACTGTGGTAAGTCAATTATTATCTGTTGATATTAAAATTTCAGATGAAGATAAGTGCATCAATTTGTTGTGTTCTCTACCAGATTCGTGGGATAGTCTAGTTATTGCAATAGGTAGCAATGAAACTGCTTTGCAGTTTGATGAAATAGTATCATCCTCGCTGACGGAGGAGATGAGACAGAAAAATATGGAGAACCAGAATGCTGATGCCTTATCTGTACGAGGAAGGTCCCAGAACAAAAAAAAAAAAATTCATCGAGTGGGAGATCTAAATCCCCAGGAAAACTTGTAAAGGTGGTGTGCTGGAAATGCAGAAAGGAAGGGCACTACAAAAGGGACTGTAAATCTAAAGCTCTTGACAAAGAAAAGGGATCTGATGATGCTCCTTCTGCAGAGGTGCAAACCACCTCAGATGAAGGTGGGGATGTGTACTTGGCTTCTTCAAGTACACATGTAGATCATGAGGCATGGTTGATTGACTCAAGTGCATCCTTTCACTTCACTCCCTATAGAGAGTGGTTCTGCGAATATGAGAAATATGATGGTGGTGATGTTTTCTTAGGGGATGATAGGAAGGCTAGAATCGTTGGCTAGAATCGTTGGTTGCGGAGAAGTAAAGTTGAAGTTGCAAGGTGGAAGGGTTAGAACACTTCCTGGTGTTCTGTACATTCCTACATTGGCCAAAAATCCGATTTCTGTAAGCAAGATGGATGATGCAGGTGAAAAATAGTGTTCGAGAAGGATACCTGTAAGATGGTTCAGGGAGCACTAGTATTGATGCAGGGAGTTTGGATTGGAACTCTCTACACGCTGCAAGGTAGCACTGTTGTTGATGGGTGCAACAGTTCTGTGTTTCCTGAAAGTGGAGCAAAAAATCTAGTGGTCTCTGGAGAGAAGACCATGCTGTGGCATCAAAAGCTTGGACATATTGGAGAGAAGGGCCTTTGAATACTTCATGGTAAAGGCAAGGTAGAAGGTATGAGTAATAGTTCTCTGGATTTTGATTTCTGTGAAAATTGTGTATATGGGAAGCAGAATCGGGTGAGTTTTCCCTCTGGTGGTAAGAGGGAAAAATAGATATTAGAGCTTGTGCACAATGATGTGTTTGGACCTGTGAAGGTTCCATCACTGGGTAATTCAGTGTACTATGTATCATTTATAGATGACTTCTCAAGGAATACATGGATATAATTCCTTAAGAATAAATCTAAAGTCTTTGATAGGTTTAAAGAATTTAAGGATCTGGTGGAAAACCAGACATAGAAGAAGATAAAGGTGCTGAGGTCAGATAACGGTGGAGAGTTTTGCAACAAGGAATTTGAAGAATTCTGTAAGAAGTGTGGTATAGCAAAACAAAAGACTACTCCATACACACTTGAGCAAAATGGAGTTGTAGAAAGAATGAACAAGACGTTGGTGGAAAGTGCAAGAAGCATGCTCAATGGTGCTGGGTTAGGACAGGAATTCTGGACAGAGGCAGTGGAGATAGCATGCTACCTAGTCAACAGACCACCTTCATCAACGTTGGAGGATAAGACTCCACAAGAGGTATGGACTGGGAAGAAACCCTCTCTTTCACATCTGAGGGTATTTGGATGTGATGCATATGTACATGTTCCAAAGGAGAAAAGAACCAAGTTGGATAGTAAATCTGAAAAGTTCATCTTTATTGGGTATAAGGTTGGTTTAAAGAGTTATAAGCTTTGGAACCCAATAACAAGGAAGGTTGTGTACAACCGAGATGTGGTGTTCATAGAGGTGAAAGATGTTATTAAACATGAAGTCCAACCAAAGGAACTTGAGAAGATAGAGTTCGAGTTTAAGGAGGAAGAATCAGACTCTACAACAGAAGAGGAATTAGAAGATGAAGAGCCACAAACTCCAAGTATGAGAAGATCAATTCAAGAAAGAAGGCAGCCAGAAAGGTATAGTCCATCTGCTTTCTGTTCAAATTTTTCTTTATCTATTACTGATGATGATCCCAGAATTGTGAAGGAAGTAGTAGATTCAGAGGATGGAAAACTCTGGAAAGAGGCCATAGTTGATGAAATGGCATCTTTGCACAAAAATGAGGCTTGGGATTTGGTGGAGTTTCCAGCTGGAAGGAAACCCATTGGCAGCAAATGGGTGTTCAAGAAGAAGACAAATGCAGAAGGAAAGGTGGAGAAATACAAAGTTCGGTTGGTAGCAAAAGGTTATTCCCAAGTGTCGGGAATTGATTTTGGTGATATTTTTTCTCTTGTTGCCAAGGTAGCTTCTATTAAATTACTTTTATCTGTTGTTGTTGCTTTTGATTTTCAGGTAGAATAGATGGATGTGAAGACAACATTTCTTCACAGGGATTTGGAAGAGGAGATCTACATGAAGCAACTTGAAGGCTTTGCAGTGAAGGGTAAGAAATAACTGGTATGAAAGTTAAATAAATCTCTGTATGGGTTAAAAGAATCACCAAGGATGTGGTATCAGAAATTTGATACATTTATACGGGAACTTGGCTTCACCAGAAGCAAAGCAGATCACTGTGTGTATTTTAAATTAATTGGTGACCGTGTTCTTTATCTGGTCTTGTATGTGGATGATATGTTGCTGGTTGGAAATGAAAAAGAAATTATCCAGGATATGAAGACCCAATTGTCCTCCAAATTCGACATGAAACATCTTGGTGTTGCAAACTATATTTTGGGCATGGAAATTAAAAGAGATCGGGCAAAGAGGAAGCTCTAGTTAAACCAAAGGAAGTATGTCCGATGTCGAGACAATACTGCAAAGGTTTAATATGCAGGATAGTAAACCAGTGAAGGTTCTTATTCATGTAGGTGTAAAGTTATCTGTTGAATAGTGTCCCAAGACACAAGAAGAGGAAGAGGATATGTCTCGTCTTCCATATGCAAGTGCAGTCGGTAGCCTGATGTATGCGATGGTCTGTACTAGACCAGACATTACACATGCAGTGGGAGTATTGAGCAAGTTTATGTCAAAACCAAGGAAGGAGCATTGTACAACAATGAAGCGGGTTTTCAGGTATTTTCGTGGCACTAGTGATTATGGTTTGTGCTACCAAGGAAGACCAAGATTGGATAGAGTTTTGGATATCCATGGCTTTGTTGATGTGAACTGGCTGGAGATCTGGATCAGAGAAGATCAACAAGTGGGTATGTGTTTAACCTATTTGGAGGTGCAGTCAGTTGGATGAGTAAGAAACAATCTGTAGTGGCACTATCAACTACAGAGGCAAAATGCATGGCAGCCACTCATGCAAGCAAGGAAGCAGTTTGGTTGCATAGATTTTGTTCAAGTATGGAGTTAGTACAGGGAGCTATAAGGATAGACTGTGACAGCCAAAGTGCACTTTTCTTGGCAAAGAACCTTGCTTACCATGCAAAGACAAAGCATATTGATTTTCAATATCTCTTTGTGAGGGATATGATAGAAGACAAAAAGGTGTTGCTGGTAAAGGTGGACACTTTGAAGAATATTGTAGATGCATTGAAAAAATATGTGAGCTCTGAGAATTTCTCTTGGTGTAGAGAGACAATGGGCATTGCAGGGCTGGATAAATGACTAAGCTCTCTTGTGGCCCATATGGAAAGAAAACAAGAATTGGGAGAATGTTGGGTTGTGTTATATTCTTTCCACGACTAGCCGATATAGTTAACTGGGGGTTAGAGGGGGGGGGGGGGGGGGGGGGGGGGCCCCCCTTCATTGGCCGATTGCGCAGCAGGGGGGTCACAGGGGGTTTGAGGGGGGAAAGTAGCCCCCCTCTATAGGGTCCGGCAGGCCTAACTATGGTTTTGTGCATGGTTTTGGATGAGATGGTTTTCGGTCCATGGTATTAGATGCTTCGACATGTATAAATATGTATTGTAACATTGAAAGGAACATAATGAAAAATCAATCTGGTAGTCCCGATTTTGGGATCCAGGGGGATATCTTTATGTATATGTGTTTTGTGTGTTATGCTCTCGCATTGTTTATTTTCTATGTTTTAGAATTTGTATGCAGGTAATTTTTGTACGGGGTTAAAACCTACAACTGTATCTTTCTAGTAGAGCACCCTTTACCTATTAGCATTAAGTGCCCTCCCTGCTCCATGGTCTAAGTAGACCACTGACTTCCTTATTTGGGGAGAAGTGAAGTATAATATCTATCTCCTTTATTAGGTACCTTGCTCCCGACCTTCCTTTTAGGTAGATAAACTAGAGTCATTTTCCATTGATCATATGGAAGTCCTATTCTATAGGAGTTCCTACTCCATATATAACTCACTCTTTACTTTCCCTTAATTCATGATGGTCCAAGCCACTAAGTTTCTTCCTTTATCTTGCTCATGGGTCCTTCCTTAAGGAAGGAAAGTTTTTCGATTACTAAGTTTTACAATTAGAGTCATGCTTTTCAACAATTACTTTCTTTTTCATTCATGCAAAACCTTATAGATGGGAGTAGGGAGTGGTAATCAACTAATCATCCCTCTATTATTCCAATAAGGTGCTCCACCTTCCTTGTATACATGGATGGATGACTTCCTTATTATATTAATTAGGGCTCACTAACACTCTATTTCTCCAATATTGGAATGAATGAGAAAGAAAATCTCTAGTACTAATTGATTAGAACAACATGCATAAGAGATGCTTCTCTTTATTCTTTAGGGAAAGAAGATAACATGCTATAATAGGAGGAGATAATGGAGGGTGGGAGAGGGATGCCATATTTGTGTAGCATAAAGCATAGTGGGCATATCCTTCCCGAATTACTTCTAGTAGTACCTTAAAACAATTGTAAGGGCCCCGCTACATGGCATCCTTATTTGGATTGGCAACCTTTATTTTCCATGGTTGGTTGATGATGGCATATGTATTAGTGCAGTACCTATATTTAGTGAGAGAGCGAGTTGACATGACATAAAGAGGGAAGCGAAGTGTGTTTCTCACCAACAAGACATTGGGTAAAGCGAGTGCCCAACAAAGCCAGTAGATGGAAAGACCCGAGCCAAACCTAAGCTTAACGAATCCCTAATAAAATCAATAAGGCTTCTTGACCTCGATTTCCTTCCTTCATGGTTGCACAAACCCATGAAATCAAGCCCCATAGGATCCTCCAATCAATAATGGAAATTATACCAACTAGCTAGCGAGTTAGCCACACCTTATCATGAAGGAAGCCAACATTTATTTCAATGTTCCTTCTGTCCCATCCCCACTAGCAACATCAAATTGATAAGGAAATACAACCGTGAAAAGGAATCAAAACACTTCTTTACAATACACTAATGCTAGGAGGTTGAAGCCTTGCTTGCTAGGGGAAATGACCAATAGTTGAGGATGACAAGGATATGGAGGGGAACAAAAGCAGCCTAACTCTCAGCTTGGGCAAGTAGGGTAAGTTATCATTAAGCCTACCTTTTGGTCCATAACTAGTAGCTAGCCTACCCCATCAATATTGCATTTAGTTACCAAGAGTTGTTCCTTATTATGGATGGATAGTGCTAGCATTGCATGACCTTCCCTCTAATATATGCCCATAAAAGAGGTTTGCTTGTTTAGTTACCAAGAGTTGTTCCTTATTATGGGTGGATGGTGCTGGCATCGCATGACTTGCCCTCTAATATATGCCCATGAAAGAGGTTTTCTTGTTTAGAACCTTCCTTGGGCCTTCCCAAGGATTAGTGAGCATTCGACAATAGAATATTTGATGATATCATTTCGTATTGTCCCACTCCCTTTGCATTAGTCCTTACAAAAACCATTAATAGAGGTATGGGCATACATCTAGCCAAGATTAAGTGAGATTTCATGATGGTTAGACATCCTTCACTATCACCTTCAAGCTTGGGACTGATCAAGGGGACAGAAATATATCAATGATATGAATAGAACCAGGTTGATGGAAATATATCAATGATATGAATAGAACCAAGTTGGCACTTGACTTAGTCATATTGCAAATTATTTCTTGGGAATGGAACCCTAGCCTCTAAGGTACTTGTATAAGAAGAATTTCTCTCTATCCCACATTTTTTGTCATCCATTGTCTTTCTTTCCTTGGTAACTCCTTCCATTGATAGGAGGGTGGAGGGACACCAATATTGACTCTCTGTGCATAGTGCTAGGGTTTTCTCAATTGATATAGGAAGGATCAAGAAAAGAGATAGATTGGGCATATCTTTCACACAATTCCTCATGAGGCCAACCAAGCCTTACAATTGGTTAAGGATAATCCACACCCAAATGCAATGCTACATTGCACTGAGGCCCTACATCTAAGGATGGAAAGTAGGTAGGCGTCAAAAGGTAATCTTTTCATAATCTGCTTGGTTTATGAAACTATGATAGGTTAGGAAACTTCACTACATTTAAGGATGGAAAGTAGGTAGGGGGTTGAAAGGTAATCTTTTCATAATCTGCTTGGTTTATGAAACTATGATAGGTCATCAATTTCACTATTCCCAAGCCCCTCCACTCACTCTTGGCTGGCCATAGCATCTCCCAATCATCTAAAGAAATGATACAAGTTAATACATTATAGATCTTGGTTGTCTAGTTCTCATGAAATAAAGGGAAGAGTCAACAATCGTCTTCCACCTAAGTGAATGCACATATAAAAGTGGGGATTAAAAGACTACATAAGAGAACAAAACAAAATGGGCATTTCTAGAGTTCAACGATTTCATTTTAAAGAATAAGGGCAGGAAGGGAGCCATTGATAATGAATTCAAAAACAATGATCACTTTCTTTCTTTTCTCTAAATAAAAGAACTTTCTTTTAATTGTGAGTTAAACTCAATCAACATGAGACTTGTCCACCTCACTATAAACAACCAAAAATTTTCCTCTAAATTCCTAGAAACCATTGTGCACGCTTATATTTTTGTACTTCATCGAGATTTTCTTGAGCGAAGTCAAAATCTCAACTCTTCTTCCTTGGTGAGTTTTTCTGCGAGCCGAGTCTAGTAATAGTGGGGTGGAGCTACATTCTAGCACTGAAAATTATGCAATAACAATGAATATAAAGAATGTTAGCCACGATTAAATATTTACGAAGGTCGTAACTCTTTCCCTACATGGATTATTTTGCAGGCATGTCATTCGATGGATCATACTCCAAAATCTACATTAGGGATTGATTTTGCACACTAGCATTCTCTATAGTGAATTCCTTTTCAAGTAAGGAAGACCAATTATAGAACAAGAATTTCAAGGTAGGATACTTGACGAATCTATATATGAGCATAATCTTAACAAATCCCACAGCATAGAAAGAGAGAGAACCTAAAAATTGTTTAGAAAATTTTAAGAAGAAATAACAGAGAGCTATAGAAGTAGAAAAGGATCCAAAGAAAGAATACAAGTAATAATGGTAGCATACTCCAACTTGGTCTTTCCAAAGTGGTGAATAGTTAGTATATTAGAAGATGCACCACTAGATTTTCCACAGTGAAAAGGCACAAGGATTGTTAGAAAGTATTATATAGATGTGATAGCATCTTGTCTAGATATATGTGTTGAATTTTCTAATCCACATGATTCAAATAGGATGATGTGAATAGTTAAGAAATTAGAAAATCAGTAAAAGAACCTAATGAATCTCAATAGAATGTAGCTGGATTAGTAGTTGATGAATTAAATCAGAAAAAGAACCTAATGAAGCTCAATAGAATGTAGCTGAATTAGTATTTGATGAATTTCAACTGAATTAGTAGATGATGAATTTCTCCTCATTAAGGAAGGTCAAAATTCCATGGGGAGGAGAAATATTAGAATATTCTAAACATAGATGCAAAATAAGAAATCAAAGTAATTAAGTAGTATATAAGTTGAAAAAGATTATAGTTAAGACAATGAATGAAAAATAATGATTAAATAGAATGAAAAGTGCTTTGATGTGAACGATGATAAAGTGATTGTGGTAGGATGATAATTTTGAAGGCATTTTTGTCTTTAAATTCTATGGGAAATTGATATCGGTTGCTTTGAAATGATCTCAAAGCTTCCAATAAACATGTATGCTAGTCAAACTTCACGTTGGAAAGACCTATATAAGTCCTCCTATTGAAATTTTGGAAAGACCTATGCAAGTCCTCTTATTGAAATTTCCCTTGTCAGAGGGTCTAGGCCCAAGATCAAATCAACTAGCTGCCTCAATAACCCAAGAGTATATCCAGCAGCCCACAAGCCAAATATACGAATAATTTATGACTTAACTATGGTTGAGATGCTCAAGTGAGGGGCTCCCACTCGGGTGGGCATCTGCCATCGTCTACCCTTCAGCAACTAGCTGCCTCTATAACCCAAGAGTATAACCAGCAACCCACAAGCCAAATATACCAATAACATATGACAAGCCAAATGAGGGGCTCCCACTTGGGTGGGAATCACCTACCCTTTAGTCTTATCACAATGAGGGGCTCCCACTCGGGTGGGCATCGTCTACCTTTTAGCCTTATCACAATGATGAGACGACTCTTGTAGCCTTATTACAATGGGCCAAATTTCTCATTGTGAATTGAAGGGTGGTCACCTCTAATTGAAATTTCAATGTATCAGAGTACCAAACCGATACAAATATTAAGTACCCAAAATCTTCTTCATTTATGCCAAATAAGTCATATATGCTATTAATTGAAATTTGAAAGTACCCAAATCTTCTTCATTTATCCCGAATAGGTCATATATGCTATTAATTGAAATTAAGTCATAAATGCTATGAAAGTAGACAACACATGTATGCTCCTCATGAAAAGCAATATTATGTATTAATCTTTAGATGAAAAGAAGAGCCGAAACAACCTACCACGATAAACCAGGTCATTTCTTACCCTATTAATGTAATTCCATGTCACATAACTATCTTCTAGGCATCCTACCACGATAAACCAAGTAATTTCTTACCCTATTAATGTAATGCCATGTCACATAACTATCTTCTAGGCATTTAGAAAGTTTGAGGCCTTTCTCTATTGGAAGGGTTAAACTAGTGGGATGGCGTATCGAATGACTCTCACTCTCTCACTTCTAGGTTCTAGTAGAATTAAGATGGCCAACAAACAAAACTAAACACAATCTTAAATAACTTAAAAAGTTTTTAGCATTGTCAAATGAAAGTTTTGTGTTCCTCATTCCCTTAAATATACGATTAAATAAATGCTTCATTAGGTAGCATTATATCTCAAAGATGCTCATTTCCGTAAACAAAACGTTGCTATTAAAACATATAACATTAGAAACATTTGCAATCATTCATATTTGTGCAATTAATGTGTTAATGTAATGGCAACTTTTGTCAGGTCAATTTTGGCACCAAGCTGATGCCATATTCCTTGGAGAGTATTAGACAATATATATGTAGTTTGGACTAAGGAAGAAAAGGGAATATCCTGCTATCCTCGAAGAGCATGATGAAGGGGTGGAGCCACATCTGAACACTACCAATTATGGAGTGACACTAAATTTATGTCGCATTGTCCATAAGAGAAAGGATCACTTATGGAAGGATGGGATGGTAAGAACTATTTCTGTATAACAAATATTTAGTAGGCATGCTGGTAATGGATCATAACTCTAGGTTTGCATTAAAAATTGTTTTTTCACACTAACAATCTGTAATGGATGTTGTTTTGTATTGTCATTTAAGTTGGGAAGACTAGTCCTAGAACAACACTTAAGGATTGATTTTGCACACTAACATTCTCCAAGGATTGATTTTGCAAACTAAAATTCTCTATAATGAATGTTGTTGTTTTGTATTCATTTAAGGATTGAAATTTGCACACTAACATTCTCTATAATGGATGTTGTTTTGTATTCATTTAAGGATTGATTTTTCTCACTAACATTCTATATAATGGAGTTGTTTTGTATTGTCATTTAAGTTGGGAAGACCAGTCGTAAAACAATAGTGTCTAAGGTAGGAGACCTGAAAAATATAAATATGAATATGATTCCCCTGATTTCCAGAGAATGGAAAGAAAAAGATGTCATAAAAAATATTTTAGAGAAATGCACAAAGAAATCTGAGAGAGCTATAAAAAATTAAAATAGAAATGATCCAAAGTAAGAATGGAAACAATATTGAGACCATAATCCAAGGTCTTTCCAAGTGGTCAATAGAATATGATTCCTCAAGGTATTTCCAAGTGGTCAATAGAATATGATTCCTTTGATTTGAATATGATTCCAAGGTCTTTCCAAGTGGTCAATAGAATATGATTCCTCTGATTTCCAGAGAATGGAAAGAAAAAGATGCCCTAAAAAATATTTTGGAGAAATGCACTAAGAAATCGGAGAGAGCTATAAAAGATTAAAATAGAAATGATCCAAAATAACAATATTGAGACCATAATCCATGATCTTTCCAAGTGGTCAATAGAATATGATTCCTCTGATTTCTATAGGATGGAAAGAAAAAGATGTCCTAAAAAATATTTTGGAGAAATGAACTAAGAAATCAGAGAGAGCTATAAAAAACTAAAATAGAAATGATCCAAAGTAAGAATAGAAACAATATTGAGATCATAATCCAAGACCTTTCCAAGTGGTCAATAATCAATGTGAGTCTAAAAAATTAATGAGTTTGGTCTATTAAATTCTCACTCCCTGGCTTTTGTAAGATGGCCAATCAACCAAATTGAATATAAATTTGAAAACCAAAGAGTTTTTAAAAATATTCCAATGAAAAATGCATAAGAAGAAGGTAAGAAGAAGCCATTTCAGAGTGGTGAAAAAGGGAAGAAATTAAAAGGAAAGCAGAAGAAAAATGCTTCTGTTAAGAAAGAAGGGGAGAAACCCGTGTGTAAGAACTGTTCCAAAGCAGGCCATGATGAAGCACATTGCTAGAAGCTTCATCCAGAATTACGACCGAAGAAATCTAAAAATAAAGGGAAAGAAAGGACAAACGCTGTTGCACAACAAGGCTTGGGTTTTGACTCAGGTGATGAAACAAAGATTTCAGCCATAGTCGCTAAAGGGAAATCCGTGGCAAAGACAAGCAAAGAGGAAGCCATGGCAAGTACTAGCGCAAAAAATAACTCTAATAACGTTTCAAATGAGGAAAACATAATATATTTATTCCATATCAGAGTTATTTCCAAACACACCAAGATTGATACATTGTTTGACAGTGGATCTCAGGAAAATTTAATTTCTACAGACTTGGTCAAGAAGTTGAATATGGAAACCGTGCCTCATCATAAACTATATCCGTTGGGTTGGATAACCAAGGATGCCAATTTGCAGGTCACATGGAAATGCGTTTTCAGGTTTGCAATCACTGCCAATTTCATTGATGAAGTTGAATTAGACGTTGTGCCATTGGATATTTCTGGGATTGTGTTGGGAAGCTCGTATCTATATGATAGGAAAGTCATTTTCTACTGATTTGAGAACAAATATCATTTGTTCAAAGACAGAGTGGAGTATATTGTGAGATCCCATCGCAAAAATATTAGTCTGTCTTTAGCAAGCGCAGGGCAAATGAAGCGACTGGTCAATTCCAGCAAGAGTCTCGTGCTCCTTATGATCAAGCAGAAGAATGACATGGAGCAGGAATCCTTTGTAGGCTGTGATATGAAGCTGAAAGCTGAATTGGTTGATGTGGTCAATCAATATGGAGACATGTTTCAAGAACCAAAAGGATTGCCACCAAAAAGAGGAATTCAGCACAAAATTCAGCTACAGTGGGACTTTCCACTCCCAAACATCAGTATGTATCGAATGTCAATTCTGGAAAGTTTAGAAATTAAGAAACAAGTCCAGGAATTGTTAGATAAAGGTGTAATTCATCCCTCGACTTCGCCATGTGGTTCACCAATTGTATTGGTACCCAAGAAAGATGGAACCTGGTGCATGTGTGTAGATTATTGAGCTTTGAATAAGATTACAATAAAGAATTGATACCCACTGCCCAGAATAGATGATTTTCTAGATCAGTTGAAAAATGCAAAATATTTCACTAAATTAGACTTGAGAAGTGGATATCATCAAGTAAGAATAGTTGAGGAGGATATTTGGAAGACTTCTTTTAAAACCAAACAAGGATTGTTTGAGTGGTTTTTTATGCCTTTCAGTCTTTGCAATGCTCCAACTACATTCATGAGAGTTATGAATGATGTTTTAAGATCAGTTTTGATGAGTTTGTAATTGTCTATTTCGATGATATTTTGATATTCAACAAATCATGAGAAGAACATGTCAAGCACGTGAAGAAAGTTTTGGATATCATGAGAAAAGAACAATTATTTCTGAAGATGTCTAAATGTGAATTCGGGAAAACTTCCTTAGTGTATTTGGGCCACATAGTTGGAGGAGGTGAGATGAAGATTGACCCCTCTAAAGTTTCAGTCATTGTGAATTGGCCAATACCCAAATCAGTCATAGAAGTAAGGAGTTTTCTGGGAGTAGTTCAGTATTGGAGGAAGTTCATTGCCAATTTCTCTTCCATAGCCGCTCCAGTACATGCTTTGACCAACGTGAAGGTTTTCTTCCAGTGGGGAGGCAAACAACAAAAATCATTCGATGCTTTGAAACAAAAGATCAGTTTAGCCCTAGTTTTAGAATTGTTGGACTTGAAATAGCCATTTGAAATAGAAACAGATGCAAGTAGCTACGCCATGGGTGCAGTTATTTTACATCATGGTAAGCCCATTTTATTTCATTATGAGATCTTTGATGGTGTTGTTATTAATTATCCTACGTATGATAAAGAGCTTTATGCATTTGTGCAAAATGTGAAGAAATGGAAGCATTACTTGATGGGAAAAGAAACCATTATTCACACCGATCATCAACCTTTGCAATATCAAACAAAATCTGTAGTAATAAAGGCACTTTCGTTGGATGGGATTCTTATAGCATTTCCACTTGGTAATCAGGTATAAGAAAGGTATTTATAATAGAGTTGTTGATATGCTTTCTAGACCAGCTATTAATGTATCCATTTTACTCAAGAATCATTTTGTTATGCCTGAAAGTTATGTTAAACAATACGCACAGGATGCTGACTTTCAAGAGGTATATTTAAACTTGAGTCAAGGCCACCAAGTTGAGGAATTAGACTACCATGTTCATGATAATTTGTTGTATCATTTGGGAAAAATTTGTGTTCCACAGGGAGAGAGAGTAAATGTCACAAAGGAAGTGCACACTTCTCTTATTGCTGGACATTTCGGTGTAAGTAAAACAATGGAAAATATTGAGAGGTATTTTTATTGGCCTTGTATGCTTGAAAGAGTGTCACGTTTTATCAGAGGTTGTTCATTGTGTGCAACCAGTAAGCTTAGTAATAGGAAAATAGGATTGTACACACCACTTCCAGTGACTTCACGACCATGGGAAAGTGTTTCTATGGATTTTGTACGAGGTCTTCCTTTATCAAGGAAAGGTCATGATTATTTGTATGTAGTTCTAGATAGGTTTAGCAAGAGGTGCATATTAATGCCTTGTAAATTTTTTTTTACAGCTGAATAGACAACTCAATTTTTCTTTCAAAATGTATGGGTTCATTTTGGATTTCCTACTTCTATTGTAAGTGATCATGATTCTCAATTTGTTGGGAAATTTTGATCAAGTTTATGGAACTTGATGGACACCAAGTGGAAGAAAAGTACAGCCTTTCATCCACAAACAAATGGTCAAACTAAAGTGGTTAACAGGACAATTATTCATTTGCTAAGAGGATATTGCAACAAACATCCTAAGTTGTGGGATGAACAATTGCATTATATTCAACATGCTTACAACTGAGCAAAACACTCTTCTACTCTAACTTCGCCTTTTGAGGCATGTCTTGGTTATTTTCCTCAATCACCTTTAGATTTCATCTTTGAGAAATATGTAGCTGTAGATGGACATAGTGACATATACAGAGCAAAGAAATTCATTGAGCAAATCTAGTTGATTCACCAAACAGTTCAAGAACAACTAGAAAAGAATCAAGGAAAGTATAAGGCAAGACATGATAAGCATCGTGTGGATCATCAGTTTCAAGTAGGTGATGAAGTTTGGCTATAGATTAGCAAGCAAAGGCTTCAAGGTGAAGGTAAAAAGATGAAACTAATTCGTTATGGTCCATTTAAAATTATGGAAAAGATTGGTAATAATGGTTTCAAGCTTGATTTTCCTTCATATATGCAAATCTATTCAGTTGTTAATGTTGAAAATTTGAGATTTTATGAACCTCCTTTGATTGAAGATCAAGGAGAGAATGTTCAAATTCCATCTATTGAAGGATTTTCTCCGGAATTCCTTGATGTGCTTCAACAAGACACTATACTTGATAGAAGGACAAGGACAACTAAAAGGGGAAGTATTGATTATCTTCGGGTGGGTCTCAAAAGGTACACACCCATCAAAGGACAAATGGATTGAAGTGGGAAGGTGAGCGAACAGTAACCTCGTCTATTCAATAACTGAATATAACTCTTTTGGGGTCCAAAAGGCTTCCAGTGGGGAGTAGTGATTAGGTGCTCAGAATTATGCTAAAAAATCAAAGTGTTAGAATCTTGTCAAACTTAGCTTCAGATTGAAGAGCTCATCATTCTGAATCCAATGGTGTGAACAAAACCCAAATCCGAGTTCGTATGCAAAAGTTAGAGTAAGTCAAAGTTCAAGTTTGACTTGTCTATGTGGCACGATTGGATGACATGGCAAGGGTCCCAAGGAATGGGGAATCTCCAAGTGGAAGGTTTCCACTAGGCCCTGCATATCGCATATCAGGGAAAAACAAAGGATGTAGGACAAGAATCGACCCTCGACAGGTTGGGTTGTCATTTGTGATAATTGCATATCGCACCCAAAACTCCGCTGTTATTGTTGTTACCACCTATAAAGTTTTGATTGCGATGACTACCCAAAAACGATACTTTATTATATTGCAGTTTAAAGTCCTGGCAGGTCCACAATACCACAATCACAACATTTTGTTATGTTAAGAGCGTGCAACCGATTGTCGATTGTGATGCGTGATAAGACCCTAGACGTGGCAATTTTATATGTCATAGTTTAATATCCTGGTGGGTCCGCAATACCGTAATCGCAGTGTTTCGCCGATTAAAAAGACCTTCGGACCGCTGACCTTCACCGATTGCGATCAACGATGGACCCCAGATGTGATATTATATATGTTACAATTAATTATCCCCAGCGGGTTCGCAATACCGCAATCACAATGTTTTGTCGTTTAACAAGACCATGAGCCCGTAGCACTTGCCAATTGCAATTTGTGATACGACCGACATGATATAGGCCGCCATGCGGTGAATTTCTCGCTTTGTTAGTAGATTTTGGAGCAGAATTGGGGTTTTGGTCGGTTTAGAGCATTTTGTGGAACAAATAGTGGAAGAACTGGTAGAAGTCATAACTTCTTCAATTCTTATCCAAATGGGATGAAAAAAGAGGCTATATGGCCATTTTTTGAGGATTCTGAACTCATTGAGACAAGTTTTAGGGGAATTTGAGCATTGTAAACACACTTTTGTTGTAATTTGAGCATAATAGAGAGGCCCAAGCCATTGGAAGTTGGACCAAGGAGACGTAGCCTAGGAGGGGTGAACTCCTTTATCATGTGCTTGTTGTGTGTTGTATTTTGATGTTCTTTGTTGTTATTTTTGTTGTTGTTCAGCATATGTTTTATGTTAAATTGTTTATAACATTTACATAAGAAACTCTCATGGGAATCAGTTAATTAAGCAAAAGTATTGAATCCTTAAGCACTTGATAAGAAAATGATAAGCATCTTGGGTTTTATTCTGAATGGGGAATTAGCACAACATTACTAATCTGCTCCATTTCAGATCACAAAGAATGATGGTACTTTTCATATGTGCACTGATTACATGACGTTAAATAAAATTACTCTTAAGAATAGGTAGCCCCTGCCTTGGATAACTGATTTGTTGGATTAGTTGCAACAAGCCAAATACTTCACCAAGTTGGACTTGAAGTCAGAGTATCACAAGGTTTGATTCAAAGAAGAGGATGCCTAGAAGACCACCTCAAAATCTGACAAGGTTTGTATGAGTGGTTAGTCATGTTGTTTGGCCTATGCAATGCACAAACTACATTCATGAGGTTAATCATTGATATAATGTACCATTTTATATATTCATTTGTTATCATTTATTTGGATGACATATTGGTATAAAATGAGACTTGGGTGGAGCACATCTCACCTTTGAGAGACATTAAACAAGCACCAACTATTGGAAAGTCTCTAGAAGTGTGAGTTTTCACAACAATATTTGGACGTGTATCTAGGATATGTGATAGATGGAGGAGCGTTGAACATAGATCCTGCCAAGATGAAGGCCATCATGAAGTGGTCCATGCCTACTAATGTTTATGGGGTCAATAGTTTCATTGGGATAACACAGTACTAGAGGAAATTCATTGCCCTGTTTATAGTCGTAGAAACACCACTCCATGCCATAAAAATGAATGTTAAGAATCTTCAATGTGGAAAGGGTTAATAAAGGACCTTTAAGGAGCTAAAGAAGAATATCAATCAAGCATTGGTTCTAGCTTTACCAAACTTTCATAAGGCCTTCGAAGTGGAGACAAATGTGAGTGGGTATGCTATCGGGACTAGTCTTGATGCAAGGAAGGCCAATATGCTCCCATTCTGAAGTATTTCATGGGGTGATTCTTAAGTACACCATCTATAGCAAGGATCTCTATGCCATGTTATAAGGTTTGAAAAAGAGGAAACACTATTAGATGGGAAAGGAGACAATAATCAACACAGATCATGAACCCCTACAATATTCATAAGCTCAAAGCAAGCTACATCAAACTAAGCATTACAAATGGATGGGGCTTTACAGGAGTTCCATTTAGCGATAAAGTATAAGAAGGGTGACACAAAAAAGTTGGAAGACATGCTTTCAAGGCCACCTACATCAAAGATTATGGCTTTGGGAACTCTTATGCACATGGAGGCTTTTAACCAATGTGCATATAATGGGGCATATATGGAGGATGAGGACTTCAAGGAGGTGTTTTAGTAGTTGAAGAGCCAGAGGCATGTGAAAAATGGTGACAACATAATCGACTACCATCTCTGGAATGGGTTACTATACATATTAGATAAGTTATGTGTTCCTAAAGATGAGCGAATGTAGCTTATCAAAGAGGCTCACGCCTCCAAGGTTGTAGGGCATTTTAGTGTAGGGAAGATACTAGTTAACTTGTAGAGGTAGCTAGGTTCATAAGAGGATGCATGCTTTGTTATACCATCAAGCCTAGTAGTAGGAAAAAATATCTATGTCGTCCCTTTCCTATACCCACTCACTTGTGGGAAATCATTTCCATGGACTTTGTGGGAGTTTTACTAACAACCAAGAAGGGACACAACTACCTATTCATGGTAGTTAACAAGTTTAACAAGTGTGTTCTAATACTCTGCAAAAATATCATTAACAAGCAAGAAGAAGCAAACATGTTTTTTGGATAGGTATAGGTGTACTTTGGTATACCAATGAGCATCATTTTATATACAGACACAATATTTCTTAATGCATTTTGAACTACATTATGGAGAAGTTGGACACGATGTTAAAGAGGTCTACAACATTCCATCCACAAACATATGGGAAAACAGAAGTAGTCCACAAGACTTTGGAACAACTTTTGAGGGGTTACAATAAGAAGCATCCAAAGACTTGGGAGGAAAACATGGTATATATACACCACTCTTATAATAGAGCAGTCCACACTTCTTTTGGTAAGTCCCCATTTGTAACTTGTTTTAGATATTTTTAACCTTCACCTTTGGATATTGCATATGGGAAGCAAGAAGGAGTGAGGGAGGATCTTAGAGGGGATGCCTTAAGGGAAGATCTTTTTATTTTTATTTTTGAGTTGGATAAATCAATCTATAAGTACACGAGACACTAAAGAATTCATAGGAAAAATACAAGGCAAGGCATGATAAGCACAGAGAAGAAAAGTCATTCAAGGTGGGAGAAAGAGTATGGTTACAGTTGAACAAGGATATGCTATAGGGTACTGGTAAGAATACCAAGGCTCTATGATATTCTCCCTTTGAGATACTGGAAAAAGTTGTATATAACACATATAGACTTAGTCTGTCCCCATAAATACATATTCTCTTAGTAGTGAATGTAGATAATCTGAAACTCTATGAGGCTTCCATGCTAGATCAGGAAGAGGAATAGATCCTCCCATCTGTAGAGGACTTAGCATCAAATGACTAGGTAGAGTTAACAGAGGATACAATTTTGTAGAATAGGTTTATAAGTACAAGATAGGGGAAGCATGACCTTTGAGAGATTGGGTTGAAAGGACAATTTTAAAGGAAGGCTAAATGGTACACCCAAGTGGGTCCTAATTTGGAAAATTTTGGGTGAAAACCTTCAAGAGCCATTTGAGGCATTAAATAACCTTTTTTTGTGGTATCAACCTTATTATTTACCTAGATTCCATAATATATACACTGATACCTTCCCAACAACTCAAGAATTTCCTCAACCGAGGCTCATAGGAGAAAGTTATTCCTCTCGGAAGTTGATCTATTGAAATTGACCACCATAATTTGAGAGAATGCTACATCAGCCCCATTTACTTGTGCAAAAGGGGCTATCCATGTGGGAACTATGAAGAAGAATATAAAGGGTTAAGTTTTGACTCATATTCATGGTTGACTATGTCAAATTTTAACCCCTAGTTGGCTATTGAGTTGTGTTATAATCGAGCCACTAGGAGGAAAAGGGATTCCATTCTATTCGAGTGCATTTTGTTCCATATATGAGAAGAGTAGAAAATAATGGATAGAAAGAGATAAAATAGAGAGGGTTTGTGCGCTATAGTATCCCATAGGCCACAAGTCTCACTTCTATATAGTTGTATACATTTCCATTCATAGAAAGAGAGGATAGAGTAGTCTCACCTTCCAAATGGGCTTTCCATCAAAAGGGTTTCCCATGTCATATCTTGTCTTATTATTGTTTTGAGTGTTTGTACTTTTGTTTGTTCTCTATTTTTTATATATCATATATCATATGCATAAGCATAACATAATAAATAATGAATCTAGAAATCTAAAGAGAAATTAACCCTCATATTGTAGACTTTATATTTCAAGTATAATATTATCAGATCTATTGTGATGGACTATCAAGTGGAATTTCCACGGTAGTTTATATATTATTTAAGTGCCTTTTGAAGGTACACAAGGCATTTGTTACTATGGTCATTCATGGCATGGTTTGAATTTAAGGCATGCAACCACAATTGATAGAGATGAATTTTAGGATGCGAAGGAAATCATTATTGATAATCAATTTTGGGCACATGTTAGGTTTTTTTTGTAGTCCATCATGCTCATTTATGATATCCTTTTGTTTGCAGATTTATATCAACTAATGATTGGGAAGGTGTATTAGCAAAGGGACAATATGTTAGGATATATCAAAGACATTGTTGTGTGGAAAGGAGATGCCTTATATGATCATATGAATAAATAGGTTGTTAAACAATGTCATAATCCAAATATTTCATTCCATGCATTATCATATGTCCTTACACCAAACTATTATTCTACATCATGGCTTGCTAACCAATCATTGGGCATAGGGACTGTTAGAGTCGGTCTTAAGCCCTCCATCAGCGATCAAAACTCTTTGCATTTGCATATGTAGGTGTCTCATCAGTGTCAATTTTTGCATCCCGTTAGGCATGCCATAACCCTGATGGAGGAGCTGGTGTGTTGTACCCCTCTTGGCATTGCTGGTTCAGGTCATTTCAGTCATTAAGCTCTTTCAAGCTTGTCTTATCTTGTCTTGAGGTCAATTTCCTAGGTCTAGGGTTTTGGTCAAATATGTTTACAGGGTCATGTGTCTGAAAAGTCAATGAGTATTCAGCAAGCCAGAGGGATGATTGTAAAAGTGTTTCTTCAAGATTTCTTATCTGGTACAGTTAATCTTCACCTTGGATTTAAAAACTCTGTTTTTAAAGGCAAGGTCATTTTCCAAGTTTGTAAATAAGTGATGAAATTTCAAAAGTCTTCAGCGAACAAAATGCAACCCTGGTCCCCTTGCTAAGATCCCTCAGATGATCTACCTGCAAAAAGAATCAAGTCAAAGCACTCAATGAGTCAAATTCAGGACAAAAGAAACCAAAAAGTCAGTGTTATAAAGTGTCAAAGAGAAAACATTAGAAAGTGGGTTTGTGAATGAAATTTTTTCAAATGAAACTTATAAAACCCCAAATTCCCTCCTATCACTCTCATTGTGCATCCTAGACGCTTGCAAGAGAGGTTTGAGAGAGTGATTGAGAGAAAGGAGCGAATAGAGAGCGAGTTCGGGCATTGGACTGGTGCACGACCCGTCAGGCCAGGTGCGCGCGACCCGTCAGAGGGTCTTCCAGAGTGTGAAAATACAACGGGCGCGACCCGTCAGAGGTGCGCGACCCGTTGGGCATGGTGCGCGACCTGTCGAGCTGTCTCCCTGCAAAACGATTTTAAATTTGCTCAAACGCTCTCCAAGCCACAAATTTGTTTGAGGTAGGTGTTCTAAACTTGAAATGGGTGTGGTTATGATTGGTGGATATCATAAAACATGTTTTAATGATTGAAATCGTACAAGTGAAACCTCTTCATATGACTGCAATGTTAATGGGTAAAATGTGCTAGGGTTTGTGTTGTTTCAAGGTGTTTTCCCTTTGTAATTGTTTCCCTCCTTCCCCTTTCCACTCACACTTGTATGTATGCCTATTTTTCTCCCATGCTATTTATAAATTAAATGCAAACCCTCCCTTCTCCCTAATAACTAAAAGTGTAAACCCTACCCCTCTCCCAAAGCATTCAAAACCCTAATCTCCCTCTACCATATGCATGTGTAAACAATGGAAAATGTTGCTGAATATGTCAGCAATTTTGTGCATATGTTTCCCTATCTTCCCCTATTAATGCTGCATGTTTTCATATCCCTATATGTTCACTTTCATACATATTTTTCCCATATGCAGTGATTTTTGCAAATGATTTCCTAATATCCCTGATTTTAAATATGTACTCCTATATGCATAATGGTTTGCAACATTTTCCTTAAAAATTCCCTGTCATATTTATATATTCCCAATTCCTTGTAAAAAGGTCCCTCCCCTAACATTTCCCTCATGTCTTTTTCCCCTTGAAACATCATAGAATTCAACACTTTTTACAGGCAGAGACAGCAGTACAGTTTGTCCACTTTGCTCCTAAACTATGTCAGAAACCGAAACTTACGAGCAAAGTGATGACCATTCATCATCTGCAGAGGTTGAGGTACAGAGGAGGCCTCGTAAGGGTGGTAAGGGTGGACATCATAAGCGAGAGGAGCCCACTTCTTTAGCAGAGTTACAGGCCTGTCCTATGGCAGTCACTTGTTTTCAGTACATGTCTTGTTATGAGTTTTGTAGGAGGATTTCTCGGATTCAGCACCACAGAGAGTTGGCCCGCCTTTTTTTTTTACACCTCCATGATGGACATGTCAATCTTGCAGGGGTGAACTTTACATTGACACCCGAGGTGATCTCACATGCTACAGGGATACCTAATGTTGGTGAGGTGTGGAATAAGCGCAAGATGCTAGATATTGTTCACTTTGAGCCTTATGTCCGGCCACCATTCATAAGACATTTAGCGGGTGTTTTTCCATTTAGGTTTCTCTGGAGCGAGTATGCTCCCATCATGAGGCTTATTATGCACTATTTTACCTGTGAGGGCAGATTTTCACAGGTGTACTCATATCACATTCGCCTTTTGATGCACTTCACCTGAGTGAGGATGATGAACATCCCTGTTTTCTTCTTTCGGAACATTCAGAGGATGGTGCCCATGTTGCAGAGGAAGACCCCGGCACAGCAGTACAGGAGCCTTCATCATTCTGGTTTGATTCAGCTAGTAGTATTGCATCAGTTGACTCAGCAGGGCATCTCATGGGAGGAGTTCATCTCTCGTGAGTATTTCACAGCGCCATCACAGCCACATCCTGAGGTTGTTCATGAGGAGGGAGGACCATCACACTGGCATCACATCCCTGTCACTAGACATGTTAGTTCCTCATCTCAGCTCACTTATCAGAGAGGCCAGAGGGCCTTGTTTGTAGCAGCTCGGCGAGTACTATCTCCACAGTAGGTGGAAGGGGTCTCGCCTTCATCTTCAGCTCAGCGAGTGTTATCTCCACATCAGGTGGAAGGGGCCTCGCTTTCTTCACCAGCACAAGTACCAGAGAGGGGCAAAGAGCCCATGCTTGATGAGGGTCCATCAGGAGTTCCCGATGTTGAGTTTGTTGATCTTGAGACCAGTTCTCCTAGCCAGGAGGCAAAGGAGATCATTCAGCATCTCAGAGCTGAAAATGATGCTTTGCAGAGGAGATTTGAGGGTGCCCAATGGACCATCACTTACCTGGAGCAGCGCAACAAACAGTTGGAGGAGGAGAAAGCACTTGATGAGCTATGGAGGATTCGTAGTGACCGAACCTTAAACCGTAGAAGACCCGGTGACCCATTGCCTGCTGACCGAGAGTCTATGCTTATCCAGGAGAACGCACACTTGGAGAGGCTGTTGGCTAAGGCCAACCAAGATAAAAAGTTGCTGAGGAACATGAAAAACCATTACTGGGCAAGAATGCATGTGTGCAAGGCCAAAATGAAGATGTTTCAAAGGCGGTTGTCCGAGGCCCTAAAAGGGAAGAAGAAGACCAATCCACTCCGTATCTTGGCTGAGGCTTCACTCAAATATCATGGCACTCAATAGCCTAGCCACAGCTCAAATCCCAAATTTTTTTGAGAATTTTGGGTAATTTTGGCATTTTTTGGTAATTTACAGGTTTTGGCTCTTTAACGGGTCTCACCCCCCGTGAGACCCTTTGTCATGGCAACTCCTTTTCACAAAAACTCAGCATTTCCTGATTTTTTATGCAAATTTACATATGCCCATGGATGGACTTGAGTTTTTATGGAGTTTTGGGCCTCCAGAAGGTCAAAATACATGCAAAATTTGACTTTCTGCCACTTTTTTAAATTGCAGAAAGCTGTCTTGGGAGAATTGGTTTTTGACAGGGCAAATGAACTCCAAATTAAAAAATTCCAGTTGGGTTGGAAAGTAAACTCACAGACCTTTCCAACAAGCCCACTTTTGCTCAATTTGGCCACCTGCAAGTACCCCAAACAGAGCTCCAAAGGGGCGCGACCCGTCAGGTAGGGGGGCGCGACCTGTCAAACAGTTTTTTGCCAGATTGCACTGCACAGCCCAGAAAACGCAGATTTGACTCAGTTTGACTTTTTGGGGTTGAAGATGATTATCTTTGATGTAATTTTTGTAACTCTAAGACACTTTTACCCTTGTTTAACACTTCTAGAAGATTCATTCATGTAATGGGTAAATATGTAATGTATGAATTGGTTTCCAAGTTTATAGAGGCAAGTTGTTTTGACTGCCTAGTTTGTAGTGCTTAGTTTAGAAGTGGTTGAAACAGCTCCTAGGATAGTGAGCTCGACCCATGGAGGCAGGGAAAGAGGTTAGATCATCTATATTATGTACTTTCTTGCTCATTTTCATGGTTGGACTCTTGAGGGAGAAGCTATCATTGTATTATTTCACTGTATCTCTGCAATTTTTGGCTAAGGAAGACCAGGGTTTTGCAGTCCTCTTTGGGATTCTTGTGGACTCATGTGTTGATGGTGTGTTTCTTAATTTTCTTGTAAGTGTGTTTATGTGATTCATCTCCTTTCTTTCCTTCTACATATTAAACAAATGAAGTGTTAAAGTAAGAATTCATGCTTGCCATGCTCTGCTTTTAAATTTGTTTAATTTCAATGTTTTCTACTGTCTAAAGGGAATTCAAAGTCATTGTTTGCTCTCTTTAGCTCCTCATCTTTCATTCCTGATCATCCATCTCAATTTAAGGCATCAATACTGTTTCCTACCTCGCCCCTAGGAACCCCCTGCAGAAACTGTGTCAAATCCCCGCACCCAAAATTGCAATTCCTCAAATTGCCAGCAAAAACCCAAAAAACCCCAAATCAACCTTTTAAATCAGTTTACTAGCCTAATATCAGTGTTACCTTGTTGGTCATCTCATCCCATTGAAGATTTGCTGAGATTGACCGGAGAGAGCCTTCTCCTGCCCCGTAGGGCTAGCTACGAGGCTAAATGGTTTGATGTAGCCTTGAGGTTTACCTTTCTCAGCCTGAGGCGAAATTTCAAGCGCTAACAGGGACAACAAAAAATATCACATAGATTGAGAGGTTCATAATGTTTATATGACTACATTTGACAATTTTTTCTTTGATGAGATTGACTGTGATAAAGTATGCAACAATTTGATCTTGTATATTAGTGTCCCTCGAGTCTTTTGTTCTATTCATACAATTAAATATTGATATAGGATGAATCCTATATAATGGTGGACCATGTACCAAGTTTCTCCATGCAACATTGCCTAAATTGGTGGTAAGGTTGTTTTCATGGGTTGTGAACACTTTATATAAGGAGGCATTGGATCACCTACAACTTCATCCAAAATGTCAAGAGTAACAACCTAATTGTAGCTTGAGAATAATGGTATGTTTATGTGCACTCTAACTTGAGGTTGTTGTTCCATTATTATGAGGAAATATAATGATAGAACATATAGGGATTGGGACAACAATCAAGAAGATGATAATTTGGAGGACGAAGAGATAACTTTATAGCATTTGGTAAATTTTTGGTTGATGGGACTTGAGATTTTGAAAATGCAATAAAGATACCACTCCCATCCTCTACTCTTGTTAAGGCTAGCAGGATTCCAAATGTATCAAATTTAAATTCACAACCTTTGTTGTTGCATGCGGGTTGTGTAGCTTGTGGTTGTGCTCATCCTACAACTCCAAGGCCAGAATTTACCACTCATGTTGTTAAACCATAGGGAAATAAATTAGAATTTTCTTGTGGTGAAAGGAAAGCTTAGTAGATAGTAGATTTATTTCTAATTTTCAATATTTATTTGTTTTAGAATCTTGGATCGTTTGTTTTATAATTGTATGTTTAACATGCCTTGATATATTTTTCTTGAATAAAACTTTAATTTAAAGCACCGAAACCCTCATGCCAAACATATAAGGGAATGCATGATGCATCTTATCAATTGCTAATACAAATTTCAACTATTGGCCTAACTTTTAGTGTTGATTACGACATTGTTTCTATTATAATTCTTATTATCTTTACAAGTTAATGTTGAGTGGATTGACACTGGTGAGTGGAATAGTTCAAGTCCAAGTCCATATCCTTATCCTATCTAGAATAGATTGTACCTATTTATAATGTAGGAAAACCATTTCAAAAGGAGAGTAACATCTATAACTTTTCTTAATTCCTTGCATGTTTCCCTTCATCATATCTTAAAATCATGCCTACCTATTTTTGTATGTCCTAAGAAAACAACTCCCCTTGTTTATTATTTATGAGTAATGCATGCAACACAAATTATAAGAGTAGTGCTATGTAAACAAAGGTCTCCTTTCTTATCAAATTTGTCATCTTACTATACATATTTGATGGAATGATGAAGTTATTAGTGTGTAGTCCCACCTCTAAAAAATTGATTTGGTATTGTAAGTTGAACCTTCTATACCAACTACATTGCATTCCTAAGATATGTTTTCTATGTAGTAGATATCTCATGGTATTTTGTAAATCTTAATGTAAATATAATTAATCCATTGCATTTTTTGTGGCCAAGTGATTGAGTTATGTTGCACTCTTGTTTGTCCAAAGGCTAGATCTGCCCCATATACATTTAAACCATTTATAACTTGCTAGGTCAATTCCTCATTTATGGATATTTGTTTTAGTTATTCTGATTTCTTCTAAGATCAATCATTGATCATTTAACTACCTATTTTGGTAATAGGTTAAGCCAAACTTAATGTGATGACTTGTATTCTTTCTATAATATTGCTTTCTGTTAGGTTTGGCTAGGAGATTGAACACAATACACAATGGATGGAATTTTTTTGCTACATTCTACTTTGTCCTTTATCTATGTATAGTGTTCCCTTTTATTTCAAGGTCATTGTATATTATCATTATATTTGTTTTTGTGGTTTATGTCATTGTTAATATTTTTGTTATTCATAGACAATAAGGTTAATCACAATGTAACATATATTATATCATAGGAGATAGGTTATCTAACTTAAGCAATATATCTATTTTTTATAGCATATAGACATAGGATATTGAGAGATTGGAGTTTGCATTCATTATGTTAGTAAGTATTGAAAGGATTGGTGGTTTCCAAGCTATATATGTCTTGTTGTTATTTTTCTTGTCAATGTTGATGTTACTTCCCTTATAATTGTGTTGATATCTTGTGCTTGTATTGACCACAGGGTCTCCACTTAGTCAACCAATTTCATAATGCTTGCATTCATGGGATATTAAATAATACCCCTAATCTCACTAGATATTGATAAAATCCTCCGAAAATAATTTTGTTGAACCCTCTCTCAATACATCTTTCTAATAAAAATAACCCCTATTTTTACTATATATTCCCTAGTTTTACCGAATACCCTTTTTTATACCCCCTAATGCATATAATCGCCCACTACCCCACATCCTCCCATTCAATACCTACAATATATTGATTTTAGAAATCTCCTTTATGAATGAATGTGGTAAGATATTGGTCAACAAGGTGAATCCCCCATGGTATTGACAATGCTTTATATATAACTTATATTATTATTTTCCATAGTTGACAGAGGGGAAATCCATCTATCACTTTTTGGTGTTGTCGTGAGTGATGGAATATGGAACATTTACTCCAATAAATTTAGATATATACAACAATTAGAAATGGTAGAGAACCTATATATGACTGACCACTATAATGAAAATATAGATATGAACAAAAAAAATAAATGGAGACAAGATAGGTGCAAATTCAGAGTAACAACAATGAGAGTCGAACGTGAGTATTGGGGGAACGTACAAACATAGGGGTGGATTTCAAAATGCAATGGGGGAAGAGCTACCCAAATGAAACTATTGTTATATTGATACTTTAAATGTTGTAGAGTTGAGGCTTCTGTGATCCATAACAAGTTTATGATAGATTTTTCGGCGAAAATCACATGAGAAATCATTTGTCGACGCGTTTCGAACCAACCAGTGTGGTTCATCGTCAGGACAAGTTGACGAGCAGATCCAGCTTAGCCTGTTTAAATAGCCAGAGCAGAGACACCAACGGTTACCTGGGCAAAAGGTTGACTTAAGGAGCAAAGTCAAAATTAGTTATATTAGGTAAATGATAAATTATAATATAATAATAAATAAATAAAGATAAATAAATTTATATATAAAAATATAAACTTAGTTATATTAGGTGTAAGATGAATAAATAAATATATAAATATAAAAATGAAGAATTATAAATTATTAATAAATAAAAATGAAATAATAATAAATTAATTAATTTATTTATTACATAAATAAATATATGAATAAATAAATAAATATAGTAGTAAAAAATATTATTAAGGTAAATACACATATAAAAATTCATATATAAATAGACAAGTTTAGTTATATAAGGTGTAATACAAATAAACAATTGAAGAATTATAAAAAATAATAATAATAATAAATTATTCATTTATTAAATAAATAAAAATATAAATGAATAATAATAATAAATTATTTATTTATTTATGAAAAAATATAAATTCATAAATATAATAGTAAATAAATTATTCATTTAATTTTTATAAATGAAAAAATAGAAATGGAATCATTAGTGAGGTAAAATTAAAGGGGGAAGTAGTTACGCACAGGGTTAAATTAGTTAGAATTAAATAAATTAAATAATCCAATAAATAAAAAGGAAGAGGAAATAAAATAACTTAAATTATAGTTAGTTATAGGTATTAAAAACTAAAAGGAAAGGGGGTAAAATAAAATACATAAAATTAAAATTAGTTAAAACTATTAAAAGTATTAATGGACCTTTCCTTATACTAAACAAATGATGTTGGAAAAGATAGAATACATAATAATAATAATTATAAAAGAAAATCAAAATAATAAATAAATTGACAAGAAAAACGATTACTAAATAATAAATGAATAATAATTAAGTTCATAATAATATTCCTAATAATCATAATAGAAATAAGTTATTAAAATAAATAATAAAATAAATAAAGACACGAAAAACGAATATTAGTTTATTATTATTATTAATAATAGTAACTGTATAATAAAGTAATTGTTTAATAGTTTCTTATTTGAAAATTTAATAGAAATTGTCTAGTAAATAAAAGTACTAATAAACCAAAAATATAAATAATAAAAAGAGACCGAAAACGACTAAGAAGAAAGCGCTGGAACCCAGCACCTGCTGATTTTCCAGCCATCATCTCTATTGAGATTGTTGGGTCTCTTTTCAATCTCAATAGCTTCCCTAAATTTCCGATGATGGAAATGCGAGACCTTAGCGATAACACTAGCTTCCTCAATGCAAACATGATGATTGGTTTTTTCAACATGCTCAACCAAAGCGGAAGATTTAGCTCTCCTATGTTTAAGGTCAGCAGCGTGCTCACAAATCCTCTGATTAATGGAGCGACCGGTTTCACCAATATAAGGGGTCCCACAGGAGCAGGGGATCATATAAACCCCTTTCATATCTTTGGGGTCAATAGGATCCTTAACTGATCTGAGGGACGAACGAATGGTGTTAAGGGGTCTAAAGGTCACGGGGACACTATGCATCTTGAGAATCCTTGCAACCTTATCAGTGGTCCCTTGAACGTAAGGAAGATGAACACCTGGAATCCGTTCCTTCGGTTCCCTTTTTGTCAGAGAATTCATGGTGGCTTTTCGGAAAGCCTTCTGACCCAAGTATCTACTATAGCCATTCTCAACAAAGACATCAAGGAGATGGGATTTTTCTTTCTCAAAACTCTTATTATCCGAGATCCTTAGGGCCCGAGTAGCAAGGGTGTTGAGAACACCCATCTTTTGAGCGGGGAAATGGTGAGAACTAGCATGGAGATATTGCTCAGTATGCGTTTTCTTCCGATAAACCTGGTGGGCGATGGAACCATCACTATTCCTTGAAATAAGAATATCAAGGAATAGGAGTCCTTCGTTAAAGACTCTGTTTCCTTCATTGATGAACTTAAGGACATCAAGCTTGACCCTGGGGACATTCTTGTTAGCTTTGATGTTGTATCCTTGTTCACTTGCATTCCTATTAAGGAGGCCTTGGAGGTGATCTACCGCCTAACCGACCCTGACACAGCTAGGTTGGTTGAGATTTGCCTCACTTCCACCTTTTTCTGTTTTGAGGGGGAGTTCTTCGAGCAAACCTGTGGTGTCGCCATGGGTTCCCCCCTGTCCCCGGTTGTCGCCAATCTCTTTATGGAAGATTTTGAGTCTAAGGCTCTGAATTCTTCTCGTCTCCTTCCTAAGCTCTGGAAAAGGTATGTGGATGATACTAATGTCATTTGGTCTCATGGCCAAAAAGAATTAGATCTTTTCTTTGAGCATCTCAACAGTCAATCCTCTGCCATCAAGTTCACTAAGGAGCAGGAGGTTGATGGGTGCCTCCCATTCCTTGATATTCTTATTTCAAGGAATAGTGATGGTTCCATCGCCCACCAGGTTTATCGGAAGAAAACGCATACTGAGCAGTATCTCCATGCCAGTTCTCACCATTTCCCCGCTCAAAAGATGGGTGTTCTCAACACCCTTGCTACTCGGGCCCTAAGGATCTCGGATAATAAGAGTTTTGAGAAAGAAAAATCCCATCTCCTTGATGTCTTTGTTGAGAATGGCTATAGTAGATACTTGGGTCAGAAGGCTTTCCGAAAAGCCACCATGAATTCTCTGACAAAAAGGGAACCGAAGGAACGGATTCCAGGTGTTCATCTTCCTTACGTTCAAGGGACCACTGATAAGGTTGCAAGGATTCTCAAGATGCATAGTGTCCCCGTGACCTTTAGACCCCTTAACACCATTCGTTCGTCCCTCAGATCAGTTAAGGATCCTATTGACCCCAAAGATATGAAAGGGGTTTATATGATCCCCTGCTCCTGTGGGACCCCTTATATTGGTGAAACCGGTCGCTCCATTAATCAGAGGATTTGTGAGCACGCTGCTGACCTTAAACATAGGAGAGCTAAATCTTCCGCTTTGGCTGAGCATGTTGAAAAAACCAATCATCATGTTTGCATTGAGGAAGCTAGTGTTATCGCTAAGGTCTCGCATTTCCATCATCGGAAATTTAGGGAAGCTATTGAGATTGAAAAGAGACCCAACAATCTCAATAGAGATGATGGCTGGAAAATCAGCAGGTGCTGGGTTCCAGCGCTTTCTTCTTAGTCGTTTTCGGTCTCTTTTTATTATTTATATTTTTGGTTTATTAGTACTTTTATTTACTAGACAATTTCTATTAAATTTTCAAATAAGAAACTATTAAACAATTACTTTATTATACAGTTACTATTATTAATAATAATAATAAACTAATATTCGTTTTTCGTGTCTTTATTTATTTTATTATTTATTTTAATAACTTATTTCTATTATGATTATTAGGAATATTATTATGAACTTAATTATTATTCATTTATTATTTAGTAATCGTTTTTCTTGTCAATTTATTTATTATTTTGATTTTCTTTTATAATTATTATTATTATGTATTCTATCTTTTCCAACATCATTTGTTTAGTATAAGGAAAGGTCCATTAATACTTTTAATAGTTTTAACTAATTTTAATTTTATGTATTTTATTTTACCCCCTTTCCTTTTAGTTTTTAATACCTATAACTAACTATAATTTAAGTTATTTTATTTCCTCTTCCTTTTTATTTATTGGATTATTTAATTTATTTAATTCTAACTAATTTAACCCTGTGCGTAACTACTTCCCCCTTTAATTTTACCTCACTAATGATTCCATTTCTATTTTTTCATTTATAAAAATTAAATGAATAATTTATTTACTATTATATTTATGAATTTATATTTTTTCATAAATAAATAAATAATTTATTATTATTATTATTCATTTATATTTTTATTTATTTAATAAATGAATAATTTATTATTATTATTATTTTTTATAATTCTTCAATTGTTTATTTGTATTACACCTTATATAACTAAACTTGTATATTTATATATGAATTTTTATATGTGTATTTACCTTAATAATATTTTTTACTACTATATTTATTTATTTATTCATATATTTATTTATGTAATAAATAAATAAATAAATTTATTATTATTTCATTTTTATTTATTAATAATTAATAATTAATAATTTTTATATTTATATATTTATTTATTCATCTTACACCTAATATAACTAAGTTTATATTTTTATATATAAATTTATTTATCTTTATTTATTTATTATTATATTATAATTTATCATTTACCTAATATAACTAATTTTGACTTTGCTCCTTAAGTCAACCTTTTGCCCAGGTAACCGTTGGTGTCTCTGCTCTGGCTATTTAAACAGGCTAAGCTGGATCTGCTCGTCAACTTGTCCTGACGATGAACCACACTGGTTGGTTCGAAACGCGTCGACAAATGATTTCTCATGTGATTTTCGCCGAAAAATCTATCATAAACTTTAAATGTTTTGAGATACAAAAGAAGTGTGGAAAATTGCTTTATACAAAAGATATAAAACTTGAATTTAGAGCACAACTTACCAATAAAGTACATAAGCCCTTATTTGACAAGATTGTCCCTTTACAATCATTAGTATGTAATACCTAAGGACTAAGCCATTAAGCCATTGCTACAAAAGATGTGTTTACATATAAAATAATTCATGTACATAGACCATATTGAATGATAAAGATGTTGTGGTTACTCGACATGCCCTTTACCTTAGGAAGCTTATGCCCCAAGGGTAGAAGACAAAAATAGTAGGAGCCCATGCTGAAAATGCTACTACTATATTGTAAAGATGCATTTCTAACACTTCACAAGTCCAAAATATACATGGTAATGGCTCCAAAAATATGGGAAATTTCTTAGATTCAATCATGTTACGCAAATTCCAAGCTCTGAGTTGTTTTCTAGTGTGCATCTACAAAAGAAAGTATGGGTCCACTTTATGACTAACTTACTGCTTAAATATAGAGAAAGATTTAAACCCAAACCCCTTAATTCATAAAAAAAAAATGACTCAGTTCATTTGATTAGATGATTCTTTTTATCACTACCCCTTGCTTGGTTGCATTTTTCAATAAAAGCTTTCAATGACTATATTGAACCACATTTACATTGATGGATTTTACACCAAAAAAAGCGGGTTGCAAAACTCATGGCCACAAGCATGAGAAAACTCAAAATTAGGTTGATTGATTAAAATGCTCATAAGTCTTACATGTCTTTAGACAAGCTTTCAATAATAAATATGCTTAAGTCTATAAAACATAAACAAAAGGGCCTAGGCTTAAGCACAAACACAAAATCATTATGCAACAATATTTAGAAGCTCGACATCAGGGAGATGGATTTTCATGATCATTAGGGATTGGCCCCCAACTAGTAGTAATGAGACTAGTATTAACAACAATTGAATCCCAACATAATTACATGAATTTCCTATCTAGGAGGCCGCTCATGCTCTCTATTGAATTAGAACTGTGGAAGTAGATATGTATATCTGATCTGCCATGCTTTTTAGGAAATAATTTTAGTTACTAAAAATAGTTCCAAGGGTATTATATGTGTTTCCTGTATGTGGAAACAATTATCAGATATCTCCATCTATTGGAAATAGACCACGTAAAGATAAAAAATAAGAAAAATAAAAAATAGAGTGTGGGAGCACATGACCTTCCCATGGCCAACAAGAGTCCAACACTCTCGTTTTACATTTTATTTCATTATTTTTTCCACAAAACCAACATCTACATTTTATTGGCATATTTTTCATGCCATTACCTTCAGATCACATTTATAGGGAAGACATGTAGAAAATTTTTTAGCAGGGATAACTATGAACAAAAGTAAGAAAACTATCAATTCTTATTCATTTTCTTTCATATCCTATTATAGTATTGCAATGAAATCATATTCCTCAACTCACAATGATCAATAAACTTTCATGGATATTCCACTAGACAAATTTTCACAACAAATCTACTAAAATATATTTGGAAATATGAAATCTACACTATGAGGGTTAGTTTTTCCTTAGATTTATGGATTCATTAATTATTATGTTATTATTAAGCATGAAATTTATGAAATATGTAAAATAAAGAATAGACAAATGCAATTAGTCACAACCATGATAACATAAGATATGACCCAGGAAACCCTTATGGGAGAAAACCTAGTTGGAAGGTGAGGTTGTTTTGCTCTCTATTTTTCTCAATGGAAATGGATGCAAGTACAAAGAAGTGAAACCTAAGGCCCATGGGATGATACAGTGCAAAAATACTCTCCTTTTTCTCTTTCTCTATTCACTCTCAAACGACTTTTCTCATCTATGGAAGAAAATGCACTCGAATAGAATGAAACCCCTTTCCCTCCTAGTCGCTCGGTTTTAACACAACCCGATAGCCTACTGGTGGTCAATATTGACTCCTTCAAATCTTAAATAGAGTTAAAATATTGAATCCTCTAGAGTCTTATTCATCATGATCACATGGATATCCCCTTTTCCATGAATCATGGGGCTGACGTGCCATCCTTTCAAATCATGGAGGTCAATTTCGACAGGTCAAATTCTAGGAGGCATAACTTTCTCATACGAGCTCTAATTGAAGAAAATATTGCACCGTTGGTGGTGTGTAGATTATGTAATTTATGTCCAAAGGTGAGGACCACAAAAAGTGATAATTTAAGGCATTAAATTGGATCTTTGACTTTTTCACCTGAAATTTTCCAAGCTGATACCACTGAAAGAAATGATCATGGAAGATGATTCCTCCATATTTTCCAATTAGAAAACATTGAGATGAATGACAAATAACATATTAATCCAATATGGATCATACCTCCCCATCTTGGGAGACTTTCAGTCCCAAAAATATTGTTGGGTGTGGAGCCTAATTATCTTCCTTATTCAGCTCTGTAATATATAATTTTCTAACAAATTTTCTATTGAATGAGGTGAGAATTTTTTTCCTTCACTTTCTCTCAGGTGTACCATTTAGCCTTGCAAGAAGGTTATCCTTTCAACCCAATTTTTCAAAGGTAATGCTACCCCTTTCTTGTAGTTCTAGACCTTTTTTTCAAATCTATATCCCCCTTTAACTCTTCTTGACCATCCGGTTCTAAATCCTCTACAAAAGGTGGGACCTATTTCTCTTCCTTATCCAACATGGAAGGCTAATATATTTTCAGATTCTCTACATTCACCATTGAGTAAATGGACATGTATGGGTGTATATTGAGTTTATAGACATTATCTCTGACCTTTTCCAATATCTCAAAGGGACCATATCACATAGCATTGATTTTCTTGCCAAGACCTTGTCGCCTCTCCTTGTTCAATTATAACCATACTTTGTCTCCCACCTTGAATGAATTATTTTTCCTATGTTGATCATGTCCAGCCTTGTATTAATTTTGTGACTCCTGCAACGTCTCTTGTAGTTATAGATGGGTTTTCCATATCTTCTCAACAATTTTTTTTCCCTTAATGGATCCCTTGTTCATCCTCCCTCACTCTGCCTTGCTGCCCATATGCAATATCAAAAGTGAAGGTGGAAAATATCAAAAACAAGTTTCAAATAGTGACTTTCTAGTAAAAGTGTGGATTGCTCTATTATAAGAGTGTTGTGTATACACCAAATTTTCATCCAAAGTCTTCGAATGCTTCTGATTGTAACCCCTAAAATGATGTACCAAAGTCTCGTTGACTACTTTTATTTTCCCCTATATTTGTGGATGGAAAGTTGTAGACCTCTTCAACTTCTTTTCCATCTTATCCTATAATGTCGTCCAAAATGCACTAAGAAATCTTGTTTCCTTATCTGAAATGATGCTCCTTGGTATCCCAAAGTGCACCATGCCCTGTCCAAAGAATACGTTAACTAATTCTTTCCCATTGATGTTATTTTTAATGTGAATCAGAACACATATATTGCTAAACCTATTAACTAGCACAAATAGGTAGTCATGTCCCTTCTTGGTTGTTGGTAAATATCTTACAAATTCCATGGAATATTTTTCCCAAGGATGAGTGGGTAAAGGAAATGGATGATATAGACCTCGTTTCTTGTTACTAGGTTTGTTGTTACAATAAATAATTCATCCTCTTATGAGCCTAGCTACCTCTTCTTACATCCTAGGCTAGTACACATACCTATGTAAGTTGGCCATTATCTTCCCTATATCAAAATACCCTTAAACCTCAGAGGTATGAGCCACTCTGATTATCTCTAGTTGCTCATCTTTAGGAGAACATAACTTATCTAACCTATAGAGTAACTCATTATAGAGATGGCAGTCAACTATGATGTCACCATCATGCATATGAATTTATATTTTCAACTATTGAAACACCTCCTTGAAGTCTTCATCCTTTGTATATGCCTCTCTATATGCATCATAGGTGAAAGACTCCATGTGCATAAGAGTTCCCAAAGTTGTGATATTTGATTTGGATGGCCTTGAAAGCATGTTGGCCAAATTTTTTGTGCTTCCCTTCTTATACTTGATCACTCAATGAAACTGATGTAGAAATCCCATCCACTTGTAATTCTTAGGTTGTTGTAGCTTACTCTAGGCCTACATGTATGGTAGTGGTTAGTGATCTATGTACATTACTTTCTCCTTTCCCATTAGGTAGTGTTTCCACTTCTTCACAACTTGCACCAGGGTGTGGAACTCCTTATCGTAGGTAGGGTAGTTGATAAACTCCCCATGAAATAATTTAGAATGGTAGCATACAAGCCTTCCTTCCTACATCAAAATCACTCCCATAACATATCCACTAACATCTATCTCCAATTCGAAGGGTTATTGCAAGTTTGGTAATGTTAGAATTGGTGCTTGACTAATATTCTTCTATAACTCCTTAAAGGACTTATGTTTTCCCTTTCCCCACTGGAACCTCTTGCCACTCATTATTATGGCATGGAGTGATGCGCAATTGTTGAAAACGAGACTATGAATTTTCTCAGGTATTGTGCTACCCAAACAAAAATCTTGACCTCAGAAACATTGGTTGGCACCGACCACATCATGATGGCTTTAATCTTGGTAGGATATATCTTTAGATCTCCACCTATCACATATACTAGATACACCAAAGGTAATTGTGCAAACCCAGACTTCCTGAGATTCGTTAGCAATAAGTGCTTCATTAATATCTTTTTCACCTACATCAAACATGAGATGTGATCATCCCACGAAGCACTAAAAACCAACATATCATCTAAATACACAATAGCAAATGAATATATAAAAGGGTGCAATATATCATGCATTAACCTCATGAACATAGTTGGTGCGTTGCATAGGACAAAAGGAATAACTAACACTCATCTAGACCTTATCTAGTTTTGAAGGAATCTTCCAAGTATCCTCTTCTTCAACTCGAACTTGGTGATACCCTAACTTTAAATCTAGCTTGGTGAAGTATTTGGCTTGCCACAACTAATCCAATAAATCACCTATCTTGGGTAGGGGGTTTTGTTCTTGAACATAATTTTCTTTAACGCCCTATAATCAATACACACCCACTAAATCCAATCCTTATTTGGTACAATGATGATGGGTGACCTACATGGTGAGGTACTTTGTCAAATGAGACCTTGTTCTAATAGTTCCTATAAATTATTCTTCACCTCATTCACCTTTATAACATAATACATGTACAACGCAATGTTTGACAACAAATATTTCAAAAACAACTAGATCTCATGCTTCACTTCCCTCTTGGGTGGTAGCCCTTTAGGTTCCTATAACACACCCCTGTACACATGTAACAACTCTTCCAACTATTGTTTATGTTCCTTGGTAAACCACTTGAGGGATGGCTTAACTCTCATGGATGCTTCGATAAACAATTTTTCACTTAAAATTAACAAAACAAAGTTCATGCTAGAATTGATCAATTTTTTTGGCCTCGTTGGCACTTACCAACAAGATATTTGACTTACCCTTGTGCACATTGATAATGAAGTATTTTTTGTTATTGATGAGGTGGTATTGGTTGGAGCTTCGCATGCTTATCACATCCTGCATGTACATATAGGGACTTCCAAACACAACACAAGATACATCAAGTGGAACTACATCCAATTCTACTTCATCAATAAAGTCAACAATGATAAAAATTTTGATTCTGCATTGTTTAGTTACCTTTATCTTTGCCTCCTTTTTGACCCATCCCAATGGATATGGGATAGAATGTTCATGAGTCCCTAGTCCTAGTTTCTCGACCATATATGTTGCAATGAGATTCACCTATGATCCTTAGTCGATAGAGCATCAATTTTTATCCTCTTTACCTATATCTTTATATGAAAGAGTTTGGTCATTTCCTTCTCTTCTTGTTGCTAAAGGATACTTAGATTCACCTCCCTTTGCATTGATGTACAAGCAATATTATCATCCACATTCAAGCTAATTTCCACCTGGTTGCTCAAATCTTTGGCCATGAGATTTTTCTTCTTAACATATTTCTTTCAATTCTTTGAGTTGAGCTCTAGATGCAACTTCCAACACGTATCCTCTATATGACCATCAATATTATAGTGGTTGTAGTGGTTGCTAGGATCTTTGCATTGGTGTGTTGTCGTTGTTGCATTTTTTTTCTTTCCCCCCTTTTCACTTCTTATTCCCCTCCTTCGAAGTTTCCTAGTACTCCTTCTACTTTGAGCCACTTGATTTCCCTTTCTTTTGGCCTATGTTCTTTAGGTATTATGCCTATACACAAGCCTTTTCCATCGTTCTAGGTTTTAATAACATAACTTCCTTTTATAGATGGTTGTGTAGGCCCCCCAAATGCTCGAGGAGTATGTTTGGGTTCTTTGGGGAGATACCTGACATTATGGCCATCTATCTAAACTCTGTTCAGTTTACTTCTATACATTCTTCCCATGTCTCCACCAGAAGTGATACCATTGGATCCACTAGTCCTATACATAGTTGATAGTGTAAAATTGTGACTTAATGAGAGTATTGAAATCCTCTCACTTAGAAACTAGAGGATCTTCCTCCAAAATCAAGGTTTTTGTGTGGATTTCCCACCAGGTTAGGGCATGGCCCTGTAATTTCAGACAAGCAAACAATTTTTCTATTCTTCCTCTACATGATGAACTTTAAAATAAACTTCTAACTGCTACAATGAATGATTTAAATTCAAAGTGTCAATCTCACCTTGATATGGATTGATGTTGACCTTCGCTTCCATCTTGAATAGGGACTGTGAATGATTCATGGCACTCGAATTAGGTTGCTTTTTTAGTTTCTTTCTTAGACTCCCCCTTTGATTCTTCTCAATCCCCTAATTTCCCCTCTGATCCTACCTCCACATTAGAATCTCCATCTTCTCCAAATAGCATAAGCTTATTTGTCAGGGCTACCATTAGGATGCTCATGTTATGATTTTTATCTATAAATTGTGCTTCCAACCATGCAAACCTCTCCTCTGTGGGATATTGAGGGTTATTAATAGATTCATCGGCCATGGATGGAGTTTTATGACTTCTGGCTTAACTAATATGGATCTCATACAACTCCCTACAATATACCCATAGTAACCTACTCTGGTACCAATATGGTACATAAAATACTGTGGATATTCCATTGGTCAATTCATCATAATAAATCTAGTAAAATATATATGAAAATCTAAAATCTACATTATGAGGGTTAATTTTTCCTTATATCTTTGGATTCGTTAATTACTATTCCTACTTATGCTTGTCTTATATGAAATACTAAAAATAAAGAATAGACAAAAATACAATCATTCTCAACCATAATAACATAAGATATGACTCGGGAAACCCTTACAGGGGAAAACCCAACTAGAAGGTGTGGCTACTCTTCTCTCCCTTTCTCTAAATGGAAAGGGATGCAAGTACAAAGAAGTGAGACTTGTGGCCCGTGGGATGCTACATTGCACAAACCCTCCATGTTTTCTCTTTGTCTATCCACTCTCAGCTACTCTTCTAATAAATGGAACAAAATGCACTTAAATAGAATGGAACCTCTTTCCCTCTTAGTGGCCCAGTTATAACACAACTCGATAGACTACTAGTGGTTGACTTCTTCAAAATTTAACTAGAATTACGTTGACTCTTTGAGAGTCTTATTCATTGTGATCATGTGGATAACCCCTTTTCTATAAATCATGAGGACTAACATGACATCTTCTCAAATCATGGTGGTCAATTTCACTAGGTCAACTTTTGGGAGGCACAAATTTCTCATACAAGCTCCAATTGAGGCAATTCTTGTGTCATTGAAAAGGTACGAGTGTGTGTACTATGGAATCTACATCCATATTAAATTATGGCCAGGACCAAAAGAAGTGCTCATTTAACGCCTTAAAATTGATTCTAAATTTTTTCACCCCAAAATTTCCAAACGAGGATCACCAACAAAAATGACCCTGCATATTGATTCCTCCAAATTTTCCACTCTAGAAAACATTAAGTTGGATGAAAAATAATATATTGATCTAATTTGGATCACACAATGGAATTCATGGTGTAGGTAGAGGAGATGTTGAAGAAAATGAAAGAAATATCATGTAGATTCTTCTTTATGGAAGCTTGTGACAAAAAGGGAAGGAAAAAAATTCGAGTTGATGTTGTTTACGGAATTGCGCCAAATTGGAAGAAAAATTATACAAAGTAATATACAAGGGTTAAATCTCATTGTCTTTTGTGTCCCAATGTGGGATTTGAGTTTTGTGAGGTTTTCCCCAAAAGAATGTGACATTGTTTTAGGAGGATGATGAAGCGCAACAAACCTGAGAGTATGGGAGGAGCAAAAGCATATGTGAGCTTCAAAAAATGGACAAGAATATCTCGTAATTTTCTAGGAAGCCTACAAGAGATTGAACATGAACCCTTAGAAACATTGTTTAACATGGGTTGGGGGGATGAAACACAGTGGAGTTTCCCTATTCATATGTATGTGGAATGCCCTTTAACATAGTTTGGTCTCTATATTAGCTGGACATGCCTAAGGTGATGAATGAAGTGCATACAAGTTATAGTGGGCCAAACTTTGAGAAAGCATGCAACAACCTTCTATGGAAGGAGGGTTTGATTATGGAGAGTGTTGGAATAGAGGTATTCCAATTGGAGTTCTAATGGTGTGTCCATTATTTCATATGGTTGGAATAATATGATGAGCTATAAATTGCCTTGGATATTCTAGTGGCCATCTCACTAGAATATATCTTAAACTTATTGCTATTAAAATGGGCCTATGCTTAGTTTTTTTTGTTTTTTGTTTTGTTTTTAACAAGGTCGGGTAGTTTTAATATTACCAAAAAGCTTTGATGGAGCAAGCTCCCAATAAAAAGATTGTACCATGAAGAACCTCTAAGCCATGAGATAGGAATGCAGTCTCTTCTCCTAGGCTTGATTTCAGGACTTCTCGAATTTTTTTGTGAATTCTAGTGTACTGCCTAACAAAATGACCTACTAAAAAGAGAAATTTGCAAGTAATGAATTCTCTGAGAGATTTGTAGCCTGATTGCCCCTGATTTCACTGATTCTTCTTGTCATAATTGTCTGGGTTATCTCCTTCGTTGCTTGAAGAGTTCTCTTCTTTATTTGATTGAAATCATGTGAATTGTTTGCTTGTTCTTCCTTTGTCTCTGCTTTCTGCTCCGAATTTCGTTGTGCATCTTCGATTTTGTGTTGCCTGCGGTGCTTCTTCTTCGGCTGTTGATTTCCACTTTCCTTTTGGTATAAACGGGGGTTGTTGGATGAGTTAACAGATGAGGTTTTCAAGAGAATATCGACTAAGAGAAGATCCCAAAGATTGGGGTTAAGGGATGTGCTGTGAGGATTTATCAGTGGCGCAAGAGGAGACTGGAGGAGCCGTCTCAAACGACGATCGTTGAGATCAACGGTTATCGGGATCGAACATGTCCGCGTGTTAACCGAGGAGAAAGGCGGGAAGAAAGGCGACGGTGGTATATCGGGCAGGATATAAACCATAAGTGGTAAAAGGGAGAGACCGCCCAATTCCATTGACCAGGCGACACGTAGTATCAGAGGTAAGAGAAGAAACTGCTTTTCGAGTGGGTAATCTCCATGCTTGTTGACCGCCCAAGATTGGTGTAAGTCATCTGATCCTCTGTGTATAGATATATGGTGGGGAAGGTTCGTGTAGGTTTGGAAAGATAGGCTGATTCGCGACCATTGAATCGACCGCCCAATCAACAGTCTTGAATTGATTGAAGATCGGAGAGAGGAGGGGACAACGATACGGAAAAGGTTTAGGAGAGTGGGCTCGACAAAAGTAATAGATTCAAATGAAAGCTTTTTTGAAATCCAAATAAGGTGCACAAGCTGATTTTTCCTTTGTGAAACAATAGAGCTGAAGTCCCTGCCAACGAAAAAGTTGTAGGGGGACCCACTTCTAGCTAGATCAGTTAGGGATTGATATAATGATAGGGGCAGATGGAAGGCGCGGGTGTACAGAAGGGATTTTAGTTTGCTAATAGGAGGGAAAGAAGGGAGAAAAGAAGTACGGAGAGAGCTTTTTGAATAAACAAAGGATTGAGGGCTTAAGATGAAGTCTGCATGTCGAGGAGGGTAAACACTGCTAGCTATTAGAGAGGTCAGGGAGGGTCTTTGACACCAGAGAATTATTATAATATCCTGGAAAAAGGAGTGTTCCTCACTGAAATTGCTGCTGCAATTTTTGTGAAAGTGCCTTCTATCCTTATAATGCATTATCTCAGCCCGGAACCTGCCTTCGATGAGATAGATTGCAGGGTAGTTCTTGTCTTCATTCCTATTATTGCTCAGTCGAGAGTCTAGAGTTTCATGCTTTTTCCTTTGCTTTCCCATGTTTTCCTGGCTGTTGCTGTAGTGTTGAGTCCTTTGTTGGTTTACGATTGTTATTTTTCGATTTATTGCTTTTCTCAATGTGAGATTTCCTTTGGAATTGATTAGCTTGAAGCTTGTGATTTTGCTGGTTACTAAGGCACTGAGCTATGGTATTCCTCCTTATTTTCATGAACATGCCCTTCATTTTTTTCACGCTTGGTTTGCAAAATAATCTGCCTGATGATTGTGAATTCTCAAGACATGTCTGTAAATTACATTGCCAAAGCCTTCCAAGTTCTTCCTGATTCTTCTAAAGATTTTGTTCATGTGCTCATTGCTTGGTTTTTTGTTTCTTGCCATTTTATGGCTAAGTCACCTATTATGATGGGATTTTGGATATATATATATATATATATATATATTCCCATCAACAAGTTGTATGCTTCTGCCTTATTATTTGAGATTTGTCCCAAGCCCCATTCATAAGACACATTTTCTTTCCCATCAGGATATAGGATGATTCCCCCTGCCCCTGCCTTTCCCGGGTTATGCTTTGAAGCCCCATCAAAGTATAGACAGTATCTATTCTGATTTTTCCTCCAGTTTGTTAGTTCCTCTTCACTCATTCTTATTTTCCAAATAATTCATGTGCTTGTCTTCCTCTGTCCTCTTTGCCAATTATTATTTATTATGGATTTTCTGAGCCAATCTCGCTCTGCCTGTTGAAGAATTGGATAGTCTATTGGAGCTATTCCTTTGACATTGAGTATTTCAGAGGTTAGACCCCATGTTTTTGAGAGGGTCTCCCCTATCCTTGGAATTTGATTTTTGAAAATGCACTTGTTTCTTGTCAACCAAATTTGCCAACAAAGAACCACCGGAATGCATTTCCAAATCCTCTGAATTGTGGCTTTTTTCTTTGTTGTGTATGGGTAGGCTTTTTCCAAGGTCTGAAGAAAATCCAGCAAGGGATTTTCAAACTTTATTCCTATTTCCGGAGGACTTATCAGCTGTTGCCAACATTCTTTGGCGAAGATACATTCTTGGAAAATATGTTGAATGTTTTCTTCAACCTGCATGCATAATGGACATCTTTTTGGGTCTTGAAAGCATTTTTCCCTTAAGTTTTCACTGGTCAAAATTCTCCCTTTTAAAAGAGTACAGATGAACATTTTAATCTTAGGCAAACTTTTTGATTTCCATGCTACTTTCCAAGAATCCCAATCTTGTTGGTTTGGTTGATCTTGGAGGATTTTATATCCAATCTTAACTGTATATTGTCCACCGCTTGGGTCCCAGAGATATTCATCTTCCTCGTCCTGGTGGATTGGTGCTGCCCTTTTTAAGAACTGCTTGATTTTGCTCAATTTCCCTTCCAAGTCTGCCGAAATTGCAGAGATTTTCCAGTCTTGCCACTCCTTTTGGTTCCAAATAGAGATTGAGTGTAAAATATTGAAGCCTTTACCTTTCATCCACTCTTGTATGTCTTCAATTTCTGGATGAGTCTGGAGTGGTTCTTTCCCCATGATTTTGTCCTCCCAGATTGAAATTGATTTTCCATTGCCTGGAATTTTAGAATTGATCTACTCATTAATGGAATTGTTTTTTTAACAAGCTTCCAGACTTGGTTACATTGTCTTATTGGGATATTTCCATTAAGCAATCTTTCCTTGGTGCCATCCATATATTTTGATAAAATAGTCTTTTTCCACCAGCTCTCTTTCCCTGTTATTAATCTCCATACTATTTTCATTCCCAGTGCTGCATTCATGAGCCCAGGTATCCGAATTGATAAACCTCCTTGTTCATAAGGGAGAACAACTTGCTCCCACCTAAGCAAACTATATCTTTTGTTTTCTTGCTTCCCCCCTGCCACAAGAAACTTCTTAAGATGAGCTCCATTTGTTTGTGGGCACTTGCTGGAGCCATGATTATTGCATATTGGTAGATAGGTAGTGCTGCAAGGAGTGCTTTGATTAGCATTACCCTTCCTGCCGTGTTCAGCCACATCATACCCCAGCTTTGAATATTGTTTTTCATTTTTTCAATTTGTTTAGTCCATATTTCTGTCTTCATGTTCTCTTTTGAAATTGGAAGTCCCAGATAGAAGAAGTGTGTCCATTTTTCCTGAACAAGGAAGTCTAAGATTTGTGAGATCCTTTGCATAGTTCTTGGGGGGGTGTTCCATCCATATATCCTGCATTTTGCATTGTTTAGTAGCCCGCCTGAGACCTATAGAAATTCATCCAAAACTTTTTTGAACCTCCTTGCTATTATTGTTGAGGCCCCTCCCAATAGCAAAGTATCATCAGCAAATAAAGAATGGTTTACTATTTTAACTTCTTTTGCTATTTTGATCCCTGTGATGTTTCTTTCCTTTCTTTGGCTTTCCAAAGCCCTGCTTAAATTTTCCACCATTATAATATATAGGAAGGGAGAGAGAGGACAACCTTGCCTGAGGTCTCTTGTACTTTGAAAGAAGTCACTTGGCCTTCCATTTATGAGGGGGGCAATCCAAGGAGTTGAAATGCATTACTGTATGACTTCCATTATATCTCTTGAGAAGCCGAGTTTTTGAAGGACAACCAATAGATATGGATGGCTGACCCTGTCAAATGCATTAGCCATATCTAGCTTTATTATGAGGCCTTTCTCTTGCCTTAGCATACTGGAGTGTACAACTTCCTGAACAATAATTACATTATCTATGATTTTCCTGTTAGGCACGAACGCTCCTTGGTTTTCAAATATGATTATTGGAAGTACTTTCTTGATTCTATTTGCAATTATTTTTGCTATTATCTTATAAGAATAATTGCAAAGAGATATAGGACGAAACATGTTGAAGGTTGAGGGGTTAGCTTCCTTTGGGATTAGAGCAAGATAGGAAGATTTTGTATTGCCTCCTATTTTTTCTTTCCTAAAGACATTCTTCACCATTCTTAAGAAATCCTTTCTGATGGTATACCAATAAGATTTGTAGAATGCTATTGTGAAGCCATTTGGCCCTGGAGCTTTGTCAGGATGTAGGCTCCATGTTGCTGCCACTACCTATTATTTTGTGGGATCCTTGCACATTGCAGCATTTTGTTCTTATATAATTTTTCTTTTTGTGTGCTTTAAGAAATCTTCACTCTTGGCCATTTCTCCATTAGCTGAGAGTAAGTTTTTAAAGTGCTGATAGGCTGCTTTTTTTAGTTCCTCTGCACCTCTAACCTCTTGGCTTTCAACTTGAATTTTTTCTATTTGGTTTCTTGCCCTTCTTATTTTCATTGTGTTGTGGAAGAAGGATGTGTTTTTGTCCCCTGCCTTGAGCCACAAACCATTGGATTTCAATCTTGCCTCTTCTTCTTCTTTTCTGTTTTCCCTATATATTTCCCAGAAGATTTCCTTTTCTCTTAGATAATATTGCTTGCCTTCTTCTCTGTTTTCTTTTTCAATTTGCATGCTTTCCATTTTCTGTTGTAACTCTTTTTTTTTTTAATTTCGTTTGCTCTTGCCCATTCCTTTAATTTGGCTCTTACAATTTTTAATTTTGTTTCCCAAATATACTGGGGTGATCCTGTTACTCTTGGCTCCCATGCTTCCTTGACTAGTTCACTGATTTCTATGTTGCTGTCCCAAGTTGAGCTGTATCTGAACAGGAGCGGACCCTGGTTTTCCATTTTTCCCATTACTATTGTCACCAGTTTATGGTCAGATGCGGTGGTGTGTAAGATTTTTGATTTTATGGAGCTATGCATTGCTACTATATTTTCTTGTATTAGAATTCTATCCAACCTTTCTTTTGTGTTGCTTTTGCCCACTCTTTTATTGCTCCAAGTGTATTTACCGTTGCTTGGCGAAATGTCTATTAAATTGCGTTGTTCCATTATTTATTCTAGAATATCCCTGGATGAGTCAGTTTGGTATGTTCCTCCGAAATTTTCTTCTATGCTTCTTACCAAATTTAAATCTCCTCCTAGAATTATTTTCCCAACTTGTATTTCTTTTAGTGCTTCTTTTATGGTGGCCCAACATTGCTCTTTTTCTTTGTAGTGATTTGGAGCATATATGTTTATAACACTGTACCTCTCCTTTGTGCTGATTTGCATTAGATCTGGTTGGATCCAATGCTGATCTTTTTTGGATTTTATTAACTCCTAGGTTCCTTTTTTCCATATTGTGCAAATGCCTTCAGACGCTCCTGTTGCTTGTATTGCTTCCCCTTCATAATTTCTGATTTTTTTTTTTTTTAATATTTTCAGTTTCTTGGTTGTTTGTTTTTGTCTCATGAATCATAAGGATATCTAGAATTTCTTTTGCTAGAATGTCTCTTGTGGCATTTTCTTTGACGATTGATCCCATTTCTTTGCAATTCCAGGAGACCACTATCATTATTTACTTGTTGGGTGATGCATGGCTCCTTTCCCTCTTTGGTGGCTCTTTTCGTTATTTACTTTGTTCCTTCCTAAAAAAGTTTCCATAGGTTGCTGTGTTCCCAAAGCCATTTCCTTTGTTGTCGCTTCATCCCTAATTTCTTTGTTTGTTTTTCTTCCTACTTTCTTTTGATATTCTACATTTGAGGGTGATTCCTTTGACTGTTTTCTGGTTAGAATTATCTCTATTGAGGGGGGGAGAGGGGTGTGAGAGTTTGGTGCCAGAGGGGATGCAGTGGGGCTGGGGGTGTATTGTGGGGATTTGGATCTGGATCTGGATGTAGATCTAGATCTTGGTCCAGGGGATGGGGGGCTGAATGGACTAGAGGCTCAAAAGGGTTAAGGCTGGCAAGGGGGTTGTTATCTTCTTTGGATGATGAGGGATGGAGATCAGAGGATGTGGAGGGCTACGAGGAAGATAGATTTGGTTGTTTGTGGACTACCTTCTTTCTTTTAACCTGTTCCCATTTACTTTCCGGATCTTCAATCTTTTCATTTTCTATTTTTTTTTTGTACATCTATTTGCAAAATGACCATATTCATGACATACCTTGCATTTAAAGGGGATTTGTTCATAATCCAGCTATTGTATGTGCGTCCACTGGTCCACTTTGATTTTGATGGCTTCTAGTAGCCCTTTCCCAAGATCCACTTCTACACAGATTCGGGCGCATGCATGCATATTTTCCTTTGGCTCGCATATGTCTATATATTTCCCCACTACGTTTCCTGTGGCATTGACTGAATCATACCCCCAACAGTAAAGGGGAAGGTGTGGCAATCTTACCTAGACAGGGATAGCATTGGGAACATCCATTTCTCGGTCGAAATTTTGCATCCATTTGTTTAGATACAAACCCCTTGTGTCCATAAAATAGGGTCCATTCTTGAAAATTAGATCTCGATCCTCCTTGGTTTCAAAATGAAAGGTACAGTAACCTCTTCCACAAAACCTGATTGAGATTTTTCCATCTATTGACGCGGTCCAGTTCCTTTCTACCCATTTTTGCACAGTTTTGGGCGATGGCCATAACCTTGTAAATTGCCCCACTAGTCCATGCTCCACTAAGGAAAGTGTTGCTCGACGGGGAAGAGCAGGAGGAAGTGATATTTTAGGGATGTCTTCTAATCTTTTAACGAACTTGGTAACTGAAGGTCTGTTCTTTGTCGGGCCTATTGTGAAGATGAGAGAGGCAAAGGCTTTTGTTGTTTCATCATTTTCTTGATGTTGGTCTGAGAGAGGCTCTTCATCCTCTGAGGCGTCCATAGTGCCCAAACCCCAACAGCAGGAGGCCGCTGGGGGGCAACTGCGAGGCTTCTTGCGTCGTTTGCTAGCTAGGGATGCGTATCTCCTTTAGTTAGCAGAAAATTGCTTTACCTTCCACATAACGTTACCGGTTGGGCTATGCTTAGTTAAGTGACTATATTTTTGTATATTTATTGATTTAATAGAAGACAAACACACCAAATAAATTAATTTAAACTCCTAAGAAATAAGAACAAAATCACATTAGGAGATACACACAATGGAATACCATAAACACAATATATACCTTGGAGACTCCCAATGCGAGTAAAAGGTCCAAAAAAATGAAAGAAGTACCTTTTTTTCTTAATAGTAGAGAGTACATTGTGTAAATTGGGTTTATCTTGGATGGTTGGGAGAAATGAGGTAGAGTGGTTGCTTCATTAGCCAAACCATCTACCCCCTCATTGTTTCTTCTTAAGATGTGATAAAAGGATATTTTGGCCAGCGTTTTTGAAAGTTTCATTCTTCCTTCCGAAGAAGTGAAAAAATGAGATTTTGGCTAGCGTCTTTGAAAGCTTCATGACTCTATAGAGAATCGTAAATAACTTGAAGTGTTTTAGAGGTTCCTAGAAGGCTAATACCTTTGTGATGATTCTTGAATCTCTTAAAACTACCAAATTTCTTATTCCCAAATTGATGATGATAGAGAGATGCTTGGTAATTTGTTGCAATTCCAAGCCTTAGACATGAAGGGCTTCTTGATTTCTTTTGGAGTCATAAATTACTCCTCGTGCTCATAATGTTAAGTGTTAAATTCATCCTATCTTCTATTCTTTATATTTGATTTTTTTATTTTTATTTTAAACAAATATATTTTTAACCATTAAAACTAATCAAACTCTCTTAAACCAAACACATTTATAATGAAAACACCACTTGCAAAATTATGAATGGACAATTTTCTTTTTGAGCATTATCAGTGAACTCTATCTTTATTTAAAAAAAATAAATATTAATTTTTAAAATATAATAATGTAAAATATGAATTTCACAATTATCAGTGAACTCTATCTTTATTTAAAAAAAAAATTTATTAATTTTTAAAATATAATAATGTAAAATATGAATTTCCCATTTATAGTCCAACTTTTATAATTTTTCGAGGTTTTAATTGCATATTTTTTTGCAAAGAATTAAAGAGGAATTTGGAATTTGTTAGAATCATCAATTTGATATATAAAATCTGCACAATCCAGTTACTCCAAAGATTTTTAGGTTTCTGATCCATTCGATAATCCACATTATAACTACATGCTAGCTGGACAACCTCAATTAACATTATGGATATTCTCCCACTCATATTTTTCTCATGGGATGTTATGATCTCAGATCACACTGCGCTCTCTGTTTTATTTATCTACCATAACTGGAAGAAAAACAAAGCATGAATTAGTTATGATTATTCAAATTCAAACTGCTCATAGCGAAGAAAACAATCAGCCAACTTCTCTTGTGCTCCAATGGCGTTCCCACACGCCTTCCAGATGGCATCAGTGATGACTTGGAGACAATCATGGCATTCACCTGCGGAAAGATGGCCACTGCATCTTCCTACAGCGTAGGCAGTGGGTGCTCCGTTTCCTCCATGGCTGGTCTTGTAATAATATGCATATTCATGTTGAGCAATATTTGCTAGGACATCCTGGAATGCCATCCCTACATTATCATAGTAAGTGCTTCCACTTGGAATTTTCTGAGAGTTGCAGATCTGCCAAACCCATGCTGTGTTTGGTATCGATTCTACCGGATTAGCGCAAACGATGACCATGGCCACCATCAAGGCAGGCAAAATCATGGGAATGTTCTTCATTGTTATAAACCCTAACTCTGTTTTCGAGTACTTAAACCCTAACTCTATAAACCCTAAACCCTAACTCTATTTTCCAAGTACTTCACAGTTTTCCGGCCTGGCTAAACGCGCTAATATATATATATATATATATATATATATATATATATGCATAGGAAGCCAGTGATGAACTTCGATCATAATTTAGGCATGATAGAGCATGCGAATTGCACTTCAGAGTTCGTTGGGCACATCTCGAGTTCATGTTTATTAGAAGAGGATTTGAGGCTCTTCATTCTTGCATGGTTGTGTGGATCTAAGAAGGCTTTGAGTGAGATTGAAGAGTTTCAGCTCACAGTAGTGGCGTTCAGAACCAGTGCAGCAGGTGTGATAAAACAGTTTGGAAAAATCTTGTGGACTTTGTGGTATAGGTTTTGAAATTAAATATATAAAGTTAAATTGTGTTTGTTTTTTATTTATTTATTTTTTAAAGTGGAAAACTTATTATAATTTGGTTGTCAAACTAGTGTGTGAGACGGGGATTTCTAGTTAAGAGGGTAGATTTTCACTCTTGTCTGATGCTTTTGGGTTTTGGACTGTTAACTTGTTTCCTCAAGTCTGAGGGAAAAAAAGTTTTTAGTCAAACAAAAACAATTTTAAGACATACCCAACCCAAAAATTAAATTGTGTTAAAAATAATAATAAATTGAATTATTTTTACCATTCATATTAATAAGATTGTACTTTATATTTTATATTTGTAAAATTACTATTTATATTATAGATTCAATAAAAATATTATCAAAATAAAAAAAAAATATAGGAAAAATAAAATTAACATAAATTAAATAATGCTTATTTACATATTTGTATTTAAATAAAGTAATTTTATAAAAATTAGATCCTACCAAATATCCGAAAATGTGTAATATTATATATTTTAAAATCAATTTATGAGTATATATATAAAAGTATGTTTTTAAGAAAATTGCACTTTAATTATTTTTAATATATGTGTAAATTCATTTTCATTGCAAAATTATATCTTAATTAGTTTTTAATCAATGTTTAATAAATTTAGATTTAATACACATTTATATTTATGACATTCAAATAGTATATTTATATTAAATGGTTGGTAAAAGTGTATAAGTGTCCATCCATGATAAATATCAAAACACTTTATGATATATTTTACATTGCAATATCATGGGCTAATACCATAACTTATTAGTACCACACCCAAAAATCCATAGCTCATTTCATATGACACTTGTTCATATGGTTTTTTTTTCTAATTAACCAATTTAATTAAAAAGGTTAAAAGGACATATTTGAAAATAAATCTCAAACTTTGATTTGTGAATAGTATTAAGAATATTCTAAAATATTCCATGAACATTAAATCCCTACCACTCATTTAATAATTATTGATAATTCAATTATCAATTAAAGTTATCTTGGGTGGTTAGGCAAAATCGTTGATATCTTATTCGTTTCTTTCTGCAAATGTTATCATAAAATCAAGTGACCCAAAAAATTAGACTAAATAAGAATAATATCCAAAAATATTATATATATTTAGAACTTTGTCCTTCAATAGTTCTCAAAGACTTTCTAAATTCTTTTTCCTATGTCAACCATAATTCCGAGAAACCATATGCTTTCTTATTTTTGTTCCATGTCCAAATATGAATGAAAGTTGAAAGATAAATGAAATAAGAAATTGCAATGTGAAATTTATCAAGAGTAAGTTCCATGTCTAAATATGAATGAAAGTTGAAAAATAAATGAAATAAGAAATTGCAATGTGAAATTTATCAAGAGTAACTCTTATTGAGTTGAGAGGCTCGTTCTACAATCCAGTGTGAAAGCAATATGTATATGTTTGTTCCTCTTAAAATAAAAATAAAATATTCTCTAAATAAAAATCAATGAGAGGCTCATTCTACAATCCAGTGTGAAAGCAATATGTATATGTTTGTTCCTCTTAAAATAAAAATAAAATATTCTCTAAATAAAAAGCAACGTCGGCTATAATAAAAAAGAAAAAAAAATGCTATTCATATTTAATTAGTTGTCCATATGACCTAATATAATTTCATGTAAAGTAATTAAAAAACAAAAAAATATGTGAGTAAGATGTTTAAACCTTATACTTTTCAAAAATATTTTAACACGTGATATCAACTTCATATATATCTATATATAGAAAAAATATTAAAAGAAAATATTTTAATGTTGTATAGAATAAAATATTCAATATGGGTTATGAATAAAATATTTTAATATGAATTAATATTGATGTATACTTAAAAATATATTAATAACAAAAAAACCAGTTTAATGTGGGCTAATAAAATGGCTCAATGCACATGTTATGTAATCTCTATAACATTTTAAAAATAAAATTTAAACAATACAAAATTACACATGTTTTTTGCACTCTAAAATAAATTTGCACAAGAAGAAAATGGATCCCTTTCAACTCATGTTAGACCTATGGCTAAGTTGAATCTATGTTGGTTTCATCTTATGAGTAAAGTCCCAAACATTTATATGTGTATTATTCCATGTTCTTGAGCCAATATTAATACTAATTTGAGCACCATAAATCATAGCACTTATTTGGCTATTGGCCTACTTCAACTTGGAAAGATATTGATGCACTACAACTCCTTAAATGCGTGGAGGTTCATCCATGATTGGAGTTATGTTTAGACAACTGTATTTTAGTTTAGTTAGGTAAATAAACTTAGAAATTTAGGGGATCTGTCGGGGCGGGAATTAGTAGTTGTTGTAACTGCTCCTGAGGGGGCAGAGTGGTAGTTTTTTTTGGATTTTTGTTTTTTTGGGGCTGGTGATTGAGACTCCCTAGATGTAGTATAGCTAGGGGGATATTATGGGGTATAGAGGGAGGTACCCAAGGGAATAATGTAATAATGTGATGGGTCATAGTTAATAAATAAAGTGGTTAACCTGCATAATGTAAGGGACCACAAGTAGTTAGGAATAATGTGATAAGCCCGTTGTATTAGATATATGGTATTGAGAGACCCATGGTAATGACCCATGGTATTGTATGTATGAAGCTATATAGACGCTAGAGATTCCCCATTGAGAGGTATCAAGGATTATTGTATTGGCAAGCATATGGCTTGTGGAGTGCTCTCCTTCCTTAAGGAGTGATTGTATGGTGTTACCCTACCTCAAGGGTTTGATAATAATAAAGAAGTATTTCTATTTCTCTTCTTGGATCGATCTTGAGATTACTTACAGTGACTGGGCATATTTGCATTATTTCATATATTTACATGTCAAATATATTACACTAGACAGATTTAATCAGACTAGAATAATAATAAATTTAGGGTATTCTGAGTTCTAATGTGTGTAACCTAAAATTCGTGCGAGTTTTTCGTTCTACTAAATGTTTCTTTACTGAAGTTTTGTGCTTGTTAGCTAGGTTTTTAATGCAACGAGCAGATTCCAGCAAGGGCTAGAATTCTCGATCTTGTAGCAACCTGAGGTGTTTGCATCATATATTCTATCAAATAAAGAGAGATGAAGAATTCCCCATATCCCATCCCTGGGAGGTTATTCCTCAAGAAGCACCATTGAAGAATGCCTCTGGAAAATCTTTATTGATTTTTTCTTTAACTAACTATCTTATATATCATTTTATTTAAAAAATAAGGAAATGTAAATAGTATACTTAATCTTTGAACAACATATTTTCAAGATAAAGCGTCCTTACCCTTAAACATTTTTGTACTCTTAAACTTTTTTGTAATTTTGGCCCATGAAAATCCAAAGAAAGAGTTATGTGAAGAGCTCTACAATTCTTAGTCATTCCTGCTACCTCATTCAAAACTTGCTTTCTCTAGTGGTAAGAAAAAATATGATGTGATTTGTTTTTCCTTTTATTCACAAAGAAAACACCATTTGTTTTTCCTTTTATTCACAAAGAAAACACCATCTAGGTCCAACAATATTACTTTGTTGCAAAATATCCCAAATTATAACTTTATTATTCAAGAGAAACAACATGAATATTTTGGATTTTGCTGGACACTTAAATTTCCAAACTCATTTTCCATTGTTGGAATTGGAGGTTCTCCCATTATTTAGTATCTAAATCTTTGTATGCAATGCTTAGCACATACTCCCCAACTGGACTATATGACTAGATAAATTGATCCTCTCAAATCCTAATCTAACATGGCAAGATTTTAAAATTTCCATGTACCTTGCTCAATTATCTATATCCTCTTCCCTTAGGCCAATATTCCTCTAGGATAGTCATTGATGTTTCCTTGTATTTATCATATCCCGTCTAGCAATATATCTGAGTGTATAAAAACCTTTAACTCTTAGGTCATGAATCAACTATGGAGGTAACCTATGAAAACCCTTACTTTTTGTCCATGGACCTAACCCAATTTAGACTTTGTCTCCCTTCCTTACATGACACACCATCTAACTCCAAAATAGTGGATATGTTGTTATGATTGCTTTATGTATAATTGAAACATTTTTTATTCTCTTAAAAGGATTTTATACCCATCCTTTCATAGTATTTGGAGTATGAACTTGCGTGTAACAACTTGAGCCCATAATCCAAAACCTTGAATTAAATTCCATATATTATTTGTAGCTAGTTCCTTTGGGCATAGGAAGATATTTTTTAGGGCCCATCCTCCTTAAGCCTTTGGTATTTCTAGTTTTTTCCAAAAAACTAGCATAACACCTTGTTTTCCTATTTCTCTTAATTAATTAAACCTATAGCATAATCACCTATTCCTTTCCAAAACTCCTTTTGGTACTCCATACTAGAGACATCTAGTAAACTGGAATATCCTTAAAAACTACTTTAACCAAAACCAAGTGCCCACCTCTTGATAACCATCAATTACATCAAGTGTTTATTTTTCTCTCCACCTTTGCTATCAACCATTGCTAACCACCCCTTTTATATGAGTTATATTTTAATTAAAATAATAGATATTTCAAGCCAACATCTAATTTAGCCACATTGTAGGGAAACAATTGGGTGATAAAGATTGTTTTCCCTCTTAGAGATACCCTAGAAGGATATTGTTATTTTTTTCTCTATTTATATTCCTGCTTGTAGCCATGCAAAAAAGATCAAATATTTCTTCGAGATTCTCAACCATATTCTACATCCTTCACATAAAATAATGATACCATCAATAAAAACTAAATGTGTGACATAATAGAAGTTTCCAACATTTATCCCTTTGGAACTACCATTTTTTATGGACTCCTTAAGTGATTTTCTTAGACCTGTTATAACTAGAAGGAATAGAAGGGGATATAAAGGGAACCCCTATCTAAGCCCTATTTTTGACTTAAGAAGGGAGATGTTGCAACAATTATAGGGATATAATAATAGATAGAATTGATATTAATTCATTACCTAGGAAACACAAAGAGGAAAAGACACAATTGTATAAGCATTAGCCTTATATACAACCAACCCACCCTATCATTTCTTTTGAATAAGTCCACTCTTATTTCCATATCTCTTAATTATTATTATTATTATTTTTTCTTGATTGAATGTAAGCCTTATTACAACCCCCATTGTCTCAAGGATTTTCCTCCTTTTCAAAAATGTGAACTATTCAATAGAGATTTGTCTAGACATGATCCATTTCATCCTTCTAGCAATAATCTTTGATATGATTTTATAAATGTAACTACATAATGATATGTGTCGAAAATTTTCAAAACAAGTTAGGTTATCAATCTCCATAATAACCATTATTAATGGTGTGTTGAAGGATGATAGAGTTTTTCTACTGGTTTTTATGCCTTAACCACCCTTCTTAAATCCCCTTTAATAAAATCATAACCCCCTAGGAAAAAAATTCAACCAGAAGCCCATTTGGACTTGGGATTTTATCCTTTTGAGAGTTTGGTGTTATCATAGGTAACTCCTCCTTACATCCTTCATTCATTAATGGCTAATTTTCCTCCAAATTGAAAAAACTTGGGAAATAATTTGACAACCTAATTACCTTAGAAATTTTAATTTGATTCTCAACTGTAAATAAATATTAAAAGTGATAACACCCTTAATTACCATATCATTAATATTTGTCACCCACAATCCACCTTCTTTCTAAATCTTCCATACAGAGTGTATGCTCTTCCTACAATTGCATATATGTGAAAACTTAGTGTTCTCATCCCATTTGGAGCCATACATCCCTACATTTAAGTATCCATTATTTCTCTTTATACAAAAGGATTTTTCTTTATTTATCTTTGAGATGCATTACCTTTATTTATAATTCTATGAATTATAACCAAAACCCTCCTATAATAATAGAATACTAAAGTTTCCTCTACCTCCTTGAGAGTTTTCTCATCCATCTGTTTTTTGTCTTTTGACCAAACCATTACAATTTGCTTTTCTCTTCTTAGGTTCTTATGAAATTGAATAAGGGTTGGCTATCTTAAATAAGCATCAAAAGGTTTCCATACTCTTTTATCTTATTCACTATTTTTTATTCTTTTGAATATTTTAGATTCGTCTTGGAAGAACTTGATAACTTTCCTTGAGTTAGAGCCAATTCCAACAACATTGGACAATGATCTGAGTCTTCCCTAGTGGAAAGCCATTAATGGATTCTTAAAGGTAAATGATCCAATATTTTTTCAATGTGGGTCTCTCATTCCCTCTTTTTTCTCCAAATTGGAGTTAAATTTGTAGGATTGATGCCTAACAATCCCATCTCCTTCAATTTGTTTATAAGTAACCAATTAGATAGTCAAAATGGGTGGTTCATCCCCAAAGCTCCAATGGTTCCAAAGTGAAATTAGCCTCCACACCCCACCATCGCTCCCTCTCCCCAACCACAACCAAACAATTTTGAATCCATTCCCTTCTAAATACCTTATCCCAATATTCCATTCTTTCTAAATAGGGACCATAAAATATTCAAAGTAGTGTTTTCTTTGCTAAGGTTCAAAGAAAACAATGATGTCCTTAATCCTTATGAGAAATACCATGGATTAGTATACGAAAGATATCATATTTTTTACCCTATAATATTCCCCCTTAGATCTCCTTATAACATTAATAAATATAAATTCCCAACTCCTTAAAAGTTTTAACAGATTATGTACAAGTTTCTCTCTTTATATTATTAATTCTTAAAGAAAAAGGAAACATGGATTATTAAATTCTATTAACATTTTAAAGGACAACTATTTTGGGGAATTAGACATACCTTGACAATTCAAAGTTAAAAAAAATCATATTAAAACATCCTTAGGATTATTTTTCTAAGGTCCTCAAATAAAAACAATTGTCACTCCACTTTTAATTTAAAAATTGCTTGTTTTTGTGCTAGAGATATATAAGATCTTCTTCCTCTATGAAATTCTTTTGAATCCTTCTAAAAATCCCAAACCCCCCTTTATCCCACATGGAATAAAATTAAAACATGTATCTCTCATCTCGAGGTTGCTTTTCTGACCTTTGATGTTTAGCTTCACAACAACTCCCAAGTCCTATGTTCCTTAATTGAATTTATAGATTTTCTAGATGAGCAGGTGTTACACAGTATTTTGTCACGCCTCCTACACTTCCCTGTGTCATACCCCGAAGTGCCCGAAACTTGGAAATCATGCAGTGTACCCATCCTTATATGCAGCTCAAATCTTCCTTGAAACACTCATGGAAACATGCCTTGAGCCTTCCCTCAAGAAGTGAGCTCTAAAACCCTAATTTCAGGATTAGTACGACCCTCAATACTGGAAACTCGTGCTGATCGCTAGTTGCACTATACTAGCCTCACACTACCAGCACACTTTTTGCTTGGATACCTGCATTGATCCCTAAAAGGAAATTTTTCCCAAAGAGGACAGGAAGCTTCGTGATCTAGAGGCTTCCAGAATGATGAGATAAAGGTTGTTCGATGTGGATGTGGATGTGGTCAAATTATCCCAATATTGCCCTTTAATCTTATCCCTATGAGCTACCTCCTTGAGATGAGGGTCTTCCCCTATGTTTGGAGAGATCCTAACTCCCTCTCCATGCCTATATATTCATCCTCTCCCATCCTCAAATGGTTGGTCTTTGGCTATTTGCACCCTTATGCTGAGATAGTGCCTACATGCTACTCATTTGGCTTGGAGAAGGAGTGCTTGGAGAGCTTGAGCTTAGACTTGGAAATTCACTCAAGGAGAGCTTATCGACATCAAGGCTTGGTTGTATGCTTCCTCCTTTATTTCATTAATATATACAACTGCTGGTTCATTTTCCATAAATGTTTGTATTAATGCATCATTTATCTTAATCCTCCTTGATATGTTAAGTGGATTAGTTTCGATTATGCTATTTGCATTCGTATGCTTTGTTGTGTTTTCGATCTCTTGTGCAAGAATTCAAATGCTGTGAGCAGTAGGATTGAGCCCAAGGTGCAAGTGATTTGAGGTCTTCAACAAAGGATTACGTTATAGCATCATAACAAGGTAGGCAATCTTCCTCTTCTCTCATTTCGATTGTAATTTAGGAAAGTGTCCCTGTAGATTGTCACGTAGGCTACTAGTCCCACTCATTGGGATAGAGGGATCATCCTTGTCTGCAGAGAGGATTTTCCTAGACAACAAAATGGAGACTCCACTAGGGAAGCTATAACCCTTTCCACCCATTTCTTCAATCTGATCCTTTGCTTAGTTTGACCAACCGTCCAGTTCTCAGTTAGATTGAGTCAGTACAGATCTGCACAATCACTGATTACTCCCTTAGAGTGTTAAGTCTGGATTGTTCCTTGGGATATTTTTTATTTTTTTCATATCCCTCGCTCAACACGATTTTTACCAGTGGCAGTCGTGTTGGCAGCGCATGTTTTTACCTTTACAGTCGCGCTGAAAATCATCACTACTTTTTATTTTTATTTTTTCTATATGTAGTAGTGCTGATGACCCCGACCAGCGCCAGTTTTGCTATGAAAAGTAGCACTGATAACCCAATCATCACGATTTTTGCTAAATAAAGTATCGTTTATCCTTGAATGTGAGAATTTTTAAGGTTTCTACCTTAGAATCCAATGTGCCTTGGCCCCTGAGGTCTTTTCCCATCCTGTATGCTTGGATTTGTTAGTGTTATTGATTGATTGCCTTGATTAATTTGTAAAATATGTCTCATTGGCTTCGAAGTGAGATCTGATTGAGTTATAGGGTTTCTAGTCAATTGGTCATCACTTGCTACTTGTTGGTGTCATTGAAAGGCTGGTTTTGTTAATTGATTGAGTGTTGTTTTCTGTGGAAATCATTGAAAACATCATTGTGCATTTGTTTTAGCATGTTTTTCAAAATTTACTTTTCATGAAAATGCATTATATTAGTTGCAATGAAAAGTTATTTTTTGAGATTCATCATTGAAAATAGATTAGATTTTTCAGTGATTGAAAGCTAAAAACTGTATTAGGTGCATCAACTCACTCAAAATGAAAAGAAAATCTTAATTCATATAAGTGCATCTTTGTAAAGTAAAATCATTTTTCTTTTGAAAAAGTTGCATTTAGGATAGTGAAAAGTGGAAAACATTTTTACTTTTGGCATTGTGTTTGGAAGACGAAAGTGAAAGCTAGTGAAAGGCATTTTGCGTGATGCATTTTGTTTGATGCATTATTGATTGGAATTTTTTCCCTTGATTAGTCTAGCTTTCATTGAAATAAATTTTTTTCCTTTTCCCATATAGTTGCATCATAGGTGTTTAGGTGATATCGTTTTGAGCCTTAAAACCAAAACTTAATTGAATATAAGCTTAAAATTTACCTCAATTAACCTAAGGATCATTTGGAACTTAACGAAAATATCTACAGGTCTAGGTTAGATACGTGTTCCGATGTATTTAAACATAGTAGCTATCGTTAATTGCCTGCACTGTATCTCAAGGGTGAAATCTCGTTCCAGTATGGAAGTATATCGAAGGTTCTCAAGTGCTTTTGGGTATATAGGAGGCACTTCAGTATGGAAAGTATATGGGAACACTCTCATTGAACAATTATGCATTAGACAACAGTAACATGGATTTGTGCTCCCCGTACTATCGAGTATATATTGGGAGACCCCACTAGGTTGTTATCCTTTAGCCACAGGTAACCGAGTCAACCGCCTTTTAAACGTGATACACCGAGCACAACATTCGGGGAGATTAGCTGCCGTATGTTAAGTCCTTAGTTTCGGCTAAGGTGTATATAGCGGTTCACGGATACTTGGTAAACCCTTTTTCCTATATTACCACTTTTTGATTTATTTTTGTTAAATTTCTAGAATCAATTAATTGACCGCGAAAAAACATCCTTCCTGTGGAAATACTCCTTAGTAGATCTTAGATTGATACCAATGGAAGAATTTCCTGAGTCTACCAACCAAGGAAACCCCCTAACAGGAATCCTAGTCCTCTTCCTTCTTTTGGAAATGTTGGTGCTCCCTATATGGTAACGTTGTCCCTTCCTGGACTAACAATTGGTCTGCCAGTTTGGTTATTTTCGACCTTGGTGATTCCGAGTGTCCAAACTTCTTTTCAACCAAGTTCTCCTCCACTTGAACAACATCAACCTCATGTTGATCCTAAATATGACCTCTCACCTGCTTCACCTATTTCTTCACCTTGTTCTTCCTCTTCGCCTAGTGAAAGTATGGATTCTACTAACCAAGAAGCTAAGAAGAAGAAGAAGAAGAAGAGGACGAAGAAGAAGAAGCAAAATAAGGAAGGGGGCAACCAAGCAGGCATTGCTACGGATGTAGTTGAAGTAGAAAAATATTCCAACCAGCCCCAAAAAGTAAAATTCCCTTGCATGTTATGTAAGGGTGACCACCTTCTTCAAAATTGTCCTGGTATTCCCAAAGTCTTAGAAGTGTGTTCCACAGGTTCACATCAAACTCTGGCGATTATGTTGGTGATAAACCTTCAAGTAGTAATAATAAAGTCCACGGGAAAAAGGGAAAAGTCAAATTCCCCTATAGGTTGTGTGAAAGTAATCATACCATTCACCTTTGTCCTCTTTTGGATGAAGCTTCCAAAGAGTTGGAAAACCTTACTGCTTCCCAGCCTCCTCTTTTAGTTGGTTATCAAAAGCTTTCCCTTGATCCTACGCTAATTGATTAAGTGATTGATTAACAGCCATCTTAGGTCAACCCCACTCTCTCTAAAAGTGAGTCTCGTGAGTCCGTTCTCAACCGAACATTGGTTGACAAAACATTAGACTTGACTCCACCTTTAGTTAACCATACTTTTCAGGTAGAGAGTGAACCTCATACTGCTCAGGTTCTTCTAGTTTCTTTAGTTTCCAATGAACTGGAGGGAAATCCTCCCATTCTCAAGGTGCATGAGAGCAGCTCTCCTGTTCCCATAGCGCAAGAGGGCAGATCTCATGTTCCTATGACACCCCATCCGGGTAGTTTAGTCACTTCTTTTGATTAGATTCGAATGGAAGGATATCGTCTTCTGTCTTATGTGTCTTTCTAGATTATAGTGCAGGCTTACAATATAGTCGTACACAACACAGTCATAGACGAGGGCGCATCTGTTAGCATTCTATCCTCAACTGCTTGGCAAGATTTTGGTTCTCCTCAGCTTGTCCCCATCACCTAGAATTTGTTAGCTTTTAACAAAGGAACCAGTTAACTGTTGGGGATCCTTCCTAAGTTGCCTATTACTTTGGGAGGAAAGATTGTCTATATAGACGTGATGGTTGTCCAAGAAACTTTAGATTTTAATCTACTCCTTGGCTGTGACTATGTTTATGTCATGGTAGCTCTTGTTTCTTCCCTCTTTCGAGTGATCTGTTTCCCGCATGAAGGAAGCATTGTAATCATTGATTAGAATACATTCATTGGTCCTGAATCAGATCCCACTCAACCATCATCCTTAAATGGTTCTTATGTGCAAGTGGTATCACCCTCACCATGGGTTAATTATGTGGCCACCTGTTCCATGCCCACATCTACTGATGATCTAGTAGGTGATGTAGTACGCCATGTACTGGAGGCATTGGAGCCTAATTTTTCCATTGGATCCCTAGACATGTATCCCTTCCAGAGTGTTGTTCTCCCATCTGATGAGAACCTCCTTGAAGTCATGGCCTCTTTTGGTATGTGATCAAGGGTCTAGAGCAGAGTTCCTTGTCTTGTGTCAAGCTCGTTAAAAACTGAAACAAGGACTATGAGGATAGCTCTTTTACTATGTCAACCTCGTTAAAAGATGAAGCAAGGACCATGAGGATAGTTATTTTACTGTGTCAACCTCATTAAAAAATGAAATAGGTGTTATGAGCATGGTTATTTTCCTGTGTCAAGCTCATTAAAAAATGAAACAAATCCTCTTCCAATTCGAGTCTTTTATTAGATCTCGTAAAATCCCAGTCGAGTCTTTCACTTCATCTCGTAAGTGAAAATTCATTCCATCCACCTGTTAGTAACCAATAGTCTACTTAGGTGAATGAAATGAATCTTGGGGGGCATGTACCTCGAATCGAGTCATTATAATGGGGGCATGCAAACTCATCTCAAGCATAGTTTATCTTTGCTTCAAGCTTGTGTAAAAATGAACCCAAATCCAAGCATAGTTTTTTCCTATGTTTCAAGCTTGTGAAAAAATGAAACCATCTTCAAGTATACTCAAGCATAGTTTCCCATGTTTCAATCTTGTGTAAAAAAATGAAATCACTTCCCTTTTTAACTCTCGTGATTGTTGTTTTATCAACCTATTTTTTCCAAATGAGCCTTGGTTGTTTCATTCCATCGTCACTATCTCTTTGGCCGATCATACACTTTAACTTGGTTGTTTTACCCTTGCTTGAGGAACATCTACAATGATTAGTCTTATAGCCAACCTCTTGACCTTTACATGTTTTTAGGAGTTCCATCATGACCAGAACCAGTTACAATCTTTTTATACCACTCGTTCCTCCAGGTAGAGTCATCTTTAAGCTCTTTTCTTACTCTCGAAATATGAAAATATCGTTGAGTACTTGTCTTTTAAAACTCATTAAATTAAATGAATTGACGTCATATCAATATATGTTTACCCCTTTTTCGGGCTGAGTTAACTATTCACGAAAAAGGTACACCTTGGTCAATATGGTCAAGAGGTTCTCTTGAATATTGTTTTCTACCTTTTCGAGTTCGAGAGACAAATTACGAAAAGGGACATGATGGAGTTTTCTTTTTCGTCTCTTTTTCAAACTCTCTAAATATTAAAAATATGCCGAGTTATCCTTCCATCAGAATCGTTAAAAATTAAATGCCGAAAGACTCGTCACCATGATGAGGCCGAGTTTCTCCTTCCTAAGACTCATAAAACTTACTAGGATGAATTCATTCGAAGAATGAACTTATATGAAAAACATATGCTATCCTCTTCAAGCTTGTGATTAAAAATAATTGGGGTACTCGCTAGAAATAGTGCGGAAAAATGAAAGTGAAACATCCCTTGTATAGGCAGCATGTCACTCTTGAACATGAAACTTATCTGTTTCTCGTGTCGGGTATGGGATATCCTCGCTCAGTCACTTGTCTTTGTGGGTTTGGGTGATACATTTTGACTCTCATCTGACTATTCCATTTCGTCATCATGACCCTCGGTCTTATGTTGAGCCAAATTTTCCACACTCCGGAGTTGCGTCGCCGATGTTCAAGAGAAGTCCTATCTGCAGTTCATTACCTATACATTGTCTGACCCTTTGCTACAACCTTGAATCCTATTCATTCATTCCACTTTATTCCTTGTTTCATGTCAATGATGGGAGAATCATTATGGCCCTCATTCGACAGGTCACTTCCTATCGACTTCAGTCATTATCCAGGAAGGTGACTTAGAGACTCCCTTTCAGTACCTTAGTGCTTGCATGCCTTAATGGAAAGTTCTTCGCATCCGATGACATGTTTTCATCATTAGCCTTTGATCGGATGATTCTAGTGTTCGAGTTCAACTTCATTTTCACATTCATGGATTGTACTGTTGTACCTTGAGGATCATCGTCATTATTGGTGGTTCCTTTCGTACCCGTTAAACGGTCCACATTATTGGCCAGTAATCAAGTGGTTTTTTAGCATGTTCGACTTTGCCACATTCATTTGCATGTTAGAATTTGTACTTTGATCGGTTTCAGATGGAGCGCAAGACCCTAAGTTTTGTTTGATATAACTCACGCTGCATGGAGTTATGCATTATTCAATATTGTACACATGTTTCTACTAGACGAATGGATGTGACCATACCGTGTGACTTTATATTTATTGATGATCCTTCTATATTGGATGGTTATGCCCATGCCTTGGATCTTAGATTTACAGATGATCCTTTTCATTTGGATGGCTGTGCCCATACCATGGATCTTTTCACATAGTCCTTTCTATCTAGATGGTTGATTCCATATCGTGGATTCATATTTTGATATCATATATGTATATGTCTATGCATCCTTGATTTGTAGGTCTCCTGACAGTGTTTGTTCTCGTCCTTGCAAAAGCTCATAAAAAATCTTAGCCATCACTCTCTGTTCCGCCTTCATGATTTAGGGGGCATCTGTTACACAATATTTTGTCATGCCTCCTTCACTTCCCTATGTCATACCTCAAAGTGCCCGAAACTTAGCAATCATGCAGTGTACCCATCCTGATATGCACCTTAGATCCTCCCTAAAACACTAATGGAAACTTGCCTTGAGTCTTCCCTGAAGAAGTGAGCTCTAAAACCCTAATTTCAGGATCAACACGACCCTGAAGACTAGGAACTCGTGTTGATCGCTAGTTGCACTATACTAGCCTCGTGCTTCCAGCGTGCTTTTTGCTTGGATACTCGTGTTGATCCATACAAGGCAATTTTTCCAAAAGAGGAAAATAAGCTTCATGATTTAGAGGCTTCCATAACGATGAGCTGGAGGTTGTTCGGTGTGGATGTGGTCTAATTATCCCAATATTTCCCTTTGATCTTATCCCTATGAGCTACCTCCTAGAGATGAGGGTCTTCCCCTATGTTTGGAGAGATCCTAACTCCCTCTCCCTGCCTATATATTCATCCTCTCCCATTCCCAAATGGTTGGTCTTCAGATATTTGCACCCTTATGCTGAGATAGTGCCTACATGCTACTCATTTGGCTTGGAGAAGGAGTGCTTAAAGAGCTTGAGCTTGGACTTGGACATTCACTCAAGGAGAGCTTATTGACATCAAGGCTTGGTTGTATGCTTCCTCCTTTATTTCATTAATATATACAACTGCTGGTTCACTTTCCATAAATTTTTGTATTAATGCATCATTTATCTTAATGCTCATTGATCTGTTAAGTGGATTACTTTTGATTATGCTATTTGCATTCGTATGATTTGTTGTGTCTTTGATCTCTTTTGCGGGTATTCAAACGTTGTGAGTAGTAGGACTGAGCCTGAGGCGCAAGTGATTTGTGGTCTTCAACGAAAGAGTGTGTTATAGCATCAAAACGAGGTAGGCCATCTTCCTCTTCTCTCATTTCGATTGTAATTTAGGAAAGTGTCCTTGTAGATTGTCACGTAGGTTTCTATTCCCACTCATTGCGCTAGAGGGATCATCTCTGTCCGCAAAGAAGAATTTCCTAGACAACAACAGGCCTCATGAACTTGAGTCCTTACTAACCTTTTCAAAGGCAAAAGAGGATGAGGCCTAACATTTTTTATGCCAAATAGACTTGGGAAGAAATTAATTGTTTTGTTCCCGTTGACGGTGCTGGACCCACCAACATGTCAGGGGATCTCCCCGTTAAGAAGTCCCAATTAGACCTCAAACTGTTTGGTGTAGGAGTCCCAACAGTGGGTTGTAAGGTAATGCCTTGACCGTGATTTCACACAGAGGCAAGTAAGATAACTCTGTTGGTATCAAGGGTGTGACAGCTGCAATAAGACAAGGAAGGTTCATGAACAGTTCTAACACACGAAGAGTTGGGTGAGTGCACCCCTTGGAAACCTGTGGTAGCACGCGATTTGGAAGGGAACACACGAGCGAAGATGTATAAAAAATTGGAAACAAGTTAGCTAACAATCCAAAGTGATGGTTAAACCAATCAACACATTTTAGTAAGATTCATACATACTTATACAGCAGAGTCCATACATGCAAGCGTAAGAAAACAGATACATATACCATTTAGTGTAAACAAGATAGTTGGAATACAATATGACATATGCATGAAACGTGTTGGATCTGTTATATTAATAAGTGTAAGTTCTAGTCATACAATACATCCATGTCCAACCACTAGTTCTGACAGCAGAACGTTACAGCCACAACCACTTGCTCCTCCAAAGAGATGTACTAGCTCTGCGTAGTGGAGAAGCCAAGGCTCATTACAATATTGTCCAATCTCTCTCTAAGATATCCCATCGGAAGTTTGGCTGACCAAAAGCCTATACAAGGAGTCATGAGGTGCTATTTATAGCAAAGGTTGGGGTGACCCTTGACATTCCCCTTTGAGACCGTTTATATACCCTAATGACTCTTCAACTACTTTATGATTGTTACATTCAACTATCGACACCTGAGCTTCCACTTGACAAGAGGTTACATTGCAATGAACATGTGCCCATGTGAGACAAAATAGCTTGAGCAAGCCATGCAAGACATCACTAACACTTGGATCATTGTGGTGAGACCAAATCTTTGACATGCTTGTGATGGTCGAAGGTGATGAGCTGATGCCAAGCTTGGTTGTCCGTGATGGTGTCCGTGCGCTCAATGGTGACATCTTGTTGAAGTGAACTCTTGCCTTCATTGCATCCGGGTGCACTGATATGGCTCCTCTGTCCAACTCATCTGATACCATGTGCATGGTCATCTTTGTGCGATCGAATCAACAACATGTTAATGCATAGTATCTACGCTACTCTCCAAGCATGTGCTGGTTGTCATGCGCATCAACTTGTCGAGGTACATGTTCAGCTCCAGTCGGACTTGATTCGTGTCTTTGCCTCGGTGAGTGTGCCAAATGGGTTAGATCGCATGCGTGCACACAATGACATGCATGTCGTTGAATTTCCTTGCATGCGATAAAAAAAAAAGCGCTCACCATGTCTGCTCCGTTCCAACTATTGGGATGGATCTATAACTTGTACGGCATAGTTTCATCCATGACTGCATGTTGCACCCCTTGCTATACCTATTCCCACTGCAACTCATTCTCTTGTCTATGCAGCTCTTGTTCTTCCTTGAGTTGTTGCTTGAACACATGCAACTCCTTCTCTGTATTCTCTGCCTTCAAGCAATCTTCATGTCATGTCGTCACCTCATAGCCTGAGTCTCCAAAGTTTCTTTCATCACAAGTGGATCTTCTTGATCTTGCAACTTTGTTTCGCCTCTGTGTTGTCAACAACCTTCCTCTTGCGTTCATTGCATCCGGTATGCTACATTCAACTGTTGTTGATGGTGCTACTTGTTGTGATGTTGCTGCCATCATATCTTGATGTCCTTTTCTACGAACAACTTGATGTTCTCGTGGATAGGAAAGTTCATAGATACTTGATCGAATCCATCCCCAAGCGTACTCTTCAACTCTGCTCTCTTGGAAACTATTGTACCTATGCTGATGAAGAGGCAGATGAACACATGCGATACTTGAAGACATGGAAATACTCATGGCAAGCAATCTGTCAGTTGAAAACCAAATGAACTTGAGAACTTACTTGCAACATACATGTGTGACTGATCATGAAGGTT